>JAQSUU010000115.1:16652500-17902500 GCA_038087645.1 Saccharum hybrid cultivar R570
GAGGTCATCCGCTACATACGACTTGGATAACATGAAAAAAAAGAGAAAGAAATAGAGCCTTGTTTTGAATCAAAGGAAAATTCGACAGGCACTACAGCAGACTGAAACAACATGATCGATGGCAGTTATTGGAAAGCACATGGAAAGCTGCTTGTTGCAGCTTACTAGCAAGATCCGTGTCCGGCATTATTGTTTGTTTCTATAGCTAGGTGCAGCTGTTTGTAGGAAGACAGAGAGCCGAATGCGACGTACGAGCTACCAGTAACACCGACCGATTGTACGCAGTAGACCAAGAACGACAGCGAGATGCGGTGTTAGCATCCACATGCAAAACGAAGGACAAGAAAATATGTGTCCTTGCGTCGTCCTTTCCATAGATCTTTGCCCAATCACCGGTCTGTGGAAGATTTTGCATTGCATATTCATTCGTGATTCGTCTTCGAACGTTCTGAACGAAGATCGATTGACCTCGACAACCTACCTGGTATGCGCCGTTCCTCTGTGTCGTCTCATCGTCTGCACCGTGCGGTCCGCCACAGGGAAAACAAAGAGGAGACTACTGGCGGCAGCCCGGCCGTTCTCATTTGTACGGGCATCGGCTCTTGAGCCTTGGCTGCCTGATGTGGCGTTGATGCAAAATTCTAATGCAGGATCGACTTGCGCCTTGTTCGTTCGAACTTAGCCGTCATGGTACAGCCATTAACCAAACAGTTACATGATTAATCGCAGAATGCCGACCGATCAATAACCAGCTGCAAGGCGAGCTCAGACCAACTGGACCGGGCCTGTCTGTGCACCGTGCAGGGCCTTGTGCGCAGCGGCTGGGCCGCAGGCCGCGGCCCAGACATTCAGCATGGCCGGCCCTGGTGCCGTGGTCTGGTCGCCACGTCCCCACCAACTGGCCCACCACGCACTGACGGCTGACGCACGCGAGGACCAACGGGAGCCACACCACAGCCACTCGACTGGCAGGTCCCAGACCGCCCGCCCCACCGACCACACACCGCCGCCACGCGTATATGACCCCACCTGGCAGTACTCCGTGTACAGAAGGGCCCCGCGCGCCAGCCTCTAGTGCTTTGGGTTCTCCGCCTCCACCAGTCCACCCTTTTTCCGCCCGCCTCCCCTCCACAAAACCAACCAAAAAACCGACCATTTCTTTATTTGCAAGGAAAAACAAACAAACACCAATTTGGCTCGTCTCGGCCTCGGCGCGTGCCCCCACTCGCTCGCCCCCCGTTGCTGACCCCGCTCCCCGGTGATCTGATGTCGGCGGCGGCGCGCGCGCTCTCCGCGCCGTCGAGAGGAGCTCCGCTCGGCGCCGTGAGCATCTCCGCTCCGCGACCCGGGGCTAGGGTTCGCGCGGCGCGGCCTCGCGAGGTACGGCTCTGCCTGCGCTCGCTCCGGGTGCCCAGAATCATGCTGCGTTCCGTTTAGTCGTCGTGGTCGTTGCTGGAGGAGCTAATGCTTGCTGGGGCTATGTGTGATACCGCCTCGCGTTGCTGGATTTCGAGCTAAACGCGAGGTTTTCGGTGCAATTTTGAGGGTGAGGTGGCGGGTGGTGGATTGGTGATCGGCCTAATGCAGATGCAATCGGGTCACTTCACTGTAGAATTCCATTGCTATTGAAGCGTACAAACTGTTTGTCGACGTATTTCTTACATTTTGGCAGCTGGATTTTTTTATTTCATAGCATGGATTGCCTCGATTTCATTTGTCGTATGACTATCCTCCAAATCATTTTTTTGTCACCTAGTGACACTAGAATGAAGGAAATTTTGGGGTAATGGAACTGATGATCATGGACTCACAAATCATTGGCATTGCTTCTTATGGCCGTACTAGTGACTAGTCATTAGTTTCTTCTGTGGCAATTTTATGTGTTTGCTGTAGTAATCACTGTAGTTTATTTAGTTTACAGGAGGGCTGTAAACAGCAAATCATTTCTTACTTTGACTATAACTAAATATTTCAGATCCCACATTTATTCATATTTACTAGTTCCACTATTGTTCTGTCTTGCTACTTTTAATAAAAAAGAGAGAACAAAAACAGACATACGATGCAGTAGGAGGGAGATCTGGAGCTTAAATTAGGGTTATGATGAAGTGATTATAATGTTGAAGATGACATTAAATGAATATTGGCTTGCCTGCATGATGGCGTCCGCTAATGCAGTTGTCCAAATTATGTGATTTATGTATCATCAGCAGAAATCTCAACTTATCACTGTGATTATACCTTTGCCTCTTGGTTTCAGGAGAATTTCCATAATAATAGCCTGTTGACATCGTCTAGTCTGAATTCAAGTCCTTTGCTATGCCCTCCATGCAATTGTGCTCAAATGGCTTTGGCCGACACAAGAATTCCTTACCAGCCTGATGTTGACAAGCATGCTGGAGTTCTGGTATGGAAGCTTTCAGAGTATTTTTGTATGGGATGAGTCCTCTTCCCTTGTGCTGACAAATGTTTTGTGTTCATCTGCAGGCCTATGAACTGGTTCAAGGGAACCTTGTAAGTTTTGCATTCACGCAAATTATCTGTCATTAGTTGTAACACTAGCTTGATGTTGAAATATTTTTGTGCAATCAACATAAATCAAATTCAACACTTTAACTTCAGGTGCAGTGGAATTCATTTATGGACAAATCAATACCTGATCCACCAACAGCTGTTCTTCTTCATGGAATCCTTGGGAGCAGGAAAAACTGGGGTAAATGAGGAGTCCTCAATACGCGCTTATAATTTGTCTTCATAGTGTATTGGCCCATTTCGTATCTTGTTATAGGAACATACGTGATACTTTTATGTTTTGATTGTGAACCACGTGACTAACAAACCATTTGTCTGTGAAGGATCTTTCGCGAAGAGATTGGCTCAGGAATTCCCAATGTGGCAGGTCATTATATCTATCGTTCTGATGATGGTCTGAATTGCTCTACAATGCATATATGAAAAATGATTGACATTTCTCTTTATGCAGTTCCTCTTGGTTGATTTGCGCTGCCATGGCGACTCAGCATCAATTAACAAGCATGGACCACACACTGTTGCCTCAACTGCTCTTGATGTTCTAAAGCTGGTTTGTAGCTTCTTGCGTCAGCTATTTATGTCTTCGCCCCTTGGCTTCTCATGTTTTCAATCTTCATTTTTTATCAATAGAACAAGATGTGTAGCTTGTTTGAAAACCAACTGCATCTGTGTCCAATGTGCTTGCGCAATATCTGCATATTCATCTTATTGCAAATCTAGCTTTATGCATTCAGAGACAGACCTAACCCTTCATGTTATGTTACATGCATTAGTGTCATGACAAAATGCAGATTTGAGGTTCCTGTAATTTAATAATCATCACTATGAAGTAAATGATGAAGTGACTTCGTGGCATGGCACTACACCTGTTTTAAAACTTCTATGTTATATTTGGTGCTATTTGTTATTTCTCGGTTGTTCACTCCTTTTTTTAGCTTACTTTTATTTTGCTTCATCAAAATCCAACAGATAGTGCAGCTCAGGCTAACCCCTCGGGTTTTGGTTGGTCACAGCTTTGGCGGAAAAGGTTTTTATTAATATATGTCTTTACCTTTTATAAATGCCATGCTTTACAACAAAAGTAATTAAAATGTATACTGGTACTCATATATGAGTTTTGCAGTGGCCTTGAGTATGGTAGAACAAGCTGCAAAACCACTTGCTCGTCCTGTTAGAGTGAGCTCTACTTCTTGTTTTGAATGTTGTTGGTGTGATTGAAATGTGTTTGCATTGATTAGTTCTTCTCTTTTATGCTTATTTTCTCGGTATTCTGTTCTTTAAAAGGTATGGGTTCTTGATGCTACTCCTGGCAAAGTTCGTGCTGGGGGAGATGGTGAAGATCACCCTGCTGAACTTATTGAGTTTCTCAGAAGAATGCCTGAGCAGGTTGGACTTTAAGAAGTATCTTAAAAACTTGTACTGGGCAATACATTTTGGTGCCCTGTCACAGCTTTACGATTCGTTTTTCTTTTGCATTTTATTGTTGAAATTCAGGTTTCTTCAAAACAGGAGGTTGTCGATGCTCTTGTTAAAGGACAATTTTCTGTGGATGTTGCACGGGTATGGTTAACAGCTTATTGAGATGCCCTTTCAGGCTACTCTATCTTCTTGTCTCCAATGAAACAACAGTCAACAGGTATTCCTTTTTTGTGTCGTTTCTTTGTTTCAGTGGGTGGCCACAAATCTACATCGAACAAGTCCATTGGGTCAGCGATCATCTTCAAGTTTCTCATGGACTTTTGACCTAAATGGCATCTCTGAGATGTACAAGTCTTATGAGGATACTAACTTATGGTAAATCTTCAGCGATGCCAGTTGAGATCATCTAAAGAAAGTATGTTGTGTGACTAATGGAATGCTGCTCCATTCAGGAGGATTGTAGAGAATGTACCAAGGGGTGTTCATATTAATTTTCTAAAAGCTGAACGAAGTTTGCATAGATGGGCTCTTGAAGACCTCCAAAGAATTCATACTGCGGAGGAATTAGCTGCAGATGAGGGTGGAGGAGTTGAAATGCACGTGCTTGAAGATGCTGGTCACTGGGTATTTTGGCATCCGCCCTTTTTTTTATTATTCTTTTTTACTATAAAGCTGCAAACCAAAAGATTTGATTATTTGCATGTTTCCTTCCAGGTTCATGCAGACAACCCAGATGGTCTCTTTAGAATTCTGTCGTCAACCTTCCGAATCGAAACTACTATAAGAGGAATGCAAGACTGAGGATCAAACCTTAATTGATCCAGTGACAATATGAGGGGAGGCACTTGTGAATCGATTCTACTATAAGAGGAATGCAAGAGGATCAAACCTTAATTGATCCAGTGACAATCTGAGGGGAGGCACTGACATTACCAGAAGATGTGTATATTACAAGCAGGGAGGGTGGAGCCATCATTTTTCTGGATGATAGGTGTATGATAGGTGTCTTTGTTCATTTGTTCATTCTTTTTTTTAAAAAAAAAAGAGTAAAACACATATTTAGTACATAAACTTGGCAAGTCGGTGTACTTCGATTCATTATCTCTATAATTGCTCAACTCAGTTCAAGAACCTGTCAAGTGACTGCACTTACATACATGATCCTTCTAATTGCTGAACTCAGTTTAAAAACCTGGAAGGTGGGTGCATGGCAAGGAAAAAAAAAAGCCATACTAGTGGTCGATCTAGCATAGGAGTTGTATTAATTTTATACTGCCTCTTGGTACTCCCTCCGTCCCAGAAAAAGTGTCGTTTTAGGTTTTTCAGACATCGTGTTTGACCGTTCGTCTTATTCAAAAATTTTGTGCAAATTATAAAATAAATAAATCATTATTGAAGTATCTCTAATGATAAAATAAGTCATAATAAAATAAATAATATTTATTAAAAAATTTTGAATAAGACGAACGGTCAAACACGATGTCTGAAAAATCTAAAACGACACTTTTTCTGAGACGGAGGGAGTAGTATATTGTGTCATTATTTAGTGCTCACTTTGGCACAGACGAGAGACAGAGAGTTAGAGTTTTGGCAGAGGGAGAAAGGAGGCGCCGATGGCGCGTAATCACGAACAAAAGTGTATGCAACGGATGGGTCCAAGCCGAAGGAAACTATTGACGTTGACTCAGGTCACGTACCAGCGAGGGTTAGCACGTCTGAAATCACACACGACCTAGCACGTAGCAAGAACATGATAAAATCGGCGAGATTGACTAGCAAGCCGGTCAGACCGATTCGACGTACATTCTTTGACCAGTAGACTTGTGGACATCTCCCGGGAAGATTCTTTGCTCTAGGATTTGTAAGGCCACATAGAATACCACCAAATCTCGTCTGAGAGACGTGATGAATAGCAGAGGTTGGAAGAGTTATGGAAAAAAAAGTAGTAGATATGTTTTTTTTGACAATTGGAAGTTTGATCCATCAATCGCCCGCGATCCTCTCGTATATATAGAGGGAGGTGGTCTTGTCCTAGTAAACAACATCTCCAAGACGCAGTCTTCAAGTTTCCCACGACTAAATTGGGCACAGGAAAATCGTCCTAGTCGGTTTGGGAACCCAACCAGACCGATTTTGGCAGGTTAAGTCCAAAACCGTCTTTTCCTTTATTTGAACTCCAATTTTGTTGCTCCAAATACTTCTCTTCATCGTCTTGACACTAGAAACGGTTTACATACTCTTGTTGGCACATTTTCGCTGTCAACAGAAACCTAATGACCCGACTCTATATTATACTGAGTGATTGAATCCAATGGAGGAGCACTCTTAAAAACTCGACCTGAGGGGGTACATATGATTGCCCCCCACAACATTCCAATAAGACGAAGACCTTCTCACGAGACCGAGAAAAAACCCTGAACCCCCACCCCACCCTTACACAGTCTTTTGTTGTCCAAGTGAGAATTGGACTAGGCCTTAAACTTGTGCTTTGGTTTATGGGATAGACGAGGGGATTTTTTTTACCTTAACCTGAAATTCGCTCCCACGAGGAGTCAAACTAGGATCTGAGACATGCTACTCACTACTCTGACGTCCTAACCACTAGGCTAGGCACCCTTTCATGGAGGAGAACTTGTAGTATAGTAGGAGGTGTCCATGAGGACACATATACATGTTCAGTTGTTGCCTAAAACAATGATGTCTCAACATGGTTTGTGTTTCGAATCTTTATAATTAGTAGTTGGCTTGGCTCGGTTTTGAGGGAGTTAGGGAACAAAATGCAGACACATGGTTAAGATGTGCCAATGTGTGATGAGTGATGAGTGGTTGTCAAGAGATAATCAAGCTTTGGTTTAGTGTTTGGACTAACCTTAGCGTAAGGGTTGTGTTGTACAACATGTCTCTTGCTTGTGGTGTGCATGTGTAGAGCGCTGAGACGGTCGACGACAATGGAGAAGGTCAAGCGAGTTTGTGCCGATGGACTGGGAGCGGTGCAGGACGGGTATGGAGGCTTAGACCGAGGGACCGAGGGCCGAAGGACTGACCGCGGGTGCTGACACTTGGGGACATCGACAAGCAACTGTACATATGAAGGAGGGGTATATCGTGTCGACCAAGTCAAGACGATGGTTGACCAAGTCAAGCGGAGGCACAAAGACTTAGTGATTGGGCAGTCGAGGACAAGTGGTGACACTTGTCGAGATCGTGGAGGAAGCGTAGCAGATACGCGACTCCAACTGGTTTTGTTGGTTCCGTCCTCAAAACCGCGGATGGGCAATTTTCCGGTTTAGGGCCTCAAAACTCTGGGAAGGTTTTCTAGGCGGCACATGGTGACTATTTCAGCCCTCAGTCTTTGCATTTTGATCTTAATTTCATTAATGAATCATGAAAAGTTGTTTCGGCCTTTGAACTTTTCTTTTCAGCTCAATTTTATTCCTCTTTCTACGTGGAACACTGCTCCATCAGGTCTGGTAAGCTCCAACACAGCCTGTGATTGGAGACAATTTTCTTTGGATAAAACATCATTAATGGACAACACAAAAACTATATTTAGCGGCCATTTATAATTCTAATATGTTATTTTAAATGTTCCCTTGTAACGGTACCGTTTATATGTAACATATATTCCTACTGTATTGAATTTGTGGGAATAATTGTAGATGCTACAAACGTTATTTAGTACCTTGAGAACACTTCAATGAATTTCTAGCGTTAGCTCAACTAATAACTAATTGCCAATAGAAATAATGTGATTTTGTTCATAAGCTAAAAATGATATTTAGTCATTGAAATAAAAGATAGAATTATAATTGAACACCGATATGATTATTCACATTCAAGGAAATTCAAATCTATATTAATATTAATTTTATAATATGGAGATAAATTTCAAAAGTGTGCTATCCGATTAGGTAGCTAGAGTCTAGGGATGACATCAGGGATATTGATACGTAACCATGACCGTCCATCTCAAATAGTGGGTGGTTCTAGAGTTGTCCATGTGCGCATCGAGGTGTTCCACGAAGGACAAGTGGTTAAAATACTTTGCTAGTTAATGGTTGAGATTGATCCCAAATTAAGTATAAGGACTAAAATGGTCGCCTTGGTAGTTGTAGGATGTAACTGAGCAAAAAAAATCAACATTTAAAGACTAAAATGGTTACTCTGAAAATTTAGGGACGAAACTAGTTGATGAACAAAAATAACTAGGGGGGTGTTTAGATGCAAAAAAATTTAGAATTTTGCTACTGTAGCACTTTCGTTTGTATTTGACAATTAGTGTCCAATCATGGGCTAATTAGTCTCAAAAGATTCGTCTCGTGATTTACAATCAAACTATGTAATTAGTTATTTCTTTTACCTACATTAAGTGCTCCATGTATGTGTCTAAAGATTGATGCGATGGAGAGAGTGTAAAAATTTAGAATTTGGAGGGAAAGTAATCGAGGCCTCGGCATTCCTCTTTCATCCCCTCACAACATCTCGAAGCTACTGTAAATTCTCCACCAAGATCCGGTGCAGTCATAACTGTGACAGGAGATTAAAGAATGCATGTAATCTCAGCCATCCATGTTTCGCACGAACCGACCGGATCTAAATTCTAATGCTACAGTAATGGACAGTACCCGTGAAATACTGTTGCTACAGAGTACCTGGGACTGCTTAAGTTGCAGTCACTGCTGTGTCTCCACCGGACCTGTGTCCAGTAAATTCCTTCTACTAACAAGGAGCGCCGCTAAACATGCCTTCGTTTGCCAGAACTCAAGACTCCAGGATATGCAGCATAGTAAAAGAATCCTTGCTACGGGACGTGCAAAGAGTTGTACCTGGAGTCGGCATTCAGAGGATACACGAGAGGGCGGGACAGCAGAAAGTTTTTTTTTTGTGAAAATTTTTCCCAGGCACAAGAGTTTGAGTTGGGGCCGGTCGGGCGAAGCAGAGCAGGTTACGCACGCATCTACAAAACGCTACCGCTCGTTCCAATCGCCTTCCGGTTGGAAAGAAAGAAGCGGCGCGGCCAAACAAATCAACGATGGAGGATAACACCAAGGTGCCCGCCGACGCCGGCAGCCGCCCGCCGCTTGGCACCCTGCCGGTGCTCGTGTACGATCATGGGCTGGACCCCAACAACAGGCAGACGGCGTTGGCCATCGGCGACCAGAGCCTCCACACAGGCGTCGTGCCGGAGCTGGCGGACTACTACTACGTGACGCCGCACGACTGGGTCCTCCTGGTGGCGCCCGGGCCGTCGCCGCGCACTACCCGCCTGTGGGACCCTCGCACCGGCGAGCGCGTCTCCCTGCCTGCCATGGAGGGAGAGCTACCGGAGTACGGCGAAGACGGGAAGTGCTATCTCTCCGACGCGCCCACCGCTGCGTCGTGCCACGTTCTCGTACTGGATATCCGCAAGCCCAGTTTCCGGTACTGCCGCGTTGGCGACGACGACAGCGGCGGGTGGAAGTCGCACGACTACAACATCGGCGACCGGATCCTGCCGCCGCCCGATTACGCGCCGCCGGGGTCGTTGGTCATCCTGCAGAGGCCGCCGTGGGTGGCAAGTTCTATTTCGAAGCGGAGGCCGGGAAGCTGGGGGTCGTCGACTTGTCGCGGGCGACGCCGGAGTTGAGCTTCGTCGACTACCCGGAACCCGAGTTCCCGGAGGGATGCAACTGCCGCCGAGGGAACCTAGTGGCGTCACGTGGAGAGCTGTTCGACGTCTACGTACTCCCTCCGTACTATGCCACAAGGAATTCAGCCCCGAGGTCCTGACGGTGTGTGTCTATAGAGTCGACCTGTCAGGGGCAGAGGCAGGGGCCGCCACTCCGCGTGAGGTGAAGGACCTGGGCGATAGGGCGTTCCTGCTGAGCTACCCCAACTCTCAGCTACTTGTGTCGGCGAGCAAGTACGGAATCAAGGGGAAACGCGTCTACTTCAGTCACAATGTATTGAAGGAGATGGACGGCGGGCTGCTTTGCATCTACGACCTGGATGAGCAGAGCTTGGAGGGTGTGCGGCCGTGCCCAGACATTCCGGAGCTTCTTCGTAATCCTTTCTGGGTGCTGCCTACCCATCAAGATATATAGATTTCCCTGTTACTTTACTTCTTAAGTAATCCTTGTCGTCAGTAGAAACAAGTTTTGTTTGTGTCTTAATTATGGTCCTGTTATATATCGTTTGATCAATTGAGTGAGATGAAAAGTAACGTGATCCAAGCGTCTCTGTTCCTACTTTTTTTTTAGATAAAGACGTCTCTGTTCCTAATTCATAGTAACTAGTAAGAAACCTAAAGTAAATATTACCCCTTCGTTCTGAATTATAGTTTGCTAGACGCCTAGACTTGGGTGATATTTGGGTAGCAACCCAACCCAAAGAGAAGACGTTGGACGGCATCTCCAACGTTCACGTTGCAGTGCACAAGATTCAGTGTCAGTTGCAAGTTTTGTATAATGTGTTCTTCTTGATCTGTGAGTTTTGCGCGCTTCATTTTGGTTCTTCCGTCATTCCGTGTAATAATGTAACCTAGCTAAGCAATTGAGCATTGAACCATGGTATAAGCAGCACGTACGTACCGTGTGATCTCAGTAAGGGCGATGATAGATGTACAATGCACATACAGGTGGTTGTGGCCATAGGAATCAGTTTCACTCTTAGATGGTTCGTGAAAGCTAGGTAGTTGCAAAACAATATAGTAGTGGTCATACAGCTTATTTTGAAGACTTCAAAAGTTACTTGTGCTGATTCAGTCCACTTGAACTGATTTTGTTGCAAAACAGTAGTAGTGGCCATAGTTTATTTCAAGATTCCAAAAGTTAGTTGAGCTGATTCAGACCACTTGGATTGATTTTATTGTAGTAACATATTCAGCGGTTTTGCTACGATTCCCTAATTCCTTACAACTTCCTATAGTATCTGTGTAAGTCCAAGAATTCCCCTCAAGTCACTGTAATTTGTAGGAACAGGTGCCCTGAGCAAAGCATCGATCTTTGCTGGACCAACTGCCACATCTTTGTTTGAACAATATAATGTAGCCTCAGTATTCCAACTTATTTGAGCAAATCGTGCATTAGCTTTACTTGGCCACCATTTTGTGTTTCTATAATATGTGAAACATCAGTTTGAGATGCTTTGTATGAGGGAACAACATACAAGGTAGGACTGTAAATGAAAATACTTACCATCTATCAATATCAATACAAGCTTCCTTATAATATGGCCCAAAAATAGAGTTCATTATTAAACACTGAAATGTGGTTGGGGGCATAGTCGCATAGGTCAATCCAGAAGACATGACTCTGAATCGGAAATGGCCATGGGTGTTTTAAATGTTGTCTGAACTCATCCGTAGGCAGCATTCTGATTTGGTAAAATCCAAACTTCATATCCAATATTGCAAAGTACTCTGCACCAACCAATTCATCAATCACAGGCATAGATAACATATTCTTCATCGTAACATCATTGAGCTTCATGTAATCAATGCAAAACTATCGAGTCCCATCTTTGTTTTTGACCAAGACTACTGGGATGCAAATGAACTATGGCTCTGTGTAATTAACTCAGCTTCCAACATTTCTTTGACTTGACGCTCTAAGAAAGTTTTTTTTTATAACTTTTTTTTTTTGATAACTAAGGAAGGTTGCCAATGTCCTCATCCATAGCTTTGCTGGGGTTTTAAGGATTTCAGTTATATATATACAAATCTGACTTAAGCAATTTGTTGCTCAAATACAATGATATCAGTGGAGTAGCCTGCTACTTGACAATTATAAATTTGAGTTTACACTTAAGGCATGTTTGTTTGAGCTACAGCTTTGGGCTTTTAATTTGACTTCAAAACTGGTTTTTTTTTTGCTGTTGGATTTTTCTAGCACACCAAAAACCAGAAGAGCTGATCAAACGTGCTTTTTTAGGTTTTAGTTTATTTTCTCAGAAATTAGCTTTCCAGCTTTTCAAAAACCAATCCAATGACTTGGTTGTTTGTTTCAGCTTTGAGCTTTTGACTGACAGAAGCCATAAAACTGAAACAAACATGCCCTTAACCATGTAGTGTTTCTATTCAACTCATCGACTAACAAAAGCCTAGCTATTCACTTGGGAGATGCCCCCTTTTCAACTTTTTATTAGAAATTTAGGCATTTTCCAAGTCATTTTAATCTAGAAAAATAACAGCAGGTTTGTGACGACATATGTGTGCATGTGTGTATCATTAACATGAGCTAGAACATGTAACCATGACATACCAATCGTAACAGAAAGAACACATATTATGAATAAGACAAAAGATGAGTTGCGAGTATTCTGAGAGGAGGGTCCCATGCCGAGGGCATCGGAGGCTCCACTCACACTCGCATCTCCAGTCATGGTGTGCGGACTAGTGCGTTGCTCGAAGTCATGGACCACAGGCGATGCAGGAAGAGGTTCGTCGTGCCGAGCAGTCCCGCGAGCATCATGAGGAAGAAGACAAAGACGATGTCCCGAGAGCATCACCAGAAAGAAGACGTGAGTAGTCGCGGTAACGCTCCCCAAAAACCTAATTGCCGCACACCCTGAGCATGGTTCTCAGGCGGATAAGGGTTCCGGAGGCACCTACTCTCATGTGGCTCCGTGCACGTAGAGTCACAGGACGGGAAAAACCATTGAGCAGCAGAGGATGTGTCTCTTTCGGAAATACGAGATAAGGACCGGAACTTTTATTCTCGTAGCGGGGAGGAAGAAGGCCAGCCAGAGAACTTAGGAGACGGAGTAGCGAAGGGATGGTAACTGACGAGATTAAAGCCAACTCACATCCACCATAATACAAGAGACTAGAAACTCCTGCAATCATGAGGATTGAATGGCAAAACCAAGCCACGCCACGCCCGTCGCCTGCCTCCACCGTAATACAAGAGACTAGAAACTCGATGTGTCTCTTTCGGAAATATGAGATAAGGACCGGAACTTTTATTCTCGTAGCGGGGAGGAAGAAGGCTAGCCAGAGAACTCATGAGACGGAGTAGTGAAGGGACGGTAACTGACGAGATTAAAGCCAACTCACATCCACCATAATACAAGAGTAGAAACTCCTGCAATCATGAGGATTGAATGGCAAAACCAAGCCACGCCACGCCCGCCGCCACCATAATACAAGAGACTAGAAACTCCTGCAATCATGAGAATTGAGTGGCAAAGCCACGCCACGCCCACGCCCACGGCCCGGCCAGCGGCGGCGGCGCGCGCACGCGTGTGGCACGCCTTTGTCCTTTTCTCAGCTTCTCAATATAGATGGATAAATTCCAACCATATAAGTCGAGTCAACGTTAGTCAAATTCCCGTACGGTATAAAACCATACACCGCCTAATATTACGTACCATAAAGTTTATTGATTTATTAAATATAATATGGGTCAGACCCACAATATATCCAACACTTCCTATATGCAGTCATAATTCCTTTCGAACTTATTGCAGTGCTTCCATAATTTTCTCTTATCTTAAAATAAGATCATCAGAGCCGAACTCTTTTGAAGGTCTGCAGTCTCTTTCCTTGGAAAGAGAACATGTATCTTGTCTCTACTCCAATGGGCTGTTTTGGTGGTGTGGAAACAGTGCCAGATAGTCAGGGCAGTGAAACGTGATTCTCATCTCATCGCTTTTCTATTTCTCCTTGATTTTTTAGTTAATTCTTTTAGTGCAACAATTTATTTACGTTATTCTCGTCCATGTCGCAAAAAAAAATTATTCTCGTCCAAAGAAGTTTATAATTTTTACGGCATCATAAAGTAGTCTATTAGCTAAATGGTTTTTTCAAGTGATTTAAAAAGGATCTAGATCCATAAGCTTCTACGAGAATCTAGATATCTGACAAACACATCTTAATCACGTAGCTTTGCTTGTATGAATGCTCCTCTCAAGCGTGAGTGGTCGAACTCTGACCTCAAACTTATCAGCACAAAAAATAAATAAAGGATTTCTATCATAACCATAAAAATCAACGGCTAAGTTATTCTACACAAGCCTAGAGGGAGTATTTAGGTACCGTAAAATTGAGACTCTCATTTTATTTTTATTTTTTGAAAAAAGAGCACACATTGTAGTCTATATTACTTGATCTCATAAAGAGAAGTTCCACGAGCACCTTATGTTTATACACGGGTTTTCACTAGAAATTTTGTCTTTTCTAAAACGGTAAAGATATGCCATGGACGTCCGTTAGATGGACGCGGCTCCCAGACCTGCCCAGAGGACCGGCCCCCACCTCTCTCAGAAACAAAAAAAGAAAAATCCCCACTCCGCCCATCCGCCCGCCCTACTTCGCCCCGCCACGCCCCTTCCCCCACCGCGCCGCATCCCATCGCCAGCCGCGCCTCGACCCATCCCCCGCGAGCGGACAGCGCTGGATGACAATGGCCGAGCGAACAATGTCGCTGGAGTAGCAATAGCAGGGCCGCGAGCAGGCGTGGGAGAATCGCGGGTGGAGAGACGCGCCACGTCGACGGGAGCGAGCGTGCGGAGCGACGTCGCCTTGACGCGAGCTTGCTTACTATCGCAGTTCCCCGCAAGGTAGACTGTGGCTGCCGATGACGCCATGTTTTAAATGTTTCAAGCATTTCAGACTTATGTCTCAAATGTTTCATCTGGATGTTGTAATAGTATATCTGAGATGTTGCATATGTTGCAATGACAATATACGTATATTTTCAAGTGTTTCAGGTGTTTCTGACGTGTGTTTAAAGTAATTCATCTGGATATTACATATGTTGCTATGACTATACAAGCATATTTCAAGTGTATATTTTCTAGTGTTTCAAATGTTTGGGACTTATGTTACAATTGTTTCATATGGATGTTGCAAAGTGGATTTGGATGTTGTATATGTTGCTATGGTTATACACATATGTTTTGAGAACATATTTCAAGTGTTTGATCTGTTACAGATGTATGTTGCAAATGTTTCATCTGTATGTTTTAAAAGTAGATCGGGTGTTACACATGTTGCAATGGATGCTGGTGGCTAGCGAACAGCGGCCTGCCGTAGCCGTATGGTGCTACTGCTGGGTTGCCGCCCTGGTTGACGTGCGGGCGCCTGAGGCCAACAGACACCACCGCGACGCGCATCCGCAGACGGACAACTAACTGGGACCCACGTGGTTTTTTCCCGTGGGGGCGCGGTTTCGAATGCTGGCGCGCAATGCACGCGGGTGCGGGGTGCGGGATGCTATGCGAGCGGGTACGGGATGCGATGCAGGATCCGAGAGCTGCGTCCGGACATATCCTGCGGCCGGACGTCTGGGTGCTGACCCGTCTATTCCAAGCATCCGATTAGCGGCTGATGTGGCGATCAATGATGACGACGACGGCGACAGACGGTCGGACGGACAGACGGATAAATAAATAAATAAATAAATAAATAAATAAAAGGGCTAGTCTGTTCACCCGCGAGGCCGCGAGTCACACGGACACGGCGGCGCTGATGCCCATACAGGTGGAGCCGTGGAGGTCTTCTTGGACAGGGTACGCCATAGGACACTGAACCGGATTTAGGGATTATTGCGCGCCTACAAATTTCGAGCGCCGCAGGACGGGGCATCCAAACAGCGCCTTGCAGCAGCAGGTTGCCCGCAAGTTTCGCCACTAAGCACTTTCGCGACGAATCAATCAAGCAATAGCGCTCCGTTTCGTCGGGCCGGGGATCCCGTTGCACGGTCGTAGGGAACTAGTGATAAGGGGGAGAAGCAACCGTCAAGAGCTCTGATGGAGAAGGAGAAGGACACCGTCGGCGTGTCTGTCCACGGCGGCGGCGGTCGTCCGCCGCTCGGCTCCAAGCCGTTGCTAGTGTACGACCACGGATTTGACCCCAACGGCCGGCAGACGGCGGTCAGCATCGCTGACATGAGCGTGCACACCCATGTCGTGCCAGAGCTGTCGGAAAACGACTTCCATGTCACCCCTCACGGCTGGGTGTTCCTCAACGGTTTAGGATCGCTGCGCGCCCGGCTCTGGGACCCCCGGTCCGGCGAGAGTCTTGCCCTGCCAGACATGGAGCACGACCTGCCCGTCAGCTGGAAGTGCACTGCTATCTGTCTGACGTGCCCACCGCGCCGTCCTGCGTAGTGCTCCTGCTGTACATCACCGAGCCCAAGTTCCTGTATTGCCGTGTCAGGGACACCCATTGGATCACGCACGAGTACGACGTCGGCGACGTGAACCTGCCACCCTCGTACGCGCCGCCCAGGAGGAGAGTCATCCAGCAGGCTGGCGCGGTCGGTGGCAAGTTTTACATCCTTGACAAGGGAAAGCTGGGCGTCCTCGAGTTCTCGCCGGCGCCGGAGTTCAGCTACCACGACTACACACCTCCTGCGCCCGTGGACGGCTCGGGTTGCTGCAGGTCAAGCGTGGCGGCGTCCGGCGGCGAGCTGTTCGAAGTCCGGATCTACCATAAGGGATTCACCCCCGAGATCCTCACGGTGCGCGTGTACAAGTTCGACGACTTGGCGGGGCCGACGACGCTGCGCGAGGTGGCCGATCTGGGCGACAAGGTGCTCCTCCTAAGCGACTCAAATCAGCTGCTGCTCAAGTCGGCGAGCAAGTACGGACTGAAGGGAACCGCATCTACTTCATGCACAATGTGCTCGAGGAGCCGGATGGCGGGTTGCTGCACGTCTTCGACCTGGATAACCAAAGCCTGGACACAGTGCGTCCTTGCTAAGATATGACGGAGCTCATGTGCAGTCCCTTTTGGTTGTTGCCCACCGATCATGACAGTGCACAGGAAGTAGAGAACTAATTAGGGTACGTAGTGCCTATGCTTTTTTTTCCTTTGCAGTCCCGGCACACCCCGATTATTTATAAGCGTTTCATCGACAATAACGATAGGACACGGGAGTCCGTCCCGTCTGGACGTTGCACGCCCACTCCGTCTCGCTATTGCCGCGTGTCCCATCCCACGCCGCTCGCTCCCTCCCGTCATGCGAGCCGCCCACCTGGCCGAACCAAGGCCAATACTGGTGGCGCTCGTGGTGCTGGTGCTCGCGCACCATCGCTGGTGCTGGTGGTGCTCGCTCCGTTTGTCACGCGTGTCATCCACTCCCTCCCGCCGCACGCATCGCCGCTCGAGCCAAGCCCGATGCTGGTGGCGTTCATGGTGGTGGTGCTCACACGCCGCTGCTCGCCACCGGCTCCGTCCCCACCGGCTGGAATCAACCACCCCCGGTCTCCCCCATGTTGCAAAACACATGTTTCAAGTATTTCAGATGTTTCATAGGTATGTTGCAAGTGTTTTGAACGAATGTTGTAAAACTAGATCGGGATGTTGTAATGGTTGTACACTTATGTTGCAAGCTTTTGTTCCTAATGTTTCATCTGTTTTTTCAAACGTATGTTGCAAGCGTGTTTATTTGTATGTTGCATATGTTTCGCACAGGTTGCTAGTGTTTTATCTGAATGTTGCATATGTTTACAATGGTTTGAAGTGTTTTTAGGTGTTTTTGTAAATGTTTCAAGTGTTTCATCTGTTTTCACATGTATGTTGCAAGTGTTGCATCTAAATATTTTTAAAGTAGATCGGGCATTGCATCTCCTTCCTCGCCTTCTGATGCCTGTCTCCGTGTCCCCTCCTCCTCCTGGCGCTGGTTGGGCATCTGATATGATGTCGCGGCTGAGGCACACCGTGAGTCCTTCCAAACCAGAGGTGCGGGCGGGCGCCGCCTCCTCCTTCTCTTCTCGATGCTGGTGATGTTCGGGCGACGTGGGCCCCTGCGTGGGGCGTGCGAAACAGAGTCCAGCCTCGTACGTCCGTTCGGAGTTTGGGCGCTAGCACTGCCGTTTCATCAATTAGCAACAAATTAAATTGTTTTTATGCCAATATATAAGTCATTTGTCTTTGTTTAGACTTGAAAATATATTCGTGCATTACTATTGGAGACAGGGAGATCCGAGATAGACAAATATCGATTTCAGTTGTAGCAGCCTCGGTGAAGTGCATATGAGGGGCACGGGAGTTAAATCTGCATCAACCTAGATCTAGGTTACCGATTTTATCTAGGTGAAGTACACACCTATTTGTGAATAAGCATAGGAAGTACCTGGTTTTATCAAATTAGCTTATGCTTTCCAATGTTTTGTTGCTTAAAAATCACTAATTTAACGGTAGAGCTAGCGGACGAACGCCTGCGCCTGCTCCATTTCATCTACGCCCGCACACACGTGAGAACCATCGCGCCTGCTCCATTTCACGCGCGCAGGCGGGGACCGCCGGTGTCCGCTCCGTTTCCCGCTCATCATCTCCACACGCACGCGAGGACCTCCCGTGCTTGCTTCGTATCATGTGCACACGGGAATCCATGCGCCCCCGTCTGCAGATGCACGTCGCGTGACTCCTGCGTCCCATCCAATACGCTTGGAACATGAAAGACTTGCAATATGAAACACTTGCTGAAACATACGTCTGAAACAGCTGAAACATTTAGAAAATATACACTTGCAACATATGTTTATAGTCACTGCAACATATGTGTACGTGTGAAATATATACAACATTCAGATAAAACACTTGCAACATGTGTGTATAACCATTGCAACATATGCAACATCCAGATCTACTTTTGCAATATACATCCGAAACACTTACAATATACATCAGAAACACTTGAAACATACGTTTGCAACATGCGTTTTCAGTGCAACCTGGGCGGACGGGTGGCGAACTGGCGTGCTGGAGGCGGACGGAGGCGCCCCGCAGCGGGCGAGACGAGTCTGGTGGGGCGGTGTAGCCACGCGGTGAACTGGAGCGCTGGAGGGCAACCGCGACAGGCGGGTGGAGGCGTGCATGCCGGGCATGACGAGTCCGAATGAATCCACAACGCAGTGGAGGCGTACCACAGAATGAGTCCGCATGGGCGGGCAGCACGTTGAAGGCGGCCATGGCAGGTAGATGAAGACAGTCATTGCGGGGGCGCGCGGTGTGGGTGCTGACGGGGCGAGTCGTCCGGAGGGACGAACGCCCTGCAGTGCATTATCGTAAGCGCGGTAGGACGACAAGTAGCAGGATAAACTTTGCGATACAAGAGAAGAGACCCACGGGTTGCAGTTACATTGCGAGATTCAAACATCACAGCTTCATATTCCCACAAAATAATTCTGCAGTCTACTAGAGGACGGTGCGAAGTTGTTTAGATCGATAGCGTGCAGAGGGACAGAGATCAAAGCCACACGCTTGTGGATTACTATAAGTACATTATTTGACACAAAGAATATTTTTTTGTAAAAAAGAAGTTCACCATATGTGCTATTAAAAATAAAGAGGAATATATATTGATAAGTACCGATGTGAATCGGTAAGGGAGTGGCCCGATCTTCATGACAGTAGGTCACGAATCAAAGATAACTTGCTGGGTCCGATCGTCCGTCCGTGTTACTTGTCATCCGCGTTACATTTTCTTGGGTTCGGTCGTCCGTCCGTGTTCCTTTTCTGATGGAGCTATTTTGTAGCACTGTGTCTTGATCCTTCGGCCATGTGCCTTCCACGTCTTCATGTGTAAACCTAAGCATCATCAAGATAATACATTTAAGTAGTATAACATTCTCAGAAGTGTTAAAATTACAATCAGTTAGGAATGAATTCATCTGCTCTTGTAGTTTCTTGGCACGACTTCTTGTAAGTGGCCCTTGATTTGTATCCTTTGGACTTGAGGTAGCATGCACGGCTGGGATGTCCTCATCATCCTCCCCCTCTTGAAAAGGAGTCGTTCTCGAATCTTCCAATCCAAAGAATGGAGATAGATCGACGACATTGAAACTTGTGCTCACGTCATAAGTACTTGGAAGATCAATTTCATATGTGTTGTCATTGATCTTGCGAAGCACTTTGAATGTACCATCGGCTAGGGGCTGCAACTTGCACTAGCGTTGTTTAGGAAAGCGATCCTTGCGCAAATGCACCCAAACCAAGTCTCCTGGTTCAAATAACATCTTCTTGTAACCCTTGTTGGTCATCTTTTCAATGTTTGCTCTAGCTTGATCATGAAGCTTCTTGACAAATTTAGCTCGATTGCTTGCATAAAAGTTCATACGTTCCTACATTGGTAAAGGCAAAAGATCGATGGGAGCAGCAAGTTTGAAACCATATACAATTTCGAATGGACAAAATTTTGTGGTCGAGTGCACCGCCCTATTGTTGACGGTAGATAAGTATCATTTTTAACCGTCAACATAGCATGAGAAATGATCTAAATATAAATACTATCTAGATATAGGGGTTACACTGACAGAATTCCATGAGTTTTGGTGAATATCTATTTCTGCAGCGGGTTATCAGGAAATAATCAAAGGAGGTCCACATGTCAGATTTACATAGAGAGAAACCGACCATACTATGAAAAAGAATACTCTAGAAGACTCAAGAAGATCTTCCCCCAGAGGAGAGAGCCCACAGGCCAGGCAGGTGGGGCGGCCGCCCCCTGGCCTGGGCGCCCGCCCTACCTAGGTGGCCAATCAGGTGCGAGCTCGTGGATCATGCCTCCACCGCCTTTGAGGATCAATAATAATCGTTCATCAAGGTCGGTTTGATCAAGGGTTGTGGTGCTTCCTAGAGGGCTATGTAAGCAAGGCCCCTGGCCCCAGGAGAAACCCTAATTCATTCAATTCATTCATCTCATTCCATTCAGAGAAGCCCTAGAGCCACCATCTCAATTAGATCTCTAGTTTAGCATAGCTACATAGGATTATAACTAGAAGGAGTCAAGCATTGCTTGATTTCCGAATCTGTCAAGAGAATACTTGGTAATTCTCTCCTACTTTTGTATTTGTTCTTATATTATTCATCTAGTTCATCATTTGTATGAATATGACTTTAGTCTATTCTATCATATTGGATATGACTTTGCTCTATTTGATTATGTTCTCAATTATATTGTTCTTAGTCTACTTTGATTATATGCTTGGCATAGTTCGATCAGAATTATATTTAAGTAGGATCGTATAGCGCTTGCTCATTGATATCATGGGTGAGTGGTAAACATTGTGTAGGCGTGGTGCCTATACCGTATTTACCTGCGATTGCACCATATATTCCGGATCGTGTGGTAGATCGCGGGAGTGACAGTCCTGTTAAGTCCTTTGTAGTCCACCTCCCAAGTATAGGGTAGGCAGAGCACAACTATTACAGGGAAGTGACGGCTATGTTTTATATCTTCCTTAGTAATGTCACTATGTGTAGATATAACTTTTTCTTGCCATGATTGCCAAGTGTAATTGCACTAATCATCATATGCTTTGACCTTATAGTTAGAATAACTTAGGATTTATCATTATAGTTCGTCCTAATCCATGCTAGTGCTATATATCTAGAGTAATCTATTGAGATGTTTATTATTATATGTGGCTATGTGCTTACCAGTTATCCTTTATTATTATTCATATATTATTTATCTTGTGACACTTACCCTGTATGAGAAGATAGATAAAGACATGATTATGCTCTCCATTAGCACATGCAGTGATGCTCATTGCTCATTATCCTTAGCATCCCTTCCCAGTGATAAAAATATAAATAACAATACTTGGATTACTCCCGGTTAAAACGCTACATCGGTATTATCTGTGCGCTTGTGGATTCCATATTTATTTCAGAGGAGCATTTGCATATTTTAGTACCAGCACCTTTGGTGTCATGCTGGGGATGACAACCTAGCTTAGGTGGCATTAGAGGTGTCAACACCTGTTGTATGCAAATTCCACATATGGTAAGCTTTTTTCCCACAGTTTCAAATTCTTCTTTAGGACAGCTCGTAGCAATATTGACAGTGTGTGGTTCACAACTTTAGTTTGCCCATTAGTTTGAGGATGACACATTATGGAGAATAGCAGCCTCGTTCTAAGTTTTCCCCATAAGGTCTTCCAAAAGTAGCTCAAAAACTTGGTCTCATGATCAGACACAATGGTACGTGGCACTCCATGTAGATGCATAATTTCTCTGAAAAACAATTCAGCAATATGTGAAGCATCATCGCTCTTATGGCAGGGAATAAAGTGTGCCATTTTGCTAAAGCGATCAACCACAACAAAGGTTGAATCCCTCCCCTGCTTGGTTCGAGGTAAACCAAGAACAAAATCCATAGAGATATCTTCCCAGGGTACACTAGGAATATGTAGAGGAGTATATAAACCATGAGGGTTCAAACGAGACTTAGCTTTGTGGTAGGTTTCGCAGCGAAGAACATGCCTCTCCATGTCTCTCCTCATCTTAGGCCAAAAGAAGTGATCAGCGAGGACTTGCTCAGTTTTCTTGTCACCAAAATGGTCCATAAGTCCACCCGCATGAGCTTCCTACACAAGTAAAATACGAACAGAACAATCTGTAATGCAGAGTTTTTTAGCTCGAAACAAAAACCCATCATGCAAATGGAGTTTTTCCCATCCCTTGCCACCACAACACTTGGAGTATGGCTTAGCAAAATATGAATCAGTGGCATATAAATCTCTTATACTTTGCAAACCAATAATTTTAGCATTAAGTTGTGAAAGCAAAGTATGACGACGAGGCAAAGCATCAGCTACAACATTATCCTTCCTTTCTTGTACTTGACAATGTACAGAAAAGACTCAATGAATTCACTCCATTTTGCATGTCTTCGGTTTAGTTTTAGTTGTCCTTTAAGGTGTTTCAAAGATTCATGGCCTGAATGTATCACAAATTCTTTAGGTAAAAGGTAGTGTTGCCAAGTTTCCAAACTCCGTACAACAGCATATAATTCTTTATCATAAACTGAATAATTCAGAGTTGGACCACTTAGCTTTCCACTGAAGTATGCAATTGGCCTCTCTTGCATGAGCACACCTCCAATCCCTACACCACTTGCATCGCATTCAGTCTCAAATGTCTTACCGAAATCTGAGAGTGCAAGGAGTGGGGCTATTGTTATCTTCATTTTCAGCTCTTCGAATGCCTTCTCTTGTGCTTCTCCCCATTTAAAAGGCACTTCTTTCTTTATCAACTCATTGATTGGAGCAGCAATTGTGCTGAGATCTTTCATAAATCACCAGTAGAAACCAGCAAGTCCAAGAAAGCTCCGAACTTGGCTCACATTTTTTGGAGGCACCTACTCACAAACAGCTTTGATCTTTTCCTCATCCACCTCCACACCTTGGCCAGAAACAACAAAGCCAAGAAAGACTACCTTGTCGGTGCAAAATGTGCACTTGTCAAGGTTAGCATGCAATTGTTGCTCACGTAGGACAGCAAGCACACTTTGGATATGTTCAACATGTTCATCAAGGGATTTGCTGTAAATTAATATAACATCAAAGTAAACCACAACAAACTTGCCAATGAAAGCTCTAAGCACATGATTCATCAATCTTATGAAGGTACGAGGTGCATTAGTCAACCCAAAAGGCATTACCAACCATTCATACAACCCTAACTTAGTTTTAAAAGCTGTTTTCCACTCATCCCCTTCTCGCATTCTTATTTGGTGATAACCACTTCTCAAGTCAATTTTTGTGAAAATGGTAGCACCACTAAGTTCATCAAGCATGTCATCAAGTCTAGGAATGAGATGCATATACCTTATTGTGATGTTATTAATAGCTCTACAATCAACACACATTCTCCATGAACCATCTTTCTTGGGAACTAAAAGAATAGGAACAACACAAGGCGAAAGACTTTCTTGCATGTACCCTTTTTTTGATTAATTCTTCCACTTGTTGCTGAATTTCTTTTGTTTCCTCCAGGTTGGTGCGGTATGCAACTTGGTTTGGAAGTGAGGCATTGGGAACAAGGTCAATTTGCTATTCGATCTCTCTCTTAGGTGCCAGCCCAGCGGTGCTTCATCTAGAAATGCATCCTCATATTCCTGTAACACATTAGAAACAACACTTGACAAAGTAGAGGATAAATCGTTAGTGGAAAGAAATGTCTCCTTGTACAGGAGTACAAAGAACATTGCATTGGGTTCACTCAATTCTTTTAAATTGCCCTTCCTAGCCATCATAACTAATCCCTCTTTTTTCGTTGTCTTGGTTCTTTGTAGCTGTGGGGTTTTGTTTGTCTTTGGAAACACTCCCTCACTATTTTTGTGGGTCACTCGCAAGTGGTTCTCACTCTCTCGCTGTTTTCTTTTTAGATCATCCTTCAAAATCTCCTCCAGTGTCAAAGGAAGCAAAAAAATTCGCTCTCCTTTGTACATGAAAGCCATCTTGTTGGTTCTTCCAAAAATCTGAACATCACGATCATATAACCATGGCCTTCCTAGCAGCAGTTGGCATGCTTGCATAGGCACCACACCACACTCCACATGATCATTATACCTCCCAATAGAGAAAGGAACTGTCACAACTTGATTCACACGCAGCGTACCACAATCATTAAGCCACTGCATCTTGTATGGATTAGGATGACACCGCTATTTTAGCCCCATTCTATCAACCAATTCTTGACTTGCAATATTGTTGCAGTTGCCATTGTCAATAATAATTCTACACAACTTGTCTTTGATCTTGCCTTGAGTATGGAAGAGATTGTGTCGCTGCTCATTCTCTTCTTTCACAGCAGTAATACTAAGCACTCGAAGAGAAATAAAGCAATTATTATCACCTTCATCGGGTTAGATCACATTCTCATCATTTTCAAGTTCTTCATCACATCTTGGACCATCTTCCTTGGGATCACTTTCAGATTCCCATTCACCATGCTCATTCACAATCATAGTCCTCCTACTTGGACATTGGGCAACTGAAAGTCCCTAGTTTGGTTTTGGCTAATTGATGAAACCTAAGTACTAATCACATGTGCTTGAGTGTTGATAGCAAAAGGTGATTGGTACACTCCTAAGTTATGGCAAGATGCATGTTGATCATGATGACATGGTGCCATGCTTGGAGAAGAAGAGGAGATGGAGTGCAATCCTATGGAGCTCAAGGCAAAGGTATAGATAGGATTTGCTTTTGGTGATTAAGACACCATAGAGGGTGTGATCACACTTAGGATCGATAGCCGTACTATAAAGAGGGAAATTTCTGGGGATATTGATCACTTAAGTGCCACTAGATGAGGATTCATTTGCATATGCATTTAGATCTAGTGGAGAGCTAACTTAACATCTCAAAAATGATTGTGAAAATGCTAACACACATGCACATAGTGATGTACACTTGGTGATGTTAGCACATTTGCGAAGGCGGTGGAGTTTGAGCAGTAGAGATTCAGCGCTTTTCGTGGAAGTGAAATGCATTTTTTTCACTACGCCGGAGGCGAAGATTTTCTCTAAGGAATCATGGATAGAAACGGAGGTGAACGGAGGTCACTGGCATGACCGGACGCGGTCTCGGTATGACCGGACGCGTTCGGTCAGTGGCAGCAGCAGACTGGCACGAACGCTAGGGCTTCACACCGGCACGTCCGGTCGATCACGGGACCGGCGCGTCCGGTCAAGCCCTAGAGAAACTGTGAAACACACGAGGTCGATCAGACGCAGTGGCGTGTCTGGTCACGATCGACCGGACGCATCCAATCGTGCGTGGATGCTTACTGGACTCTAACCGGACGCCGGGTGTAATGCGTCCGGTCTGTGTTACTGGCACGTCCGGTCACTCTAGTGCGTGAATGAGTACATTTAAGTGACCGTTATGATTGAACGAATGAAATTCAAAGCAAGACACGTGGCATTCATCGGGGAGGTCATGGTGGAGCGACCGGACGCTGTGCGCGTCCGGTCAGGCCAGACCAGCGCGTCCGGTCACCCCGAGTGTGTCTGTTTCGTGAGCCAACGACTCTATTCTTTTGGGGGCTCCTATAAATACTTGTTGGCCGGCTCCTAGAGGTCTCTCTTGGATATTTTAACTCTCTAACATCCTCTTGAGTTGAGCATATCCCCTCCCACTCATCTTTTTTGCTTGATTGACAAATAAAAGTGAATTTGAGTGATCTCAAATGCATTTGCTTATGAGTTTGCATCTAGTTGGCGCTTGGGTGAGCGTTGGCTGCGGGATTCTTGTTACTCTTGGTGGTTGTCTCCACCTAGACGGCTTGGAGGCAACGGAGGAGTTGTGGCAAGAGTGGTACTTGTTCTTGGCCACCTCCCGGTGATTTGTGAGGGGTGTTATGCCTTCCCCGGCGGAGCGCCAAAGGCAACTCTAGTAAATTACTTATGTCATTGAGTTACCTCACTTGTGGTAGGTTCTTGCGGTGCTCTTGGGGAGCTTGGCTTTGGATTGCCAATTAGCCACCGAACCACGAAGTGGTGGTCGACACAACGGGGACGTAGCATGCCGGCAAGCACGTGAACCTCGGGAGAAAAATTGTGTGTCACCTTTGTGATAGATTTCTTGGATTTCTCCCGGTGATTGGTCTTCATATTGTTGTGATTGGTTCATTCCTCGACGCGGTGGTATAAAGATCACATATCTCTCTTTTACATTCCGCAAACTAGTTGGAAGAAGCTCTTTAGTGTAATTAGTTTTGAGAGCTTGTTTTATCTTTGCTAGTGTAGCTTGTCACCTAGTTGAGCTCTTTAGTGTAGCTAGCTTGTGAGAGCTCATAGTGACTTAGCCTTTATGTGTCATAGTGATCATAGTTACTAGAATTGTTGGATAGGTGACTTGCAACCCTTGTAAAACTAGAGCAAATTCGCATTTCACCATTTGTTATACTAACATTTTGCTCTAGTGAGTTTGTAGAATTTTTAATAGGCTATTCACCCCCTCTAGCCATATTAGGACCTTTCAGCAGCAACATGTCCACGACCATGGCACTTGTGGCACACAATTTCTTTGCTATGTGTAGAGAAAGTAACAGCCGAAGCAACGGTTGGGGTTGTTGCACTTGCAGTAGGCCGTTGCTGGTTTGCAGGAGATAACGCTGTAGAAACCGCCATCTTCGAAGTAGCAATGGATGGAGAGGGCCTAGCTGCAGCACCTTGGGACTGATTGTCACAGGGTCAAAACCGTGACAAGCATATTGTTCGAGTCAGTGTCAGAGTACGGGGTTTTCGATGGCTTGGGTGGACTTAGGAACAGAAGAATCACAGAGAAGACGCAACGGTTTATCCTGGTTCAGACCAATTCGGTCCCTACATCCAGTAGCTGATGATCCTTATACTCAAGAGCACCCAAAATCTGGGGGTTACAACAGAGTGTAAAGGAAGAAGATTTAGTAGGGGGTTAGCTCGGTGCTAATCCTAAGGTTGTCTCGCCACCGGTGGAGTCTCCCCTCATCGGAGAGGAAGGAGATGACGAGATGCGATGGAGGAGAGGCTCTCGGTGCCCCTCTCTGGGTTGCCTTGCTCTCAGTGCAGAGTGGAGGTAGATGTAATGGAATAGAGTGTCTGGTGATCGAATCGGGATCCTCCCCCTCTAGGTCCAACCTTACCCCTTATATAATGAGATAGGTTGGGTACATGACGGTTTGGGGGTTCTAGTCTATGATCTACATGCACCGGAGTCTAGGAGGGTCTTGCAGCGGTGCGTCATGGACCGTCGAGGTGTCTTGAAGCTGAAGAAGCCTAGACGTCGTCCGACTGCTCTATTCTGACACTCTACGTGTCAAACGGTGTCGGCTTGGACCGGTCTCCCCCGGTGATACCTTCTAGAGTCTTCTTGGTGGCGAAGGAGGTTGGCTCCAGGGGCTGATGCGCGGGCTCGGAAGCCCCCAAGCCCCTAGAGGCCTTGGGAAGCTTTGTCTTCTTGTGTCACGCCCTGGACGTGACCCTGTCGGAGGAGCAGTTGGTAGGGGTATACGTAGGGAGTGGTGCCAGGGAGCCCCCGGCCATCGGAGGCTCGGGGCTTGTCTTCTTGTGCCCGCATCTTAGCTAGCATCTATAGCCGGGCAGGAGCCAAGGGCCAGGTCTGGAGGTGCCGTAGATCGGGAGCCCAAGGCTCGAGGAAGCCCCCGAGCCCCAGCTAAAGATACGGTCGAGTCATGCTTGGCCGGATCTCTTTGCCAGAGGGTGCGCGCGAGGGGTCGGTCGAGGGGTCTTCTTCGTTCGGGAACTGTTGGACCTGAGGCTTAACATACCTATATGTTAGAATCTCATCACCGACCCCACCAAAAGAAGTACCAGACTACTGCTTGCGCCATGGGGCTGCAATGTAATGGCTTGCCTAAGATTTTCCACGTGTCTCTTGCTAAATTTTTCTCTCAATGCACATAGCTTGATCAACAAGATCTTGCAAAGTATGATATGGAAACATCTCAACAAAACCAGAAATTTCCTCATTGAGACCACCCAAAAATCTTGCCATTTTTTACTCCGGGTCCTCTCTAATTCTAGCCCGCACTAACAGCAACTCCATCTCCTTATAATACTCATCAACCGATCTTTTTCCTTGATTCAACATTTGCAACCTATTGCGAAGGTCACACTGATAGCTTGAGGGTACAAATCGCCTTCTCATTACTTGCTTCATCTCTTCCCATGTGTTGATATGTTCACGCCCCAACACAAGTTGATTCTCCTATAATTGATTCTACCAAGTGAGAGCATAACCAGAGAACTCAACTGAAGCAAGATTGACACGTCTCTGATCAGAAAGATTATGCACTCTAAAAATTTGATCACACTGCTCAGCCCACTCAAGATATGCATCTGTATCTTCTCTTCTAGTAAATTTTGGGATACTCGACACGAGCAATGCTGTTCGGGTCATCCCTATTATGACGACCATGATGATGCTCCCTATCTTCATGATCAGCACGCCGACGATGATCTCGACGCCGCTCAAACCGCCCATCATTTGCAAAGGGATTCTCATTATCATCAAATCCCTCTTGATAAAAGTCATCAGATTCTTCATCCTAAAAACACATATGGTGGTCAGGACCACGCCCGTGAGCTCGTCCTCCATCTCGGCCACGATGACCAGCCTGCCTACCACCACCACGACCATCTCTAAAGTGGTAATGTCCCGCATCAGAATTTTCACCACCAGATTCATCATATTGATGGCGTGGAGCCCTTCATCCGTCTGCAGGCATGCGGGCATCGAGCATCCTCTCTATGGCCTCCAAGAGCGAGTCTGCCATTTGGCGCAACTCAGCTCGTGCAACAGGGGGTTCTTCTTCTCCACGACGACCACCGTGAATACTCAAATTAGATCCTGCCATGTTAGCACTTATGCAAGAAAAGTGGAATAGGTAAATTTGTGGAATCACACAACCTCACCTCTTACTTACCAATGTTCTTACTTGTTCTTAAGGACAGTGAGTATGCTAGTGTAGCAGTTCAACATAAGTGATTAGAGGTCGCAAGGATTACGAGTTGAACGTCTGAAAGCCCAAGTTTGGTTTTGGTAATTAATGACACCAAGTTGCTAATGCCATGTGTTAAGTGGTTTGAGTTAGGCATAAGCAACACATGTGATGAAGGTGTATGTGGCAAGGAGTGGTGGCCACAAGATCACAAAGAGATGGTGCATGGACATGAAATGATGATCATGGTGGAGATGCACATGAAATGATGATCATGGTGATCAAGCATGTGGAGGTGGACATGGAACAGAGTGTTCAAGGCAAAGGTATAATCATAGGGTTTGCTTTTGCCGGTCTAAGATGAGTAGAGAAGTGATTGACCGAGTTTCGGATTGATAGCCGACTATCAAGAGGGACAATCACGGTTAGCTCATGAATCAAGTGCTACTAGGTCAGTGTTCTAAGCATATGCATTTAAATCTAGTAGAGGGCTAACATAACACCTTGAAAAATGATTATGAAAATGCTAACACACATGCACATGGTGATGTACACTTGGTGGTGTTGGCACATTTGCGAAGGTGATGGTGTTTAAGCGGTAGAGAGGGGTTTGGGGTCCTCTGGATTTAGGCGTTTTCGTGGAGATGAAACGCTTATTTTCCATTGTGCCGAAGGATGAAAAAGGAGGCGAAGTCACGAAAGTGTTTCTCACTGAGAAATAGGCATCGGACACGGGGTTTAGAGGCGTCAGACGTGGCCACCGCGTCTGTTGCCTAACCCTAGCTGCGTTGTGCTGGTGTGTGAGCACTAGACGCGCTGGTGGTGCCATGACAGACACGCGGCGTCAGCGTCTGGTGCGTAGCCCTTGGTAGCGCGTGCTGGCGAGTGTGCGTCGGACGCGCTGGTGGTGCTACAACAGACGCGTGGCGTCAGTGTCCATTGGCGGTAGTGTCAGTAGAGTGCAGAGGCAGCGAAGGCGCTAGGCAGCATCAGATGCTGAGGTGCATCTGTTGCCCTTTCGTCGGATACGTCTGTTGAGAGAATGATGGTTTTGGGTGCTTACTGGACTGCGTCTGTTGCTCGTCGGACGCGGAGGCCAATGGGGCATCGGACGCGTCTATTGCATGCGAGCCGACCGTTGAAAGTTCGAAGATGCAGGACACGTGGCAGCTTCCTGTGCGACGGACGTGGTCGACCGCGTCTGTTGCCTAGGCGATGGACGCATCCGTTGCTCCCGACTCAACACTAACGGCTAGTTGCTTACCCCTTCGCTATAAATAGTTGGTGGCCAGTTTTGGAGGGTTCTCTCTTGCACTTCTGAGATATTGAGACATCCTTTGAGCTAGAGAACACCTCTCCACTCATCTTCTTGCTTGGTTGCTAATCCTAGTGAGATTGAGTGAGGTTCAAGTGCATTGCATTAAGAGTTGCATCTAGTGGCACTTGATTCTTGAGTTTGCTGCGGATTGCTTGTTACTCTTGGGTGTTTTCTGACACTTTAGATGGCTTGGAGCAGCGGTGGTGTTGAGCTCGTGATTGGAGATTGTTTCGAGCCTCACCAAGCGATTGTGAGAGGTTCTTGAGCCTTCCCCGCGGGAGTTCACGAATTGGCTACTCTAGTAGAGCTCGTGGCTTGGAGGATCCACATCTTGTGAGTGGATGTGTGGCACCCACTGAGGGTTTGACTCCTGATAGTCAATTAGCTCGTGATCCATCAAATGGGTGCATCACCACAACGAGGAGTAACTTGCCGGGAAGCAAGTGGTCCTTGATAAAAATTCTTATGTCATCTCTTGCCGAGGATTCTCATTGTGATTGTGTGTGATTGATTCTTTGGATACATCTCATCTCTACACCGTCGGTATAAGAATCAATTCACTTTCCTTTTACATTCATGCACTATATTTTATCTAGTGTGCTTAGAGTAGTTTGTATCACTTAGGGGTAATTAGTTTAGAGACTTAGCTTTGTTGGTGTGAATAAGAGATCATAGCCTTGCACTAAAATTGTATATGTGGCTTGCATAAAAGTAGTTGAGCTAGTGCTAAAATTAGCTTCGTCATTTTATATACTAACTTTGTTGTTCAGTGAAGCTTGTAGAAAATTTAAATAAGCTATTCACCCCCCTCTAGCCATTTGGACCTTACAACGTCCTGGTTTCAGATTTTGGTGGAGTTATAACTGGCTTATCAAGGGAGGCTACGGTACTATAAACCAAGTGATGTTATGCGTTCAAAAGATATGAAGTTGCTGCTATTTAGATCACCAAAACTTGAGTATGAAGAACTAAAATTTTCATCAAACAATCTGCAACACAACCCCCTTTCAACTTCTTTTTCTCTTCTCTTTTTTATTCTATTCTTTCTTCCTTTTTTCTGAATTTTTTCTCTGAATTTTTAATACTAACAGGGGTGCAGATAACAAATGAAACACAACGCAATATATATAAAGATGATGACTAGCAACTTGATGAACAAAACACCATAAAGGTAGTAATACCATCAAAAGGCTATAGGGTTTTTTGTGGCTTTTTCAGTGGACTTTAGGTGATGAAAAAAACAGTAACAAATGATGGATAAATCAAAAATAAATATGTGGATGATCGTGAGACCTATCGTGACAACGGAAGCTTTGATACCCGTTGATAAGTACCTATGTGAATCGGCAAGGGAGTGGTCCGATCTTCATGACAGTAGGTCATGAATCAAAGATAACTTGCTGCGAACAGCGGGATAACTAACTTTATACCTGACAAAGGTTGGATGCGACCAAGCGACGGGGAGAGAGACACCGAAACCACGAAGACTTCGACTCGATCTCCGAACGACCGTAGAACCATAATCTGGAACTAATCCACACAAAAAGGTGCAGCCGTACTGGAAACCGTAGAGCAGGAACTAGAGGAATCTAGAGGGATCACTTCACAAGCCCAAGAAAAACAAGGAAGAGCAAATGTTTGAGTAAGGCACTCAGCAGCTCGACTGCAATATCATGTTGTTTATCAAATCATCAAAAAGTTTCTAATAGCTTAGAGGTAGGGGATATTTATACTAGGAACCCTCCTAGTTAGGTGTGAAAACGAAATGGAGTTTCTAAAGATAAGCAATGTGAAAGGTCACCACGAGATGGATTTCCGAAGTGGTCTCGCGTAATTGTTGGCCTCTAGAACAGTCTCCACTAATCTGACCATAGCTCTTTATTGGGAAGTTCAAATGACGAACTGTTTATTGGGTGTGAAAGTAGACTTAAAGAGCTTTCTAGCCATATGCAGCATGCATCACAAAATTTTATAGATTGGTACAGTTTTATATAGAAAGTTGTACCAAATTCTGCCCCTAGCAGACTATGGACCTTCTGTCATCCGCATTACTTTTTCCTGGGTCTGGTCGTTCGCCCGTGTTACTTTTCCGATAGAGCTATTTTGTAGCACCGTGTCTTTATCCTTCGGCCATGTGCCTTCCACGTCTTCATGTGTAAACCTAAGCATCATCCAAATTGGACATTTAGGTAGTATAACATTCTTAGAAGTGTTAAAATTACAATCAGTTAGGAATGAATTCATCTGCTCTTGTAGTTTTTTTGGCACGACTTCTTGAAAGTGGCCCTTGATTTATCTTTCGGACTTGAGGTAGCGTGCACGGCTGGGATGTCCACAAATATATATGAGAAAAAAATCAATATTTTTGCACAACATATATCATGAAAAGTTTTTCATAAAGACTTACGTAGCACTTTTTTTTTGGGCAACCGTGTCATGCTAGCACATTTTTCGTCACCGGCATCCCGCCTAGAAACTGCCTTTCCTGAGGCCGACATCCAGGCCGTCGTTAACCATCAAGTGGTCTTTCAAAAAGAAGAAAAAAAAACCATCTAGTCCTATATGGCTATATCCCAAAGAACCCGAGTGGAAGTCAACAGGAAACTTTCTTCCAAGACGTGTGGTCAGCTCAACACGTGACAGCTGAAGTTTGATATCTTCTCGCCCTTCTGGTATCTCGTGTGCGTGGCTGGATGCCTGGATCCTAGCTATTGCAACAGTAGAAGACAACATAACAACAAACGGTCAACAATTTCAAAAGTACTGTAGGAAGTATCTACGGGTTGGTGCCAGAAACGAACATATGGCTGGCAGAATTTGGAGGGCGTCAATCTGTCTTCAAATATGTTGCCGACTTTAGCCGCATCGGCGCGTGCACACTGACGGAAGAGCCGGATATATATTGGACATCCGTCGAAAAATACAGTTTAAGTCTAACTATATTTATAGAAAATATTTTTTGACCGATGGTTTATAGAAAATAAATATTAGCAACATTTCTATCCAAATAATTTTATTATATACCTATATTCAGCTATTTATCTAATAATACTAATTATGTAACATAAATATTAATATTTTTTATATATACTTAGTTAAAGTTAAAAAAATGTTTGACTTATCAGAAAATGATAATGACGTTCTTTATGGGACAGAGAAAGTACAAGCATAACTAGACGATGCGCTTGGAATGAATGGTTCATTCTAACAAGCTTGGTCAAAGACCAAGCTATGTCCTTAGACATATTTCGGTTTCAGCATTTGAAATTTTCCAACCACCGTCAAAACTACCGAGAAATTCGTGAAACTTTGTCATTTTCTTTTGAGATTTCAACAAAAGATATGATTTTTAAATTTTTTAGATCTAAACAAGATATTAGCATGATTTAGAACTAAAGCATAGGCGGATAAAGGGTATTCCTGGTATTCCCAAGAATACCCAACTTTTTTGGTGTACTCTTAAGTATATTAAGTACATATATGTATACTTATCTATATATATTATACCTAATATATTTATATTGTATATTAAAGAGCTAAATTTTCTTCCTCATTTCATTTGTCTAGTCTATCCCTCCTATATTCTTTTTTTTAGTTTCTATGTTCATTCAGTTGTTTCTTGCCGAGTCTAGTCTATTTTTGTTGTTCTGCAAATCAGAAACTAATTATTTATTTTTCAATCCATGTATTTATTGACTCAAAGTTATCTCATCAAATATCCAAGTCCATATCATATCTTGCTTCCAAACTCCTTTCCACGTCGAAGCATGTATCACTATGGAAATCAAGTCCAATTATATCTTTATTTCTTTTAGAACTCCTAAAGGCAACACCAATGATGTATATCAATATCTATACCTATATATTTAGTATTAAAATAGAGAAGAATTCTTTCATCCATTTTTTACTAATATGTATAAATATATAATAAAGCATTCTCTAGTGCGAGTAAGCGAATCATGGCTACGAGGCAATTCTATAATCCCATTCCTAAATCTCTAACCCTAGCCGACCAGGCGCGACGTGGTGGCGGCATGGCCGACATCCGAGGTTCCCAACAGCTCGGAAATGCGGTACGAGTGTGGCCTCTATGCCAAGGCTGCGCTTACGCGGCGACCAGCGTTAGCGCACATCGTTAAGGAAGCCGGAGACAATCACTGAGCGGCGGCCCACAAGGGAATACCCAACATTCAAATCCTGGCTCCGCCACTAAACTAAAGGTCTATTGGGTAGAAAAATATGTAATATAAACAATAGAAAAAATGAGTTCAGAGTTATATATTTACAATATAACATAAGTGTTAGTGTAATACAAAATTTCAAAATTTTCTTTCGGACACACCTGAAATTACGAAATTTGTGAAATTTTAAACCTTGAGGGTGCTTTTCCCTCTAACCATGACGCTAGCTGCCCAAGGGTTGTGGACTTGTGGCGAGTTACAACATTGGTCCTTTTTTCTAGGTTATATAAAAGTTGCATAACAAATATCTTCCCTATACCGCTGGTTATAACACAAAAGTCCATCTTAACCCGTTTTATACAAAACATTTGACACAAAAACCTGAACTTGTCTAAGTTGTAGCTGTTATAGCATTTCTCTCTCTCTCTCTCTCATCACAGATAAGTGACCCGATACTTTTGCTCATAAGATATTTATATAACATATTTGATACAAAGTTATTGTTCGAACTTCAAATATCTAAAGTAAGCACATAACAAATACTTCCTACTTTTGAAATTGTAAGTTGGTTTAGCTTTGTAATGAGACAAACTTGTCAAACTATGATCCAATTTATAGAAATACTAATATCTATAATATCAAATAAATGCACTATCAAAATATATTTCATGGTGTATTTAATGAATTTAGCTTGATGTGGTATTTTTTTCATAAACTAGCTAGGTCAAAATTTGAGAAGTTTGACATATATAGGATAAGACCAAAACGATTTATATTTAAAATAGGGAGAGTAATTTGTAACTAAAGTTTTAAATTAATAACAATTAACATGAAGAACTAACGAAAGGACGGATCAGACGAAGATGACCGAGGAAAGTCAACTGAAAGGAGCGGGAATAGGAAAAAAAGAAACGGAAAACATTAGATATACTGTACATCTTTGCCAAGGCACGACTGGCCGGAGCCGAAATGGACGGTGTCGTCCCGTCGAGACCATATCTTCTTACCAACGAAAATTGACCGGCTTTCCCAGAGGACCTAGCTATAGCTCAGAACTGAGCATGCACAGCACAGTGTTTCCTTTTATATTTGCACACGTTTCGTGTTTGTGGCGCCGAAATAAAGTTGGTTGCTTAGTATCCAGTATGGTCATGTGAATGGCGCTTGCCTAAATGAAATGAACGTGGCCCTTTGGGTGGATAGGATAGTGCGTTCGCTGCGTCCCTTTTGTCAGTTGTCACTGAAAGTGAAAGAGACACGGACGGACCCAGCAGAATCGCCCACACGGCAAACCATGCGGTTACGGGGTCCAAGATGCACTCTCGGCAGTCTGGAAGATTGCTGTGGGACCACTGCACTCTCGGTGGTCAAAGGATCGTCTGGCGGTCTGGGCACCAAGATAACGGTGGTCAAACGACAATACCTCAAAGGATCGTCAGCTTTTGAGAGGACGCAATCGTCGAATCCAGAAGGTAGCAGGGCGGAGCAGGGCCATTTTGATGTTGTCAGTGGATTTTTAAAACCCAAATCTAAATTGTTGTAGACGACCTATGAGAAAACAAGTTGATTATGCTCCGTTTAGAACGCTTTTTTTTTAAAAAAAAATCAGTTTAATTTCGTAAGAAAATCCTAGGATTCGGAAAAAGAATCCGGCGTTCCAAACCAAGGCTTTGTCGGGCGAGTGCTCCCAAAATGACTGCGAGCAGAAGCAGGAGTTCGTTCGTACGTTCAGACGACGGACCGCTGATACGTGACTACGTGAGGCACACAGTTTGACTGGGCCGGCCGGGCGGGCATCTGAAAGTTTTGACCCCACTGCAGTCTGCAGCGTTGGCGTTGCTCCTCTACCGACCTGCCTGCCACGCAATTGCATACCGGCCACCGCCCACCCACAGCAGAAATGTCACCGCGCCGGCCTTCGTCCACTCTCCAGCTGCTTCTCTTCTCTTCTTTCCTTTTTTTTATTTTTATTTATTCTCGGGGTCAAAACTCAAAACCATATCGGGCGAGGTCAACTCTGCTGGGGGGTTGACCTGCCATCCCCATACCTATAAATACGCGCGCAGTCCGTGCACCGCCAAGGTCAGCCCGTGCCGGTGCCATCTCCTCGAGGACGAACGCCAGTCACGAGCCTTGAACTTGAAGCCGCCTTCTTCATTCAAGAGAGGTCAGCTGAGAGCCATCTCAGGAGGGGAGGAGCGGAGGACGAGGCTGGGTGGGCCGCCTAGCTAGGAGGCTCGGGGCCGAAGAGAAGAGCGCCATGATGAGGGGCGCGGAGCCGGTCGGCGAGGCGGACGCGGAGCGGCGGCGCGGCTACAAGGGCGTGCGGCGGCGGCGGTGGGGGAAGTGGGTGTCGGAGATCCGGGTGCCCGGCACGCGGGAGCGCCTGTGGCTCGGCTCCTACGCCACGCCCGAGGCCGCCGCCGTCGCGCACGACACGGCCGTCTACTTCCTCCGCGGCGGCACCGGCGTCCCAGGCGGCGGCGGCGACGTAGCGGCGCTCAACTTCCCCGAGCGCGCGGCGGCCGCGTACGGAGCCGGGGGCCGGCTGTCGCCGCGGTCCGTGCAGCGCGTGGCGTCCGACGCCGGCATGGCCGCCGACGCGCAGCTCGTGGCGGCGCGGGAGAGCGCGCCCGCGCCCGCGCCCGCGCTGGCGCACGGCCATCGCACCGGCATTCGCATCATCGGCAGCGCGCACGGCGGTGGCGTCAGCGCCCGGCCGCGCGATCAGGATGCTGGTGACGCGTACACCGGCCGTGCGCACGCTAGCCATCACAGTACGGGCGCGGGAAGGGAGCAACCTGCTGTCTCCGGGGAGATTAGCGTGGATGACATGGAGATTCTGATGTAACTAATATAACCCAAAATTGATAGTACTGCTCGCGAAAAAGAAGAAGAAGAAGAGAGAGTAGTACTGAAATTAGCGGATGCAATAAAAACATATTTTTTTAACGAACAGTGCCATTGCCAATGGCAGAGCTGCAGAGACCAAGCAATAACTTGTGGCTCGCTCTTTGCTGAGCCTGGCGTGCAATGCAAATGCAAATCAGCAAATGCAGTGTTGTCAACGGTGGAGTCTGAAACGAACCATCGAGATCAAATGCAAGAGTTCGTTGTCACGCGAAAAGGATTTAGGGCATGATTGGTTGGTTATCAAAATTTGTCATGTTCAAGATTGGACCAGCCTTGATTTTGGCTGTTGTTTGGTTTTTTATCAAAACTTGTCATTCCCTCATATTTAGCTTGTCAAATCTATGACAAGATTTTTTACCTAACTTTGGTTTGCTAAATCTTTGGCATAGCAAATTTTGGTAGCAAACCAATCGAACCCTTAACCCCAACTGACGACGGTAAATTTTGACTTTGGCTGGTGGCTGGTGCAGCCTTGACATGTACTTGTTTACCGTCCCCGGCGATGATGTACTGACGGTGAGGTGAGGTGAAGCCGACTCGGCTGCCGTAGTTTTGGACTTGTGGTCCTCGACTCGGTCGTGACTGTGAAACGACCGTAGGCTGCGTTGCAGTTTCTGGAGAAGGCGAGTCGGCGATTGCAATCCTGACTGCGTGGTGTATGTATAATCCTGCTGCATCAACCTGGGTGGACTTATTTGGAGCACAGTGACACAGAGGATGCAGTAACAGTCATCAAGAAGCGTTGAATTGAACAGTCTTCTTGCCCACAGCAGTAACCCCGTGCAACGTCAATTTTTTATTTTTACAAGATGGTTGACCAAGGTTTGGTCAACAGATTATAGATAGATATACTAGTACTCGAGAAGATAACAGAAAGACTGAACGCGTATACCGGCACGCAGGTCACGAACACAAAAATGCATCCGTGGGTGCCTTCTGAACTCCGGCCGATGTCGGATGTCGCCATCTCATCTCCCAAGCACCCAGCCTTACGCGCTCAGCAAGTCAGCATGCCATGGGCTCAAACGAAGTGCCTTCATAGTTGACCAAACAAAGGCAAATCCATTTTCGGTGAATGGTGAGCACACGGTCGCTCGGATCATATCGTACCGGTACTCAGAATTGTATCAGTTGGCCACTTGCCACTAAGCATGCTGCATGCCTGAAACATCTGTTTCTGGACCATGCACAAGCCGAATCATACATATTTACTGTACATAATATCAAAAGTCTCATCAGATGCCAGCACGCGCACCAGATAAAGTTTCAGCTTTGGGCGCAGCAGGCAGGCAAGCGCTGCCATGCTCAAGTACTGCATCGTTCTTTCACTAGGTTAAAAACAAGACAAAGCAGTCCACATATGCAATTACATCGACCAGAGCAATCACACTGGCTAAGAGCAGCCGAGGATTACTCAAATTATGTACAGATTGGCCACAGGGACCATGGCAAATGGCTAGGATGCAATCGAGCGAAGTTTACATGCCATCTTGCTTCGGCTTTTGGCTCAGCTCTGAGTATTGGCCTCCCATCAGCTGCAAAATCTCGGTCCACAAGCAGGAGGGGTCCGTGGCCAGCGCATCGGTAATCAGGCCTGAGCTGCAGGAAGTCACCACCCAATATCCTGCATCGATCTCACTCAGCAGCTGGTCATGTTCCCAAGCAGAGTACCCAACATAGAACTTCAGGTCTTCAGGATTAACCGTGCCATTCTTCATCAGAGCACCAGCCTTCTCCAGGTCGGTCCTGAAGCCAAAGCAGATGCCAGGTACCACCTCTTCGAACCCCATGATCCGCCTTCCCTCGGTTGTCTTCATCAGGAATATGCTCATATCGACAGGGCCTCCGAACAAGAGGGAACAGTCACCAAACAGGGTCGCTTGCTCGCCTAAGGATGGGTTCACATGCTTCATCTTAGTGTACAGTGGACGATTCAGGATGACACCAAACGGGCCATCATAGGCATCTCTTGAACCTAGTCTTAGGAGAAGGATGACAGTCCTCTCAAAGGTTCCGTTGCCATCAAGCTCTTCAGTGGCGACCAACACACATCCAGACTCTGGCATAGGAATAGAATGAGCCCATTTCCAGGGAAGATGATATACTGCTCCATCCTTAGCTGTCTGTTCTGGACTATTTGCATCTACTGTTTGCTCCTGGTTTGGATGCATGATAAATAACAAATTAGTAAAAAAATAAATAGGACCAGGCCAATGAGAGATTTCTTAACAAAAACATCAGTTAGCTTCAGGCAGAGATAGGCTATTTCTTTGCTAAAGGAGAATAAAAAGGGATCTGATCTGTAAATTGGTCAAATGGAAAATAATTGGGACAACAAAAATGTGTATAGGTCATTGGGAAGTATTAGAAATAAAGCACCGAAGATCTTGTTACACTACATGATGTAGACAGTCTAGCTAGCAGTATGATGTTGTTTGAGGTGAAGAAATTCACATTTTTGTCAATCTGTATTGCTAGACAAGAAGTTTAACATAATCTGGAATAACTTGCAGCAAGAACCACAAAAAGGTCCTAAACAGAAGTGCAGGATCAGCACATAGATGATAGTGAGAGAAAAAAATGTTTGAGTCAACTGAGTTGAGGACGGCCAGGTCTCAAATTTCAACTTTTCTCCAAAAAGGGGGAAACACCAGAACAGCAGAGAAAAATAATATTCATTAAGTTGAAAAACTGACTACGGAATAAAATACATTTTGTACCATGGAGGCATGGACAGTCTTAAGTTTCCAAAGTCTCATGTGTCCATTTCAGAGCTAGGTAGTGTTAGGGGGTTATAAAGTGCAAGTCAGTCTTCAGTCTCATGTGTCCATTGTCTTCTTTCTTTTATGACGCTAACAAATGAGCGTAACTGTGGAAAATTGATAGCTTATGAAATTTCATTCCAGATTCTAACACCATTCCTATGTAATCACTAAATGAGCTACACGGTGCCTGTCAAAATCTTATAATCACTAAATGGGCTACACGGTGCCTATCAAAATCTTTTGTCAAACTTTCTAGTATGGAACTATGGATGAAGTAGCAATGACCAGAAAGTTTGGTCTTACCAGCTTCGGAATCACAAAGCTTGCTCTCACATCTCGCCAATATGACAAGTTGCTAGGTATATACATTGTGTCACTTGATTTTGGTTCGCCCTGATTTTGGTTTGTTCCATTTGCAGCATCTCCACTGGGAGTAGATGCATCACCTTTTCCTGCGAGGAAATGAAGTGTCTGAATTCACCAGCACAATACATACTACAGGGAAATTCAAATACAGCCTTTGTACCAAACATTTTAAGACACTCACATCAACAAAGAACTACAGTATCTTAATAATGTAAATATCTGATGTAAACTGAAAGAAACATAGAAAATGTCAACAGTGGATAGCCAAAAGTTAATATATGCATTCACTAGAAGTAGCACTTGGTGATGTACCTTTTTCCACTGAAATGTAGAGAGATCAAATCCCTTAATATGCTGATTAAACAATTGACACGTGAATGAAAGACTGGCTGGAAAATTCAAATGCAGCAATCGGAACTCCACAATTTCTACATACAGAATTTGAGATCACTACAGCTACTGCAGTGAAGTACATTTCAATCACGAAGTGCACCTAAAATGTCTCGGACTCTAAATGGACTCTGGAGAATAACCATCGAGCTCAAAACATACCCAAATTCCAAATGCGTACCTCACGAAACATAACAACTAGAAATCCAGTGAGACATGTAGTATACACCTTTACATCACAAATCGTACAGTAATCAACACGACCTCGATGCAAAGGCCACATAATCCGGCCAACAATCTCATCACCGAGCGCCAATAATTTAATTCCGCACCCAATCTACAAACGTTGACTGCTTCCCACATGCAAATCGCCTAGATCCTGATCCAATCGCACAGATCAACAAAGCATCAGGAGCTCGGCCAAGAGGACCTACCAGAAGAAGAGGCCTTGTTCCTGGGCTCGTCGCCGTCCTCTCGGCCGTTGTTGCCCTTCCTCCCCGACGCGCTCACCGCCAACCTCGGCCACCGCACCGGCTGTCGTCTCCACCTCATCGGCCCCACAGCCAGCGAGCCGATACCGGCGGCCAGCGGGGACCGCGCCGCCGGCTGGGGATGCCTCGGCGTGAGGCAAGGCCCACCGGCCTTTAGGTTGAGGGCCCACATGACCGTGGCTGCGTGGAGACCGGTGGGTGGGACACTGGGACGGCGTCTGGACTTCGGATCCGGAGTGGAAGAGGAGCAGATACGGAAGCTGGTTAACCGATTATGCTATTTATCAAAATCGAAGAGAAACATGAATGAACTGTGCTATTCCAAGTAAATAATCAATTAATTAGAAAGAAAAGATGCAAAGAAAGAGTTCACCAGCACTGTCTCTTTATTTATTATCAGCGCTAGGACGTCCGCACAGAAACGCGCGTCCGGACGCCCACACCTCCATCACGCACGCATATGGAAACACCACACCCACCGCTCCTTCCTCCTTACCCCCTCCTCTCTCTCCGTGAATCTGGACACCGCGCCTTCTCCCTGCGCGCTCCTTACCCCTTAGCCCCCTCCTCTCTCCGCACGGGTAGGACCTAGGAGCAGGGGTAAGGACGACTCGACGAGCGTGCCTGTTTGCACGACCCCAGGTGCGCCGCACACCTCGACCGCTGGCCCCCACCCAACACGTCCCATCCGCTAGCCTCCGCGTTTGAGCCGTGCCCCATGACTCTAAACACTTGGATGTAACATATGTCTGAAGCAGATGAAACATTTGGATCATACACTTAAAACATGTGTATGAAACATATGTAACATCTAGATAAACACACTTGCAACTTGCAACATAAAAACATTTATTGCAACATAAGGCTGAAACAGCTGAAACATTTCGAACATACTCTTGCAACATATATGTGTGAAACATATGCAACATTCAAATCGAAACACTTACAACATACGTCTAAAACAAATGAAACATTTTGAACAAACACTAGCAACATGCCTTTGAAACCCTTGCAATATGCCTCTAAAACATTTGTAACATATGCAACATCTCGATCTAGTTTTGCAACATCCGCATAAAATACTTGCAACATACATCTGAAACACTTGAAACATAAGCTTGCAACATGCGCTTTCAGCGCAATATCTCATTGATATTTCGGAATGAAGGCTCGTCGGCGCTTGGAATTCACTGGTGTAGAGCTTGCCGCTCCGGTGGAGAAGGCCACTGCAGGTCCAGCGGAGAAGGCTGTGGCGGGTCCACACGCTCCAGAAGGCCGCGGTGGGCGAGAGGCGTGGTGGAGAGGGAGGAAGAAGGGTTGCTGCGCTCTGGCGGAGTGGAGATGCCGCCTGGCAGAGTGAAGGCACGGTGGAGAGGGAGGCATGGTGGATAGCACGGTCGCCGAGGCGGTGCGGCAGAGCACGGGCGCAGTCTCGCGAAGACCTGTCACGGCACTGCAGTGAGGTGAGTTTTTTTAAGAACGGTCGGGGCTAGTGGATGAGCACATAAAAGGGGCGGTCGTTGGGCTGGCACAGAGAGCCCACCATCTGGAGCGTCTGGCACGAACAAACACTCTATACGAAGAATTACCGTTATTTGTAACATCTTTTGATACATCTACAACATTGCCATCTAGATCTATATGATGAATGTCGTCGTTGTTACCTCATGAGAGCATATGTTATTCTTTTTTACTTGCCGTACACTATTTTTTATACATACTTTTTCTAATGGAACCAAATTACTATTTTCTCTATAATTTTCATTTTTTTAAAACCAAAGGCCAAAGGCCATGGCCCTGCTTATATTGAAAGCAATGGTAGCTACTGGAGATACTAGTTTACATCAAAGTTTATACACATCTCCGCACCGCTGGGATACCAGCTTACGAAAATTTAGATGCATCTGAGCAACTAGATCACACACCTCTAATAGAGTATCAACTTAGTTTAAAAGAAAAAGAGTATAAACTTAAAAGAAGAAAAAGCTACAGCAGAAGATAGACAAAATTAAAACTACAATTTTATATTTTGAACTTAGCTATTTACTAATTATAATTTATATGGACTATTTATTTCATTTTTTCTTTACATTCATTTGGAGAGATCAAACTTTCGTAGTTTGTATTCAATTTGCATTTATTTATTTTGTTTTACATGTACTCTTTATCTAGGTGTTATTTTCCTTAATTTGTTACTCCTATTTTGAATTTATTATTTATTCACTGTTTCAGGTATGAACTACGTGGTTTCACTCGAGCCGTTAGATCACTGATTTGGTTTAACATAAACTGATATAACATTAGAAAATTCAGATGTATATTTCTTCTTTTGTAATCTCGTACTTTCTAGATCTTACTATTTATTAATTATATTTACCGTTAATTCTTTGGTTTAATCTAAGTTATTAAATTATCATAAAACATATCAGTTTAAGTTCTTGTTTGGAAGCTATTCTAATATAAGATGATAGATAGATTAGTTAATAGTCCCATAGCTGGCTTTGTAGTCTCATTGTAATAGTAACTACCTAAACCTCATAACTCATTGCTTTTACATGGTACGAATAGACCAAATGCCTTCGGATGTCTTCTTCCAAAAATGAAAATAATGGGCCATTACCGTGAACTAAGTGTTGTCCAGGGAAATATTACGCATTGCTTTTATGCATCTAAGAATAGACCAAATTTATTAAATATTTCCTTAAAAAGGAAAAGAATTGGCACGTTGTGCAGGCAAATAATAATAGACCAAATGCGAGTGATGATACAGAGGGAAAAAATAACAAATAACATGATGTTGTGAAGGCAAATAAGAATAAAACAAATGCAAGTGATGAAAAGAAGAAGAAAATTGACAAAGCACGGATGAAAAAAGGCAAATAACATGATGTTGTGCAGGCAAATAAGAACACACCAAATGCAAGTGATAAAAAGAAAAAAAATAAACAAAGAAACAGATGGTGTGCATTGACCAAATGCAAGTGATGAAAAGAAAAAAAAAGGAAAAAATAAACAAAGAACAGATGGTGTGCAGAGAATGGACCAAATGCAACTGTTGAAAAGAAAAAAATAAAAAAAAGACAAAGAACAGATGGTGTGCAGGCAAATAAGAATGGTGAAAAGAAAAAAAATAGATGGTGTGCAGGCAAATAAGAATGGTGAAAAGAAAAAATAAAAAATAGACAAAGAGCAGATGGAAAACCAAATAAAAAAAATGGACAAAGAGCAGATGGTCCCGGCGGGGCTTGAACCCGCGACCTTCGGCTCATAAGACCAACGCTCTGACCGACTGAGCTACGGGACCAGCTGCTCAAAATATGCTATATAACTTATATATTCCCTCCATTCATTTATCTCCATCATTTTAGCCTTCGATGCAGTGACCAGGAGCCGAACAAAACCACTCAGTTTGCATTTAATCATCGCGTGCTGAGCGCATACGAGGAGTCACAGGCTAGGAACAGCCAATGAGCAGCAAATAGACAATAAATGCAGGCGTGTGGTAGCCAATGAGCAGCAAACGGACAATAAATGCGAGCAAGTTCCAAGTTAATATGAAGGAGATTTTTGAATAAAAAGGTTTTGCTTAGATGAAGGAGATAAATGAATGGAGGGAGTATTGTTTATTGATCCGATGAAGCTCACATTTTTTTAATCATTACACAGTACAACATGAACCCACGTATGCAAACCCTTACCCCTATGAGCACCTCCGAAGGACTGAGCCGGTAGATCTCAAAATTTATGAAGTCACCACAGACGCCTTGCTGTCAACGAGGACGTCGCCTATCCTAAAAGCATAGTGTCGTTAAATCTAGATAAACGTGAGTACCTGTGCCGTCGAGGACTCCAAGTGGGCAGATTCCATCAGTTTGCGCCAGAACTAACATAACCGAATGTCCGAATTAATTAAATAGGAGGTCCTCCTTAACTAATGTTAATTATTTGTCTCTCAACATACTACCAAGTGCATCTTTAATCTCTGTGTAACAAGAACTCAATCACGAATAGTGTTTCTTTCTGATAAATTTGCAGTGTGTGCCATTCACTGTAAAAGCAAGCCTGCATGTTCATGCATTCATTCACTTGTTGAAAGGAAGCATTCATTGGAGGTCTCCATCCAGATGACTCTCTGTGTCACCAATTTCTTTCCCCTTTTTTGTCTTGCGTTTGCAGGTGTTGCATTCCATCCTCATTATTTATTGCCCAATTATTCAGTGGTTATAAAAAATAATTATTAACTTGTTTTTACTTGGCTTATAATAACAGGTTTTCCTGATGGAAGGGCATGAAAACCTGGAGTCATGCACATATGCTGTCACAATATATCTTGCCCATGTATTAGTACTATTTTGCGTTTGCTAATACTCTCTAGATAAGCAAAAGGTAATTGATTGGAAAGCTTTACTTGCCTGATGGAGTTGCTAATTCAGACAGAGCACACTGCATCAGATGACCCACATGCGCCCATAAATTGGGTAGAGCTGGGAGGTGGAGGGTTGTCTATCTCAAGCACAGAGGTCCATGCCTTCACACATCAAGCACCCATTCATAGCAATGGACTCTTTCCTGAGCAACAGAGGAAGCTTGTGCAAGAATTAGGCAAAGAGGTTGGGTGGATGCAATTGACCTCCATTATTACATTCATGTGGCCCCCATCCCTGGCTAAAGGATGTCAAGTGCAGTGAAACTATTGCCAGAAGGTGAAATCATGGAGAGTGTGTGTTGAGCAGTTGAGGTGTCTTGTAGAACCATGATTTGTCATGTGCTATACTAGATATACTCTCTAAGTCCTAAAATAATTGCACCTCTCGTTTTTTTAGAAATACCTTTGTTTTTTTGAGAAGTCAAAAAAATAAGTTTAACTAAATACATACAAAAATATATTAATATTTATGATATGCAATATTTATCATTATATTAATAATAGAATATATTTTTTTAGAAAAACTATTAGAAGATACAGATGTTTATAATATTTTCTATAAATCTATTTTTTTAAAAACAGTTCTCCTTAAAAAGCGAGTATGTAGCTATTTTTGTATGGAGCGAGTTTCTTTTGCAACAAAGAAAAATAATACTGTCAGGGTTTTGAAAGCAGGACAGATATCAACGGGGTTCTGCAACTGTGCTCGAAACTGGAGCATATATCTTCTGTCGAAATCAAGTATTGACACGACTTATTTCAACATGCCCTGTGTGTCGTCGCAGTCATTGCACTAGTGACCTGAACATGAATCCATGTGCCACCCCTGCATTTCTTTTTCTTTGGAGGTTGCAACAATATGTCTTTGGCCCCCGATGGACCTGAGAGGCTGAGATCAACGTGCGCCATCGTCTCAAAATTGATAAAGGTTCTAAAGTTGCAGTGAGCCTTGCAATACGAGCAAGCTGCTTCTTGAAACACTCCAGGTCTCCAGGATGACGATGTGCTTTGCATTGTAGAGAGCTTTGTGGCGAAATGCCAAGTCTGAATCTATCGAGCCCTCTAGGAAAGGAGAGGCATCAACTAGTAGTACTACCGCAGCACTAGCTAAATTATGTATGCGTGCCTTACACATTCGGTGCATAAAGTTTATGTTGATGATTATATAAATAGCCAGTGCCAGACTTGCCATAATTTCGTAGTTTGATTTCGGATAGGTACTCCGAAATCCTAGAAATGAGCAAGACAGAAGTTCTACAAATGATGTTAGCACAGCCTGTTAATTGCTGGAATTGGTCAACACTACCTTTGGTTAACCACATTAGCCCTAAGCAAGATATGCATCCATGATCAGATGCATGGCCGCCTGCATGCATGTAGGTAGTAGACTACCATTTTCCTTTAATTTTAGTAGACTTGTCATAGAAAAAAATCCATCATGCATATCATGTGTCTCCTGTACCTTTAGCTGCCTCCTCCGTAGTTTATTCAAGTTATTCATGCGACACTGTCACTCAATTTGTTTTATAGTTATTGATATTCAACACTTCATATAGATTTCTCTACCTCTGGTTGCCTTTGCCTCCTTCCATGGCGGTCTCTAGCATTGCTTGCACATGTGTCCATGGTAGGGTAGAACTTATTGAAGGGGGAGTCTAATGTTACACGTTGAGCCCTTATACTCTGTATGCACTTTACAGCAGCCACCTTACAACCACCTCTATCTATATAGTTGTTACACACCCCATGTACAACAACGTCATTGCCTCCTTGCCTTGCTAACACACTCCCTCCCCTCCCCTCCCCCCCCCCTCCACCCACACACCAATGTCGATCTTCCTTCTAAGCTCGTTGATCAATGTCCTCAGTGAAAACCCCCACCCAAAACCCAAACCCTAAACGTTTATCAGAGTTCAAGAGAGATGAAGACTCTTAGGCATGGCGATGCTAGGAACTGCCAAGGCATGGAAAGAGATGGGGGGGAGAGGGGAGAGGTGGGGGGAGGCGGGGGGAGGGGGAGGATCGAGAGTGATGAGGTCAGCAATGCATGTGTTAGTGATAGATTTAGCTTTAAACAAATATATAGCAAAAGTGTCATGATAGATACACTGAGATTTGGCTTGGGGCGTTCCGCAAAAACACCTATTACTCTCTCAAGTTTTTCCATGTAAACTTAGTGCTTGATTTGTGACTGATGCACGCTTGACACTACTGTAGGTTCTAAGCCCTACGGTACATGTGTCCTAAAATTCAACGCTTTAGCAAAAATTGGTTGTTAGTGCGGCGGACAATGCGCTTATGTGCACACCACAAAATGAATATGTGTAGATACGCACGCCATGAGCAGCACTAAATTGGCAATACATGTTGTTTTCCTTAATTAAAAGAGGAAATCAAAGGGACTGAAATGCATATGTACGCACACGCCATGAGTGAGCAGCACAACCTGGTTTTTTCGCAATGGGTGGCGGCCGCATGCGCAATCTGATGGCGATAGCGCACTGCGCAATCCCATCGTGCGGACTAGTGAGAAACAGGAGAGAGAAAGGGGGGAGGAGGTGGGAGGTAGCGCAAATCTCAATGCGGAATGAACAGCAGTGAGCAGTGGCACACAACCACTACTCCCCTTCTTTAAAAGGAAACCACGCTGCACCCGAGGCTTCTCCATGCAGTTGCACTATCTTTTTCCTCACCCCGTCCCATCGCCTCGCTGCAAGCCCTATCCCATCATCCCTATCTCCCCAACCTCCATCGTCCCTATCGCCCGTCGATCGATCGGTAAGAACATGCGATGCTCTGGTGGATGCGTTCTTATTAGCTAGCTCTGTGTGTGTGTGTGTGTGTGTGAATCGATGCATGCATGGATCTGCCCTCGTTTCTTTTCCTGGCCATTTTTCCGTTCTTTCCTTGCTATTTCTTTTGGGATGTAGCAGTTTCAGTTTTGCCGCAAAAGCGGAGCTGCTGTAAATAAAGAACTGCGACGAGTTGCAACGGGGAAACGAAATGCAACAGCAGGCCAGAAGCTGCATGCGCGGCGCCTCTGATGAAGTCGTAGCTAGATCTTTCGCGTCTAAATTTGTTGGATTTTGCTTGCTATTTATGCCTCTCCATATATATACAGATCTGGCTATGCTAGCTCAACAACTTTATTTTCTTGCTTCTCTTCTTGAATTACGTGCTAGTTAGCTCATGCTTATTTAAGTACCCTTCTTCATCCCCCGATCCATGTGGGTCTATATGTCTTTTGCTGGATGTTATTACCCTTTTTCTTGAGATATATAGCTCCTTCTCTCCGCTAGACAGCTAGATCCTTCAGATCTATGCTGACTTTATCACTGAGTTTTTTTTTCCTTAGAAACATGTTCTTAAGGTCCCTTTGATCTGAAGTTGCTGCTTAGTTTCTCAGGTACATCAAACTAAACCAAGATCTCTCTAAATCCTACATCAAAAACCAAAGCTGCTGATTGTCTCTTCTGTTTTCTTTGATCCCATTATCAGTTCTGTAATGATATGATGGAGTTGATTGTCAGATTCAACCATATATGGTAGTACTGTACAACGGAATATAATGCTGAACCAATTGTTCTTATTATAACTGTTTTGCATAAAAGGAATAGCTGTGAGATTGTAACAGCTGTGAGACTGTAACAGTAGTACTGCGTGAGGATGGGGAGGGGAAAGATTGAGATCAAGAGAATATATAGAGAACACCACCAGCCGCCAAGTGACCTTCTGCAAGCGCAGGAATGGGTTACTGAAGAAGGCTTACGAACTCTCCATCCTCTGCGACGCTGAGATCGCTTTGGTCATCTTCTCTAGCCGAGGCCGCCTATATGAATATTCCAGTAACAGGTGAGTATGTTATTGGATTACATTGGTTAATTCTCGTTTCATTTTATGCTGTATATCTTCTTAATTCAAACGGTACTGTTTGTACGTGATATGGCATATATGATTATGCGTCTCTATATGCAAATCATGCGTTTCATTATATGCATTTTTTGGTACAACTTATGCGTTTGCATGGATCGAATAGTTATAGTTAAACTAGTAAAACTATATAACCAAATTAAATAAAAAACGATATTCTTTTCATAAACTCTACAGATTATTAGTTATAGTTTAACTAGTTTCCTTTTGGATTTTGGCATCATAAAAAAAATCACTGATGTGTTAAATTTTGAAATCACTTTAGTTATGATCTGAAATTCTGATTCTCAAAAAAATGACCTGAAATTCTGAATAGTCGATCAACAGTAAACTATATTCATGATAAATACTCCATTTTAAGTTAATTAGCAAGGCCATTTATATTAGCACACACTTCTATAGATAACTTTCTTTCCATCATTTTGCTCGGAATGATAAGCACACTAATGACTTAATAGTAAGGGTTGTGACTGACATTTAGATAATTTTCATCACTGTACGTGTGGAGATACATAGGCCCTATTTGGATCAGAACTTTTTATAAGCTGCAATAGTTATAGAGAGTTGTTAGCTAATAGCTTTTTTATAAACTGGGTGGTTAAGAATAGTTCAAAATTGTTTACAAGCTATACAATAATTAAGCTGAATTGTTTGAATCAGATAGAGTTTTTTTAGCAGCTAGATTTTAGCTGATCCAAAACATGGCCTACTCACAGACATTTGGTAGCTGCTGCGTTTGTGCAGTGGATATTAAAGAAGCATACTAGTTGTGTGATAATTTGGGACTTTGGTCGATCACTTTTTCATTCATGCACGAAACGAGCGATATTGTGGTATAACCCAGTTCCACGCACAGTTGCAATGGCAACTTTATCATTCTGTGCCATGTACTGATGAATCATCACATGCATGCGCATGCATGGTCCTCAGCTCCCTGAAAAGGTTGTTTCATTTCATGCGCACACTGTACAGAAATCTCTCTGTAGAGTAAGTATATGTTGCATGGAGATGGAAACTTAGGCTCTCCCTGCCCTCCTTTCTTGGCGGTGCTAAGGAGTTAAAGAGCGCCTTTGATTGGTTGTGTTTTTGCACCGGGAACCTCTCTGCTGTACTCACCATGCATTCAAATGATGATGTGAATTTCTTTTGGGCTCTCTGTTTGCATCTTTTTGTATGCAATGTGTGCCGTACTAAGACAACCTGGACCTGGGAATGAATGTTTTGTCACCAGCACATTTTTTAGATAAAGAGATATCTACACATGCATGTTTAGTTCCTGGCTTCCTGCATACATTATTCTTCTACTCTAGCTTGATGCATAGGTGGAACAAGTACCCTTTTTCTTCTCCTTATTATTATAGTATGGATACTATATATAGTATATTTCAGCCAGATGTAGATAACATACTGATAAGCATATATGTGTTTCATTTCACAAGGCACAATCTATGTACACACTTATTTCTTGTACTTGTACGCTTTTTTTTTCATAAGCAAAGATCTTGATTTTATTTGACAAGTAATCAACATTATTATTGTTTCAGCGTAAGGTCGACGATTGAGAGGTACAAGAAAGCCTCTGCCAGCACTTCAGGAACAGCTCCAGTGATAGATATCAACTCTCTTGTAAGCACTGTTGTTTCCATGCATGATTTTCTCGATTTTGTTTGCAAACGTTAAATTATGATCACACACCTTATCGACCGGCTTAATTAAGATCTGCATCAACAAATGTTAACTAGTTTTAACTCTGGAATTTTTACAGCAATTCTTTCAGCAAGAAGTGGGAAAACTGCGCCAGCAGATACAAACCTTGCAGAATTCAAACAGGTAATAAGCCGCCTAACAACTAGCTAGTACTACTTCCTGTTACTGTTCTAATTTTATTCGTCTCCATATGTAGATAGACACTACAACATATACTGAAGTGACTGATCCTTTGGTAAATTCTACTCCTACTTGTCAGGCACCTGATGGGTGAATCAATTGGCAATATGACCGCAAAGGAACTCAAGGGCCTTGAAACCAGGCTTGAAAGAGGCATTGGCCGAATCCGGTCCAAGAAGGTAACGTAAAGCTAAGTATGAATTTGGCGCAAATTCAAGGACACCTCGATCGCTCTTGAATCCTGATAGTAATTTATATGTTTCCACCTTTGAGTTTTTCTCAGAACGAGCTGCTACTCGCGGAGATCGAATATATGCAGAAAAGGGTAAGCTCGTCATGACAGCATTCCTCCTGTATATATATTGTATGAAACATGAACGTGTGGAGAATCTCACGTGCATTTTGGTTGACAGGACTCCTATTTAAATTGCTCTGATCTTATCTATATTTGCAGGAAGCAGATCTGCACAATGAAAACATGTTCCTTCGGGCCAAGGTACGACTGATGACCATTCACTATTACTAGTATACACACACAGGCAGGAAAAAGAACTGGGTGCTGCATGCATGCTATTTGCTATAGCAAGTATTCTGTTGATCAAATCTGTACTGTAATTTGCAACAGGTTGGAGAGGTTGAACGAGCTCTGCAGCAGGAGGCGGCAGAAGACCAGACGATGACGATGGTGCCGGCGGCGGTCCGCGGGGCTACGACGGAGCTGAAAGCGCTGCCGGCGTCGTTCGACCCGCGTGGCTACTACCAGTACCAGCAGCCGCAGCATGTGCAGGCGAGCGTGCTGGGCGCCGCCTCCGCTGCCTCGTCGTCGCAGTACTCGGAGCAGCCGCAGGGCCAGGGCCAGCAGGAGTACCACCACCAGACTGCCCTCCACCTCGGCTACCACGTCGAGATCGACGACTCCGCCGCCGGCAAAGGCTTCCTCTGATCTAGGCGCTCGCGCGCATGCATGCATGCATGTCATATTCTCATCTCAGAATCTGACGGATGGGCGGTGATCGTCCTAATTATTACGTAGTTGTGTCTCCATCAGCTAGCTAAGAACGTAGCGTACGTCGTTCCCTGACCATGGACACATATAGGTGTGCTGCCTGCTGGTTGCTGCTATCATGCCATGCTATACATAGAGCGAGAAAATAAGGCGTCCATCTGCGAGTACGTATGTACGCTAGTTGTTGTGTGTGCAGAGTTGCAGACTATATAAGCTACTGTACCAAACAATATTGTCGTGAGTATCTATATAGATTGACTATATGTACGGTGTGGATGGAAGAATAAATATAATATATATCGATGTTGTGTGCCTAGATATTTGCCTGTATATATACGTATGTGTTACACATGTATGTTACTACGTCCCTTCTTCTCTATGCAATAAAATGGACACGATCGATCGTGTGCCGGTTTCGTTCAAAAGAAAATACATGCCACATCCAAATACTGCAACTCTGAAATCGTATATATGATAGCATGTTTCCATCGATCAGCAAAAAGATATATACGTACTATATATACTGTACTTGTACTATATAATGGTGGAGCGTAGCTCTACCGCCTCTCGATCCGTGACTCCAAAATTTGCACCCAGAATCTGAGGGCAAATAGTCTGCATCGCTGCATCCTTGCGTGGTCTGATGAGATTGATGATAGCGAACGACCGCTCGTTCCAACAACCTCTACATCTGCGAGTGATGCGGCCGCTTCTGGCCGGCGTGGCCATCTGGTGGTCAGGCCCACGAAGAAAATCTGTTGGGTTTGTCAGCGGGCCGGGCCTGATTCGATATCCAGACAAATTTGGTCCTTCAACTAGTTTAAAGGTGATTGCCTACTATTATAAAAAAAGGTGGTTGCCTACTTTCTGAAAACAATAAAATGGTCTGATATTTTTTGAAAATATAAGTAATTTATTTTAATTCAAAAAGAATATGAAACTAGCACCAAATTTTTAGGTTGTTAGTATTCTATTTGGAGTTATTTGGATCTTATTTGTTCATGTTCTTAGTGTTTTATTGCTTGTAGTCATGTTTGTTATTTATTTAAATTATCTTTTTTTACTCTACTTTTTGTTGATTACATGACTAGTTGATTGCGTGATTTTCGAGGCACTACCTTGTTTGAAACCTATAACTTAATCAATCACAATCCGTCAACATAAAGCAAAGCGCTAGCTAAACAATGTCTATATAGGATCCATACACAAGGTGGAGCATGGCTTCCCAAAGGTTTGTGTTGTCTTTCACATTCTTCTATGTACTGATAGTCTGCCATATCCTCTTGGTCGATCTCTAGGTCTGATACAATGCAAAACGATAATTTGAATAAATGATTAGCATAATTACGAGTAATAAAATAAAAAATATATAAATAAACAAAGTTCCAAAATACTATAAATAGGTTATCAACATATAGATTTCATTTTAAAAAAAAATGGTGCTAGTTATATATTTTTTGATTTAAAATAAGTCAGTTATGATATTTTAGATATTAAAGTAGATTATTATTATTTTTAAAAAATAGAAACCACTCTTGAACCTAGCTAGATGACCAAATTTGTTAGATTTCAATGCTTAGAGGGCATTCACATCCTATATCTTGTTTCATAGTTTAAGTTTTAAAATCGGACTATCGTGTAAGTTGAAGGTTGAAAAATAAAACTTCAACTAATCAAACGATGGCTAGACTAACTCTTGATTTGGCAGCTCTTAATTAGTAGATAGGTCATTTCGATATCCAGAGATTTGAAGACCAGAACTAGAAGTCTTTGGTCCCATTTGGATCCATCCAAAACTAATTATTATTTTTAGTAGCTTAGAAAACCAGCTAATAGGTAATTATTAGTTGGGTGGTAGGTAAGACATTAGCTGACTTATATTAGTTAAGGATCCAAACAAAATCACAGCTAATTATTAGCAGCTTACTTATTAGTTAAGGATCCAAACAGAATCGCTGCTAATTATTAGCAGCTTACTTATTAATTATGGATCCAAACAGAATCGTAGGTAATTTAGTTACATGAAATCCAAAACAGATCCTTTTATTTATTTGTTAAGAAGAAGATTTGATTTATACAATGCTGCTTAATTAGAAAATATGACAAGGGTGCTATATATGTCCATGAATTGAATTGTTTCATGATGTTTCTTTCGCCGAATTTTTTAAAAGAAAAAATACAGTAGGAGAAGCTTCTTTTGTTTGAACATTGCCAAATCAATTCGATGTACCCGTTTACGAAGCGAGACAGGAGTACCATATTTTGTACTGCACGCATCGTAAACGCTGTACTACAACTAAATACCCGCGCCCTACCTGTTATCTGTAGCTGTCATAAACGATCAGGCACGGTTAATGCTAATGCATGATGCATCGAAAAGGACTGTGCACATGGATGCACGAAACAGTGCAGGTTCGGGGGGAAAAATCCCAAGCTGAGAATAAGTCGGATCCACACCTATAATCATGCTACACTGGCTAATGGCGACATTTTAATTTCAAAATAAAGATAATAAACCCAAATTATTAAAGTGACGGGTTTCCTGCTCTGTCCATGGTACACAGCTGGACGGACAACTCAGAAAGTAACGGATGTGTGTGCCTGGTTAGTAGAAGAATGGAAATGTACAGGCCACTCCATAAATTAATAAATCTGGCATATCTTTAATTTACAGCCGTCAATTTGAACACAATTTGGAGGTACGTGATCCAGCAGTGAGTCCATCCAGTGCGTTTGATTTCCTTGTGGGACGATACGAAACGTGTAAGAGCTGAGCTGGTAAATTTTGGTGTTTTCCGAAGCAGCATTTGATTCCCTAGCTTAAAAAATCATTTTCAGTAATAATAATCCGAATAATTTATAGCCAAAATTTACCACACTTAATATCCTCGATCTGCTGCTTGTTGTTTACCCAATTTCTGCAGTAGCACGGCCGTCTCCATCCTCCGACGATCAAGCTGCTTCTCCTGATGGAAATGCATGTTTGCTGTTTGGGCTGCTGTTCTAAATAAATTATCCTATATTTAATTTTTTTTTAGACTATGTGATCAAGCTAGCTAGCTTGCTCCATAGCCATGATTTGTCATGATGATCCATGCAAACCCATAGCTAGCTGTTCAACGGAGACGAGCTCGATCGTCTCCAGGTGCCTAACTGGAATTCGTGTTTTCTTGTGGCCGCTGCCCTAACACGCCATGAGTGTGCTGATATACTAATGCAGGCGTGTCATTTGTTTGTATGCCTGACTGTCACCGGTGCATACATGTACATGTTTATATTATATTTTGGCTGCCAAATGATGACCCGGCCAACTCTTGATCACCAGTTTAGTTTGGTTGTTGAGATTACAAACTCTAGCAGCGGAAACAAAACAAAACCATCACAAAAGGCTCTCAAATGTGTACAAAGTTCAGTGGTTTTTTAGGCCTAAACTCCGAGGAAGCGGCGGCCGCGCAGGGCTAAAAATAAGCTCGCCAGACACGGTCCGTTCCAATGATTGGAAAATGCAGACAAATTTGTGTGCTGAAATGAAATGTTTGACGGCCCTGCTCCCTGCATACTCGGTCGCGAGGTGATTAGTACGACGCGTGATGAACGGCCCAGATGGAGCGGGGCTGGGACAGGGGCGGTTGCGCTTAGCTAGCTGGAGGAGTCAACGCTCCTCAAACGGACACCTAGATTCCGTTAACTTGATGAGTACAATGATTTTCTTACTACGGCCTGGCTAGGGGTACATGTGGGAAGACCCCAAACATGTTTTCAGTTCAAGTTTTGTCAATTGGTTTTAGCATGCCAACATCCAAGTAAACAAAGATGAACCCAATTTGTAAAATTCATGTAGTCATAAGTTGTGTTCGGTTCAACTTCTAGAAAGTGCTTCTGCTAAAAATTGAAACCCCAACCAAATAGGTAGAACTAGAAGCTACATTTTCACCGTAGCATAATTTTTGTACCTTGGCTTTCCGATTTCTTCCAAATGGGTGAAACTAGAGACACGTTTTACAATTATTTCAAGGAAGATAAGAGAGAGAGGATATGTTTCATAGTTGTTTTAACCAAATAGCTTATAAATTTTTCATAGCACATAGCTCTCAACCGTTTTTTCACATCTCACCGCTGAACCAAATAGACTTGTACTACTAGATTCTTAAAGTATATCCTATCTCCATCCTAAAAAGAATATAAACAATTTTAGGAGTCAAAACTATTTTAATTTTGATCAAATTTATATATAAAAAAGTACTTCCTCCATTCAAATTGTAAGAGCTTTCTTAGATACATTGTTTTTTACTATGCATCTAGACATAGTGCATATCCAAGTGCATAGCAAATAACTATGCATCTAAAATGTCAAAGCATCTTACAATTTGGAATGGAGATAGTACTATTTTCTATAATATCAAATAAGATCATTGAATTAATTATAGAATATATTTTTATAGTAAACTTATCTGAAGACACAAATGTTGTTACTATTTTATATAAATTTGGTTAGATTTAATGAAGTTTGACTGCCACAAAATCTAGAATTATATTTTTTGGACGGAGAGAGTAGGTACGCATGACTAACAATATACGAACTTAAATTGACTTTTTTAAAATGTAAATACCGAAAAAATGTATTACATCCACGCACAAACTAGCACCCCTCCATAGGACAATATAGTCGCAATAAAAATATTAGCAATGGCCTCTAGCACAGAGCATGTGGTTTATCACTGTTTTTTTTTTGTAACCGTGATGGGTGCACGTACCAGAATGGGAAAAGGGACCACGAGGAAAATATAAAACAGAATAATACATGACTGAAACGAAAGGAGAAAAATTACAGAGCAAACTCCCTGCGCAAGGAGACCTCAATCATCTGGATTTCGGCGACATATACTGGAGGGAGAGAGAATCCAAAGCCCTCCTTTGGGTTTGTCTCTTCCTCTCTCTCCTCCCTTCTCCCACCCACCCCTTCTCCCTTGCTGTGGGTGTGCTGTGGAGAGGAGAAAGGAAGGAGAGCAAGAACCAACACCAACAAGAGCTGCTGCCAACTCCTGCACAGCCTGGGCTCTCATCACTGATTGCCCACCTATTACCTTCCTCTTTTGTGATTTAGAATCACCCATCTATCCCTTATATCTACCTTTTCTCGGTCCTCTGTGAACTATCTCGTCTTCTAGGTTTCACAGGCCTCAAGATAGGCCTCTGGACCTAAGCTTGCAAGCAGCTGCTGTTCTTGGTTTTCTTGATTCTTGGTTTCGTGGTTCTTGGATTTTTGGCTTCTTAGGGTCCTTGTATCTTCCCCCAATCTTGCAAAATCTTGTGGTGAAGTTTCTCTGTGTTCGCTGTTTGGGACCATGGACGAAAGGATTCCGCCGCCGTCCCTCTTGCAATACTCGCAGTCCCCTGTTCATTCTTCCCCTCATCCCCTCAATTCTATGAGGTATTCTTCCTCTGATAGAGAAAGGTGAGTGTCTGTTTCGCTATTTTGTTCATGATTTTTTTATTTGTTTTCCACGATTGTTTTCCCTATTGTTCTTGGTAAGTTTTGTTTAGTTTTTGATCCTGCCCTTTCGGAATCTTTCTGAGGAGCACGAGATTTGATGCCGCGGTGGAGATTTGCGCTTAATTCTAAACTTCCGGATGCCATGTTTCCCCTTGATCAATGCTGTCGATTGTGATGGAGGAGTGATCTTTAATCATAGGGACTTTTTTTTTTTTGGTGATGGCGTGATGGCTCGCTGATAGATTTTTACTGCTGTTCCCCAATGGGCTAGTTGGCTACTAGGGGGACATAGGAGCTGCATGTTTGACTCGCTGCTAATGGGTGTAAATTTTGTGTGTAATAAATCGCTCATTGGCGATAGTCACATGTAAATTTTAATTTGATGGATCGTTCTGTATAAATCATATCAAAGTTCTTTTACATTTCATTTCTGTGGGATTATAGTTGTTTTAGATCCTTCAATTATGCTTCTTCTTCTTTTGTATCACGTGAATAATAAATTCAGTATTGGCTACTGTTATACTAACGTTGATTCTTGTTTGGCAGATATCTGGCGGAGTTGCTTGCAGAGAGGCAGAAATTGGCCCCATTTGTGCAAGTTCTTCCTTTCTGTACCAGGCTGTTGAACCAAGGTTTGTTTCCTGTGCCTCCACGCATTACTAGTGTTGTTAATCTACATAGTTTTTTTTTAATTAGTTCAACTATTTTGTTTTTTAATGGCGCAAGACATTCACTATCATTAGTTGCTATGTTTAGATTTTCTCCAAGTCTTTTAGGTTGGGGCAGTTAATTGTATATTTGTGTGAAGTTTTGATGATTGCCTCTGCACTTTTGTATCCTTGGGTTTGTTATGATCATCATGTATTTTACTATTTGTTGATCATAAGATTTCATTAGAGGATTTTTTTTGTGGCTGGGTTTTGTTGTTCATTCATTTCTCATGTATCCCATTATCCTGTTTCCTTTTATTTTGTTTATGGTGATAAAAAGGTAATGCTCCATTGAGTTATGGCTCTAAACAATAACTCGTTCTCATAGTTGACAATGGCTTCCGTTTATGTCAACCACAAATGGCTGCTAACAATCTAGTAAATGGCTGCTGTTTATGTCAACCATTTTTTTTATCTTGAGGATGGTCACTGGCTCACTGCAGCTTATTCCTATTTTTAGCTAAGTGGAGTATTTACTATCTCATTGGTACAATCATAGGACTGGGTACAATGCAGTTTTTTCATGTCATTGTACAAATTTAGAAATCCCGAGCAGGTTGCATTTGCCCCATTTTAGAGTGGCATGCAAAGTATTAATCTTATTATTGTTTCTGACTTATAGTGTAGTTGTCTAACTGAGTTCTGATTCTATTTAATGCAGAGATTTTGCGCGCATCTTCTATGGCGCCTAACCATAATTTTGTTGATCCTGAGAGAATTGAGCATGGTAGCCCATTAAGGTTACCTGGCCACCCAGTGAATGGTCAGCCAATGGATCTGGAGGGCTGGTCAGGGATTCAAACAGAGGTGCATATTCTGGCATCTGTTGTTGTTGTTGTCTTTCTTTTGGTATTACATGCTTGCCTGGCCACTGGATTGAAAGCACAATTTGCAAATCAGTGGTAGGATCTTGCGTATTTAGATTTTGAGCATGCTGTTCATTTTACATTGGATCTGCAACTAATTGTGACTAGTCTGGTCTACCGATAGAATAGATATTGACTTGTAAATTTTAATAACATGAGATAGAGTGAAGATTATTTTTCCATGTCAGATTTTATTCCTGGCAATCATGAAGCGTCCTGTTACTATTAATGGATGAGAGTAGGTGTTGATGGAAATATTTTTGTTGAGGACCAAACTTTTATATTCTGCATTAGCTTATATTGCTGCCTTCTCTTAATACGGTCAAATGTTCTCTTTCTCTCAAGGCTTCTCAACATATGGGGGTTCTACAAGCATCATCAATGGGCTGGAATGGTGCTCCTGTACTTGCTGCCACTCCTATTGTCAAGAAAGTCATGAGGCTGGATGTTCCTGTGGACAAGTATCCTAACGTGGGTAGCTTTCGTAAATGCTTTTCTTTTAGCTTTCTTTACTATGCTATGTCATATTGCCATATCTTGAATGCTTTACTCTTTGCTTTTGATCAGTACAACTTTGTTGGTCGTTTATTGGGGCCGCGAGGTAACTCCCTGAAAAGAGTTGAAGCTTCAACCCAATGTAGAGTTTACATTCGAGGACGTGGTTCGGTGAAAGACTCTGTTAAGGTAGCTAAATGACTATTTCACGTTCTTTCTTATATTTCTGATAGTAATGATATCACTGGCTATAAATTGGAATCATTTGGCACTTTTTGAATGTACCATGTATTGTTGCAGTACTCCTTTATTTGAAATGTTAGGAGTTCATTATATTTTCACATTATTAAGTAGCAAATACTTAGTTAATTTCACTTTTGGCTGGACAAACTTGTATATTGCATCGCTGATATTATGACAAACCTGTGGCTGGCCCTTACTGATTTGTGGTTATATACTCAGTTAATTTCACTCTTTCACATTACATAAAGTTTGTATTGTGACTCCATGCTATGATAGTGGCATTGGAAGAGTTCTGGAGAATTCTAATCAAGGTTAACATTGTACATTTTATTTTAAGTGTCAACTGATTGAGTTGTTTCTAGTATCAAGCTGCAATCTGGGCTCAGTAAGGATCCATTTACTATTTAGGACTAGTTACTGTGTGACCCATAAAACTATGTAATGTCAACATTTAAATTTTATTGGGTTTCATTTCCAGTTTAGATGTAATATATAGCATTTAAAGTTAAAGTTTACTAATAAGTTGAGTAGAAATGTATTGAGTATTTATGTGATGCAGTTTAGATACATTTATATAATGACTTTATTTATTCTCTATCGGCACACAACAGTATGATTCCATCAATGGGGTTTCCTGTATTTTACTATAACTTTCCTCAAAATATCTATAGGCATTAACGGGCTTCAAGTTATTACAATTTACCCTTGGTCTCTTTTTTTTTTTAAAAAAATGTAGCAGCTGAGAAAGGAGTAAGATATTTTGATCATGGTTTTGTTATATCTTATGCATGGCTCAGTGATTATTGGTACATTACTTCTTTATACTTGTAATTTATCATGCCCACCCTGATGCAAATGTCCTGAAAAACATGTATGATTTCATTCATAGGAAGACAAGCTGAGGGATAAACCTGGGTATGAACACCTTAATGAACAACTGCATGTGCTTGTGGAAGCAGAGTTTCCAGTAGATATGGTTGATGCGCGCCTAAATCAAGCTGTCTCCATCCTAGAGGATCTTCTTAAGCCAATTGTATGTACCCTCGTTGCTCATTGCTGCCATCATCTCTTAGTAGTTTTGATATTACTGTTAGCTAATAACTGGAGCTTTTGTCAGGACGAGTCCATGGACTACTACAAGAAGCAGCAGCTGAGGGAGCTGGCAATTCTAAATGGCACACTGAGAGAGGAAAGTCCAAGCCCTCACCTCAGCCCTAGTGTGTCCCCCTTCAACTCCACCGGGATGAAGCGCGCAAAAACAGGGCGGTAATCTCTGTTCCGAAAGCTTCATCCCCCCAAATCAATCATGGTTCAATGCCCAATTACAATCTACTGCTGTACTGCTGGAGATGATTGGTGATGCATATGCTGGGATCATCAGTGCTGCTGGCCTATGCCTGTCATGATCTATGCGCTCTATCGACACATGTCTGTGCTTGGATGAATGGTCTCTGGGCTTGTTGTTTGACTCTATTATTATTTATTCTTTGTGCTTCTGACTGCCTAAGTATTATTAACGTTATTGGTTGGTTTGGGTAAGTTAACAAGGCCCGGTTGGCCAGTCACTCTAGAAGCTGGGGGGGTTCGATTTGTCGGACAATAATAAGGTTTCGTTGGTGTACCTGAGATAGTTGTAATATGTCACTGTGCTGATGCTTTTGTGTGGTGCTAGTACAAGACAACCAGACAGCTATAGTTGAGGCAATGATTATTTTGCATTCATAAAATATGTGTTCTTGTGCTTTCTTCATGGTTCATCTACCTGAAATCAGTGTAAATTCTCTGTTTGAGCTGTTTTGTGTGTGCCAAATGTAATGGTGGATGGAGGTGCACTATATAGCTTAGCTGCAAGCTTTTGTTTCCATGTTCCATGGGCAGGTTGTGGCCAAGATCTCATGTGCAGGACGGCAGTTCGGGCCATTAAAGTGCCGGCAGGCCAGGACTACAGCCTACAAGACCTGCAAGTGGGGCGCAGAGCCGATCTGGCATGAAAGGCCAGTGCGGCAGCAGAAAGAAAGGCTCAATCATTCGCACGGGCGTTTTTGGGACCTTGCCAGGGCAGCCGCTTGGCGTAAAACGTCATGGATCTTTCGCTGGATTACTTGCCCCGCCACCTTTTTCGCTGTGGTCCACCCATGAATCAGCAGCAATTGCTTTTGTGTCTTGCAAATTCTCATCGGTTCACTTCTTTTAGACGATAGTACTCGTTTGATTTGGTTGGTTTGAAATTGACATGCCTTTTGAGATTTATGGAGAGCTTGGTTTTAGTGCTTCAGCAGGATAGGACAAACAGGCAACCATTGTAGGAATACCAGATGCCCGACGAATGGACTATGACTCCAAGGATAACTATCAGTTCTATTATGATCGAGTTGCATGGAAGAAGACGATTTCGCTGTCGTCTTATTCGACAAGCTGAAATGGACGTGTGCGTTAAAATGACACTAATCAATTGCAGCCTCTCCCATTGAGTAGCAAACACCAATTTTAAAATTTTCTGAAACACCAGCTGCATTTCGCTTTCTCCCAACGTCGGAATCGTTTGGACTTTTCACCATTATAGAGGGGGCGCGATCGTGTTCAACATTGATTCCGCCAAATCAGGATTTCCTTCAGCAAGGCAGCAGACAAAACGGCATGATTAGGTTGACAAGACGCAGAAGACTAGCTTCGGTTAACATATGGGCGCGACGATAGAAAAATACGTCCTGCCAGATATTTCGATACGAAAAATACTGGCGCTCTCCAGAAGCGCACAAGGGTTTCGACGGCGACGGCGACGTCGTGGGTGATATTTCAATTCAAGGCGCCGTCGCGATCACATGGTGTCGCACCCCAGCACATGGCTGGAAAACTAATGCTTTTGAGCATCAGCATCGACAGGCCAGAGAGTATCGGGCAGCGTATCTCATGAATCGCTGAAACAAAACGAGCAAAAGGCCATTTTGGTTCCCACGGACAGAGGCACGTGTAGTGCCTCGACAAGTTTTGGTCTCTGACTATACGCAGTTCCTATATGCGCTGCTTGCTCTACATCCGCCTCCACTTGTCAATCTCCTTTGATGTTGCTTTGATCAGCTTCCTCGTGGTCTCCATCAGTTCATCAAACATGATATCAAACTGTTCACTGCAAAACACGCGGCAAATCTCATTAAACTAGGACAATGCATGTGCTAGACTGTTGTAAATTGGTGCGTACACCGCGTGTTTACAAATTCACCAAAAGCAAACTTGGGCAGCACACTTTGATATCTCCAATCGATTCAAATATGAAACTACTCACAAGAAAAAACTCATGCTAAAGAATGCAATCAAAATAACCGGAGATTAAGTCACTTTGCATTTAGCATGAAACGGATCTGTCACTACTTACTTGTAAGCAATGCTTCTTGAGTTCTGAAATGGTCTCCTGATGTTCGAATACCTTCCTCTTTCATCATATGCAACGCCTTTTCCAAAGCCATAACCAAAACCTATTCCTATTCCACATCCAGCTCCAGCTCCAAATCCCAACTGTAAACCAGGGAATCCAGCTCCAATTCCTGCACCTGTTAAGATATGTAAAAGTTAGAAATAAACAGAGCAAGAAAACTGGAGATTCAGTGTTATGTCAGCCAACAGATCATCCAAACTAAGATGGGTTCTGCCATTCTAAAAGTGAGAAGAGACAAAACAAGATAATTGGAGATTTTGTTCCACCAGAACATCCAAACTAACATGCAATCTGCTGTTCCCAATCATAGTGTTACAATGTTCTTGGAAATGGTACCTATTCTGTCATTCTGTGTGAAGTTCACTTCAGCCTCTAATGGAGACATAAATCATGTACATAAAATAAAAAGGGCAAAGACCAAAGAACGCATACAGACATAACTTAAGTTACTCACAATCACAATAAACATTATGCATAGCCAACAAAACCACAACATTAAAAACAAGCACAGAGTACAGACATCAATGATGACAATCACTTCCCATCAAGTACATCCAATAATATCTGCAATGGAATTCAGAACTCAAAACAATACAATATATTGCTGCACCTGCTACACTTGCTGCCCCACTCCTAAAATAGGATCAATTTGAGAATAGCAGCGGGACACATGACTAAACAGTAAACACATTATCAAACCGAAGTTGATCATGACATCTCTTAATTCATCGAGAGCTGGGTTTGATGGGGAAGCTTTGTATTTTTGGATGAAACAACTGTTGATCTCTGAGATATTCAGTCTCAATTCAGCTTCAGCACCCATCTGCACCAGTAGAAGAAGTTCCTCCCTTTTTTCTCCTCAACCTACTTCTTAAGGTCCACCGAGGGATGCCTACAACGAGAAGACTCACACGACTCTCTACTCTGTTTGCCATGATACTCTAGGAAGTCATTGGCACTAGTTGTTTCCACAAGCCCCTGCACCCACACAAGTAAGCAGATGATTCTTGTTTGGTGGTTGAGGATAACCACGGAATCAGGGCTGGCGGCACACACTACTCCACGTCCTGTTTCGATGCCTGCGACTGTGCGGATAGGCTCTGTTGAGATTATGGGGTGGTGCTTGCGTACAAGCATCAGCTCGTTTAGAGCACAAAAGCAATAGGAGTATTCATAGTTAAAAGCACTTTATTACTCGCATAATTTTGGTTCATATGCTAACATATCATGTAGTCATTGCAGATTGAAAGGATATCCAGAAGTGAATTTCTAACTATGGAAAGTACTAGAAACCTGAGGCTTGTTTCTAAATGCATGTTTCATTACTAGTGGCTTCTTGATATTATTAACACGACTGTGCAACCTAGTGAGATATTTGGTTTGATGTAAGTTACCACCCCTTTGTGACCATTTCTAGCTCCACCACTGATTGGAACCAATGTAGAAGAGGCAAGATGAGGCGGCCATAGGCGGCCGGCGGAGAAGCATACATCTGCTATCGAACAGGATACTTCAACAGATGGTTGAGGCCGCAGCATGAGGCGGAGGTTGCGGCTGCATTCGATGGAAACACAGATTATGCGACCTGCATCTTGCTAGCAGATTCAAGAACCCTGCTCCATGAAACCATGATCAATTGCAAAATCTATCCATGATTTCACCCTCCGATGACATATAGAGAAGTACTATGCAGCAAAATAGTAGCAATTTCCACCATTGCCACCATGTCACCTAATCCAATGATATGACATATATCTATAAGGGGCGCCTCTGCGCACAACAAACGCAGATTTCTCATTCGATCAAAAGAGAAGAAACAAGCATGGATTTCTACGCTTTGTTGGCAGTGAACCGGAGCCCCACGCTTTCGCCATTTGTTTGGGTTGGCTAGACCGATCCTGAAGAGGAATCAACTCCCTCCCGAATCCCATTCCATATACACGGAGAAGTAATAGTATATCACAACAATTCCAAATATCCAGTGATTGCAGCTCTAACAGCGAACCCCCCAAAAGTAAATATACGGCTCTCGGATTAAACAATCTAACCGGAAATAAGGGCCCCTAGCTCAACCGTCAAAACCATCGAGAGCCCTCCAGTTCGCCGGTCTGATCCGTGAACGCGTCTATGGCCGCGACACTAGAAGCAGGACGAGTAAAGGTCGGAGAAGGGTACGGTACGCACCTCCGATGAGGCCGAAGCCCACGCCCACGCCGCAACCGGCGCCGATGCCGAAGGCAGGGCCCAGCTTGCCGAGCACATCCGACCTCGCCACGGGGAGGCTCCACACAAGCCCCCTCCTCCTGCCGCCCGACATCTCTCCCCGCCCGCTCGGTGCGCGCGCCCTGCGCAGTGTGCCCCAACCTTCCGAGCAAGGGGAGGATAAGTTCCAGACCAGACGAGACAGTGCGTCCCGGGCTTTCGGGGGGCCCGTCGCACGGAACAGGTTGGGAGACGAGAGGCCGAGAGAGGCCCAATTGGCCGCGCGCGCCTCGCCGCCCGATGGACCTGCAACCCGTGCGCGCGAAGGCCCACTCGTCACTTGCCACTTACCACTTCCGCTAACGGAACAAGAGCAAAGGATATGACCGGCCCAAGCGGGCCTCTTAATCAACGCGACCGTTAGGAACAGTATCAATACGCCCTTTGCTATCATCCTGCAATCGCACGCTTCATGGTTTGCGAGTATGAAACTATGTTCACACGCATCATACTTTTCTGTGATTAGAATGGACAAATGGTTTTATTTCTCACAGGCTATTTTTTAAGAAATAGTCATGTTTTTTCTTATGCTTCACGAGTTGCACAAGTGATAGAGATTTTCAATAATATATTATGCATTTGGAAACTGATTCGACGTGAGATTTGCATGAATGTTGCCACTCGGTACATTTCTACTCCCTCTGTCTCTTCTTTTTTAAGTGATACTCGGGTTGGTCAAATTTTTTAAAATCTAACCATGTTTATAGAAAATACTACCAACATGTAACCTCTATAAGTTTATTGCGAAAATAGATACAAGATCTATCTAATTATATAAATTATGTATTATATATTAATATTTTTTTATATATATTTGGTTAAAGTTGAGCAATTTGATTTTTCAAAAAGTAAGAACCATAGTTAAAATGGGTAGTTCTAATGCTGGCCCTGTTCGCTTGAACTGTCAGCTGAATCTTTTTAGTGAAATAACAGTATTTTTCCTTCACAGCAAATCATCATCCCTAGCCGAACAGGCGGCTATTTCGGACATGCACCAAAGGCCACTAATCGCTACCTTACCACCGACATTACAGTTCACGATGACGACCAGCAATTACAGTCATAAGACTCACAGTCACAGTCACAGTCACAGATCACACACTCCCACTCCACTCCAAAAACAGAGCACTGCTGCGTTTCCACGCAGGAGCCGTGTGGTTCAAGGCAGCCGCGCAGAGAAAGCAGAGCCCGTGGGGCCGCCACGCCACGCCTACGCCATGGACTCGCTGCCACAAGCAACCACTCTCACTGCTCCACTGGCCACTGGCCACTGCTCTAACAGCAGCAATTAATAATAGTAGTTTTTTTACTTGGATGCCGCTGGCCCGCTGCACGGCCGCCCACGCGTCTCCCGCCAGTTCCCGCCCCGAGCGCCCAAAAACGGCGCGTCTCCCGCCAGTTCCCGCCAAGGGCGTTCGAAACGGCGCCACGGCACGGCAGGCCGAGGCCCGAGGCCCGATTCCCTAGGGGTGTAAAAGGTAACGCCGTCATATCACGCTGACGGTAGTGCCGGCTGACGCCGTGAGGCATGTCGCCGTCACGAAGTCCTCGCCGTCCCACCACGGTAGGCAGTCGAACTCCGCCGCCGCCGCCTTCAACGGTGTCGTCGCTGCGCCGAGGTCACCGAGCTCACCAAACCCAGAGTAGAGGAACTCGAACACCGGCAGGGTGGGTGCGCCCGGCACCTCGTCGGCAGCGTAACGGAGAACAGAGGTCGGCGACGCGAACGGGCAGACCAGGGCGGTGCCGTCCACCGCCTGCGGATCCAGCGACGCGGGCGCTGCCGCTGGGGCCGGGGCCGAGGCGAGAGCCTCTCCGTCTTCTTCCGCGGCACCCTCCGTCGTTTCCACGGGGTCCCCCTGCGAGGACGGAGCCTCATGCGTGACCAGGGGGAAGAAGGCACCTCGGCGGGGGAGCTGGTGACGACGTGGGAGCCCTTGAGGCGGAGCGCGGCGGCATCGTAGGCCGCGGCGGCCTCCTCGGCGGTGTCGAAGGTGTCGAGCCACAGCCGCTTCTGCTGGCGCGGGTCACGGATCTCCGCCGCGAACCTGCCCCACGGCCGGAGCCACACGCCGGGGAAACGCCGCCGGAACCCGGCCCCCGAGGCACGGCGCCGCACGAGCTCCGCCTGGGATGGCAGTGGCCACTTCTTTAGGAGCACCAGCGCCTGCGCCTGTGCCGCCCGCATTGGAGCTGAGGCGGCCTCGACGTCGATGTGGATGACCTCCCGCACGCGCCGCTGGCGCGCTCGTCCTTGTCGCCGAAGGAGTCGTCGGTGTCTGTGGCATCGGCGTCCACGAAGTAGATGCGGACACGCTTTGGGCGGGGCAGGGGCGACCCCACGCGGGCGGCTCCGGCCGGAGGTGAGGTTGTCGGCAGAAGACATCGCCGTAGGCCGCAGATCCACCGCTGCTACTACTGCCAAGCCTCCACCTCAAATCTCATCCAACAAGAACCTCCAAGAAATCTCCAAAAAGCCTCGCTCAAATAGAACAACCTAGAACCAAAATCGCACCCCAAAAGGCAAACCTTTCCGGGACACCAGCATGAACCTTTCGAAAAACGAATAGATTCGAAGGCTTTGTAGGGGTTGATCTTCACAGATCTGCTACCGCTACCAGTGAGCTGACGACAGCAGCACACACTCCAAGAGCCGGTCAAACAGAAGCAAAGGCAGCCCAAGAATCCCCACCACCCAAAACCTCAAAAATCAGAGACGAAACCTATGAAATTGGGCTCGAGGATCCTCCGTTGCGGCTACCCCGGACAAATCGCGGCGAGAAGCCAACAACACGAGAAATTTTTTAGTATGATGCGAGGGTTTAAAGAGGGTTTGGCAGGGTGCTTAAGGGCGGGAAAGCGGGGTAGGGAGAAAGGGCGCGGAGAAGCGGGGCAGATGTGGAAGCCACTACGGGCCCCTCGCTTGTCTTGTTGATCTTTATCACTCCTGGATCCTGAAGGTTTTACCGTTGTGCCCCGGGCGTGACTCCCCCCTGCGCCAGCGCTCTAGCTGGATCTTTCTGATAGCGAGAGGGGGCACAGGACCAAATGCCTCGATACTTGGGGCCAGTCTGCATCGAGATACTGTAGGATTTTCACTGTCCGGTCACAAAAGAAAAACCGCAGAAGGGTTTGTAGGGGATTCTTTGTTCTGGTACTTTAGTATGTGCTTGAGAAACAAGGTTATTGGTGATAAGTAATCGCCAATATATATCAGCATCTCAAGCTCACCAATAATTCATCTTAATAGAATGGTATCGATGATCATTAATACCACTTTCGAATTATATTGAAGGAGTTATTGTAGCAAATTACCACTACGTCAACACCCATACATGTCTGACATATAGGGCCTGCATGCCATTAGTTTCTCCTACCTCCCTCCATCTTTGGTAGTGCCACCACCACCGCCTGTCGCTGGCCCTCTTCTCCCCCACCGCGACCTTCTCCCTCTCTTGTACCACTGCGTCGGGACAAGGCCAGCAGCGGTCCACCTGCGCACGGCCACCGCGACCTGGGAGCCCCACCCGTGCATGACCACTGAGTTCAAATCAGGTACTCACACATCTCCTTGCCGCAGATCACACATCTCACCGTCGTGGACCACGGAGGCGCCCGCAATCTTGGTCCAGCACCTACACCTGCCCAGGTTCGCCACTGCGGCGGTACACCATGACGATGAGGTGGTCGCAGTACTCCAGCGGCAGCGACGGCTCGTCGTTGTCGGGGAACCAGGTATGTCGTCACCATCGAGGCGCACATGCGGTAGCGAGCAACGCGGTGCGGGTGCGCCAGGCGGAGCACGAGCGGCGACGCAAAGGCCTACCTCGTCGAGCACGATGAACTTCCGGTGGTTGGGAGAGACTGAGGGAGACAATTGGATGGGGCCAGACTACTGAGGGAGATGCAACTCCTCTATTTGAGGGAAGATAGAGTGAATATTGGTGATCACCAATAATCGAGAGACCCATTGGAGGATCTGTTAGAGCAAGAAAAAGATCACATCTCCCTCAATATGGTAATTTTATGGGGATGAGCGACCATATTGGTGAACTACTGGAGATGCTTATCTCCAACAACACCCCTTTACCATCTCCCATCCCCATAAACTTATCATATTGAGTGAGATAAGCCAATTTCAGTACTCCAGCAGCTACCCAATACCTCTCTCTTTTTACAGTGATCACCAATATCTCCTCTATATCTCCTTCAAATAAAAGGGGGAGTTGCATCCCCCAATAGGAGGAGACCCGCTCCAACTGTCATTCACCGGGCGCCTTCTTCCACACCACGCCACACTTGTGCCACCCTCCTCCACGGCGTGCCTGCACTGGCCTCCTCCACGTCGTGTCATGCATGGCCTCCACAGCGAGACTACGCCAGCTCCACCACAGACCATGGCGAGCCCGTGCCAGCTCCTGCACGGTGAGCCCCATTGCGAGCCCGTGCCAGCTCCTGCAAGGCGAGAGCCCCACGGGAACTTCACAGCGTCACAGATCCCGCCGGAAGGAGGGAGACGAAACCTATGGGGAAAGATCTCGTGTGGTTGCATGGCGAAGTCGAGCGGAGGTGCCGCTGACGATGATGATGGAGACCGAGGAGTAGGTGCCTTGGCTGTCGATCCGATCCGAGGGAGAAAAATGACTGCGGCCATGGCTGTCGATGCAATCCAAGGAAGAGAAAAAGGAAATAAAAAAGAATTAATTAATTAATTAATATCTGACAGGTGGGTCTCATGTTTTGGAGAGATTTAATTGTGATCTATTCAAGCATCTCCTCTAATCGTCCAATATTGTTAAAAAACACTATTGATAAATAACTAATACCATCCTATTATCTCGTTGGGGATGAATTTTTGGTGGTACGCTAGAGATGCTCTAATTAAGCTACCGTTTGGATCCTTAGAGATTACTACAACCTAATCAAATTTATAGATGTTTGATAACATGAATCTCGCAGTGGCACTTTTTTTTACCGGAAGGAGCAGGTGTCTTCCTTTCTGACGAAGCGAGTAGCTGGTGGGATCAAAATGTCCTCGTTGCTACAAAAAATCTTTTGTGCACCGTTGGACAGAACTTGGATGCGTGCTGATGGACCCACCATTCATCGATGCCATCAGGTGCAGTGCAGTGCCCATTTCTCTGCCCCCGATTCATTCCGTTGCAACCTCTTCGGCTCCTTCGCCTCCCACGGCCTTCTGTCTCCCCGACTCCTCGCCACTGGTGAACCTGATGGCGGCTTCCAAAGGAAGGTGAGGTGGTACCCGCCGGGAGATCTCCATTCTTCTCTTCGCACTGCCGCCGCCTGTTCACCCCTTATCTTGTACTACAGCGACTTTGTCCCGCAGAGCGCCCCCGCCCGCTGCCTGTTCGACGGAATGCCTAAGGGGCCAGCGGCCAAGGAACCGACCAGTCCGGCCGCCGCCGCCGCCGCGGGTGACGCCTTCGCCGCCCTCCCGGACGAGATACTGCAGCACGTCCTCTCCTTCCTCCCGGCGCAGCCGGCTGTGCGGACGTGTGTCCTAGCTCGGCGCTGGCGCCGACTCTGGGAGGGCGCGGCGGGCCTGCGCATCACCGCCGCCAATGCGCCCGAGCCGCCGTGCGCCCCGGACAACCTGGTGTCCTCGGGGGAGCTTCGGGAGTTCGTGGACCTGCTCCTCCTCCGTGGCGGCGCGCCGCTCGACAGTTGCGAGTTCTTGTTCGATGTGCGCAACGACGTGGACGTGCCCCACGTCAACCTCTGGATCCGGCACGCATCCGATGTCGAGTTTGGCGGCTCATGCTCAGTATCACCCGGGAGAATGATGTCAGGGGCCTTCATTTTCATGCGGACAACCTGCCTCTTGTCTCACGGCACCTGCGGAGGCTAGAGCTGTAGTACGACACAAAATTGAATGACAGCTTCCTTGATTTATCAGGCTGTTCGGGACTGGAAGATCTACTCCCTTCGTACTCGTAAAGGAAGTCGTTTAGGACAAGGTTTGAGTCAAACCTTGGGAATATAAATCATAAATAACTCTCAAGTTGTTGAGTTTGAAAATGTGAAAATTATATGAATAGATTTGTCTTGAAAAATATTTTCATAAAAGTATACATATATCACTTTTCGATAAATATTTTTATAGAAACAAGAAGTCAAAGTTGTGTTTTGGAGACCGTGTCGCTATCCAAAACGACTTTCTTTACGAGCACGGAGGGAGTATATATCAACAATGGTGTCTTTGACCATGCCAAGAGGATCTCGTCTAAATCTGTGAAGCACCTGAATGTCATCGATTCCTCCTTCAATGAGCAGATCCGCACTATAATTGATGTCCCAAGTACTATTTCACTGTGGCTAGAGAACCCTCCTGTGCTTGGGAGCATGCCATTGTTAGCAGTGGCATTTGTCAGATTTGGCACCGATTGTATGTCGTTGGATGAGTGCTATAATTCTGAATCTGGGGATTGTGATGATGAGCACTGTCAAGGGTGTTATGGTCTGGAAGGTGATAATTTTAATGGTAGCGCTGCCAATGTCGCCAAAAACAACAAATCTGTGCTTCCGAATGGTTTATCAGGAGCTAAGAGTTTGGTCTTGACAGATGAATCCCAAAAGGTATACTTACATTTTATCCTTAAATTCATTTTATATTACATGTCAATGACTCATTTCTTCAGCAATATTTATATCGATTGTAGGACATTGATGAATCTCATCTATATAGACATTTGTGTTTTGGATATATTGCCACTAGGTGGGTTCTTAAATCATTATGTTCACCTTAAAGTTTGCCTGATATTTTTTGTTTGTACTTTCTCCAGTTCATTTTCAAACGAGATGTGAAATGGTGCCCCATGTTCAGAATGTTAAAGACTTTGTTACTAAATGAATATTGGTGTGTGCCTCCTGACTTCCGTGAATTAGCTTGTCTTCTTGAACACTCGCCAGTTCTAGAGAAGCTCACTCTTCAAATTTTTTCCAAGGTACATATATTTTCTGCATGACAATGGCTGCTTACAGTATTTTGTTTTATCTATTTATCTTGATGAAATGTTTTTACCACAGGGGCTCGAACATAAGTTTGAAATTATTGGAAGCTACAGTCAGATGGAGGGATCTGCTGCAATATCAGAAAACCTTAAGATTGTTGAAGTCAAATTTGAAGTGGCTGATGAGGGAGTTCTGAAAGTTTTGATCTTCCTGCAAACACTTAACATAGGTTTTCCTTTCTACATTTCTGCAGTTTGTGATCGTATTTGAAACTAAAGCAAGCTAAAGAAGAATCTCCTGAGTTTGTTAGGAAATTATCGAATAAGAAATAAAAATTGTCTATAAATGCTTTTAATGTTTCTGCAAATATTATCTACAAATCTATGCATGTAGGTGTATTGATAATGTAGCTTTAAAAAAATAAGTGAGCACAAAATGTCAACTTGTTGTATATTTCTGAATTATTGATGTCTTGCTTAGTTCTCAATCAGCAACATGTTTGTCCCAAAATGTTGAGATCTTGGTCAATAGAAATCGTTGCCCAAATCAGTTTTTTCCCCTTACATCATGCTGCACTTTCCATAAGTTTATGCATCAAGTTCTACATATTCATTTCAAGTTTTCTTGCCAAGTGACTCAAATATCTTGTTTCTCACATGTCACGCCTGTTGTGTGTGAACTTATTGTGCTTTTCATATTTGCATAGATTTCAAATTTGACGAAGAAGAGGAGACTTTGGTAGAATATGTATCTACTACCTCTTAATTGCATCAAGAAATGGAAGGTTGAATTTGCTGTGGCAAGGGTTCTGTTGTTTTGTATGTGAACTTTTCATGTTGCTTCTGCTTGTAATAAACTAGGACTACAACTTAAACGGAATCAGTATGAGCTGTTTAGGCCATTGAGATGGGCCTTGTCTACTGTGCTATGTTCTGTTCTGTATCTATCTCCTGTTTATGTGCCAAGGACAGTGCGTTACCTTTTTGTGGTACATTAAACATGTGGATTGTCCTCCTAATGATCTAATGTACTGTCCTTGGTCCACGGCTTTGCTCCTCGTCCTTTGTGGCTCACATTGGCAAGTCGGTTCATCGACGAACCTGTGCAGTGCAATTTGAATGTGAGACGGCGTGAATTTGAGTTAAGAGTTCCTTCGTTGCCACTGAAAGCTATAGTAATCCTTTATCAATGATAATGAAGGGATGATATATTTTTGGACGGCAATGAAAAAATTGCTATAGCTTCTAGTCGCAATACAGGGATTCTTTCTTGAGTCGACAGGTGGTCCTGTCCATTTTTGGAGTTTTTACTATATTTTATAAGCACGGAATGTTAAGGAGTGTTAAGCAAGCATCAACTCCAGTGGAGTTACTGTAATAACATCTCCATTCGTAACGAAGTACTCCTGCTGCTAGTAACTGAACGTGCCATTGTCCATTTACGCTATACACTATGCCTTTGATCAAAAACTCTTCTGAGATTTTATTTTGATAAACAAAGTTGTTTTTTTTAAACATCTCTACCTACATGTTTCTTTAATCATTCACTCTCTTCCATACCCATACAAATTTCCAAACATGATGCAGAGTCCAATCCAAGATGACATTAAAACACTGTTTTTATGGTCTGTCACACTCTTCGTGCCCATATAAATTCGAGCAATATGTCCAAACACGGAGTGGAGTTCAAACTTAAGATGAACTGAAATATACAATCATTAAATAAATCTCTAAATCTCACATGCTCATACTAGTTAGAGCAGCACATGTCTAGACATCAGAATGCATATTGTGATCATTGAATGAATCTCTAAGCCGCGGGTCGAGTGACTATGCAACAAGCTATATATCTCCTTACAACGGAAGAACATATTTGCTAGTAGATTCTGAAACCTACCAATGGACAGAGAAGCCTGGAACACTTGATCTGGTGTGCCCTGTGGAAGTGCGCCTCCTTATCATATCATAACAGTAAATTGATGATCTTTACAACTCTGCCAACCACAATCGAGCTGCCCAGTTGGGGGCAGCAGAAAAAATGGGCAACAATTTACTCCGCAGGACGGTTGCTCAATCAAATGGCAACTCCTGTTTACATGAAAATGGTGCTCCGGATCTATCTGCTCGTCAGAGCTCAGCAGGAACGGAAACAGACTACAGGTGATTTTGTGAGCAAAAAAGTAGCCGATCTGTGTTGGGGTAGACATGTTACATGATGTACGAAGTTGGTCAGAACTCAGCATATACGTTTCCTCCAGCCTTTTTAGTTACAAGCTAACAATTCTAGACAGCATGTACGCTTCCTCGAGCTCCCCGGCCAAACCATCGTTAGTTTCCTGCACGGGATAGCAGATGTTAGAGCAAAAGGAAAGCTCCATTTCAGAGCTAATTTCCACCAAGGATATAACAAAGATGAAAATGAGTGGAAATTATATATGATCTTGATCTCCTAGTCCTAAGCTAATAACAAATTTTCATGGTATTAGTGTTTCTTGCTTGACATCAGGTATCATACCCGTAAATTCATCACATTGGTTCTTGTTATGTACTGGTCCAATGCACCATCCCCTCGGAGAATTTTAGCCCCACAACCTGGCCTATCAACAGAACCAATTGCCTCCTCATCCACCACAACAGCATCTACTCGCTCATTTCCTGTTTTTTCGTCTGGAATCTGCTTAACAGGAGATTCAGAATGTATGGCTCAACTTTGCATCTTGTTGTGTAACAGTTCAAGAGGCCTACCTCATACATGGCCTCCAATAGAACAGTTTCCAAGATGGCTCTTAAACCACGAGCACCAGTGCTTTTAGCTATCGCCTTCTTAGCTACCAATCTAAGTGCACCGTCAGTAAAGTGCAACCTAACCTGATGAGCAAAAGGTGTAATATAAGATCAGAAATTGATTGATACAAGATATGGTACAATAATAAGTTTTTCTGGGCTCACTTTGTTCAGGTTAAACATTTTCCTGTATTGTTTGGAAAGTGAATTCTTCGGTTCTGTCAGAACCTGAAAGCAGATAAAATCATTTTAATGAGCTTCAGCATGCAAGAGACCTTTTTTTTCAGAAAATCATGTAAGAGCTGCTTCTTGAATAATTGGTTTTCATCATCATTATAGCAGCTGAACAAGCTACCTGAACGAGCTGACCTTCATTCAGAGCTGCCAAACTTACTAGAATGGGCAAACGACCAATGAACTCTGGAATTAGACCATATCTAACAAGATCACCACTCTCAACCTGCCAATCCAATTGGATTATCCAGTTAATGAGTATGCAAGGAACAATTATTTAGACATGAAAGACTATCATAGGATTGGTGCAAAAGAAATCGACCATATGCTTACAGATTCTAACAAAGATGAGGTAACCATTGGACAGCTAGCTCCAGAACTTCTCATGTTCGTACGAACGGGTGCCCCAAATCCTATAGATGAATCTTGGCGCCTGATTCATGCCAAAAGCTAGGGTTCAGTTTCTGTGTGAATTTCTTTGGAATAACCTATCTACACATGAAATCTGCAATACCTTTCAGAAATAGTCTTTTCCAAGTCCACAAAAGCACCACCACATATAAAAAGAATATCTGTCGTGTCTATCTGCAGTATCATGATTCATGAGATTCTGTTACAGGCATGTCGCACTGAAAACAGTGAAGTACCATGAAGGATTTACAATGCCCATAATATCTAAGCAAATACAGAGTGGCAAACATATACTCCCTCCGTCCTGAAATACAAGGTATCCAAGCGATTTTCAGATAAAATAAGAATCCTGGCAAAAGATCACCTTGCCCCTCACTAATTAGGATGGAGGGAGTAGTTCAGTTGTTATTTTCCTTAATTATTGAGTGGTTGTTTTGGGTGACACCAAGTTTAAAAGGAATATCAATATTTGCTACCAAAAAAGACAAAGGAGAGAGGGGGCTGAGGACCCAGAATACTTGTATTTCGGTACAAACTTTGAACTCTGGATCCCTTGTATTTTAAGACAGAGGGAGTAGAATATCTATGCCTTGCACATTTTTAACACAACCATTGTGTTTGCTGGTTGTCAAGAAATGGTTCTGAGGCAACACTTCCTCTGTTCACTATGTACTCTAGTACAGAGTCCTTGTGACATAAAAATTAAAGAACTTTTTTCATTCAATTGAATCCAAATTTGATCCATATAATATACAGTGCATGTATTCATTAAGGACCGTATAGAGTATGTAACCTGTATACTATCATTGCGAGAATTCTTGCGTGATCCTTTCTCAGGAATACTGACAACCTGCATTAGGAATACGAATAAGTAGGCACAAACAGAGGATCACTACTGTAGTCTCTTGACGGGCAATTAAAGACAATCAAAGATCCTTATAAAAAAGCCAATCAAAGATAGCTTCTAAACTAAATAAAAATGCAATTGTAGTCACTTACAGTTCCTTCTAGGATTTTCAACAATGCTTGTTGGACACCTTCTCCAGATACATCTCTACTAACATTTGCACTCTCTGCCTGAAACATGGTACCGTTTAGAAATTTTAAAACTAAATAAGCTACCCAAGAAAACATTAAAAGAATCAGTACCTTCTTTGTTATTTTATCTATTTCATCTATGTACACTATCCCTTGTTGTGCAGCCTGAACATTATACTCAGCAGCCTGAACAAAATTTAGAATGTCATGAGGATCCTGGAATAGTATTTTTTTTCTTCTTTTTTCCCTATTTGTGAATCTATATGAACAGATAAAAGGCAATTCAACAACTAGAGTAAAGGCACATAATAGCCAGCCACACTTACCACAAGTAATTTCTGCAGTATCGACTCTACATCCTCCCCTACATATCCAGCCTGTATAATGCAGCAAATTTTAGTCTTGGTTCCAACTCGAACTCGCACATTCTACTGTAACTGCATATATCCAATTTCTCCATATAGCTTCAATACAATTAATATAGCCACAGGTCCACAACAGCTGAATATGATAAAAAGGAGGAACAGCAAATAATAAAGAAAAATGCCTGTTCCCAGTATACAGATGCTTGATCAGAATTACTTTTTCACTTAAGCTCAAAAGCTACTGGTAACATATGATGCTGAAGAATTGTGTGAAATGAGAAAGTAAAATGGTGAAAGAGCACAAATAAAGTTAGCAGCAGTGCCATGTTTTGAGAATTTTCAGAAATCAGTTTAATGCATTTCAATGGGGCTCTTCCAAGACATTCTAAAGAAAACAATGTTTGTAAGTCAGTAATGAACTTGCCTGCGTTAATGATGTCGCATCAGCTATAACGAATGGTACATTTACAATACGTGCTAATGTTTTTGCAAGCAATGTTTTTCCTGTCAGCAGATAGGATGGAAAAAGATTAACTGTCAGCTCCAACTTATAGTAACTCTAGTTATAAATGTGCAAGGCGTCCTTGAAGCATGGAAGGTATGCAAGATAATTTTTTAAAAAATAAAGGAATACAAACCTGAGCCAGTTGGGCCCATTAGGAGTACATTGCTTTTATCTATTTCTACAATATTTTGATCATCATGTCCAGCATCAGGAAGCCCAGAATTAGCAGCAAATCTGGATACAGCAGCAACACATACGTGCAAGAAAAAAAAGGTATCACAGAGCAATCAGCAAACTAAGTTTACATGTGACCCTATGAGTTGCCCATTGCAAATGTGTAACAAAGCTTAGTACTCCCTCCATCCTAGTATATAAGGCGTAACCACTTCTGGCTCAAAGACCAAGGAACGTATTTATTCTTTCAACACTAGTACTACTGCATCGATTTACATGCGTCTAGAGAGGGCACGCCTTGTATTATGGGACTTGAATAAAAAGTGGTTACGCATTATATATTAGGACAGAGGGAGTAGCTTGTTTATGATATTGCAGAGATATGTTAAAAAAAAGCAAAACTAAGGCAGGTAAGTTTAAGGACAGAGACTAACTCTTTCTGTACATTTGCATTATATATTCTCTTGTAATGGTTGTATACAGCTACAGATAACACCTGCAAGGAAAAAGTATCTGCAATAAGCATGTGAAAACTGTGGTTTGCTCTTAGAAAAAGGATCATGGTGCATGAACGTTTATGTATTTAACTCCTCTCCATGATTGAAAAGGATGCCCAGTAAGGAATCCTGCTTTTAGCAACATGTGTCACCAATTACTTTCTTTTCACCTAAAAACTAGTGCATCGGAAATTGGTGACACATGTTGCTAATTGCCACCTACTCCCTGCCCTTTTCGGAGGTTGCTTCGGGGGAAAAAAACACTACTAACTCTTGCTAATTTAGTTCATGACTTATCCATAAGGACACAGATATCTCATACACAAAAAATAACCGCATACTGTAATCTCAACAGGATATTACCCTCTGCAATTAGTTGCATTGACAATAAATTATCAAGCTATTGATGTATCAATAAAGCCATCTAGTTTCCATGTTACACAACCAAGTCTAGAAACTACAGGAATCTGTAGCAAACCACCACCCAGAGTCTACTAAGTAACTTTTAATATCAGAAATTTGAAAAAAAATGGCACAATACCAATACTAGTATAGGATGATGGTGACACATTTGCAAAATTCCATCATAGCTCATCAATTTTCTGGCAAGCCCAACCAGATATCTAAATCACATAATACAAGTCACATGAGTTCAAAAGGGGCGCATTCCCATTCCCTAGTCTACGGGTGTTTGGTTCGCAGCCTCCCCTTGGAGTCATGGCCAGGCAAACACATCCAACCCCAGGTGTTCAAAATCAAACGTTTGGCATCGCTGCCTGGTCCAGACACAATTTCCAGGGTCCGAAGCAAACACCCCCACACTGCATGTTAATGGAACATTATCAGTTTAATGCCAAAGAAGCAGGAAATGCGATGCCTTCCATGGTCACCTACCATTCTACTACAACAACCATCTCCATCTACCATCTGCGTGAAAACCAGAAACTTAATATTGGAACTTGAAAGCAGATTGAGATCCATTAATGGCACAGGTTCGCATTCACGCCTAACATCCCGAAATTCGCCAATTCAGAACTAATCTAAAGAAACCGCACTGGGCTATACTATACAGCCTACGCCCTATAGCATCGTTTCACTCAGCTGAAATAAGTCACATTAACCGAAATTCGCAGCATTGTTAAAAAGGAAGGCAGAAGTGGGGACATACGGGACACCTTTTTTGCCTTGGCCTGGCCGATGACGAACTCATCAAGCCTCCGGCACATCTCCCGAGGGGTTGGCAGCTCATCGCCGAGGCTGGCTCCACCCCACCACTCCCTCTTAGGCGAAGCGCTAGTGCCCTCCCCTCCCGAGGACGAATCCCCGCCGTTACCGTTACCGCCACCGCCGCCTCCTCCTCCTCCTCCTCCTTCCTCCCTCTGTCTCCTCCGTGGCCTCCGTCGCGCCGGATACTGCGGCATCTGCATCGGGGGCGATTGCGGCAACGGGGGGAACTCGTCGGGCGGGCGCTCCGATAGCATCCTCTTGATCCGATCGGCGAATCCTCCGCTCTCCGCGTCGTCGTCGTCGGCCCCGACGCCGCCGGGGATCTCGAGGAACGCGCCCCGCAGCGGGTCGATCCGCTGGGCGCGGAACAGGAACGCGCCCCGGCAGGCAGGGCACACGCCCGCCCCGTCGTGGTTGTGGTGCTGGGCACCATCTATGGCCCCGGCAGCGGCCGGAGGGGGCGCCGGGAGCTGCTGGAGGGAGAATTGGACTGACATGTGGGCGTCGCAGCGCGGGCAGTTGGCCTCGGCCCGGATCCGGCTGCTGCCGCTGCCGCCCGAGCACCGCCGTACCGCCGAGGCGGCGAGCGGCACCGCTGCATCCCGAAGCTTCGTGAAGGTCCGGAACATGGCGAAGGTGGGTGGGTGGGTAAGGGGCGGAGCCGGAGAGGAGGACGACGATGCGGAGGTGGAGGATGGTGGAGATAGGGAGGACCGGAGGAGGAAGTGGGAAGTGGGTGAAGGTTCCTGCTTTTATACGACCGGAGGTAGTGGGAGACTGAGATTTGATTGGGGAATCTCCGGCCGTCGGATGGCGCGACGTGGAGAAATCCGGAGGCGTCGGCTCCTCACCAAACCGTCCTGCGGCCCGGAGCGGTTAACGGCGGGAGAGTGTCGCGGGAGGCCGACGTGTGGGGCCACCGGCTCACGGGAACGGGAGAGATCCTCTGCCATGTGGGGCACGTGAGTGGGGCCAGCCATCAGCTGATGTGGGCACGCCGAATGGGGGTCGCGCTTGCGTACCCGCGAGGGTTGCGCGTCATCGCCGGGACGACCGTCATCCTTGGAGATGTGCCGTGCCGGCCGGAAGGAAAGGAAAGGAAGAAAGAGGCTGGAGCTAGCCATGCTCTTTAGATGCAGGGCCTATCTTGTCTCGACCTAAGACTACCCGTAGTGGGTACTCTAAAGCTTTAGAGTATGAATATAGAGTAAAAGCTGTTGCAGTGGGTACTCTAAAACGATACTCTATCCTTTCTCTCACTCTATATTTAGAGTAGTACAGTGTTTACTTTATATTCTATAGTGGCGGGCCCCACTAGCTAAACAAAGGGAAAAATGCTATAACTCACAAACCAAAAAAATCCAAATTAAATTTCGATTGCACCATTAAATTCGTCTCAAAAAATCCTTCAAAACTAGATCACACATGGATATATTTAGATAAAGTGACAAGTGGGTCCCATAGTAGATAGAGTGGATAGAGGATGATATAGAGGATGGATGGGTGCGGGAGAATTGAGTATAGAGGAGAGAATCTTGCTGACTAGGACGTATAGAGGATGAATATAGAGGTCCATGAGTGCGGGTAGTCTAAGCATCTAAACCACGTCTCTTTCTCTTTCAAAAGCTTGCGACGCCATTTTGTCTGTGCAAGCCCTTCAATTTCAGCATGTTAGCGCATGTGGAAGCTGGCAAGTTACCGGCTGTACAAGGAACAAGGCCCTTGCATGTTTGGATTAGGAAGAAAAAACACCGAGAGAATTTGTCTATACTTGTCTAGTAGTTCATCAAAAGCTAGAAAAAGGAAACTAGTGAGCGCCGAGCAGTCGCTCTCTTGAAACGGAATTCAGGGAGTGTGTGTTTAGTGCCTAACGCTGATCTTCATTCATGTGCAAGTGTCAACGTCGTGAACAGTATGAGTAAAGCGAAGTTTTCGCTTTCCGATGTGGAATGAATAGGAACCAAGAAGCATATCCGAGCTTAGCCATTCATTAGATAAAAAAAGATGGCAATCTGGCAAGTATGGCAGTATATGAATTCTATTTTCCATTTTTATTTTGTTATTATAGATACACACTTGTATTTTTTACATCACGTGCACGCACATGACATGAGAACTGGATCTCGATCCTCTGGGTCCAATCGCATGTTCGTAAACGTGGATTAAGAGAGTGTTAGACGACGTAGTACGCATCCACTTGCCCTTTTTTTTCTTTTTTTATGAGGAACATTGGCAGTTGGACCACATGGCATGCGTGAAAGGGTTTTTCTTTTTTTCTTTTTGGGGGATGAGAGTGTTGTATATGACACCCTGGTGACTATACGAAGTAGTGCTGGTTTTAGATGCCAAATAGGATGGTTAAATGTAAACTACTCATGGATTACTAAGAGCTAATATGGGTTGACTGGTGGCTAGAAGTTTATGATGATTAGACTATGTTTAGCCTATTATCCTGTGACAGGCTATTTTTTAGTGCAATGATCCAAACACGTGCTAGTTAATCGATTAGCTAGATCGAGCCTGAGCAACCCATAGACACACAAGATGTATTATGTGCCAAAGAGTACAATAAAACCGCCTAGCATCTCCAACAACTTGGAAAAAATCACTTGCTAAATCTTAAGTTTTAGCAAGTTGCTAATTTATTTGGCAAGTGAAAAAAAGACCTCTCTCCAACAATTCCTTAAAACTCACTTGCCAAAATGAAGAAACCCGCTAATGAACGAAGAGGCCCGCTAAACGAACGAAGAGCCTCGTTAACTTTTCTCGTCACAACGGCGGCCCGCGCTCGTCGCCGGCGCCTCACCGGTGGCCACGGCACCTCCTCCCCGCGCCAGCGAGGAACAGCAGCACTGGCGGCGGTCCTCCTCGCTCCGGCCAGCCCCGCCCCTCGGCTCTAGCCCCGAGGCCGTCCCGGAGCATCGCAGAGGCCCCGAGATCGGGATAGCAAGTCCTTTCCGCGCGCGAGGCCGGTGAATAGCAAGTGCGGATAAATAGCAAGTTGGTTTGAGGAGTTGTTGGAGAAGGAATTTTGTATTTTTTCCAAAGTTATAAGAATAGCAACCTGTTTTAAGGAGTTGTTGGAGATGCTCGGTTTGAGCTAAATCATGAACAACTTTGTTACATTCTTCTATTTTTATCAACTCTAAACTTCGCCAAAACACTCGACATGGATCTAATCTAGGATGATCAACCTTCAATAGTTGAGTGCCCAAGTTGATGGAGAACACCACTATTGTGCGCATCGTACTTGGTGATCATTGGCTTGATAATCCATTCCACCGCAAGTTGTATTTCTATTCCATCCTTGTACGTGTGCCATAAGTTTAACTTCCTTCGCTCAAGCACAATTCCTGATAATGTGCCACGAGGGCAGATGAATGTAACTGTCGTAACCTTGAATTAGCCACACTTGATTGTGCTACTCACAAAAGGAATCATCAACATTATTAAGCTTCACTCAATTAGACGAAGGATGTGACTATCTAACCCTCCAGAGTAATGTCGTATACCATTTGATCTTTCTTCCATCGCCTAATTATCAATTTCTTACCCTTGCGATCCTCCTCACTTCGACTTTGCAATTGCAACAACGGGTCCCAAACCCCCAATAGTTTTAAATGAAATAAATGGAACCCTCTACAGAAGGTTGTCCTCCTTTGCCATGGACGATATCGTTTCTTAGGTACTAGCAACACCACAAAAGGGACAAAACTTATGCCCTCTCCTCCACATGTAAGTGGAACATTAGAGAGAGAGAGAGATGTGGAACACGTACATCTAAATACAGGGACTCTAGAGGATTGGAACCCTAATTTCCTATGAATGAAGCCGTTTGGAACAAAGGAGTTGGTTCCAATAAATTCTATGATACGAAATTCCTATAGAATGGCTTGTTTCGTACCAAGAGGCTGTACCTCATAGAAAAAGTTTCCTTTGTGTCACTATCTTATTGACTTCATATCCTGTTTATACGTTTTATCCAAACATTCAGTCTTACAATTTTGGGAGAAATATGTTACCAAGAGGTCCTACTATGCACTTTTCTACTAGATGCAGACAATTACTTTGTAATAAAATTAACTAGCAGTTGCTGCAACTGCAGCTAGCACTACAGATAGGTGCCAGCAATAACAATGTTAAAATTATGATCCCTTAGATTTTCGTCCCATGTGGATGAATATAATTTTTTTGAAAGTTGTATAGTAATAGGTTTATTATTATTTTTTCTTCATCCAAACGTGGAGGCGCTTTTCATTTCCTTGAATTGTTTACCACCCTGTTCGCTTGAACTACTTTTCAGCTAAATAACAGTGTTTTTCTCTCATAACAAATCAGCACAAGCATCATCATAAGCCAAATTTCAGCATAAACATCATCATGATCCCGCAATCTACGGCTGCAACTTTTATTTATCATCCATGGAAGCCAATGCCCTTTTATTTATTTCCCCCCATTATATTGTTAAAAAATTAGCTTTTTTTAGAGGAACTAGGTTTTATTTCATATCCGATAGAGTATTACATTAGCTTCCTTACAAAGACACCCTTGAAAAAAGTAAAAAATACATTCAAGTCCTTGCAAGGATCTCCCGACTGAGTGGTTGTCCGATGGATCTAGCTCTGGTGGTTTGTTAAAAAAGTAGCTTGGCGATTTCAAAAAACAAAAAAAAGTAGCTTGGCAAATCAAATGTCGTATTGGGCTTTCTGTGGACTGTCAGTCCCGAACGTAATAAGAGTGTTTTCTCGGGGGAATCCTTTTCTCGGGAGGCCCATCTGCGGCTGTGACTTTGACATTCACTTCGATGCACTATGGGCTTGACCTGTCAAGCTGATAGTGGACAAGAGAAGCAGAGAACAAGCCTCTCGCATCGTGACCACAAACAAGGGCAGGAATGAGGAAGGTAGGGTGGACCGAGCTCAGTGAGTGCACGAGCCTTTTTTTTTAAGGGCCCGTTTGGTTCAGGCTGTCCGCGTCAGATCGGATGTTGACCGGGGTTGATCATAGGGTTTTTGATACTAATTAAAAAACAAATTACATATTCGGTGGATAATTCGTGAGACAAATTTATTAAGCCTAATTAATCTATCATTAGCATATTTTGTTACTGTAGCAATTAGTGCTAATTATAGATTAATTAGGCTTAAAAAATCGTCTCGCAAATTATCCTCACCCTATAATTTTAGTTTCATAAATAATCTATATTTAGTACTCCATGCATGTGTCAAACATTAGATATGACGGGAACTCAAGTTTAGCCTTCGGAACCAAACGGGCCTTAATTTCACTGAAACACTACGTACTGAAATAATAAGTAAACAAAAAATATATTTCCCCCCAGAAGTAAACAAAATACCGAGCAGATTCTGTGTCAGGAAATCGATTCGAGCGTGACTTCAGTTGAGCGTGACTGCACCTTTCCTATAGTCCATTCCCCCCGGGCAGTAAACGAACGAGATTCTTTCTTCTCTCCACTCAACTGAGAGCAGCAGGTCGTCGATGACTCGAGGCTCGTCTACAATTCTCTTTCGGTCCGAAGGGAATATGGACCGAAGCTGAGCAGGGGTCCCTGCGCTTCCAGCTCGCGGGGTCTTGTCGTTGCTTTTGAGTTTTGACGGTTGACGCGAGCCTTCCAGTCCATGCCAGTAAGCGATCCATTCAGAGAGCCGACCGCAGAGAACCATTGTTTTGTGTGTGCGACTGGATGGCTTACGGGCCCCACCTCATCTGCTTCCCTTCCACGTCAGCTCCCCGCGATTTTCAACGTGATGACTGTACCACACACTCCACACCATCAATCCGCAAGCGAAATAAACTAGGCGTGTATACGTGCAGAAAGTGACCATTAATCGGTGGCAGATCTATGATTTTATCAAAGAGCATGACGATCAAAAATTTTCATATGCAAATCAGAAAAACCATTTGGTAATTTGGTAACCATTATAAAGTTTTTAATGGATATGAATATAAATGTCTCGGCTTCTCCTTGGAAAACTCACGTGTGATTGTGATGATAGAATCGTAGTTCACAGAATCACAGATGATGTAATCTGTTATGATTATAAAACTCACATGATAAGAATATATGACATTGATGTTTGGTGAACCAATCCCTACTGATCTCGCTGGTCTCCTTGATAATTAGGCACGTTTCTTAGAAAGTAAGAAGATTATAAATAAAAAATGCAATGTTGTTACCTGTCAGATCTCGCTGGTCTTCTTTTCTATCTCGTGGTATCGGGACACAATCCGATCCACAGGCCACACGCAGACCGTTCCCGGCGAAAACTCATCTGCCCGCTGGTGCCGACACGTTGTTCGGGCATGGAGACGACGCAGCTCAGCTGGGGACGCGTCTGCTTGGTCAGGTCAGCTACTCCGAGAACCCGCGATGCCCATGCCGCGCGCTTAGTTTTCTGTCCCGGCAAAAGCCATCAGTCGACAGCTCGACACGCACGCGTGTGAACGAATCAGGGATTAGAAATAGCAAGGGTGGCGATCATCAGCGGATCACAGCTCACAAAAGCATGGGTTCTGGAATTGCCTGCAGGTGTCAACCGGTGCGTGCGTGCATGCCTACGCGTACGTGTCCTTCAGAGTTCAGAATTCAGATGCAGGCGGTGCGCCCAGACTTGAACTCCAGTGGATCGCACGCACCTGATCGTTGACCGCCTCGGTACGGTTCAGATACGAGCGACCCGGCTAGCGGCTACGTCCGCCGGGCCCGGTCATGCCGTTCGTCAGGCTTGACTTCCTCCGTTTTTTTACTCGCTTTGCAGTGCCCGCGGAATTGAATTGACCATGGAAGTAAATAAAATGCAGTAAATAAACACTACTCCAATGCTAACAACGTCGTCGTCGTCGTTTTAAAACAGGAAGCGATTCCAACATTTTGGGCTCTCTCGGTTACGTTCATAAGTGATGACATAACTGATGATGATTTCCGCTTCGATTGACCGCATGCGCCGCGGTGACGGCAGGTAGGGTTAAGATCATGCTTGGTTTAATCGCCTAGCGTTAGACTAAACGAGGAGCGGTGCTCCGCCACCGCCATCCGACGCCAAGCGATGCCATTACAAAAATGATGGACACGATTCTTGGGTGACAAAAAAAAATGGTGGCTTTTCTTCGTCCCCTGCCTTGCTTCCATCGCTTATTATCGGCTCAAGAAAACATTGGACGATGCGGTGTAAGAAACAGAGTCATTTTAATTTGTCCGAGAAATCTAGTCGAAGTTGTCATCGAATAAGCATTTCTAGTGTACATTCAGTCCAATGGAGGAGTATTCTTCTCTGTTTTTCTTTGGGGTATGATATGAGGTAGCTTCTTCCTGTGATACTCCTTTCATCCCAAATTATAAGCCATTCCAAGAATCTTGAAGATTGAAAGGATTTGAAGTTTGACCAAATTCATATAATAAAATAATAATATTGATGGTACCAACTAAATATCATTAGATTCTTCATTAATTATATTTTTATAGTATATCTATTTGATGCTATAAATCTTTTTAATTTTTTCTATAATTTTAATTAAGACATGTTTTGACTCTCCAGGATACTTAGAATGACTTATAATTTGGAATGGAGGGAGTACCAGGCAATAACAGTAGACAGAAAAGAGAACGAGTTTTTTTTTCAGAAAACGAACCAGAATTTTTGTTCTAATTGCTCACGGACAACGTGATATGTGCATAGTCATCACACAAAAACAGAAATTAGGCAGTGTTCATCCTCATCCTGATCAAATGAACCGCAAGTTGCACAACAAAGTGTGCGGGCCGAGGGAACCACGGAGTCACACCGGAGCACTGAACGGCCTCCGCTACGCTACCTGCTCCGCTAAATATAGCGCCTGGCGGGAATATAACGGGAGAGAGAAGAGTGAGAGGTGAGAGGTTGTAGTGGTGGGCCCCATGGCTTTAACCAATAAAAAATGTTATAACTCGCAAATTAAAGAACTAAATTAAATTCCGATTATACCATTAAATTTGTTTCAATAAATACTTCAAAACAAGATGTCACATGGATATATTTAGATAAAGTGATAAGTGGACCCCACAATGGATAGAGAGTGATAAAGAGGATGAATGGATGCGGTAGAATTGAGTATAGAGGAGAGAATCTTGATGACTAGAATATATAGAGGATGAATATAGAGGTCCATGAGTGCGGATAGTCTGAAACTTAGCAGCAGGCAGCAGCCAGCGCGAGGCGATCGATCGAGCTTGGACGGCGTCAGACGGAGGAACGAACCAAGCCGATGAGCAGCAGCCAACTACCACACCACGACCGGACCAGACGAGCCGAGAGGCGAGAGCGACGGACGGGCGTCGGCCATCGGCCCAGCCCGCGACACGGCGGCGTGCCGAGCGCTGACGGGAACGGGGAAGGGAACCAAAAAAATCAGGCGCCCGCGCGCGGCAACGGAGGGCGCAGCGCCACTTGGGCGCGTCTCGACGGGAGCCGGCGGTGCCGCTTCGCCACGCGGCCACCTGCCCGCCCTGGCCCCTGGCCGGGGAGAAAAACAGCGGCGCTGCCTCTGCCGGCCCGCCCGCCATCTAGACCGCCGCGCGACCGTCCGTTTGCTGCGCGTGTGCCTGTGCCGCGCTCGTGAGGGCGCGCGTGCAGACTGCACAGCGGTGTGCCCCTTTTGGGGGTGTGGATCTGGTCGGCTGGATCCGCAATAACGACACGCTCACATGACGTGACGAGCCTGTCGCGGAACAAGGATGATACCATGGGCTTCATGCGAGTGTGACGGACGGTGTGAGCATGCTTAACAAGTTATCGGCTACGAGTACGTACAAGAGAGAAAAAAAAACCGCAAAGACTCGATAGTAGTAGCTTTTGTTCACGTTTTGGTCGATCTCTCTAGGAGTACGATACAGTAGCGTACGGTACACAGCTACACACGCGACAGGTTCACGGCGCTGCTCACCTCGTACTTAACGCCCGCGCGCGGCGCAGCCACAGCCAGTCCAGCCACAGGTGCTGAATTCCTTGGCCTGGTCGACGGCGCAGGCCGCAGCGCCGAGCGAAGCGGCTTCACGCCACGAAAATATCACGCGGTCCGTGGATGATGGACCCGGCGAGTTGACCCTTCGCCCCCTCTCCGCCTCCAGACTCCAGTGCTGTGCTTCCTCCACCCGCCGCTCGCCCACCAGGCCACCACCTCCATCTCCCTACCCCGCGGCTATCTTCCCCTCTCTTCCTCCAGCGACACGTTCGATGACTGGTTGGCGACTCGGGTGTCCTACCCCACGAACCATCCGGATGGGGTACACAACTAGGTTGCTAATCCTTGTACCCGTAGCTATATTATTGTGCTTCTGGTGCCAGACGCCAAGCTGGACCACCACGTCCCTCCTGCGCTGTACCTATGACGAGTGGGCCCTTACTGATCTGTCACGAAGGCGAGAATAAACCGTGTAATTGTTTGGTGCACGTAGAGATCAAGGGGAATTATAGCGTTTGCATGTACAAGAAAATCCCCGCCAAACCAAGCTGGTTTTGAGTTTTGACGAGAAAAAGACATACATCTCTGTACTAAACGATCTAGAGATTCACGTCCTGTTCGTCTGAGGTATTCAACTAAATCAGCAGCTATCCAACAGTGTTTTTCTCTCACAATAAACCATCGAACAGTACTTTCAGCCACAATAATCCAGCGAAACGAACAGGCTGTCAGAGTGTGGAACGCTTATCGAATTGCATCGGATTTTAGAATAGAAGAAACCTAATTGAATTGCGAACTAAACGAGCTCAAATGGTTAGGCTTTTTTTTTATAGTGAAACTTGCTCATTTGAGTTTAAGTCGAAGAGTTAATATAGGTGATTGGTTTTGAATTTATTTTAAATCTAACGTCACTATTCTTCCCGTGGTTAACGATGTATGGCGTGATTCGTCAATCTTAAATAAACATGTTAACTTCGTGTTTAGGAGGTGTTCATAGCAGTGAGATGAATACCGTGTACTCCTTGTGTCTCATCGAAAAGAAATTAAATTTATTTTAGTACAGAGAAAGTAATTGAAAAAAAACCATGCTTCGAATTATAATCGATTTCTTTTGGGAATATTTTTTCAAAATTTAATTCCTGCCAAACGCGGCCATAAAAGCCGCTCGCCTCCTCTCCATCTTGGCATTGTTCGCGTCGTCCGCCTTTTATAACTCTCTCCTCTCTCTAGCCACTGCCAGCCACCTCTGCGCCCATCGCGACCACTCGCCAAGTATTTTTTTTCTTCCGCCCACCTGACTACGCCTCGACCTCGGCCTCGGCCTCGGCGTCGCCTCCGTCCGCCGGACGCGGCAGCCATGGCGCCGGCGGTGGGGCTCAAGCGCTCCGCCACGCAGACCATCACGCTGCCGCCGCCCGAGACGCGGCTGGCTGTGCGCGATGTCATGCGGTCCACGATCCCGTCGCAGCCCGCCGAGGCGCCGGCGGCCTCGGAGAGGCCGGCGCCCGCCGCGGCGCTGCAGGGGTTCCTGTGCCTGGAGGAGGTGGACGGGAGGAGGTGGAGCTACGTGGTGGACGGCGGGGCGGCGAAGGGGAAGGGCGGGGGCGGGGCCGCCGTCCCCGCTGGGGCCTCCGTCAGGGCCGTGCCGCTGCAGTCGCCGCTTCCGCCTGCCGAGGTGAGCAGCTGGGTCGAATTGTGGCTTCCTGTTAGGTTTGGTGTCGGTTACGGTTCGCAAAATGGCTCTGCTGCGGTTACGAGCGTTTGATTTGGGAGAATTTGTTTGCGGTTTTTGAGCAATTGGATTGGATTGTTTGCTAGGGTGTTTGTTCAATTGGTTTTTGTAAATAGAAGTCATATATCAGATAGCTGATTCGATATTTGGGTATTGATCTAATTGGTCTGCATATGCATGAGGGTTGTGATAGATGTGTTCACCCGTTCATAGGACGATGCACACTAAAATTGGAGTAGCACCGGTAATTTCGAGGTAAGTTGACACGAAATTGGGGAAGTTAGTTGTGGTCGTGAATTCCGAGGCTGTGAATTTTTTTTTTTGGTTTTAGTTGGTTCTCGTGAACTGTAGAGAATTGGAAACTTGTTTTGATTTAGATGTGAGATTTATTGGTCTCACGACGTTGGTCCCTATGGAAAAGCCCTAGATAAGTGAGAGATGTTGGCCTCCGGCTCTCAGCCACTTGATTGTTGGAGCCTCATTTATTTTTATCTAGTGCTGGGAAAATTACTTCCAACTTAATATGATAACGACCTGTGTTACTATTAATTTTGGCTCTACGTTATGTTCCAAGTTTTGAAAAAATGGAATGGAATTCATGCTTGTCTCGACCTTTTGTTCTCCATAGCCCCAGACTTTGTTTAATGGCATGTGGAAATTTAAGCTTATTTGTTCCAAGTTATCATAATTAAGGACCTTAAAAAATGAAGTATACTGTGGAATATTGTTGCAGGAAATAATGGCATTCATAAGATCGTATGTTGTGCCTGAAGGGTTTCCAGACAGTGTTACTCCTTCATATGTACCTTACATGACTTGGAGGGCTCTGAAGGTATTTTGTTGAACTTATGTTCAACAGTCAGCTTTTACTGGTATTCTAAAAACCAATTGAAACTTAATGTTCGTTCATTATTCAGCACTTCTTTGGTGGAGCGATGGGGGTGTTTACAACAAGAACCTTGCTGAGTTCTGTTGGAGTCTCTCAAAGCAAGGTGACACCAGGTGCCATTGCTATCAACTGGATCCTCAAGGTAAAAATATTATGTCCATTCAGGAGCTCTCATTTCTCTTGTTCACCATCTAGCCTGCATAATGTATTCAAGTCAATAATCTAACTATCTAGAGAGAATACCCTTCATTAACTTTTTTTTTTTGCACACAAGATATTAGCCGTATTAACACGTACTCTGTTCTCCTACTGTACCAAACTTTAATGCTTAGGAATCATGTGGATATCATAGCCTGTAATATGATTGTCATTGTACCTGTACCACAGGACGGTGCTGGGCGAGTTGGAAAAATGCTTTTTGCACGTCAAGGAAAGAAGTTTGACTATGACCTAAAGCAGGTAAACATGTCATTCACTTTTTTCAATATCCACTTCCAATTTATTGGTCCCATAATAACAATAACGGAAACGAACTGAAACAAAAATCATATGCAGTTACGGTACACTAGTGATCTGTTGCTGGAAATAGGAGCTGGGATAGAATTAACTACTGCTGCATTCCCTCAGTTTTTCTTGCCTATGGCTTGCGTAGCCAATGTTGTAAAGGTTTGCCCTCACCTGCACCAGCATTTTCAAATTGGACTTATTCTGTTTTAACAGTATTGATGAAGAACATCCTTTCTGTTTCATGCAACATGTAGAATGTTGCTGCTGTTACGTCAACTTCAACTCGCACCCCAATCTATAAGGCCTATGCGAGAGGAGAAAACATTGGAGATGTCACTGCTAAAGGCGAATCTGTTGGGAACATTGCAGATCTGGTAAAATCAATTAATCATGCTGTTACCTCTAAATCATTCTTGTTGCATGGTGGCATGCCAAATTAACATATTCATGAAACACCCTTTTTTTTTGTTAGTATAAGGTGCTCATGTTTGACAAAATTTGGTTTGCCTTTTCACTGCACTACAATCAATACAGAATGGCTTCTGCTTGCTTCGGAATGTTATTGTTCTCATATGTTAACATGATTTATCAGCTATACTGACTCCTTTTTGTTTATTACACCTGAAGCTTGGTACTGGTCTGAGTATCTTTATCTCAAAAAGGAATCCCTCACTGGTGACTTCATTTGCCTTCCTATCCTGTGGATATCTCCTGAGTTCATATCAAGAGGTTCACTTTCATTCCTCTAGTGTATTCTTCAGAGTTTTGTAAAAAACTGGAACTCTATGATTAATAATTTGATATTGTTGATTAACAGGTGAGATCTGTAGTGCTGAATACCCTAAACAGGGCGAGGTTTACCGTCGCAGTGGATTCTTTCATTAAAACTGGTAGGTCAAACTTGAAAACTTATGTTCGAATTGTTCTGGAAAGTGCTAAAATACCTGCTTGGTGGGTCCATATTCAATTGTTCTTTGGACCATTGAAGTGGTATTTCATTTGAAAACTATAGGGCTTTATATATCATATATAAAAGCTAGCACCTAAGATTCTTTTGATCAATGCTGAAACTTGTAGGAAAATTTGCTTATTTTTTAAATGCGATGCTGCAGTGCTATGGATCTATAGAAGCAAACTGAAAATGGAGTCCAAAGATTTTAAAACACATCTTGTTTTCCTTTTTCATTCGTACATAGTCCAGTATTATTCCAAGCATGAAACTTGTTTCCGACTTTTCTAGGTCTCTAGAAGTATTAACTCGAAAAATTTGAATTGTATTTATCAAGTTCTTGAATCTTTAATTTTCTATGATGCAGGTCACATTCCCTCCTTGAAGGAAGGAAACTCACAGGAGACGATATTTAATCCACCTTGGCGGCATGAGCCAGTCGCAATAGGTTTGTGCAATTGCAAGTGTTATCCAAATGGTGTTCCTTTCTTGAGATATTGGTGTAGTTTTTTATATTCTATTTCAACTGTATTTCAGGTTCAAGATTTGGAGAAGCATTTCAAGAGCCAGCCTCATTTCTTGCCATAAGACCTCTGTTTGAGGTACGCCCTCTCTGGGCACCATCAATTAAAAAACATATCCAGAAACTACTCTGTGCTATCATATATGTGAAGTAATTTTTGCATTTTGAATTTGTTCTTTTGGTATGACTAACATTTGGTATCTCTTAATTATAGGATGAGAGATACATGGTAACATATAACCCAACAAAGGATAAAGTATATGCTTTGCTCAAGGACCAAGCAAAATCAGACGACATCATCAAAGCTGCTTTCCATGTAAGCATTTGTTTCTCACTGCGATGTAATTGGTATATATGTTTTGGTTTCGTTACCCATATACTCATGTGTTTCTGCTGCGCAGGCTCATGTGCTACTGCATTTTATTAATGCATCACATGCACGGAGGCTGAAGCAGAAGCAGAAGCAGGCAAACCCTGACCGATCAGAGCATCTGTACTCTAGAAACATGGATTTCCTGGCGCACATCGCCGAATCTTGCAAAATTGTTTCCTCGTCATATGGAACATTCAAGAAGAAAGCGAGGGAACAGGTAAAACTCCCTATCTTTATGATAAATGCACCTGTCCATTATATATGCACGTTAGTTCTGACAGTGACAACCAACCACATTGTGTTTTGTGTTTCAGGGTTGGATAATGTCAGAATCTCTGCTCAACCCTGGCAAGGCTCGATTATGTGCGGCAAAACCACAATGAATCTACTGTTTCAGTTTATTGTCGATGAGATCATACCAATCTCATGTTTGTAAGACTAGCTTTTCTAACGAGACGGGATGCTCAGTTCTTAGGAGCTGAACTAACATATGTTGGGTGCCCAGCACTAGGCGTGAATCAGTGAACCTTCAATCTGAAGCTGCCAAATTCCAGGAAGAGCAAGAGTTCTACGATTTGTAAGTTCCATCCCTTTCGTGTCTCGCGTCGTAGGGTGCACGTGCACTTCCAGTTTCTGATCGTTTCTCTGTTTGAATTTGTCGACATAAACAGGAAGAATGCCTGAACATATAACAAAACATGCAGTGGATAGGTGGTGCGCTGGTTCGTGACTCGCGAGTGAAGGGCTCAACGAGGTTGACTTCAAACTGCACAGACTAGAGCTTGTATTTATGTTTGCTGCTGTATCAGATTTGGTGTAGCCATTCCTGCTGTAACTTGTTTCCCGTCCGTGTTGGTCGGCTGCGGTGCTTCTTGTTTGGACGTCTTTGGAGTTGTTTCGGATTCCGCCCCCCCCCCCCCCCCCCCCCCCCCCCCCCCCCCCCCCCCCCCCCCCCCCCCCCGCTGACTTGCGGCACTTGAGAGTTGGTCGACCCCTTGCTTCTAACTTAGCGCCCTTAGTAAATTCCAGTTTCTCAGTGAATGAGTCATCGCTCATGTCGTCGATGACTTCTTCAAACCTTGTACATACATGCTCCGTAATAACTGGAAGCCTTCTTTGGGTTGATGTGTCTTACTGGCGTGGACATGTACCACTGCTGTATTGTTGTGAATTTGTTTTATTATTGTGTATTTGTGTTTGTCAGATGGGAGAGGCATGTCCTGTCCTCCGCTCCGAGCCCCTCCGTTGGTGAGCTGGTGTGGGGTGTGTTCAGTACTGTGCTAGAGCCGAGAAGCTTGACCGCTTGGGAGCCGATTAAAACACGGCATGATGATCCCAAGGAAAGCACGGCGAAGCTTTGCAAGCAAAACGAAGTTCCCTGATGGCGCTTGAATGCGATTGCCGGTGCATTTTCTTATGATTGGCACCTTGCTTTGGACGACCCACATTGTACGCCAAGGTGGACCTCGCTGAATTCCATCACATGTGGAAAGAAATTCGATCGTCCTTTTACATGGCTTTTATATGGTTGAACACATGTTGAATACTTTTGTCATCCACTCATTCTATATGTGACGGCGTCTGCAGAGGACTGGAGAAGCGCATTATGTTTGCTTTTGAAAACGGGCTATGGTTTACAATGCAATGAATACCCAAGCAATTCAGAGTTATTAATCAAACTTTGAAATCCAAAGTTACCGCACATGCGATGTGAATATCACGCAGCCTCAAACACCACTACGCCTAACCAAAATACTTCCTACGATTTTTATATAGCTAGCAAATATGCTCGTGCGTTGCAACAAGAGAAAAAAAAACTATTAAACATTAATAAAAAATAAGAACAAGAATATTACAATTCAATTAATGTTGTATATCCTTTCTTTGAAATTTTAAAGTTATAGTTTATTATGATGAACTTTGGGTTGATCTAGGTTCTAATAAAAATAAGTTAGTGCATTTCTTTAGATTGTATTGGATAAGAAAATATTTAAAATTTCAATAAACAGTTTCAGGTTTGATCAGATCATAAATTTCTTCCGTCCCTTCCAAGCCAAAAAAAATTCTATCTATCAATCCATCTATCTATCTTCGGATCTCCCTATAAACTCTCTTTTCTCTCTCCACTCCACATTTTAGGGTGCGTTTGGGAGCGCTCCATGGAGCGGATTCTCGAAGAGAATCACTCCCCGATTTTCAAACGGTTTTTTCAGAATGAAGTGATTCTCTACTGAAGTAATTCTCTGAAATGAACTAAGAGACTGAGAGCTAAAAAAAGTAGCTTATCTTGATTTTGTGAAGTGATTCTCCATAGTGATTTTAATAGTTTATGCTAAAGAATCAAAGAGAATTATTTTCAGCCTCAGAATCACTTCACCAGAGAATCAGAGAGCACAACTGAAGAATCAGGGAGCACAGCTCTGCCAAACGAACCCTTAATTTAGTGCACACCATAGTCGACAACGCGGAGGTCCATATGCATTGTACAGGTTCGGACTGAGATGTTGCAAGGGTACGGTGTGCTCGATGCCGCCATGATGCCTCGGACGTTGTCAACTCTGCCCGACGACACTTCGTCATCTGCCTCAAGGGGCTATAGTTCTTGAGTGTTTGCGGTGTGGAGGTTCAACTTCCACCTCCGTCATGGTGCTTGGCTTCGACGCCTCCTAAGTCATGCCCCCATGCCGTGTGAGCATCCGCGCTAGCCTACATGTGCCTAGCGCCAAGCCGTCAAGTGGAAGCACACATGGAGTGGCACGGGCATGAATCCCGGCTCATCGTTATTTAGGGAGGTCGACACACATAGAGTGTGTCCTCACATTTGCGTAGCAGTGACCTTTGTTCGGCTTCAGCACCTCAGCTCTCTTGCAAGTTGAAAGCCCAAGTTTGGTTTTGGTAATTAATGACACCAAGTTGCTAATGCTATTGTATCAAGTGTGATTAAGCTAGGCATAAGCAACATGTGATGGAGGTGGAAATGGCATGGAGAGATGGCCACAAGACCACATGATTTGGTGCATGAAATGATGAGCAAGATCATGGTGGAGACGCACATAATATGATGGACATGATGAGCAAGTGAATGAGAAGGATCTAAGAGCGCAAGGCAAAGGTATAACCATAGGATTTTCCTTTTGCCGGTCTAAGATGAGTAGAGAAGTGATTGACCGGGTTTAGGATATATAGCCGACTATCAAGAGGGGCAATCACGGTTAGCTCGGGAATCAAGTGCCACTAGATCAATGTCTTGAGCATATGCATTAGGATCTAGTTGAGAGCTAACATAACGCCTTGAAAAAATGTTTGTGAAATGCTAACACACATGCACATTGACGGTGTACACTTGGTGGTGTTAGCACATTTGTGAAGGCGGTGGTGTTTGAGCGGTAGTAAGGGGTTTGGGGTTCGCTCTCCCTCCCGCCGAGCTTGCGAGCGCGGGATTCAGGCGTTTTCGAGGAAATGAAATGCCTATTTTCTATTGCGCCGGAAGCAAGAAAAGGTGGCGAAAGTCCGAAATGTTTTTCACTGAAAAACGGCGATCGGACGCTGCACCGGACGCGGTCTCGGTTTGACCGGACGCGTCCGGTCAGTTCAACGTGGCGCGGGCACTAGGGTTTGTGACCGGACGCTGGTCAGGCCTGACCAGCGCGTCCGGTCAGTTCACCTGTGCGCAGAAGAAGAGCACGCGACCGGCGCGTCCGGTCCCTCACGGAACCGGAGCGTCCGGTCAGGCGTCCAGAGGAGCAGAGTGCAGCGGAGTGCTGATCGGACGCGCGGCGCGTCCGGTCACGTGTGATCGGACGCGTCCGGTCTCAACGGGAGCTTACTGAAACGCGACCGGACGCTGGCACTGTCGCGTCCGGTCAAACATTTGATCGCGTCCGGTCACGGCAACGGCTAGTTCTGACGCGCACTGTTTCTTGCTGTCGTGTAGTGACCGGAGCGTCCGGTCAGCACGATTTTCGCTGCGTCATCCGTAACGGCTAGCTGCGTACCCCTTCGTTATAAATAGAGGGTGTCCGGGGTTTGAGGGTATCTCTTGCACATTTTGAGACCTAGAGACTTCCTTTGAGCTAGAGAACAACCCCTCCACTCATCTCTTTGCATAGTTGCATATCTTGAGTGAGATTGAGTGAGATTCAAGTGCATTGCTTGAGAGTTGCATTCTAGAGGCACTTGATCTTCGAGTTGCTGCGGATTTCTTGTTACTCTTCCGTGTTTCCCGACACGGTAGACGGCTTGGAGCAGCGGAGGTGATTGAGCTCGCAATTGGAGATTGTTGGAGCCCTCACCAAGTGTTGTAAGGGGTTCTTGATCCTTCCCCGCGGGAGTTCGTAAATTGGATACTCTAGTGAAGCTCGTGGCTTGGAGGATCCCCATCTTGTGTGCGGTTGTGCGGCGCCCGCCGAGGGCTCGACTCTTGATAGTCGATTAGCTCGCGAACCGACAAGTGGGTGCATCGCCACAACGAGGAGTAGCTTGCCGGGAAGCAAGTGAACCTTGGTAAAAATCTTGTGTCATCTCTTTGCCGAGGATTTCTCTTGTGATTGATTCTTCGAGTGCATTACTTCTCTACATCGTTAGTATAAGAATCAAGTCACTTGCTCTTTACTTTCTTATACTATTCCTAGTGTAGTTTGCTTAGTGTAGCTTTTATCACATGGAAGTAAGTTTCTTAGTGACTTAGTCTTGTTGGTGTGTATTAGAGATCATAGCCTTGCTTCACTAGAATTGTATAGGTGGCTTGCATAGTATAGTTGAGCTAGTGCTAGATTTAGCTTAGCCATCTTTTATACTAACGTGGTTGTTTAGTGAAGCTTGTAGATTTTTAAATATACTATTCACCCCCCTCTAGCCATTTGAACCTTACACAAGTCGTACCATTTTTTTATTGAAACTGGAGGGGTTTGCACCCTACAGCTAATTTATTAAAGCTCAAAAATAACGGTTCAGAGAAAGAAGTGCAAAACCAAAGCTAAGAAGAGGGGATCGGGCCTACCATGTTGGCGCCACGACTCTAGGCTCTAGCCCATGATAGATTGGAATTGCAACCGCAAAGCGCTCAAAATTTTCCAGTGCGTTGCCTATTTTATTTATTTATCTATTATATATAGGTTGTGAGAGGAGGATAGTTCTTTATTAGGAAACATACTCAAGCCCGGAGGAAAATCTTGTGCTTGATTTGATTTGGAGTTTTAGTCGATTTCTCCTTTTCATCTTCTACTTTGTATATACTTCAGCTTCAACCGTACAAATTATACTGTGTCCACTTGGTATAATGGAACAATAAAAGTGATGGATAATTATTATCTCTAGTCTATCTTTTCCTATTTAGATTCTCTCCCGTTTTCTCTTTTTTCTGTGGCCTAATCGGATTTGTTTAGATTCTCTCCCGTTTTCTCTTTATTCCATGGCCTAATCGGATTTGTTTTTTTCCTTTCTGAGGAGTCCGTGCCGTGCGTGACCAATCGTCGCATAGCTCATTCTTTAGCAATAGACGTCTTTCATTTGGTCTCGTTTGGAATTGGTTTCGGACGCGTGCCTCACGGCTCGGACGGACGCTCCTCCACTCCTTTCATTTTCTTATCTTCTTCCCCTTCTATTTGCCCACTTCGAGCGCTACCTGCTCCAGTCGTCGTCAATCGCGTCCGCAGCACATTTCGCCTCAGCGCACGCGCTCCCGCTAGGGGTGCTCGCGCAACGCGGTCTCCACGCCCTACTGCTCTCTCCCTCGAGCTCTCTCTGCTCTCCACGCGTGTCGCTCCTGCTGCTTTGCCCTTGCCAACGAGCCGCCCCTCGTTCTCTTCCTCCTTCTCTCCCCTCCCTCCCCTAGCTACAAACTGCAAGAGTGAAAGCCCAAGTTTGGTTTTGGTAATTAATGACACCAAGTTGCTAATGCCATGTGTTAAGTGTTTTGAGTTAGGCATAAGCAACACATGTGATGAAGGTGTACGTGGCAAGGAGTGGTGGCCACAAGATCATAAAGAGATGGTGCATGGACATAAAATGATGGACATGATGATCAAGTGGAAGAGAAGGATCTAGGAGCGCAAGGCAAAGGTATAACCATAGGGTTTTCCTTTTGCCGGTCTAAGATGAGTAGAGAAGTGATTGACCGGGTTTAGGATACATAGCCGACTATCAAGAGGGGCAATCACGGTTAGCTCGGAAATCAAGTGCCACTAGATCATTGTCTTGAGCATATGCATTAGGATCTAGTAGAGAGCTAACTTAACGCCTTGAAAAATGTTTGTGAAAATGCTAACACACATGCACATGGTGTTTTACACATGATGGTGTTGGCACATTTGCGAAGGCGGTGGTGTTTGAACGGTAGTATGGGGTTTGGGGTTCGCTCTCCCTCCCGCCGAGCGTGCGAGCGCGGGATTCAGGCGTTTTTGAGGAAATGAAACGCCTATTTTCTACTACGCCGGAAGTCGGAAAAGAAACGGAGGCGAACGGCGGTCACTGTGGTGACCGGACGCTGCACCGGACGCGGTCACGGTTTGACCGGACGCGTCCGGTCAGTTCAACATGGCGCGGGCACTAGGGTTTGTGACCGGACGCTGGTCTGGCCTGACCAGCACGTCCGGTCAGTTCACCTGAGCGCAGAAGTAGAGCACGCGACCGGCGCGTCCGGTCCCTCACGGAACCGGAGCGTCCGGTCAGACGTCTAGAGGGGCAGAGCGCAGCGGAGTGCCGATCGGACGCGCGGCGCGTCCGGTCACGTGCGATCGGACGCGTCCGGTCTCGACGGGAGCTTACTGGAACGCGACCGGACGCTGATACTGTCGTGTCCGGTCAAACGGTTGAGTGCGTCCGGTCAGGGCAACGGCTAGTTCTGACGCGCACTGTTTTCGCTTGTCGTGTAGTGACCGGACGCGTCCGGTCACCCTGACCGGAGCGTCCGGTCAGCGCAATTTTCGCTGTGTCGTCCGTAATGGCTAGCTGCGTACCCCTTCGTTATAAATAGAGGATGTCCGGGGTTTGAGGGTAACTCTTGCACATTTTGAGACCTAGAGACATCCTTTGAGCTAGAGAACAACCCCTCCACTCATCTCTTTGCATAGTTGCACATCTCGAGTGAGATTGAGTGAGATTCAAGTGCATTGCTTGAGAGTTGCATTCTAGAGGCACTTGATCTTCAAGTTGCTGCGGATTTCTTGTTACTCTTCCGTGTTTCCTGACACGGTAGACGGCTTGGAGCAGCGGAGGTGATTGAGCTCGCAATTGGAGATTGTTGGAGCCCTCACCGAGTGTTGTAAGGGGTTCTTGATCCTTCCCCGCGGGAGTTCGCAAATTGGATACTCTAGTGGAGCTCGTGGCTTGGAGGATCCCCATCTTGTGTGCGGTTGTGCGGCGCCCACCGAGGGCTCGACTCTTGATAGTCGATTAGCTCGCGAACCGACAAGTGGGTGCATCGCCACAACGAGGAGTAGCTTGCCGGGAAGCAAGTGAACCTCGGTAAAAAATCTTGTGTCATCTCTTTGCCGAGGATTTCTCTTGTGGTTGATCATTGTGATTGATTCTTCGAGTGCATTACTTCTCTACATCGTTGGTATAAGAATCAAGTCTCTTGCTCTTTACTTTCTTGTACTAGTTCTAGTGTAGTTTGCTTAGTGTAGCTTTTATCATATAGGAGTAAGTAGCTTAGTGACTTAGCCTTGTTGGTGTGTTTTAGAGATCATAGCCTTGCTTCACTAGAATTGTATAGGTGGCTTGCATAGTGTAGTTGAGCTAGTGCTAGAATAAGCTTAGCCATCTTTTATACTAACGTGGTTGTTTAGTGAAGCTTGTAGAATTTTAAATAGGCTATTCACCCCCCTCTAGCCATTTGGACCTTACAAAGAGGCACAAGCTCGAGAAGGACGACAACTCTGAAGGAGCGGTAGGTCTGGTGGATCTAGATCTGAGGCTCTCCTCCCTCCTACTCCTTTGGATATGGTGTTCTTCTCCTCCCTTCTCCCCTGCTATGGATCTACGGGTTTTGGGGTGTTGGATAGACTTTGCGGCGAGATCTGGGAATTCACCTCTCGCCATGTTGTAACTGGGTTATCAGAATGTTGCATTAGTGTTTAACTGATGTTGCAGTAGACTAGGGTTCAACTCGCACTATGTTGCATTGGGTTTCTTTGTTCGTTGCATCAGATCTCGGGTTATGTTGCAGTAGCCTAGGGTCCCGGCGAGTTCTCTGGGTTGAGCTACTATCATGTTGCATTGGGTTTCTCTGTTCGTTGCATCAGATCTCGGGTTATGTTGCAGTAGCTTAGGGTCCCGGCGAGTTCTCTGGGTTGAGCTACTATCATGTTGCATTGGGTTTCTCCGTATGTTGCATTAGTTCCCCAGTGATGTTGCAATCGGCTGGGGGTTCCGACGTCACCTTGTTGCATTGGTTTTCTTCACTTGTTGCATTAGATCTTTGTTCATGTTGCATGCCGCTGGGAGGGCGGCGGGATTGCATGCGTGCATGAGGGCCGGGGACGGGGTGTGAGGCCAAGCGGGGGGGGGGGCGAGGTGGGGCGAGGCTGTGCGGTTTTTCTTTTCGTTTTTGTTGGTGACGCTATGCTATTTTTCTTTCCGTTTTCGTTGATTGATGGATGGAGTGCGCGGCTTGTTGGAGCGGCGTGTGCGCGGGAGGGGCGTCCGATGGGATTTTAGCCATCAGACGTCCGAGCGGCAGCACGTGCCTATATAGAGAGGAGAGGGGATATGCTGCACATTCACATAGTTTGTTACGGAGGGCCAGACCAAAATAATGGTACCAAAAAAGAAGAGGAAATTTTGCCTTTTTATTATTAGGTATAGATAACACTACATTTGTTCTAAAGAAAATATAATTTTTAATTTGATTAAATTATATTTCTCAAATTTAGTCAAATTTTTATAACTTCAAATAGTTTTACTATTATATATACTTTATACTTAATCTAATGATGCTAATTCGATATTACAGATGTTAGTATTTTATTTATATAGATATGTAATCAAAATCAAGAATTATATTTTATTTTTGGACGAAGGGAGTATGAAACAGTTACTACCTCTGTTTAAATTTATAGACTGTTTTGATGTTTCTATTCGCATAGAAAAATTATAGGCTGTTTTATTATATAACTAAGACATATTATGTATTTAGTTATATAGAAAAACTATGTACTCCCTTCGTTCTAAATTACAAGTTATTCTAACTTTCTTGGAGAATCAAAACATCGCAAGTTTGACTGAATTTATATAATAAAATAATAACACTGATACCAAATAAGTATCATTAGATTCTTCATTGATTATATTTTCGTAGTATGCCTATTAAATGCCGTATTTTTTTTTGTAATTCTCTCTATAATTTTAGTCAAAATTAGATGTTTTTGACTCCCTAAGAAAATTAGAATGATTTATAATTTAGGATAAATGGAGTATCAATAAACTCAACAAATTTATTATTTGGCATGGAGGGAGTACGGAGTAGTATAGTCTACGGAGCACGATACAAATATTCTTATATCTGTTTATAAAATAGTCAAATTAAATAAAGTTTGATCTACACGGAATCTTTAAATCCAATGCAAGAGAGTACATGAGTAGAGCCATGTGACCGGGAAATGTGGACGACGTGGATGGACCGAAGCGCATAACGCACAAGCGATGCTGCAGTCTCCGCCTCCATTCCGGCCTGGCGTCCACCCTTTGTCGCTTCTCTGTAGACCATCGTCAAGCCACCGTCTCTCCCCTCGGGCTCGCGTTCGCAGCGGCCAGCGTCTCCGAGATGGAGCTCCGCCTCTGCCTCCGCCTCCACGCGCGCCTCCCTCCTGCCGTGACGCCACCGCCGGCGCCTTTCCTGGCGCCCGCGGTGCTCCCAGCCTCCCGCCGCCTTCGGACGGGTAAGGATTGTTTGAGCCGCTTCTCCGTTTGTTTAGGAGTTCCGCGCCGTTCAAATGCTGGGCCACTCTCAGCCATCTGTGTGAAAAAATTTAAGCGAATTCCGATTGGATTGCTCGTAGATGCTACTACACTGGATTGCTGCCTTGCTGGTAGATGCTACATTGCTACTACACTGAGAGAGACCTCATTTTGCTGCGGCTTGTGGTCAGGTGGGATCTACGGGGTTGCTCTTAGGCGGCACACGAGGCGTTCGAATCCGGCAATCAGAGCTTCCATAGCCGACGGCGAGCTGGTGCGGTGGCTATCCGAAGCCGCGGGGAGCGTGCGCTGTTGACTAAAAGGGAACCCACTGACATGAACCTTTTTTCGCCAGGGTGTGGCTGTGAAGGAGAGGAGCGTCTCGGTGATCCTCTTGTCTGGAGGACAGGGAAAGAGAATGGGGGTATCATGTCTCTTCTGCTTCAAACCTGGGTTCAGTTTCTGGTCGCAACAGTGCAAGGGCATGCTCTCTAGTTACTGTGCGTTGGTTCGGGTTAGGTTCACCAGTTTGATCGCTTTGGGGACAATAAGGTCACCATAACAATTCAGTTCTTCAGTCACTGATATTGGGGCATTTGAACAACACTCTAATTTAAAGTACAAGAAACATAATGCATCAAGGTTGTGTGCTCTATTGAACAAATGAATCGAGTTAAGCAAAAAAAAAGTCATTATTGTTGCTAACAATGTAGCTGAATTGCATCGAAATGTTTCACTGAGCAATGTAAAAAAATTGCATTAGCTACCTGCGAACTTCGTGTGTCTTTCCAATGCTTGACCGCCGTCTAAATTCTGCCCCTCTTTTTTAACAGGCAAGTATGCCAAAGCAGTATCTACCTCTACTGGGACTACCAATTGCGTTGCACAGGTTCCTCTCTCTAGCATAAAATTTTCGAATTCGTCAAGTCTTGCGGTGATGTGGACACAGGAATCCTTACATTTTATCCACAGTTTAAAAACATTCTGTCAACTAAAGGAAGTCAAAGAAGTCGTGGTGGTGTGTGATCCAGACTACAGCGATGTATTTGAAGGTAGCAAATAGCAATATTTTTTTATCTAAAATGTATTAGACACAATTTCTATGACTACATTCAAACCATGACACACTAGTGACTCTGAGTGAGTTGTCTTAAATTGTTATCCATTCCATTACCATAGGTTCTATCGAGGACCTGCAAATACCTCTTAAATTTGCACGCCCAGGAAAAGAGAGACAGGACTCTGTTTTCAATGGACTTCAGGTCGGTTGCAAACTGCTTGTATCTGTTGTTCCTTCTGCTGCTCTGCATAAATATCGTTGAGATCTTGTGTGTTGTTTGTTTGCAGGAAATTGATGGGGATTCAGAACTAGTCTGTGTCCATGATTCTGCAAGGCCCTTAGTTTCTTCTGAAGATGTAAAAAAGGTTACTCCTGTTATCCATGATGCAGCATGAATTATATCATCGTATGTCTAATCAGATGGTTGTTTTAGCTTGTTCTTTCTTTGGAAGCACCAAAATACTATCTTTCCCAGCCATGAACCTGCAGATAACTATCCCCTGCAAGTTGCAACTTATATTTACTGCAGATCTACTATACATTGACTGCTTGGAATATTGCCAAATAACTGATCCAGCTTTAACATTTTTTGCGCTACCCTGAGAGTAGCTCTGGAGTTTCTTATTGAATCCTGCTGTTTCTTTTTCATATTTCATAGGAAGTGTATTTCCTGAAAGCTGCAGGTTTTTTTTTGTGCTTTCTAGAGGGAAAAAAAGGATAGCTACAAGTGCTTTGCAGTTTGTTCAAGCGATAATATTGATTTTGATTTTACTGACTAGGTCTTAGAAGATGCTGCAGTACATGGAGCAGCTGTTCTTGGTGTGCCTGTGAAAGCTACAATAAAGGAGGTAAGTGTTAATACCATCTAGATGATGTGTCGATATGATTGTGCAAATAGAATTGCCCAATCAATCTTATGCTTACTTCTTGCTATGCAACTATCATCCACATAATAGCATTCTGGATGGGATATAACATTCTTTTCCATATCCCCTTCAGGCCAATAGTGATTCTTTTGTCGTAAAAACTCTTGACCGGAAAACTCTCTGGGAAATGCAAACTCCACAGGTAATCATACTATTACCTCTTTCTATGTTTCTTGTTTGTTTCTCTGTTCCCACAGACCAAAAAAACTTTTTTTTTCTTTTTTTGGTTTCTTTTTTAGGGCCAACACATTATAATAGCGTGTTTTCTGGCTGTAGGTTATGAAGCCCAATTTACTCAGAGATGGTTTTGAGCTTGTTAAACGGTTAGCTTTAGTTCTTAGCTCGGGTAAATTAAATTTATGCTATTGTTATACTGCTCAGTTCTCTAGCTGATTTAATTTTGCCATCGCAGGGATAGCCTTGAAGTCACTGATGACGTATCCATTGTAGAATATCTAAAACACCCTGTCTATATCACGGAAGGCTCTTATACAAACATTAAGGTATTCCAGAATAATATCTGAACTATAATGTTCTGAACTGCGTAATTTGAAGAGAGCTGTGAAATGTGAATTTATTGCAGGTGACTACTCCTGATGACTTGCTACTGGCTGAGCGCCTGATGAATGAGAAGTAGAGCTGATAGGCAAAATTAACTGTTTGCCTGATTTTACAGACAAGTACGATTTTGTAGTACGGCATTCATCCACACTTCTACAGTTTTGAAAACCGAAATAATTATGGAGCTCATACACGACATAGCTGACCTCTTTGTAAACATTCTATCATTCTTTCTATATATACCAATGGAAAAATGGTCACGCTTTCTGCTGAGTTCATGCTTTGGCGGAAGAACTGGAGCTCGAGCTATGGTTATAATTTCAGTTTTCACGCAATGACAATGGAATCTAAAAACAAATCCATGGTGCATTTGAATTTAAGAGCTCCAATTTGTTAAAAGCATCATCAAACGCTGATAAGAAAACAAATTATAAGGTAATTGTATACCCATGAAGTAGTTACAGCCAATTCAATTAGCAATTCAGCACAGCCGCCTCAACAACTTTTGGCTGACAAATACGAGTTAGTGGTTGAAAGGAAGATTCCTCGAGGAAAAAATGGTTCAGTGGTGTTCCCCTGTTGGAAAACATTGAGGTATAAATAATTCAAAATAAGGAAGAGATACTAACTGTTGGAAACTATGATTTCATTGATTGGGCTAACCCTAGACGGGTAGCTATATAGGTACCATACATGGGCCACATGTGCCTTAGCCTCATGGGCCTAATACATACTTCAACATTGGAAACTATGATTTCATTGATTGGGCTAACCCTAGAAGGGTAGCTATATAGGTACCATACATGGATCACATGGGCCTTAGCCTCATGGGCCTAATACATAGGCCAACACTAACTGCCTATTGACCATATTTACGGCAATCTAAATGATGATGAACATTCCTCACAAACAGCATGAGACCCCGAAGGTTTTCCCTAGAAATCATGGCGGCTCACTTCTGTGGAACTTGGCACCTATGGGATATGGTGCACTTGAAGCTGAGAATTTTACATAGGATTTCACCTTAGAGGTTTCAGTCCCTGCAGAGAAAGATAAAACAGTTATGATGATCTATTTGTAATTAGGGTATTGTATGTAGGAAATTAGTGAAATGAAATCTTGTTCAACACTCAGAACTTAAGGATGCCATAACATAATTAGCCCATGTTTACTCTAATATTTGTAGAAATCGGGTGACTCGTCCTGGATATGGGTAGATGGTGCTTGTACATTGTACTTGCATGTAAAGATTGCTCAAGTGGCAACAATCAAGGCGTGTCACATTAATGTGGAATTACTAGCCATCTAATGTGCTTAAAATTTCTTTGTTAAAGTACTGCAGGGTATAAGACAACGTAACGGACCTGGGCACCTCGCTATCACCAGTGGTCTGTTTAGGCAAGGACCTCATAGTAACATCTTAGCTTAGTACCCTAGGTTACTATGTGATATGTGCTTTTCCTGGGACTCAGATTTTAGAGCCTAAAGTTTGGAATGTGCTATCCTCTAGTCAATGAATAGGCATTTGCGGCCACATATTTGCATGGTTACCTTTGAAGCTCGCAGTTCATTCGCGGCCGTTCGGAGAGAATCATCTGACAGAATCAGTCTTGACAAAGCACCAGTGCTTAGGCTGCATTACAGTCATAGTTCACTGAGATAACTATCAGGTGGCTTGAATGTAAAACTATAGCGAATATACTTGCTGCCATCTAGCATCTGTGTGCAACAGTAGAATATGGTAGTAACGTATTACCCTAAAATATTTGCTGCATCTGATACAGAACCTTCAACAGCAAACAGCAGATCTAATAAAGCTTGCATTCCCTGCCCAGTGGTAAACAAAGTACAAAGGGAGGTGTTTAAATATGTAAATAGCAAGGACCAAGGACAGCAAAACACATGCATAATGCATTAGGCGTTGACTTATTACTGGAGAAAATTTTGAGTTATTTGGACCAATCTGGGGGCCAATGTCTTTTCCTCGGACGGTGGACTTCGGGGGTAATATCTTAAGAAGCTCAACAGGTGGAGTGTAGTCTTCCAGGTTTATCGGCCTCCTAACTGACAAAACCACATCGTTAATGATCATGGAACTTAAATCCATCAGGCGGCATGAGGACTTAAAATGGAAGCGAAGTTTCTTAAAAGACCACTTATTTATCAGCACTTAGCTCCTATGAAGCTGGGCTATGATTTATATGCAACTCATGGTAATATATTTGGAGGCATAATCTTAGATGGTTCTTGAATTAGTTGAACTGATCTATAGTTCCTTTTCTGAAACAAAGCATAACTTGGAGAACATTAGATTCTTTTACCTTTAAGAGCAATCAGGGTTCGAAGCCGAGATAAAGCAGACGCTCGATTCTTATGTTGTGACCGATCCTCCACAGCCTGTGTGCAATTTTATTTTACAAATAAAATAGGGGAGTTGCTATAATTTTCAGGCAACAATCTTACACAACCAACTAGTACAATGAAAACTATAACTTACAAGAGACAATTCACATTTTTTTCTATAGCCAAATAACAAGAAATTAAATGTTGCCTGAACAATAACAAAAAATCAGGCACCTGAAATATAGTTAAAAGTGAATAAAATATATTAGCATGCAGAAGGAAAGAACTAGTTCTAATTTTCTACTACTATAATAACATAAGAAAGTAAGAAATGGCTGCACCTAGGCAATACAAGAAACTGGGCCAAAAAATTTAAGCATTCAGTTTGTGTGAAGTTCAGCTGATTCGTGATTGCGTTTATCCAACCTTCTATTCATTCAATTTCTAGGAACAGATGAATCATTGTATGAAGTGATCGAGGTAACTGAGAATGGAAAGCTAATACAGCAACGCTACCGACCTGGGCGATGATGCCGGTGGGAAGGTGTTTCAGCCGGACGGCGGACTCGCGCTTGTTGCGGTGCTGGCCGCCGGGGCCGGACGCCTTGAACGTGCCCATGTCGCACTGCTCCATGAGCTCCTCGTCGGTCATCCCCAAGTAGTCGACGTGGCCGCCGCTCTTCGCGCCATCCTCTTCCCCGTCGCGGCCGCCCCCGCCGTCGCTGGGAGCATCTGAGCTGGTGGACACGGACGAGGGGGAGAGGGAGGAGAGGAAGCGGAGCTGGGACTGGGACTGGGAGGGCGCGTGGCGGCGGAGCAGCGGCTGCGGCAGGAGACGTGGCTGGAGGAGCGCGGGTGAGGTCGGGAGAGGAGGGTAGCGGGCTACTCGCAGCAGGAGCAGCGCTCGAGCCATTTCCGGGCGGGGCGGGCGGCGGTGGGCGGAGCGTCACCGGAGCTCCCAGATGGGGTCCATGGCGGAGTTGATCTGATATGGCAACGGCAACGATTTTTTATGGGCTCGGCCCGGAGCCGGACGGACGAGGCGAGGAGGGGCGTCTCCGGGCCACGGCCCGCGGAACAGACATTGGCCAATCTCGTGGTTTTTCGGTCTGGAAAAAATCGATTGCTCGGCGGCTCGGAGCCTGGACCGCTGGACGCCTGGTGCTCGCTCTCCGGTGCCCACCGCCGAATGCGCTCAGACGGTGGAGGTTTTTGTGGCGAGGCCAATGCGCAGGAACGAGGACGCCGGACGGCCGTGCGCGGTGCGCAGAACGAGCGTGCAAGGGCGATCGGCGACCACGAACCTCTTATGCGGTCTTAGCGCAGGGCGCAGCCAGGCAGCCGGATACAACGTCGAGTGCTCCCACGGCTCGCTCACGGGCACGCCGCACGCCCAGCACGAGTTACGCCACGGAGCTGCATGCACATCACCACGGTGGTGCTGACGGTCCACGGCCACGCGGGGCGCCGGTTGCCCGGATGGGTGCGCCGGCGCGCCACGAGTTCACTTAAACTTGTCGAGTGTCGACCCTGACCTGACGAGAGCACGCTGTGATTCTGTGACGTCGCCCTCTGTGTACGGCGGTACGTAACACCCAAGCGCACGCGCGTGCTGCGGTTACCCTGGAAGGGGAACCCCAAGTCCCAAAAGCCAAAAACGCAACCGCCAACCGCAGTCCGTCCGTTCGTTCGCGGACGCCGGGCGCGTGGGCGTTCCTCGAATTCATCTTCACCTAATAACGCACAGCATCATAGTCAACACGCAAGTGCGCAGAGGCCACCCCAGGCAACAAATACTCTGCACACGCAAGCCAAAGCAAAGTACGAAAAAAAAACAGATTTCGGATAATCATATTCGATCCACGGGAATGCTATTCGCCATTTCCCAACATCCTTATCCTTACACAGTAAGGTACGCATTTCAGCAATTCAGAACCAGTGCAAATCCTGGCTCAGCACACACGAGCAGATGCTATGCTAGGAACTGGGAACAAAGACTACAGTCTCTACTCATTGCACGACACCAACAATGAAGAAATGGTCAGTTGAAAGGTACCTTCAGTGACAACGTTTACAGACTAGAGGGAGGAGGTCCCATGTCAACACTCAGCACAGGAGACATGCCACGTTTTAGACACTGCTAGGTCGAACAGCTAATCAACAGATGTAATAATAACCATGAATGAAAATGCAGGCTTACAGACTAGGGAGCTACGCCATATCTAGGGATCTTGACACCAGGAGGTGGTTTCTTCCTTCCTAGCAAGGTCGCCGATGCGATGATGCTCGTTGCTCACGCTCTGGCCCTCTTGTTGGTGCAGTCTGGGCACTTGTACTGCTTGATATGCTCAGCTCGGGCGGGCGTGATCTTGACACACTTCCCATGGTACCACTTCTCGCAGTTATCGCAGCAGATCCAGAACTGGTCCTTGCCGTCGTTGGTTCCGCAGGTTCCACACAGGGTGTTGTCGTGCTCTTCCGCCTCCTCATCGCCATCATCATCACCGCTCTCTTCTTCGTCTTTGGGAACCTTAGCCTTTGAACGAGACTCTGCTCTTGACTGCTGCAGACACAATGTCAGTGTTATCAGCAAGAATTCAGGTTGGGTGGCAGCAGAAAGTGGCTGACATTTACCACTTTTGAACTAGGCTTGTTGCTCTTGCTGCTACTGTTAGGTGTCTTCTCCTTCGCCTGCTTCTTGACCGCTCCTGTCACCACCTCAAATATTGTGGGCATGTTGTTTATCATGCTAAAGAGTCGCCTCCTGCATTACAACAATGAAGTATCATGAGAAATGCAACTGTGGAAGGTATAGACAAGCACAACCACTAGTGACTAAAAATAGAAATGAAAAAAAAACACCTTTAAAGTTTAAACATGCCAAAGTTCAACAGACCTCAGCCTGCCTAGGTACAACAAGTCTTGAGGCATGCAGAGTATGTTTTTGTCAAGATCCACATGCACTAACAGCAGCGAAGAAAACAGATTCTTTTTACACAATACTTGCCAAGGAGGGGAGATAATCTAGTAGGTAGATATCGATCATGTACTCTGGCAATTTTCATGAATGATCCATGTATTGCAAGCCTATGTAGATTTCTGACAGCCAATTAAGCAAATTCTCTTTTATCTCTTACTGTTCTTCCATTATCCAATGCAATCATTATTTAAAACTAATGTCGCTATCCGCTAATGGTAGACGATCGCACCTGGATGCAATAAGTGGCCGAATAGTTGGAGTAAACCCTTTATCATTGATGGTGAGAGAACAAATGAAGTGTTATGAATGTAATGTTTATTACTAAAAGGGAAACAATAGGTTACACAAATCAGTCACCCAATACCTAATTCTTAACAGTATACTCCAAATTGATCATTCTACCAGGGAGCTGCTATGAGTTAATTTTCAGTGGTTCTAAACATGAAATTTACTTCAATCGACTACACTAATTCTGTAACATGGTGCATTATATGGTTCACACTCTACGTCCAGTTTACAGTTTCACAATTCAAATTTGCAAAATGTACTTGAGTATCTCTGGATGTGCATCATGTTGCACTCATATAACCACATATTGTTACCAAATAAGAAACATGTTTTGTTTCTTGTACAGCTGCCCTAGTTTAGCTCTGCTGCCCACCTCGGGCATGCTTTCTTTTGTGTCTCCTTTTGTACAGAGTTGTTGGTGTTTTTTCTGTTATTAAAAGCTTACAGTGGGGGCCTCCCCTGCTGTATTTTCTGCTAAAAAGAAAAAGCAACATGAGAGCAGTATTTACTCGTGAGTGCTAAAAAGTCCATTTCTCAAATTAAATCCATCTTTCAAACATCAATGTGAAGATGCATGCCTATAGTTGGTTTACCAATAACCAGGGCATAGTAACTACTGCGTTTCGATAGTGCAAGGTCAAAGAGTGAAAGGTCCAGTTTAGTACAGCAAGGATACGAACAAGGTGGTAATCGTGGAATGTAATGTTGATTTCAGTGTAAATCAATTGCATGTACCTAATATTAATTGCATGTAAATCAATATTAGCACCGTTTATCCCTGCAGGCATGCGACATTTACATTCACTGCAGTTTTTTCCTCCATTTGACACTTGATAGCCAGTAAATTCAGGTTTAACAATTTTCTCTGGCAAATGGCGCTGTAAATATATGACGGTTGTGGCATTATGAAGTGGGGTCAAACACAAATTCTGCTATATGAGCGCTTTCACTACTGCATATATTTACTGTTCTAAACACCAATTGTCTCGCCTTATACATGAAAGATAGAATTGGATGTAATTTTAAGGATAGAGAAGGAATGCAATCTACATTACAACATTTATTATGCAGTGATTGTCAGGGTAAAGGTGGTGGCACAATTATGCTAAAATATATTTCCCATGTCCAATTTGCTACCCATAGAAAGTGAGTGAAATGATTGAACATGATAGTAAAATGACTGCACATGATTACCCATACTGTATGGTTAAAAAAAATGTTAAACAGCATTTTTTTAAGTAAAATGGTACTTCTAAAGTATCAGGCCTCCTATACGCATTATAGACTATAGTAAAAGAATTCGAATTCCTAACTGAGAAGAGAATTGTAAAACGAGCATAATAACAGAGCCAAAGGAAGGAGGAGCAATCACCCAAAAATCCCACGATATGGTGATTCTAGTATTCTACCTACCTTAACTTGCCAGATACACAAATGCAATCCCGTTTTCTTTACACAACCAACACTACAAATGTATGCTGATATGCAGTACATAATTTGTTTTATAATCCCAACATTCAAAATATTGTTCAATTTTTCAGAATGTAGATACTACTGTGTGAAAACATTAAGGAATTGACCAAATCTTGTGTAAAGATTTTGCTCCCAGTCTTAGGTGGAAGCCATTTACATATGAAATTAATTATAAAAGTTGCTCTAACTTAACAAATATGTAATTAAGATGCATATGTGCTTCTGGTATGCCAAATTCAGATTAAAACATGCCAGCATAGGAAGGAACAAACAACAATGATTGATTATGAAAACTGCATAGTTCAATCATAGCAGAAGAATTACCTAGCTTCTCTGTCAAATCCAAACCGTGCACCAAAGTAGAATGCAACAGACAGTAACCAGGAATCACTGTGGACTGCAACTAGCGCCAGCCAGTCCTTCTCATTCATGCCATCCCTAGCAAAGTTGATTCCTAATGCTGGTTCAGGGATCTCTGGGGGCACTTCCTCAGCTGGTAAGGTCACCTCCCACGTCTCATTGGGATAGCCATAAAGGCACAAGTTCTCCTTTTCTGTTCAAAACCAATGGAATTAGTAGTCATAACAAGATATGGCATGTCATCATAGAAGTTAGTTCTACACCAACTGGGCACTGCTGCAAACAAGAGTGCAAAGGGTGAATACTGCGGACCAAGCTATAATATTTAATAATGGGAAGCAACCAAACTCCACAATAATAATAATTACATGAATAGGGGCAAGCAGCTAAAGCAGCCACGCATTCATCCAGTCGTACAGTGCCATCAATGCACTAAAGAAAAAGATTTGCTGAATCACTATACCTATCCACATTATGTCACTGACTCCAGTAAATTGACTGCGCCAACAACTACGTAGTTGCATAAGAAACAGCAGACAAGACATACTAGTTCAAAGCAATCATATAGAGTAGAAACCAAGCACGCAGTAGACAGTCGATAATCCCATGGCACCAATCAGTCAAAAATCTCTAGTGATTTTCTGCAATCAAGCTATGAATACAAAATTGATGGCAACACCCATAGTGCTAACAACCTAACAGCAAAAGAAATGGCAGCCACTAGTTCCACAATTCGAACCAACACACAGACACACAAAAAGAAACGTTTTTCACTCGACAAAACTGTCATCTTGGGCCCCAATCTCTCACTAAAATCGAAAAGCTACAATCCAGCACAAGCACAGCATTAACGAAAGCTATAAGGCCACCAATAATTCGAATCCGAAGCATGTCAAGCGAGTGAGGGAAAGAGGAAAATTCTCCAAATTTAGCTTCCAATCTCCCACCAAAGCAACGAAACCCAAGCAGCAAAACCACGGAAGCCTACTCGGCTCCCAATCCCCATCCCCGGGCGAGGAACCGAAGAGATCGAGCGCACTCACCGGGGTCACAGAGCTTGAAGAACCTCTCCACATCTGCACAGCACAAGAGAAAACACCGCATCAATCGCACGAATCCACGAAGCCGGGACAGAATCAAGAGGCCCAATCGGCGGGGCGAGCGGAGGCGTACCGGTGGTGAGCGCCTTGATCATGCCGGCGCGGCGGGCTTTGTAGTCGCGGAAGACCTCGTCCGCGGTGCGCGCGGCGTTGGGCGCCGGCCCGGAGCCCCCGCCGTCCATCGGGCGCGCGGCGCGTGGGCAATGGCAACCGCTAGGGTTCCGGCTCGGGGACGGGCTGCGGCGAGACGAGCAAAGCGGTCCCGCGGTGGTGGTGGTAGACGGAGCGGGGGGTGGAGGAGACGAAGGGGAGTTGGAGGAAGGGGAGGAATGGGTTTATATTGAGACTTTTCCCTGTGTGCCATTATAAAAGATTGCAATCCCCTGTGTGCCCCTGGAAAAATTCAGCGGTCTTCAGCGCCACTACTCCAACTTTTTCGTGTCCTCCATGCCACTTCCGTCAGTTTGGGCTCTAACGCCGTCAAACTGCACGTGTGAAAAGACGAAAATACCCTTAAGTATAAATATGTTATTAATTTTTTTTGAGCATCTTAACGACTTCAAATGAAAAAACTCAAAACTAGAAAGTTGTAGATCTTGTCGAGATCTATAATTTTCATATAAAATTTATTTTCATTTAATTCCGCAAAAAATATATGATTTGATATGATTAAATCATATATTTTTTTTGCGGAATTAAATGAAAATAAATTTTATATGAAAATTATAGATCTCGACAAGATCTACAACTTTCTAGTTTTGAGTTTTTTCATTTGAAGTCGTTAAGATGCTCAAAAAAAATTAATAACATATTTATACTTAAGGGTATTTTCGTCTTTTCACACGTGCAGTTTGACGGCGTTAGAACCCAAACTGACGGAAGTGGCATGGAGGTCACGAAAAAGTTGGAGTAGTGGCGCTGAAGACCGCTGAATTTTTTCAGAGGCACACAGGGGATTGCGATCTTTTATAATGGCACACAGGGAAAAGTCTCGTTTATATTTGCTCGCAGAGAATTTCGTGGGCGTTTCGGGGAGGATTTGGGCCCGGTTTATTTGATCCCTGTGTGGGTGCTCGGCGCAGAGCCAAAGCCGCTGCCGCCGTCCTCGTCGTTACGGCCAGTAGACCCGGTCCACTGTAGACTAGGAGGGTTTCAATAGGTGGTCGGTTTTGTTTTTCCACGTTCATTTTTAATAACCGCCAAATTCGTATTATTGTTGTAGAGTACGTACGTACTCTTCCCATTCCAAATTATAAGATTGTTTTGATTTTTAGATTTAGATATATTACTTTAAAATTTATAATACATCTAGATATACTTTCCCGTTCTAAAATTATAACATTCAAATTTTTTCACAAAATAGTTGTCACTCTCACTTTGCAATGCATTCTCTTCTCCCAATATATCTTTCATTTTACAATACATCTCTATCGCTACTTTTTTTAGGGTTGGCCTCTTGTCTTCTTTATTGGTCTTCGTAAGAGAGTATAAAACGTCAAATATTGTGGGACGGAGGGAGTAGTATACATCTAAGTACATATGAAAATTACGTATCTAGAAAATCTAAAACGGCTCATGTAATATGGAATGGAGGGAGTACTAATTATAAAAGGTCTATGTCACTCATCATGAAGAAACCAAGCTGAAATAATTGAGATAAACAAGAAACACCAAGAAGAGTTTATTGTTTAATGTTGACAAATATAGTATAGCTGGTCATGCTATATTACAAACCAACCTCCAAGTGCCTAACTAAATTTGGTTTGTTCAAGTTCATCTGATATCCGGTAGGAGGAGTTGAACAATCGAATTTCGATCCATAATAAGCTTGCTAAGCTTTCAGATAGCGACACTGTGAACCTGCAGATACAATGTCGTGATCCAGAGATTCAGACAAGAGTTAGGGTCTGAACACATCCAACGACAATGACATTCTTGAGGCTCGCCCTGTAAGGCTGTAATTGTAATGGACCCAAAGCTAGGGGACTTAAGTTAGGGGAGACTCGTCCGATCGACCTGAAAGGGAGAAATACTGAATCCACCAATCCCAATACCGCAGATTTGATTTGATACGGTGCTGATTGGTCTGGTGATAGGAATAGGAATGAGAGGCCCTAGGGCCAAGGCCAACTACTGAAGCAGGGAGGCTCGGCAATGGCAGACTAGCAGCTCATGGCGGCCCCTCCCCCTGGTTCGTTCCCCTTCATCCTTCCGGCCCGACCCAAACATCCGAAACGCAGCTTCTCTCCTGACCTCGCATCGCATATTCGCATTCTCCATCTAGGCTTGCATCAGGAAAGGTTGATTTGGTTCTGCCATAGCATGAGCAATCTGATTCCTGCTTTCCTTTCTCCAAAAGCTGTGCTTTCGGTCATACAAAATGTTGTTTGATTTCGCGTTTTCTGCGGATCATGTTCACTGACACTGCCGTGCCCTCCACTGTTTGCCGGACCCTTTGCCGAGCTTGGACAATGGACGGAGAGAACATCAAGAGATTCTTATTTTCAGTTAGGCTGTGTTTAGTTGCATCTCTAAAGTTTTTAGAAGCACCGTAACATTTTCGTTTGTATTTGATAATTAGTGTCCAATCATGAGCTAATTAGGTTCGAAAGATTCGTCTCGTGATTTACAACTAAACTGTGTAATTAGTTATTTTTTACCTATATTTAATGCTCCATACGTACGTCCAAAGATTCGATGTGACGAGAAATCTGTTAAACTTTTGGAAGTTTGAAGGGAACTAAACAGTGCCTTATTATGGAAAACAACCAGCATCCTGTAGAGTGCAGATGATCGCCGGTTCGCCACCATACACCATACACCATACACCATACACCATACTCCATACTGTCCATACACAATGAAGAAGCGTGTCAGTGCAGAGTTCATAGCCACCGATGCTGTTCTGAATCTTCCAAGATTCCAAACTTGCATTGATAAAAGAGGATGCCTGACAAGGGACACCCAAGAAATTACTACTAAACAACAGCAAGTGACACCCAAGAAATTACTACTAAACAACAGTTAAACATCAAGAACACAGTTACACATCAAATCACATCTACCATTATTACTTTCTTCCCATTAACAACATCATCACCGCACTGCTCCGGCTACGGATCTCTTTGCACTCTCACATCATGGGCCTCTCCAGCAGAGCCGAGATGTACCACTCGTCGGCGTTGGGCCCCTTGTCCAGCTTCCTGCCGGTGTTCCACCGGAGCTTCCGGAACCCCACGCCCTCGATGATGGGCACGTACACCTCGGTCAGCTCCTTCCCGGTGCAGAAGAAGTGGTCCAGCCAGAATATCCCGCCCGGGCGGAGCACGCGGTAGATGTCGTACAGCTCGGCCTCCAGCACCGCGCCGGGGACCCAGTTGCCGAGCACGTGCATCGAGTGCACGATGTCCAGGGTGCCGTCGAAGAACGGGAGCCGCCCGGCGACGGCGCCGAGGTGGAGCGGGACGAGCCCGCGGGACGCCACGAACGCGCCGAACGGCGCGCCGAGGTCCAGGGTCGTGGTCACCACCGTGACCCCGCGCTCCGCCATGCGCGCCGCGAACGTGCCCGTGCCGCCGCCGATGTCGAGGCCGATCCGGATCGTGCCCCGCGGCTTGGAGGCCAGCACGGTGTCGATGTCGTAGTCGAGGTCCCCGCCCTGCCCGACCCACCGCCGCTGCTCCTTGCCGGCGAGGTCGAAGCACGCCTTGCAGTCGAGGTCGTTGCTCCCGGCCGGGCGGCGGGCGCGGTCCACGAGGCACGAGTAGTTCTTGCACGCGTAGGGCGCCCATGAGACGGACTTGTCCGGCGGGATCACCCACAGGCTCTCCGGGAACGGCGTCGGGTCCGGGAACCCGGCGGGACCACGCGCGCGGCACCGACGCCTCGGCAGCGGCTCGCATCCCTTCAGCATCAGCCGCTCCGCGAACGCCGCGTCGGACGGGCAGTCGCCGCTCACGTTGTACCGCATGTATTTTTTGAGCTCGTCGCGGTGGCGGTGGCACACGGCGCCGACCGCCGGGTACAGCTTGTCGGAGTCGAGGTTCCGGGTGTAGCCGAACGGGAGCGTGTGCGGGCCGAGCGCGACCGTGAGCTCCTCCTCCGGCGTCAGCTTCGGCGGCGGCGCGTCCCGCTTCATCTTGCCGGAATTGGAGATGAGCCTCTTGATGATCGCGTCCGTGGCCTCGATGCGGTTGTGGAGGTCGACGGCGAGGCTCTGGCTGGAAGAGAGAACGCTGAACGCGAAGTCGAGCGCGGAGTCGCCCCCGCCGTCGCCGCCGCTCCCAAGGCCGGTGACGTGCGAGAAGGAGACCGACAGGAGGATGGAGATGGAGTTGGTGACGACGAAGAGGAGGATGGTCTTGGTGCGCCCGGAGTGGTGCCTCTTCTTCGCGGTGGCATGGTGGTGAGGCCCCGGAGTTGCGTGGGTGGTGCTGCTGGTTGCGCCGGCGGGGGCGTCCATCAGAGACTGGTGGTGTTGGGTGTTTGGCTTTCTTGGATAGCCTTCCATGATGCCCATCTGCAGTTCATGCAATGCAAGAGTGCGTGTTGGTTGCCATCTTCATCTATATATATCGCACTAAGAGTTCTTCGGTTCTTCCTGTTTCTTTCTTTCTGTTTTACGGGCATTTGGGACTAGAAAACAGACTCGGTATTCAAGCATGCCATGTTAGTGTTGCGTAAACAGCACTGATATGTGAACAGCGTTGGAGCATTATTATTGTTGCTACATTTGGGTATAAAACTCCCTGTTAGTATCAACGAGCCTGATGGCAGTGGATGGTTCGCGTTTGAGAGTTGAAATGAGTGGAGAAAGGATGGACAATCTGCACTCATGCAGGAGAGTCTTGGGGTGTCCTTTGCGTATGTCCTCAGCCATATGCGTGGACTTCGCGGTTACCATAGCATTTTATCTCCCAATTTGCATTTTACTATTGCCCCTCTTGCGCTAGTGTCCGGTAACACCAGGTTACCATAGCATTTTATCTTCAACCAGCTCCATTTTTTTTTCTGAGCTGCTGCTTTTGTGTGAGTAAACAAAAATTCGAGGCCTTGTTTTGTTTGGCCAACTGGTGAGGACGGTTCACCGGATCCAACTCCACTGATCAGCCAACGCTCGCTGCATTAAAACCACCAAACCATCATACAACCTCCACAAAATAAAGTTTTCGCAATTTTTTCTTTTTAGAAAGCTACAAGATTATACTAACTTTTGTGCATAGCATTTTGCGAGATAAAATTTATCACCGTAACTTTTTCAATATATAGTTTTTTACGTAATTTTATAGACAACTTTTCTATATGACCTTTGCAACCCCATTTTTGTTCATAATTGTTTAAGTGTGCAAAGAACGATAATAGAGAATGAACAAAATGCAAGTTTTCATTGATCGGTCTTGAGTTTATGTATACAGAGAACCGTCGGGAGTACCTGCTAATGGGCCAGGATCCAAACTGAAACTGCACCAATCCATTCCAAAGTGCAAATCCCGTAGACCCACCCTAACCATTTCTTCATCTGTGGAAACCACACCACACCAAACTATTTTGGTTTTTCATCCCACAGTAAACCAAACTATAGTGGTCTAACTATCGATCTGAAATCAAAATTTGAGTGCGCATTAGAAATAGAACCAGCGGCTTACTGCTGTCCATGCTCCTAGAAATAATGGGTCTGTAATTTTGGTAGCAACGGATTTTGGCACAACAGCTGCCAGAATTAATGGAGCGTGTCATTAATAATTACAGCAGCAAACCAAAATCTTGAACCGTTCTCAACTAGAAAATCCGAAACCAATTCCAAACCCAACCAGGCCATTGGAGCTACTACCTCAAAACCAAATCAACCCATTAGACTATCCGGTCCATTCGCACCCAAACCACGCGGGCCCAAATAAGAAACCAAACTAGAAAATCCGGCTTTGGACCAAACCGTTACCAAGTTTATTCGGGAGTGGTGCTCAGGAACAGACACGACTGAATCTGGCGATGTTGGTGCTTTACACAACGTCTGATCACACAATTAGAATTTAGACTAGTCAAGCCTTAATTTATGGGATTCAATCACCAAGTTCTGGCAGGCTCTTAACACTCCCCTGATCAAATCATGTCTTGAAAAACTTAATAGAAAAAATAAAATAATAATAACATTGTTAATATCATTAAAAACCTTAAAACTCAACATAAAAAATAAGGAGAAATGATATGACATATTTATGGATTATTGTTGTGATAAACTCATTTGAAAATCTTTATTGGGTTAACCCATTACAAAGTTTAAACAACAATATACGTCATTGATATTCCCTTAAAAAATTTACAGAGAAATATGAAATATAACATGTTCTTGAGTCAATATTGTGTCGTTAAAAAGTTTATTATGATATAAATTTATAAAAACTCATAATAAAAAGAGAAAAGAGTACAACATAATGCCAATAAGAAGTGAATGAATATAAACCGTAGAAGGGTCCAAAACCACTTTGGCTGACTAGCTCAAAGGTTCTAGTGGGCTGGCCTCTTTTTAGTTGTTGGGCTGGCCTTATAGAAGGGCCCAGAACCTTGAATTATTATAGAACCCAAACATGAAAGAAAGGTAAGGGAAATTGATCCTTTCTCTTGGGCGAATCTTTTTTTTTTAACTCGTCTCTTGGGCGAACCTTGGGAGACTCCAATATGCAAAACTCACATGTCAGTCACCCCAAAACTCACATGTCATCAAATCCAAAAAGAATGAGAAGATTTGGATTTCATGTAAGTTTTAGGTAGGTTCATCCTACTCGGCTACTTACCATCTATGAGCCTTGAGCCGGTCGGCCCACTTCAAATTGGGGTCGGTTTCATTTGCCTTTTTAGCCACAGCGTTCTCAAGATATAACAATGGGTTCCTTGGCCAAAATCAATGATTCGATCAGCAGAATTCAATTTATGGAGGTAAACAGGTGATGGCGGGGAAACGGGCGGCTAAGACCCGCCTCCGCGTCAGCAGAGACAAATTTGATTTTGGTTAAATTTAATTGGGACAAAAATAAAAGAACAGGTATTGCGAGTCCATACTTCCATAATTCTTATATTTGCATAAAAATTATGTTAATTACATCTCCGAAGAGAACACCCCTGATTAAGAGTTCCAACACGAGTACATGGAAAATATGGTTACATCATATGGCTTCCTATTACAAACTACAAAAGAAAACAAAAGGTCTTCAGTCTTGTAGTCGTGGATGGATGAATATGTATGCTTGGCATAGGCTTGAACTTGACGCATGTGATTTTATTTAAAACATGACGTTTTCATTTGTGGAGGAGCTAACATATACTCCTTATATGATGGGTCGTTAGCTTATTTAGCTTTCTAGCGACCCGTGATATGCATGTATTTAATTCATGCATTGCATGTGGTGTGGCATGTATGCTTGCCGGATCATTTATTTGGTGCATTGTATTATCGATGTATGCACTTAATTTTCTTTGAAGACTAAATTTGACATAGTCTTTTTGGATCATTTAAGATAATGATTTAGCATGTCTTGAGATGCCCGTTCGATGTATTCAGCATATGATGCAATGTTTTATTTGGGTTAAGCCAAAGTATTTATTTTACTATGGCCTAGAAAGATATGTTGCATCATCGACTTGACAGAGGTGCGTGCAATTAATTTATTTTATCAAAGTTAGCACGCATACTCATGGTACGACATTTGGCTAGGATTTGCATGCACGGTGCTATATGATACAGTTCAATTTGGTTTGCCCTTTTTTAACAACTTAGCTAAGCATGAACATTTATGGATGCAATCTAGCTAAGATGCAATATTTAATTTACCCATTATGCGTGGCACTTGGAAGGCATATGCTGGTCATGGATGGATGACGTGTTTGGAAATTATGATAAATATGACGAAGCTTATTTGACTTAGCTAAGTCTATATAGATGTTCATGACATTTTGGTTATTCTAGCCCGGCGCCCTAGCAGGTTAATTAGCATAGATGAACATGGTATAGAATTTGATATGATGAAATTAATTTAGTTTAGTTTATTTATATCGTCTAGCCGTAATTTAAAATGGCTAGTTTTATCTAGTGTATGTTTAAGCATATTTGGTTCCACGACATGGTGTGCAGGTTTGGTTATCTCTTCTTCCTAATTTTAATTAGGACAAGACCATGGGAGTGGCTATTTAATTTTATCGCTGCATAATTTGTCTAGTAAATGTAAATGGGCCGTGTTGATTTTGATGCAACACGAATTGATTTTGTCTGTATGGTATAGGCGCGCGGTTTGATGCCGCCGTTCATGTAAGACGTGGCATGCAGGCCGGTTTGCGCTTCGGCAAGGAGGATGCTAGCTTAGCTTATGGCTTGCACATATGCAACATCTTTTACTCGGCTCATTGATTTAATTAAGGGTTTTAAACTTTGAGCATGCAACTTGATTAGTACTGAGTGCATACGCCTAACCAGGAGACATGACGTGATGCACAAGTGCAGGCATGATCGGTTTTCTTCCATGGCACATTACATATGCATGAACAGAGGAGTTTGCTGTCCTACTGAAATATGCAGTGGCTACGGGACTAAATATGCAGAACAAAAATATTTCTTTTTAATGTCATGCAGATAGCTATTTCTTTGATTTTGTGAGTGCTTAGACGTGCTCTACAACTATCATGCCGGGTTCCTGTTGATTCGAACCCGTACATGTAGCGTAGGCGAGACTAGCACTTGGCATGAAGATGGAAGTTTACTGACTCCCGCGCAACTCGCAGCAAGTGTTCTTGTCGATTTGAACCCAAGCGCGGAGTGCAGCGAGGAGTATCTTCAGGCCTGTCAGTGGACTTAGCTCTTGTTCTTGAGAACAATGCACTTACCTGTCCGGTTTGTATGATAAATCCGGCATGGGGCCTTGAGACATCTCATGGGAACTTGCTCGCGGGAGCGAAGCCACATATGAGGCCTTGATCATGGAGAGGATGATGCACTAGCTCTTGTTCTTAAGAACAATGCTCTTCCCTATCCAGTTTGTACGACAAATCTGGCATGGGGTCTTGAAACATCTCATGGCAACTAACTCAAGAGAGTGAAGCTACGCATGAGGCCTTGATTGTGGTGTTGATGAAGATGATTTGTTGTTGTCGAGCACGCCGTGGAGATGAAGAGAGGAGGGAAGAGATCAGCGGAGCGCCATGATGCGCGGCTCACCTTCTCTAGTGCTGCAACCGGTGCAGCGACGACGGCGATGCGGACTCCTGTGGCTTTCGGCGATGCAGCGGCGGAGAGGCAGCCTCGCAGTGGCAACTCCTCGATCGGCCCTCCGGCAGCCTGACGGTGGTGTTTTGCGATGGGCGGTTGGCAGCCTGACGGCGATGCTTCTGGTGGCCTTCAGCACGGCGGCAGCCTGGTGGCGTCTCTGGTGTTGCAGCGATGCACTTTCTTTGCGGCAGCCTGACGGCACTATGAATGGGAGAGCGGGGGGCCTCTGAAGCATCGCTGTGGCCTGCTATTTATAGAACGGAGCGGCCAGTGGTTGCCAGAGCAATTTGGCGCTCTTTTTTTCATTTGATTATGCGGCGCAGGCGCCTCTGTTTGAATCACCGAGCGCGCTGATCGTGCGGACGTGAAAGCTGCATATGACCCGGTCTCCCAGCAGCGAATAGGAGACCTGACGGGCGCTTGACTCCGTTTGAATGTGTAAAGCGCGCTTAGGAACTACCTCCTTGCCTGGCAACCGGCATCTGGACCATTTATTTATTCTTTAACTGAAGTGATTAATGAGAACAGGAAATAGCTTATTTCCTGGTCGGCGTGCACGTAAGTGTGCTATAAGCCTTGCTGTGTATATGCGTGTATATGTTACACACACGTACGTTGCATGGACCATGCATGTCTTTGATTAATCCATGCATCTATGTGCAATCGCGTATATGTATATTAGGGCAGATGGGCCACACTTTGTCACTTCATTTTTGAATCTGCCAAGGTACATGTTTATCGAGGCATAATCATGCTCATGCATACATATATATACTTACATGTCCTCCTTTCCTTTTCCTTATTTTTCTCTTCCTCTTCTTTCCCACCAATCACCACGTCATTTCCTTTCTTTTTTTTTACATGAAAAATATTTGGCTATTTAGTCAACCAACAAAATATTTTCTTCTTCCATATATCACCGTATCTAGAGAATGCTCATATGGCATACGCCGCCCTCCACTAATGTATTCTTGAGTGTACTAAATTTCGTAGCCAATATCATTTTGACTATTATTTTATTTCTCATTCATGTGGAATTTAACCATATACACTATTTACATTTATTCACGGCAAATATTGCACATATTCTCGGTGAGCCAAAAACCATGTCAACAGATGCCCCCTCGAGGTCCAGATGCGGGAACTATTGTGTATATGTTGACGGATCTAGATCTCGAAACTTGAATTTTTTTGTTTGTGATCTCTCTTTCCTTTTTTTTAGGAAACATATTTTTTGCACTTGATTCAAAAGCAGATTTGCGCATATAAATGGCTTTACTAAGCATTGGCATATAGTTCTCATGTTATGTTTAGGCTTTTTTTTTTATACATCGAGGCTTTCTTTTTACCAGCCTCTTGGAAGATGCAACATTTTCTTATTCTTTCGTTCACCCAGAGTTTAAATTTAAGAGCCTTAGGGCGTGCAAATTTTTGTTGTTTTCAGCTTAGGGTCACAAATCATATGGAGCATGTAACTGTTTTTTTTAGTGCTAACAGTTTAAGATCATGAGTAATGGAGCGCCTCTTTTTTTTATATTGCTAGCAGTTTAGGCTCATGTAGCAATGAAGCGTTTTTTTTAACAGTTTAGGCTCATAAGCAATGGAGCTTTTTGTTTTGTTTTGTTTTGCTAACAGTTTTGGCTCATAAGCAATGGAGCTTTTTTTACGCTGCAGTTTAAGCTCATGAAGGGATGGAGCATTCTGATTTCTTTTTCTTGATGCTACAGTTTAAGCTCATGAAGCAATGGAGCATTGGGATTTTTTTTATTCTTGACGCTACAGTTTCAGCTCATGAAGCGATGGAGCATTTTTTTTCATTGACGCTACATTTTAAGCTCATGAAGCGATGGAGTATTTTTTTTCTTGACGCTACAATTTAAGCTCATGAAGCGATGGAGCATTTGTTTCCTTGACACTACAGTTTAAGCTCATGAAGCAATGGAGCATTTTTTCCTTGACGCTACAATTTAAGCTCATGAAGCGATGGAGCATATGACTGATTTTTTTTAGCTTCAGTTTAGGCTCGTGAAGCAATGGAGCATCACGATATTTTTTTTATCGACACTACAATTTAAGCTCATGAAGTAATGGAGCATCGTGATTTTTTTTCTTGACGCTACAGTTTAAGCTCATGAAGCGATGGAGCATCGTGATTTTTTTCTTGACGCTACAGTTTAAGCTCATGAAGCGATGGAGTATCGTGATTTTTTATTCTTGACGCTACAGTTTAAGCTCATGAAGTGATGGAGCATCGTGATTTTTTTTCTTGACACTACAGTTTAAGCTCATGAAGCGATGGAGCATTTTTTTTCATTGACGCTACAGTTTAAACTCATGAAGCGATGGAGTATTTTTTTTTCTTGATGCTACAGTTTAAGCTCATGAAGTGATGAAGCATTTTTTCCTTGATGCTACAGTTTAAGCTCATGAAGCGATGGAGCATTTTTTTTTCATTGACGCTACAGTTTAAACTCATGAAGCGATGGAGTATTTTTTTTCTTGATGCTACAGTTTAAGCTCATGAAGTGATGGAGCATTTTTTTTCTTGATGCTACAGTTTAAGCTCATGAAGCGATGGAGCATAATATGCATATTTTCTATGCATAGTATCGCTTTAGAAATTTTCCATTTATCGGCGGTGGGCAATATTCACCATCCGGGGATATGATTCTATAAGCGCCTCTAGAGTAGACATCCTTCACAATATAAGGACCCTCCCATTTAGGCTCGAATTTGCTTTGCATTCGATGAGTAATATTCATAGGCCGAATGACCGCGAGAACCAAATCCCCTTATTTGAACGACCTTCTTTTTACGCGCTTATCAAAAGCTCGAGACATTCTAGCTTGATATGCCTCCAAGTTTTGTAATGCACGAAGTCGCTTTTCTTCGAGATTGTCTAATTCCTCTAAGCGTGATTTTGCCGATTGATCTTCATTGAGTTTCTCTTAGATAGCAACTCTTAAGGAGGCAATTTGCACCTCCAGTGGCAGGACCGCCTCTCCTCCATACACAAGTGAGTAAGGAGTCATTTTCGTTGGCGTCCGAGTCGTGGTCCTATATGCCCACAAGGATTCAAGTAACTTTTCATGCCAGTGTCTCTTATTTTGCGAGACCATCTTTTTAAGCAACTTGCATAGCACTTTATTGAATGCTTCTGCTTGACCATTAGCAGCTGGATTATAACCCGTGGAGAAGTGATGCTTAATTTTGAATTTAGCACACATCTCCTCTATTTGTTTATTTTTAAAAGATGTTCCATTATCAGATATCATTCGGGCTGGAACCCCAAATCGATATATAAGGTTCGTTCTTATAAAATTTTCAACATTTTCCGCTTTGACTTCTTTTAGTGCTACGGCTTCCGCCCACTTAGAGAAGTAATCAGTAGCGGCAAGAATGAACTTGTGTCCCTTGGAAGACGGGGGATTTATTGGCCCAACTACATCCATTCTCCACATTTCAAAGGGCCAAGACATATTGGTTGGATGTAATGGTTCATGTGGCTTATGTATGAAATTACCATGTATTTGACATTCATGGCATTTCTTTGCAAATTTCATAGAATCATCAAACATTGTAGGCCAATAATAACCTAAATGTCTCAGTTGGTAATGCAGCTTGGGTCCAGATTGGTGTGCGCCACACACTCCGGAATGCACTTCATTCAAGGCTTCAATCACCTCATTGCCTGCAAGGCAGCGAAGTAAAATACCATAGCATGAACGCTGATAGAGCACATCATTTATACACGTATAATTTATTGACCTTTTTCGAATCCTAGACCTTTCACTAGAATCCAAGGGTAAATATCCATGAAGCAAATAATCTAGAAAAGGTGTTCTCCAATCACCCATATCTATTTCGCACGCATCTATAACCATGGCTGAAGTAGATGGTATGTCCTCTTCCTCAGTTAGTATGGGGAGGACTCTCCGTTCTTCTACATGGACATCCACGGTTTGATATGAATTTAATGACATGCTGGCAGCTAAACTTGCCAATGCATCTGCTTTCTCATTTTGGCTTCTTACAACATGCTGAATTTTGAGATCAACGAACATAGCCATTAGTTCTTTTGCCCTTTTGAAATATGGCAAAAGCCCTTGCTTTTTTACCGTATATGTTCCCAACAATTGATTGATTATCAATTGGGAATCTCCGTATATAGAGACTGCAGTTAGGCCCATATTGTGGGCAATTTCTAGCCCAATAATTAGAGCCTCATACTCAGCAGCATTATTTGAGACCGCCGAAGTTAAAGTGAAAGAATATGGGAGTATTGCCTCATCGGGAGTGACAAACACGACTCCCGCACCTGCTCCTGACTTTCGGCAAGCACCATCAAAATACATTTGCCATGTCGATTTAGACACGGTAGTGGTGAGGACTACCTCATCTGGTAGATCATCATCAATGGGAAAGTCATCAGGTATAGGATGTGCGGCTAGAAAATTAGCCAAAGCTTGGCCCTTAACGGCTTTTTGAGGCACAAACACAATATCAAACTGTGAGAGGAACATCGCCCACTTGGCCAATCTACCTGATAATGTCATTTTACTTAAAATATGTCGGAGTGGATCAGCTCTCGAGACGAGATGTACCGTATGTTCTAGCATGTAATGGCGAAGCTTTTGAGCTGCAAATACAAGCGCTAGGCATATTTTTTCTATATCTGGGTAATTGCATTCTGCCCCCAGTAGGGTGCGGCTTAAATAATATAGGGAGACTTCTTTCCCTTCATCATTGGTTTGTGCTAAAAGAGCGCCCAATGAAGTTGGCATGGCTGCTGTATAGAGGATTAGCGGCCGCCCCTTGATTGGCGCACATAAGACAGGAGGATTTGTTAGATACTTCTTTATATCATCAAATGCGTTTTTGCATGCTTGATCCCATTGGAATGGGACTCCTTTTTTCATGAGCCGGGAGAAAGGTTTGCATCTCCCAGACAGATTTGAGATGAACCTCCTTATGTATGCCAAATGGCCTTGGAGGCTCTTTAATTTATGCAAGTTTGTTGGTTGAGGCATGTTGACTATTGTCTTTATTTTGGTAGGGTCAATTTCAATGCCATGTTTGGTGACCACAAAACCAAGGAATTTCCCTGAGGATACCCCGAAGGCACATTTCATAGGATTCATTTTCAGTTTGTGCTTTCTAAGCCGCTCAAACACCATTTCCAAGTGTTTTAAGTGATCTTTCTCACGCTTAGATTTGACGACAATATCATCTATATAGCACTCAACGATTTTGTACAATAACCCATCTAGAATAATGGTCATTGCACGTTGATATGTGGCACCCGCATTTTTTAATCCAAAGGGCATCACTTTATAGCAATATATGCCCTTAGGTGTGCGGAATGCTGTTAACTCTTCATCTTCTGACGACATTTTTATTTGGTTGTAGCCAGAAAAACCATCCATGAAGGAGAATATTTCGTATCCCATAGTTGCGTCAATGAGGATTTCAGAGATCGGAATTGGAAAGTCATCTTTTGGACATGCTTTATTTAAATCTCTAAAATCAACACATACACGTATCTTCCCATTTTTCTTTTTAGTGGGTACAATACTAGACACCCATTTGGGATATTTCACTTCTCGAATAAACCCAGCAGTTATGAGTTTATCAACTTCAGCTTCTATTTGTGGGAGAAGTTCTGGACGATATCTTCTTTGTCCCTGCTTCACCGGAGGAACATCTTTTCGGACGGCCAATTTATGTACAGCCACCGCAAGATCTAGACCTGGCATTTCTTCATAAGACCAAGCAAACACATCTCTATTTGCATAAAGAAATTTATGGTATTCTTCCTTACTTTCTTTAGATAGATGCTTGCTAATGAAGATTGGACGAGGATCATCATCCGTGCCAATATTAATTTCTTCCAACTCATTAATGGTTGGTTGATTTCCATCTTCCATTTGTGGAGATGCTTCGGCAGCATCAAGAGGTTCAGCTGAAGTCATATTAACTTCATAGCCTAATCCATATTTTTCTTCTTTCAATACTTCGTCTTGATGTAGGGCATCAAGTTGAGCCTAGGACAACAGCTTTTCGAAAGGTGCAAGCTGCCCCCGGCCATTACAAAGAGATGGACCAGTAGATATATCATATCCCATCTGTTGCATAATGTAAAGAACTTTGTCATCGTATAAAGAGATAGGCAATGTTTGATCATCTCTATTTAACAAAGTAACATGTGCAGACATTTTTCTTTTATCATCCTTCTCAATTTGGGCTTGTTTTATTTTATATTGCACCAAAGGAGGTAAGGGAGTTGGAAATGAAATACCTCTATTTTGAGGGGGTTTCTTATTTACGACGCGAAATATTGGATCGCCTTCCTTTCTTTAGTTGCTCGGTATATACTGATACACCTTTTGGCTTGACGTGGTCTCGCCAACTTCTATTTTTGGGATATTTTGTTCTAATGGTAATGTTGATTTTGGCTTTGAGACTTTATCAACAGGCTCAAAGTAGAACTTTGCATCAGCGTAGAAGGTTTCTGCTGTAGTGAACGGCTTTTTATCCGCAAAAATCCTTACTATGTCTCCCGAAGGATCTTTGTACTTGATGCATTGATGGAGGGTAGATGGAATAACCCCATTTTCATGCAGCCAAGGGCGACCAATGAGAGCATTATATGAGGTTGCTGCATCAATCACATAAAACTTTACATATGTCATGAAGTTTTCAAACTTCAGAACTAGAGAGATGGTACCCAACGCTTCTTGGCCTGATTGATTGAAGCCATGAATAACAACATTTGAGCGACATAAGTCTCCTTTAGAATACCCTATCCTTTTGAGAGTGCGCATAGGCAACAAGTTTATGGCTGAACCACCATCAATCATTATACGATTAACGAGAAGATCATCAATCTCGCCGAACATAAAAAGCGGTATGTTATGCTTTTTATTTCCTAATAACAGATCCTCATCATTGAATGTGTTACTTTGAGTTTGAGATAATTTTGTTTCTGCTTGTGAAACCTCAACCCTATAATCTTCAGGGAACGAAAGTGCAGTAATAAATGCTTTTCGTAAATCAGAAGAGAGACACAAAGCATCATACACAGACAACATAGCTGGTATTTTCTTCAAGTGCGAGATTACATCATATTTGACCGACACATCAGGAACATGGTCAGTCACATCATTCGGAGTTACATTTGGGGGATTTCTTTGTTGAGGAGATGGTCTAGGCAGTTGACGGCCTGATCTAAGCTGAACTTCATCAACTTCTAATGTATCTTCTTCGGGGAAGTGAAGAGACTCATCATCATCATCCTCAAAAACTCCGATGGGGAAGGCATCGTACTTTTTGGGGGGGTCGGCCTCGTGTTTCTTGGTATTTTGGTAGAAGCGCGGGCCTTCGCCTTCTTCCATCATTCGTCGTAGAGCAAGTCGTCTTGAGAGTTGCTGTCGACGCTCTCCTGATCTTTGGGAACTTGATGGTCCACCTTTTGGGGAGTGGATCCACCGAAGGAAAGCCTTGCCTTCATGCTGGCACTCAGCTTGCTGTTTTGGATATCCTGAGAAAGACATATTAACATGCTCAGGTTTTGATATCATATATTGATCATAAGTTGGCCACATTTTTGGAGTTGCACAACTCACTGAATCATTTTGGAAGGTGGCGACATTTGATGTAGCCGTTTTCTTTCCACCCTTCATGCTTTTTTGTTGATCAGCGTCTATGGTGCCATCATCTATGAGCTTTTGTATCACGTTCTTGACCACAAAGCAGTCCTTAAGCGTATGACCTAGGATGCGATGATAGTGGCAAAAATTTGGATCATCACACTTAGAAGCTTCTTCAGGCCTCTTTGGTTTGGGGAGCTCAATAAGTCCCAACTCCCTTAATCCTATGAAGAGATCATCCACTTCTTCAACAGGGAAGGAGTATTTCTGATTTTGGCGCTCACTAAGAGTTGGCCTCCTAGGAGCGGGTGCACCTCCTTTGCTTGGTATTCTTGTGGCCGTGCCCCCAGTTTGGAATTTTTGGGGTGCCACACTCGCCTCCATGGCCTGCATTTGCTTTGGCTTTGAGGAGGCTGGTTTATCTCATTGGTTATTTTTGTCCAACGGTGCCTTACTGAACGTCCTTGGCGAATGGGACAGGTGATGCATGTAGTTTTCTATGTCCGTAGCCTTTGAGGACAATTCTTCAAATGTTATTAGCCTCACACCCTGCAGGTGAATGGCCATGTCTGGACTTAAGTTGTTCATACACATACGAACCGCTTCAGGTTCGGTGATTGGCTGTGGGCAGTGGAGGCTTAAATTCCTCCACTTGTTTATGAAGTCTGCTGCCTTCTCATTTGGCCTTTGCAATGTTTGAGTTAGCTCAGTTATTCCCACCATCCTTTGAGTGCTATAAAAGCGCTCTAGGAAGGCATCCTGCATTTGTTCCCATGTACGGATTGAGCCTGGTGCCAACTTACTGTACCATGTGAAAGCTGGACCTGATAGTGTTTGCACAAACTGACGGAGGAGAAGAGCTCCATTGTGGGCTGTATCTTGACAAGCAGCAAGGAAATGGGCCACATGTTCATGTGGTGACCCAGTCCCATTAAATTTACTAAATTGCGGTTGGCGATAGTTGTTCGGAAATGGTACCATGTCCACCTCCGGAGGATATGGTTTCACATACCCTGGTCGCATGGAGTAATGTGTTTGCATATATTGAGCCTTTACCCCTTCGGAAATCATCCTCTGTATGGATTCGAGTGTAATTTCAGGTTGGGGATGGGGATGGGGACCATTGTGACTGGTCGAAACATTCACATCACTTGTACGATTTCTGGTGTTGGCCACCTGCTCGCGGAGAGTGGCTAATTCTTCTTCTTTTTGTTGCAGAGCAGCCATCATTTGGTTCATCTGCTCTTCAACAGATTGTCCGTGATTGGTGGCAAGTACTTGTTCAGCACTGCCAGACTCACTCTCGCTATGCGGAGAGGGTGAGCCATCATCACCTGAGTCTTGTGGGTCGTCACCATTTGGGGGGTTTGGATCCGCCGAGCCTGCAGTATCCAATAATTCATTTTGAAAATTAGAATGATCATCAAATAGGGGATTATAAGACCCTACATAGATCTCATGATTTTTTGAATTACCAGAGTTTGTTTGGCTTCGAGTCACAGGGCGATGACCCAATGGAATTTGCTTGCGAGGCTTCTTCCTTTTGAAGTGCGCAGAAGCTGAGGAAGCATCACTTGTGTTGCAAGCTTCTTCCTCCACACTCACCGGCATGGAAGAGAACACCTCGAAACGATTGCTCACCACTCTTTTATGAGGGGGTTGATAAGGCATTGTTGTTGTACTCTCTATTCTTGGAGTGTTTGATTTTATCTCATTTCGGGTGCCATCAGCATGGCTTGATGATGCAGCCCCTTGTACCTTACTAGATGTAGAGTTGGTCGGGATTGCTAGCTCTCTTTGCTTCAAGCTGGCACGTCTTGCACGTACATTGGCAGCTTGCTTGGCATACTTGCTACGTCGTGAGTCCTTTTTTATGAACTCTTTATGCTCAGGCAATTTGGCCAGGGCTTCAGCACGACGCATGATTTCACCTTCCATATTATCGGCAGAGGTGGATGCTCCAGGCAACAAGCTTCTTAGGTCCTGGCATATTACCCTTTCCATGGACGCTTGAAAAGCTTGCCTCGCAGCATTTTGGACCCTGTGATATTCTCTGCTTTGTCGGGCCAAAATTGAATCCACCACATAAGCACGTTGTGCATTAGTCATGGAGTCAATTGAGTTGTTGAAGTTCACCCACGCTTCATGGATGTTGCGTTGCCTTCGGCGGCGACGCTTTGGAGATACAGAATCTTGTACAGAAGGCTGCGATGGTTCCACCTCTGATGATATGGGATCAAAGAGTGTTGCGGCAGGATCTACGTGTCCCCTTCTTATATCATTGAGGGAGAGGTGAATCCCTTGCCACCGTAGCTCATGCTTGGGTGGCTCATTGCTGGGATTATAGACCAGCGTGGGGATGAACTCCGGAGCTTCAACCCGAAGTCGGCTCTTGATGGATGAATCACTGTCAGTGGATGACGTGTCATCTTTCGTCGCCACGGCCTTTCCTTTGTGTGAGTGATCTTTTTCTTCCACCACTTTGACTCTTTCCTTGTTGTTGGGCGGATGCGGGTGGTCCATTTCTCCTGCCACTACAACCCTTTCTTTGTTGCACGGCTGTGGGCATTGGGGTGGATCACGCAACACAATTCCCCTATTTGGAGGTGGAAAAGTTGTGGTTGAAGTAGCCTTCATGGGTGGAGCCATGCTTGGTGCAGGAGTGGCAGATGATGGCATCACCCCCTTTGTCGTTGGGGTTGATGCTGAGGACACCCTTGACAATGTCGGCTTGGGCGATGGTGCCTTTTTGGCACAAACAGGCCACTCCCCTAATGTGGCGGGGCGAAAACTTGGCGCCTTCTTGGAGCTTGAGGGCTTATCACCCTTGGCTTGGATGAGCTAGGAGCCACAACGTTGGTAGGTGCGGCCTTGTTGACAGGTGTGGCCTTGCGCCAGCTGGTAGCGCGTTCATTGGAGGCCATCATCCTTGCTTTGGCAGCAACCTTCCTCGCCCGCCGCTTGGCAGCTTTGGACATGACAGGAGTGAAGCCTTCTTCAGGCTTGGAGTTAACTTCTTGGTCTTGAGCGACAACAGCTGGAGAAGCAGCTGTGGTGTTGAGCGAACTTGCACTATTGGAAACTTGAGCGGGACCCATGGGAACATCGATCCAAAGGGAACCAATGCGGATGGTGACGAACTCTTGGACGCGTCCAGCCATACCTTCATATAAGAAAACCATATATGAGTTTTCTTGAATGCAAAATATGTATGCATATAGTATAATTTCACTTGACAATTTTGGTCAAAGCCATATGATGTAAACATGTTGGAACTCAAAGATGAGGAGAGAAGTAGGTCCCACCGAGCGTGCCAGAATCTGATGGCGGGGAAACGGGCGGCTAAGACCCGCCTCCGCGTCAGCAGAGACAAATTTGATTTTGGTTAAATTTAATTGGGACAAAAATAAAAGAACAGGTATTGCGAGTCCATACTTCCATAATTCTTATATTTGCATAAAAATTATGTTAATTACATCTCCGAAGAGAACACCCCTGATTAAGAGTTCCAACACGAGTACATGGAAAATATGGTTACATCATATGGCTTCCTATTACAAACTACAAAAGAAAACAAAAGGTCTTCGGTCTTGTAGTCGTGGATGGATGAATATGTATGCTTGGCATAGGCTTGAACTTGACGCATGTGATTTTATTTAAAACATGACGTTTTCATTTGTGGAGGAGCTAACATATACTCCTTATATGATGGGTCGTTAGCTTATTTAGCTTTCTAGCGACCCGTGATATGCATGTATTTAATTCATGCATTGCATGTGGTGTGGCATGTATGCTTGCCGGATCATTTATTTGGTGCATTGTATTATCGATGTATGCACTTAATTTTCTTTGAAGACTAAATTTGACATAGTCTTTTTGATCATTTAAGATAATGATTTAGCATGTCTTGAGATGCCCGTTCGATGTATTCAGCATATGATGCAATGTTTTATTTGGGTTAAGCCAAAGTATTTATTTTACTATGGCCTAGAAAGATATGTTGCATCATCGACTTGACAGAGGTGCGTGCAATTAATTTATTTTATCAAAGTTAGCACGCATACTCATGGTACGACATTTGGCTAGGATTTGCATGCACGGTGCTATATGATACAGTTCAATTTGGTTTGCCCTTTTTTAACAACTTAGCTAAGCATGAACATTTATGGATGCAATCTAGCTAAGATGCAATATTTAATTTACCCATTATGCGTGGCACTTGGAAGGCATATGCTGGTCATGGATGGATGACGTGTTTGGAAATTATGATAAATATGACGAAGCTTATTTGACTTAGCTAAGTCTATATAGATGTTCATGACATTTTGGTTATTCTAGCCCGGCGCCCTAGCAGGTTAATTAGCATAGATGAACATGGTATAGAATTTGATATGATGAAATTAATTTAGTTTAGTTTATTTATATCGTCTAGCCGTAATTTAAAATGGCTAGTTTTATCTAGTGTATGTTTAAGCATATTTGGTTCCACGACATGGTGTGCAGGTTTGGTTATCTCTTCTTCCTAATTTTAATTAGGACAAGACCATGGGAGTGGCTATTTAATTTTATCGCTGCATAATTTGTCTAGTAAATGTAAATGGGCCGTGTTGATTTTGATGCAACACGAATTGATTTTGTCTGTATGGTATAGGCGCGCGGTTTGATGCCGCCGTTCATGTAAGACGTGGCATGCAGGCCGGTTTGCGCTTCGGCAAGGAGGATGCTAGCTTAGCTTATGGCTTGCACATATGCAACATCTTTTACTCGGCTCATTGATTTAATTAAGGGTTTTAAACTTTGAGCATGCAACTTGATTAGTACTGAGTGCATACGCCTAACCAGGAGACATGACGTGATGCACAAGTGCAGGCATGATCGGTTTTCTTCCATGGCACATTACATATGCATGAACAGAGGAGTTTGCTGTCCTACTGAAATATGCAGTGGCTACGGGACTAAATATGCAGAACAAAAATATTTCTTTTTAATGTCATGCAGATAGCTATTTCTTTGATTTTGTGAGTGCTTAGACGTGCTCTACAACTATCATGCCGGGTTCCTGTTGATTCGAACCCGTACATGTAGCGTAGGCGAGACTAGCACTTGGCATGAAGATGGAAGTTTACTGACTCCCGCGCAACTCGCAGCAAGTGTTCTTGTCGATTTGAACCCAAGCGCGGAGTGCAGCGAGGAGTATCTTCAGGCCTGTCAGTGGACTTAGCTCTTGTTCTTGAGAACAATGCACTTACCTGTCCGGTTTGTATGACAAATCCGGCATGGGGCCTTGAGACATCTCATGGGAACTTGCTCGCGGGAGCGAAGCCACATATGAGGCCTTGATCATGGAGAGGATGATGCACTAGCTCTTGTTCTTAAGAACAATGCTCTTCCCTATCCAGTTTGTACGACAAATCTGGCATGGGGTCTTGAAACATCTCATGGCAACTAACTCAAGAGAGTGAAGCTACGCATGAGGCCTTGATTGTGGTGTTGATGAAGATGATTTGTTGTTGTCGAGCACGCCGTGGAGATGAAGAGAGGAGGGAAGAGATCAGCGGAGCGCCATGATGCGCGGCTCACCTTCTCTAGTGCTGCAACCGGTGCAGCGACGACGGCGATGCGGACTCCTGTGGCTTTCGGCGATGCAGCGGCGGAGAGGCAGCCTCGCAGTGGCAACTCCTCGATCGGCCCTCCGGCAGCCTGACGGTGGTGTTTTGCGATGGGCGGTTGGCAGCCTGACGGCGATGCTTCTGGTGGCCTTCAGCACGGCGGCAGCCTGGTGGCGTCTCTGGTGTTGCAGCGATGCACTTTCTTTGCGGCAGCCTGACGGCACTATGAATGGGAGAGCGGGGGGCCTCTGAAGCATCGCTGTGGCCTGCTATTTATAGAACGGAGCGGCCAGTGGTTGCCAGAGCAATTTGGCGCTCTTTTTTTCATTTGATTATGCGGCGCAGGCGCCTCTGTTTGAATCACCGAGCGCGCTGATCGTGCGGACGTGAAAGCTGCATATGACCCGGTCTCCCAGCAGCGAATAGGAGACCTGACGGGCGCTTGACTCCGTTTGAATGTGTAAAGCGCGCTTAGGAACTACCTCCTTGCCTGGCAACCGGCATCTGGACCATTTATTTATTCTTTAACTGAAGTGATTAATGAGAACAGGAAATAGCTTATTTCCTGGTCGGCGTGCACGTAAGTGTGCTATAAGCCTTGCTGTGTATATGCGTGTATATGTTACACACACGTACGTTGCATGGACCATGCATGTCTTTGATTAATCCATGCATCTATGTGCAATCGCGTATATGTATATTAGGGCAGATGGGCCACACTTTGTCACTTCATTTTTGAATCTGCCAAGGTACATGTTTATCGAGGCATAATCATGCTCATGCATACATATATATACTTACATGTCCTCCTTTCCTTTTCCTTATTTTTCTCTTCCTCTTCTTTCCCACCAATCACCACGTCATTTCCTTTCTTTTTTTTACATGAAAAATATTTGGCTATTTAGTCAACCAACAAAATATTTTCTTCTTCCATATATCACCGTATCTAGAGAATGCTCATATGGCATACGCCGCCCTCCACTAATGTATTCTTGAGTGTACTAAATTTCGTAGCCAATATCATTTTGACTATTATTTTATTTCTCATTCATGTGGAATTTAACCATATACACTATTTACATTTATTCACGGCAAATATTGCACATATTCTCGGTGAGCCAAAAACCATGTCAACAACAGGAAGCACTGGAAAACTAAAAAGACAATTGAATATGTGAATAGCTATATATTTTGTGAATTTGTACATGAACAATTGCACGCACCTGCAACTATTCACATACTGATTTCGTTTGTTTTTTTAATTCCTTTACACTAGTTTTTGTTAATTAGATTTTGTGTGGTGATAGGCTCTTGTATGCTATGCTATCTATCCATCCATGTATTTTGGATGAATTTATGTTGTGCCACATCTAAGAGCATCTTCAATAGATTACTTATCTCATATCTCCTAGTAGTGTAGTTTTTTCTTCTTCTGTCCCAACAGATTGCCAATATATATACCTTTTCAAGTGAATAAGGAAGAAGGGGTGGAGGTGGATCTCCTACATTCGAGGGAGATGGGGGTAAAACTTGTAGGTATTGGTGATAGGATTAGTAATCTAATGGGAGTAACCATAATCCCTTGTATTGCATATTTTTAGTATTGGATATGAGATAAAGTCATTCCGTTGAAAATGCTCGTTGCTACCGTGTGCAGCGAGTACAATCTCTCCGGCGGCGACCGCAACATCCATGCATACGCTGTTGACATTTGTGGTGCCTTCGGCATTTGTGACACGAGGATGCACAAAAGGAGAGGAGAGGACCAACAAATTGAGCCGACCAACCATGCCTGCGAGGATTTTTTTTTATTCCTCAGATGTGGCATGCCTGCGAGGATTCTGACGGGGTTAGCGCAAGTCCTCGTGGGTCAGCACAAAGCATCCCCGGTCCAACGCCCTGGAATAACCGGATGCCCAAGTCAAACCGGACAATGGAAGCCATCTCATCTCGTTCTGGCACGCATCCTTAGCTCGGCCCGGCCCATGGGCTCTCCAAGGCCCAAGGGCAGTACAACCATTGCTGCTGTGTGGCCTGTGTACAGTCACTGCAGCACCAGCACATGCAGTTGGTTGCAACTCATCCATCAGAGACCCGGGGTCAACAGGTCAACCGGTCAACATGCAAGTCACGAATTCCAGTCAGCAGCCAGGGCCACGTAGAAAAGTCAAGAGTGGTCAGCAGTCAAGAGATCTAGACAACCACGAGAACCTCGACGACCATGACAGCAGGAGGCTGGGGCTGGGCTGGGCTGGCCGGGCCTCACCTCACCTCTGAACATTACTACCGCCTCTTACTCTGCATCTGAACCGAACGAGAGTAGCTCGGGTAGTTATGGCGGCCGTGAGCCATCTCACCGTTGGGGTTTAATACTCTCTTCTCCATTAGGTGTTTAGTTTCCACTAAAAACCTTACACCTCATCCTATCGAATGTTTGGAGATATGCATAGAGCATTAAATATAGATAAAAAAATAACTAATTGTACAGTTTGCATATATTTTACGAGACGAATCTTTTAAGCTTAATTAGTCCATGATTGAATACTAACTGCTATACTTACACATGTGCTACAGCACATCGAAAACTTTACGGCCCTGAACTAAACACGCCGTTAGACAACTCAATGGAGTAGGTACGTACTCTCCTCTGAATCTCTCCTCCTCTTCCCATGTTTGTCGAAAGACAAGTCCACCCAATTTCCTGTGAACGCACAGCAAAGAAGCTCTGCTACATGAGCATGAGTGATGTTTGCGTCTGCATTCACACATCATGCATTTCAGGTCAGCCAGTACCGGCAGCTGCTAGCTGCACTGAAACCAAGATGAAATGTACTACTAGTTGTATTGTATCTGCAGCAAATATGAACTCTGTCGGTTTAGTTTTCCATGACGAGAAAATGATATACAGATTGTTTCTCTTGTACGTACTCATGATTTGAAAACCGGAGTAACAACAGAATCGCACAACTTACAAGTGGCAAGAAGTCGATTACATGCATGAACAATATGAATCCCACGGGATCTCATTTCATATTGTTTCTCTTGTACGTACTCATGATCTGCAGTCGTCTAGTTTCATTGCATACTCCTATGTGAATCCGTTCTCTATCACATCAGGCCTCTCTGCTCCTGGTGCCGTCTGAAGAATTGTTCGCCAACGACTGATAAGATTCTTCTTTGGACCACCAGACACATCGGCCGTCGTCGCCGTAGTTTTCATGCGCATTTACTGACAAATTTTTTCCACATCTGACGAACTTTCTGGCGTTGAGATAGCTTGGAGTTATTGAAGACGACGACAGATTATTACTGTACATTTGTACGATGACGTCTGGTCGATTCAGTTCACCTGTCGAAGAAACACCACTGCTCCGTTGATCTGATCTATCTGCAGATGTGGCTCAAGACAGGAAATGACCACTTCCGTAAGGTCTGTCGTGTACTAGCTCGCGTGTGTGTTTAAAAGTAACATAAAACCGGCCGGCCATAACAAATCAGAAGAATATACTGTCACATAGTATAAGATCCAATAATTTAATTTTACACGAAATTAAACTTGTTTCTGCTCCTGTGCGCCGTCATTCATGCGTGTCATGATAAAAAAACACACCAAGAGCCGCATCATCCGATCCGATGAATAGTGAATGGGATGCGTCAGGGCACGAGCTGCATGGTTTTGGAGCCACTCGCGCTGCATGCATTGACCTGTCAGGCGCCTTCATCCCCTTCTTCCACGCAAATAATGGACTCTGCTGTATACAATACGCGGTTACCTGTACGTACGTACGTACTCCCTCCGTCCCTATTTATTTGTCGTCGTTGGTGTTCGTGCCACAAGTTTGACTCGATTTGTAGAAAATACGTGCAACATTTGTATCTTCAAATAAATTTATTAAAAAACTAGATTCAAATATCTTTCCAATGATACTAATTATGTACCATAAGTATTAATATATTTTAATATATAATTAATTAAAGTTATTTCTTGGGAAGCGCAAGCGACAATTATTTAGGGACGGAGGGAGTACGTACGTACCGGGACACGCCAATGCACCTTCACACACGCAGGTGGTCCATGGAGGAATCCACGTATATACTACGCAGAGTGCATGCATCCACGGAGACGCGCCTCTTAGAGCCTGCAGGCTGCAGTTGTATGTACGAATCGAGTAGCTAGCGACGTGTGCGATAAATTAATCTTGAAGCATGTAGTACATGTCACACCCGTATATACTGTATATATACATGCATGTGCAACTGTGACAGCCTGAGCGTCCGATGTCGGTATGTACTAGCTCTACGAATAAAACGAGCTACTGCACCGATCACATGCATGCATGACCATACAAAGACAGCACTGTTGGATCGCTCCGTACATTCTGGCTGAGGTTTTCGCTACAGCAGCAGAGAGCCAGAGACGACATGCTCGGATCGGAAGAATAACCACTGTCGACAGCATCAGATGCTGTTTTTAACCATCATATCAGATTTGTCCCTCCACTCCTCTAGTAGCAGCTAGCAGCTTTGTTGTTTCTTCTTTCACGAGGAGCTACATAGTACTACGTACGTGCAATAATACAATCGAGGCCCCCATGCTGTGCATGCCCTAAGTGCGTGTATATATGCACAGACCACAGTACAGTCGTCGTCGATACTGAACAGAGCAACTATGGACGATGATGGAATCTCTGACAGTGATGCGCCAGTTAATTATTAGTTTCGGGGGGCTTCTTTAATTGCTTCTTTTGCATGCCACATCTCTGTTCTTGGACTGATCTTTGACACAAATAAGGCTAGCTAGCTAGCTAGGTTTATTTGCAGCGCATAGTGCCAGTACCCGTCGAAATTAAATGATGGAATTACTGCTTTTGCCCCTTACACTGCATATCGATGTTTGTCTCATCAAAAGTTGCCACAATTTTAGATGCTCAAGAAGCTCGTGTGTGTGTGTGTGTGCAAATTAAGCTCGGCAAGATTAGGTCGGTGCTCGTCTCCATCAAATATATATAACTCTTGACTTTTTTCATCGGCCACTACTGTACCAGCAGCAAGATATTTTTCTTCGCCTCCAGTTTTCCTTTTTACACAAGTCTGTATATAGTTTTCCAGCGCAGACAAAATGAAAGAATTGTTAACGAGACAATAGGATCTTTATTAATTAAGAGAAAACACAACCAAAATAGAAAAAGGATGAATAGCCATGTCACTTTTTACTTGCACACTAACACGTGAGAAATTAATTTCACGTTCTACCAAGCCACCGTGCTGTTTAATGAATATAAAGTATTCTTCCAATGGATAGTGCCTTGGTGTTGTTCCATAGACTTTCAATGCAATCTATTGTTTTGTATGATGTTGTGCATATGACAATGGATCTAAAAAAAGTTGTCAAGATCATGATTATAGGTGGGATTGTCTTAAATAGGTTGTTAGGATTGGGATTCTAGCTAGGTAGAATCATTTTTTCCTGATAGCATCAAATCGTAGAATATAATCTGATCCTCTTGAATTCTACAAAATATATTTTTAATTGATTATTTTTGTAAATTTAGGTGGACTTATTGACATTATTATCAATCCATCGCAATAATACTTCATCACAACCGGATCATTTAAGGTCATTGATGTCAATCATTATGTCGGAACAGGATCCTATGTAAGATCCTACTGATCTTAATTGTACGCAACTTTGATGTATAGGATCAGGGTACTTGGAATTTAAGATATATAAATATGGTGGAGTTGATATCTTTTGGCTTGGTAGGATTGTAGTACCGTAACTTCTAGGATCCACTTAACAGTGGTGACCAATTGTTTCATGTTTATGAAAACATAATTAAGCATATGTTACTAACCATCACAAGTAGCATGAGCACCTGTGCCGAGACTTGAACCACCACGATAAACCTAGGTACACAAGCACTCCTTTGGAAAAAATAGTGCCGATGAGTCATGGAATAAATCTAGAAAAATACGAGTACCGGTGACAAGTTGAAGACTTGAACCTATGTGGATTCCACCATAAGGAATCTAACCAACTGAACTACACGCTTAAATCATGTCTAATCTCAGGGATTTGTAGCTATATACTATGCTCTGTCTTTTCATGTGGATATATGTTTCATTGGGTGCAGACGGTGAATAAAAGTTGCACGAAAAGCTGGAGCCCCTCGCGTCGTCTGTCTCAAGCGACTCGGGGGGGGGGGGGGGGGGGGGGGGGGGGGGGGGGGGGGCAAACCACCACCGCCGCCCAAGGCCCCTCGGGGCCGCCCCTCCGGCCGCCGTCGCCGCTCCCTTCAGCGTGCGGTGGCGGCGGCCCGCGGTTGTGCTGCTCAAAAAGGCAGCTGCCGCCCCTCCTTCCCTCTCCTTCCACCTCCTCTTCTTCATTCCGAGCTCTGGAACTTCGGCAAGTGAGATGGCCGGCGTCGAGCCAGATCTGCGCTCCTTCGGCATAGTTCAGGTGCCTCCCTCCCTGGATCCGGCGTCCTCACCCCTGCTGCTAGCTTTGGGCGGAGGCGTGGGGGCATGGGCAGAGCAGTTGGTGGCGCCGTCAATGGCGAGTCTTGCGCGGTTGGCAGGACGGGTCCGGCCTCTCCGGGCCTAGATCTGGGTCCCTGCCACTGGATCCGCGCGGGGCTCAGGCCGGTGCCGCCCCTGAGCCGGCGGTCGCGGTGTCGGCGGCGGTCGCTGCTGGTGCCAAGGAGCGACGGTTGGTGGGCGTGCTGGCCGTGCCGGTTGGGCATGGCGCCGTGCGCGTTCCCCACCCAGCGCTGGCAGTGTCCACGACGGCAGGGGCGACGTGACCCTGCTGGTTCAGCGGCGGGTGCCTGCAACCGGCGACGATGGCGCAGGGTCACCTACCTCCTTGGAGGCGTCGTCGAAGTCGCCGTGCCAGGCCGCGAGATCCGTCGTCGGCGATGCTGACGGCGCGTCGTCAGCAAGGCAGGAGTGCCCTCTCTTGGGGCTCAGTAGCGAGTAGCAAGGGAGGCCGCCGTTGGGCAGCTGGTGTGCGCGCGCCGTCACGGGGCTGCGGCTGTCCAGCCGGGGAAGCCCTGCAGCGGGGAAGGCGCGGGGCGTGCAGTTCGGCCGCGGGCTTGCCGGCGGTGGGGCAGCACGCCCATGCTCTTCTTCGTGTTACATTTGCAGGGTCAACAGCGACGTGGAATGCGTAGTTTGGCCGCGGGCTCACCGGCGGTGGGGCTGCGCGCCATGGAGCCTGCTACTCTTCCCCAACCTTGGCTCGTCGTTTCTTGCTGGGTTTGATCTCCAGGTGAAAACCTAAACCGGTAACCCCGGACAAGCAATGGTGGCATTTTCCAATGTCGTTCCCTTCCTGAAGGCTTTGTTTGGGAGATCATTGGTGCCCCCACGCCGTCGTTCTACCATCCCCTCCCTAATTCTGCACAAGTTCTAACCAACAAACTACACTGCCAGTGTCCTAGCTCTGCCATTCTCCACGATCCTTGATTGCCTTGTCTTATCAAATGCCGGTAACGAGACCATGATCCCCTCCCTTGGATCTCCTCGCGCCTCTTTTGTCGGCTCTCCCACCATTGTCCTCCCCGTGGACGGCGTTGAATGGCGGTACGTGGGCCTGGATGCGCTGGAGGATGTCACCGTTTGATGGTGCAAGAATATTAAATGCCGGTCCGGATGTGTTGGAGGATGTCACCATTTTTGGTGCCAGAATATCAAATGCCGGGTGGTTTCCACCGCTGCCGCCGTTCCCCTCCAAAGGCTAGGTAATGGGCGTTGGAGGACGTCAACTAGGGCCTGGATGTTCTTCAAAGATATTGTAAACGGTTGTCGTCTATCAGTTGACTAGAAGCTTCACAGTCGCTGTAGGAGTGGAGGTCGCCGGAGCTCGGCCGCTGGTGGTGGTGTTGATTGGTGAATAGCTACGTGCTTATCATGGGAGTTCTTTGCTTTCTCTCTTTGTGTTTTTGTTTTTTCAACTTCGTCGGGCAGCGCGAGGTGTGCGCGAGGCTATGCCCAGGAACATGTAAAACATACATTTGTACTATCAGGCTTCAAAAGAGCCAATTGATCAATGAAAACCCAGGTGGGGGATTCTCCCCCCGTTGACTGATAAAAAAATGTTTCATTGAAACATTTCATCAAATCATTTTCATTTGGAAAAATGTCACGGAACGATGCTAAAGTGTCCTTGTTTTTTTTCCACCAGTAAATTCTAGAAGTAGGATAAATACTACAACACCGGTGACGACCTAGTAGACGTAAAAAGAAACAGATGTATCATCTCTATTATAGTGTGGCTTGGATCAAAGGAGCACTCTTTTCTCATTGTAATTTTTTGTGGTAATATTGCTTTCGAATGCTGAAAATGATCATATAAAGTTAGAAGTCCTTAAGGTAGATCTGGGAATGGAAAATTCCCCGTTGAGGAATTGCTCCTTATCCTTACCCCCCACAATAGCTCGCAGGAGAGCTTTGGTCCCCATCCCTGTCCCCGCATCGACATCACAGAATATAGATGACATTTTGAATTTAACATACATGTAAGCGATATTGTTTAGCACAAGTGGACACTTGCTGACAAACTGCAATGAAAACAATACCCCATTTAATTCCCCATGGGAGGAGAATTGGATCCATCCTCATCCCCTTAATATAGTGGAGTTCTCCATGAGGAATCAAAGATCGGTGCCGCATTGACATCCCTACGTTAAGGTAGCTGATCATTTAAATTTTTTTGAGTAAATTTATTAAATTCTCAAAATGTTACATCAAGATGATATAAGACCTTGAGAGTTTTTCTGGCCTCTGCCTAAGACACATATAGTCATAACAAAGAGAGAATTTCCACAAGGCTAGTGACAATCAATCCAGAGACCCACGCAAACTATTGCGACACCGCCACAACCAACCCTGTAGCACCGGCTTCTGGAGGATAGATAGACTAGCTGCGTAACCAGTGGATAATTGAATATATAACCTGCACAGGAAAGGCAAAACTTTTTTTTTCCCAACACACCAACAAGAATAGGAAGACATTACATTTAAAGAACAAGCAGGTCAATTACTGGCGTATTCGATCGGCGCTGCAAATGCAGTGCTGCAGCTCTTGCCCTCCTGTGCATATATACAGAGCAGCTGCTGCTGCAGTGCTGTAGGGTATTCTAGCCGAACAGGTCAATTGCAAAATGCGGTACACGCGTACATGTTCTGTCATCTGTGTAGTGGTACGGTGGAGATAGAGATGGAGCGATAGGCCGGGGAAAACCAGAAGAGAGATAAATATATGAGGTTGGAGTGGTGTGAGTGTGACATGTATATCGTCTGCGCCTCAGCTTCCAACCCAAGTTTGTTAGCCCCAGTAGTGTACGTACGGCCCATAGCTCATTGCAATCAATGTAAAAAGTTCCTGTTGAAACACATTGTGTGTGTGGTCTCAACCACGCCGGCCAAGATCCATCCATGAAAGCGATAGAGATACGGAGGAAGTATTCGACAATAAAAGGCTCCGCAATGGGGACTACTCGTTCTGATCGATGAGGTTGCTGGGTGGCATCTATTGCAGTCACGGGCTTCACTTGACTCTCCAATCTCCATGCATGCACGCACCGATCGAATATATATAATCACACAACCCAGCTGCTGATTTATCATGCTGATGAAATGTGCATATATACATGCAGACAGCTAGTATCAGTTCTAGTAGTAGTAACTACTCCGTTAGTCCGTTAGTGCCAAGCTCTAGCTAGTTTGATCTCCTGCGTTAATAACTTCTCAAAACTTTTGGGATAGTTGGTGCATGCATGCATGCATGTAGCTCTTGGCAGCTATAGCATAGATAGTTTAGTGGTCACTCAGCAGTGTTCATGAAGGACCGAAAACGACGACTAGAGGAGGGTCAATGGGAGCCGAAAATTTCTTTTGAAAATAATTGGCTATTGTCCCAAAATCACCACCAAAAAGTGCGAACAAAACACCATAATATCCACGACCCAACTAGTGAGTGGATGTTCCCTAGGAACACAACGGGACACCACAAACGAGCACGGAACCAGAACTAAACCGAGAGTCAGAAAAAGGATACTCAACTTCTATGGAAAGGAAGTGAGTTCTCCACCCAAAGTATCCATGCCAACTGGTGACAAGAGTATTTAGAAAAAGTTCCTTGAGATGCTAGAAAGACAAAACAAAAGACGGATCTCAAAACGAGCACTCGAAGAGCCCAAACACAAATTTTTAGCGGCAGGTTTCGGAGGTTCCGCGTTTTTCCCCGGAGGCTCCGCGTCCCGGAGGTTCCATGTTTTTCCCCGGAGGCTCCGCGTCCCGGAGGTTCCGCGTTTTTTCCCGGAGGCTCCGCGCTGTCCAGAAACAGCAGCACGAATCGAGGAAGAACGGGTCAAAACTCGATCAAAACAACTCGGATTGACTTGAAACTTTGTAGGTAGGTTCTTGGGAGTGTTGAGAAGATATCTTCAAGACATCAACACCCAATTTCAAGCCTATCACGAGAAATCAAAGAAGAACGAAAAAACACTGGTTCTTGAGACCTAGACCAAGAAATCGCCCGGTCTGCGAGCTCGTGAGGAATTGGTTGATTTCCTTCGGTGGAAAGGCTCAACTCACGTCATAGCTCAAATCAAGGCAACAAGAACGAATCAAAATGGTCTAGAAACGAAGAATCGGCTCAAGAACGAGAGGGGGAAGAAGAAGAACGCGAAGAACACATCAAGAACACACAAATTGATTCAAGCTCCGAACACCGGAGGACACGAGGTGGTTAGGGCCACTATTCCCTCAAAGATTCATGGTTCTTACACTAATCGGTTGATTAGTGGACCTCTCTCACACAAGCACCTAGAGGAGGGGAAACCCTAAAGGAGAAAATGAAAATGGAGGAGGTGAGGGAGATGGGGGCTCCCTCATCCTATTTAACAGGGCTATTACACAATCCCAGTTTTGCCCCTGGATACAAATGAGTCAAACCACTTAGCCCAAGGGCGTTATGGTCCAACCCGGTGTCATCTTCATCCGACGGCCACCGCGCCTCCTCATCAGTAGCTTCGCCTCGACGCGAACTCCCCGATGCCACCACGTGTCGTCCGTTCCTCCTCGGAACCTCCGCCCGGGTTTGAGGCCCAAACCCGTAAACCCGCCACTGATGGTTTTGAGGCCCAAACCACCAAACCCACTTGCGAGTAGCGTACTCCATACGCGTCCCCCGCCGCTCGACACGTGTCACCGCCGTCCTCGACCAGCCGGCACGCCAAGTTCTCTGAGCCCCGCTCGACTTGCACGTCCTCCGTCTTGACTCGGTCAACACGGTCACTCCCATGTACACTTGTGCTTGTTAATGTCCTAGGTGTCAGCCACCGCGGCTAGTCACCCGGCCTCCTGGTCCCTCAGTCCAAGCCTCACGTCCGCCCTTCGTCGCTCCTGGTTCGTCGACACGGCACGTCCTCCTTGACCTTCACCTCGCCGTCAACCACCGCCTCCGAGCTCCACACCTGCACAACACAAGCCAAGAGACATGTCGCACACATAGCTTTCGCCATGGTAAGGTTAGTCACTACTCAACCTACTTCGTGGATCACATTGACAATCACTCATCATAAAACAAACACACTATGTACTTGTCAACCTTGTGTTCGCAGTTCAGAACATATATTTTGTCCCCAAAGATAAAAAAAAGAAAAGAAGAGAGGTTCAGAAAATGACAGTAGCTAGGAAGAGTATGCAGACGACTTGCATGTTGGCCCTACATCTACATGCTGCCCCCCTTTCTGAAATCACATCAGACGGCGGGTCTTACATGTCTGTCACGAGGCACAAACTTCTTTCGAAGCGTTCGTTTTCCCGTAGGCACACATGCATGTAGATGGGACGTGGCAGTAGGATAAAAACGGCCTAACCATCTCATCCCTCCTAAAGCTGTCTTTGGACCGGCTTGTGTGTGCAGCAGCTACGCTAGTAGCAATGTTGTTGTTACTGTTTTTTCTTTTCTTTTGGCCCATCGAATAAAGGCTTGTAGGCTAGACAGACTAGCAATCGGTTATATATGACCATGGTCCATGGCCATTCACCATATGCACATGCCGCCTTGTCGAGTTACTCTGCAACTTGATAATATGCCATTCCTCGACGACACTGTCCCTGACTTACTACGACTCTGAATTATTTCTGATCGATCCTTCTCTTCAAAAGGTCAAAGTAAATCTGTCATATCTTTACCCCTTGTCGGGAAAAACATAATAAGTAGTAGCAATATTTTTGCTGGTACTGTTACGGGATACGTAGAGCCGTTTTCCCAATTAAATTATGAATTGATGCTGTATATATCATTTCCCTGGCTCAAGGCATCCGTCCACAAGTCAATGGAAGCATCTGGTCTCGTCTCACAACTTCACTTCGCAGATCAACATCTTATTCCTACCCTTGAAGCTACGGATACGATGGACCCATGAATTCATTCAGCGTCCATGCATAAATGTCGTACACGCGACGCGAACTAGAGCTATCAGCTGATGAAATAATATTATGCATGCAGTCGCAGACGTGCAGAGAGACAGTTGCTGGGTTGTTAGGTCCTCTGAGTGTGCAAGTAGTGATGCCCAAATAAAATGGGTCCCATAGCAAGAAAAAAGGGCATCACTGGTACAAGGCTGTAGTGTGTGAAAACACAAGCATCGCTGCTATCTTGAATGCTAAGGGCTCAGGAGATTAAAAAAGTACATATCTTATCTTGTCTTTCACCTTGTGCTACAGCCTACAGTGAAACAATTCTAGTTTATTTCTTGGGCAACGCTGCCTGTACATGCTCCGCTCCTGGTTTTTTTTGCTGCAATGTTGAAGGTGATGCCCAAATGCTCCTTTTCTGTTTTAGGCATCACTTTGGCTCAACACAAGGCCAGTCCTGCCCATGCTTTTGGATCTGCTTCACCTGTAGCTCCTTTTTGCGCGCCAAATAAAGTGTCTGTCGAAAGGAATGTCTCAGAAGAGCATCGCAGTGCGCGCCCTCCAGTTCCACGGACACCACGCTGCACTGTACGTAGTGTGTCTGTGTGGCTTCATGCAAGCAGGTCAGCTTATACCCAATTCAAGCAGCAAGCAAGCGCGTGACGAGGGGACGATAGGATTGGAATCCAAGAGAGAGTTTCGGCAGATTTCACTTCATCACTCTGTGCATGCAGCACGCCATCTCGCAATTAAAGTCAGCAACAACAACCACACTGATGATTCTGGTAGCGAGTGGCGAAATGTGCGTATGGCCTTTTCTCCTCCCTCTTCTACGGGGTCACCGTTTTGTACTTAAACATGAGGAAAAGGCAGCTAATAGTAGTATTACTGTAGGTTAGGTTACGTGACAAGCTAGGATTAGTGTAGCTATCGTGTGGAGAGAGCGAGCACATCAACGAAGAAAACAATGGCCGGATCGGAATCAATCTAGCGCCATCTCGATCGGGCGGGCGCCGTGTGTGTGTGTATGTATCTTGTATATCATCACCGGAAAGCGCCGGCCCCCGGCAAGATAGAAGACGCGCGCGGCCGGGGCCAGGGCGATGGATGGAATGGGTGGATTGATGCCTGCCGGCGGCAACCGCCCACAGCTGTCCGCTTCCTGAGCCGTCCCTTTCCCCCCTATATTAAACTCGCTCCGCCGTCACTGTCCCTCCCTCCACCGCTCCGGCGGGTCCCCTCCTCCCCCGCGACTCATAATTTCCATCACCTCCTCCCGTCGATCGTGCGCCGGCTGTGTGCTCGATCGCTCCCCGCGCGCGCCTAGCTGCTGCTAGCTAGAGTGGGTGGTGTAGCTAGACGAGTGGTTAGAGAGACCGACCGGCCGCCCGGCCCGCCGGGGCCGATCGAGACTAGCTGCAATCACTCGTCGGCCGGGCCGGCCCGATCGATCAGCGAGCGGCCGGCACGGCTGGTTTTTGGTCGATATATATTGCCCCAGACACTAACCCTCTTATCCTTTCCTCTCGTCTCCCCCCACTTGCACCCACGAGGCCGCGACCGCGAGCAGCAGCGAGCGACGCCTCCTTTTCTTTTCCCAGAGGTAGCAAGCAGCCACTGAGCTCGCTCGTGCTCGTGCTCGTGCTAGCTACCTACGCACATACCTAGCAGCTACTACCTAGCCAGCAGCTACAGCCTCCTCGCCTGCCCTAGCGACCGAGCAGCAGCCCAGCAGGCAGGCTCAGGCACATATGCGGAGGCAGCAGCCGAGGCCGGGGCAGCAGCGGTAGACGAAGACGTACATGGACGCACGGTCGGCCATGAGCGGCGGCAGCAGCAGGCACGAGAACGGGCATGGCGGCGCCGCGGCTGCCGTGGCGGCGGCGGCGGCAGCGGCAGGTGGAGGTGGAGGTGGAGGCGGCGGCGACGCGCATGAGGACGACCTGGTGATGCCGGGGTTCCGGTTCCACCCCACGGAGGAGGAGCTCATCGAGTTCTACCTCCGCCGGAAGGTGGAGGGCAAGCGCTTCAACGTCGAGCTCATCACCTTCCTCGACCTCTACCGCTACGACCCATGGGAGCTCCCTGGTCCGTTTCGTGCTCTCGTCCTGTCCCTGTCTTAATCCGCTAGCTTACACTTGCGACACCAATTACTCGCACGCACGCTCGATCTTCTCTCCATTTCCAATCTCTCCCCGACCAGAATTAACAGAGATCTTCTGCTAGAAATCAAGGGAGAGAAATTAAACGCAATTAATCAAGGTTGATGTCGATGTGCAGCAATGGCCGCGATTGGGGAGAAGGAGTGGTTCTTCTACGTGCCGAGGGACCGCAAGTACCGCAACGGGGACAGGCCCAACCGGGTGACGGCATCGGGCTACTGGAAGGCCACGGGCGCCGACCGCACCATCAAGGCCGACAACAGCAGCCGCCCCATCGGGCTCAAGAAGACGCTCGTCTTCTACTCCGGCAAGGCGCCCAAGGGCGTCCGCAGCAGCTGGATCATGAACGAGTACCGACTCCCGCCCGACCACACCGACCGCTACCACAAGGTACTCTACGCGCAGCACATCCCGTGCACGTACCATCATGGCCTTCGATTGGCCCCGTGAAACCAGCTAATTTGCCCCCGAATCGATGAGTCGCGAACTAGGGTTTGGGTTTACATGCTTTGGGCCTTTGGTGTGGCTTAGTTTTTGCAGGGTTTCAGTTTTGGTCTATCCAATTTTGCTTTTAGCTTGGTTTCCCCTTGAATGGCAAAAGCGCCTTGGTTCTTTGAGAAACTACTAGAAATAAATTAGGGTTTGTTCATCTTCTCTCGCCTGCATATATATCTTTGCTGTTCCTTCCATGAGCCCATGAGCAATGAGCCAATGACGATGTTGTTCATATATTTGACTTCACAACACATACCTAGAAACGCACCCTATTTGATCGATTATACTCTCCTCTAGATGCTATATCATGCAAGAGAGTTTGTGACCCTAGAATTCTAGATTCCACAATCCTAGATGTAATCACTGAGATCTTGACTAAATTTTAGGGGCAAGCATCATCTCGTAGCATCTCCTTTCTGGCTTCCCGATTCGAGCCTGGCTATCTAGCTGGTTCCCAGCTAGCTACTGCATGCAGTTCCTCTAACTAACTAGTAGGAGTAGTTTATACTTTATACCCATCCATGCCCGCACTTGTTCTCTCGTTATTGTTTCCACCTTAGTCGCTCAGCATTAGCACGTGGCATCTCGATCTTCATGCGTGCCCATGACGAATTTGCATTCCTGCAGACCGAAATATCCCTGTGCCGCGTGTACAAGCGCACCGGGATCGACGACGGCCACGGGCATCATCCCGCCTCGGCGCGCTCGACGCCCTCCCGCGGCGGCGCCACGGCGGCGCAGCAGCAAGATAACAAGCAGGCGTCGTCGTCGTCGACGCCGACGCCGCCCACGACCCCGTCCAAGATGATGCAGCTTCTCCACGGCGAGTGCACGTCGCCGCCCGCGGCGGCCATATGCAGGAACAATAATCACGCCGCGGCAGCACACAGCGATAGCAAGGCGGCGGCGGCGCCACGGCAGCAGATGCCCACGAAGCCGTACTGCAACGGCTACCACCTGCTGTCCACGGCGAGCTCTTCCGCCGCGGCCGTCAGCGATCAGCAGCAGCTGGTGGGAATGGGAACAGCGGCAGCAGTGTCGTCGTCGTCGTACGAGCAGTCGTCCAGGAACGCCAACTACGCGTTCGCCGCGTCCACGTACTCGCTGCTCAGCCTGGTGAACGCCGCCTCCATGGGCGGGTCCGGGTCCGCCGCGGCCATCGACGAGCTCAGCACGCTGGTCGGGCACGTGCATGGCCCACCGGCATATTTCAGCCACCAGGCCGGCGGCGGCGGTCACGGCCACAGCTTCCTCCCCCTGCCGGCACCGTCGTCGCAGCAGCCGATGGCGCTTGGGACGCTACCCATGTCCCTGGCCGCCATATCTGACAAGATGATCTGGGACTGGAACCCGATCCCCGACGCGGCGGCTAGAGATTATGGCAGCGCCGGCGGATTCAAGTGACGGCTAATTAGCGGCCGCATCCACATGCATGCACGCCGCAGCTTCGCACGGGTGGTGGATCGATGGCGGCGCGCATGCATTACGATCCTAAATGGTACAGCTACTACAGCCCATGTAGATCTTATTTCTCTCTCTCCCGGTTAATTTGTTCACGGTAAATTCTGAGAAAACAATCAGTGTAGACAACTATACCCTTTTAATCAGGTCCTATATCATACCAACTTGTACTGGTAGTATGATCAAGAGTTCAGGATAGTAGTACGTAGTATATGCTGTATGTAATTCATACTGAATTGCATATAATGACATTGCCTTTACTTTGATCGATGTCGTCATGTGACAGTTGATTACTAGTGCTTTCAGTAGTAGTACTCCATTCAGTATTTTACTCCTGCTGCCAGTGAGTCAGTCTACTAGTATACTCGATCCATGAACCATCAGGAGTTGAGGACATATGGTAATGCGCAGGAATGTGGTACACCGTACTACTCCTTGCGAATGTTTGTCGAGTCAAAAGTAGCTCTTTTTTAACTGTCTCTGACTTTGGACACTGCACTGCACATGAAATAATGCCGGATGGTTGCATGATTGGGAGAAGACCGTGGCAGAGATTGCCTCCTCTCGGAATGATTGCGAGAGGACCTGCTGGGGCTGCATGTCGGGTCGGCTCGTCTCGGGTGTGCGTGCGTCCCTCTCTCTCTGTAGACGCAGGACTGTATCGAATGAGTTTGGGGACAATCATGTGATGGCAGGGTTTGTCTTTTCGCTCCCTGCCTCTGTGTTCTGTGAGGGTCTAGTCTCAGGGTAGGACTAGCCACCGATCGAATTACAACTGTAGAAAAATGATTATTCCTCTTAGTTTGTCTGCTCGTGCTGGCTGTAACTTGTCTTGTGTGTCATGGGCTGAGCTAGTGATGATCAGTCGTGGTTGGAGTTTGGCTGTTGTACTGTGCGGACTCCCTGGTCTCCCTCTGAAGACAGGACGACGTTTTTTGATGGACAAGACACGGCAGTCTACTTTGGTAGGGCTGAGCTAGCTAGTCGTCGATCTGTTTTATTTGGTGCCTTTTCATTTCTGTTCTTTGTTACTAGTATTATATGCCAGCTGTGACGTGATGCGGTTTAGCATCAGATTAACTTAACCTAGGCAAACAGAACAACTACGTACTGTATGTAGTAAGCGCTTGACAATTCATCAAAGGAAAGAAGAACACGACAGCATATTATGACTGCAATCAAAAGTAAATTGATATTCATGCATTGGGCATAACAAATGTACTGACCAATGTGAACGGAATTGTGTATTGAATGACGGCAGTTCTCAAAATTTGCATGGGGTAGCATCCTGATCCAGCAACTCATGGAAAATGGCACACTTTTGAGTCCCTAAACTTGGCTCTAGATGTCATCCAAGTGCCCTCACTCAAGAAATGCCATTTTCGGACCTTGAAACTTGGCTCCGGGTGTCATCCGAGTCCAAACGGGTCTTGACTCCTATACAAATGTGACAATGTAGCATGTACTATGTATTGGCATGGATCGACATGAGAAGCCCACATGTCAGATTCACCTCTCATCTACCCCTCTAGCGACGAATAAGGGTCGGCTTTAGCTGCTACTATAGGGTGGGGCAGGGGCATCAAGGGGAAGGAGAGCATGACGACAACGAAGAAAAAGTGGGGCACCAACATGGTCGGTAGGCGACAACAATGAGAGTGGGTGGCAAATAAATAAGGAAGAGAAATGAGAGATGGATCTGATATGTGGGCCCCACATGATGGGACTATGTCAAGCATGCTTAACATGCTATGTTCACATGGAGTAGTTCAGGACTTGTTTGAACTCGGATAACATCCGAAGCGAAGTTTAGAGACCTAAAAATTGTATTTCCTAATTCGGTGATTTGGATGACACCTAAAGCCAAGTCTGGGGACCCAAAATAGCATTTTCAATCTTTGGAATCGGGATGATACCCTATGAAGATCGACGACCCCTCATGAAGAATTTTATTCTTATTTTTTTTGCTAGATTCACTACAGGAAAACGCCTCTTTGCCGACTGCTTGCCCCGGTCGGCAAAGGCATAAACCCAGTCGGCAAAGGCTTTGCCGACCGCAAAGCCACGTGGCAGTCGGCAAAGAGCCGTCGGCAAAGCCTGGGTCGGCAAAGGCGGATTTGCCGACTGCCACGTGGCACACAGTCGGCAAAGCCTTTGCCAACTGCCACGCCAGCAGTCGGCAAAGCCACGTGGCGCCGTCAGCCCTGACGGCAGGCTTTGCCGACTGCTGGTTTCTCGGCAGTCGGCAAAGAAATTTTTTTCAAAAATTGTTTGCCGACTGGCCGCCAGCTCGGCAGTCGGCAAAGAAAGAATTTTTTTTTGAAATGTTCTTTGCCGACTGCTTTCGGAGTTGCAGTCGGCAAAGAAAGAAATTTTTTTTTGAAATGTTCTTTGCCGACTGCTTTCGGAGTTGCAGTCGGCAAAGAAAGAAATTTTTTTTAGAAATGTTCTTTGCCGACTGCTTTCGGAGTTGCAGTCGGCAAAGAAAGAATTTTTTTTTTGAAATGTTCTTTGCCGACTGCTTTCGGAGTTGCAGTCGGCAAAGAAAGAAAAAAATATTTTTTTGAAATGTTCTTTGCCGACTGCTTTCGGAGTTGCAGTCGGCAAAGAAAGAATTTTTTTTTGAAATGTTCTTTGCCGACTGCTTTCGGAGTTGCAGTCGGCAAAGGTTTGACCTCTTTGCCGACTGCCTCCCATTGCAGTCGGCAAAGACTCTGTCCGGGGTTTTTTTTGCCCAGCTTTGCAGTCGGCAAAGCTGGAATTTTTTTTTTGTTTTTGTTTTCTGTTTTCTCGCATCAAAACCCTGCAAAATCACAAATTATAATCTAATTTCACCAGAAGCACCGGTAGCACCATTTATATCACAATTTCATCACATTTGTCGCCAACATCACCACATATATCACAATAACGCACAACATCACATATATCTCACATATATGTCACAATAACAACCACACAAGTGCATTACAACCATCACATGAAGTCCAACACGTCGAACACCACAAGTCGACGTCCATCACACGAAGTTCAACATAACAAGTCTAGGTCCATAACGAAGAAAAGAAATACATGACAACAACTTCGACGATACGGTGGATACATGATAACAGAATCGACAAGTACCTAGCTCGTCGCGCCGTCCCCGGTCTCGTCGTCCGCTCCGCCCCCAGAGCCCCCAGGGTTATCCCACGGAAACCCCCTTAGACCAAACTGAGGTGCCTGCGCGTACTGCCACCCTCCGCGCACCGGCGGCCACGAGTACGTCGGAGGAGGGCCACGCGAAGGTGGATACGGTGGATAGGGTGCAGGTGGTGGATACGACATCATCTGATGGCCGGGACCTCCAGGAGACGGGTTCGAACCCGCCGACTGTACCCGCACAAGTTAAACGCCAAGTGATGTCATTAGTATCTGCAGCATGGACGCACAAGTTAAAGCAAGAGTCAATATACTCACCGGGGTCCCTCCAGGAGCGACAGGAGCAGGCACAGGAAAAAACTCTGGAGGAGGAGGCGGTGGAGCGAACATTGGAAGAGGAGGCGGTGTAGACGCCCCGGACGTCTGCATGGACTGGAAGAAGCTGGCCATGTTCTGCATCTGAGTGTTGTAGTGCTGCTGCAGGCTTTGCTGGTAAGCCATCTGTTGCGCCATCATCTGCGCGTGCAACGTGGCGATCCTCTCCTCCATCTTGGCCTCCATCTGGGCCTGCAATATTACATCCGCAGTGTTGATTGTATGTACAGGTGCGAAACGAGTGAACGACGAACGAAACGGCACTTACCTGTGACGCTGACTGCCGCCGGGGCGCTACGGGGATGTCGCTGGAGCTCGTGGGCGTGGATCGAACCTGGGTCAGCATAGGAACCTGGGACGGGTCGAGGGCGCTGTGGGCCATGTAGTAGCGGCCGTGCTGCTTCCCTGGTCCCAACCTCTGCAGGAGGTCTGTGTCCAGGGGCTCGGCGGTGGGGTCGAACGTCTCCCCGTAGCGCTGGCGAGCCGCGACGGTGTACTCGGTGGCCTTCTCGTAGGCGGTGGGGTTGGTGTACGCATCGGCCCCGTCCTCCGGGTTGTAGACGTTGTTCGGATCCGTCGCCTTGCCCTTGTGAGAGAGGAGGTACGTGGTGTACTCGTTGATTTCCTGCCCACCGTGCGTCTGCGTCTGCATTGAAAACACAAACATGGTTACAAGTATTGACAATTGAGCGCAAGGATTGAGACATGAACGGACGCATACCCATCTTGTCGCGAACTGGGGGAGGGGCTGATTCCCTTGGTGGTGTGACACCCCTCACATCTGCGCGCGGCGGCCCTGACGGTCAGCGCGCCTCGCGTACGCCTCATCCGTGCGCCACATGCGCACAATCTCCGTCCAGCATTCCCTGTGGTTGTCGCACCACGACGGACACACCTGCATGACATCAAGTATTTGACATGCGAGAAGATTAGTGTAATGTTTCACTGAAGGAATCTGAACGAATGTTGTCATACTTAATTACCTGCTCGTATTGCGCTTGGGTGAGGTCGGCCTCCCTCGAGTTCATTCTCTGGCGGATTTGGGGCTTCTTGATGTTCTCTCCAAGCACGTTGGCGTGGAAGTCGCGGATGGCCTGTATGCGCGCCTCATGGTACAGGTCCTTGAGACGATCTTTGCAGACCGCCTCCTGCACTCGCGCCGCCTGGGCCGCTTTACCTTCCTCGCACGTGAAGAAGTCCTGCACACAGACACATCATGTACCATTTCCTTTTTGCAAGAAGTCCGATGAATGCGTACTATTTAGCAATGCGGTGCGATGAAAGACTCACCCAAAACTCCCTCTTTATCTTTGCCGCGATGGTCTCGCCACCCTCCTCGACGAGGTAGAAGTGGGACCACTTGGTGGGCACCTTCATCTCGCCGTTGACGTTGACAAGGCCAGGGTAGTACTCCTTAATCAGGAGGCCCTGGATGCCATTGATATGGCGTGCTTGACCTGCTCCACTCACAATCTTCCAGGAACTACACGAGTCATTAAGAACAATTGTTAGTCTTCAGTTCGATTTTTGACATGTCATATGAACAAGTAGTGAAATCAATAATGGTTACTTACGTCTGGCCCACGGGTGTGATCACCGGGCGCTGGTGGAATTGCGGCCGCACCCTAGGAAGCTGCGTGGGCCCGCGCGAGTACACCTTGGCCACGCCTGATGAAGTCGAAGCCGTCTCGCCTGGTGTAGGCGCGTCGTCGCCGTCGTCGTCGTCATCGTCGTCGTCGTCGTCGCCGCCGCGCTCGTCGTCACGCGACGTCGTCCCCCCTTGCGAGGACGAGAACGGCAGCCTCCTGGTCGCCTGGCGACGTCCGCTGGGGGGCTGGGACCCCCTACTGGACGACCCATGCACCAACACCGCCTCCTCCTCCTCCTCGTCGTCGGTGGTCTCCTGCGGGGGGACCTGGTACGCCGAGCGTACTGCTCGATGCGGCCGCTGCCGCCGTCCGCCTGGCATTTTGTCGAGTGCCTGCAATGACAGAGAACAAAACTGTTAGCATAAATAAATGACAAGTACTTGTAAAGGAACATAATAATAACAATATAGTATTACATGGCCTCGTAATTATCTCCGCGAATGGCAATATCTCGGGCGTGGAGTCGTCATCTCTATCACTATTGTCGTCATCGCTATCAATATTGTCGAGCTCCCTTAAGTCATCGCTGTCATCATCATCCTCATCGTCTCCATAGTCATCATCATGTACCTCCTCCTGGACAACTCCATCGCGCTGCATCTGCCATCGCTCAAGCATTCTTAAGTCCCTGGCATCCTGCACCTCCTCACCCTCGTCCTCATCGATTTCGTTGTCTACTTCCATGCCCATGAGCGAACCAATGTCGATCTCCAAGGTACCTTCTAGCCCCTCAGGTTGATAGAACTCATCGGTGCTTGGGTCAAAGTTGTAATCGTCGTCGTTTGGGAGAGGCGCTTTGCCGCGCGGCGACACCAAATGCACAAGGCTCCACCCCGTAAGCTTCTCGTCTTTTTGGCACGCCCATGGGAGGTAATAAACTTGCATGGCGTCTCGGTTGGCTACAATGTAGACATCGTCTCCTTTATAGCTGGAGTCCTGTCGAATCTCGACTTGACCTATCGTAAGGTCTTTCCTCGTGATATCAGGATCGAACCAATGGCATTTGAATACCACCGGCGCTAAAGTCCCGGCACCCTTAAAGTTGAGCTCGTATATCTCTTCGACTATGCCGTAGTAGTCCTTCCCATCCGTGCCGGGCGTACGAACTCCGCAGCACATGGTTTTTAGGTTGGGTCGACTCTCCTCGTAGCTTCTCGTGCGAAAGCGATAGCCATTCACATCATAAACGGTGAATGACTTCACCCTACGGGAGAAGCCACGGCCCACCTATTTCAATTCATCTCTCATTTCTGCATCCGTTCGGGCCTGCAAGGGTAGGAGATCGTTACATAACTCGCTCCGGGGAGCAAAGTGGAATCACAAAGTCGGAAAGAGGTTAGTTGGTTGGTACCTTTGTACAGAACCAGGAGATGAAATCAGGCACACCGTGTCTAAGAAGATTGTCTTCTTCTTGCTCGGTAGGAGCCCTATTGCCTCTCCAGTATTGACTAATAAATTCCCTGAAAGAAGGAAGAAACTAGAGGGTCAGACCATGATAGATGGAGGATAGTGACGGCGTAGGTAACAAGCTCATTGAGAACTTACTTCTGATAAGGAATCACTTCATCAAGGTTGATCAACAATGTGAACATGATAGTCTGCCACTCCTGATGGTTCAACTGCTTGTTGGTACCTGCGCTTCCACTCCCGAGATTGAAAGCCCAAGTTTGGTTTTGGTAATTAATGACACCAAGTTGCTAATGCCATGTGTTAAGTGTTTTGAGTTAGGCATGAGCAACACATGTGATGAAGGTGTATATGGCAAGGAGTGGTGGCCACAAGATCATAAAGAAATGGTGCATGGACATGAAATGATGATCATGGTGATCAAGCATAAGGAGATGGACATAGAATGAAGGATCCAAGAGCGCAAGGCAAAGGTATAACCATAGGGTCTTCCTTTTGCCGGTCTAAGATGAGTAGAGAAGTGATTGACCGGGTTTAGGATACATAGCCGACTATCAAGAGGGGCAATCACGGTTAGCTCGGGAATCAAGTGCCACTAGATCAATGTCTTGAGCATATGCATTAGGATCTAGTTGAGAGCTAACATAACGCCTTGGAAAATGTTTGTGAAATGCTAACACACATGCACATGGTGGTGTACACTTGGTGGTGTTAGCACTTTTGCGAAGGCGGTGGAGTTTAAGCGGTAGAGAGGGGTTTGGGTTCCTCTCTCCCTCCCGCCGAGCTTGCGAGGCGGGATTCGGTGCTTTTTGGGGAAGTGAAATGCCTATTTTCTATTGCGCCGAAAGTCGGAAAAGAAACGGAGGCGAAAGGCGGTCACTGCGGTGACCGGACGCTGCACCGGACGCGGGGCGCGTCCAGTCAGTTCATCGCGGCGCGGGTGCTAGGGTTTGTGACCGGACGCGGGTCTGGCCTGACCAGCGCGTCCGGTCAGTTCAACTAGGCGTAAAAGTAGTGCGCGCGACCGGCGCGTCCGGTCCTTCACGGGACCGGAGCTTCCGGTCATGTGTCCAGAGGAACAGTAAATAGCGAAGTGACGATCGGACGCGCGGCGCGTCCGGTCACGTGCGACCGGACGCGTCCGGTCCCAACTGGAGCTTACTGGAACGCGACCGGACGCTGACACTGTCGCGTCCGGTCATTCGCAGGAGCGCGTCTGGTCCGCTCAACGGCTAGTTCTGACGCGCGCTGTTCTCGCCTGTCATGTAGTGACCGGACACGTCCGGTCACCCTGACCGGAGCGTCCGGTCAATACGAGTTTCGCTGCGTCGTCTGTAACGGCTAGTTGCGTACCCCTTCGTTATAAATAGAGGATGTCCGGGGTTTGAGGGTAACTCTTGCACATTTTGAGACCTAGAGACATCCTTTGAGCTAGAGAACAACCCCTCCACTCATCTCTTTGCTTGGTTGCACATCTTGAGTGAGATTGAGTGAGATTCAAGTGCATTGCTTGAGAGTTGCATTCTAGAGGCACTTGATCTTCGAGTTGCTGCGGATTTCTTGTTACTCTTCCGTGTTTCCCGACACGGTAGACGGCTTGGAGCAGCGGAGGTGATTGAGCTCGCAATTGGAGATTGTTGGAGCCTTCACCAAGTGTTGTAAGGGGTTCTTAATCCTTCCCCGCGGGAGTTCGCAAATTGGATACTCTAGTGGAGCTCGTGGCTTGGAGGATCCCCATCTTGTGTGCGGTTGTGCGGCGCCCTCCGAGGGCTCGACTCTTGATAGTCGATTAGCTCGTGAACCGACAAGTGGGTGCATCGCCACAACGAGGAGTAGCTTACCGGGAAGCAAGTGAACCTCGGTAAAAAATCTTGTGTCATCTCTTTGCCGAGGATTTCTCTTGTGATTGATCATTGTGATTGATTCTTCGATCGCATTACTTCTCTACATCGTTGGTATAAGAATCAAGTCACTTGCTCTTTACTTTCTTGTATTAGTCCTAGTGTAGCTTTTATCACATAGGAGTAAGTAGCTTAGTGACTTAGTCTTGTTGGTGTGTATTAGAGATCATAGCCTTGCTTCACTAGTATTGTATAGGTGGCTTGCATAGTGTAGTTGAGCTAGTGCTAGAATTAGCTTAGCCATCTTTTATACTAACGTGGTTGTTTAGTGAAGCTTGTAGATTTTAAATAGGCTATTCACCCCCCCTCTAGCCTTTTGGACCTAACAAGTGGTATCGGAGCCGAGGCACCGTTTATTTGAGGCTTAACAACCTACGGTGAAAAAGAAATGGCTCAATTAAGTTTGCACATCAACAACACCAAGAAGGCACCTCACTTTGATGGCACAAATTATGCATATTGGAAGGTTAAGATGACCGCACACCTCAAGTCAATCAATAGAGAAGTGTGGAAGGTCACCGAAACAAAATTTGAGGTTGCTAATCCGGAAGCACCTACACCGGTGGAAGAGAAGAAGCTCCAATGCAATGACATTGCCATTAGTGCTCTTCATGAGGCACTAGATGACAAGACCTTTGAGCAAGTGAAGAACATTGAGATTGCTCATGATGCTTGGGCCAAGCTAGAAGAAACATTTGAGGGCACCGAAGGCACAAAGACCGCTAAAGCATATATCTTGCAAGAAAAATTTTCAAGCTTCAAGATGCAAGATGATGAGAGTGTACCGGAGATGTTTCATAGATTGCAAGTCATTGTCAATGAGCTCAAGGCACTTGGTGAGGAAGTCAAGGACAACCAATTCTCTATGAAGTTCTTGAGAAGCTTGCCCAAGAGGTTTGATACATTGATCACCGTGCTAGTGAGGACTACATTGAAGGATTCAACTCCTCAACAAATTTTTCAAGAAGTGATGACCGATGATTCATATAGAGAAGATGATGAGAAGGATGAGTTGGTCAAGAAGAAGAAGAAGGAGAATGAGAAGAAAGATGATGAAAAGAAGAAGAGTGTGGCATTCAAAGCCACCACATCCAAGGGCAAATCCAAGATTGAATCATCAAGTGAAGAAGACTCAAGCTCTTGTGATAGTGATGACATTGATGAGAAGATGGCTCTCTTTGTCAAGCAATTTGGGAAGTTCATGAAGAAGAAAGGCTTTCGTGCAAGAAGGAGGAAGAACTCATCTAAGAAGAATGAGCATACCATGAGATGCTTTAGATGCCATAGCAAGGACCATCTCATTGCAAAGTGTCCTTATGATAGTGATGATGAAGATGCTATCAAGAAGGAGAGGAAGAAGCAAAAGAAGAAGCAAGAAAAGAAGGAGAGCTCTCATAAGAAGAAGAATGATTCTCATGTTGCTACATGGGATAGTGATGATTCCTCAAGTGATGATGAGGATGACAACAAGAGCAAGAAGAAGGGACATGCTAGCATTGCCATTCAAGAGAAGGTCTCCCTCTTCGACACTCCATCGTGCTTCATGGCTAAGGCCGCTAAGGTATCATCCGATGATGAGAGTGATCATGATAATGCTAGTGATAGTGATAGTGATGAAGAAGAATTCACTAAAAATGAACTAATCACTATGCTAGAAGATTGCACTCAACACTTTAAAGAATCTAGAAAGGAGTGCAAGGGCTTGCTTAAGGAAAAGAAAAACCTTATGCAAGAACTTGATGAGCTTAGAGCATCTTATGAGAATCTAAAGGTAGACCATAAGAAGCTTCAAAAGTCTCACACTAAGCTTGAAGAAGCTCATTCCTCTCTAGTTGAGAAATGTGAAAACATGCCAACTAATGTTGAGAAAGCTAAAACTTGCAACATAGGCATATCTTGTGATATAATTGATGAATCTTGTCATAAGCCTATTGTTGTTGCTCCCACTAACCCTTCATGTAGCGCATCTACATCATCCTCATCTAGTAGTGATGGTTTCACTTGTGACTCCACACTTATAGTTGAGAATGAAAATCTCAAGAAGGAGGTAAAAGAGCTCAATCACACCTTAGCCAAGGCTTATGGTGGTGAGGACCGCTTGCTTATGTGCTTGGGTAGCCAAAGAGCTTCTCTCTACAAAGAGGGATTGGGCTATAACCCCAAGAAAGGCAAGGCCGCTTTTGCTCCTCACAAGACTCATTTTGTGAAGAACAATGGTAGCTATTGTAAAAGTTGCAAGCAAGTTGGTCACATAGAGCAACATTGCATGAACAAGAAATCCAAAGCTAATGTATCCTCAATTAAGTTTGATTCTTTCTATATACTTACCAAGGGTACAAATGGTGTTCATGCTAAGTTCATTGGTGCACCATGGATGGGCTCAAAGAAGAAAGCCATTTGGGTACCAAAGAGCTTGGTCACTAACCTTGGAGGACCCAAACAAGTTTGGGTACCTAAAAAGAATTGATCTTATCTTGTAGGTCAATTACAAAGCCGGAGGAAGGCATTGGGTGCTTGATAGTGGGTGCACTCAACATATGACCGGGGATTCTTGTATGTTCAAATCAATTGATACAAGTCAAAATGGTGGTTTTGATGCTATCACTTTCGGCAACAACAAGAAAGGCAAAGTCAAAGGGCTTGGTAAAATTGCTATCTCAAATGACATGAGCATATCTAATGTGTTGCTAGTTGAGAGCTTGGATTTCAATCTTTTGTCGGTGGCACAACTTTGTGATCTTGGCTTCAAGTGCATATTTGGTAGTGATGATGTTGAAGTCATTAGTGTTGATGGATCAAATTTGATATTCAAAGGATTTAGACATGGTAGTTTATACTTGGTTGACTTCAATGATAGTGAGACACAATTGACATCATGCTTGCTTAGCAAATCTAGTATGGGTTGGTTATGGCATAGAAGGCTTGGTCATGTTGGAATGAAACAATTGAACAAACTTTTGAGGCATGACTTAGTTAGAGGCTTGAAAGATGTGACTTTTGAAAAGGATAAACCATGTAGTGCTTGTCAAGCCGGCAAACAAGTTGGAAATACACATCCTAGTAAGAGTGAAATGAGCACATCAAAGGCATTTGAGCTATTGCACATGGACTTGTTTGGGCCAACTACATACACTAGCATTGGTGGCAACAAGTATGGTTTTGTGATTGTTGATGACTACACTAGATACACTTGGGTGTTCTTTCTTTATGACAAGAGTGATGTACATGGTATATTCAAGTCTTTTGTCAAGAGGGTGCAAAATGAGTTTGAGACTACCATCAAGAAGATTAGAAGTGACAATGGTAGTGAGTTCAAGAACACAAGAATTGAAGATTTATGTGATGATCTTGGTATTGGACATCAATTCTCTCCAACATACACTCCTCAATCCAATGGTGTAGTTGAAAGGAAGAATAGAACTTTGATTGACATGGCTAGATCAATGCTTAGTGAATACAATGTGAGTCATTCATTTTGGAGTGAAGCCATCAACACGGCTTGCTATTGTAGCAACCGTCTCTATTGCCATGGGAAGCTTGGAAAGACACCATATGAGCTATTGAATGGAAGAAAGCCCAACATTGCATACTTTAGAGTGTTTGGTTGTAAATGCTATATTCTCAAGAAAGGCACTAGATTGAGCAAGTTTGAAAAGAAATGTGATGAAGGATTCTTACTTGGTTATTCTACCACAAGCAAAGCATATAGAGTTTGGAATCTCACAAATGGCACCTTGGAAGAAGTTTATGATGTTGAGTTTGATGAAACCCAAGGATCTCAAAATGAAGCTCAAAACCTTGATGATGTGAGAGGAGATCAATTGTCAAATGCAATGAAGAACATGGACATTGGTGACATAAGGCCGAGGCAAGTTGATGATGATGATATTCATGTGATCAACCAAAGTGTGCAAATTGATACAAATCAAGCAAGCTCTAGTGGTTCTCATGATGAAGTGCAAGATCAAGGTCAAACTAGTGGTTCCAATACTCCAACCTACTAGCATTGCAAGAGATCATCCATTGGATCAAATCATTGGTGGTATTCAAAGTGGTGTTCAAACTAGATCAAGATTGGCATCCTTTTGTGAGCACTACTCATTTGTGTCACTTGAAGAACCTAAGAAAATAGATGATGCTTTGAGGGATTCCGATTGGGTAAATGCAATGCATGAAGAACTAAACAACTTTGCTAGAAATCAAGTTTGGGAACTTGTTGAGAGGCCAAAGAACTACAATGTGATTGGTACAAAATGGGTCTTTAGAAACAAGCAAGATCAAGATGGCATGGTTGTAAGGAACAAAGCAAGACTAGTAGCACAAGGATATACTCAAGTTGAGGGTCTTGACTTTGGAGAGACATATGCACCGGTTGCAAGATTGGAGGCAATTAGAATCTTATTAGCATATGCTTGTGCACACAACATCAAGCTCTATCAAATGGATGTCAAGAGTGCATTTCTCAATGGCTACATCAATGAAGAAGTTTATGTTGAGCAACCTCCCGGTTTTGAAAATGACAAGAAGCCCAACCATGTCTACAAGCTCAAGAAGGCATTGTATGGTTTGAAGCAAGCACCTAGAGCATGGTATGAGAGGTTGAGGGACTTTCTTCTCTCTAAAGGGTTCAAGATGGGAAAGGTTGACACCACTCTCTTCACCAAGAAGCTTGGAAATGACTTGTTTGTGTTGCAAATCTATGTGGATGACATTATCTTTGGATCAACCAATCAAGACTTTTGTGAAGAGTTTGGAAATATGATGGCTAATGAGTTTGAGATGTCTATGATTGGAGAGCTTAGTTACTTTCTTGGACTTCAAATCAAGCAAATGAAGAATGGCACTTTTGTAAGTCAAGGGAAGTACATCAAGGACATGATCAAGAAGTTTGGATTGCAAGATGCTAAGCCAATGGGTACACCAATGGGCACAAATGATCAATTGGGTATTGATGCAAGTGGCAACATGGTAGATCAAAAGCAATACCGGTCTATGATTGGAAGTTTGCTATATGTCACTGCTTCTAGGCCGGATGTGATATTTAGTGTGTGCAAGTGTGCAAGATATCAAGCTTCACCTAGAGAAAGTCACTTGAAAGCAACCAAGAGGATATTGAGATATCTTAAGGGCACTCATGATGTTGGATTATGGTTTCCAAAGGGGTCCAATTTTAAGTTGATTGGATATTCGGACTCCGACTATGGTGGATGCAAGATTGATAGAATGAGCACAAGTGGCACTTGTCAATTGCTTGGAAGGTCTCTTGTTTCATGGTCATCAAAGAAACAAAATAGTGTTGCACTATCTACCGCCGAGGCCGAATACATTAGTGCCGGTAGCTGTTGTGCACAATTGCTTTGGATGAAGGCCACTTTGAATGATTTTGGAATCAAGTTCAAGAATGTGCCTTTGTTTTGCGACAATGAAAGTGCTATCAAGATGACTCAAAATTCGGTTCAACATTCAAGAACCAAGCACATTGATATTAGGCATCACTTCATAAGAGACCATCAACAAAAGGGTGATATTAGCATTGAAAGCATTGGCACCGAAGATCAACTAGCCGATATCTTTACAAAGCCACTTGATGAGAAAAGGTTTTACAAGTTGAAGAATGAATTGAACATACTTGACTTCTCCAACTTGAAATGAGTGCACCCCCACATTCTTTATATGACATGCCTCTCCTCTAACATAGCAAGGTAAAGTTGTTTGGCATATCATCCATACTTTGCTAAGGACATGTTTAGAACATATAGACATATTTGCATGACAAATAGGCTCATTCATGAAAATCAAATGAGTTTTATGTATATATGGTACCACTATTGCTTCTATGTTTTGATTGATCTAGTGGTAGCATATGACATGTTTGTGGGCTTGCAACCTAGTGTTGAATCTAGAAAATGAGCTCATGATGTGTAATTCAACATGGTCAAGATAACCCTTATACTTTATGAGGTGTGAAGAAGCTTGTCCTTGGATCAAACCGAATTACATATTCTAGGCAAGTGATCTAGATTGAACCATAATTTGGACTCCCTCATATTGATTGACTTAACTCTCACTAAAATTGGCACCTTTTTGGTGATTGTTGACAAAGGGGGAGAGAAAAGTCACAAAGATAGAAAAGTCACAAAGAGATAAATAGTTAAGTTGCAAAGGGGGAGAAAGTTATTGTAAGGGGGAGAGTATGACTTTGGAAAGTGATCAATTAAATTTGAGCACTCAAGTAGGGGGAGCAAGCTCATGAATTATTTGTTGCATTTGTATGTGCATTAACATGATGAATTGTTGCATTGCAAAGCTTAAATTCATATTCATGTTTGTTTGGTGATTGCTAGAATTAGAACTTGAATGATGTTTTGTTAAGAGTAGCTTTACAAGTAGTATCTAGACACCTTTGCTTATAATGTTGATCTCACGGGGTACTTTAGTATTTGTGATCTTTACAAGTGATGAATTACAAAGTGGTGTCTAGCTACATTGATGCTAAGGATGGTATATAAAGGCAACTCCGATTGGTATCACGCTTCATAGGTCCATTCTATATACCTTAGCATCAATTCGATAGTAGTAACTCTCCCAAAATTCAAATCCATACATATGTGCACAATTGAACCAAACTCATGGAAGCACATATATAGGGGGAGCTAATACTATCGAAATTGAAAATTAATTTCATTTCATATCTTTGTGATGGTTGTCATCAATTACCAAAAAGGGGGAGATTGAAAGCCCAAGTTTGGTTTTGGTAATTAATGACACCAAGTTGCTAATGCCATGTGTTAAGTGTTTTGAGTTAGGCATGAGCAACACATGTGATGAAGGTGTATATGGCAAGGAGTGGTGGCCACAAGATCATAAAGAAATGGTGCATGGACATGAAATGATGATCATGGTGATCAAGCATAAGGAGATGGACATAGAACGAAGGATCCAAGAGCGCAAGGCAAAGGTATAACCATAGGGTCTTCCTTTTGCCGGTCTAAGATGAGTAGAGAAGTGATTGACCGGGTTTAGGATACATAGCTGACTATCAAGAGGGGCAATCACGGTTAGCTCGGGAATCAAGTGCCACTAGATCAATGTCTTGAGCATATGCATTAGGATCTAGTTGAGAGCTAACATAACGCCTTGGAAAATGTTTGTGAAATGCTAACACACATGCACATGGTGGTGTACACTTGGTGGTGTTAGCACTTTTGCGAAGGCGGTGGAGTTTAAGCGGTAGAGAGGGGTTTGGGTTCCTCTCTCCCTCCCGCCGAGCTTGCGAGGCGGGATTCGGCGCTTTTTGGGGAAGTGAAACGCCTATTTTCTATTGCGCTGAAAGTCGGAAAAGAAACGGAGGCGAAAGGCGGTCACTGCGGTGACCGGACGCTGCACCGGACGCGGGGCGCGTCCGGTCAGTTCATCGCGGCGCGGGCGCTAGGGTTTGTGACCGGACGCGGGTCTGGCCTGACCAGCGCGTCCGGTCAGTTCAACTAGGCGTAAAAGTAGTGCGCGCGACCGGCGCGTCCGGTCCTTCACGGGACCGGAGCGTCCGGTCATGTGTCCAGAGGAACAGTAAACAGCGAAGTGACGATCGGACGCGCGGCGCGTCCGGTCACGTGCGACCGGACGCGTCCGGTCCCAACTGGAGCTTACTGGAACGCGACCGGACGCTGACACTGTCGTGTCCGGTCATTCGCAGGAGCGCGTCCGGTCCGCTCAACGGCTAGTTCTGACGCGCGCTGTTCTCGCCTGTCGTGTAGTGACCGGACGCGTCCGGTCACCCTGACCGGATGAAAGTCCTATGTTTGGTGTTGGTAATTAGTGACAATGCCTAAGTACTAATCTTATGCCTAAGTTGTATGTAGCATATGAGGATTAGTACATTCCAAGGTTGGTGGCAAGATGGACATGGTGATCATGATGGCCGCACTTGGATTTGGACGTAACCCTACGTGATCAAGGCAAAGGTATATGCTTAAGGGTTGTGTTTTAGTAACCAAGACACCTAGTGGGTGTGGTTACATTTTAGGATAGATAGCCGTACTATAAAGAGGGGAATGACGCGGCTATTGAACTCCTAAGTGCCTCTAGGTGTGCATTTCATGATCATATGCATTTGGATAGAACTAATAACGCCTCGAAAAATGATTGTGAAAATGCTAACACACATGCACATGACTTGATCACTTGGTGGTGTTAGCACGTTTGCGACGGCGTTGAAGTTTAAGCGGTAGAGAGGGTTTGGGTTCCTCTCTCCCTCCCGCCGAGCGTGCGAGCGCGGGATTCAGGCGATTTCGGGGAAATGAAATGCCTATTTTCTACTACGCCGGAAGTCGGAAATCAAACGGAAGCGAACGGAGGTCACAGTGGTGACCGGACGCTGCACCGGACGCTGCACCGGACGCTGCACCGGACGCAGTCACTGTGCGACCGGCGCGTCCGGTCAGTGTCCAGTGACTGCGCGTGTTTCGGTTGCTCGATCGGACGCGAGGCGCGTCCGGTCACAGGAGACCGGACGCGTCTGGTCGTCCAGGGAGCTTACTGGACTCCCACCGGACGCGGGCACTGTGGCGTCTGGTCGGTTCACCAGCGCGTCCGGTCGTTGGTTCGTTTCGCGCGATTCGGTGTTGACCGGCGCGTCCGGTCAGTCACGGGACCGGCGCGTCCGGTCGTGACTAGCGCGTCCGGTCGTTACGACCGGCGCGTCCGGTCAATGTTTCGAAAACTAGCCGTTGAAGTGACCGGCGCGTCCGGTCCACGCGACCAGCGCGTCCGGTCCACGCGATTTCAGCTGGATCTCGTTCCTAACGGCTATATTCGAAGGGGTACGTCTATATATACTCGTTGGCCAGCTCAAGGCTCTACCTCTTGCACATTTGACATACTTGTGAGCACTTTGAGCTAAGCAACTCCCCTCCCACTCATCTCTCTTGCTTCTTTGCATATTCGAAGTGAGATTGAGTGATCCAAGTGCATTTGCATTGTGAGATAGCATCTAGTTGGCACTTGGTGGTTGATTTGCTGCGGGATTCTTGTTTCTCTTGGTGGTTGCCGCCACCTAGACGGCTTGGAGCAGCTTGGAGGCGTTGGCAAGAGTTGGTGATTGTTCTTGGCCACCTCCGGTGATTGTGAGGGGTTTGTGCCTACCTCGGCGGAGCGCCAAAGGCAACATTAGTGAATTGCTCGTGTCATTGCAATCTTTTGCCATTTGGTAGGTTCTTGTGGCGCCTTTTGAGAGGCTCGGTGTGAGACCGATTAGCCACCGAACCACGTGGTGAAGAGGGACACAACGGGGACTAGCGTGCCGGCAAGCACGTGAACCTCGGGATAAATCTTCGTGTCATCACTTTCATATTGTGATTGATTGATCCCGGTGTTCGGTTTTCTTGGTATTCATTGTTGATCATATTGGTTGGCTCAATACTTCGCCCCTCGGTGATACCCTCCTAACCCTCACTTGCATTACTTTCTTAGTTATCTTTGCTAGCTAGTTTGCTTTGCTAGAGTAGCTTTTTGTGTAGCTTGCTAGTTGTAGTTGTAGTTTCCCTCTCGGTTTGACTTGTGCGGTTGAGTGCAAATATACTAGAATTGTGAATTGGATAGGTGGCTTGCAAACACCCCGTAGGCTAAGCAAAACTCGCATCTCGCTATTTGTTATATTGATAAACTTGTTTAGTTTGTCTTTGTAGAAAATTTTTAAAAGGCTATTCACCCCCCCTCTAGCCATCTAGACCTTTCAAGTGGTATCGGAGCCGTGGTCACCGTTTGCAAGGCTTAACAACCTCGGTGCAAGATGGCTCAAGTTATGTTCAATTATGTTAATGGCAAGCCTCCATTCTTTGATGGCGTCTCTTCCTTTGATCATTGGAAAAGGAAGATGAAGCAATATCTAGGCAATATACATGAGAAGGTTTGGGATGTGACCAATGAAGGATACATCATTCTTGATGAAGAAAATCTCACTCCAAATGACCGCATCAACAAACAATGCAACACGGCGGCACTTGACACAATCTACCGTGCCATTGATGATAAAGTATTTGAGCAAATTAAAGATCTTGAGAAGGCAAATGAGCTTTGGATAAGGCTTGAAGAAACGTATGAAGGCACTTCAACGGTAAAAAGTGCCAAGCTATATATGCTCAAGGACAAGTTCTCCACTTTCAAGATGAAGGATGATGAATCCATCCCGGAGATGTTCTATAGGCTCCAAGTCATTGTCAATGATCTCAAGGGGCTTGGAGAGAAGGTTGAGGACAAGGACTTCTCACACAAGTTTTTGATGTGCTTACCCAAGAAGTTTGCCACCTTGAGAAGAATGATCTTTAGAGAGGGATTGGACAAGGTCAAACCAACCAATGTGCTTGGAGATATAATGACCGATGCCCAATACAATGATGATGAAGATGAAGATGAGAAGAAGGAGACCAAGGTCAAGCAAGAGAAGCCCATTGCATTCAAGGCTTCATCTTCTAAGGGCAAGAGCAAGGTGGAGAGCGATGATGATGATCCATTCGATGATGAGACCATGGCCCTCCTAGTGCACAAGATGGGGAGGTTCATGAAGAAGAAAGGATATGGTGCAAGGAAGAGAAGGGACTTCATGAAGGCAAAGGAGGTGCTTTGCTACAATTGCAATAGCCCCGATCATATAGTGGCAAAGTGCCCCTATGAAGATAAAAGATATCATGATGGGGAGTTGAAGTTGAAGAAGAACAAGAAGGACAAGAAGGAGAAGAAAGAGAAGAAGAGCTTCACTATCAACAAGAAGAAGAAGGGTGGTGGTTATGTGGTCACTTGGGATAGTGACAACTCCGATAGTGATGATGATGAAAGCTCTAGTGATGATTAGAGGACCACTCGGCGAGCCATTGCAAGCATCGCCCTCTCCAACAAGTCATCCATCTTCGACACTACATCGACATGCCTTATGGCCAAGCCTACCAAGGTAAAATATGATGATAGTGATGATGATTCTTGTGCTAGTGATGATTGTAGGAGTGATGATGAGGAGGATGAGGACTACTCCAAGGATGATCTATTGGGCATAATAGATCAAATGAGCAAGGGATACAAGAGGACAACCAAGAAATACAAAATCTTGGAACAAGAGCTCATTGCCAAGAGCAATGAAAATGATGCCTTGATGGAGGAGCTTGTTGCTCTCAAAAAGAGTAAGGAGTGCAAAGGAATTGAACAAGAGCTCAAAGCTCTTAGGAAATCCTTTGATGAGCTAGAGGCCTCTCGTGAGTGTCTAAAGGAAGACCACGAGGACCTTGAAGTTGCTCACACTAGGCTTAAGGAAGCCCACTCCTCTCTACTTGAGCTCATCAAGGAGAAGGACCTCAAGTTGGAGAAGCTCATGAAGGAAGCTAAGGAGGAGCAAGTGATTGTCACTTGTGATATTGGACTAACATGTGATATTATTGATGATTCTTTATTTGTTGGTCCTACTAATGCTTCATGTAGCTCATCATCATCCACCACAACCAACTCTACCTCTACTACTAGTGATTCATCACTTGTGGTTGAGAATGAGACTCTCAAGAGAGAGGTGGATGATCTCACCCGCGCATTAGGCAATGCCTATGGTGGGGATGCCCGCTTGCTAAAATGCTTGGGTAGCCAAAGGTTCTCTCTTAACAAAGAGGGTTTGGGCTATACTCCCAAGAAGGGCAAGGCGGCCTTTGCTACTCCAAAGTCTCGCTTTGTGAAGAGCAATGGTCGTTATTGCAATAGATGCAAGCAAGTTGGGCATCTAGAGATTAATTGTAATAAAATGAACAAGAACAACAACAAGTTTCATGCTAAAATGGATTACATTCCTTTTGATTCTTGTTATGTGCTTACCAAGGGAGAGAAAGGTGTGCATGCTAGGTTTGTTGGTACACCAATTGTGGGTCCAAAGAAGAAGGCCATTTGGGTACCAAAGAGCTTAGTTACTAACCTCCAAGGACCCAAACAAGTATGGGTACCTAAGAAACATTAATTTATTTTGTAGGTAAATTACAAGGCCGGAGGAAGGCATTGGGTGCTTGATAGTGGGTGCTCTCAACATATGACCGGTGATTCAAGAATGTTCAACTCTCTCAAATCAAATGATAGTGGCATTGATAGTATCACATTTGGTGACAATAGCAAGGGTGATGTGAAGGCTCTTGGAAGGATTGCAATCTCAAATGATCATAGCATTTCCAATGTGCTCCTAGTTGAAAAGTTGAACTTCAATCTTCTCTCGGTTGCTCAATTGTGTGATCTCGGTTTCAAGTGCATATTTGGTGTTGATGATGTGGAAATAATTAGTGTTGATGGCTCTAATTTGATCTTCAAAGGCTTTAGATATGAGAATCTATACTTGGTTGATTTTAATGCTAGTGACACTCAACTCTCAACATGCTTGCTCACCAAATCAAGTATGGGTTGGTTATGGCATAGAAGACTTGGTCATGTTGGCATGAAGCAATTGAACAAGTTAGTGAAGCATGACTTAGTTAGAGGCTTGAAGGATGTCACATTTGAGAAGGATAAGCTATGTAGTGCATGTCAAGCCGGAAAGCAAGTGGGCAACACTCATCCATTGAAGAGCATCATGAGTACCTCCAAGGCATTTGAGTTGTTGCACATGGATTTATTTGGGCCAACTACATACACAAGCATTGGTGGCAACAAGTATGGGTTTGTGATTGTGGATGATTTCACTAGATATACATGGGTACTCTTTCTTGTGGACAAGAGTGAAGTATTTGACATATTCAAGAAGTTCATCAAGAGGGTGCAAAATGAGTTTGAGACCACAATCAAGAAAGTGAGAAGTGATAATGGAAGTGAGTTTAGAAATACAAGAGTTGATGAGCTATGTGATGAGCTTGGAATCAAACATCAATTTTCGGCCAAGTATACACCTCAATCAAATGGCTTAGTTGAGAGGAAGAATAGAACCTTGATTGATATGGCAAGATCAATGTTAAATGAATATAATGTGAGTCATTCATTTTGGGCCAAAGCAATCAACACGGCTTGTTTCTATAGCAACCGCCTCTATTGCCACAAGTTTCTAGAGAAGACACCATATGAGATCTTAAATGGAAGAAAGCCCAACATTGCATACTTTCGGGTATTTGGTTGCAAATGCTACATCTTGAAGAAGGGCACTAGATTGAGCAAGTTTGAAAAGAAATGTGATGAAGGATTCTTACTTGGTTACTCCACTACTAGCAAAGCTTATAGAGTTTGGAATTTGGCTAGTGGTTTACTTGAGGAAGTTCATGATGTTGAGTTTGATGAAACAAATGGCTCTCAAGATGAGGAAAATAACTTGGATGATGTTAGAGGAACTCAATTGACCAATGCTATGAAAGAAATGGATATTGGTGATATTAGGCCAAAGCAAGTGATTGATGTGGATGACAACAAAGATCAAGTGCTCCAAAGTCCAATTACACAAGCTAGTGGGTCTCTAATGCAAAATCAAGCTAGTACATCATCTCAAGTGCAACAAGATCAACAAGTGGCTAGTTCATCATCTCCAACTCATGATCAACATCAACATCCAAGCAATCAAGTCCAAGTGCTTCAACCAACTAACATTGCAAGAGACCATCCATTGGATTCCATCATTGGTGACATACAAAGGGGAGTTCAAACTAGATCAAGATTGGCATCATTTTGTGCTCACTCTTCTTTTGTGTCAATGGAAGAACCCAAGGACATTGATAAAGCATTGAGAGATCCGGATTGGGTAAATGCAATGCATGAAGAGCTCAACAACTTCAAAAGAAATGAAGTATGGGAACTAGTTGAGAGACCTAGTAATCACAATGTCATTGGAACAAGATGGGTCTTTCGCAACAAGCAAGATCAAGATGGAATAGTAGTAAGAAACAAAGCAAGACTAGTGGCTCAAGGTTACACACAATTAGAGGGTCTTGACTTTGGTGAAACTTATGCCCCGGTTGCAAGATTGGAAGCAATTAGGATCTTACTTGCCTATGCTTGTGCTCACAATATCAAGCTATATCAAATGGATGTGAAGAGTGCATTTCTAAATGGGTACATTCAAGAGGAGGTGTATGTGGAGCAACCTCCCGGTTTTGAAGATGACAAGAAACCCAATCATGTCTACAAGTTGAGAAAAGCTTTGTATGGATTGAAGCAAGCACCTAGAGCATGGTATGAAAGATTGAGAGACTTCTTGCTAACTAAGGGATTTGTCATGGGCAAAGTAGATACTACTCTATTCACCAAGAAGATTGGGAAAGACTTGTTTGTATTGCAAATATATGTTGATGATATCATATTTGGTTCAACCAATCAAGATTATTGTGATGAGTTTGGGAAAATGATGGCAAAGGAATTTGAAATGTCAATGATCGGTGAACTTAGTTTCTTTCTTGGACTTCAAATCAAACAAATGAAGGAAGGAACATTTGTGAGCCAAACCAAGTACATCAAAGATATGCTCAAGAAGTTTGGCATGGAAGATGCAAAAGGCATTACAACCTCAATGGGCACTAGTGGAAGTTTGGATAGTGACAAGAGTGGCAACATGGTGGATCAAAAGCTTTATAGATCAATGATTGGTAGCCTACTCTATGTGACGGCATCAAGGCCCGATGTGATGTTTAGTGTATGCATGTGTGCAAGATTTCAAGCCTCACCAAGAGAAAGTCATTTGAAGGCAACAAAGAGAATATTGAGGTATTTGAAGCATACACAAGATGTTGGATTATGGTATCCCAAAGGTGCAAGCTTTGAGCTAGTTGGATATTCGGATTCCGACTATGCCGGTGACAAAGTGGAGAGAAAGAGCACTTCCGGGACTTATCAATTGTTGGGAAGATCACTTGTCTCATGGTCATCCAAGAAGCAAAATAGTATTGCACTATCTACCGCCGAAGCCGAATACATTGCCGCGGGTAGTTGTTGTGCACAAATCTTGTGGATGAAGGCAACATTGAAGGATTTTGGAATCAATTTCAAGAATGTGCCATTGCTATGTGACAATGAAAGTGCCGTGAAGCTAACCAACAATCCGGTTCAACATCAAAGAACAAAGCATATTGATGTTCGTCATCATTTCATTAGAGATCATCAACAAAAGGGTGACATTGCTATTGAGAGTGTGGGCACCGAAGATCAACTAGCCGATCTATTCACCAAGCCACTTGATGAGAAGAGATTTCACAAGCTAAAGAATGAGTTGAACATAATTGACTTCTCCAACATGAGTTGATGCACCCCATATATGACATGCCTCTCCTTCGAGCCCCAAGGTATAATTGGTTGACATGTCATACATTCTATGCTAAGGACTTGTTTAGTGCATCTAGTCATGATTTCTTATGTTCTAGGCTCATTCATGAAAATCAAATGACTTTGAAGTTTATATGGTGCCACTATTGTTTCCATGACTTGTATGATCTAGTGGTAGCATATAACTTGTTTAAGTAGCTTGTGATCCTAAGCGTTTAATCTAGATCACTTGTCTAAATATTTGCTTCAACATGGTGCATGATAACCCTTCTAGTGAGGTGTGAAGAAGCTTGCCCTTGGATCAAACCGAAGCATTTCATTTGTGCAAGCAATCTAGGTTGAATCACAAACTTGATCCTCACCTCATAATTCAACATGATAATCTATCTAAAATTGGTCCCTTGTGGTCATTGGTGCCAAAGGGGGAGAAAATGTTCACAAAGATAGAACTCAAAAGGGGAGAAGCACAAAGGGGGAGACAAAATAAGAAGGGGATCAACGAAAATTTTTGAGCACACAAGTAGGGGGAGCAAGCTCTTAAACATGAATGTTGCATTTTCATGTGCATTTCATATGTATGATGCATAGTTATGCATTTCTTTTTCTCTGATACTTTGCTTGTGTGGTGACTTGCTAGTATAATTTAAATGATGTATTGAAGTACTAGCATGAATAGGAAGTAGTTAGATTTCTCTTGCTTCATGTTTTTCAAAGTGGTACTAGAGCCTTGCTTATAATGTTGATCTCACGAGGTTTCTAGTTTTGTTTGTGCTCTTCCAAGTGATATCTAACTACACAAGGTGCTAAGATGGTGTTTATCGCTACTCCGATGTATCACGCTTCAAAGGTCTATAATCTAAAACACTTAGCACCTATTGATAGTCAATGCTCCTATATTTTCCTATCTAAGCATGTATGCTTCCTAAATCCAAACATATAGCATACATGTAGGGGGAGCCATTGCTATCAATTTGAATTCATGATCACATGTCCATAATTCTTACACATGGTAATATACTTGGACAATGTGACATGGGTTCAATCAAAATTTTATCATAATATCTTTGTGAAAGGGTTGTCACCAATTACCAACAAGGGGGAGATTGAAAGTCCTATGTTTGGTGTTGGTAATTAGTGACAATGCCTAAGTACTAATCTTATGCCTAAGTTGTATGTAGCATATGAGGATTAGTACATTCCAAGGTTGGTGGCAAGATGGACATGGTGATCATGATGGCCGCACTTGGATTTGGACGTAACCCTACGTGATCAAGGCAAAGGTATATGCTTAAGGGTTGTGTTTTAGTAACCAAGACACCTAGTGGGTGTGGTTACATTTTAGGATAGATAGCCGTACTATAAAGAGGGGAATGACGCGGCTATTGAACTCCTAAGTGCCTCTAGGTGTGCATTTCATGATCATATGCATTTGGATAGAACTAATAACGCCTCAAAAAATGATTGTGAAAATGCTAACACACATGCACATGACTTGATCACTTGGTGGTGTTAGCACGTTTGCGACGGCGTTGAAGTTTAAGCGGTAGAGAGGGTTTGGGTTCCTCTCTCCCTCCCGCCGAGCGTGCGAGCGCGGGATTCAGGCGATTTCGGGGAAATGAAATGCCTATTTTCTACTACGCCGGAAGTCGGAAATCAAACGGAAGCGAACGGAGGTCACAGTGGTGACCGGACGCTGCACCGGACGCTGCACCGGACGCGGTCACTGTGCGACCGGCGCGTCCGGTCAGTGTCCAGTGACTGCGCGTGTTTCGGTTGCTCGATCGGACGCGAGGCGCGTCCGGTCACAGGCGACCGGACGCGTCCGGTCGTCCAGGGAGCTTACTGGACTCCCACCGGACGCGGGCACTGTGGCGTCCAGTCGGTTCACCAGCGCGTCCGGTCGTTGGTTCGTTTCGCGTGATTCGGTGTTGACCGGCGCGTCCGGTCAGTCACGGGACCGGCGCGTCCGGTCGTGACTAGCGCGTCCGGTCGTTACGACCGGCGCGTCCGGTCAATGTTTCGAAAACTAGCCGTTGAAGTGACCGGCGCGTCCGGTCCACGCGACCAGCGCGTCCGGTCCACGCGATTTCAGCTGGATCTCGTTCCTAACGGCTATATTCGAAGGGGTACGTCTATATATACTCGTTGGCCGGCTCAAGGCTCTACCTCTTGCACATTTGACATACTTGTGAGCACTTTGAGCTAAGCAACTCCCCTCCCACTCATCTCTCTTGCTTCTTTGCATATTCGAAGTGAGATTGAGTGATCCAAGTGCATTTGCATTGTGAGATAGCATCTAGTTGGCACTTGGTGGTTGATTTGCTGCGGGATTCTTGTTTCTCTTGGTGGTTGCCGCCACCTAGACGGCTTGGAGCAGCTTGGAGGCGTTGGCAAGAGTTGGTGATTGTTCTTGGCCACCTCCGGTGATTGTGAGGGGTTTGTGCCTACCTCGGCGGAGCGCCAAAGGCAACATTAGTGAATTGCTCGTGTCATTGCAACCTTTTGCCATTTGGTAGGTTCTTGTGGCGCCTTTTGAGAGGCTCGGTGTGAGACCGATTAGCCACCGAACCACGTGGTGAAGAGGGACACAACGGGGACTAGCGTGCCGGCAAGCACGTGAACCTCGGGATAAATCTTCGTGTCATCACTTTCATATTGTGATTGATTGATCCCGGTGTTCGGTTTTCTTGGTATTCATTGTTGATCATATTGGTTGGCTCAATACTTCGCCCCTCGGTGATACCCTCCTAACCCTCACTTGCATTACTTTCTTAGTTATCTTTGCTAGCTAGTTTGCTTTGCTAGAGTAGCTTTTTGTGTAGCTTGCTAGTTGTAGTTGTAGTTTCCCTCTCGGTTTGACTTGTGCGGTTGAGTGCAAATATACTAGAATTGTGAATTGGATAGGTGGCTTGCAAACACCCCGTAGGCTAAGCAAAACTCGCATCTCGCTATTTGTTATATTGATAAACTTGTTTAGTTTGTCTTTGTAGAAAATTTTTAAAAGGCTATTCACCCCCCCTCTAGCCATCTAGACCTTTCACCGGAGCGTCCGGTCAATACGAGTTTCGCTGCGTCGTCTGTAACGGCTAGCTGCGTACCCCTTCGTTATAAATAGAGGATGTCCAGGGTTTGAGGGTAACTCTTGCACATTTTGAGACCTAGAGACATCCTTTGAGCTAGAGAACAACCCCTCCACTCATCTCTTTGCTTGGTTGCACATCTTGAGTGAGATTGAGTGAGATTCAAGTGCATTGCTTGAGAGTTGCATTCTAGAGGCACTTGATCTTCGAGTTGCTGCGGATTTCTTGTTACTCTTCCGTGTTTCCCGACACGGTAGACGGCTTGGAGCAGCGGAGGTGATTGAGCTCGCAATTGGAGATTGTTGGAGCCTTCACCAAGTGTTGTAAGGGGTTCTTGATCCTTCCCCGCGGGAGTTCGCAAATTGGATACTCTAGTGGAGCTCGTGGCTTGGAGGATCCCCATCTTGTGTGCGGTTGTGCGGCGCCCTCCGAGGGCTCGACTCTTGATAGTCGATTAGCTCGTGAACCGACAAGTGGGTGCATCGCCACAACGAGGAGTAGCTTGCCGGGAAGCAAGTGAACCTCGGTAAAAAATCTTGTGTCATCTCTTTGCCGAGGATTTCTCTTGTGATTGATCATTGTGATTGATTCTTCGATCGCATTACTTCTCTACATCGTTGGTATAAGAATCAAGTCACTTGCTCTTTACTTTCTTGTATTAGTCCTAGTGTAGCTTTTATCACATAGGAGTAAGTAGCTTAGTGACTTAGTCTTGTTGGTGTGTATTAGAGATCATAGCCTTGCTTCACTAGTATTGTATAGGTGGCTTGCATAGTGTAGTTGAGCTAGTGCTAGAATTAGCTTAGCCATCTTTTATACTAACGTGGTTGTTTAGTGAAGCTTGTAGATTTTAAATAGGCTATTCACCCCCCCCCCTCTAGCCTTTTGGACCTAACAGAGATCCCCTTGGAAAAGGCTGAGTATCGATGAGTTCTCGTCAGCGTTGTAACGAGGGGTTGGATTGTGCATGCTGGGAAGCTTCTCAGTATAGTACGCCTGTGTGAAGGTCGACACCTCCTCTAGAACGGAGGCCTCTCCCACGGAAGCCTCAATCTTGGCTTTATTTCTATAATTTTTCCGAAGAAGCTTTAGACACCTCTCGATTGGATAGCACCAACGGGCCTGCACGGGACCCCCCAACCGTGCCTCGCGCGGTAGGTGCAAGATCAGATGCTGCATGGACAGAAAGAAGCCGGGTGGAAATATCATCTCCAACTTGCAGAGCAACAGAGGTGCAGCCTTCTCCAGTTCAACACAAACATCCCGAGACAACTCCTTGGCACAAAGCTGGCGGAAGAAGAAGCTCAACTCTGCCAGGACGCGCCACACATGCTCTGGGAGGTATCCCCGGGTCATCGCAGGAAGGATCCGCTCAATCCATATGTGGAAGTCATGGCTCTTCATCCCTAAGACTTTCATAGTCTGCAAGTTCACACCCCTGCTCAGATTCGTCGCATACCCATCGGGGAACTTCAACGTCTTGATCCACTGCAGAACTTCCTTCCTATCTGCCCTTTTCAGGATGTAATCGGCCGGCCCCCTTTTCCATTTCCTGCCGGGCGCAGGGGTCTTCATCACCAGGTTTGGTCTATCACAGATCATCTCCAGGTCCAGTCTAGCCTTGACGTTGTCCTTCGACTTTTTGCCAACGTCCATGAGTGTTGCCCAGAGTGCCTCGGCCACATTCTTTTCTGTGTGCATTACATCGATGTTGTGTGGAAGAAGAAGGTCCTTGAAGTAGGGGAGCCTAGTCAAGCCCGATATATGAGTCCACATGTGGTCCCGAGCATATCCCTTAAACCCACCTGTTTCCTCAGGTTCGAGAGCCTGTATGTCGGCAAGGACGGCGGCAGGGCTCTTAACCTGCGGAATGGGGCCGGTGACTTGAACGCCTTTGCTGAAGTGCTTTACATCTAGCCTGAATTCATGGTTCTCAGGCAGGAATTGACGATGCTTGTCGAAAGAAGAAAACTTGCCGCCCTTGGCCAGCCAGGTGAACATCACATCTGCCTTGCATGTCGGGCAAGGGAACTTCCCGTGAACACACCACCCGCTGAATAAGCCATACGCCAGGAAGTCATGCATTGAATACTGGTACCACACATGCATTCTGAAGTTCCTCTTCGTAGCCCGGTCGTACGTGAGTACCCCCTCTTCCCAAGCAAGTTCCAATTCATCCCACACCGGCTGCATGAACACACCCATATTGTCGCCCGGGTGTCCAGGTATTATCAGCGTCAAGAGCACGTTCTTAGGTTCAAACATGACGCCGGGGGGAGATTGAGGGGGATCACAAACACGGGCTAGCAAGTGTACGGGGCCGCCATCATTCCAAACGGGTTGAACCCATCTGTTGCCAGCGCTACGCGTACATTCCGAGCCTCCATAGCCTGGACAGGATTCATGTTATCGAAGTGCTTCCATGCATCACCGTCCGCCGGGTGTACCATCTTGTCAGGATGGTATCTTTTGCCATTCTTGTGCCACGTCATCTGTTTCGCGGACTCCTCCGTCATATACAGCCGTTGCAGCCTCGATAGGAAAGGAAGGTGCCGTACGACCTTCTCGGGGACCTTAGACTGTTTCATGCTGCCATCAGAGCCTTCTACCAACACAAACCTAGAGGCATCGCACTTCGGACAGGTTTTTGCTTCCTCGAGGTCTCCCCTGAACAGGACGCACCCCTTCGGACAAGCATGGATCCCCTCATACGGCATCTTAAGTGCACGAAGGAGCTTCTGTGTAGCGTAGGTGTTTGTCGGCAGGACATGATCTGCCGGAAGCAGTCCCCCAACAATGCTCAACACGAGATCGAAGCCGTCTCGACTAATGCCCAGCTGCGACTTCAACCCTATCAGGCGTGAGACGGCATCCAGTTGCGTAAGCTTTGTCTTCTCGTGAAGGGGCTTCTGTGCCGACTCCATCATGTCGTAGAAGGCCTTCGCGGTTTCCTCCGGATCTTCCTCCACATCCATTCCTTCGCCAAACCGTGCTTCGTGGAAGTCTGCCATCATGTCTGCCATCCCGGCATCGCCATCATACTCCTCGAGGATGGGTCGCACCACCTCATCCCTAATAGGATGGTATTCACCATGGTGGCGCCAACGGGTATAGTTTGGAACGAACCCGTGCTTGAACAGATCTCTCAACACTTGAGCCTTTACTTTCTTCTTCTTGTTCCTGCACTCGCTGCAGGGACACGGCATCCGAATCGACCCTTTAGCAGCTGGGCCAAATGCATGCTCCAGGAACTCAGTCGTCCCCCTGATCCATTCGTGGCTCTTACTTGCGAAGCCCGAGTACATCCACTCACGGTCACCCATGCTCTGTCATGCGGCAATGTTAACTTCCATGCTCCGCTCCTACCATCTAATAGGTGAAGGATAGGTCCTAATCCCACCCGAGCATGCGCAGACGAGGTTAGCTTCCATGCTCCGCTCCCGTCCGAGATGAAATTTCGGCAGCACCTCCCCGCTGTTCTCCCGATACACGTCCCGGCGGGGAGAGTGTGTATCCAGAGAACAACGGGGAGGTCCTGCCGAAACTCTGACTCGGACGGGAGCGGAACATGGGAGCTAACCTCGTCTGCGCATCCTCGGGCTGTCCAAATAACGTGGACAATCCGAAACGGATACGGTTATACATATGCGAAGAACGTATACTTCCAACCGTATCCGTTTCGGACGGGAGACGCCTAACTGGGTAACGCGACCTACGACTACATGTGGCGGAAAGAGGGGTCATACCGCAAGTGCCGGTGAAGAAAGGCTAGCGGGGCAGTGCCGAGTCGTGCTCCTCCGGCTAGCCTCCAATGGGAGCCCTCCTGAAAAAGAAAAACAATTAGTGAGAACGAAAATATCTAAGTTCATTACAGGTTCATAGTGCACAAATAAGATTTTCACTTTTAAGAAAATATCTAAGTTCACTGCTGAATTACACTAACAGAGTCTAATGTTCTAAAATGTTGGCTGAGTTAGAGCTTTACTTGCTGATTCATACAGCTTTGTTGTTAAAACTTATTTAGTAAAACTAGGAACCCATTACTTCTTGAAGCTCCTTTACTCCTAGTTCCAGCAGGACGACACCTCCCAGATCTTGACTCTTGGCTTCAGCACAAGAGAGTGTAGACAATCAGATAAGACCAAAACTATTGGCTAAACAAGTGAAACTACTAAATTTCCTGTTCTGGAGATCAGACTATTGGCAGAACTGAATGTCTAAACTGTGGATCATGTTAAGAAATGAATTCCGACAATTTCTAGAACCAGATCAAATTTTGGATCTGCCCAACACATATATTCATTAATAAAAACAGCAAACATATATTCATTAATAAAAAACAATTAGTCATGTCATAGATCAACAAAAAATCAACCAGGTTATCAAACAGCTAGCCTGCCATAAGTAGGATCACCAAACGACAGATCAAGGCAGCAGCTAGACATAAACAGCTGAAACTAGACACCTTCAAAAGTGCAAGATCAAAGCTGGACCTTCAAAAGTGCAAAGATAGTTGTCAGGTTATTCGGACTCACAAAGAACAAGCCAGTTGACACAAACCCTGAATATCTCAGCACACGATTTAAATTGACTTAACCGAACTATAAACATTCTGCAATAATGTTTTTCATGCATAATGTTTCAAGGCACCATACAGTCTTGGTTGAGATGCTGACGTACCAAAGATTAAATGTTAGGACCAACACGCAGAAAAACTACCAAATAAGCCATGTTAACTGTCTCCAGGCATATGCATTCAAACAAACTATTCATTGTGTTTGGAGACAAGAATTGAAATTAATGTACACATATGCATAGGGTTGAGGGCTGACTGATTAGATCCACTAACTGCAGCAAACACAGAAGTCTATCTGCCTAATACCTGATGATTTCAAAGCCTGCAGAGAAGGCTAACAAGATACAAAGAAACTACTAATGTGCAGCCAAGTCTATCAAACATTATAGCTCAAGGTCTCCATTAAGTTTGTTTAGGAGACATGCAGATATGTAAAATGGAGGACCACTAACAAATACAATTTTTTTATACATCTAAACACTCCACGGGTTTATTATAGTTATAGATGTGTTTGCACAGTATATTTTGCACCTATGAATCATGTACTCCAGATACAAGAGCTCGTTTCACTTCAGTAGAACAAAGAAACCCAACACAAACTGTAGTGTGGCACTAAAATAGCACCCAAAAACTTGACATTGGCAAATGCAAGCTAGACATGATTTGAGCAAAAGAATCATGATTTGAACCTCTGCATAATATGCACCACTTGCTCATTACCTATTGCTATATCTCCAGGCTCCAGCAACCATTTAACATGGTCATACTAGCAGTAGCAACTAGCAAGCAGGTAGCTAGAACAAGGATTGATGGTCGACTCCCAAATAAACAAAAACATATCCAAACAACTACTTAGCTGTTACATGCATCCATTTCGACTGACAGAGGTGTACAAAAATATCTAGAGTCAATTTTTAAGTCTAAATTGAAATATCTCCCATCTGATTGGACTGTTTATGTATTAGCTAGTGCTTCTCCCACAACCTGATTTGTGGATGCAGAGACCTTAGCTAGCCAAGAATGAGATTGAGGATAGGAGAGAGAAGCAAACTGAGCTAAAGACTTAAGTTTCTTGCTTGTGAGTACTGAGAGAACCTGCCCATCACTCGAGTTTGTCTGTTACTGATTACACCACAACCCTCCTGAATGCAATTTTGCTTCATATCCTGATATTAGTGCATTGACAAGTAGTATTAGTGCATTGTTAGACAAGTAGTACTAGTATCCGACACTACACATTGACAAGTAGTATTAGTGCATTGGACAATAGCCTATTATTTATATTGAGAAAAAATGCATATCCTAATATACTGGCATCTCTAACATGCTTAAATAATGCCAACGGGAGATGCCGATTACTGGATATAATGGTCTCCTCACTTGAACTCCAGTTACAGTCGTATCAGATGAAAACAAAGAATACTACAGAACAATGCAACTAGATGCGGACTTCAATGGTTACAGGGAGTCCAGTTACTGATGATTCATGACACAAAGCCACAACAGTGCCAACATAAAAGTTACTGCTACCAGGAACTTGGAAATTGGGCATCTTGACTGTTTTTCTTGCAAACACTTCTTTGACTCTTCCAGCATCAAACATTATAGCTCATTAAGTTTGTTTAGGAGACATGCAGATATGTAAAATGGAGGACCACTAACAAATACAATTTTTTTATACATCTAAACACTCCACGGGTTTATTATAGTTATATTATAGATGTGTGAGCATATGACCATGAGTTGCATTTTAATTCATTCCTATCTGAAAGGATACACATCTACGCCCTCAAGTCTGAATCTTGAGCCTTACCTACAGAGAACAAAAAAAAAAGAAACAAGAGAGCAAGGTCGTGAACTTACTGATATGTGGTTGCTGCCTGTATCAATGGATGGGGGCTTGGAGAAGTAGTCGCGAATCGCGGGAGGAGCTGACTGTTGAAGCGCCGCCCTGGCACTGAAGTGAATCGCGGGAGGAGCTCGTGCCGGAGGGTCGCGCGGGGGCTGCTCGTGCCGGAGGGTCGCGTGGGGGCTGCTCGTGCCGGAGGGTCGCGCGGGGGCTGCTCGTGCCGGAGGGTCGCGCGGGGGCTGCTCGGGGGTCGTCGGCCGGGGGCGTTGGGGGCTGCTCGGGGGACGGCAGCCAGGGGCGTTGGGGAACCACCGGGTGGCCGTGCCGGGGAGTCGCTGGGGAGGGGGCGCGCCAGGGGCGCTGGGAGCAGCCGCGCCGGTGGTGCGCGCCGGGGAGCAGCCGAGCGTGCGCGTGGGGTCCGCAGGGGATCCGCAGGGGGGGCGCGTGTTGGATCCGCAGGGGGGCGCCGAGGAACCGCCGGAGGTGGGGTGCGCCGGGGCGCCGTGCTGGGGAGCCGCCGGGTCGCGCTCTCGGGCAGGGAAGCGGGGGACCGAGAAGATGTGGCGGCGGGGAGGAAATAATTGGAGAGGCAAAGGGTTTTCGCCAATCTGATCTGACAAGTGGGTCCGCTAAATTTTAGGCGCCATTAATTAGAGAGCGGCGGCAACTCTTTTTTTGTTTTAAGAATAGGCGGCAACTCTGCTGGTCCTCTAAATCGTAGGCGCGAATCGGTGGGTGCAGGCCCAATTCAATATGCCGACCGACTGACGGACCCAGTTAATAAGCTATACCGACCGATCGACGGACGCTAGACCACAATAAAAGTAGCGGCCAACTCTCGGACGCAATAGTAAGATATAGCGACCGACTGTATGTCACTAAGTTATACCGGCCGACCGTCCAACGGGATTACGATATTTTTACCGACCCTCTGTTGGACGCTAGTTTGGGCTGTGGTATAGTGGAGGCTACAAGTTGGCATTCAGACTGCAGCCTCATATATAGCACAAGTGGTCAGATCGAAAGATGGATCTAAAATATGCATACAAATCATCAGTTCATGAATCAGTGATCAAAGGTTGTTCACATTAGTTTCGATTGCAATCACACAGCATGAGTGGTCATTCGTATTGGCATCAAGAAGCAGTAGGAGCGACAGGGTGGAGGCTAGTTGCGGCGGCGCCCACAGAAGGGGAGGCAGGTGTGGATTGAACCACTCGACACTAGCTGCTTTAATGGGCCATTTTCCTCCGCCGCTACTGCAGTGAGCCCCGCTCCTACTCCCCGCCCCTCACGACAGGGTCAATAAAACCAAATCACGATTCAGAAGGCAGTGGATCGAGAGAGATGAGATGGAAACTGAGAGAGGCGGAAGAGAATCTAACCAAATCGGCCGAGAACCTCGTGGCTCGCAGCATCGTCGCCAACAGGACGCAGCCGGCAGCCCCACCCCGGAGCACCGTAGTAGCCGCTCACGTCAAAAAAATCGGCCGAGCGGATAAGGCGACGTTTTTTTTTATTATTTTTTCCCTTTGCCGACTGCCAGCATGTGACGCAGTCGGCAAAGGTCTATTATTTTTTTTCAAAAATTATTTTTTTTTAATTTTTTTTAAAAATACTTTGCCGACTGCTCTGCTCCCTGACAGTCGGCAAAGGTTATTTTTGATTTTTTTCTCAGAAATTCTTTGCCGACTGCTATCCTCCCTGGCAGTCGGCAAAGGCTCTTTGCCAACTGCCACTGATGGCAGTCGGCAAAGAATTAATTTTTTTTTGATTTTCGATCCCAGTTTTTTTGTGTTGCCTTGCTACAGTAAGTACATGATATATTCCAAGTTTGGGGTCATTTTGATTTATTTTGCTATATTCCATTGATTTTTGCTGTTTCTTTGATTTTTTTCGGGAGCTCCAGATTTGAACTGCAGGTACATGAAATAATAGAATCTGGCGATTCAGAAAATGATATTCATGATGTTTGGAGCATGTTGAGGCCGTGTGCGGGGCCTCGCGTGAAATTTCGACCGTGTTGGTGTCGGAACACGCCGAGGCACGCGCGTGAAAAGTGTTTTTAAATTTTATAAAATCGAAACGGAGTCCGAAAATGACGAAACTTGACGACGTGTCTTGTCATCGCATGCGGAGGCTGTGGTAAAAATTTGAGAAAGTTTCGAGCAAGTGGCGACGTCGGGTGGCTAAAACCTGGACATCTCCACATGTGATAACTGTTATCACATGTGGAGATGTCCAGGTTTTAGCCACCCGACGTCGTCACTTGCTCAAAACTTTCTCAAATTTTTACCACAGTCTCCGCATGCGATGACAAGACACGTCGTCAAGTTTCGTCATTTTCGGACTCCGTTTCGATTTTATAAAATTTAAAAACACTTTTCACGCGCGTGCCTCGGCGTGTTCCGACACCAACACGGTCGAAATTTCACGCGAGGCCCCGCACACGGCCTCAACATGCTCCAAACATCATGAATATCATTTTCTGAATGGCCGAATTCCATTATTTCATGTACCTGCAGCTCAAATCTGGAGCTGTCGGGAAAAAATCAAAGAAACAGAAAAAATCTACGGAATATAGCAAAATAAATCAAAATGATCCCAAACTTGAAATATATCATGTACTTACTGTATCAAGGCAACACAAAAAACTGGGATCGAAAATCAAAAAAAATAAAAATTCTTTGCCGACTGCCAGGGAGATGGCAGTTGGCAAAGCCTGCACCTTTGCCGACTGCTGACGGAGTGGCAGTCGGCAAAGGTGATGGTGTGGATGGCGTCAACCATGGTCTGCCTTTGCCGACTGCAATTCTTTGCCAACTGCCTGGCAGTCGGCAAAGAATTGCAGTCGGCAAATCCTGCTTTGCCGACTGCAGGAAATTCCAGTTGGCAAAGGGACCTCTTTGCCGAGTGTCGAAAAAAAACAGTTGGTAAAGAAAATTGCAGTCGGCAAAGAGCCAGTTTCCTGTAGTGATTATGCATATATAACACAAATTATTAAATACCAAAAAGTCAACATAGACTTGAATGAACACTTAATGTGAACTTGAATCCACTTAACTTATTAATGTGAACTTGAATCCACTTAATGATTTAATTTGTTTCCAGATGAGTGCATTGCACGATATGTGCTAGTCCAAATTAATTAATGAGCTAAAATCCATCATGTCTATTCAGTCAAATGTAGTGTAGACACTCCATAGTACCTGATGTAGAACCATACTAGTACCATATCGTGTATGCACGTCTATGTCCCAAAACATATATACTAATCATTTTACATGAGATCTAGATCATCAAAACTTGAGTTAATCTGCCTACGTAGCATGCTAGTACCATATCATGTATGCACGTCTATGTCCCAAAACATATATACTAATCATTTTACATGAGATCTAAATCATCAAAACATATGATTTTTTGATATATTGACTTTAGTGAGAAGAGATGGCTGGACGTCATCTCCCTCCACCGGAAGTCATAGGTTTCAGCAGCTATGTGTCATGGATGGGATTCGATCCAGTGTTGTTGGATGTACCGTTTAATCATCCAAGCATAGTAAGCAACTCTATATGTTTCTAATAAATTAATGTGTCAAATACGCTTGTATAAATATATTTTCTGATATGTATATATATGTGATTCTTAAATGTATCGTAGGTAATTAACCCAATCATTTGGCTTAAAGAGACACTCTCAAATTTCGAGGTTTAGGCAGTGCATGTTGAGACCTTTCATGTAGATAATGGTCCATTAATCCAATGTCAAGTTTGCTTTTCCATCGCCGCTAGGAGGGGTAAAGGTGTTGTACAAATCTCAAAGATGGGAATACAGGCACGCCAGCAGACTGTTGCACAAAAATATACTGTCATTGCATGTGTAACTAAGCTTGCGAATATTGGGTACACCCTGCCTACACTATCCTCCGTGCTGATACAAGCTATAAATGCGGACATGCGTCATGATGTTGAGGGCTTTTGTGCAAGCATTGCTCGGAACAACCGAAATGATGTGGTAAAGTCGAAGTCGAACTCATAGCTTATATCTGGATTTGTTGTTATATGTTACAAAGCTTTGGTTCTCATAACCTTTTTTTGCCAACACTTAATAGGTTGAGGACTATGACTTAACCTACAAAGGGTGCAGTTTTGAAGTCGTTCTAAACTAGACAATGTTTCAGTTGGGTTATGGTTGGAAATATGCTCATGAATGACCAACACTCACTACGGAAGGATTTCAGGCAAAGCTGCTTACGACTAAGAGGGGAGACCCACCAACTTCTCGAGCATCGTTAAACGTCATTAGTAGACCCTGTGCTCATAATTGTGAAGTAAGGGAGAGTGCACTAATGAATGTGTTGGTCTTCATCAATGATGTTTTTGGATACCACATCGGTGACCTACACTTCACCGAATTGATAATACGAGAAAGTCAACTTCATTAGGTAGTAGTGGTGACATACTATATATGTTTGCATGAACTTTGGGGAGTACTTGGACATGTACTATGTAATGGCTTGGTTTAAATTTATTATGGTTTGTATAAATTTGATTGTGGGATGGATGATCATTGTAATATTCAATATCTTACTTTAATTAGTTTCACTCTTAATACGTGCGTACAATATTCAATGCAAAGAAACTGTAAAAGAAAAGAAAAGAAAAGAAAAGAAAAAAAGACACATTCAGTCTTGGTTGGTATAACCAACCGGGATTGGAGGTGTAATACGTGGTAGCGTCTAGGACCCGGACTGGAGCCACCTTTACTCCCGGTTGGTCCGGGACTAGAAGTCCCAAATCAATCCCGGTTGAGGGGACCAGGACTAAAGGGCGGGCATTTAGTCCCAGATTGGCATGCAGTCCCGGTTGGAAAACCAGGACTAGAGGGGATTTCCCAACCGGGACTGAAACCCACTCCTGCACTAGTGCTGATTGTATGATGACATGTCACCAAAATGCGCAGGCCACATGCCAGCCTCATCTCTCTCTAGTACTAGCATCTTGGCAGTGGGCCCCACATGTTGGTGTCATGTCATCACAATTAGCGTGGCACACAGGCGAATTCACTCGAGTTTTGATGATTTAGACCTGATACGATTAGTAAGTTTAGAGACCTATATATGCATTTTGAATGTTTAGGGTCCTCTCTATGACACCTCAAACCAAAACCGACAACGTATTTTAATATATTGTTTTCTTTTTTTAAGGTCTTTACTCTATTGTTTTCATCATACACTTTGAGTGATCAGTGCTACATCATACATTTTTTTAGGAGATACAACACACATATATATAAACATATTTGGAAAGATCAATACTTATATAAACATGTAAATTCTACTAGATGGCAAACGTGATGCAAGACACAATATCCATATTACTGGGCTGTACAGAGATGCCATGTGATTGGTTCTGAAAAGCGGATCGACGAGTTAAGGAAGCACTTGATGTCTAACGTTGGTGGATGACATCATCATTAAGTGATTAACATATTTGTGCAGGGGAGCAGTCAGAGGAACAACATTTCTTTTGTGGTAACTCTATCAATCTCAAGATCCGATAACTTAGTTTTCTAGAGATATTTAGAGGGATAATTTATATGTACGTACATTCATAGGTGAATGTGCATGCATGTACGTACGTGTTTGGATTCGTAACGTGGTGGGGAGAAAAAAGAGATGTGTCGTTCTTTACTTCTTTTACAGAAGACATGAGTTGTATATCTATCTATCACCAGGGACCCTGAGAGCATGCGGGCACGTGCTACCACAAAGGCGCGGCGGACGGCGGACGGCGGAGCGAATAAAAGCTAGGGACATATACATATATACTACTACTAGCACGTGTATGTGGGTTGTGGGGTACTCCTAGCTAGCTAGCTAGCTAGTGTTAATTAATTTCAGTGTTTTTGCTCGTAGACAAAAATACCAGTGTTTCTGACAGAACGGTTACACGGGTGTGTGCTGTAGTTTGTACCTCAGCGGCCGCTTAATTTGGGAGGAGGAGAGCGCGCACAGTATATATGACCATGCATATATATGGTGCAATGTCCAATGTTAATTAGTACTGCTCTCAGGTCTCATCAGCTAACATTTGGACATAAAACAAGCAACTAGTAGCCATGTAGTATGATGCATGGATGATCGGAACATAACCGTACATGCTTTACACACGCGCGCGTGCTTACGCGCCCGTGCTAAAGACCCCCTTTTGCTGAAGGCGAGCTGATGAGTTGGATCCATCCATGGGTACAGGGACGCAGGCGCGCCATGATGAGCCGAGCACCACAACCTCCGCGCAACTGAGATACATCCTGATACACCCCTCTCCGTTCTGATCAGGCTGTCAGCTTTCCCCGTTCCCCGGCAGGCGATCCACCGCTCGGCGGGCGGCCTCGATCTCGGTCGCTTTTTGGCCCACGCTGGCCTGGCCATCATCTCTCACTCACGCCCTCACGCGCAGCACCAGCACCACGTCCACGCGCGCGTGTACATGGGTGGGTCGGCCCGGTCGGATTCAGATCAGCGGCTCTGATGATTGTAACTACGCGCAGGTTTAGGATGCAGAAAAGGGAGCTTTTCATCAGGGTAATAAAGGGCACGCCTGCCTTTGCGCACGCGCGCGGTTACTGTTGCATGGCGCATGATTAGCTCGTTGAATCCAAGCTGCTGCAACTGCATGTGTGTGTGCGTGCGCTACCTCCTAGTAGTACTACTAGTAGTAGCACTAGCTCATCGGTCGACCCATCGGTGCCATCATACAACTTTTCTGCTTTCTGGTGATGTATGTACAGCAGAGCTTTTTGTTTGGGCAGTCAGGGACCATGCATCAATCATCATCTGGTCCTGAACTACTGATCCGGGGACGGGACTGCGGGAGCCCGGAAACTGCGCCATCGGCGGGCGTTACGCACGTACGCATCCGATCCGAGGGAAGGCCTCGCCGGGCAGAAGTGCACTCCCCAGCCCCCAGGTTAGTTGGGCGGCAAGCCGTGACAGGCCGACAGCACGCTAGATTCCGGTTTATTTCTGCACGTCAACGGGTGCGTGTCCACATCCCCATTCTCCTCACCGCCGGTCGCGTGTTACGGTGTTATAGCAGGTTACTACACTACCACATTAACAGTAACAAGACAGTGTCGATCGCCACCGGCCGAGCCGCCGCCGCCGCCTACAGAGGCTCCAGATGATGATTCTCCATTTCTCTCTCACATACGATTCGTTCCCTCTCCTAGAGTCTCAATTGCGCCTACGCCATTGCAAGCCCAGTAGGCCAATGTTCCATTTGACAACCCGCTAATGGGTTGGCTAGCAGGCCGGGGCGGATCCTGCAATATGGCTAGCTCTCACGCTCGCTGAACCTCACCTCACTGTGGGCGGCGTAACCCCACGGACTCCTCATTAGGCAATGATTCGCGCACATGCCTGCCTTTGCTCTCGATCTCGAGAAAGAATGAAGCCTGGCCCTGGGCCTAAACTGGGCCACATTACCTTTTGTTTGAGAAATAACTGGGCCACATTACCTATTTGTGTCTAGCACTACAGCATTGCTGTTTATACAAGGCGTTTACAAATGCCTCCAAAAGTGGTCAAATCGCCTTCAAAGATCTTTTGAGGCATTTTTTAGAATGCCACCTATAACATGGAAGTAAAAGGTCTTTTAAGGCGCTTTTTCAGAATGCCTTTTAATATCAACATTTAAAGGCATTTTCTAGCTGCCTAGAATACTTTTTAGAGGCACTCTTGAATTTGCCTCTGAAACTTCTTAAGAGGCAATTTGCACTATGCCTTCATATATTGATAGAGGCGTTAGTAGAAATGCCTCCAAAACAACATATCCATGCAAGACTTTTTACCAATATCGAATTAGCACATTAGCAAAGAGAGCACACATTAACATTGGATGAATCCAAACTTTATAGACATTAAGTTTTTATCTCCAAATATTGTACAACAAGTGTCCAGCAAGTGCAGCTCAACACCGCGCCGCGCCACCAATTATCTCCAGGCTGCTGCGCAGCCGAGTCTCTCCACACCGCTGCGCCACTGAGTCTCCACGCTGCCGCCACGCCCCGGCCACACTGCCACGTTGGTGCATGTGATGGATCGCCAGGACGACGATGATGATGTGCAGTACGTGCGTAGTTTGAACCTGCAACAGAATGCAACAAACAGCATGTTGTTCAATCTGCACAGTTAACTGAAGCCTGAAGACTACCAACAGACAATCCAGGCTGAATAATAGAATGCACAGTTAACTCAAGCATGAAGACTACCAACATTCACAGAAACCTGAAGACTACCAACAGTTCACAGTTAACTGAAACATGAAGACTACCAAGTTCACAGAAACCTGAATGCTACCTGACAATACACTGAAATCTGAAACCTGAAGCCATGCAATGGACAGAACTGAAACTGGATTCTAGCTCAGGCACATGTTAGACAGACTTGTCAAAAGCTATACATTCTATATAGCACAGAATCGATAATATATTGGTGTATCGCTTCCAGAAAAAACAGGTCAAAACTCATTTACGCAATTTCTGTTTGCAACGTCAAATATTAGTAAAACCATCACTTCCAGAAAAATCAAGCATGAATCCTCGTCTCCTATTTGCAATTACATTTTTTCATTTTAGCTTTCAGGCTCCCCCTGATTCCAATTGACTCAACAGCAAGCTTGTACCAATAAAAACAGGTCAAAACTCCAAACAAATCATGCTCTTCTAAATTTGTGCAGGTAATTATCCGCACAATTTTTTTGAGTTGATTTTCAGAAGGGCAGACCCAGTGCCAGGGGCTCCCACATGAGTGGGGTCTGAGGAAGGGAATAACCGAAGTAAAGTCTTACCTCCGCAGAAATTCTGCAGAGAGACGGCTTCGAACCCAGGACCTGGTGACTCGGCGAGCTAGCACTCACCAACTGCACCAGGCCTGCCCTTCTGAGTTGATTTTCAGAAATGACTTCAAAAACAAGAAAGTGAAACCAAACTGAATTTCAAGATGTAGCTTGATCTGTTGCAGATGAGCATGATTCTTCACCGCAAAGAACAATTTTGAAATGATCAGCAATAAATTCCTAATAATTTTACATGACGGAAGAACAAGGAAGCAGGAGCCTAGAACCCATTCTGATACAGTTACATGTAGATCCTCCCAGACCTTATTGGGTTCCTTTTCTCTGAATCATCGGCCATGTCAAAAGACCAAGCACAAGGACCAGAAGTGTTTTTTGAGTTGATATTTTCTATTTGTGGGTGCCTGACAAGAATGACAGAAATATCAGAAGTATTGTCCTACCATAATATATGCATTAGGCTTCATTACGCTTACCTTGCCACTTCAAAAGTTAAGTGCCCTCATCATCCATCACTGAATGATCAGCAGAAAAGAGATCATGTGAGGAAGGAATCCCTTTAATGAACATTGAAACACAAAGATTTCAAAGCAGAAAAACGGTAGTCATATTTTAATAAGAGTAAGGCACATGCTGACATTTCATATTTCCAGAAGGCTGAGCTTTGAGTCCTTAAAGAAAAAAGATTGACCAGGATTTGTTGCCTAGAAAACCAGAGAAAAAAACAGCAGGTTTGTAAGTGCTAGAATCTATTAAGTGAAAACAGCAGGTTTGTAAGCTGCTTTAGCTGAGCACAAGCACAAGCAGACAAGCTGGCCATCACATGTGCAAGGAAGTAATCATATATGATTAATTAAAATGTAGCAGCAGCAAAGGCAACTGATCTGTTAATAAATGTCAACTAGTTTATGAAACTAATTCATCTAAAGTTATACACAATTCCTAATCTACTGTATCAGTAGGCAATGCAAGACATTTGCATCTCAAACATATATGATGGCATGCAGAATACTCCTACAACTGATTGTGAGCGCAAGCACATGCTGCTGCTTTAGGTGAACAACACACATCATGGTTCAGTTCATATTTCAAAGCCCGGCCATGCAGAGTACTCCCTACATAAAGCACACATCTGTTGAATGGCAACACACCTAACCTCTGATGCTATACTAATCAAGCAGCATTTATAAAAACATGTGCTCAGTCATGTGGTTTTCAGTTTTCATCAGTAGACAGTTTCGTGGTTCATGTAGCAGAGCTTTCGGTTTTAATTTTCTGTTACCCTATGAGCATAGTACATAAACCTGCCCAATTTTAGGTGTGTTATTTACTGTCCGCAGTTTGCTTTTGCTAAGAGGATTGGTCTTGATGTGATCCAAAGCCATACCTGAAAATCACAGAGGCATTCTGTTGTGGAGCACTAGCGAACGCCTCAGGCCGGGATGTTGTGGAGGACCTCCTCGTTGGCGAGCTCGCGAACCTAACAATCTCGCCGCCGCGCCGCCTCCTCGTAGCCGCGCCGTCCTGCCCGCGACGCCCGACGCAGCCGCGCCACCTCCCCACGGTCCCGCCGGCCTCCCTGCGCCGTCCTCCCTGCGCTGGATCGGAGTTGGGAGAGAGAGGGGAAAATCTCGCTGGAACCCTAGATCCAGGAGGAGGGCCTACCTCGTCGGGGCCGCCGCGCCACTGGATCCGCGCCGGGGTTGCCGCACCAGGGCCCGTCCGTGCCAGCGCCGCCGCGCTTGGGGCCGCCGTGCCGGGCCACCGCGCCGAGGGCCTCCCGCCGCCGAGCGCGCAGGGAGGAGCGCGGTGGGGCGCGGTGGGGCGTGGTGGGCGCGCGGTGAGGCGCGGTGAGCTCGACGGGAGGACGCCGGGCGTCGGGGAGGAAGAGAGACGGAGAGAGAGGAAGCATCGGGGAGGGCCTCGTGTTTTTTTTTCCTGAAACTGAGACCTCGTTTTCTATATGCGTATAGGCGCACAGCAAAGGCGTTCTTAAAAATGCGACGTATCTACGTCCTTCGTCAAAATCCGTGCAAACTATGATAAAAAAAAATCATCTAAATTCACCAAAAAAATCACACATATAGATGATATGATGATACACAACCTTATAAAATATCTTGTCCAAACTAGACTTCGTTTGTGAGATATTTTTATATCTCACAAACGAAGTCGAGTTTGGACAAGATATTTTACAAACGAAGTCAAGTTTGGAAAAGATATTTTACAAGATTATGTATCATCATATCATCTACATGTGTGATTTTTTTGGTGAATTTAGATGACTTTTTTGCCGTGATTTGCACGACTTTTCACGAAGGTTATAGTTTCCACCAGATATGTTCCAAAAAAAAAAGGCCTCAAATAGTTGGAAGAAATTAAGGCGTTTTGTAAAAACGCCTCAAAAGATTGAAATTATTTAAGGCATTTTAATTTTGCCTTTAGAAAAAATACTTTTAGAGACCTTTGGAGGGAAATGCCTTTATACAACAACAAATTAAGGCACTTAAAAAATGTCTTTGACAAAACGCCTTCTATAATATGACATGCTGCAGTGTAGCTGTGAAAATGAGCCCAGGCGGCCTACTCGCTACATATAGGGTGGTACAAGCCTACACTCACTTTATTACGCAAAAATACTGTAGCATCAACAACGCTTTGTGCAGCTCAACGCGACGGTCGGCAAGCAAACACCCTATGCCCGTGATGTTCTGATGACCAACGATTATGAATGCGATCCCTAAGTCAAATTGGCAGAGAGGGGAAATGAAAAAGGTACGTGCAAATTATATCGCAGTATGTATGAGTTGCAATCATGTCACGATCACAGATAGGAGAAAGAGAATCGGGGGGATTTTGGGAGTTCAGAGGAGGAAGAATGAGGGAAACAGAGAATTCAGTTTGGGATTCACTTTTAACATTTCGGCCCCGTTCGGCTGCTCAAAAATTTGGTTGTTTCAGCTAGAGCTGAATGGGCGCTCCGGCCCAGCCATGTAGCAGGCCTTGTCCAGCCGTTCGGCTGCTCCACAACAACCAGCTCGCGCCCTCCTCACTCTCCCTCTCGCATTCCGCTCGCGCGCTCCTAGGGTTCCACCACTCCCAGCTGTTGCTCCCACCGCCGCCGAGGTTAGTTCTTTGCTCGCACCCCCACTCCCGCTTCGCTGCCAGCCTCCCTTCGTCTTTCTCTTGCCCCAACCCACCGGCCGGAGACGGAACGCGCCATCCACCCGGCGCGTCTCGCCGGATTCGGTTCGGCATAGCCGTACCAGATCGGCCACGTCGTCGTCGCTGTATTGCCCTGCAGATCCAACCCCTTCGTCGCCTACGGAGTCAGATACGACCACTCCGGTATGTACTCCACTCCCCCCCCTCCCCTTTCTTGTTTGTTGGTGATGATTTGTTTGGTAGGGTTAACGGTTCCTTCCATCCCTAATTCATTTTCAGCTCAATCCGCTGCCGACCTCCTTGGCGCCACCGTTGCTTCAACGTGCGACCGATTCTTCCGTCTCCTTCCCTTTCTAGATCCGACCCGCAGACGCTGCCGTCGTAGCCACCGTTTCCGTCACCTTCTCCTACTTCCTGTTTCCCTGTAGCGCCAGATCCGGTATATAGTCGACTTTCTCATCCCCATTTCGTACACACTTGCAGATCTGCTTGATTAGGGTTAGGGTTTGTTTGCTTTGGTCGCCATACGATAGATGTCCACATTCCTATACATACGTTGGTACAACTCTGTTCTTTACTAGACTGCATATGTTTCCTTTTTGACACTGTGATTTACCATTGGAATGGTTGAACCCATATATCCCGTAGATGATTGATTTCTCCTCAAATACATATGTGCACTACAACATTTTCACATACGGAGCATTGTGCAGTCTTTTATGACACACATGTGATTTGTTCGGGCTCACCTCTTTTTTTCCACATTTATTATCTACGCTACATTGTTGTTACTGACCTTAGGGTACAGTTGGTTGGTTCTACCTTTATTGACAACACCATGTACCACCTCATTCGATGATTATATGCTTAGGTTGTCCAGCGACCTACGATGTTAGCTGCATAACTATAACAGTCTCTGCTTTTCCTTTTGGGTTTTACCAATGGGATGTACTTGACTACCACTTTCAATTACGTTGATTACATTTGAGGATACATACATGGGCTTCCCGTTTCTGGTCATTGCTCTGTGATCCCCATCTATAGCTCTGACATCTTTCCTTGTGTATCATGTTGACATCTTCCCTTGTGTATCATGTAGGTGTCATCTTTCAATTCTTTAGATGGGCACCGTCGTCAACAGCTTCTTGCTCCCCGCCGGAAGCTACTCGGTACAACTTGCGTGCCAAGCGTGTGAAGCGAACAAGCACGACAAGTATACTGTTATGCACATTCCATCTTGTTTTAGTTCTCTCGTGCTTCCCTTTGGTATTTGTGCTACCATTGCTATGGAATGCCACAAACGACATTAGCCATTACACGTGCTGACAGATGCCACGCGATCGCGCACATTGGGCCGACGATGAAACCAAGCTATTGTTGCACCTGCGCCTTCAAGAGAAGGAAAAGTGCAACTTCAACCAGTTTTGTCTAAGTACCATTGGCTGGAATAACATTTACACTTACTTCCCCATTATGATAAGAAACAATGCAACAACAAACTGAGTGCCCTGAAAAAAGCATATCTTGCATGGAAAGATGGGCTATCAGGCACTGGACTTGGCAGAGACCCACATACGGGCGACATTGCCGCTGAGCCTGAGTACTGGGAGACCCAGGACCGTAACCAGCCCGAGAGAGCAGTAAGTGCACTTGTTACCTGCTGTGCACTTGTTATCTGCATGATATATTTTGACTATTGCATAGTGTCATACTGACAACAGGAAATGTAACTTGCCTGCTGTTTTTGCATAGCCTGTTGTTAAGAGAAATGTTGTAGTTGAATTTTGAATAGCTGCTGCAACTGCATGTGTGTGTGCGTGCGCTACCTCCTACTACCCAGTAGTACAGTAGTAGTAGCACTAGCTCATGGGTCGACCGATCGGTGCCATCATACAACTTTTATGCTTTCTGGTGATGCATGTATGTAGGAGTAGTAGCAGAGCTTTTTGTTTGGGCAGTCAGGGACCATGCAACAATCATCATCTGGTACTGATCATCCGGGGACGGGACTACGAGAGCCCGGAAACTGCGCCATCTGCGTTACGCACGTACGCATCCGATCCGAGGGAAGGCCTCGCCGGGCAGAGGTGGACTCCCCAGCCCCCAGGTAGGTTAGGGCAGCATGCCGTGACACTGGCTGACAGCACACTAGATTCCGGCTTAGGCCCCGTTCATTTCTTTCATTACTTTAACTAGCAAATATGCCTATACATTGCAATGAGAGAAAAAAACTATTGAATATTTACGAAAAACAAGAATTGAAATGGTATATATTTAGCTATGTTTTATTATATATATATATATAATTTAATAGTTATCATTTATTTTATGATGATAGTAAATCTATAATATAAGCTAATATTGGCAATTATATGAGAATGTCCTATTAAGTCTGCATCAAATTTAAAATACAATATTGATAGATTTATTTCTCTTGCAAAGCACAAAGATATTTTTATAGTATTTATGTGTTGATTTAGTTAAATATTGAGTTGCTTGACTTTATTTGTGGATCCATAATCGAAGTACTGGTCCGTCCGCTGACGATTATAACACGACACATCTCTAGATTTTCTGCATGATAACTCTAATCAGGGATTACACTGGTACATATGTACATTTTAGAGACAAATTTATTTAGAATGAACCAACAACAATTTGGTCAAGATTTCAACTCACATTTAATTGGTTAGACAAAAAGCTAAACCAGTTATAATAAAATAATTTTTGTTCCTAATCAACAAAATTGCATTAACAAAAATCTTTATTTTTCTTAAGAAAGAGGTCAAGAGTTCAAAGATCCAAATATTATTTTCTTTTTTATATATTTATGAAAAAATAGAAGAAGTTAGAACGGTGGAAATTTTGAAAAACCAAACCGACAAAAAAAGGAAACGGAAACAGAAGAAAAGAGTCAAGGAAAAAAGAAACCGGAACACAACATGAAGAAAAACAGAGGCAAAAAGGAAACAAAAAAGGAAATGGAAACAAATTGTGAAATAAATAAATGAAAAAAGAAAAACCAGCATAGATACGGCACAGAATAGGAAACGGAAAAAAAAGAGAAAAAAGAAAACCAGGATGGGCATGATATCGGTTGGGCAGAGAAGTAATAGAAAAACAAATACCACAGACGAACTCCTATTTGAACTCGTAAATAGTAATTAACCATGTATATAAGTCGGGACGTTAGAAACTCTTCATTATTTGGTAGTTAGAGGAAGACGGACCAAAAAATAAACAGACAAAAAATAGGTTGAAATTTTGTCTCTTTATTATTAGGTATAGATTTATATAAGCTCCACGGGCCAGATTGATTCCTGGCGTCACAACGACTTAACTCATTCTACGCGTCAATGCATGTGCGTCCACATCCCCATTCTCCCACCGCTCACGTGTTATATTACGGTGTTAGCAGCAGGTAAGGCTGGATAACGAGCCGAGCTGGCTCGGCTCGGCTCAGCTCGTTCTGGCTCGTTAGGATAACGAGCCAGCTCGGCTCGGCTCGTTATCTTAACGAGCCAGAAAGCCAGCTCGGCTCGGCTCGTTATGAGCTCGAGCTGGCTCGTTAGGCTCGCGAGCCAGATATAAAAAATACATAAAATATAATATTTGCATTTATCTAAAGCTTAAAAATATTAGTAATATAAAAATAATATATTCAATAACCTTAAATCGAATAAAATATTCATATGAGCTAACATATCATCCATTTGTGAAGTGCAAGACATGAAGTAATACAAAACTAATATAAGTTATGATGACTTTTTTCCTAAAACTACGGCTCGTTTGGCTCGCGAGCGGCTCACGAGCCAGCTCGAGTTGGCTCGTTATAGCTAACGAGCTAAAATCCTGGCTCGGCTCGGCTCGTTATCATAACGAGCCGAGCCGAGCCAGCCACGAGCCGAGCGAGCTAACGAGCTTCGAGTTTTTCGTCCAGTCCTAGCAGCAGGTTACCACACTACGATATCTAGATTAACAGTAACAAGACAGTGTCGATCTATCGCCACTGGCCGAGCCGCCGCCGCCTACAGAGGCTCCCGATGATGATTCTCCATTTCTCTCTCACATACGCTTCCCTCTCCTACTCTCAATTGCGCCTACTACGCTATTACAAGCCCAGTAGGTCAATGTTCCATTTGACAACCCGCTAATGCGTTGGCTAGCAAGGGCGGATCCTGCAATACGGCTAGCTCTCACGTTCGCTGAACCTCACCTTACTGTGGGCGTTCTTCTAAAAAAATCACTGTGAGCGTGACCCCGGACTCCTCATTAGGCAATGATTCGCTCATGCCGGCCTGCCTTTGCTCTCGATCTCGAGAAAGTATGAAGGCTACGCACGGTTGGAAGGGACTTGGGGACGAGCCTGGCCCTGGGCCTAAACTGGGCCACGTTACCTATCTGTCTAGCGTGTGAAAATTAGCCCAGCCGGCCTACTCGCTTCCTATAGGGTACACGCCTCCACTCACACTCACTGAGATCGTCGGCGAATGATCGGGCTTTATTACGCTAATACAGTGCAGCGACAACAACACACTATGCAGCTCAGTGCGACAGCCGGCGAGCAAACACCCTATGCCTGCGAGTTGCCGTCCTCCTGCTAATGTCACCGGTGGCCACGATCGGTGATGTTCCGATGACTAACGGTTATGAATGTGATCCCTAGTAAGTCAACTGGGCAGAGAGGGGAAATGGAAAAGGTATGTGCAAATCGTATCACTGTACGTATGAGTTGCAATCATGTCACGATCACAGATAGGAGAAAGAGAATCAAGAGGATTTTGGGAGTTCAGAGGTGGAAGAACGAGGGGAACAGAGAATTCAATTTGAGATAAGAATTCAGTTTGGTATAACAGAACCATTTGTTACAACGACTTTTATTCACAGCCGCAACCGCCTTCACAAATGGACCGAGCCCAACTATGACTTCATAGAGTGCTTCTCCTTCCCACGCTCTGCTGGTGCTCCTTGCTTAGCCACTTTCAGATGCAGTCACGGTTAGATTCGTGACACTGGCGCCCCCTTTGGCAACAGCTTGCCTCCAAGCTGTTGGATAACGACGATGCAGGTCATGCGTATCTTCCGCAAAGCCGTTGACTGGGGATGGTTGGTCCACTAAACCAACACCTGCTGCACCAGAGAGCCACCACGCCAAATGACTTGCGATGACAGAACCTGCACAAGAGTGATCTCCACTGATAGGTCAGTAGCAACCGCATGAAGAGTATCAGGTACCTCGGTGTTTGAAGGGATATGTTTCTTCCACTGATGGGCAGCAGGAGGAACAGGGCGAGCACGTGTCTCTCACTAGCAGTAGCATCAACACCAGCCGCCACAAATGGGGCATCCCTTGTAGCCACAACAAGCCCAAGTGGTAAAAATTGGAAAGATTGCAGGGCCTCAATCGTCTCCTCCTCCCTTGGTCATCATAACCACCAGCCCGCTGAATTAGGCAACTCTTTCACCTGCAATGTACCAATCATACAAGATTGGCATGATTATGGGGTGCCAAGCAATTCCTCGTTCCCTAAGTTGCATCATGAGCTCGGTTTCTCCCACTAGACTACCCACCAACAGCAACACCAGCACCGGCAGCTACCACACCTATGCTACCCTCGTAGCGACAACACACCAGATGCGCAAATTGCCTTAATTATGCAACACAAAGCAGCTCTTCGCTCAATTGATATTGATACTAGCTTCAATTCCCTCCATGAGCTTGCTGGTCACCAACAACAGTGTCACCACCAGCCGTAGCCACAATTGAGGAGCCACAAGCGCCAGTGGGTAGACGTTGGAGCATTGTAATCAGAAAGGTCAAAGCCGCTAAAATCCAGAAGCTACAAATAACATTCAGAGGATGTTAGGGCCATGGAATTTAAAATGCCAAATTTGACTGAGACTATTGAATTCATACCACTGTTGGTTTTCTTTCGAAAAATCCGATCACCAGAAAATTTTACTTTCAATCAGGAGTCACTAGCATCACGGATGAAACTATTGAGAACACCAAAATAGGAGAGCAGCTTGCTGATGGCTTCAATGAAGAACTCTTTGTGGTCAGCTGGGCGGGAAACTTCGAAGTCAGATATGCTTGCATCTAAGTATGTCAAATTTGTCAGAATATCTAAAGAGCCAACAGAGGAAGCAACAACCTGGAACAATTTATTGGATATTGAAAACATTGTGAAGCGTCTTTTCTCTCTGTATATCGAGGAGAAAAGGAAACCACCTTATCTTGCTGAAGCTGAAGTTGATACAGAATTTCGAGGAAACACCGAAAAATGCTTTTGGTACGCAAATCAGCTTTTGGGTGTTTAAAAACCACCCTTTCTTTATAGGATCAATGAAGTGTAAGGATTTCGTAGAGGCTTTCTATGCATTTTATAAATCATTGTCTAGTGTTGATTGGGATAAGCTAATTAGCGAAAGAAAAAATCATGATTCAATTGGCATATAGAAAGAGTTCGTAAAGATTACTTTCGTAGATTAGTGTACTGGTCATCAGAAAAGAGAGGTTCCAGAAGTCTATGATACTAAACCTAGATTTTAAAGAAGGCGATGATGACTACAACACTTATCCATTCACTCCTGCAGATGACTATTTAGCGCTTTTTTCAGGACATGTTTTGTTCATGGTCCATAGATTGTACAAGATGCTTTGAATCTTCCTGCCATTGATTTTTATTTTTCTGTATCATAATATTTATTGCTCAAAGGTGCCTCTTTCTTCTAGAATAAACATGTGTAGTACATGAAGGAGATAGAGTCCATGATGGCCCATTATTTAGAAAAATTTGTATCAGGTTTTTTTGAAGATGTTTTGTATCTTCATTATGAGCATGGTGTATAAGTAATTGTACCATAAACTCATCTGTTTACTTCTAGTTTCTTTTAAAAAGAACTCAACATATGCCCATGCAGACCTTTTTACAAAAATATAATAAATTTCGCTATTGCAGACTTCTTGAGGCCATTATAGCATACGCAGACCAGGGTCAATATTTTTTTGTTCAGTATAAAGGTAAGTTTAATTAAGTATATTTTTTAGCATATCTCGAACAAGTTAAGGGAGAGAGAGAGTACAGAGGAGAGAAGGCGGCTGGGGTTTTGAGACAAGCAAATGAAAAGTGGGTGGGAGAGTCCCCTTACCCTTATGCCCTGGGCACTATATATAGACAATGGATACTTAGTGGCCCTTTGGTGGGACTGTGTTTTGCATGCCACTACACTAGCACTAGTTGGGCCTTTCTAGAGGGAAACTTGGCCTATATGCTATATGAACTCCCCCAACAGTAGCCCCTCGACTACCAAATTATGGCCGATACTACATGACCTAGTAGATGCTCATACAAGAAGAGGCACAAATACAACTCAAAACCTAGTTTTGAGGAATGCCCTTTGCAACCTACACGTGAGTGCCTCACTAAAAACTCCATCCCAGAAATAAGCACTGGGAGCACATGGAACAAAGCAATAGCACCAGGGCCCCACCTAGTAGGGTCAGCTGACCCCACCTAGGTTGTTGACCGGCCACTTCTCCATCCACATCATCGATATGTGGGAATGGCCAACAAGCACAAAATGCAGCACATCTACATGTTAATTTGGTGTCAATTTGATCCAAGAGCCCCCATGAAGTGTCACAAGGATTAGAGGGCCCACCAAGGATGGAAGAACACATATTCTGGAGATCAACTGACTTGGGCCAACTATCAACCGCCTTAGAGGATCAACCATCGTCGTTGGATGCAATGTCACTAGGTCCATGGGTCGATTGACCCTATAGGGGGTCACTCGACCCCACCTGTATGGTCCACCATGTCACACCTAGTTTTAAGAATAAAACTGAGTGGAAATCATATGTGTGTCCAAAATGTCAAATCACACATATAGCGACAAATTACTATCAGGAGACAATATTTTATTACGTATCGAATAACAATATTACATAGAGACAGAGTAGCGAACAAAAAGCGGAAACATAACTTCTAATCTTCAAGTGAAGTCTCCAAAAACCACAGGGACAATCAACTAGGGGAAGCATACGCGTAATACTTCTTATACTCCTTAGAAAAAGCAAAAAATCCACCTTCTGGTACCCATTAGGGATTTTGCCAAAGTAATTGAATAAAGCAAAGCACACCACCGCTCAAGCACAATATAAGGGGATGTGAGCTCAAAAGGTCAGATACGGTTAAACTATGGTACGCAATTTTAGTTGATTAAGTTTTAACCATTATATGCCTATGTAACTATGTTATGCTTAAGCTCCCAAGTGTGAGTAATAATCAAAGATAATAACAATATTGAAGATAACCAATCCATCCAAAGAACCAGCTATTCAATAAGGATCCAGACCATTTATGAACGAGAGCACAACTGATATATCAGTTTCAAAACACTATGCAGAGGTTGTACATCATTACCCAAGAGTCATAATCCCCATATGCTCGAGGCGACCAACCTCTATACTCACCCACTTCCAAGGTGAGTTGGCAGGGTTTCACTATGAAGCCTTCCAAACGTCCCTCTAACAAGTTAATAGGCGTGAGGTTTTAGATTTACCGGCAGATACAGATACCCTCCTTACTAAAGTGGCATACACAATCACGGTAGTACACACAAGGCTAGAAAACCGAACTATACCCATCTTAGCACCACCCTCTTGTGCTTGCGCCTTTTGTAACCACTAACAAGCTAGAAAAGATTCGTTTACTTGGCTAAAGTCAGAGCCATGTAGCCCTCATGGTTGTATGTTAAATCTTAGGTTACCGCTTAAAGAGAAGTCCTTATGGAGAGAAACTAGTGCACCAAAAAAAAGGGCCAATACTCTAGCCCCTTTGTACCATGTTGCTAAAAAGCATATTTTAATCATAGAGTTGGATATATCTTTAGTCAGGATTACATATCATAATTATTGGTTAAAGCAAGCTAAGCATATTACCTACATAAACTCAATAGGTCACAAGGAACAGGGTACCAATATCACAGAAGCAAAATCAGACAATTCATTAAACACATGCATATGAATGAGATTACATTAATAGTGAATAGGTATCAAGGAGCCTCATATTATATTTGTCTTCAAACATTGCTTAACTTTCTCCACACTTAGCTTCTGACCACCAGCTTCACTTCTGGCCGCCAATACTTACGGACAGCTCTCCTACTCACAGATCAAAGCAACCAAACACACTAGCAAATATACAACCCAACAAACGAAAAAAAACTATGATCAACACCCAGGAACTGAACACGCCCACAGGAGCGAAGACGCCCACAAGTTTGTTCTTCTGGCTGGGTCGTTTAAGGCTATCTCCAACAAGTGACCCATATGGGCATCCAAACCCAAAATAGGTAACAAGAGATCCAAAATCAGCCTCCAATAGACTGCCTGTATGGGAGACCCATTTTAGGTTGCCTGAGAGGCACAACCCAAATATGAACATCTTTTTTTCCTGGAAACTCATTTGCAGAAAGGGTTCTCATTTGGTCCTGTTGGTGGAGAAGATGCCGAATAGGTATTGAATCTCTTTGCCTGTAACGCTATCCAAAAGTCAAATAGGGCCTTGTTTAGATTGAAAAAAATTTCAATCTGATGAATAGTACCACTTTCGTCTTATTTGGCAAATATTGTCTAATCGTGGACCAACTAGGCTCAAAAGATTCATCTCGTGATTTCCAACTAAACTGTATAATTAGTTATTTTTTTACCTACATTTAATACTCCATACAAGCGGCTAAAAATTGATGTGATGAAGAGAGAGTGAAAAAACTTGAAATTTTAAGGGAAACTAAACAAGGCCTAGGTCTTGTATTTTTTTTGGTATTGTTGGAGATAGTCTCAAACTCAACAAAATGGGTGCAGCCGTGCAGGCCCTTGGCCTACAGATGACAGATGACCGGCTGACTGATGGAGCGCGTCTGCTGAGAATGCCCGAGCTTTCCGCTCCATTGTCCGGGATATTCAATTCGTGGCGCCCTCAGATTATCGATCGGAGGGTAGATATGTCCTACTACGTTGCCTTTTGCCAGGACCAGCAGCAGCTACAGTGCTGCGTACGCGTTGATTAGCCACTGAATTTCTTCCCAACTTTCCGTTCTGAGTACTCGTGCTATTCACGGTGTCGATGTTTTTTTTTTCCTTCTCTCATGGCTCACGGCACAAGAGAATGAAGTTTGTGACCGTTGATCAAGGGCCAGCTTTTTCTCTTCTTTCGGCGTGGTTGGCCGGCCAGCCAAAGAGCCCGTTCACTTCACCGACGCCCTCGTTGCGTCTTGTCGCCTGTGCGTGAGCAGCCATGGAAAACAGCAACGGGACACGCCAGGGCGCCACAAGAAATAGGAGCCGTGGTCATCTTTCACAACGACTCGGGCCCGTGCTACTGGCGTCGAGCAGTTGGGCGGCCTCCGTTCCATCGCCGGCGCCCGCCGTGCTTCCGCAGCCGCCGTGACGATACCGTGCGCGCGCCAGCCCAGCCTAGTTAGTGCAACATTAAAGCGTTCCGCGTTATTTCGAACCGTCGTACGTTGGGCCAACGACAAGAAAACGCGCCGCGGTCACCCGGGGCTCCAGGCGAACCACTCCACTCCACACCACTGCCGCCCGAAGCCGTGTCGAGCCGCTCTGCGCACCTGCAGGCAGGACACCGTGCCCGTGGTGAGGTGCCGCGGCGGCCGGGAGAGAGGAGGGGAATGGCGGACGGCGCCGGGGAATCGGAGTCGACGGCGCTGGAGTTCACGCCGACGTGGATCGTGGCGGCGGTCTGCTCCCTCATCGTGGTCATCTCCCTCGCCGCCGAGAGGTGCCTGCATTACCTCGGCAAGGTAACCGATTTTGATGCTTCCTTGCGTGCGTTCCTGAGCATCGAAACGCCTCGCTCCTCGTCTCCCTCCTGAATTAATGCCGCACTGTCCACTGCGATGACTGGCATGGCAGACGTTCAAGGGGAAGAACCAGAAGGCGCTCTTCGAGGCTCTCCTCAAGGTCAAAGAAGGTATTGATCTGTTTTTCCCCCTCTGTCGTTCGGCCCGTTTCCAGGTGATGTTCTGTTCCGGGAGAAGCTGAGGTTTATGCGCTCCTGTCACTGTCAGAAAAAGGGGGAGTTTTGTTCATCTTCAGTGACTACTAGAGTTCTTCGATTTTCCTCAATAGTCAATACTCTATATCCGATGCCCTTTTTCCCCTTTTGGCAGAGCTGATGCTTCTGGGGTTCATCTCCCTGCTGCTGACGGTGTTCCAAGGAATGATGCAGAGGACGTGCATTCCTCAGGAGTGGACCATCTACATGCTCCCATGCCGTAACGCCAAGGAGCAGGCAGAGCTGAGCCCCACGGAGGCGCATGGCCTTGCTGCCGGAATCTTAGGCCTCACTCGCCGGCGTCTGCTTGCCGAGGGCGGGCCCATGGCCCAGCATTGCCAAAAGAAGGTCGGTGGACGAATCACACCTGCACTTTGGTGGTCTATCTGATGCTTGTTATAACGACTATGCTTCCAATCATTGAGAAAACAACTTCAAGTTTTGTAGATTGTATCATTAATATCATGTCTCGTGTTTGATGTAAGTCGGGAACTTACATGAACGAACACGTTGCGGGGTCTTTCTTTACTTTCCCAGTTGCCATTTTAGACAAGGTGAACACGTGGGTTTCCCCAGACCCCAGGTGCAGTTTTATTGGCTATTATTATCCAATTAGAATTATCCCAAATCGTGCTTGCATTTTTCATTGCATACGACTTTCCCTATGTAGAAATAGGCAATTTCTATTCCGAAGAGGAAGTCCACTAATTTTTAGAATTTTTAATTAGTTAAAGTGATTCAACTACTACGGAACATTTCAGAATGGAAAATGTGCAAGTTTTACGCCATTTACTATTTGGAGCCTGAATAAAGTAGCCAAAAAGGATGGCCAATTAGTGTAAGTAGTAGTATATTCTTACAGCTTCTCCATTCGAAAATAGCAACTTATGTCATGTGCTTAGCTACTGATATTGGCTTTCCTGTATTTCGTCGTGAGATTAGTTGTCCTTGCCTTGCTAGATCGATGCTAATAGTACAGGAAACACAAATACTTGTCAATGATCATGATGTTTCCTTAGGATACCGTCTCTATAAGATTGAAACTTTTCTTTCAAAATCTGAAAAAATGTGACATTATGGAGCAACAGAGTTAAGGTTCCAAGGCAACCATGATTTTAGTTCTAACTCCAGCATATTTGTCCACAGGGAGAAGTTCCTTTGTTGTCAGTTGAAGCACTACATCAGCTGCATATCTTCATTTTCATTCTGGCCATTGCACACGTGATTTTCTGTGTTTTAACTATGCTTTTAGGAAGTGCGAGGGTAAAGTATCGATGACATTTCATTCATTTGTGCGTAAATGAATCTTAGTTTCATGTAATTTTAAATTTAATTAATTCCATCTTGTTACTCAGATTCGTCAATGGAAACACTGGGAGGATGAAATTCAGAAGGGTGCTACAGAAAATGGTAGTAGTGTCTTGTTTGCTGTTCATGTTTTGGTTAAATGATATAGGAGTACTTGTGGTCTGGTAGCAAGTAGCAATTGTCCTTTTATAAACAAGTTAATGCTCATGTTAATTAATGAATAAAATTAAGGCTCCCTTTTTTTGGTACATTCCCATGGAACTACAGGGCCTAGGAAGGTGACCGATGTGCATCAATCTGAATTTATCAGGGAACATTTCAAGGGTATTGGCAGAGATTCCACAATGTTGAGCTGGCTGGTAAGAAATGGATCCCATGTCGTTTTCAGTCAAAATAATGTATCTTCTGTCTGAACTACAGCTGAATTAATTTCTAAAGCTTACACTATCCTTTTCATCATACAATCTAGTTCGGACTAGACAGACTAGGCTACCCGACCAACTTGTGCAACCTGCGATGTTGTTGTTCCCTCTTGTCCCTCTTACACAGTTCCACTTATCAATTGGATTACATTGGATAACTTACTAACAATGTTTTAAGAAATAGTCCCAAACCAAAATGAATCTGAATGATTAATACTACATATGAGTAAATTTTTACTACTGCACCATTAGTTCATTTTTATTAAGTACTTAATTATCAAGTATCAGTTTAACCAACTCATTAAGCTTTTACTTTCAGCATTCTTTTGTTAAGCAGTTTTATGGGTCGGTTACTAAATCAGACTACACTACAATGCGACTTGGCTTCATCATGGTAAGGATAACACAACAAAAAACTAACTTTTTATTCCCTACACAATCATAACAGGTCACAATTTTCCTTTGCAGACACATTGTAGGGCAAACCCAAAATTTGATTTCCACAGATACATGATGCGAGCTTTGGAGGCTGACTTTAAGAAGGTGGTTGGCATAAGGTACTCCAATCAGCAAAGTCATACATTTACCAGTTAATGTACCAACAGTTGTTGAGCACAATTGGTGAACCTAACTATCTTGTCTTTTCATACCTCTCTTAGCTGGTACTTATGGATATTCGTGGTGGTATTCATGTTGCTGAACGTCAATGGTGAGTTTAATGTACTGAAAGAATCATTTAAGCCTCTAATTCTGTACAGAGCTGCTTTAGCACTGCTTCTTTACTGTAGGTTACTAGTATTTGCTGTAAACTAGTACTCTTCAGTACATCTGTGTTGATGATTATATATCTCTTGCAAATCTACAGGTTGGCATACATACTTTTGGATCTCTTTCATTCCCCTTCTTGTAAGTATTTCTTTATAAACTAATTGAGTTTCCTGGGAACTTGCAAACTTCATTTTTGAGGAATTTCAGATCACTTCTGAATTTCGCCCTTGACACGAGACTGTGAACTTACCGGGCACTTCTTTATTTGCTTCTTGCAGCTTCTCTTGGCCGTTGGCACCAAGCTAGAGCATGTCATAACTCAGTTGGCTCAAGAGGTCGCCGAGAAGCACTCCGCCATAGAGGGCGACTTGGTCGTCAATCCGTCAGATGACCACTTCTGGTTTGGAAGCCCAAAAATCGTCTTGTACCTGATCCACTTCATCCTCTTCCAGAACGCATTTGAGATTGCATTCTTCTTCTGGATTCTTGTAAGTGCAACCAAACTCCACAAACTACTGAGGAACTAAGATTGAAGGCTTACTGCAGCTTCTTTTCTCTCTCTTTGACAGACTACCTACGGCTTCAACTCCTGCATCATGGACCACGTCCCCTTCATTGTGCCGAGGCTAGTTGTCGGGTAATTTGCGGACCTTCTGTCTGGCTACTCATCCCATTTCGAACAGTCCAAGAACCATCAATGTGTTTCAGACTGATGATGTTAGCCTTGCAGGGCCATCATCCAGCTGCTCTGCAGCTACAGCACCCTGCCTCTGTACGCCATTGTCACGCAGGTGCGTGCCATTATACTTTCCATGAGTAATTGAAACATATATATTGATGGTTTAAACTATTTTCTTGTTTGCAAAGATGGGGACCTTCTTCAAGAAGGAGATCTTCGATGAGCACGTGCAGCAGAGCCTCGTGGGCTGGGCGCAGAAGGCCAAGAAGAGGAAAGCGCTCAAGAACAATGGCGATGGCAGCACCGGCGCAGCCGGATCGGCATCGGCACATCCATCTGCGAGGCTCGAACTGATGAGACGAGCTGTCGTTCTTGAAGAAGGCGGTAGTACCGGTGGCAACGGGAGTGAAGCCAGTGCGGCCGAGCTACAGGACAGGGTCCCGAAGCTCTGAACGCTGTAGCAAACGCCCGGCAGGGCGTCAGAAGATGCCATATGCTGTATGGCTGTTTAACCAGATGGTGCAGTGTAGTTCTCTCAAAAAAACCAGATGGTGCAGTGTGATACTCCGTATGATGTTTTGTATGCTTTTTTGGATTCTGACTTTTGCACGGTGTTATGGAGTGGGGAGCTTTCTGTAGTTTTGTGCTCATGGAGAGGCCAGATAGGAGACGCCTCGCGAGGGCCAAAAACCACGTCCTGAGCGCTGCCAGGGCTGCAGTGCGTTCTGAAAGGAAGAAGGAAAAAACTTGAAAAAGCAACAGACGCCGCTGCCCGCTGAGCAAGTACAAATACTAGTATACCACAGCGAAGGCGGGCTGTGCTGATTAGGCAGTCCCAAACATGTATTCTCAGATATTCAATTGGTAAACAGAAGCATCGCTGAGATGATCTCATCAGAACCGTGTACAAAAGGTATATGGCATATATAATTTAAAAAAAATAAAGCCGGAGTTGATTCTAGTAGAGGGTCCCTCGGTTCTACAGCCATACAAAATTCTACTCTTGATCTATTTTAGCACTGCCGCAATAGCCAAGAGGCACTAGAGACATTCGACCATCACCATTTCCACGCCTGCCTCTGGATCTTGGAGTTCATGGTGCCCTTACCCTTGTCCTTGTAGGCGTTTCTGGATGACACTAGCCTTCTCCACCCATGAGCAGCTGCTATTGCCTTTTTCCTTTGCTTGTTCAATTGTTTCGTGAGCTCAGCATCTTCATCAACATCCTCTGGTGCAGTGGCGGATTTAGGATGAAAATCCAGGAGGGGCTTAAGTTCACACGGGGATAGAGACATGAAGCTCAGTTAACACTCCAGCATCGTCTTCAACCTCAGCTCAATGGTCAACCTCCTCCTTTCCTTCCTCCAATGGTAGAAAAAAATATGGAGGGGCTGAGGGGGGGCTTCATAGGCTCAGCCACGGTATCTGCCCCTGCTCTGATGAGTCGTCATCTTCCTCGGAAAGCATGTTGCCCCCAGATTCAAGCGGTTTCATAGCATCTCCATTGCCACCTAGAAAACTCGGCCTGCAGGGGTCAAGACCGCCCCCACAGTATTGTGATTAAGAAGAAGGTCTTCTTACACAGACCGAGAAAATCTCCGAACCTCCGTCCCATCCATACACAGGGAGCCGTCACCCGTGAGAAGGGCCGGCTCTTAACCTATGCTTTGACCTGGGGCGAGTGAGGGGATTTTTTTACCCTCAGCTTGAAATTCGCTCTCATGGGAGTTAGAACTCAGGACCTGAGGGGTGCCTCGGGAACTGCTAACCAACTGGACTAGCATCCTTTGGTCTTCTCCATTGCCACCTGAGGGTGCCTCTGTGATTAAGAAGGTCTTCTCCAATTGCCACCTGAGGGAGGAGTTTCCAATTTGGTCTCGTTGCTACAACTTGTTCCATGCTGTGCAGTGAAAAAAAGTAAGACAAATGCCATCAAAAGTTTGCATATTCATTCCGATGGATAGATGACTAACCTCTTCGGAAAAAGTTCCAGGCGCATCTGAATCCCTTGAGGCAAGATTGCAATCAGGCTCATCAGAACCGTCTTGAGAGACAACCAAAATACACTTCAATAACAGTGACTCCTAACTAGACACTAGCCTAATTACTTGATTACAGGTACAGTCTGTACATATTCAAATTAACTTGCTAGGCAGACGTACCTGGTCTATCTTCAAGGAAACCAAAGGCACAGCATCACCAACCTCATCATCGTTGTCGTCATCATCATCTGAGCTGGAATCATGCCCTTCAGCATCTTCCTCAATGTACTGTAAGAAAGTTGGCCAAAAAAAAGCAGTATGAGAGAACTAAGCCAGAAAACATCTATAAATGTATGTATGAATAACAAATTTGCAGAAACATCTAACCTACCGTCTCCATCTCCACTTGTTCTTTCCTAGTAAATCCACTAGCAGCTAGTTCCTTGTCCAAGGAACCAGCAGCCTTTTTCACGGACAAGAAAGAAGGTCTGCTATTCCCTTCGTCATCACTTTCAGATCCAGCTTGTTCTTCATTTTTCTCTGACGTAAGATTGAACCTAACAGGAAGAAAAGAAATCTCAATAAGAAAACAATTCTACCGAATTAGGCTGATTTGAAGCTTTCTTGCATATATTATAACCTTTTGTTAAAGAACTTGTAGATACATTCAATGTCTCGATCAAAAAACCTGCAAAGCAAAATCCATTTAAAAAAATACAAGACATTGTCACATTAGTTATCTGAGTAAGCTACATACATTTGGGCATTACGATGAGAAACAGACACCATATGTGGAAAGTCAATAATCATAATTTTTTTCATCATCATCAATCTGCATGACATTGGCATCAATGAATTTAATTATACACTGACATATGAAAAAAATTACAATATGTAGTTGAATTGTATTACTATATCACAAAACTAAGTGCTTGAAAGCTGCACCTAGAAATTATTCAAACAAATGGATCTAGGTCATGTGTTTACCACAAAAAAGTCGTGTTCCATAGTATCTTATCCAGATAAATTTTATACTTACACAAAGAATTTAAAAATTATAAATTAACACAAACAAGGAAAGGAAAAAGAAAAGATACCATGATATTGAACTTATTAAAGTCACAATGTATCAGTCCATGCTCAGCCAAACGAACGATAAGACCAAGAATTGTGTCAAAAACATCGTCTGGATTTTGTAACTCTTTCACTTGAACACTACAGAGCATAAAGCAACTTGTATCAGGATCTGCTTCACAGAACATACTCTTCAACTAATATGAATCTGCGGTTGACAGATATATGCTTACAGAGGATATCCCTGCACAAGTGACATGATCACACAATGTCGATTGCAATCCACAGCAGTTGGAACAGGGAGACCATGGTCCCCTAAAGCCTGGAGATATAAGCAGTAAAGGATAACCAAACAAAAAGGAAAAATAAAAGGGCACATAGCTCAGATATACTTAAAAGAAATAGAATGAGAAAAAACCTTCATAAAGGCAAATTCCTTCAAGGCTGCAAGTCGTGAGAGGTACGGCCAATTAAAGCTCATTCGGTGCCTTAGATAGTCACGCTTAGATTTCACAGCCCTAAAAGATGTCCTACCCAACCTATGAAGCTTCATGGCGAGTACTGTAGCATCCTCTGTGGCGACCTCAAATATGTCTGCATATCACAGAGATATTAGAAACAACTTCATGTGCCCTTGCCACATTATACTAAAACAAAGAGCAAACACTATGAGCACAACATACCTAACTCCTTTCCAACACCGATCTGACGGCCAACTGAAGCAAAAACTCCTCGATTAACCAAAGTCTTGGTGGCAAGGAAGTCATATCCTAGATAGGTGAGCTGATATCCATCATCTGTATGAAATGGAACCAATAAAGCAATAAAGACTTGGAGCTAAGTGCTACTGCACTAGCAACGCAAAATTCTATAATCATGATTAACTGTCAATGACTCACATTTAGTGGCATCATGATGCACTAGCTTGTTCTTCAAAAGATTCCTCAGCACTTTGTATGTGCCTCCATGCCTAAATTCATAAAGCATAAGAACATATTCCACTGAGATGGAGTATAAATTCTTCCCACTCAGCAAACAATAACTTCATTTGACATTTGTTTAAGTGGTTAGGACAACAATAATGAACATCATTAAGAGTAACATTAGCTGCACCAACCCTCCATGTTTTCAGACTAATTGTTTTCAGCATATTGATGTTTATAAAAAACTAATACAGAACATATCTTTGTTTTTTTCCTATTGAATGAAAGGATAAGCAAAAATGAGATTTCATGCTACTCTATGTACCACAAGGTAGAAATGTAGAATAGCAAACCAGAACTAAAGAAATTGCATACTGTGCAAGGTCCAAACAGCAGCAGTACTGCCTCCAATCATCCACATGCTGAAATTGCAACTACCAGTTAACATCTAAAACTAGCAACCACAAGCATATCCTCAGCATAGCCATAGACTACAGGACTGTGAACAAAATAAAATCTTATTTCAGTCCGGCTATCCTGTCGACAAGTTCTGCTGGAACAATCTCGTGCTATAACAAGTCCAAAGCAACAACCAAAAAACTAACTTAAGTCACGGAAACCGGCGATTTAATATGTTACGGGATGCGAGGTCGAGGTGCAGGGTGTTGGGGATCTTATGTTGCGCATGCCCATCTCGACGGCGGTGAGGACACGGAAGTCGTCCTTGGCAGGTAGCGAAGGGCGTTCACATCAAGCTTCATGGTGTCCTGTCCTCCTCCTGCTGTTGCAGCCAGGGGCGGATCACTGATGATTTTTGCAAAAAAGTTCGAAGCAAGCAAGCATCAAATAGCCAAATAGCTTTAAGCTAGGGTTTGGGTGCTCTATTTCGCACAACAAGAAGGGAATAGAAGGGGTGGCAATACCTAGCGAGTGATCCTCACCGGAGAAGAGAGAGATTGCCTTAAAAAAGGGGGGTTTTTTGGGATGGGTGCCATTACAATTCTCGTTGATCTGAAACATGCCATTACAATTTAGGTATCCGGAAGCTTGCCATTACAATTTTGACATACTCTGAAATATGTCACTCCGTACGCGAGACAAACGTTTGGGCCCACTTGCAGGCTTACATGGTAGACGGTCGACTGTAGCCATCCGTATCCCATCTCCATCTAAACGACGCGGTGTCCATCGCCGTCTTTCTGTCTCTATCGTTCTCACTCTCCCTGTCTCTCCCCAATCAGCCCCGACCAAGAACCCTAAAGCGGCGACTCCGGCAGCGGCGGCAGCGACGAACCCCACGGCGACGCAGCAGGCCAAGGAGGCGGCGCAAGGGGGTCTGTCGAAGGTAGGCGATGGAGTAGTGTGCAGGTCAATGGTGGACGCGGGCCCGCGCAGGTCGCCACGGATGGAGGACGGCAACAAAAGGTACTTTCTCTCCTTGCTACGCACAGAACCGAGTAGATTAGGCCTGAATTTATGCATTAGCGTTAGTGAAGTACAGATTTTGATGTGATTTGGTTGATGCTAGGGTTCCACTGTTTTCGCTAGAAATTAAAGTGGAAGCATTTTGTACGACACACTCTTTGGGTAGGAAAGCTTACACAAAGGGCTCTGTGATTAAGTGGGATGTGGAGATAGGCTCATTTTTCTTTGATTTAATGCTGTCAAATGGTCTCCTACTTAGTGTCCTGTTGTTTGGTTCTTTGACAAGCGGTTGTGTGAAGTTGTCAGACTAGAAAACCAGTTCTAGATGAATGACATTTTTGAGATGTATAAGAAGCAGATGCGTTGCCAGATTGTTGCAAGAGTGTTTGACAAATCTATGTGCCCTGTTGATGAATTTGCTGCACTAGAGCCTTTATGACTAAAGGCTTTGAGTTAGCTGATACGAGAACAGACCCAACAAGATTTATTGCTAGGTGCAAAGCTGAGGGATGTCCTTGGTGCATTCATGCATCTAGGATACATGTCCGCAAGACAATACGGGTAAGTGGCTGTGCACTAGTTCATTTTTTTGTTTGCTTTTCCTGACTTTGTTTTGTTTATGTAGATCAAAACACTGGGTGCAGAGCATAATTGTCCAAGTACAAAACTTATAGAAGGAAAGATGGCAACACAGGACTGGTGTGCAGTTAGGTTGGGAGATTGGTTCAAGAAAAATCCAACAAAAGGTCCAGGTGATTGCAAAGAGAAGTTGGAAGGTGACTATGGTATTAAGTTGAAGTATTCTAAGGCTTGGTCAGGTATGAAGGTAGCATTAGAAAAAATTCATGGTAATATGAGGAAAGTTTTCAATTGTTATTCAAATGGGATGCTTAGATTGAAAAAGTGTCTCCTGGTAGCTTAATAGAGATAGAGCTTGAGAAGGTTGGTAAGAAGAATAGGTTTAAGAGGATTTTTTATTGCTCTCAAGCCTTGTGTGGATGGTTTTGTGGCCGGATGTAGACCATTTCTGTATATAGATGCATCAAGCCTGAATGGTAAGTACAGAGGGCAACTAGCTTCAGCAACCAGTGTTGATGGACATAACTGGTTGTATCATGTAGCATATGGCATTTTTGACTCAGAAACCGAAGACAAATGGAAATGGTTCTTGCAACAACTAATTTCTAGAGCCATTGGTGATGTACCAAATCTTGTAATTTATTCAGATGCATGCAAAGGCCTGGAGAAAGCAGTGGGAGCAGTGTTTCCAACAGCTGAGAATAGGGAATGTATGAGACATTTGTACAACAATTTTATGAAGCAATATTCTGGGGATGTATTCACAGATCATCTTTATCATGCTGCTAGAAGCTACACTCAAGGTCTCTTTCAGTGGCACATGAAGAAGATTTTTGAATTTGCCCCAAAAACTGTAGAGTACCTTGAAACTCATCACAATAGGATGTGGTGCAGGTGTGGGTTCTCAGAAAACAACAAGTGTGATTATTTGACCAACAATGTGTCAGAAAGTTTCAATACACGGGTGAAGCCATTCAATGCACTTATGAATTATGAACTTGTAATATTGGCCTTGCTATAGTACTTCTGCTACCTATCATTTTACTACCTGTCAATGAATTATGAACTTGTTTCCTGTACTATTGGCCTTACAGTTTTTTTGTAATATTGGTCTTGCATTTTTTTGTGCTGTGGCATGCAGCTAGCCAGCAGTAGCAGCAGCAGCCACTGGCAAGCAGCAATATCACCCAGATAGCTGTCGAATAAGGGCACATGTCAATATATGAGTAACATCATTGCATATCAAATATTTACAGCTGAACAATCTGTTTCATTGCACAATCTGTTTACAGCTCAACAAACACGATAATTGCATATCAATTTTTTAAGTAACCTAAATCAGTTAACATTACAGCAAACCTCAACAATGACACCAAAGCTAAGGAGTTATCACTTCCACATTACATCAATATTTAAGCAGCTACCATACATCAGAAACACCAAAGCTGAGGAGTTTTCACTTCCACATTGTAGCAACAATGACGCTGATTCTTCCTTCAAACCGGCATATGCTTCACCAGACACTGCACTCAATCAGCCTGCGTCCTTCATTTGCAGCTGGCGTCCATGAGCTTTTGCAGCTTCATACTCGACCTCGAAGCCAATGAAGCCACATGTGGTTGGATCACCCTGTGTTCGGATCACAGTTGTGTCATTCAGTGAAAAACAAGACTTTGCACAAGCCAAGCGTTGCCGCCTGCTGGTTCTCTAGTGTCAACGAGATATGGTCGGCAGTCTACCGAGGGGTATGCCCAAGGTAGTAGATTGTCGGCAGACAGGTGCGTAAGCTACGAACTAGATGGTGACGCAAGACAAACACGAGGATTTATCCAGGTTCGGCCGCCGTGAGGGCGTAATACCTACGTCCTGCGTCAGATTGTATTGCTATGTATGAAGAGATGTAATGAGATGTATGACCTGTCCTCTAGGGGACCCCTCCCTCTTCTTATATACTCTGGAGGAGGAGGGTTACAAGTAAAGTATCCAATTTGGTATTATTACAATGTCTAGTACACCTTGTAGCCTTGCGGTGCACACCTTGATCTTGTGGGCTAGGCCACCTCGGACGGTGCAGCCCATGTATAGCCATGAGGGTATCCGGGGGTATATCCCCCACATCCAGCCGTTGCAGCCTGCACCGGAGTCGCCAACGACTTCAAACGCCGCCGCCTGCTGGTTCTCCCAACGCAGCTGCTTGCACCGCCGCCGCCGCACACCTGAATCATGCCGGCCACCGCCTTCAAGCACTGCCACCGCCGCCGCCAAATCACGAGCTAGGGTTCGTGGATGGGATGGGGAACGGGGACGGGAGAAAGAAGAAGATCAACGCGGCGCTAACTAACGGAGATGACTGATATTTTCACCAACGTTTGCGTCCAGTATACATACGGTGCTGACAGTGGGCCCTCATACGGTTTGGCTGTACAAAATGGCATGGTTCAACGAAGCTAGGAATTGTAATGGTGTTTCTCAGAATAGGTGATTTCCAATGGCGTTTCTCAAAAGTTGAAGAATTGTAATGGAGTCTTTCCAAAAAAAACCCTAAAAAAAGAGAGACGGTAAGGGCTGCAGCGGCGGCGGTGGCGGTAGCCCACCTCGTTGCACAAAGGGACAGAGACAGAGTGGACGCGAGGTGAAGCGAACGGATGCAGCGGATGCGGTAGCCCAATCCGGGCCTCCAGGGTTGTCCAGCCCAAGCAAAGCGCGCCCGCACGGGCCTTCTGCTGGGTCGTTCTTTTTCATCCTGTTTGTTTTGTCATTTTTTCTTATTTCTTTCTTTCTTTCAACTCTCTTTTCATTTTTTTTGTTACTAACAAAGATGCCTGTGCGTTGCCACGGGTTCCCGTTTGTTTCGATGAAATTTAGCTTATGCTGATTTATTGCTAGAGGAAAAATATTGTTCGTTCGCAAAAAAGTACTGCTAAGGCAGTGCTTAGACCAATGGACTTTGACTGAACTTAAATGATCACCTCACCTTCCTTTGTATCTCATCTTCCACCGTTGATTATTACAGCTCAAATCCAGAGTACGTGTTTATTTCTCATCCACAACTACTGTGGCACAATAAATGTTAATTTGGTGTCATAATATTTTCACTTTTTCTATAAAACTCGCAAACATGCCCGTGCGTTGCAACGGGAGAAAAATATTATCAAATGCTTGACATGTTTGCTTCAGTTTGCTGAACAGCTCACTTACACATGTTAATTGTATAGGTGCTACTTTTGCTGTTGTGAATTGTTGTTATGATTTCTGCGTCGATCACAAATGAATGCACACATTAATGGGAAACAAGAACGACGATTTTACATATATATTTTTTTATCTTTTTTATAACATTTAAAGGCTATACTTTATCTTATGATAACTATGACAATCCCTAAAATATATTATTATTGGCAATAATATGACATCGTTCTATTAATTCTATATCGAATTAAAATACAGTCATATTATTTCTTCCGTTGTAAGGCATAACAATGTTTACTCGTAAATATATCATAACTTTAGTTTCGTACTATATTTGTGTCGGTAGAGTTAGATATCAAGTTCAACAACTTCTTTCGTGGATCCATAAAAATGTCAAAGATGTAATTCTAATATCTTAAGTCAGTAAGGGGTTAGTTGTTGTCATGTCAAAAATTGGTCTGATCGTTGATGAGTACGATTGAGACCTCTCTCAATTTTTACATGTCAATCCTCGTTGAGGATTACACTGGTATATGCAGACAACTTGGAGATTTGTACTGATATATGTGTATAGCTTGGAGGTACGTTTGTTGTAATTATATAGAAATAGATACAAATATAGATAGGTACATAGATATAGAATAGATTGGATGACAAACTACTTAAGATTGATTAGTTGGACCATCGCCTAATAGTACTAAGTTTTATTCCTAATTAAATGTACATCAATGACTTAGGGCCTATTTGGCATGCATGAATTTCACATGAATTATGCAGATATTTCACATGAATTAATTCAGGAATAGGGAAAAATTCCCGTGTTCCAAACAGAGCCTTAGTGATAATTAAATTTACATCAACGACTTAGGACCTATTTGGAACAGAGGAATTATGCAGATATTTCACAACAATTAGTTCAGGAACTGGAAAAAATCCCGCGTTCCAAATGGAGCCTTAGTGATAATTAAATTTACATCAACGACTTAGAGCTTATTTAGAATGTATAAATTTCATAGGAATTATACAGGTATTTCATAGGAATCAGTTCAGGAACAGAGAAAAAATCACGCGTTCCAAACGGGGCCTCAATGATCAAAATATTTATTTATTAGGAAAGGATTAGAAGTTCAAAGAATCAGAATACTATATTTGTTATTTTCTATTCTCTGTATATATAAGAAAAAAACAGAAGACAAGGTACCGGGAGGGAAAAAAAAAGAAGAAACTAAAAAGTTCCGGAACTAACAGCGAAAAAGGAAACAGAAATAGAAAATAGAAAAATAAAAAAGGAATTGGGAAAGGACACGGGCGGGCACAACATTTTTCACAGAAGAAACAGAAGTTTCCATCTGAAGGCAATACGGAAAAATCACAGCAGGAGATTCTAAAGCGCGTGGTTGGATAAAAAGAATTTTGGTGGACGCTTGCTATATAGAAAGTAAAATAAGATTTTATCTAATTTATTTTCTATTTGAATTAGGATTCCTATTCCTATTCGGTTTATTCAGGCTTGGAAAGATCTATTTGTCCTAACTATCTAGGGTCATATAAATCCGGACAAAAGAAACTTTCCATTGTTCGGTAGTTAGAGGAAGACGGACAAAAAAATGAATGGATGAAAAAAAGAGCCTGAAATTTTGCCACTTTATTATTAGGTATAGATATAACCAAATCTAAAATAGTTTGACTTTAGATAATTCTATAAAAGTTGATTTCATTTGGGCGAAGTGAGTATAGTAAAGAGTCTTCTCTAAAGTCTAAACAACAGTAGTAGTAATAACCATAATAATAATAATAGATGCACATAATTTTTCACTACATTGTTGTGCTTTAGTGATTAAATTTCAACCGCAGATATGATGTTAGAGGATGCCCTCATGTATATATGTATTCAAATGGTATTTTTTAAGAAAAACAAGAGTATATTACGTAGGCATGACCGTCTTTTTTGTTTTTTAGCCCTTTTTCGAAAGATTTTCTCAAATATGTCCCTGGCGGAAAGATTTCAAAAAATAGACCCTTATCTTGGCGCCATGGTCGTCGGCACCAAGGTAACACGGCATGGCGCCAGGGTAACTAGCGCCAAGACCTTAACGTGTGGCGCTGACATGGCAGGGTCTTGGCGCCGTGATCTTTGGCGCCAAGACTTGGCGTCACTCTAATTGGCGCCAAGCCTGGCCCCACAGATCACGACGCCAAGACCCTGTTTTAAGTACTCAAATTTACCGTGAGATGGACATGTAGCCATATTTCCATCCCCATCCCATAGCAAATTTAAAGACTTAGCCAAATAAATCTGGATTTTTGCTACGGCTTGAATATGTTAGAATACCAACTACCATGTGGTAGACATATAGAAAAATGGCTTTTTACCATGACTTGGACATTTACAAATTTGAAATTTTAACATGACTTGGATATTGAGAAATGTGACTAACTCTAGAGTTTTTACGGTGACTTTCTGTTTGATCACTTAAAACAACTTAGAAATACTTAGGATAAAAAATGATATACATGATAATAGGTTTGTGGCGCCAGGCTTGGCGCCAATGGTGACGGCGCCAAGGTGCTGCCACGTCAGTGTCAGCTCGGCGTCGTCGGCCAAGTGGCATGGGGGCTTGGCGCCAACGTTAACGGCGCCAAGCTGTGTTATCTTGGCGCCAGCGTTGATGGCGCCAAGCCCTGAGTCCATTTCCTGAAATCTTTCCGTCAGGAACATATTTGAGAAAATCTTTCAAAAAAAAAGACTAAAAAACAAAAAATACGGTGATGTCATAATGAAACCATGAAGCTAACAACGAATTCAGTTGAGGAGCAAGGCAGCGCACGTTTCTTGGAGAGCAAACCGATTCGGTCCACGTGCTAGTTATCTTAGTGCAGCGCGGGCTATGTGATGGAGGCGTGATTTGAGAAGTAGATCACCATTGGCGAGGTGGAGTGAGGAGAGCAGCATGAGCAGGGGTGGCGGTGTGGTGGCAACTGGTAAACGCATCCACTCCTCGTCCCCGGTGGCAGCTGGGCAACGCGTGGTCGAGCTCGTACATGTCGGAGATGCGGAGCCTCCTATGATATCTAACCATGGAGATCGAGTCACATGCGAGCTGCTCATCCTCAGATTGAGTGCGCGCAACGTCGGTGGCAAGCGAGCGCGTCCGTTAGCACGGCACTAAGCTTGTGCAAGCATGACGGGACTGGGCAGCTGGGTCCTATGCGGGCAGCTAAGCAGACGAGCAAGCTCACAGGTGGCATGGCGTCTCACCGATGGAGCTGATGGATTCGATCTAACTTTTTTTGTGAGTTTTTCCCAATCTTTTTACGTGTATTATATAGTACAATATCAAGGTGTTTTGTTTTCTCGATATTGGATTCGATTTGAATCTTGAATCACCAACCTGACGACCTTGAAGCCCAACACATGCAATATCAGGTGTTTTGTCTTTTCTCGGTTTCTATTTCGATTTAAAGAGAGAGAGGGGAGAGATCAAGAGTTTTTCTAAGACTTGGATGCGAACTCGTTATTAGGTGGAGTGTGCTACGGTCTCTATTGGACGTTGGACGTGTGTTGGCTTTGCATTGAAGGTGACAAAGCTAATTCTCAGTTCGGTTTTATGTTTTTTTTCCTTTTGTGTTTTGTATGGCTGTTCTACCTTCTTTCCTCTTTATTAGATTTCTATTCTTATATATGTTTGCATTTGAATTAAGATTTCGATTTTAGTTACTCGGAGTTGGAGAGATCTAATTGGATTAAGATTCGTAGTTGTCAATATTATTATGTTTTTCCTGTTTGATTAGGATTCCTAGTTAATATATAAAGAGAAGGCCTATAGGCGGTTTTACACACATTCACAAAGTTAGTAGTTAAGAGATGGCCGGACCAAAAAAAAAGGTGGTGAGAAATTTTGCCTCCTATTATTAAGGTATATAGATACAGATTACTCTTCTTGATTTTGTATTTAGCATCTCTACGGGACAATGGCCATGGATCGTGGAACATTGGTTTAAAGTAAGTGAAACAATAAATTAAATTATTAACACATTGCAAATAAGCATATGAAATATTTTCTATATTTTATTAAAGTTGAACATCTTTTTTTTATTGAAGATAGAAATCATTTTTCTTGTAAAGCTATAACACTTTTATCCTGGATTAGAATTTTTTTTAACATGTGATAAATTTGAAGCGGATCCTCAATATTAAACATGGATTAACAATTCTCCTATACGGTACATTATGCTTAGTAAAAAATGATATAGACTCATTAAAAATAAATTAAGTGAAGAGCATCGGTACTTCGATATCTCGTAAAAAATTGAGCCTTCCCAACCATCTCATTGAATTCCTTAATTTAATTTTTAACAATTGTCATGCTAAAGCATGAATAAGACCCAAGGCATATAGGTGAATTTGGCTAAAATACATTTGTATTCTAAAATGAATTGTAAGAGCTAATTAAAACCACCTAGGCGTGTCTTATCCTCTCAAAGGGGACACGCAATGAGAATAGTGAAGATGAAAGTAGATGTACCTAGGCGTGTCGTCGCCTCCATGGCTGCGACAAACTAGGCCGGCCAGAGCGTGGGCGGGGGAGCTAGACAAGTCGGAGCTTGTCCCCAAGAGGAACGCTAGGCTTGCTACCAAGAGTAAGCATAGGGATCCAAAGCCGAAGGCGCAAGCAATGAAGGTGATGATGAAGCGGCTCGGCGTGGAGGTGGAGACGCAACTTCCTGATGAGGCATCTTTTAATGAGTTCCAGACGGCCTTCGACCTGCCCTTGGCGCCGTCGACGATGGAGGCGATGCAGGTCCTCTTTCCGGGCAGGAAACGACGGGCCTCTAGTGTCATTCGTGCCACCTAGGGTGCCGTCGGTGTTAGGTCGCGCAATTTGTTTAAGATGTAATACTAAACTAAAACTCTGGTAGTTAGGGCTGTTGTGATTCGCTAACGATGGCCTCTCGCCACCGTTGTGGATTGCTTGTGTAATTTTGACACTTTGCCTACTTCCTCTTAATGAAAAACGGGTTAAACACCCGATCTAGAAAAAAAAAGTAGATGTACATATTGCCATTAAGGATATATGAATTAAAGACCAGATCTCGTCACGAGAGCAAACGCAAAAGGGCCAGCATGACAATGCAAACAGAGTCTGACCAATAAAGAAGTATGCATATACGATAAGAGTTGAAAAATGGTAATCTATAACTCTTATAAAGTAAAACCCTACTAGCAATTTCTCTTGGCATACAAGGTGTTCACCTCAGCAGCCCACTATTATTTATAATTGAAGTTCACTAGCACAAAAATTATGATATCCACGTTAGTGAGACATGATCAACTAACATACTATTATTTATAATTGAAGTTCATAATAGTTAATCTCTTCTTAAGAATTGTATGAATAGTTAAATTAATTTCTTATAAAGTAAAACTCCATTAATAATTTCTCTTGACATGTTTGGTGTCCACCTCAGGAGCCCACTATTATTTGCAATTAAAGTTCATTAGCACAAGAATTATGATATCCACGTCAGTGAGACACATGGTCCACTAACATTGCTATGTATATAACAGATTTATTTTTTAGAAAATATCACGGCAACATGCGGGGTATACATCTAGTAAAGCATAATTGAGAAACCGAAGGTGCTACACATCTCAAATGCAACTAGGTGCCCCTTATTGATGAGCGTATGTACCATGAGTACCCACATCAACAATGTATATGGTTCCCCATATTTGACGTGATACGTCATTCCTGCATTTGTGGCAAACCTGCGGAGGGATAGGTGACTGCAAAAATGTTCTCTAACAACTGTAGCGCCACTATATAGTAACATTGTGGCGATACTTTCCACTAACTCGACAAGGGTCGCCATTTTAGTTGCTCTCTCCTCGCACCAATAAGCCTGACTGAGGAAAACTTCTACAACAGTCGCCACCTAACATCCTGCATGATGGGGGTATTGAGCTTTTCTCGATGGAACACATCAAGCAACACAAACAATTCACACCGTTCCTTAGGGCACCTCTATGTCTCCTGGTTATATAAAAGCACCTCTAGAAATTGGTATAGCTTACTTACTAAACTAATCTAGCAACTTAACAGAAGAAATAAATTTATCCTTATCTAACAGTCTTCTAAAATAAGCCTCCTAAATAATTTTGCGTCAGGAACCTTGAACTATTATAACCAAGCAAACTATTTTTATAATTTCTTTGTCTCTTACCGCTTTCACGTATGAAATCCTCTATATTTTTTAATTTACTCATGTGTTCAATTTACTCCGATCTCCCTAAAAAAATGCCAGACAGGGAGTGAGAGCACGGAGTTCCTCTCGACTGTGGAACCTTACGAGTTTGAGAGAATATTGATGACTTTTTATTTTCAAGGAGCTTATTTACCAAACTGTTGAAGGACACTTTTTTTTTATTTTTGCTAAAAAAAATCAAAACAAGGAGTTATTTTACATTGAGGCGAGACAGGTTCATCTTTCACACGCTAGAAACACCCTTTCTCACACACTTTAACTACTACTTTCTCAAACTCTCTCACCTCTAGTATAATTTTCTATAGTGTTGATAAAATTTAAGATAGTTTAACTCATAGTAATTTTAGAAATTGATATTATTTTGGAAGAGGCGGGGTCCTAAAAATCAAATCAAATCCCTCCATCGCTCACGAGATCACCATCGGCAAGGTCTCGGATGCATCATGCATGCATGATTATCAGCATCCATAAGTAGAAAGGGACATGATCCGGACGGGGGCATTCACATACTGCGACGGCAGGCAGGCAGTATGTTGCAGAGAAACAAGTATCGAATAAAACCCATGGACATGGCGGGACAGGAGAGCACAAAAGTATATTTGCCTTCTCCCGTCAACCAATCAATGGCTTTCTGCACTCAGTCGCCGTGACCAGTAATGGTCAACAGAACCAGACCATCAGTAAAAGTCAAACCTTGTTGTTAGAACCAGAATTCTCAGTGGGTTCAAGATCGAACCACCAATTAGAGTTTGTTTGATCTTCTCCTCTAAACTTTAGACCTCTAAAAATTTAAAGCACCTTAACTCACTTTTATAAGGTCTAAAGCTCTAATGCGAGGTAGGCTAAAGTTTAGATCTAATTCTAGACTACCTAGTTGGAGCTTTAGTTCTAATGTCACTACTGACCCAGGACAGAAGGCACTGTGTTCCTCCTTTCAAGAAGTGCCGGCGAACGTACTGTTTCATCACTAACTAACGCAACGAACCAATCAATCAGCAAAGGCTAGCTTCGGCTCGCACAGGCCACAAGCTGCTGCTCGCCCAACCGCTCTGCCTCGTGCTAGATGCATGTAGCTAGCTAGGCCGTGCCCCGCCAAACCAAATCAAATCATGCCAGGCTATGTTGCTCACCCAGCTGCCAGGAAAGTTGAGACCCAAATGCCCAACCCCGGTCAGCCGTTGGTGAGAACAAACTGATGGAATGGATGGGCTTGCTGCACCTTGCGGCGTTTTTGGAAAGGACGAGGACACGAGGTCTGGTCTGAGGGCGAGGCTGCCATTTTGATGTGCCATCGTCCTCTCCTTTGCACCGCGCTGCACGAGCGGCTGCCTGATCATTGATCATTGCCCCTTTCCGATCGGTTGGTCCTTGCACGTACAGGAGGCCACCTGCAATGCAATCCCGCATGATGCAAGGGGAGCCCGTGACAGGGCCAAGGCACCCTCCATCCGTGGGAACCTAATCTATTGGCTATTTCGCTTGTTGGCTGCTACCATCACTGGCCTAGCTAGATTCTCCTATGTCCTCCTTTTTTGAGCTAGCCCAACCTATGAATGCAACGAATTTGCTAGAAAAATTGGGTGTCAAAGGAAAAAAGAACAATGAAATTCACAAACGGACCACGCTAGTGTTCTCTAGATTCTCAACTCTTAAATTTTGATATTTCAGTCCATATAACCGTACTACAGCATAAATTTTGTCCTCAACTCTCGAATTTTGATATTTATTAGATCTCCAAACTTATGTAATGGTGTTATTTAGCACCCCCTCCCCCTCCGAACATGCACAGTAGAACCTAGACACCAAAATTCGATAGTTGGGGACCTGAGTGACAACGCTATACAAGTTCAGAGACTCAAATATTGAAGTTTGAGAGTTTGAGCTCAGATGATACCACCATATAAGTTTACGAACTGTTCGTGAATTTTACTGAAAAAGGAACAACACATACAAAATTCTGTTTGCACAGTTCTCATAAACTCATCCAGTCGGTAAAAGTGTAGCGTATGAGCTGCGACCAAGCTTATTATCTATATACCTACATATAATAAGATTAGGAGGAGGAAAAAAACTCTAAATTCGGGTAAATTACACTCTCTTGTGGATATCTTTCTCTGCTCTTCCAAGCATAAGGTTTCTTAAGAGTCAACTTTACAGGGCCAGGGTACCCTCCATCCGTGGGAATCTAATCTATTGGCTATTCAGCTTGTTGGCTGCTACCATCAACTGCACTGGTCCTCGCTAGATTCTCCCATCCTCCTTTCGAGTTAGCCCAACCTATGAATGCATCCAATTTGCTAGAAAAATCGGGTGTTGAAGAAAGAAAAAACAGTAAAATTCACAAGCGATCCACGGTAGTGTCGTCTGGATTCCGACTCTTCAATTTTGATATTTCAGTCCATATAAACCTGTACCACGGCATCACTCTTGTCTCAACTCTCGAACTTTGATATTTGTTAGATCTCCAAACTTATACAATGGTGTCATTTAGAAACCCCTCCCCTTCCGAACTTGCACAATAACACAAAATTATCATGCCATGTTAGCGCCATCTGTGTGTTGTTGTACAAGTTCAAGGACCTGGATAGCACTACAGTATAAGTTTGGGGACCCAAATACAAAATAACTTATTCTGTAGCCACTTTGAATTACGATAACTGTTATGCTAATTTACGAGATTATAGTAACTTCTTACTATATGATTTACTATAACATTATGGTAAATATCCCCATGTGTTATAGTAATTCAACTATCGTAAATATATACTGACATTATCGTAAATTAGTATATAAAATTATCGTAAATAGAGGTGGCTACAAAATAACTTATTTTGTAGCTATAGAGTATACTCTCCCTATATGTGTGTGTAACACTTCTGATACTCCTTAGAAAAAGCAAAAAGATCCACCTTCTGGTACCCATTAGGGATTTTGCCAAAGTAATTGAAATAAAGCAAGCGTAAGCAAGCCACCGCTCAAGCACAATATGAGGTGATGTAGGCTCAGAAGGTTACATACAGTTGAACTATGGTACACAATTTTAGTTGATTAAGTTTTAACAATTATAAGCCTATGTGGCTATGTTATGCTTAAGCTCCTAAGTGTGAGTAATAATTAAAGATAATAACAATATTGAAGATAACCAATCCGTCCAAAGAACCAACCACTCAATAAGGATCCTGGCCACCCATGAACGAGAGCACAATTGATATACTAGTTTAAAGATGCTCTGTAGGTTGTACATCTTTATTCATAAGTCGTAATTCCCATATGCTTGAGGTGGCGAACCTCTATACCCACTTCCGAGATGCGTTGGCAGGGTTTCACTATGAAGCCTTCCAAACGTCCTTCTAACAGGCGTCCAACACATATAGATCATACTCTCCTTATTAAAGTGGCACACACCATCACGGTAGTACACACAAGGCTACTAGAAAGTCGAACTATACCCATCTCAACACCACCCTCTTACGCTTGCGCCTTTCGGTAACCACTAACAAGCTAGAAAAGATACTTTTACTTAGCTAAAGTCAGAGCCATGTAGCCCTCATATTGTATGTTTAAACCTAGGTCACCGCTTAAAGAAAAGTCCCTATGAAGAGAAAATAGCACACCAAAATAAAGGCCCAATACTCTAGCCTCTTTGTACCATGTTGCCAAAAAGCATCTCTTAATCATAGAGTTGGATACATTTTTAGTCAAGATTACATATCATAATTATTGGTTAAAGCAAGCTAAGCATATTTTACCCACATGCATAAACTCAATAGGTCACAAGGAACAGGTTAACAATATCATGGAAGCAAAATCAGATCATTCAGGTCCACCTGATGCTTGTTATCATTATAACAGACTATGCTTCCAATCATTGAGAAAAACAGCTTGAAGTTTTCTAGATTGTATCATTAATATCATGTCTCGTGTTTGATGTAAATCGGGAGCTTACATCAACGAACACGTTGCGGGGTCGTTCTTTACTTTCCCAGTTGCCATTTTAGACAAGGTGAACACGTTGTGGGTTTCCCGAGACCCCAGGTGCAGTTTTATTGGCTAATATTATCCAATTAGAATTATCCCAAATCATGCTTGCATTTTTCATTGCGCACGACTTTCCCTATGTAGAAATAGGCAATTTCTATTTCGAAGAGGAAGCCCACTGATTTTTAGAATTTTTATTTAGTTAAAGTGATTCACCTACTATGAACATTTCAGAATGGAAAATGTGCAAGTTTTACGCCGTAGTACTATTTGAAGCCTAAAGTAACCAAAAAGGATGGCCAATTAGTGTAAGTAGTAGTATATTCTTACAGCTTCTCCATTCGAAAATGGCAACTTATGTCATGTGCTACTACTGATATTGGCTTTCGTGTATTCCGTCGTGAGATTAGTTGTCCTTGCCTTGCTAGATGGATGCTAATAGTACAGGAAACACAAATACTTGTCAGTGATCATGGTGTTTCCTTAGGATACCGTCTCTATAAGACTCAAACTTTCCTTTCTATTAGAGTTATTAGTCCCTATTTATTGTTGCCAATTCCCTAGGCTAGACTGGCCCCTTGGGGCGCCGCCTCCAGGCTGGCCAGGCCCTTTGGGCTCTCTTGTACTCTCTATATATTTGTATCACCTCTGCTGTAATCCTTCATCAAGCTAATCAATCTCAGCCTTTGGCTTCTATCATGGTATCAGACGCTCTCTCCTGAGTTGTACCGCCCACCCTCCGTTTCCGCTCTCCCAGGCGCGCGCGCGTTTCCCAGGCGCACGTGCCCTCTCAGCCGCTGCGCGCGACTCTCAGTCGCTGCGCGCGCCGCCCTTCTCGGCGCCCACGCCGCGCCCGTCTCCTCTCTCCACCCGGCTCCCGCGCGCGCGCTCCTCGGTTGGCCGTCGCCCGTGCGCACCCATGGCCGCCACCTCTGCCTCCGGTGCCCTGGATGCCTCCGCCGCAGTCAAGCTTCGCGACGAGGCACTCGCCGCCGCCCAGAAGCTGGAAGATGAGGCTTCTTCCCTGCGCTCCACCAACACCGAGCGCAGCCTGGCCCTTCAGGCGAAGGCTGACCTTCTCAAGAACGCCGCCGCGGTTCAGGAGCGCGTTCACCTCGCCGCCGCCGCTCTTGCCAAAGAGCGCGCGCAGGCAGACGCCCTGGAGCAGCAGGCCGCGACCCTCCGGGAGCGCATTCGCAGCGACTCCCATCGCGACGAGGACCCACAGGACGATGACAACGCCCGCTCCTTCTCCTCTGAAGCAGCCGCCATCGCCCATCTACACAGCCAGGCTGCCGCCGTCCAGAATATCAAGAACCTGATCCCGATCGTCCTCGATCTTCAGGCTTCCAACTACTCCAAGTGGCGCGGCTACGTCCTCCTCATCCTCGGCCACTTCGCCCTGAAGGATCATGTCCTCTGCGATGACTCCCGCCTCCATGATCCGGCGTGGTCCCGTATGGACTGCGTCGTTGTCTCCTGGATCTTCAACACCATCTCCCCCGACCTTCTGGACGTCGTCCACAAGCGGGAAGGCATCACCGCTCAGGGGGCATGGCTCGGACTGGAGCAGCAGTTCCTGAACAATCGTGAGTCCCGCGCCATGCTCCTCTACACCGAATTTCGCACCCTCTGCCAGGGTGCCCTCTCCGTCGACGACTTCTGCCGCAAGATGAAGACCATGGCCGATGCACTTGCTGATCTTGGCGAGCCCGTCCAGGACCGCACCCTCGTGCTGAACATCCTGCGCGGCCTTAATGAACGTTTCCAGTTCATGTCTCAACTCGTCACCCGCCAACGACCTTTCCCTTCCTTCGCCGACGTTCGTGCCGACCTGCGCCTGGCTGAGCTCAACATGGCACCGCCTTCGGCGCCTCCTTCAGCTCTCGTCGCCTCTACGCCCCCTAGGACGCCCACCCTTGCTGCTGCGTCCCCGCTACCTCCACCAGCTGCGGGGGGGCTCCGGCTGGTGGCAACAGCGGTCGTGGCCGGCGTCGCCGCAGTGGTCGCGGCCAAGGCAACTCGGCTGGCGGCCCACAACCCACCGGCGGTCCTCCTAGTGGCCCACAGTGGCCCTCCTTCCTCAACCTGTGGACTGGGTCCATTCATATGTGGCCTGGGTCCTCCTCCGGCGGCTCTCGCGGCCCACCATCGTGCCCTGGCCAGCCACCACAGCAGGCCATGATGGCTGGCCCTGCTGCCCCCGGCGCATATTATCCTCCGGCGCCGACTGCCTTCTACCAGCCGCCCGCCCCGGCGCCCCCGTTTGTGTGGTCTCCATGGGATCCTCAGGCGCTCGCCAACGCGTTCAGCACCGTCTCCCTCACTCCGCCGCCGAGCGCCTCGGACTGGGTCGTCGATTCGGGAGCTTCTTCCCACATCGCTTCCAACTCCGGTATGGTCACTTTGTCACCATCCTCCTCCTTCCCCTCCTCCATTGTTGTCGGCAATGGAGCCACTTTACCGGTCATGGGTACTGGCTACTCCACTCTCCCTGGCCCCTTTCACCTTAATAATGTTCTTCTTGCCCCTGATATTATCAAAAACCTTCTCTCTGTTAGACAGTTTACCACTGATAATCTTGTTTCTATTGAATTTGACCCTCTTGGTATCTCTGTGAAGGATCTCCGTTCCAAGAACGTCCTCCTTCGATGTAACAGCTCGGGGCCTATGTACACCCTGCAGCTTCCATCATCATCCTCCGGCTCCTGCGCTCTCGTGGCCACTCCATCTCCGACCACTTGGCATCGCCGCCTCGGACACCCCGGCAAAGCTGCCCTTCAGCGTCTTGCTCAAACCTCTTCTATTGTGTGCAGCAAACTTGATGATGATTCTATCTGTCATGCGTGTCAGCTTGGGCGCCATGTTCGCTTGCCCTTCACTAGTTCCCTGTCCAGAGCAATAAAATTTTTTTACTTAATTCATTGTGATCTGTGGACATTGAAAGCATCTAGGCCCCGAGAGTTGGTTTCGGCAATTGATGACAACGCTTTATTACCATGACTAACGTGTGTTTTGCAGAAACTTTAGTAAGTTAGGTCATGGAGGTGATAACTGCTTTGGGCACCATGGTATTCATGCCCCTTAATGGAAATCGTTTCGGTTTTCAAAGGAGTGACGTCAAGATTAAGGACGGTTAGTTCCGGATGTCAAGGTGTTGAGTTTCATTCGGAATAGTCGTTAGGATCTTCGTTTTCTCTTTTGGCCGTACTATAAAGGGGAGCATGAGCGGGTAGCTTGACCTAGGTGAGTCCTATGTTTAGGTGTGGTGCACACTTGTTAAACTTAGCACTAGGCAGCTCTAGAATAGCTCAAAGTTCAGTTGAAAGCAACTTGGTTCAAGTTGCGTCGCGTTTCGGAGTGTTTAGAGGGTTCTTCCCTTGACCGGACGCGGTTTCCGGCTTGACCGGACGCGTCCGGTCAGTTCAAAACCGCGACTGTGTTTCGGCGCTGACGACCGGACGTGGCCCTTGCGAGGACCGGACGCGGTGGTTAGGCCGACACGTGTCACTTGAGGGAAACCATCTAATCGGACGCGTTTGGGGTGTGATCGGCGCGTCCGGTCACGTTCCAGTAAGGTCCTTAGACGACCGGACGCGTCCGGTCATCACCGATCGGACGTGGTCGCGCGTCCGGTCTCGTTACAGTTAGCTCCCTGCACGATCGGACGCGTCCGGTCACCCTTGACCGGTGCGTCCGGTCACTCAGCCGAAATTTCAGAATTTCGACCGTTACGAGCGACCGACGCGTCCGGTCACTTCGACCGGCGCGTCCGGTCACCCTATATTTTGCTGAGTTGGCAGGTAACGGTTCGTTTTGACTGTGGGGTGTATAAATACATCCCCACCACCTCTTTTAGAGGTCTCTTGCTCATTTGTTCAGCTAAGAAACACCTTTGGAGTGCAAGGGAGTGCAAGAGCTCTAGTGAGGAGTGTGATTTGAGAATCAAAGCTTGAGAGTTCCTCACTAGCAATTAGAGAGTAGCAAGTGTGCATCCTCCTTCTCATTAGGCTCGTTGTGGTCAAGTGAGAGTTCTAGCTTGTTACTCTTGGTGATCGCCATCACCTAGACGGCTTGGTGGTGATTGGGAGTTTGGTGATCATCCGGCGGAGCTTGTGGATGACCCAACTCATCTTGTGAGCGGTTTTGGGCGATTCACCGCGACGGAGTGTCGAAGAATCAGCCCGTAGAGAGCACTTGATCCTTGCGCGGATCAAGGGGGAGCTACACCCTTGCGCAGGTGCTCCAACGAGGACTAGTGGGGAGTGGCGACTCTCCGATACCTCGGAAAAATATCACCGTGTTCCTTGCCCTTACTTTCAAGCATTTACTTTCTCGTATTTACTTTCATTGCTTGATTTACTTTCCTAGAATTGTCATGCTAGACTAGGATTGGAAACTAGGGTGCAAAACTTTTACCGGTAGAATCTCTAGGAACACAAGTAGGCACTAGGGGTGAATTCCGGCTTGTAGGATTTAATTCTTGCAATTAATTTTTAGAAAAGCCCAATTCACCCCCTCTCTTGGGCATCTTGATCCTTTCAATTGGTATCAGAGCCGAGTTGCTCCCTTTTTAGGCTTTACCGCCTAGAGCAAGATGTCTAACGAGGAAGGACCACCTCCCACCTTTGAGGGGGATGATTTTCCATATTGGAAAATCCGAATGGAGGCGTACCTCGAAGCCATCAACGTTGGGTGTCTTAGAGCCGCAACCCAAGGGCTTCCCGCCATTAGGGATCCCGCTAACCCAAGTGGTGACGAGGAGAAGTACGACCGATGGAATGCAAAGGCCAAAAATGCACTCTACCGGGGCTTAGGCAAGGATATCTTCAATCGTGTGCGTAATGCAAAGAACGCTCATGAATTGTGGGAAAACCTTTGTACTCTCCATGAGGGAACTAAGAGTGAGCGTGAGGAACGCTATCACATTGCTTTAAAGAAAATTAATTCTTTTGAGATGCTTCCCAAAGAAAGTGCTAATGATATGTACACTCGTTTGAATGTTCTTGTAGAGGACCTCAATGCTCTTGGGCTCACTCAAATGAGCCAATCGGATGTTGCAAGGAAGATCTTGAGTGTTCTTCCCGTTGAGAAGTATGGTCACATTGTCACCGTGCTTCACCAAAGTGATCTTTCCACCGCAACACCGACACAAGTATTGGGGAAGATCAATGCTCATGAGATGTACATGCACATCACTCCGGAAGAGGGCTCATCATCTTCCAAGAAGAAAGACTTGGCCTTCAAAGCTAGCCATGACAAGAAGAAGAAGAAGGGCCAAGCCATGTTGGTGCAAGAGAGCTCAAGTGAAAGTGATGTTGATGATGAATCACTTGCCCTCATGGTGAGGAAAACCACCAAAATGCTAAAGAAGCTCAACAAGAGTGGCATCAAGTTCGATGGCAAGAAAAAGAAATTCTTCACAAGTAGCAAAAGGAAGCCAATCTCGGAGATGGATTGCTACATTTGTGGTGAACTTGGCCACTTAGCTCATCAATGCCCTAGACCTCCAAAAGACAAGTACAAGAACAAGAACAAGGGCAAAAAGAATGATTCAAGTGATGAAGAAGAAGAGAAAAAGAAAAACAAGCCATACAAGAAGAAGGATGGCAAGAAGAAGGAGTTCTACAAGAAGAAGAAGGGAGGAAAGGCATATATTGTTGGTGATTGGCTCACCGACATTGAATCATCTTGTGAGTCCTCTGAAGATGAGAGCGGTGATGAGAAAGAGAAGGTTGCCGCATTTGTGATGGGGCCATCATCTTCACCAACATCTTCATCACCACCTTTACCGCCTTCTTCACCATCATCGTCCACTACTCACCTATGCCTTATGGCTAAGGGTGAACGAAAGGTACAAAACCATGATAGTGATGATGATGATGATAGTGATAGTGATGATGAATATGACGCACCTTCTTATGATGAACTTGTAAAATTGTTAAACAAATACACTAAAGTCATAAGAAGGACAAGAAATGAAAATGATGAACTTCAAAATGAAAATGAATCACTCTCATCTAAGCTTGAAAGTGCTCAAAAGGCTAGTGGTGAGCTCAAAGATCAAAATGAAATTATGTCTTCCACTCTCAAGGAGCTCAAAACTTCTAACAAAGAGCTTAGAGATCAACATGATAAACTTGAGAAAAAGCATGATGAGCTCATCACTAGGCATAACTCTCTAAAAGACAAATATACAACATTGAAAATTGACTATGATAGTCTTGTGGTTGCTAATGAACTTTCTCTTGAGACACATGATGCTACTAACAAAGTTGTTAAGTGTGATATAGCTACATCATGTGACGACTTGATCATTGAAAGCATTGAGCAAGGTTCTAGTAGCAAAGGCAAGAGTGTGGTTGAGTCAAGCAACTATGATGATTATGCCAAGATCAAGAGTGAAAATAAGAAGCTTGCAAATGAGAACAAGAAGCTAAAAGGTTTAATGGCTCTTGAGAAGCAAACAACAAATAAGTCACTCATTGAAGAAAACAAAAAGCTCAAGCAAGAGAAAGAGCATCTCAAGACCGGCCTAAGCAAGTTCACAAGAGGTCAATATTTGCAAAGTGAGCTACTCATGAACACCGTTATGAAGATGGATAGAAGTGGTATTGGGTACTTGGCAAATCAAGAGAAGAAGGCAAAAGCTCAACAACAACAAAGCAAGTCAAAGCCCAAGCCAAAGAGATGTGTTGAGTGTGGACAAGAAGGTCATTTTGCTCATGAGTGCAAAACTCCACCACCACAACCCTTGCCCAAGCATGCTAGACCCTTTGCCTTCAATGCTCATTACATGCTAAGAAAAGATTCAAATGAAAAGATGAAAGTTATGTTCTTGGGTCCCCCAAACAAGAATAGGCCAAAGAAAATATGGGTTGCCAAGTCACTAGTTGAGAAAGTTAAGGGTCCCTCTCAAGTTTGGGTCCCTAAACAAAAAGCTTGATCTCTTGTGTGTAGGTGAACTACAAGACCGGTGGATCTCATTGGGTTATTGATAGTGGTTGCACTCAACATATGACCGGTGATCCTCGTATGTTCACCTCCATTGAAGAGAATGGGATATGTCAAGAGAAGATCACATTTGGGGATAATTCAAAGAGCAAGGTCAAGGGTATAGGCAAGATTGCAATATCAAATGATCACTCACTCTCAAATGTGCTCTATGTTGCTTCATTGAGTTTCAACTTATTATCCGTTGGGCAACTTTGTGACCTTGGCTTCCAATGCTTGTTCACACCTAATGAAGTGGTAGTTTCAAAGATAGATGACAAGCAAGTGATATTCAAAGTCTTTAGATACAACAATCTTTATCTTGTTGACTTCACCTCCGAAGATGCAAACTTGATGACATGTTTATTCACCAAGACCTCACTTGGTTGGCTTTGGCATAGGAGGCTTGCACATGTTGGAATGAACACTCTCAACAAGCTATTGAAGAAAGAACTAGTGAGAGGATTGAAGGATGTAAAGTTTGAAAAGGACAAACCTTGTAGTGCATGTCAAGCGGGCAAACAAGTTACAAACACTCATCCAACCAAAGCTTTCATGTCAACTTTAAGAGTACTAGAACTTCTACACATGGATTTGTTTGGACCTACAACCTACAAGAGCTTGGGTGGAAATCTCTATTGTCTTGTGATAGTGGATGACTACTCAAGGTACACTTGGACCTTCTTCCTTCATGACAAATCCGAAGTGGCCAATTGCTTCAAGAAGTTTGCAAAGAGAGCTCAAAATGAATTTGAAGTCAAGATAAAGAAGATTAGAAGTGATAATGGCAAAGAGTTTGACAACACAAACATTGAAGCTTATTGTGATGAAATTGGAATCAAGCATGAAGTCTCTTCAACCTATACTCCTCAACAAAATAGTGTAGTTGAGAGAAAGAACCGGACTTTGATCACCCTTGCAAGAACAATGTTAGATGAGTATAATACTCCAGAGAAGTTGTGGGCCGAGGCAATCAACACCGCATGCTATGCTTCAAATCGCCTCTTCCTACAAAAGTTTCTTGGCAAGACCCCCTATGAGTTGCTAAATGGGAAGAAGCCGGACGTCTCATTCTTCCGGGTGTTTGGTTCTAAATGCTACATCTACAAGAAGCGTCAACACCTAGGGAAGTTTCAAAGACGTTGTGATATTGGTTTTCTTGTTAGTTACTCATCAAAGTCCAAAGCATATAGAGTATTTAACCATGCCACCGGTTTGGTTGAAGAAACATATGTTGTGGAATTTGATGAATCTAACGGCTCCCAAGGAGCAATTGAGAATTGTGATGATGTAGGTGATAAACCCTTGAGGGAGGCAATGAAGAACATGCCGGTGGGAGACATCAAGCCAAAAGATGATGAAGACGATGTACAAATTGTTGATCCACCATCTTCATCACATGTGCCTCAAGATGATGACAAGAATGAGAGAGTTGAAAATGAAGACACTTATGTCTCTCATGAACAAGCTGAGGCACAAGCTAAAGATGTTGATGCTCCCCGTCCACCTCCTCAAGTGGTTGATAGAAGAAACTCACCTCTACTTCAAGCACATCCACAAGATCTCATCATAGGGAGTCCTACTAAGGGAGTAATGACTCGATCTCAAAAGCTTGCTTCTTTTGTTGAACATCACTCCTTTGTCTCTTGTGTTGAACCGAAGAGTGTAGAAGAAGCTCTTCAAGATCCGGATTGGGTGAATGCTATGCATGAAGAATTGAATAACTTCACTCGCAATCAAGTGTGGACACTTGAAGAGCATCCTAAAGGTGCAAGAGTCATTGGAACCAAGTGGGTGTTCCGCAACAAGCAAGATGACCAAGGCATAGTAGTGAGGAACAAGGCAAGACTAGTTGCAAAGGGGTTCTCTCAAGTTGAAGGCCTTGATTTTGGAGAGACCTTTGCACCCGTTGCAAGACTTGAAGCCATTCGTATCCTCCTTGCATATGCATCACATCATGATATGAAACTATATCAAATGGATGTGAAAAGTGCATTCTTAAATAGCTTCATAAATGAACTAGTCTATGTTAATCAACCTCCCGGGTTTGAAGACCCTAGATATCCTAATCATGTTTATAGGTTGTCCAAGGCGCTATATGGGCTCAAGCAAGCCCCTAGAGCGTGGTATGAGCGCCTCTGGGACTTCCTCATTGAGAAAGGCTTCACAATTGGGAAGGTCGACACCACACTATTCACCAAGAAGCTTAATGGAGAGATCTTCATTTGTCAAGTGTATGTTGATGATATCATCTTTGGATCAACAAATGAAGAATATTGCAAGGAATTTGGTGAATTGATGTCGAAGGAGTTCGAGATGTCTATGATTGGTGAGCTCACATTCTTCCTTGGTTTTCAAGTCAAGCAAATGAGAGAAGGGATTTTCATCTCTCAAGAAAAGTATACCAAGGATCTTCTCAAAAGATTCAAGATGGAAGAATGCAAACCAATCAAGACCCCAATGCCATCTAATGGACATCTCGACCTAGATGAGGGAGGTAAACCTGTTGATCAAACTCTTTACCGTTCTATGATTGGTAGTTTGTTATACCTTACCGCATCTAGGCCCGATATCATGTTTAGTGTGTGCATGTGTGCTCGCTTTCAAGCGTGCCCTAAAGAACCTCACTTAAGTGCCGTAAAAAGAATTTTAAGATACCTTAAGCACACTCCAAGCATTGGTCTTTGGTATCCCAAAGGAGCTAGATTCCAACTAGTTGGCTATTCCGACTCGGATTATGCCGGTTGCAAAATTGATAAAAAAAAAGCACATCCGGAGGGTGCCATTTGCTTGGGAGGTCTTTAGTATCTTGGTCATCTAAAAAGCAAAATAGTGTGGCTTTGTCCACCGCCGAGGCGGAATACATTGCCGCGGGGGCTTGTTGTGCACAAATCTTATATATGAAACAAACCCTCCTAGACTATGGAACTGTTCTTGAAAAGGTGCCACTTTTATGTGATAATGAAAGTGCCGTTAAAATTGCTAATAATCCGGTACAACACTCTCGCACCAAGCACATTGATATCCACCACCACTTTCTAAGAGATCACGTTGCTAAAAATGATATATCACTAGAAGGTGTAAGAAGTGAAAATCAATTAGCGGATATCTTCACTAAACCTTTGGATGAGGCCACCTTTTGTAGGTTGAGAAGTGAACTCAATGTGCTTGACTCTAGTAACTTTAAAAATGAGCTTGTGTTGTCCCTTGCATTGCATTGTATTATATGTCATGTTTAATTACCCGCAATGCATCTAGGGCCTGGCTAACACGGTTACGATAACCCTCCTTTGGAGGAGTGAAGAAGCCTAACCGTGGATCAAACTTGACAAGCAACCTAGCTTTACTTTCTTGTATTGCATTACATATGCATGGTTGTTGCTTTGTCGTTTCTTTTCGGTTTGGCTTTGAGCAACCTCTGTCTTCGTCCATGGGTAGAGAGAGTATTTTGACGCTCCTAAGGGTTCAAAAACTCTATTGCATGGCCATACGTTGCTCCTCGGGTGTTTGTTGCCTATTTTCTTAAAAATAATACTAGCCTAAGGCAAACTATTTTAAAAAACTTGAGGGTTTGAGTGAGGTCACTCATATCAGGTTCCAATTGGTGTTTATTTGTGTCTCTTTGAATTGGAACTTGATTGGGAGAAGTCGCGTCGAAGTTTGTTTTGAAGAAGGGTGAAAAACAGTGACCGGACGCTGGACCGGACGCTGCACCGGACGCAGTGATGCTTCACCACCGCGTCCGGTCCCGGCGACCACCAGCGCGTCCGGTCATCCAGAAGACCATCTCCTGACCCAGTGACCGGACGCTGCACCGGACGCGCCGCTGTTGACCACCGCGTCCGGTCCCGGTAACCACCACCGCGTCCGGTCATTCGCGATGACTTTCCCGGGTAACCCTCGACCGGACTCTGTCCGCGTCCGGTCAGTTCTAACCGGACGCGTCTGGTTGCTCCAGGTGCTTACTGGAGTGTGACCGGACGCTGCACCACCGCGTCCGGTCAAATCGACCACCGCGTCCAGTCATCGTTTCCCGAGCGGATCTAACCCCTCATATAACCTTTCGTGTTCCTTCAATCCTTTCTCAACCGCCGCCATCGCCCGTGCCCTAGCCGCCGCCTTTTCTCGCCGTTTTTCGCCGCCTTGGCCACCGGAGTTCGTGCCCGCACCGTCCTCCTCCTTCTCCGCCGTGCCTCGCCGCGCTGCTCGCCGCGCCTCACTCGTCCGCCAGCGCAGCGCCGCCAATCCCGCACCCGCGCCGCCTGCTGCCCTTGCCGCGCCGCTGCTGCTCTTGCCACCGCCGTCCTTTCACCGCCGCGCCTGCTGCCTTCGGTGAACCGGCCACCTTCACCTGCGCCACCTCCGGCCGATCCTTGCCACCCTCGCGCTCGACTTCGTTCGTGGCCATCGCGTGTTGCCCTAACCCTAACCCTAGGGTTCGCGCTGCGGTGTCTCCGTCGTTCGTCGTCGAAATTTCTTCGCGCGACGTCTTCATCGCGAGGTTGTTTCGCACCCCCTGTTTCTCCCTGTTAGGGTTTGCCGAAAGTTCGTTGTTTGATATCCTAATTATCTCTTGTTTCGGCAAATCAGAGCTCGTCCGGCGTAATTCGGGAAGTCTCGCGAACTAGGTCATCTTACCTTTCACCGAGTTCTCGTCGATCCGAGGTAGCTATCGCGTTTCGTTTCATACCTTATCTTATATGCTTGCTAGCTCTAGGGTTTCGTACCTTTTAGTTATATATGTTTCTTATAGTAGATCTATCTATTTCGTCTTTTCAGCGAGTTTGTCGGTGTGTCGGGGTGACTGCTGTTCAGTTGTTGAATCCGAGGCCAAGCCTGCGGATACGGATTGAGGCCAAGCCTCTTGAGTGTCAGTACACCATCTTACAGAGGATTTTTGACAGTTTGACAGCATGGTTCGTTGCAAGAACGCCGGTGGTGCTCCTAGTGACGGGGACGACAGTCCTCCTCATCTGTCTGAGGTTGCGCGTGGCAAGCGCATAAAGGTAATGGCCAGAAAGAAGAAGAAGACACTTACAGATGCAGAGATAGCTCAGGCAGTTGCAGATGCAGCAGAGCAGGCAGAGAGGGGAGGCAGGAGCAGTGGTATTCGCATTGGCGAGCGTCGCTTTCATCTTGAAGGTCGACAGCTCGGTACAGAGGCCACTGAGGGCACAGAGGATACAGAGGATGCAGATGCTATGTCAGTTGATCCACCTGCAGAGGCTCCAGAGGGGACAGAGGAGCAGCCAGCTCAGACTCCACCGCGTCGCCGCTCCACACGCACACGAGCTCAGGTGACTCCTAGGCCAGAGGGCCAGCGTCGTAGAGGACGTCCACCTCCCAGGGCTAGAGGTTCACCCCCAGTCGAGCACTTTGACTTGAGAGGTGCTACAGCATGTCAGGTGCAAGGTTTGAGATTTGTTGAGGTCAGCCGGTGGTTCCCACCTCAGAGGGACTCCAGAGCTTCAGAGGGTTTCTATACTCCTCTACAGGAGGATCTTTACAGAGCTTATGTTGACAGTGGCATTGCCTTTCGACCACAGAGGGTCTGTCGCATTGAGTCACTTGTTGAGGTAGTGGGTGAGCAGCTTCGTCCGCACCTATCCTTTCTACTGGGCTTGTCAGATTTTCTTGGACGGACAGGTGCAAACTGTGGCACTTGGGTTAGGGAGTTCTATGCTTCATTATGGATTGATCCGGCCCATGAGTTCATACACTTTGCTTTCCGAGGCCGCGACCGCAGACTGTACAGCACCAGAGTGCGGGAGATTCTCAGACTCCCAGCTTCAAACATGAAGATTCATTAGCTCTGCTTTGGTCAGACTCCTCCACCCAGACGTCCTCATGGCGGTACTGTGCCACCTACAGATCTTATCCGACCCTGCTTCCGTGAGCCTTTTGGCGAAGGGTCTCATCGCACACCTGCCAGTTTGACACCGTTTGCCCGAGTTCTGGATGCTATTGTCAGGCGCACACTTCTTCCCAGGCTTGGTTACAGAGAGGGATTGACCAGGATGCAGTTATGGGTTGTTCACCACCTTCTCTCACAGACACCTTTTGATATATGGGATCTTATGCTTAGTGAGATGGAGGATACCCTGGCAGAAGGCTTCAAGGGACACCGTCAGCTGCCCTATGCTCATTGGATTTGCTTCATCATCAGATCTGCACTTGAGCTTTCCGCAGAGATTAGAGCTGAGATATCTGATACTACCACTGCCTTTCCTGAGTATGATATCCGTCAGCTATGGGCTTCAGTTATGAGAGAGCAGGCCCCAGTGCCAGGACAGAGAGAGAGACCTGAGGTGCCTGAGACAGTAGCTGAGCAAGACGCGACCATACAGGGGCTTGCTGAGGCAGAGCTTGCAGATCTAGATGCTCAGCCTGCTGATCTAGCTGAGGATGAGGCCTCTGACAGCACTGACGAGGATTATCAGCCCATCCCCAGGTATCGGTCTCCTCGACCTCACGACCACGAGGCTGGTGGCTCTGGTTTAGCCTCCCGCTCAGACCCAGCCATGGTGGCTATTCTTGAGAGGCTGACCCAGGCACAGGAGCGACAGGAGCTTCAGCTACAGAGACAGGCTCAGGACACAGCTGCCGCATTTGCACAGATACAGGCTCGACAGGACGAGTTCCAGAGACAGCAGCTTAAGATACAGCGTCAGCAGGTCGAGATGCAGCGTCAGCAGTTTGAGATGCAGCGACAGAGTGCAGCTAGCCAGCAGCAGTACCTAGAGCTTCTGCGACACTTGGTCACAGTTGGGGTTCCTCCACCAGCATCTGTCCTGACTCCAGCCTTACAGTCTAGTGGACCGTCGAGTCAGGGACAGCCGAGCTTTCAGTTCACCTCTCCACAGCAGCAGGTTCCTCAGTCGTTCTAGTCCCCGAGCTACACGCCTATTCAGACGGGGTTTACTCCTTCAGACCAGCCTCGCCCTCACCTACTGACAGGCACACCATTCGTTGATTTCAGTGCCACATACAGCGAGTTGACTGGTCAGCCGACGCCCTCGCACACTACTTTTGCTACTTCTTCAGGGTTGTCAGCTTCAGAGGCAGCTGTTCCTCCTGTGGCAGGGACGAGCACTACAGAGACAGTTCCTTCGTCAGTTGCCTCGACCAATCCCCCAGCTTTTGGCTCACTACAGGCTCAGGTCACAGAGACTGCTCCACTTGTTGCTACTTCGTCAGTACATGTTCCTGTTGCTCAGACCCAGACCGCTTCACAGCCGCGTGCTTCTTCAGAGGGTCAGCCTGCTAGCTCTGAGTCCGAGGAAGACACTTCTCAGTTTGTGATCACTCCGCGCTCCTCGGCACCCGACTCGACTCCGTCTGTTCCCCCATCAGATCCTTAGATTAATTTTTGGCGGTTGATGCCAAAGGGGGAGAGAGAGTAGATTCAGGGGGAGTTTTGATAGAGCGGGTTTTTCGTTTTTATTTGTGTGCTACATTCATGCATCATGTTTACTTTACAATACTTGCATTCTTGTGACATGTGGTCGTGTGAGATACTTTGAGTCTATATGGTTTATCTAGTCTCAGTTTTAAATCATGTCACTTGTTTGGTTATAGCTCATAAGGTTGTGCTTCCGTGCCTTACTCCGATTTCTTTTGAGCTATATCTGTTTGTGTACTAACGCTTTTTGTCTTATCTTATGAGTACACTCTGTTGGCTTGGGGCACATAAGCAATTCCTAATCTCCAGTGCTTATTGTTTTTTGCTTATGTGAACCAAGCATGTTCGAAAACCTCAACTCCTATCTTTTGAATCTTAGTGTTGTCATCAATCACCAAAAAGGGGGAGATTGAAAGCATCTAGGCCCCGAGAGTTGGTTTCGGCAATTGATGACAACGCTTTATTACCATGACTAACGTGTGTTTTGCAGAAACTTTAGTAAGTTAGGTCATGGAGGTGATAACTGCTTTGGGCACCATGGTATTCATGCCCCTTAATGGAAATCGTTTCGGTTTTCAAAGGAGTGACGTCAAGATTAAGGACGGTTAGTTCCGGATGTCAAGGTGTTGAGTTTCATTCGGAATAGTCGTTAGGATCTTCGTTTTCTCTTTTGGCCGTACTATAAAGGGGAGCTGAGCGGGTAGCTTGACCTAGGTGAGTCCTATGTTTAGGTGTGGTGCACACTTATTAAACTTAGCACTAGGCAGCTCTAGAATAGCTCAAAGTTCAGTTGAAAGCAACTTGGTTCAAGTTGCGTCGCGTTTCGGAGTGTTTAGAGGGTTCTTCCCTTGACCGGACGCGTCCGGTCAGTTCAAAACCGCGACTGTGTTTCGGCGCTGACGACTGGACGCGGCCCTTGCGAGGACCGGACGCGGTGGTCAGGCCGACACGTGTCACTTGAGGGAAACCATCTAATCGGACGCGTTTGGGGTGTGATCGGCGCGTCCGGTCACGTTCTAGTAAGGTCCTTGGACGACCGGACGCGTCCGGTCATCACCAATCAGACGTGGTCGCGCGTCCGGTCTCATTACAGTTAGCTCCCTGCACGATCGGACGCGTCCGGTCACCCTTGACCGGTGCGTCCGGTCACTCAGCCGAAATTTCAGAATTTCGACCTTTACGAGCGACCGGCGCGTCCGGTCACTTCGACCGGCGCGTCCGGTCACCCCGTATTTTGCTGAGTTGGCAGGTAACGGTTCGTTTCGACTGTGGGGTGTATAAATACATCCCCACCACCTCTTTTAGAGGTCTCTTGCTCATTTGTTCAGCTAAAAAACACCTTTGGAGTGCAAGGGAGTGCAAGAGCTCTAGTGAGGAGTGTGATTTGAGAATCAAAGCTTGAGAGTTCCTCACTAGCAATTAGAGAGTAGCAAGTGTGCATCCTCCTTCTCATTAGGCTCGTTGTGGTCAAGTGAGAGTTCTAGCTTGTTACTCTTGGTGATCGCCATCACCTAGATGGCTTGGTGGTGATTGGGAGTTTGGTGATCATCCGGCGGAGCTTGTGGATGACCCAACTCATCTTGTGAGCGGTTTTGGGCGATTCACCGCGACAGAGTGTCGAAGAATCAGCCTGTAGAGAGCACTTGATCCTTGCGCGGATTAAGGGGGAGCTACACCCTTGCGCGGGTGCTCCAACGAGGACTAGTGGGGAGTGGCGACTCTCCGATACCTCGGAAAAACATCGCCGTGTTCCTTGCCCTTACTTTCAAGCATTTACTTTCTCGTATTTACTTTCATTGCTTGATTTACTTTCCTAGAATTGCCATGCTAGACTAGGATTGGAAACTAGGGTGCAAAACTTTTACCGGTAGAATCTCTAGGAACACAAGTAGGCACTAGGGGTGAATTCCGGCTTGTAGGATTTAATTCTTGCAATTAATTTTTAGAAAAGCCCAATTCACCCCCCCTCTTGGGCATCTTGATCCTTTCAGACATCACCTATCATCAGTGTATCCGGATTCAAATATTATTTAGTCATTATTGATGATTGCTCACACTTTGTTTGGACATTTCCCCTTCGCCTGAAATCTGACACTTTCCCTGTTCTCTCCAATTTCTTTGCTTTCGTGCTCACTCAGTTCGAGTGCGTTATCAAGGCTGTGCAATGTGATAATGGCCGCGAGTTTGATAACTCTGCGTCTCGTGCTTTCTTTCTTGCTAAAGGTGTCTCTCTCCGCATGTCCTGCCCCTACACCTCACAGCAGAATGGCAAAGCCGAACGCATGATTCGCACCATCAACAACACCACCTGCACCTTGCTGTTCCAGGCTTCCATGCCCACCTCATATTGGGCCGATGCTCTCGCCACAGCCACCCACCTCATCAATCACCTCCCCACCAAAACCTTGCACATGAGCACCCCCTTCTTCGCTCTCCACGGCACCCTTCCCTCCTATCATGATCTTCGGACCTTTGGATGCTCCTGCTATCCAAATCTCACCGCCACTGCCCCTCACAAGCTGGCCCCTCGGTCCACTTTGTGCGCCTTCCTTGGCTACTCTTCGGATCACAAGGGTTATCGGTGCCTTGACCTTACCACCAACCAGGTCATCATCTCTCGCCACGTTGTCTTCGATGAAACAACATTTCCCTTTTCCCTCCGACAGCCCTCCCCTCCACCCACTGAACTTGATTTTCTAACTAATGATGATTCCCTGCCAGCCACTCCTCTATCTGCAGGTACTCCCATGGCTACTGGGCCTCCGCCAGGCTTCTCTCTGCCCAGGCCGCCCCTTGTTCAGGAACCTGCAGCACCTGCTGTACAGGTGCCCACGGCGCCCGCTGTCCAGGTGCCTGCAGCGCCCCCTGTGCAGGCTACTTCGGCGCCCACAGTGCCTCCTGTACCCCCTGTGCAGGATGTTTCGGCACCCTCAGCACCCCCTGTACAGGGGCCGGTCCATAGGCCGCCCATCATCCACGTCTACCACCGGCGTCCTCCCGCACCAAGCCCGACGACCGAGCCTTCTGTTGAGGCTCCCGCTCTTCGACGCTCCAGCATCATCCCATCTCCACCGCGCTATGTCAAGCACGGCCCCCAGCTTCCAACTGGGGCTGTCCCCATCCCACCCGTCGCCAATTCCCATGGCATGGCTACCCGTGGGAAGATCGGGTTCCGGCAGCCTCGCTTCGGTCTGCATGCCGAGGTCATCTCCCCGCTCCCGCGCACATGTCGCGATGCTCTTGCCAATCCTCACTGGCGCCAGGCCATGGAAGAGGAATTTGCTGCTCTCTCCGACAACCACACTTGGGACCTCATTCCTCGTCCTCCCAAGGCAAATGTTGTCACCGGTAAATGGTTTTTCAAGCACAAATTTCATGCTGATGGCTCTCTAGACAGATACAAGGCTCGCTGGGTTCTTCGCGGGTTTACTCAACAGCCCGGCGTTGATTATGATGAAACATTCAGCCCTGTTGTCAAGCCTGCTACAGTTCGCACGGTCATCACTTTGGCTCATTCCAGGGATTGGCCGATCCATCAACTTGATGTGAAGAATGCCTTTCTTCATGGCACTCTATCCGAAACAGTATACTGCTCACAGTCTGCTGGCTTTGTTGATCCTACTCTTCCTGAACATATTTGCAAACTCAACAAGTCACTCTATGGTTTGAAGCAGGCACCGCGCGCATGGTACAACCGGTTTGCCTCATTTCTGCTGACTCTGGGATTCACCGAAGCCAAGTCTGACACCTCTCTCTTTATCTACCGGCGCAGTACTGAGACAGTCTATCTGCTCCTCTATGTGGATGATATTGTGCTCATTGCATCTTCTCAGCAAATCTTACACCGGGTCATCGCTGCACTCAAACAAGAATTCGCCATGAAAGATCTTGGTCCTCTGCACCATTTCCTTGGCATAGCTGTTCAGCGCAACCGGAACACTCTATTTCTCTCACAACATCAGTACACCATGGACATTCTTGCTCGCCACGGCATGAGTGACTGCAAGCCATGCTCTACCCCCGTTGACACTTGTGCTAAGGTCTCTGCTGCTGCCGGCCCTGCTGTTGCTGATCCTACAGCATACCGCAGCCTTGCTGGTGCCCTTCAGTACCTGACTTTCACCCGGCCTGACATCGCCTACGCTGTTCAACAAGTCTGCCTATACATGCATGATCCCAGGGAAGCTCATCTTGTGGTTGCCAAGCGGATCCTTCGCTACCTTCAGGGCACTCTAGACTTTGGCCTTGTCATTCCCCGCTCTGCTCTGACTTACCTCATGGTCTACACCGACGCTGACTGGGCCGGCTGCCCCGACACCCGCCGCTCCACCTCCGGCTACGCTGTCTTCCTCGGTGGCAGCCTCATCTCCTGGTCTTCAAAGCGCCAACCCACGGTTTCGCGCTCAAGTGCCGAGGCCGAATACCGCGCTGTTGCTAACGGCGTGGCTGAAGCCTCCTGGCTGCGGCAACTTCTCCAGGAGCTGCATCACCCGCTGGCCTCTGCCTCCCTCGTCTACTGCGACAACGTCAGCGCCGTCTACCTCTCCACCAACCCCGTTCAACATCAGCGCACCAAGCACGTGGAGATCGACCTCCACTTCGTTCGGGAATGGGTCGCCCTTGGGGCTGTCCGTGTGCTTCATGTTCCCACCACGTCGTAGTTCGCCGATGTCTTCACCAAGGGTCTTCCCTCCTCGGTCTTCATGGATTTTCGCTCCAGCCTGAACATTCGTCCCAACAATGTTCCGACTGCGGGGGGGTGTTAGAGTTATTAGTCCCTATTTATTGTTGCCAATTCCCTAGGCTAGACTGGCCCCTTGGGGCGCCGCCTCCAGGCTGGCCAGGCCCTTTGGGCTCTCTTGTACTCTCTATATATTTGTATCACCTCTGTTGTAATCCTTCATCAAGCTAATCAATCTCAGCCTTTGGCTTCTATCACTTTCAAAATCTGAAAATGTGACATTATAGAGCAGCAGAGTTAAGGTTTCAAGGCAATCATGATTTTAGTTCTAACTCCAGCATATTTGTCCACAGGGAGAATCTCCTTTATTGTCAGTTGAAGCACTACATCAGCTGCATATCTTCATTTTCATTCTGGCCATTGCACACATGATTTTCTGTGTTTTGACTATGCTTTTAGGAAGCGCAAGGGTAAAGTATCGATGACATTTCATTCATTCCTGTGTAAATTAATCTTAGTTTCATGCAATTTTAACTTTAGTTAATTCCATCCTGTTACTCAGATTCGTCAATGGAAACACTGGGAGGATGAAATTCAGAAGGGTGCCATAGAAAATGGTAGTAGTGTCTTGTTTGCTGCTCATGTTTTGGTTAAATGATATAGGAGTACTTGTGGTCTGGTAACAAGTAGCAATTGTCCTTTTATAAACAAGTTAATGCTCATGTTAATTATATGAATAAACATTAAGGCTCCCTTTTTGGTCCTATGGAACTACAGGGCCTAGGAAGGTGACCTATGTGCATCAATCTGAAATTATCAGGAACCGGGGTGTTGGGACCCTTCTGAAATGGTTAATACACATGATAATGAGGAACTTGAAAAACCTTTCTTTGAATTGGAAGTCAAAGAGTCTGTATTCTCTATGGAGAAAAATACAGTTCCTGGGCCTGACCATTTTCCTGTTGAATTTTATCAAAACTGCTAGGAGATTGTTAAAAGAGACTTGGTAGTGCTCTTTGACGACTTCTACCACATGAGGCTAGACATTGGTAGATTCAACTATGGAATCATAACTCTTTTGCCAAAAGTTAAAGAAGCCAATACAATTAAGCAATACATACCTATCTGTCTGTTAAATGTGGTATACAAGATTTTTACAAAAGTCTTAATTTTGAGAGTGGACAAAGTCATGGGAAAGATTATCAATAGGAGCCAATCTGGCTTCCTAAAAGATAGAAATATTATGGATGGCATTTTAGTCCTACATGAAATTTTACATGATACTAGAATAAAAAAGAAAGACGGTTTAGTTCTAAAACTTGATTTTGAAAAGCTTATGACAAGCTTAATTGGGATTTCTTGTATGAATGCCTTAAACAAAGAGGCTTTGGGGATAAATGGTGTGATTGGATTAAACTTGTGATGAGCTCTGGTACCGTAAGTGTCAAATTGAACAACACCACTAGTAGTTATTTTAAGTCTGGCAGGGGGGTCAGACAGGGTGACCCTTTGTCCCCTTTCCTGTTTAATATAGCTACTGACACTTTGGCCAAAATGAATTCCCTGGCCCAAAGAAACAACCTAATCAAAGGCATGGTTACAAATGATTTAGAATGGTGTTGCAGTCTTACAGTATGATGATGACACAATCTTGTGCATCCAGGATGATATAGAACAAGCTTCTTATCTCAAACTTCTTCTGTACTTATATGAAGATATGTTTGGCCTTAAAATCAATTTTTCTAAGAGTGAGGTTATAATGGTAAGCCAAGATGAATCTAGAAGCCTTGAATTCTCAAATATGTTCAATTGTGCAACTGGAAAGTGGCCTATTAAATATTTAGGGGTACCTGTGGCTGGCTCCGGACTTCATGTAGCTGACTGGTTGCCCATCTGTGAAAAAATAATGAAAAGACTAGATGGCTGGAAAGGCATTTCTTTGAGTTTGGGGGGAGATTGGTGCTGATTAATTTATGCTTAAGTAACCTGCCAATATATGCTATATCTATGTTTTGGTTGCCTGTGTCAGTCATAGATAAGATGGACACTGCCAGGAAGAGATTTTTCTGGCAAGGAGGTCACATGAAGAAAAAAAATATCATCTGATTAAATGGAACAAGATCACAAAGCCTACAAAAAAGGTGGGTTGGGCATTAAAAACTTGAGAAGAATGAATATCAGCTTACTATGCAAATGGTGGTGGAAAGCTGAAAATGGTGAGGGCGTTTGGCAAGATATAGTCAGGAAGAAATATATGAAAAAAGGAATGATTAGTCTTTTAGCTAAAAATCCCAAGAATTCCCCTGTATGGAATGATTTATTAAAGGTTAGACATGTGTATTTGAAAGGGAGATCAATGAAGGTGAGAAATGGTAAAAATACCAGCTTTTGGCATAATAGATGGTGTGGTCTTGTCTCCTTAGCAGACAAGTTCCCTAAACTTTATAAGATTAGTGTTGATCAAGAATGCTCGGTTGAATACATGAATTTGAAAAATTGGAGACTTTCTTTCAAGAGATGGCTGCATGAAGACCTTCTGTGTCAATATAGAAGACTACATGACATTGTATTTCGGTATGGTATTAACTCTGTTAAAGATCGTGTGAATTGAGATTGGGAAAAATCTGGTTTGTTCTCTGTAAAGTCAATTTACAAATACCTAAGTAGGTATGATTATGGGCCTAGTTGCAAGATGATATGGAAAGCTAATCTACCTTTGAAAATCAAGATTTTCATGTGCCTGGTGTCTCAAAATGTCATACTAACTAAAGATAATCTGATAAAACGTAAATGGAAGGGAAATAAGTCCTGTGCTTTCTGTACTGAGAATGAAAATAGTCGCCACTTATTTTTTTGAGTACCCAACAGCCAAATATGTTTGGAGCATGCTGGCTTATTCTTTAGGGTCTGTCGGTAGGCCGAACAGTATGGAACAGTACTAGTTCTGGATTCATAAGATTCTTCCCCAATCCCCCAATCTGTACGCAGTTGGATTGGCTGCTTTTATTTGGGCCATTTGGCGTACAAGAAATGCAGTATGCTTTGATAAAAAAAGAGTGAAATCTCCTACTGAGATGGTTTGTTTGATCTGCTCCTTTCTAAAATATTGGGCAGGTTTACTCAAGGAGGGTCTGAAGGAACAAGTGATCCAGGGTCCTGAGGTGAAGTTGACAGCTCTTTACTTCCACAAGCAAGACCTTCAGATGCATACGCAGGAGGAACATCAGCTGGTGTCATTTGCTGGATAGAAGCTTCAAGTTTTGATCATTGTTGCGCGTCTTTTCTGATATTGGAGTTGTAGGTGTCCTCTTTGTTGTTTAGACTTTGTTCCTTTCGGTGTGCTGCTTGTACGTCTCGATGTTGAGGAGGCGTTTCCAAACTCTGGCAGTTAGTGGTAGTTTTTCAAGCAATATGTTCCCTTGGTGATCATATGTCTTGATGGTTTCTTGGCTTCTTATGCGTCGTACTATGGTTTTGGACTATATCTTTTGTAATTTTGTTGCCTTGGTAATGAAATTCGGTTTTACCGGTGTGTAAAAAAAATGTTTTGGTTAAATGATATAGGAGTACTTGTGGTCCGGTAACAAGTAGCAATTGTCCTTTCATAAACAAGTTAATGCTCATGTTAATTATATGAATAAACATTAAGGTTCCCTTTTTGGTCCTATGGAACTACAGGGCCTAGAAAGGTGACCTATGTGCATCAATCTGAAATTATCAGGGAACATTTCAAGGGTATTGGCAGAGATTCCACAATGTTGAGCTGGCTGGTAAGAAATGGATCGCATGTCGATTTCAGTCAAAATAATGTATCTTCTGTCCGAACAGCTGAATTAATTTCTAAAGCTTACACTATTCTTTTCATCATACAATCTAGTTCAGGCTAGACAGACTACGCTACCTTTTCTACTTGTGCAACCTGCGATGTTGTTTCCTTTTGTCCCTCTTACACAGTTCCACTTATCAATTGGATTATTGGATAACTTACAATGTTTTAAGAAATAGACCCAAACCAAAATGCATTTGAATGATTAACGAGTATTTTTGTAATACTGCATCATTAATTCATTTTTATTAAGTACCTAATTATCAAGTATCAATTTAATCAACTCATTAAGCTTTTACTTTCAGCATTCTTTTGTTAAGCAGTTTTATGGGTCGGTTACTAAATCAGACTACACTACAATGCGACCTGGCTTCATCAGGGTAAGGATAACACAAGAAGAAACTAGTTTTTTTGTTCCCTTCTCAATTATGACAGGTGACAAATTTCCTCTGCAGACACATTGTAGGGCAAACCCAAAATTTGATTTCCACAGATACATGATGCGATCTTTGGAGGCTGACTTTAAGAAGGTGGTTGGCATAATAGTCCAATCCGCATATTCATACATTTACCAGTTCATGTACCAACAGTTGTTGAAACAATTGGTGAACCTAATTATCTTGCCTTTTCTTATCTCTCTTAGCTGGTACTTGTGGATGTTCGTTGTGGTATTCATGTTGCTGAACGTCAATGGTGAGTTTAATCTCAGTGAAAGAATCATTTAAGCCTTTAATTCTGTACAGAGCTGCTTTACTGCCACAGCTTCTTTACTGTACGTTACTAGTATTTGCTGTAAACTACTAGTACTCTTCAGTACGTCCGTGTTGATGATTATATATCTCTTGCAAATCTACAGGTTGGCATACATACTTTTGGATCTCTTTCATTCCCCTTCTTGTAAGTGTTTCTTTATAGCTAAATGAGTTTCTTGGGAACTTGCAAACTCAATTTTTGAGGAATTTCATACCACTCTTGAATTTAGCCCTTGACACGAGACTCTGAACTTATCGGGCACTTCTTTATTTGCTTCTTGCAGCTTCTGTTGGCCGTTGGCACCAACCTAGAGCATGTCATAACTCAGTTGGCTCAAGAGGTCGCCGAGAAGCACTCCGCCATAGAGGGCGACTTGGTCGTCAATCCGTCAGATGACCACTTCTGGTTTGGAAGGCCAAAAATCGTCTTGTACCTGATCCACTTCATCCTCTTCCAGAACGCATTTGAGATTGCATTCTTCTTCTGGATTCTTGTAAGTGCAACCAAACTCCACAAAACTACTGAAGAACCAAGATTGAAGCTTACTGCAGCTTCTTTTCTCTCTCTTTGACAGACTACCTACGGCTTCAACTCCCTTCATTGTGCCGAGGCTCGTTGTCGGGTAATCTGTAGACCTTCTGGCTACTCGTCCCATTTCGCACAGTCCAAGAGCCATCAATGTGTTTCAGACTCATGATGTTAACCTTGCAGGGCCATCATCCAGCTGCTCTGCAGCTACAGCACCCTGCCTCTGTACGCCATTGTCACGCAGGTGCGTGCCATTATACTTTGCATGAGTGATTGAAACATATTGATGGTTTAAACTATTTTTCTTGTTTGCAAAGATGGGGACCTTCTTCAAGAAGGAGATCTTCGACGAGCACGTGCAGCAGAGCCTCGAGGGCTGGGCGCAGGAGGCCAAGAAGAGGAAAACGCTCAAGAACAATGGCAATGGCAGCACTGGCGCGGCCGGATCAGCATCGGCACATCCATCTGCGAGGCTCGAACTGATGAGACGAGCTGTCGTTCTTGAAGAAGGCAGTGCCGGTGGCAACGGGAGTGAAGCCAGTGCCAGGGGCCCGAAGCTCTGAACGCTGCAGCAAACGCCCGGCAGAGCGTCAGAAGATGCAGTGTTTCTGTACGCGAGCCATATGCTGTATGGCTGTTTAGCCAGATGGTGCAGTGTGATACTCCGTATGATGATTTATGCTTTTTTGTATTGACTTTGAGCTTGAGGCGTGTTATGAAGTGGGGAGCTTTCTGTAGTGTTGTGCTCGTTTAGGCCAGATCGGAGACGCCTCGCTAGCTCCAGGCGCGAAAGGCCAGAAAGGCAGAAACCACATCCCTGAGGCCTGACTCCTGAGCGTTACCAGGGCTGCATTGCATTGTGAAAGGAAGAAGAAAAAACATGAAAAAGCAAACAGACGCCGCTGAGTAAGTAAATACTACTCCCTCTTTTCCAAATTATCTTTTCCAAATTATAAGAAGTTTTGACATGACTTTTGCTATGCACCTAGACACATGATGTATCAAGAAAAGCTAAGACGTCTTATAATTTGGGATGGTACCACACAAGGAAGCCGGGCTGTGCTGACTAGGCAGCTCCCAAACATGTATTCTCAGATATTGAGTTGGTAGCCATAAGCATCACTGAGATGGTCTCATCAGAACCGTGTACAGAAGGTATACGACATAACAAAAAAAAGCCAGAGTTGATTCTAGTACAGGGGTCCTTCGGCTCTACAGCCATACAAAATCCTACACTTCATCTATTTTAGCATTGCCACAAGAGGCACTGCAGACATTCAACCATCACCACTTGCACGCCTGCCTCTGGATCTTGGAGTTCATGGTGCCCTTACCCTTGTCCTTGTAGGCGTTCCTGGATGAAACTGGCCTTCTCCGCCCATGGGCAGCTGCTATTGCCTTTTTCCTTTGCTTGTTCAATTGTTTCGTGAGCTCAGCATCTTCTTCTTCATCAGCGTCCTCTGATGAGTCATCATCATTATCGTCATCTTCCAGGGAAAGCATCTTGATCCCAGATTCAAGCGGGGTCATAACCACTCCATTGCCACCTGAGGGAGGAGTTTCCAATCTGTTCTCGCCGCTATAACTTGTTCCATGCTGTGTGGTGAAAAAAATGTAAGAAAATGCCATCAAAAGTTTGCTTATTCAATCTGATGGAAAGATGACTAACCTCTTCAGAAAACGTTCCAGGCGCATCTGAATCCCTTGAGGCAAGATTACAATCAGGCACATCAGAACCGTCCTGAGAGAGACAGCCAAAATACACTTCAATAACAGTGACTCCTAACTAGAGACTAGCCTGATTACTGGTACAGTCTGCACATATTCAAATTAACTTGCTAGGCAGACATACCTGGTCTATCTTCAAGGAAACCAAAGGCACAGCATCACCAACCTTGTCATCGTCGTCGTCGTCATCTGAGCTGGAATCATGCCCTTCAGCATCTTCCTCAATGTACTGTAAGAAAGTTTGCCCAAAAAAAAAAGCAGTATCAGAGAACTAAGCTGGAAAACATCTACAAATGTACGAATGAATAACAAATTTGCAGAAACATCTGACCTACCTTCTCCATCTCCACTTGCTCTTTCCTGGTAAATCCACTGGCAGCTAGTTCCTTGTCCAAGGAACCAGCAGCCTTTTTCACGGACAAAAAGGAAGGTCTGCTATTCCCTTCATCATCACTTTCAGATCCAGCTTGTTCTTCATTTTTCTCTGACGTCAGATTGAACCTAACAGGAAGAAAAGAAATCTCAATAAGAAAACAATTCTACCGAATTAGGCTGATTTGAAGCTTTCTTGCATATCTTATAACCTTTTGTTAAAGAACTTGTAGATACATTCAATATCTCGGTCGAAAAACCTGCAAAGCAAAATTCATTTTAAAAAAAGACAAGACACTGTCACATTAGTTATTAGTTATCTGAGTAAGCTACATACATTTGGGCATTACGATGAGAAACAGACACCATCTGTGGAAAGTCAATAACCGTAATTTTTTCATCATCGTCAATCTGCATGACATTGGCATCAATGAATTGAATTATACACTGACATATGAAAAATATTCCATTATGTAGTTGAATTTGTATTACTTTATCACAAAACTAAGTGCTGGCACAATGTACCTAGAAACTATTCAAACAAATGGGTCTAGTTCGTGTGTTTACCACAAAAAAGTCGTGTTCCATAGTATCTTATCCAGATAAATTTTACTTATGCAAATGATTTAAAAACTATAAATTAACACAAACAAGGAAAGGAAAAGGATGACATACCATGATATTGAACTCATTAAAGTCACAATGTATCAGTCCATGCTCAGCCAAACGAACGATAAGACCAAGAATTGTGTCAAAAACATCATCTGGATTTTGTAACTCTTTCACTTGAACACTACAGAGCATAAAGCAACTTGTATCAGGATTCAGGATCTGCTTGACAGAGCATACTCTTCAACAAATATGAATATGCAGTTGACAGATTTATGCTTACAGAGGATATCCCTGCACAAGTGACATGATCACACAATGCCGATTGCAATCCACAGCAGTTGGAACAGGGAAATCATGGTCCCCTAAAGCCTGGAGATATAACAGTCAAGGATAACCAAACAAAAAGGAAAATGAAAAGAGCACATAGCTCAGATATACTTAAAAGAAATAGAAAGAGAAAAAAAATACCTTCATAAAGGCAAATTCCTTCAAGGCTGCGAGTCGTGAGAGGTACAGCCAATTAAAGCTCCTTCGGTGCCTTAGATAGTCACGCTTAGATTTCACAGCCCTAAAAGATGTCCTGCCCAACCTATGAAGCTTCATGGCGAGTACTGTACCATCCTCTGTGGCGACCTCAAATATGTCTGCATATCACAGAGATATTAGAAACAACTTCATGTGCCCTTGCCACATTATACTGAAACAAAGAGCAAACACTATGAACACAACATACCTGACTCCTTTCCAACACCGATCTGACGGCCAACTGAAGTAAAAACTCCTCGATTAACCAAAGTCTTGATGGCAAGGAAGTCATATCCTAGATAGGTGAGCCGATATCCATCATCTGTATGGAACGGAACCAACAAAGCAATAAAGACTTGGAGCTAAGTGCTACTGCACTAGCAACCCAAAATTCTATAATCATGATTAACTGCCAATGACTCACATTTAGTGGCATCATGATGCACTAGCTTGTTCTTCAAAAGATTCCTCAGCACTTTGTATGTGCCTCCATGCCTAAATTCATAAAGCATAAGAACATACTCCACTCAGACGGAGTACAAATTCTTTCCACTCAGCAAACAATAACTTCATTTGACATTTGTTTAAGTGGTTAGACCAACAATAAACATCACTAAGAGTAATATTAGCTGCACCGAAGCCTCCATGTTTTCAGATTAATTGTTTTCAGCATATTGATGTTTATACAAAACTAATAGAAAAAATATCTTCGTTTTTGCCAATTAAAAGGATAAGCAGAAAGATGGAGATTTTATGCTGCTCTGTGCACCACAAGGTGGAATAGCAAACCAGAACCAAAGAAATTGCACACTGTGCAAGGTCCAAATACCCCAGCACTACGTCCAATCATCAACATGCTAAAATTGCAATTAAATCCCCCAAAAATGATTTGGATAACATACAACCAATTAACATACAGAACTAGTAACCGCAAGCATATCCTCGGCATAGCCACAGATTGCGGGAATGTGAACAAAAACAAAATCTTACTTCAGTCCGGCAATCCTGTCAACAAGTTCTGCTGGAACAATCTCGTGCTGTGACAAGTCCAAAAAAAAACACTTAAGTCACAGAAACCGGCGATTTAATATGTAACGGAATGAGAGGAAGAGGTGAAGGGTATTGGGGATCTTACATTGCGCATGCCCATCTCAACAGCGGTGAGGACGCGGAAGTCGTCCTTAGAGAGGTAGCGAAGGGCGTTCACATCAAGCTTCATGGTGTCCTCCTCCTGCTGGCTGCTGCAGCCAGGGCGGACCACCTGATGATTTTTTGCAAAAAGTTCAAAGTAAGCAAGCATAAAATAGCCAAATAGCTTTAAGTTGGGGTTTGGGTGCTCGATTTCACACAGCAGGCAGGGAGTGGAAGGGGTGGGAATATCCAGTGGCGGAGCTCGCCAAGCATATGTATCATCGGTATTGGGTAAATATACCACCGGTACGGGGTCTAATACCAACAGATAACAAAACTAGCTCATAAATGCATAAATTTAGATGATATTTGATTTCATACTTAAATCCACAACATAACTGATTTTTTTTTTCGAAAATCTGGCAGGAGCTCTGCCCCTCAATTAAGGAAGGAAAGAAATTTATATGTACAGGAACACCCGGATGTCCGGGAACAACATAACTGATGGAAACATGAAAGTGATTAAAAAAATACTAACTAATGGTTGGGTAATTGGCATAGTAGCAAGAGAAAGAAAGATTTTAATGTCTCGATCAACTCTACAAAAATTGGCGTCATCAATTTAACTCATTCGGCCACCTGCTTCGCAAGGAACAGAGACAACACAGTCGGTACAAATACCCTAAAATTTGAGAATGGGAATGGGGTATTACCAACAGTCCAATAATGCCTCAGCCGGTACTCTTCTATTGCAAATTTGCAATCCGCAACTGCAAGGAACAGAGGCAATCACCCAATCAGGCAACACAGAGCCGCCTGCTTGGCAGCCTGGCTGCGGCGTGCGGGCGGCGTGCGGGCTGCTGCTGACCCACGCGGCCACAGGGAGCCAAGATGCTGGCCTGCGCCTGCCACTGCCGCTGCCAGCACAGGGTCGCCGCGCCGAAGAGACAGAAAGGCCTCGGCACCTGGCGTAGGGCGGCGGCGGCGGCGGCGGTAGCGCCCACCCAGTCGTCGACTCGTCGCACAGAGAGAGGGACAGAGACAGAGCGGATGCGGGGTGAAGTGAACGGATGCAGCGGACGGCGGTAGCCCAGTCCGGGCCTCCAGGGTTGTCCAGCCCAGGCGGAGCGCGGCCCATCTGCTGGGCCGTTCTTTTTCATCCCATGTTCTTTGTCATTCTTTTGCTTATTTCTTTCTTTATCTCTCTTTTCATTTTTTTTTGTTATTACTCTTCTTGATTTTGTATTTAGCCTCTCTATGGGACAGTGTCCATGGCTAGTGGAACATTGGTTTAAAATAAGTGAAACAATAAATATAGTTATTAATACATTGCAAAAAAACATATGGAATATTTTTATATTTTATTAATGTAGAACGTCTTTTTTATTGAAGCTAGAAATCATTTTTCTCCTAAAGCAATACCACTTCTATCCTAAACTATAAAAAATTTTCTTTTTAGCATGTGATAATTTTGAAGTGGGTCTTCGGTCTTTTTGTTCTAAACATGGATTACCGATTCTCCTATACGAGAATATTATGCTTAGTAAAAAATGATATAGACTCATTAAAAAATATTTTAAGTGCTCCAACAAGGATTAGTGAATAGTACCGGAACTTCGATATCACATGAAAAAATTGAGTCTTCCCAAAACCGTCTCATTGAATTCAGTAATTTAAGATAGCTTAGCTCATAGTAATTGTAGAAATTGATATTGTTTCGGGAGAGACGGAGTCCTACAAATCAAATATAATCCCTCCACCGCTCAGGCTATCAGCATCGGCAAACCAGTCTCGGATGCATCATGCATGCATGATTATCAGCATCCATAAGTAGAAAGGGACATGATCCGGACGGGTACTGCGACGACGGTAGGCAGGCAGTAGCATGTTGTCCTGATGCAGGGGGGACGAACGAACTCTCCAAACAGTGGAATGGAACACTGAACCTGCAGGCAGCCGCCCGACGCCGAACCTGTCGGCCGGCTCGCGGCACGCGAGGTTGATGAGTTTGAGCAAGCCAAAAGGCGACCAACGACCACGCACCGGCATCCCCACGCCGCCGAAAGCCCGCAACGCAAACGCAACCATCACGCCGACGACCGACCACTCCTGCCACCACCGTTCCTTGAAGTGCACGAAGTTATGCCGTATTCATACCCGCTGGGCGCTGCACGCCACGTCTGCACCGCCGCCCACATACAGCGCACCTGCACCGAAAAGGCCGGCCGGGGTCCAGGATCTCTCGGGCAACCCCTCGTGATCCCCAAGGCCGATCTCCCTGTCCTCTCACCTCGCACAACCCGCCGTAGTACGAGGTTCCGCGGGTACAGCCGGTCAAAATGTGCTGCTTCGCCGAGCGAAAAAAACGCACATGCCCTGCTTGCTCCGCGTCGTTCAACGAACCTGCTGCGCCTGCGCCTGCTTAGCAACCAAGCAGCCGCCCGACTTGAATATTACCCGAGCTCCCGTTCTTTGGCAGCCTTCCCTTCTTATTCCTGGACTAGCTAATCTATCTACTGGCTTCCCTTCACCTGCTGATCGGAGAGATCAACTCGCTGTCTGAAATCCTGAATGAGCCTTGTGGTCGGCAGCTCTGAGGCTCATCAACTCTGGTTCTTGGTCCCGTTCGCAAGAAGCAACAGCCGCGGTACAGCCTCGTCCGTTCGCCATGGACCGGAGGTCGGCGAGGAGGAGAGGCGATCCTAACTACCGCAGGAGCGCAATGCACGGTGCCGTCGAGCAACAAAAGCAGCACCGCGGCCGGCCGCAGGGAACGGGGGCAGCAGCGCCGCTGCCGGTGCCGCCCGCGCCGCCGGGGTACTTCACGGCGGAGCTGGTGCTGGCGTTCCTGTTCGTGGCCGTGTCGCTGGCGTTCCTCCCGCTGGTGCTGCCGCCGCTGTCGCCGCCGCCGTTCCTGCTGCTGCTGGTGCCCGTGGGCCTGCTGGCCGTGCTCCTCGCGCTCGCGTTCGTGCCGCTCGACGAGCACAGCCACCTCGCCGTCGGCTCGTCCCGCTGATCCCATTCCCATCCGTACGTGGAGGTGGTGGAGGAGGATTAGACCGCCGTACATAGAATTGGGCTAGCTGTTTAGAATCAGATTAGTTTAGTGAGGATTATTTTTTGGTTGATTGAGGTATATTTGCTGTAAACTTGTCAGATCGGGTGGATTAGAACCATCATGGAACTTGATACTCGAGGCTTTCGCTTGACTGAAAATAAGCGGCTAAAAGTATTATTGGCTAATTTATGTGAGAGAAAAACACTGATAGTTAGGCTGAAAGCTCAAGCGAGCATGCTGTTGATTATTTGACCCCATGCCAAATGCAGGAATGAGCACCATGCATGTTGTTTCCTACTCGAACATATTCCATTGAAAAGGCAACTCTGAGATAGTGAGAGATCGAAAGTCGCTTTTTAGCGTATCCTTCTTTAGAAAGAATCTAAACACTCCCACTGCCCGTAGTAGAGTTTCGTCACATGATCACACCACCCAAAACTGTTTTTGAGCACGCACGCGTCTCACGTTTTGATTTTGGCCATGGCCGGCGTGTGTTTCCGGCCCGACCGTACGTTGCGATCGGGAACGGCGGCGGTGGAAAAAGTCGCACCTGCGTCACATGGACGAACGACGACGTGGTACCCGCTCGCCGAATCGATCAAAGCCGCCTATTAGAATGGAAGAACAGCAACAGATCTGTCCCACGGGGACAGGACTGCGTGTGCACCAGCATTCGTGGCTGCTGACGGATGACGTGTACCGCACCAACCGAACAGCGAAGCTTCGCGGGTGGTGTGGCGTGCCGGGGGCGGCGGGGGTTGCGCACGCCCACGCACCTGGCCTGCGCGTTGCGTCGGACGCATGGTCCAACCTACGTCCTGATTATTGTCGACTGATCGCCGATTCGGCATGAAAGCGTCCCGGCACGCGCTGACCAGTGGCCTATGTAGTACACGGACCGAAATCGAAATGTTCTCGTCGTGATCACGACACAGCAGGGATCTTCTCAACTCAAAGATCTGTATACTGTGCTCGGTACAAGATGTATCTTCAAGTTCCTAGCCCGAGTCCGAGTGTCTCGTTTTTTCCCCCTGCAAACCGTGTGTAGTTGGTGTGCAACTTGGAATGTAGATGGAACACAATGTAATGGCAAATGAACCAATAGATTTCATTGATCTGTGATGTACATATTTATACACCTGTATGGACGTCATGGAGAGATGTGCGCAGGCAACCGTCCATGGCGCTGACGGTTCAAACAACAGAGGAAGAGAGAAGCGTGAGCTGTTTCCGTTGAAGGAGCGTTCCCAGACCAGAGCAACTCCTTAGGGCAGGCCCAACGCGGGCAGTAGTTTCGTATGCCTCGAAGTCCACGTACATGAAATTGAGTTGAAGCAGCGGCCAAACCATCCGTCTCCCAACACAGTTGTACTTTTTCCACCCCTAACACTGTTCATTCTCTGCAGCCTTTTGCTACTGTCCAGCAGCTTTTACCCTCTTTTCAGGGCAGCCTTGCCTTCTCCAACGCGCGCCCAAACGCTGCTCCAAATTTTTGTCAGGCGGAGCGGTGGGCTCTTCTGCAGGAGACTCTGCTCCTCTGCGGGGCTGCTGTTTGGATGACATGGAGCAAAGATTCTTACGTGGAGATTGGGGCAGTTGTCCACCATGGCGCGTTGGGGACGGCCTTAGTAGTTTTAACAGTTGGTCATCGTCGCACGTTACGTGTGCCTAGTGCTTGGACAGGAGTACATCCCGTGACGTGTACATGCTACCTAAACCTAAGGCCTTCTGTACTGGAGGGCCAAAATGACGCCCAGACCTTCTCTCTTTTGGGCAATGCTTCCCACACCATGACCGTGGCTCTCGTGCTCGTAAAATTCAGAGCGGAGCATGTTTTTGCTCCAATGCTAATCTCCTCTCTACACCAACAAACGGTGTGAAGTAATCATCTACTCGGTTGCTCGCTCTTACTCATGTATCCACCTTTGATACAAATCATCCTCCACTCAGAGCTCACGCGTTCGCATCCTGCTCGGTTCCAATACAAAGACCAGATCAACGTGTCCGCGTCTAATATGAAATCCTTGGAGCTCACATGTTTGCGTCCGAGTAATAATTAATAAGGTTCAGTGAAAAAACATATATGATCCCGGTGCAACGTACAGGCATATATCTAGTTCTATAAAAAAAGCGACGAGACTAGCGCCTGTACGTCCGAACGCAGCGTCTGTTCGAACACCCGCGCCTGCTGCCTGCCCATTTTCAATAAGGATACCCTCAGGGCGCCTATGGATGCAACTTTGTTCTCCGCTTCGCCTCGTCCTCCACGCCTGCTGCATGCCCATAGATGCAACTTCACGCTCTCTGCGCTTGTTGCACGACCATGGATGTAGCTTCGTGCTTGTTGCCAGACCCATGGATACAGCTTTGTGCTCCACGCCTGCTGCACGCGCCCGCTTCGCTTTCTTGCACGCATGCGGGGACAGCTGCACCCGAGGGGACCACCTTCTCCTACGCCCCCTTGCCGCGTCTATTTATAAAACACTTGCAGTATAAAGCATTTGCTATAACATACGTCCAAAACAGATGAAACATTTACAACATACACTTGCAACATACGTTTGAAACAGTTGAAATATTTGAAACATACACTTGCAACATACGCGTATAGCAAGTGCAACATCCAGATAAAACACTGCAATATACGTTCGAAAACAACTTAAATATTTGAAACATACGCTTGCAACAAGCGTGTATAGTCATTGCAACATATCCAACACCAGATCTACTTTTCCAACATCTAGTATGCAACATACATCTGAAACACATGAAACATATGGTTGCAACATGTGCTCATCTACTTCCTTCCTCCCCAATGGACGCTCTATTGACACAGAGCTTGACGCCGGCATGGAGCTCGATGCCACGACGCGGAGGTCGGACCTTGGCTATGTGCAGTGCGAGTCTGGATGCGCGGCGTGAGGCGAGAGCGGCGCGTGGCGCGAGTCTCGAGGCGTAGGTAGGGGCGCGAGGAGCGGGTGGGGCGCGCGAGGCACGAGGCATGGGGGAAGGCGGATCCATCCCGTCCAGCCGGATGAGAGCATTACCGATAAAAAAATCATTATCTTGTATCGAGCCGTTACAGAGTCAAAGAGAAAAAAAACTTCTGATATTTTTGTTGTCTTCACTCCATTCTCTCTGTCAAAAAAATATATTTCTAAATTTTGGACAAGTTAAACCCTACTAAGTTTGACTAAATTTATAAAAATAGCATCAATATTTATATTGTAAAATAGGTTTATTACAAAAATATATTCAATAATTAATCTAGTGATACTTATTTGTTCATAAATGTTTATATTTTTTACATAAATTTAGTTAAACTTAAAAAAAAATTTGACTCTTTGGTAACTAAGAATTGCATTTTGAATGTAACCGAGGGAGTAAGATGCTCAAATAAAAGGCGTCAGTGTGTAACATGCAAAAGAGTCCATCCATAGCACATTGAAATAAAAGGCCTGGAGGGTCGACACAGATGGAGCTCAGGTTTTCTCGAGCACCAATCGCAACCGGCGGATTTGCTGAGCCAGGCAAGCGATGAGATGGCAGATCGCACATTATTTTCGCAAAAGAGAAAAAAAAACGCCGAAGGGAAGACAGGCCGAGGCAGCGAGGCTGGACCAGATATGGCTGGATGATGCCTGGATGCATGGCGTCCAGACAAAACTTCTTGCCCGGGCCCTGCTGCACTCTGACGTTGCCCGGGTCCGTCCTTCTCCTTGCATCGGAATCGCGTCACGGGCCGGCCCCGATCCAATTCACCGGAGGCTCCATGAGCCTCTGCCAGGTTGTCTGACTGAATATGCAGCTCTTTAACTGCAGGCTGGCGGGCCCAGGACCTCTCAATTACTACTACTGCTGCTATACTCCTACAGTCCTACTAGTACTCATCACATGAGTCGAGTACTACTCTCTTTGCAATTTGTGCTCTAAAAGTACTGTTCGCTAGTACTCCTATCCAGCTTTGGCATTCAATTTGAACTGATAGACAATGAGAACTGTTACTATGTTAATTGAGGCCTCGTTTGGTTCCGGCGGATTCGGCGCTCTGCACAGTATCACGTCAAATCAGCTCATGTGTAGTATTTCGTTTGTATTTGGTAAAAATTATCTAAACTTTGACTAATTAGACTCAAAATGTTTGTCTCACAAAGTACAACCAAACTGTGCAATTAGTTTTTAATTTCATCTATATTTAGTACTACCTCTGTCCGGTTAAGAATGTAATTCTAGTTTATTTTTTGATTTCCGTGTCCAATGTTTGACTGAATATATAGATAAAAGTATTAATATTTTTGACACCAAATAAATATATTATAAAAATATATCTCATAACAAATCTAATGATACTAATTTTATGTCATAATTATTTATATTTTTTTATATATAATTAGTCAAACTTGACATACTAAAACATTGCACTGTGCTAGAATTACATTCTTTTCAGGACGGAGAGAGTACTTCATACATATGCCGATATTTAATGTGACGGGAAATAGGAATTCTGTATAGTAAATTTGGTTACCAATTAGATATCTAAACAAAGCCTGAGAGACCAACGAAGCACAAGTACCAATTACTGCTGTGCAACCTGTTGGCGCCGAAATGGCGCTGGCCCGGCCGGGTGCGTTCGCCTTGGCCGTTCACGGGTCTTGGGTACAGTTTAGATGCTAAAAATTTTGTCAAATTTTTCAGATTTCCCGTCACATCGAATCTTTAGACGCATGCATAAAACATTAAATATAGATAAAAAAAAATAAAACTAATTACACAGTTTAGATGAAATGGACAAGACAAATCTTTTAAGCTTAATTAGATCATGATTGGACACTAATTATCAAATAACAACGAAACTGCTACAGTTACATTTCGCCAAAAATTTTGCCAACTAAACAAGGCCTTGAGAAGCAACCGTTCGAAAAGGCCAGTACGGGACTCCCTCCCTCCCTCCGCTTTCCCGGGCTCCCAAAAGTTAAGACAGCGGCCTTTGTCACGAGGTTGATGGCGTTTAGCCTCCTGCTCATTGCTAAGCTCCAGAGGGATGTGTACTACTGTATATCCTAGTTTGTTTAACACTAATGACCCAACGAACTATAGGTCTATAGCAAAGGGTACATTTCGATGCTCAAATGGTAAGCTAGAAAACACGCTCAAATGTTTATATATCTGGCGAAGCATAGTACGCACTCTATCTGTAACTGTAATATAACTTCTCTGACTCTGAATGTGTATGCATGCGACGGGGAAGTATGTATACTGCTACACTATAGTACTAACTATAGTAGTACTATACTACTACGGTAATCGTTGTTGTGTGTTCGTCCATATATGATTTTTAGTACTTCGATTAACAGACCTGAAACTGAACTACCGACTACGGGATGGGTGTCAAAAGCCTAGCTAGAGGTCAGAACTCAGAAAAAGGACCCTACCATACGTAAGGAGTTGGGCTGCGCTGGATCGGTGGGCTGCGTACTCTCCGGATTCTTACAGGGGCCTTGATTTCAAATTTGGGTTCCAAATTTTGCATAGTAAATGTCCTGTCACACTGTAGTAATTTTATTTTTATTTAGTAATAGTTGTCCAAATATTGATTAATTGGGCTTAAAATATTCGTCTCGCAAAGTACAACCAAACTGTGCAATTAGTTTTTGATTTCATCTACATTTAGTACTCCATATATGTGCCGACATTTTGATGTGATGGGGAATCTTCTTTTTGCATAGTGGAATTTGAGGGTGAATTTGGGTATCTAAACAAGGCCTTGTTTAGATCCCAAATTTTGTTTAGATCCCAAATTTCACCCCCAAATTCTACTATGCAAAAAGAAGATTCCCTATCACATCAAAATGTCGGCACATATATGGAGTACTAAATGTAGATGAAATTAAAAACTAATTGCACAGTTTTGTTGTACTTTGCGAGACGAACATTTTGAGCCTAATTAGTCAAAGTTTAGATAATTTTTACCAAATACAAACGAATTGCTATAGTGCGTATTTAATGCGCACTGTTCAGATTTGCCCCCAAATTGGGGACCTAAACACGGCCCAAGGCCAGGGAGCGGATTCTTACAGGGAGCGGTGGGCTGCTGTCACCCAAAAGGTTGGGCTGCGCTGGATCGATCGATCGATCGATTCTTACAGGGACCACGGTACTCTCCGGATCGGACTGGGATCAGCCATTCAATTCTCCACTGCTGCTGCAATAATCACAAACCATTTGAACTGCGTCAAATGTATAGCCTCTTCTGCGCTTGGAGCCTTGGACGGAGGCGAACTTCTTCAATTCCAAGTCCCAAGTTGGTTCTCAGACTATCGCATGCATGCAGTTGTTAACGTAATGGTGACTGCGTTCAGCTAACGTAAAACGAATCATCTGGAAGGTAGAGATGTCCAGGACTCCTTGTCTTTGTGGCGATTCTGATTCTTGTTCCGTGCCATCCAGGACAGGCAACGCTGTGCCCTCTGACCTCGTCTTCATGTGGCGCTCTGCACAGCAGGGCTGCTGTCACCCATGGCTAGGCTAGCTGGCTGGCCACTCAACCCGATGCCAAACAGAAGCGCCGGGACGCGCGCGCCCCCTCGATCTCCCTCCCTCCCTGCGCGCTGGTGCCACCGCGTACGACGAACCACAGCAAAGCGCAACACCTCTCTTCACTCTACGCTGCCAGTGCCAGTGTGGGCAGTGGCTGACGACAGTGGCGTGGCAGCCAGCGCCCCAGGCCTCTGAGCGCTGAAAGCAGGGGCACCCCCTTGTTTAGTTCCTCTCAAAATTCCAAGTTTTTTCACTCTCTCTCCATCACATCAATTTTTATCCGCTTGCATGGAGTATTAAATGTAGGTAAAAAAATAACTAATTACACAGTTTAGTTGGAAATCACGAGATGAATCTTTTGAGCCTAGTTGGTCTACGATTGGACAATATTTATCAAATAAGACGAAAGTGGTACTATTCATCGGGTTGAAATTTTTTTCAATCTAAACAGGGGTCACACATGTACAGTATAATGTAACTATTTATCTAAATATGTATATTACTTTGTGATAAGCACATGTAATAGATTACATAGATGATTGATCACCAATTTACCATCTACGTTAACTAGACCAATCTACTGTCTAGAGATGATCTGCAAAGCATAGACATATAGATAAACCATGAAGACATATAGATAAACCATGAATTAGAGGAGCCCACCAGGCCAGGGTTTTTTTTACCGACCGGACACCTCAAACCGCCGGCCTCCGGTTCCGGTTTACCGGTAACCGGTCGGTAACCGGTCGAATTTGAATTTGAATTCAAACGCGCCTTCGGTTTACCGCTCGGTTTGAGCGGTTTACCGCTCGGTTTGAGAGGTAACCGCTACAAACCGTTTGGAATTTTCTTTTTCCTTTGCTCGTGGCGGTTTCTAGCGGTTTGTGCCCGGCTTACCGACCGGTTTGTAGCGGTTTGTAGCGGTTACCGCGTTTTGTGCCCGTGGCGGCCTAATGGGCCTCATGGGCCTTAACGGGCCGGGACCGGGATTTTTCTTTTTCTTTTTTTTTTCAAACTTCTATACGTATAAATAAATACTAAACGAACTCGAATTTGAAAAAATTTTACACCATTGGCTTCTATAAATCATGAACTATTTTTAGAAATTTTTTCAGCATTTTTTTTTCAAATTTTAAATTTGCGGTCCGGCCCGGTAAGCCCGGTAACCGTGGTATACCGCGGCTTACCGCCCGGTAGAATTAACCCTGCACCAGGCCACCAGGTCCAGCAGACTTGGCATATGCCCATATGTATTGACGTCTGAAACTATCATGTATGTATTTCATATATATACATTTACTGCTATATATAACACATATATTCATTATTTTAGGCCAAGCCTTGCCAAATACTTCTCCACCCCTGGCTGAAACAGTGCACGAACGAACTGGAACTGATGGTGGCTGGAGCCAAGACGCGCGGGAACGAACGAGGAAAGAAAGGGAAAACGCGTCCAGCCAGGCAGTATATGAGCGTGTAAACCAAAACATCAAATCCATTCCGTTGTGCATGCCACATTGAATAGCGTCACCAACACCAGCATTCATCGCATCCAAACAGAGGCCTACACAGAGATTAGCTATTCCAAAAAATTCCAACACCAATAAACTTGCAGGACATGCGTGTTTCATGTTCTGATGAGGAGACAACAATTTACAAGGCTCGTATCAGTACGCCACGCTACGCGCTGCTGGTGCTGGTAGTGCTCTCTCCTCGCTCCGTTCCCTCCGGCGCCGCGGGCTCCGTCGCCGCCGCGGCCCCAGCACCACCGGCGGCGGCACCGCCACCCTCCTCCCTGCTTTCCTGGACGAGCGAGGTGGCGCCGACGCAGGGCCCGCAGGTGCGCTCCACCCAGGCCTCCAGGTCGTGAGCGCCGCCGCCGCCGTGGCCCTGCGCCCGGCGCCCGAAGCAGAGCCGCCCCACGGCCACCGCGGCGGCCGCCAGCACGGCCACGACGGCCAGCATGGCGATCACCGGGCCGTACGACGACCCTCTCCCCACCGCTCCCACGGCAGCGCCGCCTCCGGTGGCGTACGCCACCGGCACCAGGAGCGCCGGCGGAGTTGGCGCCGGCGGCGCCGGGGGCATAAACGTCGACATTGCCCACGGGCTAGACGCTGCTGAGCGCGCGTTTGCTCAGAGCCTCAGACCGCGCGTAGCTCCAGACGGCAGCTCTCTAGGGTTTAAGAGAGGCTAAGAGGGAGCTCGCTACTTCCACTCTAGTGATAGGAAAGCGTGCGGTTGGAGATTTGGAGTCCGAGGTGAGAGAGAAAGAGAGTTTTTGTGGAAGAATGAATGGAGCTCGGTGTTGTGGATTCCTTCCTCTCCTCTGGCGAGACCGCGAGAGAGGAGGAAAAGACGCCTCATTTCGCTCCTTGCGGTAACATTTAGGGGGTGTTTGGGTTGGAATGTTAAAGTTTAACAAATATTGTAGCATTTTCGTCTTATTTGATAAAAAATTTCCAATTTTGGACTAATTAGGCTTAATAGATTCGTCTTGTAAATTACTCCTAATCTGTAGCAACATACATGCAATTAGTCTACATTTAGTACTCTATGTATTTGAGGGAATATTGATGTGATGGGTGTTAAACTTTAACAAAAGCAAACCAAACAGGGCCTTAGGCAGGCCAGGTGAGTGCAGTGGAAGCGACTTGAGTTTTTGGCGTAAAAGGGCTAGGGTTTGGCCCTGCCCTACGGTGAAAAGCTTTCCCTCCCTCCCCTGCTACCTGTCGTGTGTCTATGAGGCCATGACCACCGGTCGTTCCAAGTGTCCTGCCGTACAACATGGGACGCGCGGTTTTAGGAGCACAATCAATTACCTATCCGTACGATATACTCCTAGGAACCTAAATATCTGGTGTTTGCGCTTTAAAAACAACTTTAGCTAAATATATATTAAAAATATTAATATTTATGATATATAATTAATATCATTGGAAAGATCTTTGAATCTAACTTTTTAATAAATTTAATTAGAGATACAAATGTGCACGTATTTTCTATAAATCGAGTCAAACTTACGGCACACACACCAATTGCGACAGTTATTTAGTGACGGAGTGAGTACTACTCTGTCTATGAAAAAATACAACTACGGGTTACGTGCCAGCAAAAGTTGTTCACGTTTGATCAAATTTTCAGTGAATATTATTCAAATTTACGGCTCCAAAATAATTTATTATAAAAATACATTTCATAATTAATTTAATGGTATTTATTTAATATAATAAATATTAATATTTTTATCTATAATTGATCAAACTTATGATGCTAAACCGTGACACTGTGCTAGAATTGCATTCTTTTCTGAACGGAGGAAGTATATAGGCGAAAAAAGAAGAGGAAAATTTATAACATGTTTGGAACACGGGAGTTTGATAAGGATCATACAAGGATTTTATGAAAATTAGTATAGTTTTACAGTAAAAATATAAAGATAGATAAAAGTTCCCGCATTTGAAATACGTAGCGCTTGATGTTTGCCGCTGGAGCACCGCCCTCACTCCTGGCTTCCTCCGGTTGGTAGAAAACTGGAAATGGCATGAATGGGCGAATGGCTGATTGGTGACGGAGCTGTAGCCTTTTTCAGGTTGCACGGCGTCGATCCCTCCGGATGCGTGAGATACGCCTCGAGATGCGTGAGATATGGACAGTGACGCCTGGCCCTGCCAGGCTCAGTGGGTGCCCACAAACCGTGCAATCACAGGCCCGCGCTGCGTGCCTTCCTTCCCTGCCTTGTGCCGGGCGCTTGGCCCTCTGCTGGCTGCTGACCGGCTCCGCCTCCTCCGGACTTCCGCTGTCACGAGGTTACTTGGGAACAGTAACACCCACCGGGGGGCAAGGTGATATGTGATGCTGCTGGTGCGAAGGACGCGGGCCACCAACGCTGAGACAGACGTCCTGGTGACACGGCCGGTGGGCCGGGCGGCTCGGACGGCAGGTCTCGCGGATTCGGCCACGGGATCGGGATCGTACGTGCGCGCGTTCGGGCGGACCAAGACCAACGTCCTCTGGCTCGCCCGTGGAGATCGAGATTCTCCAGCGTGGGGGCGGGCGAGGGAGGGGAGGGGGAGGGGGGCTGGCCCGGCTCTGCGTCCCCTCGTGGCCGCGGCGAGTAGCAGCCTCTGTCGGGAGAGCCCCCAGCTAAAGTCGGCCATCGAGCCGGCCCGGCCTGGCTCGGCACGGGCCTGGGAGAGGCACAGCCCGTAGGATGTCGAGCTGGCACGACCCGTCGTGCCTGCCTTGCCATGCCGCGGCGTGCCTTGTGGGCCTTCAGCCCAAGCATGGACCTGCAGGCCGAGATTCGAGCCGTGCCGGGCCCGGCAAGCACGGCAAAAATGACGTGTCGTGCCAGCCCATAGCCCACAACCCACAAAACACATTAGAGTAATCAGCTAAGTGAAGAAACATCAAATTTCATATTCTCATTCCCAGCAAAGCAACAACACTATGATTCTATAAAAATGTCATCAAATTTGTAATCCTAAGTAAATAACCAACAACTCAAACAAAATCCAATGCAAATGAGAAGGATCAAAGATTTAAAGGATAACTGAACTGTGTGCAATATTGTCTTATTAAAAACCTTTCTGGGTAGAACTCACCCTTGTGAGAAACCCCAGAAAGGAAAAAAAAGTACAGCACAACTCTTATAATTAAAAACATTGTTCAAAGGTTCACAAGTTCACAAAACCACAGATACAGATCATGTCTCAGGTATCAACTCTCAAGCATCACAGCTCTCTCTCAACTCTCAACTTCTCAAGTACCAGCAGAAGCAGAAGCCACAGATGCACTTGCAGATGTGCTAGCAGAAGAAGGCCCAGATCCATCTTCAGGAACATCAAGATACAAATTCTCAAAAGACCCTGCCAGCTCTTGGTTGTCAACAGAATGCTAAAGTCTTCTATCACCCAGCTCTCAATCCTTGATGCAAGCAAGCATCTTCACATGTTCAGGCAATAGTCTTCGGTGCCGCTCCTTAATAATCCTGTCTGTTCAGTCGAAACAAGATTCCGAAGACACGGTAGAAACAGGAACAGAGCAAATGTCTCTTGACATTATAGAAAGAACTAGATAGGTTAGCTTGTGGTCACGCCATCAGAGAAGTAAATCAAAGTCATCCTCATATGCAGTGACATTGTCACTGTCCAGGTAAGCAGATAGCTCACAAGCAGTAGCAAATACAGATAGAGATGGACTGGAGGCAAAGGCAGGGGAAGGTCCAACAACACCAGATGCTCTAGGACCCTTAAAAATTTTTCCCCATGCCTCCTTTCTCTTATCTATATTACTTGCAGGCTGTGTAGCCCTTCTCTGAGACCTAACAGAATTAAACTTTTTCTCATACTTGTTAAACAGTTTGAAAATTTCAGTTTTAACATCAGCATAATAAGAACAGTAGTTAGAACCAGTTTTATCTTGCATTATTTGAAGAAAACTAAATAAATCTCTCATTTTACCTCAAGGATCAAGGGTGAACGCAAAAGAATAAAATATTGGTATGTCCTTCTAGTATTTTAGATACTTAAACTTCATAGGATAAACAACAGAAATCAGATTTGAATTTTTTTCAGCTTCATGCAAATGAGTAACAATTTCTAGAAGATGGTGCAAAACAAGAGAACTAGTTGGATAATAAACACCAAATAAAACAACTGTGGATTCATAAAAAATTTCTAGGAACTCAGGTATTTTTTTTCAGCAACATACCAATGTCTATTAGTTAACAATGTTGAATGATAATTAGAATTAATTAGAATTAATGAACATAGAGAAAACATCTTTATATGGCAGTAAGTGTTTAAGTATGAGATATGTAGCATTCTATCTAACATCCATATCCAAACCAAATTTTCTAGGTCTAACACACTGGGCAATGCAAATAGTTCTTGAACATAGCAATTCTTTGATTAGAAGAATTTAAGAAGTTGATAGCAGTTCTAAAATCCTCAGCGTAAGCTTTGAACCTTTTTAAGCCAGATTTCACAATGAGATTAATAATATGGCAGACACAACGTTGATGCAACAGATTATACTCAACCTTATTAGGATCTAAAGGATCAGGGTCAGGTTCAGAATCAAGATAACCAGCAAACATAGGTTTTAGGGTTTCCATGGCCTTAGCATTGGAAGAAGCATTGTCAAGAGTAACAGAGAAAATCTTATCAAGCAAATCAAACACTTGAATGACACAACCAATCTTTTCAGCAATATTTTCACCAGTATGCTTTACCCTAATCAAACGGAGACCAATTATCTTTTTCTGTAACTCCCAGAGTCCCAGTCAGCACTAACATAATGAGCAACAACACTGATATAGCCTTCCTTAACATTACCAGACCAAATGTCTGATGTAAGAGCAACAGAAGAAGCACCAGCAAGCACGAAGTTCTTAATTAAATTACAGTGTTCATTAAAAAGCTTGCTAAGATCTCTAGTGGTGGTCTGTCTAGAGACTTTAACAAACCTAGGGTTATGAGCACGAACAATGTACTCTTTCCAGACATCTGTCTGACCAATTCCTAATGGCATATCAAGCCTAGCAATCAAGCAACACAACTCTGATCTAGCAACATCAGGTTTATACTCCCAATTATGCATAGAACCATCAGGATTGTATGCAAGCCTAGATTGGACCCTAGCACGTTGATCAGTTTTATCCCTACAAGTTTTATGGTGCCTCTTCAAGTGACCAGTGTTAGCACTAGATCTAGCAGACAAGGTTGTCTTACACATTTTACATTTAGTTTTAGTGCAAATAGATTGTCCATTCACAGTTTCGAATATCTCATCAAAATCAGCCCACATAGGTGATTTTCGCTTACCAACTTTACCAGTAATAGAAGGAGCAGAGCCGTCACAGTTGGTATTCTCAGTCGGCGTCACCCCTCCACCACTGCCGCCATCTAGATCGATCGGAGTCGGAGCAATAGAACCATCTCCGAGATCAATACCGAACAACGCAGCAGCGTCATCTCGGGTGTCGTTGTCATCCTCGTCCTCAGGGGCCAAGCCTAGCGGAAGAACGCCATCTTCTTTGGCCATGGCGTCCTCTCTAGCCCCGTTCCTCGATGATGCAAGTGGCCGCCTCGCTCGCTCTAGGCCACAGCTAGAAGACGACGCGTCGGCTACCGACCTGCGCATCAAGTGAAATGAGACTAGAATAAACAAAAGAAGAAGAAGAATAGAGGATACAAGAGGAAGAGGAGGGTTATAGTTCGAGTTAGGGTTAGGGTTCTGGTTGGGGTTAGGGTTAGGGTTAGGAAAATTTTACCTCAGCAACCGGAGCCCGGTGGCCGGTGCCGGAGAAGACAACGACCCCTAGATCCAGAGAAGAAGAAGAGTAGAAGACGATAGAAGGGGAAGAGGAGGATTAGGGTTTGGGTTAGGGTTACGATTTATCTGCGCAACCGGAGCCCAGTGCCGGAGAAGATAATGACCCCCTAGACAACGACCCCCAAGACGACACTCGGTTATCAAGGATGACAAGCGACAGAGGAGGTAGAGATGAAGACAGAACAACAAACTCACATAATCAATGTGGTCGAGATTTGGGGAGGATATATAGAGACAGATAAGGGAGAGGCAGAGATGTAGTGAAGGTCACCGACTGAGATGGCCACGTTGAGATCACCGGAGATGGCCACGGAGAGGTCCGACGCTGGCGGATTCGACTGCGAGAGCGAGGCAACTGCGACTGCGAGAGGCCGAGAGCGAGGCGAGAGCTGCGTAGCTGGGAGGGGAAATGATTTAGGGTTAGGGTTAGGGAGGGGAGCGCCGCATCCACTTATATATGCAGGGGGCCGAGCGGCGGGGCGGGGACCTGCCGGGCCGCTGCAAAAATGTCGTGCCAGGCCGTGCCAGCCCGCGGGCTTGATTAGCAGCCCAGGCACGCCCTGGTAGCATGTGTCGTGTCGGCCCGGGCCCGGTGGCTTCCATGCCAGGCCGTGCTCGGATCGGGCCAAAATGTCAGGCCACGTGCTGGGCTGCCGGGCCTCAGGCTGCATGGCTTTTTATACCGGCAAGTTTACCATGGCCGACAGAGAGCATGCACCCATCGCGTTCGTCTTGCTGCTGCGGGGTCCATCCTTGGCCCCATGGGCCGTGGCCACTGCCTCCACAAAGAGTTGGTTCACTGCGGGGCTGTCAGTTGTCACTATAGATGTCTATGCAGCCCGCAGCCCGTTGGCACGGCACGAAGCCCACTATTTTGGCCCAGCATGAGCACGGCACGACACGGTATTTCATAGGCCCGGGCTAGCCTGGCCCGATGCCTAGGGCCATGACTGGGCCGCTACTCAGGCACACTGGGCAGCACGGCTCGACTCAAAATTATAGGTAGGCACGAAGTTGGCCCGGTGATTACCGCAACCTGCTAATAGCACACCACGCTTCTCCTACTAACAGCCCGACCGCGCCTCCTCCTATTCCTTAACCCTAACTTCATTTCCCACTCTCCTGTCCCCACACGCGGCACACCCACCCCGCCGTCGCACACCCTCTGGATTCTCACGGTCACCGTCGCGAGTCGTGTTGCATGACTCCTCGCCCCGGGCCTCGCTTGTGCGTCACGGCCCCACACCCAATAGCACCAACCGCCTCCTCCACACCCTCTCGCGCCGGCGTCTCCTCAACACCGTTGAGCACACAGGTGTCTCTTCCAGTCGCATCGCCCCACGCGCCACCGGTCAACCTCGCTTCCACCGGTCACCTCTTCCAGCGCGGTGGCATCGAGCACACAGGCGTCGAGCGCGGTGAAGGCCTTGAGCAGCTCCTTCTCGCCTCCTTCGGATCTGGCTCGAGCGGCACCATCCCCTTCCCCCTCTCTCTCACCTGTTTCGGGCTATGAGCTGGCCCGACCCATGCCGCGGACCGTGCTTTTCAGGCCAGCCCGGCCCGAAAATCGGCCCGGTAGGCCGTGCCTGGGCCGTTGGCCAGGCACGAGGCCTGCTTTGGCACGGCCTAGGAGGCACGACGTGTCGTGCCAGCCCGACCCCCCATCAGGGCGTGCTTGGCATGGGCCCATGCCGGGCCAAGCTAGGCAGGCCCGTTGGCCATTTATGGTTGTCACACGTGCGCCGTCCTTGCTGTTTGCCCGCCCATTGCGTTGCGTTGCGTTCCACTTCCACCGCCCACCGGTTGGTTTGCAGCTTCAGGTTGGCGGGCTGTAACATCCAGGTCCGGTGTACGGCCCAGACCCACTCTATCGAGAAGTGGTCCCACCTACGTAGCAACCCGCTTGACCTTTCGTTCTTGTTTCGCTCAAAACGGTTAACCGAAGGTTACTATGCGTCTCTAGTCCTGGTATTTAAGCTAGCTGGGCGAACTCAGGATTCTAAGTTCGTGGATGCACAGTAACTCGCGATGCTACAGTAACCAGTGAACAATATCCGTGCTACACTAAACCGAATTCGTCATGACCCAGTTCGGCGCTGCAGTACGAGCTTCTACAACGCCTCGAGCTACAGTGCCATGCCGCTGCAGTACCCCGGAGTCCGGATGTACAATAACCCGCAGCTACCGTGATCGGCCCCTGCCCCTGCTATAGTACATCGCCCCATCTACGAATTGGGCCCACTTGGCCTATTTCTGGGCCGTTACACGGGCACTCCCAGATTTGTCAGCGACGGCCGCGGCCCGTGGGTGCCCAACTCCAGCCTATGCATGCGATTGTGAGGAGTCGAAATCACAGGACCATTCCTCACGGATAAGTGTCTTGTTCGTGCAAATTAAGCCCAGCCCACAGCTCCACATGGCCTGGGACAGTACGCGACGCACGTCTTGTGATACAGTAACAGTGGAGTCTCTCTCTTAAAAAACAGTGAAATAGGTATTGTGACGGACAGTCGGACATGGAATGCGTTAGCACTAGGCCTGGTAGGACTATCCTACAGACACGGCCCACGGCCCATGAAAGGACTAACAGGTAGCCACCATATAATCAAACGTTACCGCCAACTTGGCAGGCGTTTTTACCTTTAAAAAACATAAATTCTAAACCAAATCGGAGGTCTTTATGTAAGATCAGATTTATAGAATTATATACCCTCTAGATATGATCACCGAAGTCATAAATTTGAAGCAAAAAAAAACACACACGAGATTTTAACAACAGTAAGTATAACTGTCGATATATATAGACCATAACAGCCTGCTTGGATTCAGTGTCGGAACTTGCAATTTTAATTAAGGGGGACTGGACAATGAGGTGACACCTCTAAGTGTGATAAGGCCTTGTTTAGATCCGAAATATTTTGAAAAAAAAAATCTATAGCACTTTCGTTGTTATTTGACAAAATTTATCCAACCATGAATTAACTAGACTCAAAAGATTTATCTCGACATTTACAGACAAACTGTACAATTAGTTATTTTTTTACCTACATTTAATGCTTTATGCATACGTCTAAAGATTCGATGTGACGGATACTATGCAAAATATTTTGGCTCCTTTTAAAATAAACACACACACACACACACACACACACACACACACACACACACACACACACATATATATATATATATATATATATATATATATATATATATATCTCCTGCAACTAAAAGAAAAAAAGTAAGACCATCGTTTCGCGCGACGATCCATCGCTCCGTCGTTCCGCCTGCTCCTGCGATACGACGCTCCTCCCCGCGAATCCGTGCGCCGGCAGGTGGGACCTCTTCCCCGCGAGTCGACGAAGCTCCGGCAGTCACTTAAGGAAACCTCGCTCTGGCAGTCACAGAAGGAAACCTCGCTCCCCTGATTCGGCCGCCCGGCAGTTTCGCGACACCACCGATCTTGCGTGGCCGTCATCGCCATCGCGCGGGCGCCCTCATCCTCGCTCCACGCGTGGCCGACCATCGTCGTTCGCATCCGCTGCTCCCCATTGTCACCCTCAACTCTGGCTCGCCGCGCCGCCGCCGAACGCCGCACGGAAGCCGGCGAGGAGGCCGGGACACGGTGGCACCAGTGAGGCCATGGCATGGCGGGTGACCACGACGCGGGATGCCAGGCTGCTGGCAATGGCCGAGCGGAAGTACGGTATGGCCCAGCCCCGGTGCAGCCGCCGACGTCTGAATCAACTACGGCGGGACAGAGGTGCGTGCACGCAGCAGCGACGCGACGGCGCAGTTGTTGGTGCAAGCTCCAGCGATCTTTCAAAGGTGAGTCTCCATATCCCCCGAATCAATGATTTGAAATCCCTAAGCAACATCCTTCTCCATGTCCTGCTGCTCGATCTTAAATTCCTTAGCCTCTCTGTCATACTATGACCTAGAAGAGAGATTTGGTAAGAGCAGTCGTGGCCCGTGGAGTAGTGGTGGCGGTGTCGTCAGATACATCAGCGATTGCTCTGTCTTTCTTCGGCAAGCGTACCCTCCATAGGCGAGCTTGAGACTTGCAGGCCGTTAGCGCTCCCTGCAGAGTAGTTCGGTCATTCCTGAAGATGGTATTGTTTTGTCTCTTCCAGATATGCCAGCAGCACAGCAGCGCGAATGTCTGGAAGTGTTTCCCCGGGATATGTATTGGTGTAGTGATCTCTTGAAGCTTTAGGATTGGCCAAGTTGTATCTGTCTGAATCTGAACTGTGTCCCAGAATTGCTTCGTTGCATTGCAGCCAAGCTACATATGAGGCTTATCATTTCCATTCTTCAGCATGGCCGGCCAACCGCCAAGCTACTGCAGCATCTCGGGCGGCGAGGAGGCGGGCAGCTGCTGCAGTAGCTGTTGAATTCTTTAGATCATTCTAGGTGTGGTTCAGTGAGTAGATACATACATTTGGTGTAAATAACGACATGATGTTCATAGATCCAGAGAAAGAGAGGGAGAGAGACAGAGTGGAGGAGTAGTAGAAGTGCCTGACCGTCGAGCTCGAAGAAGTTGTAGTGGCAGTGAGGTCCGGCGTCGGTGAGAAGCGGTGGAGCTTCCCGTCGCCTACAGCACTCCTCTCGATCGGTCTGGGAAAAGAGGTGGGGTGGTTACTGTTGCGTCGAACCTCGCGTTGCGAGCCTCTGCCCCCACCTCCTCTTTATTGTGCTGCGCGACGGGGGCCCACCAGCCGGGTCGTTGGGCTGGGCGTCCCCGATCAGGACGCGGTCAAGGGGTCCAGTTAGCCGTTGGGCTAACTGGTGGAGATCAATTCCAACATTCTCCCCCTTGATCTCATCTTATACTTTAACTTTAAACTTTGACTTTAATTGCTTTTACTTTTATTTGTTTCATCACAAATCAGTGTATAGAGCATGCCTCATCGTCACGGTCAGTCGCCGATAGATTTAACAGCTACAATACACATCTCTGATCTGAAACAGATTCTTAAACTTTGGGGCCCTTTATTGTCCGGAAATCATAGGCTATACCATAGACCCATATCGACTGTGTGTTCTCTGAACACACTGGGTGGTAAGCCTTTGGTAAGCGGATCCGCAAGCACTTGCTTGTTACCTTTACGTTCAATACCCTTAGTATGATTCCAGACTTTCTCCTTAACAACGTATAACTTTAATGTCAATGTGTTTGGCAGCACACTTGACTCGTTGTCATAGGAGCAAAACTACTTAAATGGTTATTGCTGTTGATAACCATTATCAATTCCGGGTATAAGTTCCTTAACCATTTTGCCTGTCCCTCAGCCTTATATCATGCTATATTATAACTTTACATCACTGATGATACTACAATTGTTTCTTTTGGAGCTTTTCCACAATAAAACTCCAACTGCGAGTGTTAGCTACTATGTGGGTTTCACTAAACATCTCGCCAAAATATAACATTTGTACCCACAACTACTTGAGAGTACCTGTTCTTTCCTTTTTAGCATGAGGCCGACATCTTTAACTCCATTCCAGTGATCTATATCTGGACTGGACTTTTGCCAAAGCAACCCGGATACGTAAACTGTGTCAGGGCAAGGTCTTATCTTTGTACTCATTAAGCTTTCAACAGCCGAAGCATATAGGACGTCCATCTATAACAATCTTACATTGCTTTTGGAACATTAAAATTCTCAAAACTATTACCCTGACCATGAGAACAGGCGTAGGTTTACCCGCATAGGTACTTTATTTCTTTAGAAACCTTTCTTAGCATGCCTATGCGATAGTCATAATACCCCTTTTCTTCTATCTCAGTGAATTTCAATTCTTTTAACGAGATATATTTCACTGAGAATTTTCTCATTGAAGCTTGAGGACAAGAACTTCTTCTCATGCAGTAGATTGACATCACTATTAACTATTAAGGTGTCAACCACACAAGATTAGGAAATGAATTTCCCCTTCTATAACTTTGTACATACGCAATTGTCCTCTCATTATCTTTAACCCAAAATTTCTAATTGACTCTTCAACTTTAAATGCCACTGTCTAGAGATTTACTCTAGTCCATAAGAGATTTCTACAGGTGGCATCCCTTACGTTCTTTTCTTTTCATGACAAAACCTCTGGGTTGTGCCACGTAATTATTTTCATACAAATCCCATTGGGAAATGTTATCTTTACTTTCATCTGATGTAACTCAGATCATGATGTGCCACTAGCACTCATTGTAATCTATTCATTCGCTTCGCGCAAAAAACTTTTGATTCAAGTCGCGCTCCACATCTTTACATATTTCCTTTGGAGTCACATTTTGTCTTGTAGACCCATTACAGCCCACTGTTTTGGCTCCTTAGGAATTTATTCTAGATCCCAAAGTATTATTGGTATTATCGATTCCATTTCATCTTTCTTCGCTTCTTGCCACTTGGACGAGTGAACGTCTCTCATGGCTTCTTCAAATTAGGTGGGATTACCCTCCATTTGAATTTCACTAATATAGACTTTATAATCATCAGAAATATCTGATTTTCTTATTCTTTGAGACTTTCTGGGGCCTTAGCTACTAGCATTTCTTGACCTTTATTGCCAAAAGACAATTGATTCTATAAGGTCCTGTGTAACAAGATCCTTGTTTACATTATTCATCCTCCTTGCGGAGTCAGGTTTCTTTGTACCATGCTCCCCCAGATTGTCCCATCTTTAATTTTCTTATTTTGGGTTCAATCTGCTCATATGGTGCATTTAACACCTATGGTGCATTTAGCACCGCCTTTAAAACTCTGAACACGTCCAGTATAAATACTGGCTGACTAGGTCCATGAATTTAGCTATATCTTTACTTTAGGGGTATCGATATTATGACCGTCTTACTCCCCCGACGATCACATTCATCTTTATAGATCACTTTAGTATGCATCGCATTATCTGAATTATGGGGAAATATCTTTCTTAATTGTCTTTCTTAATTGATCTCACCTTTCTCCCCCTCGAAATGTGGTACTAACTTTTCTACCACAATTTCGAAAACTATTCAAAACTCTTGTGAATGAGGAAACTTTGATTACTTTCTTCATCCACATGATTACATCATGCAAATGAAATTATTTCTTAATTCGTTGGGAGTACTTTTTCCTCATTTCACTTCAAAACTCAACAGTCTTTTATCATTAATACTTTCGCAAGTCACGCTTGCATGTCATTCTTATCTTGAGGTTCGTCTGTAACTTTCTGTTCTCCTTAAACTTATACTAGGATAGCATAAGAGCTACCCTAATCTTTCTCCCTGTGCGGGATACACTCAAAGCACATGAGTCATCACAACTTTCTCCCGCCATGCAGGATAAATACTATGTCAAATTTCTCCTGCCATGCAGGATTTATTAACATAAGTACTATGCCAACTTTACCCCGCCATGCGGGTATTTTCTCAAACTTTTCCCGTCACACGGGTACTATCACAAACCTTTTTTCCGCCATACGAGATAATTTTCTTGAAGGGACATAAATGTCAATACTGGCTCATATTCAATCATCAAGTTTAGAAATAAATCCAAATACTCTTTAATACACATGGTTAATCCGACGTTGGTCAAATTAAACATGCATATCACTTATTACATTTCAAATCATGATGATTAAGACTAAAATTATTTTACTTATTACATCTTTTATCATGATAATAACTAAAAAATTTCTTCATAAGGAGTACATAAAAGGCATCTTTTAAAATAAACTCTTAATGTTCTCTTTCTTAGATCAATATCCTAGAATTCTTTTCTTTTGAAGCTATTCTTTAAAGAGACCGCAGTCCCTTGCACAATGGTATTCTTTCTGCAAAAAATTGCACTTTTCATCTTCTGAGTCACAAGTACCCAGCTCATTTTCTTTTCACCCTTCAAGAATAAAGGCATGAAGTTCTTGTCTGAAAACATTAATCAATAATCAACAATAATAAGCATGAAAATAACCCTACATTGGTCTGGTTAAAGACATGCACATTAAACTTTTAAATCTTTATGTTCTATTCTATATCACCGTTGGGCAGAAATAGAATAAAACAACATTCCTCTACATTAATTCCACATCACCGTTGGGCAGAAATGGAATTAACATATGAAAACTCAATTATCTTATAACCCTCTTCAAAATTAAATTCTCCCGTTGGTTCGAATTTAATTATGAAGATCGTCATCATCATTGCAGCGGAAACATGAAAATACATTACATTCTACTCGCTCTTGGAGTATCTTTTGTCTCTCATCTATTCTCTGAAAAATTGTTCACTTTGATGCAAAATTCATCAGAGATTTAAACTTTAAACATAAAACTCATAGAATCATAATATTGTTATCATCAACGTTGGTCAGAAAATAACAATATCATAATTTTCTTTAAACATAAACTCTTAAACAAACTTATAATATTGTTATCATCAACGTTGGTCAGAAAATAACAATATTATAATTTATTTTAACTATAAACCAATCATTCCTCCAATTAAAAAATTTCCGTTGGTTCCAATTTTAACTGGAGGATAAACTTTTCATTATTTACTGTATAGCTATAACTGCTCTTCAAATTAGAAGACAATAAACATTTTCTTTGCAGCGGAAAACATTTAATAAATCACATAATTCTATTTTCCAGAAGCACTTTACAATACTTTACTGAACAAAATTATCGTTGGATAAAATTGTACAGAAAATTTGCATTAAAAAAATGAATCAAATTCATCAAATATGCTTCTGAAATAATAAAACTGACTTCAAACTAGTCACTGTATATTTTAGTCCGAAGGCCTGCTTGCCTGCTGCGCTTTTCTTTTCGGCCCGTAGTGGAAAACTGAGGCCCACAGCCCATCAGGCGCTTGCGCGTGCTCTACACTTCGCGGCCCAGTGGCTCACTCGCGTGCGCGGCCCAGCAAAGACGAAAAACGCCGAGTCGCAGCAGCCCTCGCGCGCGCTCGCGGTGCCTCCCCCGCGCCCAGGCCGCAACCTGGGCCTGGGCCGGGATTTCATTCGCCCGCGTGGGCTCATTTCGGCCCGAGTGGTTCTGGCCGTCCATCGCGATCGGACGGTCGTCCATGCTTCTCGGCCGATCAAAACCAGGCGTGGCCGGCTCCCCTGTAACCCTAGCTTCATTCATTCTCGTTCCTTCCTCCTCTCGCCGCGAGCGTGACCTATGGCGGCGGCTGCCGCCGGCCGCCGCAAGGGCTTGGCGCCGCCGAAGCAAGTTCCGGTCGGCTCCCTCTCTTCCTTTTGCTTTCTATTATTGCTCTCGCCTGCTAGCAGCCAGCCACGGCAGTAGCCCGACGCCGGAGACGAGAGGTGGCGCCACTGCGGCACCGCTCGCCGGAGCGCGCGTGCGGCCGGAGCCGCGCGCGGCGCCGTCGAGCGGCACCACGGTGGTGTTCTTTGCGGTCCGAGCCCGCGCGCCGCGACGAACCGCGGCTCTTCTTCCTTACCGCACGCCGGCGAATGCGAGGAGACAACGCGGCTGCGGTTGTGGCTTCCTGCACGGCATCGACCGACGCCGGCGGTTTTGACGGCAACAGGTAAGCCCAAGGTAGGCCCCTGTCCCCTCCATTCTTTTCCTCTGTTTTAGGGTTAGGGTTTGGGGATTCGATCCTGTGATCTTCCCGCACCCCATCAAAACGGCGGCGCGGTATTCTGTTGCCCCACACCCGATCTAGGGTTAGGGTTTCGGTTCCTCTTTCTTGATCCGATTCAATCGAATCAATCTCTTTTGATCTTATCTTTTCTCGAACTGAAACTACACCTAGAATCCTAGCTCCGATGCCATTGTTGAATTCTTTAGATCATTCTAGGTGTGGTTCAGTGAGTAGATACATACATTTGGTGTAAATAACGACATGATGTTCATAGATCCAGAGAAAGAGAGGGAGAGAGACAGAGTGGAGGAGTAGTAGAAGTGCCTGACCGTCGAGCTCGAAGAAGTTGTAGTGGCAGTGAGGTCCGGCGTCGGTGAGAAGCGGTGGAGCTTCCCGTCGCCTACAGCACTCCTCTCGATCGGTCTGGGAAAAGAGGTGGGGTGGTTACTGTTGCGTCGAACCTCGCGTTGCGAGCCTCTGCCCCCACCTCCTCTTTATTGTGCTGCGCGACGGGGGCCCACCAGCCGGGTCGTTGGGCTGGGCGTCCCCGATCAGGACGCGGTCAAGGGGTCCAGTTAGCCGTTGGGCTAACTGGTGGAGATCAATTCCAACAGTAGCTGCAGCATGAACCCGTTTGTGGCCAAGTGCAGTGTAAGCTACATTCTACTTGCTATGTTTGTTAAAATGACTGCCCATAACTAGATGCTAAATTAGCCCTCTTGATTTATAACACATGTTTTGTGCCAGTTCCCCCGTCCCATTAACTACCATCTCCACCACATGGTTTAGTGCCATACTGTTAAGATGGCATATTCAAATTTCGTGGAATGCACTAGCGAATCTGTAGTTGCTTGTATTGTGACTCTACCCTTTAAAACTTCATGTAAAGATATCAGCTATTCTATTTTTTCGTACCAGGTAGAATGGATATGAGAATTGTTTGCAGAAAAGGTACGCATACACAAAGAAAAGGTATGTAGAAAAGGTACTCTGTATTTTATTTGTGCCATTTGAAAAAAAATCATTGCGATTGATATTTCGTATATGAGTTCCCAAATATTTTTGGCTGTTGCTAAGTGTGAGGATCATCTTTACTAACACACTAATTTTTTAACTGTAACTCTTGCTTCATAAGTACATATCTGAATTTACTTTATGTAGAGATAGTGTTAGCATTTACTTTATGTAGAAATAGTATTGGCAATCTGAATTTTTTCCAACACAAGACCTCAAAGATCAGCAAGAGCAGTTCCTCTTTGATGAAGTGTTGACATGAACACCTGCAGGGTCGTGGTGTTCCTAGACGGTTTTGGAAACATGCATGATATTGTCCTTGATGGCTCCTCCATGCTTCTGGTGACATAACAGTGTGAGCTTTTAGCCATCTACGTTGATCCATAAAGGCATGGTTATGAAAATTTTAGGAGCACCATCCCCAATTTTGTTTGTTATATATCAATTGAAAAGGAAAATTTGGATCACTGATAAATGGACGTAGCTTAGTGTTTTTGACACAGCTAAATAATGATAATAGAGAGCCTTCAGGTTTCATTGGAATGGATGTGATGGTAGATTTTTTCCTTGCTAAATTGAATGGTTTGGTTGTGCAAAATAAGGATCTGCAGAGATCTATATGTATCTAACTCCCTTTTCATTCAGATTTCGTGGAATGCACTAGCGAATCTGTAGTTGCCTGTATTGTGACTCTATTCTATCCTTTAAAACTTCATGTCAAGATATCAGCTATTCTACTTTTTAGTACCAGGTAGAATGAATAAGAAAACTGTATGCAGAAAATGTTTTTTTTCCTTGCTCAATTGAATGGTTTGGTTGTGCAAAATAAGGATCTGCAGGGATCTATATATACATTTAGTTCAGTTGGAGAGGGTGTATATTAATTTTCTCACTGTCAAATTTAAGCTTCTTAACATACTGAGAATAATACAAATGTGCTAACCATCAGATTCACTAATACGTATCTAACTCCCTTTTCATCAGCTTTTATTTGTTTCATTAATTTCTCGCTGATTGCAGCCTATGCAAGCTTGTCAATCTTGTCAAAATGGCAGATCATGACCAGCTATGCGGACACACTGGCGGTTTCATCCCAGTAGGCAGTGACTGTTGAGATGGTAATTTTTTGTTCAAGCACAACATTATGATCAACTGTGGCGATAGTTGGTGACCCTGTCATGCCATCTGCCCTCCCCGTGAACCCGAGCACCTTGTCCAGTCCCAGGTGTTCAGAAAGATTGCAATTGTAATCACGAATCACATGTTTTAATTTGCTTCAAGGCATTGCAAGTTATTTCTGGATTTATGCCATCCTGCAAAATTACACGGTGAGGTATGTGGTTATGGCACTCAAATTCCAACTAGATTTGGTTCTTACAAGATTGATTTATTAACTAGCAGTGATAACGTATGATGTATTATGGGTGCAAAGAAACACTAAAGGAGACCCCTAACTCGAAAGGGTGGCTTGAAAAGGCTTAAAGAGCTAATGACCAGATCTGTTTTTTTTAACTTGCTCAAATTTGTTGGATTCATATTAATGGCTAATAGTAGTAGTAATATATGTTGGCTGATAATAAAAATAGTTTATGGTAAATAGGGATGGTTTTGTACTAAAGAGGTAGAACCTGCAATTTTGTTCTTGCAGGTAAACTTCTATTGCCCCCTGAACTAAGACTGATTTATGCCTACTCTCTCTAGCTAACTCTCGATATTTGGCACCAATTTTTATTGGCAGAATAATGGTGAGCCTTCCAAATGCATAGAACCGAGAAATGTCGGCACCAAATGTGGACCTCAAGTTAGTTGCCAATATGATCGAGATTCAGGCAGTAAGAAGGAACTGGCAACTTTCCCTCTTGTTATGCATGACTGTTTCCAGATTATATATACGGTCATATACAACAGCGAGTTGGATTGCGGAAAGAGATATATTTCATATTGGAACAGACATGCTTTAGTGCACAACTGGCCAGATGTTGAGGTTGATACCTGTCCAGTTAGGTAGATTTTGCGCTGCAAATTATTATAAAGTGATGGGTACGTCGAAAATAATGATGTCATATAAGTTGAATCTGGCTTTATGAGAGATTTTTTAAGACACACAGTACTACACATGTGACAAGCACTATAGTATTAGAGCATGAAAGAAATAGATGTCGGAGATTTCTTCATGCCAATGTAAAATATTATCTTGCTGCATCATGGAAAAGTCTATACAGTAGAGTTTGTGAGCTTGTGACGCCACACTCTCTGTAACTATTAATTTCACAAACTTTATTTTTTGATTAAATGTCACTTTAACGTCGGTATATTTAATTTCACAGTATTGTTATCTTATTGTGCGATCCGTGTGTTTTTAGTATAAAAGTTTAGCTGTCCCGTAGCAACGCACGGACACGCTATAATGTCTAACAACATTTTAAATATTTTTATATATGCAGTTAGTAGTATTTTTTTTAGAAAAGAGGTTTCTCCTGCTTTATTATTTATTAGGAATAAAGCATTCAAACAAAGTTTAGCACAAAGCGTCAAGGCGCGCCCGCCAACAACAACGCCTGACGACTAGAAGCAGAAAACACTTCATAAGGTTCTGACAACCCCTCGTTGCTCTCCACATACTACTCTGCTGAATTACATTTATCAAGGACAGAGAAGTTGAGGCTTCCAACTCTGATGTTCCCGGCGCCATCTGATCCCTCCAGCCAATTCTTGATGGTTGGCTCACTTGCTCTTCCAACAAGTCAATTTGTTTTGCACACAGCATAGATTGTGAATCCAAATTTTAAAATTCCATCTAATTACGCCCCCCCCCCCCCCCCCCCCCCCCCAAGTACATTACAATGGTCATTTGTTACGAGCCGCCTCTGAATACACGATGTTCGTTTCCAATTTTGTGCAAGACTTGATTTGATAATTTCCTGCATCCTCAAGGAAACAGAAACAGGGACATGCAAACCATCATTTGCAATTTTGCATCTTCGCAAATCCACATGTATATGTACAATTTGGTTGTATAACATCGACACTCGACAGGGCTACATCCACTGCACAATTACTCCTTGCTACCACCTCCGATCGAACTAAGCAAAAAAAAAAAAGCACGAGCAAACTACTCCCTTCACCCTGCGCGCATGCGCGACGCGTCCAAACAAACCCTCCGCCAGTCCCTGCAACGATGCACACCACGCGGCGCGGGCGGCGGGTGCATCCTCACATGCCGCCGATGCAGGAGAAGATCCTGACGCTGCGGGCCCTCAGCGGCGCGCCCGGCCGGCGGCGCCACTCGGGCGAGGCACCCACCTCCCCCGCCAGCTCCTCCAGGGAGCGGTGCCGGCGGTGCGTCATCTCCCTCTCCGCCGTCGTCGTCACCTTGCCGCCGGCGGCGGCGGACTCCCACTGATTCTGCTGGTCCCACAAACTGTCCTCCACGCGGGCCCCGAAGAACCCGCCGCGCGACGAGCCGGTGGAGCTGCACCGGGAGTAGTAGCTCCGGGTCCGCCGCTCCTTGATAGCCTTGTAGATGAACGGGATGAGCCCCTCCATGTTGGAGTCACTGGGTGGTTCTTTCTTTTTCGCTGGAGAATGGCGTGGTTGGCTTTGGTGGTGGTGAGCGAGACGCCTTCGTTGTTTTTATAGGCGGGGGCCGGGCGGGCGGGGTGAGTTGCACATGCACTAGTTTTCCTATGGGGTTTCATTTCGCTCCCAGCCTCCGGAGACGGGTTCAGAGACGTCGCTTGACCCGGTGGCTGGCTGGTTTCTTGCGTGTGGTCCATCGCCTCCTGCTCCTGGTATCCTGTTTTGGCTCCGGTTGCTTGTGCCTGACAGCGTTTGATGCTGATGGTTTTGTTAAGTTTCCAGCTAGTGGAATGTGTACCTCGTGTGCCTTTTGAAATTGTTTTTTTTTGTTAAATTGGGATGGCCACTGCTTTTTTTTTTCTCTCGATCGGGTGTTCCACCCGTTTTTCGATGGCCACTGCTAGTGATAGGTAAATGTACGACCTCACTAATAGACGGTCGTTCACCCGATTTAAAAACAGATCAATATTCTGACCAGCTACAGTTTCTATTTTTAGAAAAAAAATAACTCTCACCTCTTTCACTATGGGATAGTGCCGTGCGCCCGCTCTCGTACTTGTCTGCTTTAAACGGTGTATCTATTTTTAATTCCGTTTGCATCGGAGTATTCTACGTGATGAGGCGAACAAAGCTAGACCCTACTTGGGGCAATCTACAAAATAGCTAACTTCTGTGATCTGTTAGACCGAGCGCCTGATTGCCCTAGCGCCGCCACCACCGCCGCCGCCGCCGCCCCCGCCGTCCACCACCGCTGGTCCCCTCCCTTCTCCTCTGGCATCTCGCCGGAGGTTGAAGGGAGCGGGGATCCATTGTTTTTAATAAGTTTTTTCCAGTAGATCGAGTCGTTAGGGTTAGTGTCTCTCCATGTCAAATTACTTGGTACTGGAGTTTTATCTCCTCCTTCTCCTCATCTCTGTCGACAGTGAAGGGGAAGGGTGGAATCGTCTTCTCCATGACGGCTCCGTTGAAGATGAGGACGATAACATCGGCGTCAGCATCTTTATCGACATGACGACATGGAGACTTTTGTTTCCGAACGGCGGCATCAAAGCGGAGATGATGTCGCTGCTATGGAATAATTTTCTCCGGTCTCTTCTCCATTTTATTGTGGTTAGATCTGGCCACGATGAAGGACTAGGGAGAATAATTTTCAGATCAGTCTTCCTTACTCTTCGGTGGCAGAAAGAAGAAGAAGGAAGACACCAGAAAGAAGAAGTTCCTTAATTCCGTCTACAGGAATGTTGGCCGCTGTTCGTTGGGCATTTGTTCTCAGGCCATTTGCCGAGTATTTGCCTGTGCGGTCATCCATACTGCAAAGCATCTAACAGGTTAGGTTTTGAGTTGTGCTATTCACAGCGTGGGTACTATTTTGTAATCCAGAGTGCGTGTAATGTGTTGATATACCTAGCTATCATATAATATAATTCTTCTTTCGTCGCAAAAAAAACTAGACCCTACTTGTATATGTTTTAAAGAATTTTATTCTAGTAGCAATTTATGTGTACTAACTTATAACATATAACTTTAATGTATGACTTATAACTTATGCTAAAACCTGAAAACGCAAAAGTTATGAAAACACAACTTATATATAAAAGTTATGAAACACAATTTATATTCATAAGTTATTCTATCATTTATGTACGTAAGTTGTTCTATACAACTTGCCAACACTGCCTAACAAAATTCTGATAAAAGCTTCTGCTAATAAGTTCTGCTTTGCAAAATGTTATATTGCAAAAGTTGTGGTATATAAGTTACGGTAATAAGTTATGTATAAAGGTTATGTGTATAACTTAGTACATTTTCAAAAAAAAAGTTATGTATATAACTTGCTTGTATAACTTAGATATACAACTTGATGAATGACTCAGATGTAAAGTTGGACGCATAAATTATATTCAAGAACTTAGATATATAAATTAATATCATAACATATTAGCATAAATATGTAACTATGTATAAAAAACTATGTAGTATAACTTATAAATATATAACAAAAAAAGAAAAAAAATGGTAGAAAGAAAAAACGTTCGTACAGGTGCAGCCAATGCTACCGGGACGAATCTGACCAACATGTCTAAAAATACTTGCATGGACGGAATATATTGGCAATGCCACGGAAGGGGGATAATATATTTGAGAACCAATAAAGAAAATGAATATCATGGAAGGGGTCTGCGCTGACGCGTCGTTCGGCGAAGAGCAATCGAATGAACGACCGCCCAAATGGATTTGGGATAAACGTCGTAGGTCTCTGTTGCTAGCTACTAGCTGATGATGATGCTTCTGGCTGGTTGGTTTCCTCTCTCCTTTCGCAGTTACGTAGTTGCCTCGTATGACAAACACAAACTGAACCTCGGACTGGTATCTCAGGGCCTGGCTAATCATTTCGGTAGGGTGTGTGCGCCAAAGAGAAAATGCCATCGACAAAGCAAATATGAGGAGGTAGAAAAAGAACATATATACAGTATACAATCAGGATCGTCATGACAGACCGCGAGTGTGTGTTTTGTTGCTTGTTAAGCCGATTTTGATGCGTGGTATGTAGATAGATCAGATAGCATCGAAAAGTCAGCTCAAACGGTGCCCTGACCCCTGACGCCATCGCCATACGATACGTTTGAGGCAGGCGTATTCTCGAGATTTGCACCAGCCAATGCCAATGCGCCATGTCGTCTCTTCGCTAGGCAAGTTTGACAAGCATCCCCGGCTGAGCAACACAAACTCAATCATCTGCTTCATTCATTCATTCTAAAGTCTCTGGTCTGAATGATCGAATGACCACAAAATCTTCAAGGTTACATACAAAATGAGAGGCACGATCTTTGGATTGGATCCTAGCTTAACTTCGCAACCGATGGAATCTGCTGACAACATGAACACCTAACGACCCAAGACGTTTCGATTCCGCTTACAAGATGCACGATGGATTGCTCTGTTTTGTAACTTTCTATACGGGGTACATGATTGATCGGGATGCCGCCGTGCTGCCGATGACGCGCAACGACCACACGAACGCCACACGATTTAACAAGTATTTTAACATATGCTAATCGCCTAATCCTGAGGTCGTCTCCCGCACCTCGAATAGAAGAAACGACTTAACCTAATAAGGTTTTATAGTTGTTCTAGTGGTTTAGCAGTATGGGGTAGCATCAGCGTTGAAACTGAGACGCCAAGGCTGCCTTATATATATGGGATTATTACGATCTTGATTGAATTCACTGACGTGCTGCCGATGTTGAGCCCGAGGGAAGCTTGATTAGCCACGGCATGTTTCTGCCGTAGACTCGGCATGGATAACAAAACGTTTCCGCACCAGCAAACATATACAGTGAGATTGTTCGACTCCATGTTTTTCTGTAAGATGTAAATTTATCTTGTTTATAGCTTAATGTACATTATCTTATTTTTCTTTTATTCTAGCTTCTTGCTTGAATTGTTGTTTAATTTGATCCATACCTATTTATTTTAGCACCAAATTGACATCGGACTTGCTAGCGTTCGGACGTCCGTTCCGGAGCCCTAGCATTGGATGGTGCCGCGCGCGTAAGAAGCGGAGCCTGCACTGCCTTTTTTGTGGGCCCCACCGCGTGGACTCCACACTCCGCACTGCTTCCAGCACTACCATTATGCTCGCTCTGCTTCGCCTAACACCATGTGGATGTGGGTCCCAGTCACCTGCCTCGCCTGTTGATGCGCGTCGCGGATGCGTCTGTCAACCTCAGGCGCCCGCACAGTAACCCATGGCGACGCCCCAGCAGTTGAGGCGGTCAGCTGCGGCAGGTGGGTCCCATTGCAACATGTGCAACAACAGATCTACTTTTGAAACATTCAGATAAAATACTTGCAACATACGTTTAAAAACAGCTGAAACACTTGCAACATACATCTCAAACACTTTTGTGTAAAACACCAGAAAAACTCGAAAACACATGTGTAGCATTGCAACACCCAGATGAAACACTTGCAACATACGTATGAAACACCTACAACATTTGAAACATGCATGTATATGCAACATCCAGATCTACTTTAACAACATCCGTATAAAAAACATGCAACATACGTCTGAAACAGATGAAACACTTTGAACAAACTCTTGCAACGTACGTGTATAGTCATTGCAACATGTGCAACATCCCGCTCTACTTTTGCAACATCCATATGAATACTTGTAACATACCTCTGAAACATCTAAAACGCTTGAAACATACGTTTGCAACATGCGCTTTCAGCGCAACATCTCCTTGCTGCTTGGGAGAATGGAGTTTCGTCGGTGTGTGGAGTTCACCGATGTAGAGCTCGCCGGTGGCGCGGAGCTCGCCAATCTGGTGGAGAATGTTGCTGCAGGTTCGATGTAGAAGGGCGCTTTGCTGGGAGAAGGTTGCGGCGGATTTGGCGAGTGGAGAAGGCGGTCCGTACGCTGGAGAAAGCCGCGGCAGGTAGGAGGCGTGTGGAGATGGACGAAATCGAGCGGCTGCTCGGGTGCGGTGGAGATGTCGGCCAGTGGGCCCAAGGCCGTGGAGAACGCCGAGACAGCGCAGCGGAGCGCTGTCACAGTGGAGCACGATTACGACACTTCGGTAGAGAGTCTTCTAGAGAATGGAGACAACATGTTATGGTTATAGGCGAGTGGATGAAATGATACAACTGCTGGACCATTGAGCTGCTGTCGCAGCTCGGATGATCGAACGCCCAGTTTCCGAATTGACATAGCCTCAACTACATGTCCATCGTCAATTCGCCATTTGAACCCTGTTCGCTTGAGCTTATCAGTCAGAATCAGTCAGCCATTCAGCAATGTTTTTCTTTCACAATAAATCAACATCAGCAAGCAGCAGCCGCACAAACCATAACAGTGCCATGCCTTTGCCTTGATCAGAAGTTCTCGACTGTCATCCTCAAAAGTATTTTATCTACAAACAGATACGTTAAACAAATGATTTGATGCATGTCGTAAGGCGTGGTGCTGTCTGTTTACCTGTGTTGCCCTTTTCTCATAGAGAAGCGGACTTGGCTTGCACAGACAAGACACCCAACCTAACCCTGTTTTGAAGTGATGAAGCATAACAACCAATGCTTTTTAAAAACAGATAAGCTTTCCAAAAGTTATTAGGCTATCTTTTGAACAAACATGTTATTGACGAAACGCAGAGCCTGGTTCCAGCCAGTCAACTGAGAGTAATAGGGATGGAAATGAATGGCATGCAAAGATTATCCTGTCCTTAGGGATATGTCAGAGCTACAGCTTGTATCAAATATCAATTGAATGTTTTTCATTTAGCTGCTGTCATCCAAACAGGCCTGTGTTGAGCGCTGCATCTTCCACTGAATGCAAGTTGTCACACTGAAAACGTGGAAAGCGAGCGAAGCCGCAATAGCAAGAAGACAGCTGAGCAGTTACGAGTAGCAATCAAAGCAAAAGGAGACAAGAATCTTGTTAGTCGAAGCATCATCTGTTTCACATACACATCGATTCTTCTTTGGAGAACATCTGTTTTGGATAATATCAACCCAACCCAGTATAGTCGCTGCGCCAGTGTTGCCGTTGTTCTGATAGTAAGATAAATCCATGATTAAATCTAAACACTGCCTATAAGTGACAGGTTTTGTTGAGCCATAGCCCATAGGTAAGCAAGTAGGCTGATGGCTTGATGGGATCGTCTTCTCTCTCCAAGTGGACGCTACAAGTCTATTTAGATTACAGTGTCTGAACTCTAAACAGATAGGGTATCCAACTATCCATCTCAAGCTTCCAGATAATGCAGAGAAGAAATCATTACAAATGGAGCGCAGGTCACCGTTGAAGTCGCCTAGCCCATCGATTGGATGGTTGCCGCCGGAACAGACAGACATTCGAGAATTCAGTGGGAAGTTTGCCGATGCAATCTATCAGGCGTCCGCCGTGGTCTAGCTGACCAGGATTTCCAATCCACGCTTGTACTGAATAAAAGAAAAGGCACACGTTGTTCTCAAGGTTTAGGTGGTGGTGTTGACGAGGTGATCATGCGGCACAGTCGCAGCAGCGCCACGCCAGCAGTCACTGCGCGATAGACTGGCCACCTAACACAAGCAGCTGGCTTCAACGTAACCTCCGTGACTCGTCGGAGGTTTTCAGTGGATATTATCTTCTCTTCTGCTTCCATTTCTGCTGTGGAAATGCTTTTATGAGTCGAGATAAACGAAACGATCTAGATTGGCTCTGCCAGGAGTGATTTGAGTGTATTTCACCCTTGTGTTAGCCACGCCATGGTTGGCCTTCTCCGTCCCCGCTATTAGCATTAGGTTCGCTTTCGAGAAACTCAGAAACACTTGAGATTCTGTGAGGAGACGTAGAATTCTTTTCACCATTCTCTCATGGCAAAAGGCGATCGATGCTGACCCGGCGTTGGACAGGACGAATCGGTGGACTCGATCCGGCTGCGCTTGCAGTGCAGCCGTTGTTTCGCCTCCGTTTCCCTTGGACGCGAGTGCGCCAAAGCCGGAAAGCGCCAGGCGCCAGGGGAGAAGAGACTTGTCGTCGTAGAGAAACAGGAATGCTGCTGATCAAATCAGTTCAGCTTCAGCATATTCTCTTGCGTCACCGTCTCACTAGCTACTTCAACGCGATACGGTGGCTCTGACGGGTCGTTCATAACAGTTTCCCTTTGCGTCTTCTTGCCGAGGTTTTGGATATTATTATAAACATAAACGTCACGTAATTCTCGAGAACCCAGAGCCCTGACAAAGGGAAGTACTAGTACGACGACAAGCGAGAAGCTCCCAGTCCGTTTCGGCACTGCGCCAGCACCGACTCGCCGCGCCTCAACGGTGACCGTATCGTCGTCTTGTTTTTTTTCTCGTTTTTTTGGGCGAAAGGTGTAAAACGGTGTCTGACACGTCTCGCGAGTCACCACTTTGCACGTGCAGGGTAACGGAAGCAGAACAGAGAACGGGACTGCAGAAATTCGTTTTAGGCCCACGTATAGCAGGCTGATTGCCCAACCAGGATTCACATGGGCCTTAATGGGCTAAGGATTGTTCACTCGCGCTGGGCACCGTGGCCAGCCTGGCCTACTCGTGCAAATCCCTCGTAATCAAGGCCGGGAACCCACAACGGCTTTTCCCTTTTATTTTCTATATATAAACTAAAAATAATGGAATTTCCTCATCAAAACAAAAGGAAAAAAAAAGCGAAAGAAGTCAGTCACCTCTGTTTTTTTTTGCGGAAAGCATACGTAAAGGCTAAAACTATTTGTTCTAGTGCAATTTAGCCACTATAGACCTGATTTAGCATGCTATTAACTGTTTAAGGAGGGAGATCGCTAAATGCCTTCCCCTCTATTTAGAACACTGATTCTATACTAAAGAGAGAAAATTTTTATCCCTTTTTTTTTGTTCCACCTCCTCCTAAATTACCAGACAGTGGAGAGTTTATTTCGTTATGTTTTTTAAATTCCCAAACTACACTTACACTCTGTGTCCTATATGAAACCCGAACTCACATGATCCATATTCATATGAGTTAGAGTAACTCACGTCTAGCGATAATCAATACGAAGTTTGATGCCAGTACATATTGGGCGCACCGTTCATGTCTTATATGTGATTTGTACTCATGAGCTGTGCTCTTACGAGTTGGTGTTTGGCACAACTCCTCTTAAGGGGCTCTTTCAGAAGAGCCAAAGCTGTTTTGGCTGAGCCACAATTTGTGGCTCCTCTAAAATGGCTCTGGCTCCTTTGTTTTTTTTACTAAAAATGGTTTCTTTAGGAAAACGTTTAGTGGGGCTCCTTCGCAGAAGCCAAAGCCGGAGTCAGAGAGGAGCCCTACCAAACAGGCCGTTAGAACAACTAGCATCTAGTAATATATGAAGTTTGATTTTAATATGTACTCGCTTCATTTCTTTTTACATATCACTTTGTCCTAAGTTAAATGTTTTCATCTTTGACCATTAATTTTACAAAATTCATGTCGTTTTACAACATGTAAATTATATATCATAAAGTATTTGTCGTAGTAAATCTAAAGACATAAATCTTATGTTGTTAACATGTATTTCCTCAATTTCAAATTATAGATAATTTTGTTTTTTAGACATAAATCTTATGTTGTTTTTAGTATGTATTTAGCTACGGTCTATATCTAGATATATAGCAAAAGCTATGTGAAAAAAAAGCCAAAACAACCTATATAATTTAAGATGAAGAAGTACAAGTTTTTTGAAATTGATTGTCAAATCAAGTCAACCTATATAATTTAGCCGCTATAACCCTGATTTAGCATGCTATTAACTGTTTAAGGAGGGAGATCACTAAATGCCTTACCCCTCTATTTAGAACACTGATCTATACTAAAGAGAAAACTTTTATCCCTTTTTTTTCCACCTCCTCCTAAACTACCACCAGACAGTGGAGAGTTTATTTCGTTATGTTTTTTAAATTCCCAAACTGTACTTACACTCGGTGTCCTATATGAAACCCGAACTCACATGATCCGTATTTATATGAGTTAGAGTAACTCACGTCTAGCGATAATCAATACGAAGTTTGATGCCAGTACATATTGGGCGCACCATTCATGTCTTATATGTGATTTGTACTTATGAGCCGTGCTCTTACGAGTTGGTGTTGGGCACGGCTCCTCTTAAGGGGCTCTTCCAGAGGAGCCGAAGCCGTTTTGGCTGAGCCACAATTTGTGCCTTCTCCAAAATGGCTTTGGCTCCTTTGCTTTTTATTGAAAAACGACTTCTTCAGGAAAACGTTTGGCAGGGCTCCTTCGCAAAAGCCAAAGCCGGAGTCAGGGAGGAGCCCTACCAAACAGGCCGTTAGAACAACTCGCATCTAGTAATATATAAAGTTTGATTTTAATACGTGCTCGCTTCATTTCTTTTTACATATCACTTTGTCCTAAGTTAAATGTTTTCATCTTTGACCATTAATTTTACAAAATTCATGTCGTTTTACAACATGTAAATTATATATCATAAAGTATTTGTCATAGTAAATCTAAAGACATAAATCTTATGTTGTTAACATGTATTTTCTTAATTTCAAATTATAGATCATTTTGTTTTTTAGATATATAATTTTTTTTAATATGTATTTAGCTACGGTCTATATCTAGATATATAGCAAAAGCTATGTGCACAAAAAAGCCAAAACAACCTATATAATTTAAGATGAAGAAGTACAAGTTTTTTGAAATTGATTGTCAAATTAAAGTTACGAATATTTGATTTAGGACAAAGCTGATATCATGTGTAAAAAAGATCGGATGAAGTATTCGTTGGAACGTAAAAAAGAAAAAAAAAAGAAAGAAGGGCACGGTTTTCTGATTAACGAAGAGAAGAAAAACGTTGACGGATTTGGCAACAAGGCGAACTTGTTTTCTCGCAGCGCGTGGTGGCTGCTCTCGTGAGCAGTCTCTTCCTTTCCCCCTTGCGTACCACGCCTCGCGTCTCGCGATGCCGCCCAAATCGAAGGCGGTCGCCGCCGCCGCCGCGGAGCCGGTAGCCGTCGAGGACCTCTTCACCTCGCTCCACCGCCACATCGAGGCCGGTGCTTTCGAACAGGCCGCCAAGGTCGCTGACCAAGGTCAAACACTCCTTCTCCTCCCCCCGCGTGGTCCCGAGTCTCGTGCCCTAACCCCCCGTTCGAATCTGACTCCCACTGGTTCTGCAGTTCTCAAGGCGGCGCCGGGGGACGAGGACGCGGTGCGATGCAAGATGGTGGCATACATCAAGGCCGACGAGATCGACAAGGCGCTCGCCGCGATCCGTGCCGCCGAGCGCCTCCCAATCGACCTCAGCTACTACAAGGTGAAGCGACTTGTCCTCACTTGCTCTTGCTCGCCCGATGGGTCTGTCCCTTCCCTTTGTTGTCATCCCTTCCTGGCTCACTAGGGACTAGACTGGTTAGGATGCGGGAGTGGCCAGATCTGTATGGGTTTATGTCCTATGATAAAGTAAATCAGTTGTTTTGTGTGATTGAAACGGAATTTTTCACTTGATGAACTCCTCCAGTGTAGTTTAGTGCTGATACTGGTGACTCTGTGCAGTGAAATTTGTTATTGAGGTCATGCGAGTCTGCGTAATCGTTGCATTGCATGATGCGGTTCTGTGCTCTGCCCAACTTATATTCATATGTGAGGAGAATGACATCAAGGGGTGGGACGGTAATGGAAAATCATGTACACAGTTACCTGTGACATATTGGTAGAAACTGCTGAACGAGAATAAGCTTTCATGTCATGCTGCAACACTTTGTTGACTTAAATATGAAGTAATTCGATCATCCTTTGGGTTGAACACAAGAGATAATTTATGTTTAGTATATTTATTTAGCTGTTCTAACATTCCCCAGTTTAACTATTGTTCGTATAAGATCTATCCATCTAGCTAAACACACCTTGACAGGGCCAACTCTTCTAATTCCACACTTCCACTCATTAACTGTATGGTCTATAATGCCTGTGTGAATTCTTAAGTCTGATCCTGTTGCATTTGAAGCAGTAATCTTGTATGCTGAAGTTGAAGTATGACTAGACTCATTCTCAATTCGGTTTTGTTCCTTGTGTTTTGTTGAAGTTAATTACTTCTGTGGTGTTTGTTTCATCTAAGTAGAAGTTTGAATTATTACGTAGTGTTGGAGAACCATGCGCTTACTTTTTTGCCAAAACTGATCTTAGGGCGTTATTTTTGTTATTTAAAAACAATCTGTGTGGTCAAACTAAGTATTATTATTATCATTCAGGCCTACTGCTGCTATAGGCAAAACAAACTGCAAGAAGCTCTGGAGCTTTTAAGAGGTCAAGAAGAAACTTCAGCTGTTCTCCAGCTGGAATCCCAGATCTTTTACCGGCTAGGAAGAATGAATGATTGCATGAGTAGCTATGAGAAGCTTCAGAAATTTAAAATTGACTCAATGGATCTGAAGATAAATATCATTGCTTCTCTGGTTGCTGCTGGAAGGGCTTCTGAGGTGCAGGCAGCTATGAAGGCGCATAAGGTTGATCTTACCACGAGAGCTCTCAGAGATACTCGTAGCTTTGAGCTCGCATACAATTCTGCTTGCTCCTTGATAGAAAACAAGAAGTACTCTGAAGCTAAGGAGCAGTTGGACTTGGCTAAAAGGTGAGTTTCCTAACGTAGTGATTGCTAAAATGAATGTGTCCCTTCAGTTTACTGAACTAATTCTTTCATTTGCACAACCTTCTAATATTGTTAGATTGAATTCAAGAAAAACCTGTTCTTTTCAATAGTTAGCTAGTTTAATTGTTTCCATAAGAAAAGGCAAAAATGTTCCTACACAATCCCAGATATTCTTTTTATGGAGATGCCTCAGCTAGTGAAATTATGAAGGCCATTCGGCCTTTAAGCGTAAACAGTTGGCTGGATTGTAATTTCCTCTTGTTTGCTCTGCAGAATTGGGAAAGAAGAGCTTATGGTGGAAGACTATGGTGATGCGGAGATTGAATATGAATTAGCTCCTGTGTCTGCTCAGCTTGCTTATGTGCAGCAGGTAACTAAATCTGGAGAAACTCTCTTACTTGAAGTCAATCACTATTCTATTGATTTATTGATCATATTTTCAGCTACAAGGACAATCTCAAGAAGCTGTGCAAACCTATGTTAATATGATAAACGGGCAGTCAGCTGATCCATCATCACTTGCTGTGGCAACAACGAACCTTATTTCACTAAAAGGTACAAAAGATACTGCAGATAGCTTGAAGAAGCTTGATCGGCTTATTGGAACAAGTACAGCTCCAAACCAGTTGCATCTTGTTGAAAACCTTGACTTCAAGTTATCCCCAAGGCAGAAAGAAGCTCTGTATTCTGCACGTGTTCTTCTACTGCTCCATGCAAATAAAACTGATCAGGTTTGTGTTTGCAAATTTCAGTCATCCCCTGCTTCCCTTTTGTGATGAAATCACCTATTTGAAAATGAGTACTGTAGTGGGATCATTCTGTTATCTGAATTTCGTTTCTCATACTTGTGAGATTTCTAAACCTTACTTTAGATAAGTTATTATTATTCTAACCCTAGCAGTGGCATGAATGATGAGTGACGAGTCATATCAAAAGTAGTGTTTCCTTTTTAGTTAAGAAACTAGGAGTGGTCATTGGATTGCAAAGTAGCATGGATGGTGTATGTTGCTAAATTGGATTTGTTGCATGCTTATCCTGAACCTTTCCTGACATTTTAGCAAGGCCCTACAATTGTTCTGTTGCACATACTGCAAGTTTTGTTTTCAAATTGGTATAAGTGAACTAAGCGTTGTTTGTTCAGTCCTTCAGTAAAATGACCATGGTCAATATAGTATATGTTTGATTGTAAAATGACACTTGCATTAAAAAACTGTGTTTATATGATCACCTCATTGGAAAATTATCATCATCAATATACCTTTCATTTGTTTGGGTGGGCATTTTCAATGGTGAGCCCCTCAATGATTGCTCATTTCTGCTCTTGGTCTTTTTCTCAAGGCACATGAGTTGGTCAGTGGACTGCTTGGTATGTTTCCAGATAGTGTATTCCCTGTTTTACTTCAAGCTGCTGTTCATGTGAAAGAAAAGAAGGTTCAGAAAGCTGAAGATGTTCTTAGCCAGTACACTGAGAAGCATCCTGAGAACTCTAAAGGGCTCCTCCTTGCACTTGCTCAGATTGCTGCTAATGCCAACCATTTTCAGCTTGCTGCTGACTCACTATCCAGAATACCTGACATCCAGCACATGCCTGCAACAGTTGCTACATTAGTGGCTCTTAAAGAGCGCCTAGGTGACTCCAATGCTGCAGCTTCTGTACTTGATTCTGCTATCCACTGGTGGAAGAATTCCATGACCGAGGATAACAAATTAGATATGTTAACTCGGGAGGCTGCTACATTTAAGCTCAGTCATGGACGTGATGAAGAGGCTTGTTTGTTGTACGAGGAACTGGTGAAGAGCCATGGAAGCGTTGAAGCTTTGGCTGGGCTAGTGACGACTTCAGCACGCACAAACCTGGAGAAGGCTGAACAATACGAGAAGAAGCTGAAGCCATTGCCAGGCCTCAAAGGAGTTAATGTTGAGAGCTTGGAGAAGACATCTGGTGCAAGGCATGTGGAAGGGCCCCAAGACATGAAGGTAGATGTTCCTGAGGAAGTGAAGAAGCAAAAGGCAAAGAAGAGAAAGCGGAAGCCTAGATACCCGAAAGGCTTTGATCCAGCAAACCCAGGGCCACCACCAGATCCAGAGAGATGGCTGCCAAGGAGAGAGCGATCCAGTTACCGTCCAAAGAGGAAGGATAAGAGGGCTCAGGTCAGAGGTGCTCAAGGAGCTGTGTCTAGGGAGACATCAGCAACCAATGCTGGTGGTTCCTCAAAAGGAAGCCAAACCACCAGTTCATCAAAGACACCAGCGGCAAATACTGATCAGCCAAAAACTAGCAACAAATCCAGGAAGAAGAAGTCCAGGTCTTAGATGAGATTTTAAGTTATAACACAGTACAAAAGAATATGTTCGTTTATCTTCTTGATGACTTGCAATTTTGGGCTGGATTGCATTCAATTGCGGATTTGCTTTGCTTTTTACACTAATGTTTCAAGCTACTGAGACTGTCGAAAATTTTGCTGAGATGTGTTTCGATGGGTTGCCCCAAAAGAATTCTATTTTTATAAGTTAATGAACCTTTAATTGATTTCGTTGGGGAATATGGTAGCTCTTATTGCTCCTAGCTTCCGCGTTACCTCAGGCTCCTTGTGACTGTTTACTCTGATTGCAACTAATGCCATCACGACATGTGTTGTTCTGTAGTGTTGGCTGCTGAGGTAAACCTAAGGCTGGACGAAAAACTCGAAGCTCGTTAGCTCGCTCGGCTCATGGCTGGCTCGGCTCGTTATGATAACGAGCCGAGCCGAGCTAGGATTTTAGCTCGTTAGCTGTAACGAGCCAACTCGAGCTGGCTCGTGAGCCGCTCGCGAGCCAAACGAGCCGTAGTTTAAGGGAAAAAGTCATCATAATTTATATTAGTTTTGTATTACTTCATGTCTTGCACTTCACAAATGGATGATATGTTAGCTCATATGAATATTTTATTCGATTTAAGGTTATTGAATATATTATTTTTATATTTTTAATATTTTTAAGCTTTAGATAAATGCAAATATTATATTTTGTGTATTTTTTATACCTGGCTCGCGAGCCTAACGAGCCAGCTCAAGCTCATAACGAGCCGAGCCGAGCTGGCTTTCTGGCTCGTTAAGATAACGAGCCGAGCCGAGCTGGCTCGTTATCCTAACGAGCCAGAACGAGCCGAGCCGAGCCAGCTCGGCTCGTTATTCAGCCTTACCTCTTCGTGCCGGTCGAACAGTAATAATTATTAACCCAGTTGGAAGTTTGGAACAGTTTGGCCGGAAACCACTTCCCGAAACTCTGAAAAACTCGCTTTCAGAAACTGTTACATCCATTCTTTCCGAGGATACTCCTGCTCAAATTATAAGATGTTGGCTTTTTAGATACACTAGAAAACTCGCAAATTCTAATATCGTTAACTGTTTACATCTCTGCTATGTTTACAACAAGCAGTAGCCTAGCGAGTGTAATGCTGTAGTCTGAAACGCGATCACCAACTTGCGCCTTGTTTAGATACCGGCTAAAGTTACAATTTTTTCGCTCTCTCCATCACATTAAATCTTTAGACGCATGCATAAAACATTAAATATAGGTAAAAAAATAACTAATTGCACAGTTTGTCTGTAATTTGAGAGACGAATCTTTTAAGCCTAATTAGTCTATGATTAGACACTAATTACCAAATACAAATGCAAGTGCTACAGTAGCTCAGATTCAAAGAATTAGCCATCTAAACAAGGCCTTGCTTTTGCAAATCTGAAGAAACAAGCAGCCGGAACCCGTGACAGTGAGTGCGTGCGGTGCAGCTATGCAACGCGAACCAAGAACGCTGTTGGCATGGGAAGCATGCCGGGTTCCGGCGCGGCGACGACGAAGCCCGGTCCAGCGTACAAGGCCCGCGGCTTCCATAGTATCTCCTCCGTGTCGATGTCGTTGCTGCCAGTACCGCTGCCCTCGCCGTCGTCGAACCGCTGCCTGCGGCGGGCGACGCCCCTTGTGCACGTCCCAGCGCTCGGCGGACGTCGCGCGGCTGATCGGCCACTTGCTGCTGCTTACAAGGGAAGACGTGCCTGAAGACGACGACGACGACGAAGCTGGGCTCAATGCCTTCTTTTGCGCATCCCACCTCTCCACGGAGTCGGCCCGGCCGGGCTTGGGCGGCGGTGATGGCGAGGTCGCGTTCTAGCGCGGGGATCCGTGTCCGGCGCTGCCGGCGGCACGAGGACCTGTTGATGATGATGAGGTTGAGGGTTCTGCGCTGGCCGGCTTGGTCGTCTTGCGCGCGTCCCACCTCTCGTCGGAGTCGGCGCGGCTCGGCTTGGCGAGCGGCTTTGGGAGGACGGCGGCGACGCACGGTGGCGTCGGGAGCAGCGGCAGCATCTTCCACTTGGGCGGGGTCGGGAGCAGCGCCGGGAGAGCCGCGTGTGCCATGGCGAGGTGCACGCGGGCGACCGGGATCGCCATGGATCCAAGACGGAGACGCGCGCACCAGAAGGCAAAGGGCCGCTAAGTGAGCTGAGGAGATGAAACAGAGAGGCGGGCGACGATCGCTGAGATGATTTCCTGTAGCAACGCGTGCAGCAGAAATATATAGGCCCCAGGGACGCCTGGCAATTCGATCGAATTCTCAAGTGTTCGTCAGGGTGAAGTCGGAGTCAGAGTCGGAGTCGGAGTTCATTGAGTGACGACTACGAGACGCGTGTGCACCACGCCATTTCTCTCCTAGTCGGATTCGATCCTGCACAATCGGACACAGTAATGGCCGGCCTGTTCGAGATGTCGATCGGACTGCGGACGACTGGGCCGTCGCGCCAGCAACCTCTACGCCAGCAACTTGCAACCAAAGAATTCCAAATTGCAGCGGTGCTCACAGGGCCATACCTTCCATTCTTCTACTGGCATATTACCCATCACATGCTTTGATATGATCTTGAGGAAAGATTGATTAGAGGATCACAGCCCATTAGGGTAAGAAATTAATGAGATTTACCCATGAAGACAGAAGAATTACTTTGCAGGGCATTGTCAAAGATGTGCAAGATTGTACACCTATTAACACTCAAAGCCTGAAGGGTTTACTGAAAAGACCAGCATTAACTCACTGTGTGCAGTTCAAATTCCTGGAATCTGATGATGATATGGGGACTGAGCAAGTGTTACAGTCAGTTCAAGAGACCAGCAAGTTGCCTCCTGTGAAAAGGTTACTAGAACAGTACCCTGATATTTTTACAGACCCATCTTCTATGCCCCCTCCTAGGCCATTTGATCATAGCATTCCATTACTGCTTGGAGCTACACCTGTTAACATCAGATCTTATAGATATTCTCCAGAACAAAAGGATGAAATAGAGAAACAATTGATAGAGATATTGCAAAATAGAATCATCAAACATAGCTCCAGCCCATATGCCTCTCCTGTGCTTTTGGTAAGAAAGAAAGATGGGTCTTGGAGATTTTGTGTGGACTATAGGCATCTGAATGCCCAGACAATAAAAAATAAGCACCCAATGCCAATTTTTGAAGAGTTGATTGATGAGCTAGCTAGGGCACAATGGTTCTCCAAGCTGGATTTTAGAGCAGGTTATCATCAATTGTGCATTCATCCAGATGACACTCATAAGATTGCTTTTAAGACCCATAATGGTCTGTTTGAGTTCTTGGTGATGCCATTTGGGCTCACAAATGCACCAGCCACGTTCCAAGGAGTTATGAATTATATTTTTGCTCATTTATTGAGAAAAGGAGTATTGATCTTTATGGATGATATACTAATTTACTCAGCCACTCTTGAGGAATATTTGAGTCTACTCCAGGAAGTCTTTAATATTATTAGATAGCATCAATTTTATTTGAAACTGTGCAAGTGCTCCTTTGTGTAGAAAGAGGTGGAGTATTTGCGATATTGTATCTCTGGCCAAGGGGTGGCTACAGAACCATCCAAGGTGGCTGCTGTGCAGAATTGGCCAAGACCTAAATCCCTTAAGGAGTTGAGAGGATTCTTGGGATTAACATGATATTACAGGAAGTTTATCAAAGGGTATGATCTCATTAGCAAACCCTTGCCTGACCTCTTGAAGAAATCTGTTCCATTTGTATGGACCAGTGCTATTGAAGCTACATTTGTAGCTCTCAAAGAAGCTCTGGTGAATGCCCCTGTGTTGGCAATACCTAATTTTGTTAAACAGTTTGTTCTGGAAACCGATACAGGTGAAGTGGGTTTTGGGGCAGTGCTAATGCAGGAATGGCATCCAATGGCATATCTTAGTAAACCTATTTGTGATAAGAACAAAGCCCTTTCCACCTATGAAAAATAATGTATGGCTATAATCTTAGTAGTAGACAAATGGAGGTTTTACCTGTAGCATCAAGAATTCCTCATCAAGACAGACCATAAAAGTTTGTTGCATCTCACTGAGCAAAGGATTCAAACTAAACTTCAGCAAAAAGCTTTGTTGAAACTTATGGACTTGTAGTTCAGAATTGTTTATAAGCAAGGAGTTCACAATCAGGCTGTTGATGCCTTATCCAGATGCTACCCTACTGATTCTATATTGGATATTTCAGTATATAATCCTTCTTGGTTGGACAAGGTGAAGTTGGGGTATCAAGATGATCCCATTGCTGTCAAGCTATTAGCAGATTTGGCCAGTCCCACTGCTGCTGCAGATGTTGGTGCCTTTACTTGTAAGGATGGCATCTTGAGACATAAAGGCAGGATTTGGTTGAGAAGCAACAAGTTGGCACATTAGCATGTCATTCAGGCAATGCACATTAGTGGTGTTGGGGGCCACTCTGGCTTTCATGCTACCTATTATAGGATCAAACAACTATTTACTTGCCTGATGTGAAATCTTCAATCCAGGAGTACATCAAAGCTTGTGATGTTCGTCAGCAGGCCAAAGTGGAACATGTTAAGCAGCCAGGCCTTTTGCAACCTTTACTTATTCCAGAACAAGCTTGGAGGGTGGTATGTATGGATTTTGTGGAGGGTCTACCCGAATCTCACAGATTTGTTACAATTATGGTGGTATTGATAAGTATACCAAGTATGGTCACTTTGTCTCATTAGCTCATCCCTTTACTGCACTTCAAGTAGCTCAGGCCTATATGGATCATGTTTACAAGTTGCATGGGCTTCCAGAGGCTATTATTTCAGATATGGATAGAATTTTCACTTGTGCTTTGTGGAGAGATCTGTTCAAGCTCACTAACACTCAACTCTTCATGAGTTCCTCCTACCATCCATAGAGTGATGGGCAAATAGAGAGGCTCAACCAATGTTTAGAAGGCTATCTTAGATGCAGTGTCAGCTCTTGTCCCAAGCAATGGGCCAAATGGCTAAACCTGATAGAATTTTGGTATAATACAAGTTATCACTCGGCCTTGGGCAGATCACCATTTGAAATCCTGTATGGGCATCCTCCTAAGCATTTTGGCATAGCAAATGAGATTCAGACTCATGCGCCAGAGTTGGATCAGTGGCTATTGGAACGAAATCTATTGCAAGATGTGGTGCAGCACCATCTACAGCGTGCTCAACAGCGTATGAAGCATTTCGCTGATAAGAAACGCTCGGAGAGGGAACTGGCAATTGGAGATACGGTATACTTGAAGCTTCAACCTTATATTCAATCTTCTATGGCCCCAAGGTATAATCAGAAGCTCAGCTTTAGGTTCTATGGACCGTTTATGATATTGGAGCATGTTGGAGCTATAGCTTATAGTCAGGAGCTACCTGATACTTGCCGAATCCATCCGGTGATTCATATTTCTCAGTTGAAGCACCACTTTCCTCCAACAGTACAAGTTCAGGATGAAATTTCTGCAATTCCTGATGATCCAACTCAGTTACTTTAGCATGTTTAGTTTCTGGGATCTCGCATGCTTAAGTGCGGGGCTTCAACAATTTCTCAAATTCAAGTTAAATGAAAACTGCAGGAGGCGGGATTGATTACATGGGAGGAAGCTTTTGACCTTCCTCGTTGTTTCCCTAATCATAAAGCTTGGGGGCAAGCTGCCTTTCAAGGGAGGGGTACTGTCAGGGCCAAGGTTAAGGCGTTCAGAGTTAGGCGAAGGGCTACCGTTGGGCGTCTGGCAATAGAAGAACGGAACAGTGACCGATGGTTATCTGGCAACAGAACGATGATGGCTGTTATCTAAGCGTTATAAGTGAAAAAAGATGGGTTGAGGTGGTTGTAACAGTGTTGGCGGCTGAGGCCGATGCGGGTATATAACGCCTGAGGCGTGAAGGCCTTTGTAACGAACATGAACTATTCTTTCTCTTGAATACAACCGTCTTCTCATCGGCTTTATCTGCTCCCATTCCCTTCTTGCTCTTCCCCATCTCAATTCCTTACTCCAGTTATCCTCACTATTCCAATCGGAATCATGACAAAAAGATGCACTGTTCATGAAGGATACGCCGTTCTAAATTTTTTTTGGCCTTTCTAAAAAAAGGAGGATACCCTGCGAGAAGTTGTAGAGGCTGTTTCTCAGCAGTTTCAGCGTGAGTCGTGTGTTGTTGATGTTCAGAGGAGGTTGACAGCTATGAGGGAGAGATGGATAAGCGTAGAGAGGATTAAATCCCTTGGTTGTGCGTCATGGGATCATGCTACTTAGTAGGATTACAATTACAAGCATAGGGGAAGAAGATTACCAACAACATGCCATGGTAGTGACAATACGTTAGTGTAGATCCTACTTATGCCTTACGGCTTGTTTGGATGATGCGGTCTTCAAAAACTATAGTGTTGTGGTTTTATATGTCAAAGAGATGCAAAAATGTATTTAGAAAAAAAAACAAAATATTTTATAAAACCGTAATATTTCTCTAAAACTTCAAAAATACTTTGCATCCAAACAGGGCCTTTAATCCTTCTTGTGGCCTTTCAGTACAATGCTACCATTGTCCATTAACTGTCATGGTTGAACTTGTTTGTTTTCTTTGCAGTGAAGGATCACTCAAAGGATTCAGGGTCGCTGAATAGTCCTATTCAGGATTATGATGAACTTTCTTTCATCTTCGGTGATGAAAATGCCTAGTCAAGAAACCATAAGCACATAGAACAAGGCAATAAGCATGCATCAAAATTCATTCTTGCAATGCATCGTTGGTAGCAAATATTTGCATCCAAGTTGAATGGACACCGGTTGTCAAAAATATATTACAGTCAAATCAGCAAAGAGACAGTTAATAACGTTACACAGACCAACTGCTTCTCCTTAACCTACTACAGTCTACAGAGTGTCCACGATGATCTCCCGCAGCGCGCGCCTTGACGCCTCCGCGTCGCGCCGCGCAACGAACGGGTGCGACAGCAGCTGTCCCACCGTGGCGCGCCGCGCCGGCTCCTTCTGCAGGCACGCCGCCACGAACCCGCGCAGCTCCGCTGACGCCTCTGCATCCTCCGGCACGGATGGGGGCTCCCCGTCGCAGATCGCCTGCTTCATCTCCTCAGCAGACGGTTTCTGTACTCCGGGCAAGAGGGAGAGTCGCCCCAAGAAGAGCTCCAGGACGGTGACGCCGAGGCCCCAGACATCGGCCGCCATGGCGCCGTGCGGCCCGGCGCGGGCATTGGGCGCGAACCGCTCGGGGCTGAGGTACATCCTAGTGCCGCCGGTGATGGGGACCTGGAGGCGCTCGCCGGAGCCGCCGTAGAGGATCCTGGAAAGGTTGAAGTCGCTGATCTTGATCTCCCCGCAGGCGTTGGCGAGGAGGTTGTCGGGCTTCACGTCGAGGTGCGCGACGCCGCGGGAGTGGAGCTGGGCCAGCGCCACGACGCAGTGCGCGGCCACCTCGGCGACGGCTGCCTCCGGGATTCCCAGCCCCCCGCGCCGCCGAAGGAGATCGCCGAGAGACCCGGCGTCCATGTACTCGAGCACGAACGCGGCCTTACCGCCGGGCCCGCGGAGCAGGGCGTGGAAGTCGACGACGTGCGGCGCCCCAGCTGCGCGGCGAAGCACCTCGGCCTCCTCCTCCACGACGAACGGGTCCGGGTCGAACGACAGCTTGAGCGCGAAGACCGCGCCGGTGCGGCAATGGCGTGCCTTGCAGACCCTGGCTAAGCCGCCCTCACCGAGGTCGCCGATCCAATCGAGGTCCGACAGCCGCAGCTTCTCTGGCGCCGGCTCTGGAGCCGACACCGGCACGGAGGCCGTCATCCTCTGCTGGTGCGGCGGAGCGGCATTGACCCGGCGGAACATCTCGTCAGGCATCATCATCGGGATGACCGAGCAAGCCATCGGATCGGACGCGCTGTGGTTGGAGACGAGATGCAGGAAGGGGAGGGCTGCAAACAAGTGCGAGATGGGAGGAAGCAGTCGGGGTGCTGGAGATTTGTATGCAGCGCGTGAGGCAATGCAAGGTCGGCGGGCTTAGCTTATTTTTGGCGCGGATCGTGATCGACTTCGACTCCAAGTCGGTAGAGGGCAACACCGGCTGGAATCTTCAGTCCGACTCCGACCAGCTATTGGAGGACTTGGCGCCTACTGCTTCTACAGGAAAAACGAACTGCAAGAAGCTCTGGAGCTTTTAAGAGGTCTTAGATGAGAAATTTAAGTTATAACACAGTAGAAATAATATGTTCATTTATCTTCTTGATGACTTGCAATTTTGCGCTGGATTGCATTCAGTTGTAGATTTGCTTTGCTTTTACACTAATGTTTGAAGCGACCGAAACTATTGGAAATTTTGCTGAGATGTGTTTCGATCGGTTACCCCGATAGAATTCCATTTTTATAAGTTAATAACCTTTCAATTGATTTCATCAGTGAAAATGCTTTGTTGGAACAGCTTGGCAAAAGAAAAAAAACTTACCCTTTGTTTTGGATGCACCTAAATTCATGTGTGTTAAAGTGGATTAGGATAAAATTTAGTTTAATTTTACCCTGATCCACTGGCACACAAGTGCATCCGAAAAGTCCTAAATTCTGAAAAACTCACTTTCAGAAACTGTCACATGCCTTTGCGAGAATACCTACTAGTATGTAGCATGCACATCCTTTCAAATGAGTTCGAATCAATTAGCCAAGATATTATAATTTAAAACATTTTGTATGGAGATTTAAATGGTTTTTTTTGAACTGGTGAATGGGGATTGGGGAGGCGCGCACCGGCGCTTGCAACTCTACATGTTCTTTTTTCAAAAAAAACCCTACCTATTCGCTTCTTTTGGAAAAAAGAAAGAAAAGGGTCCCAAGTTCATTCTCGAACCCAACGGCCCACGACAAAACCTGCAAAATTTGTTCGCCATCCAAGCCGAGCTAATGCACGGGCATGGACTTCATCCTCAATCTCCCCTCCTCGCCCGCCGCCGCCGGTTTCCCATACCACCAGCGACGCCCCGGTGCGCTTCTCCCGCTCTTCCCCTCCCTCCCCGTTGCTTGCAAATAAGAGTTTCTGATTTCTGACCCTGGCGGTTTGCGACAGCAGCCTCGCGCTGGCGCGGCGGTTATGGGTTCGCCGGCAATGCACGGCCCGGGTTCTCAGCCAGGCGTAGCTCAATCGCCGATTCATGTCCGCCGCTTTCCAGAATGGTACTATTAACTGGCTATTTGTTTGTTTCTTTGTTTCTGACATGTGGTATTGCTTGTTTGTTGGGTGCTGTGTTTCTTCCGAGTAGAATGTTAGGTCCTCTGTGCAATCTATGCATAACTGGTTGCTCGATAGTTTGATATGCTATAATTTCACACTTCAGTTTATGATTTGGAATATAATATGATTGACAGAATAATCGTCCTCACTGACCATACCTTCGGCAGGGCAGCAAGAGAACAGGTTTAGTGGAGCCAAAAGTTTCTCAAAGTGAGGCAGAAGGCATATTCAGTGGCAGCCAGGCTTCTTCTAGGAGATTCATATGGAGCAAACACAGGACCAAGTTCCTCACCAATTACTTGATGCAGCAGGCTTCAGATGGCAAGGGAAGAGACGCACTGTTCAAGGAGGATACCCTGCGACAAGTTGCAGAGGCTATTTCTCAGCAGTTTCAGCGTGAGTGCTGCGTTGCTGATGTTCAGAGGAGGTTGACAACTCTGAGGGAGAAATGGAGAAGGGTAGAGAAGATTAAATCCCTGGGTTCTGTGTCATGGGATAATGCTACCAGGACTATAAGCATACGAGAAGAAGATTACCAACAGTATGCCTTGGTAATGACAAGATGTCCCCTTAGTTTGAGATTTGCTAGCGCTAAGTTAGTGTAGATCCTACTTATGTCCAAGTCCCTTCTTGCTTCTTGTGGCCCTGCAGTACAATGCCACTATTAACTGTCATGGCTGAACTTGTTTGTTTTCTTTGCAATGAAGGATCACTCGAAGTTTCGCAAAAAAAAAAGGATCACTCGAAGGATTCAGGGTTGCTGAATAGGCCTATTCAGGATTATGATGAGCTTTCTTTCATCTTCGGTGATGAATATGATCCATCAGCAGCTGAAATTCAGTTGGAAAGGGATCAAAACACTCACTCTGACGATAGTAAGATATCTGGAGATCCCATGGAGCAGAAGATAGGTAATGAGGATATCCGCTACTTAGTTCTGAAGATTGGAGAGCTAATAGATGCTGTGAAAAGTTTGAAGCCCAGAGACTTTGCCGAAGACTTGTGGAAAGCGGTTACAGCTTGCAGCTACAATGAGAGGATGTCAATCACTGCATTCGAATATTTTCTGAAGAACGAGGTCGAAGGTAAGATTTTCCTTGTGCGTAGCCCAGACCTTCGCAGGGAATGGTTGGCCAAGTTCTTTTCTAGCCTTCTGTAACCATTCTTGATTTGTTCTATCCAGCATTTAGGTCGGTAGTTTTATTGGAAACCACACTTTTAAATATGAACTTCATTGTGTGTAATCCCTTAAATTTGTACTAACAGAAGCCCTTGCATACAAGAACAATGACAAAAAGAGATAGGACGATATGATTTATTTTCTTCCAATACCACTAAGGTCCAATGTCAATTATTACAAACATTCATCAACTGGGCAGTTCTAAAACTAACATAGTAGTACAATCACAGTAAAACGCACACAACACTGCACAACTAAAATCCTATACACCATTTGACAAGGCTGATACAGTTGCTACAGATGGTAGCCCAACCCTGCGTAGCTAACTACCTACAAGTCTACACACAATATGTGACAAAGCTGCTACAGTTGCTACAGATAACAACCTAATCTCTACTTGTTCAACAAAGAATCAACATCAGGAGTCACAATAACATGCCGATTCTCAATCTCCCCAAGTAAGCAACAATGTTTGTCTTGAGTGTTCAGAGCTACTACATGTTGCACCATCCTAGTTTCTGCTCCTGGGCTCACCTGCAGCGGACAAAATTAAGCAAAAAATATATGCAATATCTTGCTAAGCTCAAAAAGATGAGAGATCTGTACACTGACATCAAACATGATATCTCCTAACTTCATTTTGATCTTGCCGCTCTTGTATACCAGCATTTTGCCCAAATAACCCTGAGGCAGCTGCTGCAAGTTGGATCCTTCCTTCACCTCCTTGCCAGTGGCCTTTCCTTGTCTTTCAACTATACTGGTACTGGACGACCTTTTGGGCAAAGGAAAAGATTTTGGGAGCTGGAAGAGGAACATTCTTTCTTTGCTACCTTGTTGCTGCTAAAGTTGCAAGTGAATAACGTGAGTGTTCAGACATATATAACTTTACAGAGTTCAGAAGTTTTTTGTTGTTGAACACAACAGAGCTCATAAGATCATACAAGCAAATCAAGCTCCTCTGCTGGACGTGTTAAAGCTTCACATTCAATTGAATCTGGCTGAGTCTCCTGCAACTCAACATTGTCACTACCATCATCGTCGTCGTCGTCATCACTCTCTTCTTTGTAAAACATTCCTGTCAAGAGTTAAATATTCCCATGAAAATTCTTAGTGGAAAGTATTGTTCAGAAGAACAGAGGAGCTTATGAATCTTCACATTCACCTGAATTAACAGGAACAGGGAAGGATCTAGGAATTTGGAGTGGCTTCATTTGACATAGAAACAAGACAACAGAAAGTATGCAAGACAAGTTAATAAGTCTGCAGCAAGGTTGCGACCGAGAGGTTCTTGCCTTCTAGGGGCACTCACCAATTGATTTTGTTTTTGCACTCCGAATTGTGCTAGTGACAAGCTAACAGCATCTGCAGAAGGTGGTGTCGAGGGGGTATTCTGTGTTGGGCGCTCATCTACAAATGATATGTTCAGTCTGATTATTTTGATATTACTGACTAAATCTATGACAATACAATACATGCTCTTGAATGTGCATTGTTTTGATCTGATTGAAAAGGCCTGTTTCTCCTAAATCTTAAGCAATGCCTGACAGTAGGATCTCGGGGCAGTAAATACCTTCTTTATTTGGTGAACTTTTTGCAGCCACTTGGCGAGTCTGAAAAGAACAAATATAAGTTTAGCACCAGCACTTCAGCCATAGAAAGAACGTGCTGATCCTTTTCTCCCCCAAGCAAACTACAGTACTATCTGAAATCATGATACGACAATTGGATAACCAGTTACCCACCCTCAATATCTTCATCGACTCTTCATCAATTGGCTTAGGGTCTTCTTGCTGTGGCCTGAAACAGAAAAATGTGTTCTGCTTATGGTAACTGTAATATGGTTGCTGAAAAAAGACCTTAGAGTCACTATTAGCAGCCAAAGACAGAGAGATTACTTTTGTGCACTCAGTTTCTTTGGCTTCTATGGAGGCACCTTTGGTTTGAACTTGAGCTTCTAAAGGGATTAAGAGAAAGAAGTACAGAAAGACGTTAACACGCAACATTCTTCTCAGCAATTTGCTGAGCCATAGAGTAGAAAGAAGAAAACTGGTGAAGCACCTTCACAGCACGACGAATTGGGCGACTTCTCTTGGAGCTATCATCGGCATCCATTTCTCTTTACTCTGTCATAGATAAGTAAGAGCCCAGTTAAGCACTTGTTTAGAGAGAAGCGGTTAGCATTTTTCCCCATACCGAAGCATGTGCTTTCCTGTCTCATACTCTCCCTAGCTGTCTGAGGAAATTCTAATTTAATCTAATAAGGCCTCTGCGTACCTCTCAGTTCTGTCGCCTGAAATTCTTTCAGCCTTTGTATCGCTAGGAGTCTTTTTATAGTCACACTGCCGTACGGCGTTTGTAGGTTTTTGAAGGATCTACTAGCATGGGCGGATCCAGTAAAGGGACATGGGTGTACACATATACACCCAATAATTTTTGCAAAAACTTCGAACTTAGGAGGATTGTCAAAGAGCTAAATAGCTTTAGGTTAGGGTTGTGGTGCTCAGCTTGGCACAGCATAAGGGAAGGGAAGAGAAGGGGTGGGAGTGCCTGGTGGGTGCTCGTCGCTGGCGAATAGACCAAGGAAAGCCTTAGCACCTGGCCTAGGGCGGCGGCGGCCCAACAGTCGTCTGGGAGAGAGAGGGTAGTGAGAGAGAGACAGAAGGAGTGAAGGAGGAGGGAAGCGGACAGAAGAGAAGCACATCGACAGCGGACCCTAAAAAATAACGCACGGGCTTCTTGTGGACTGTTTTTTCAGTTTCGGCCCTGTTTAGTTTGCAAAAAATTTTGCAAATTTTTTCAGATTCCCCGTCACATCGAATCTTTGGACACATGCATGAAGCATTAAATATAGATAAAAAATAAAACTAATTACACAGTTTACACAAAATTCACGAGACGAATCTTTTAAGCCTAGTTAGTCCATGATTGGATAATATTTGCCAAATAACAACGAAATTGCTACAGTAGCATTTTCCAAAATTTTTCGGGAACTAAACAGGCCCTTCATTGAAAATTTGTGTTTTTTTTATATTTTTCTTTCTCTCTTTTAATTTTTTATTCTTGTTGATTTCATATACCTATTCTCTTCATTGGACACTATCAGTGGCTAGTAAATATATAGTATACTGTAAATAAATAAATAGAACTTTTTATATTTTATTAAGGTTGAATATTTTTCTATTGAAGCTAGAAGCCATTTTCACAAGAACATATACCAATTTCACAAACCAACAAGCGATAACAACATTTTTCTAAAATAAAAACAATTTTCTCTTCGTGACAATTTTTCAAGTGAATATTAAATATTTTTATGCTACTAAACATGAAACAATAGTTCACATGAACTAGGAACACTGCTATCATCAATAAAAAAAATGGCATGAACTCATTAAAAAAATTCATGCTCTAACAAAACTAATACAGAGTATTGACACTTCAATGTCTCCTGAAAAATTTGAGTCTTCCAAGCACTCTCTTTGATTCTATAATTTACTGAGGATTTTTATGTTGTAACAGGGTTAAAGATTAGGTTGTAAAATACTTTCGTGTGTTAGAATTCTTGCACTTTATCAACCTTAAACAAATCTGGCTAAACAAGTGTTTATTATCTGCAAGGCACAAAAACAATAAAGGCACATAGTGGTGTTAAGTCCATAGAAAAGCTCCAACCGAAAACAAAGGTATACAAGTTGAAAAGATATACATCGTTATGAGACAAGAGCAAAAGAAGGCTTGACATGACAGGACAGGAATAGAAATAGTTTGACCATAAAAACAATTATGCATTCAAAAAAAGTATTGTACAAATAACAATACTACATAATTAATAAATTACGATTGTTGCCACTCTTACATGACACTAGTTGTCCTTTATGGAACAAATGGTTTTTTTTCTACTGGTAGAACATTGTTTTTACTTACCCTTTGTAATAAAATATATTTTCGGGTTAGAAACAACTTCTAGAGTAGAAAAGGCTATGTTTTATTAAGAGGAAAAATATGATCATAGTATAGAAAAAATGTTAGGGGGTGTGACACATTTGCCTACCTAGTATCTTATGAAATAGGAAACTTCTACGTGAGAAACCTTCCAAATAAATTGGAGTAATTATCGTACTTTAGACAATATAGTACTCTATATCTAGATATTTTGCATGAGAAATATCTAGGCAAACAATATTCTACAGGGAACACTCTAGATCTTGATATTTTGTGTAATGAGAAATATATGGGAATAGATAAATATGAGAGATATTCTAACATATAGAAAAGTGTAGAAGGTTGCTACTATAAAGCTATAAATACATATATAGACTTGTGTTCATTCCATACGTACAAGTCACCAAGTGAGTTATCAAAAGTTATGAAAGTCATCACATATTTAATTTGAAAATACTTCGTAGTTATTTTGAAGTTTATAAGTGTACATGTTAAAAGTTTGTTTATAACGAGTTAGATATGATTATAAATAAAATAAAAAGAAAAAATGTTTTGCACACCTAATATTATAATACTAGGTCCTCCACTGTCTACTAGTATGCAGTATTGTACTTCATCTACCACCTCCCTCCCCAAAAATCATTCTGCCCAAAAGTTGACCCTGACTCGCGCATCCGCGCGCCATCGTGGTTTTGTTTCTGGGATAATTTGATGCGGATATTTATAAGCATAATTATACAGATATTACATATAGAGCTAATTGTATAGTACTTGACAGGAGTCTAGCAGCATATGTTTTGGTTTGTACATACATATATACAAACAAAGAAGCCTATTGCTAAAAAGGACAAGGGGTCATGAAACCGAAATATGGAGAAGAAGCTTACACTGACTAATACTACGTTGGGTCAGACAAAGAAGCCTATTGCTAATGCTGCCTTGTTTCACAAAGAGAAGCTTACCAATCCAGCAGACAACTTTCTCGAAAACCACACACTGTCAACGTCTTTCTCAATAAGGGAACCTACAGCAAGGGTGCTAAGAAGAATTTAGAAAGAGGTAATGCTTCATGTAGAGCATAGTAAATTGCCTTTTATGCTAAAAAAATTCCAATTCAAGTAATGCATGCGGCCGGTAAAACCAACAGCAACAGGGAGAAGTGGATGAAGCAAATTTAAGTAGAAACAAAGGAAAATGTAGTAGAAAACGCAGAATATATACTGACCTCCAAATTGTACTGACAAGCAGGGACAATGCAGCCTAAGCTTAAATGTATTAGTTGATGGACCAGGGAAACAACACCAAAACATATAAGGAGAATAACAGAGAGGGCATATGTATACGAAACTGAAACAGAGGCACCCATTGCAGCCACCCATGTAGATCTCTACTAATGTGCTGATGTATTCATGAAAAATAAAGTTCATAACTCTTTGATAAGTAGCACCGGCATTTTTCAAACCAAACGTCATAACTATCCATTCAAATAATCCCACATGACCTGGACATCTAACATGTTGGTGCAATGAAAAAGCTTCTGAAAAATGGAAAAAGGTTACTGTGCTGGTTGGGCCAGGGCGAAATAAGCGGCCCACGGCCACTTTCGGCCTAGCCCGTCTATGCGCGGGAGTGCGCACGCGCAGCCAGGCCGCAACTTGGGCCGGCGGTGCGAAATCGGCCTAGTGCCGAAACCCGCCTGGGCTCATTCTGGTCCAAACGAAACCTGGCCATTGGATCACATCCGACGGCTCTCCTTTGATCTCGGGTGAACAAAACCCCAGGCAGGCCACCGGTGAAACCCTAGCCCCACTCTATCTGTCGCCTTCTCTCTCTTCTCTCTATCCTCTCTCTCAGCCGCGCCGAGACGCAAGATAGAAGACCGCCCTCCAACGGCCGGTGAGAAGGACGGCGCCGCCCCGAGGCCCCTCGCCGGTGCGCGCGCTCGCCCATTGCGGAGCGCGCCGCCGTACTTCCCGCCGGAGAGCTGCACGTCGCACACTGAGCACCGCACATTCATCTCCCCGGCGAGGCAGGCCACCCTGTTCCGGTGCTTCCGCCCCTCCTCGTGCTGCTTCAGGTCCCACGCCGTCATGCACAGCACACCGCATAAGGTGCATAGCACGGTCAGTGGCTTGGGCGTCGTCCTTTGCTGCACAGCGCTGGGCCTGGCGTGCACTGGTGGCACGGCCGTGGCGCTGCCATGTGCGCCTGGCGCCGGCTGCGGAGCATGCCCCGCCCTTTGTGTGTCCAGCGCTGGTGGGGCCGGGGCGCGGTGGATGTTCAGCAGCGCCGGTTGTGGCTGCGCCGGCGCCTTCGGCCCTGGTGGCAGGCGTTGTTGGTGCTGCTTCAGCAGTGGCGTGCGACCACCCGGGAACCCCGGAGGCGGTCCGATTGCCGGCCTCTTTGCGCATGGGTGCTGCGCTGGTGGAGGTGGAGGCGGTGGTAGTGGGGGTGCTTGCTGTACCTGAGAAGAAGTGAGCAAATACACAAGTCACACAGTATGTCATAGTCAGAATCAACCGTACACGACAATGCAATTTGTAACAAAGATGAAGTAAATGCAGGCATCAAACTTGAAATGGATGTAACTAACTATGTGGTTGCTCAGTCCTTTTAGTTTTTCAGAAGATATATAAAACAAAAAAGGAAATCTGTAGTGGGTAGTAACTACAAAATGTGACAATGAACTTGCATAGTTTTTTGTCTGCAACTATGCAAGGAAGCAAGACCCTGAGTCGCATGAAAAGCACACAAGTCCTCGCCCAAGAACGAGTGCTCCTCGAGCCCCAGGGTGTGAAAGCAAATCTCTCATACAGTCTGCACCCAAGAAATCTGATTTGGTTTCGGGGCTTGGCAGCGTAGGAACCAAGAAAGAGGCAGGCGGAGAATTCGCAACTGGTAGGAGTAAATCTTAGCTAACCCTCTGCCTCCCAACCTCCTAGCTGAGAAACACGCATAGCTGGCTGCTAGTTCTACTCCAGTACTCCTCCAAGAGGTAGAGGTAGAGCTCTCCCGCCCCTGGAGAAATGGCCGCTCCCGAGCTGTAGTTGTACGGTCTACCAGTTGTTGCTGCTGCTTCGTCGAGACGTTGAAGAGGGAAGGAAAATGACAGGTGGTAGTGGAGTAGAGTAGAACAGTTCTTAGTGGACCAGGCAGCAGAGCCCCATCGTTCAGTGAAAGGTGGCTCAAGAAATATGTTCATCCAGCGAGATGGGGGATATCAGAGGAAGTATCGATACGGCGCAGCGTGCAGCGGACACGATAAGCATGGTTGGGTAAGACACGTGTTGAACCGTGGTGTAAGGTGTGTGATTGGAGCCTATTTTGGGCTGGACGTGGGATTGAAATATATCACCCAAGGGGAGGGGGCTGCTGGCGCCGGATCTGTGAGTCGGTTAAGTCCGCGTCCACCGCGGCTTCGGAGTGAACGGAACAGAAGACGTTATCTCCTGTATGTATCTTGTTGGTTGTTTAGGGAGTGGGATTACTAGAATAAGTTGTGGGGCCCTTGAAGCCCCCTGGTTAACTAGGAACTCAAATGTGATACCATACTAGTCCTAAGAGGCTAGTAACACATTTATTATATCAGATAATTCTCAGTACAATAGTTTTGATAAGCGTGAGCAATAAAGACATGCCACGATTAAAAGTAACCACAACACAATACAAGTCCAACAGACTTAGAAAAAGGTCTCGCTAATACATATCATCTGACGGATCCCAATGCCACAGGCTAGCTGGGTGCAGACACGACCTTACTCGAACGCAATTTCGGGATCAAAGTTCGGATCTTCCTCTGTCCAACAAAGTATGGGTGAGTACAAAGTACTCAGCAAGTCCAACCTTACCCTACGGAATGTGATAACAGTACATGCATATGGATATGTATCAAGGATAAGGCTTGGTTTATTTGCATAAAGCTATCTTTTTACACATGCAGTGTTTCATTTTATAAATACCTTTGCAACAGACATATTTTTCATATATGATAGTATTTCTAAAAAAGGGGTTGGTCATAATTTTAAGTGTTGTTGAACCCTTGTTCTCACAACACATGGCAGACAATGATTCATTTCCAAAATCACACTCACTCTCATGTTTTCACTCATCCCAACTCATCTAGTTGTTGAAACTAAACCATAACTTGTTCGATACCGCGGACACGTCTATCCGGATAAATTTTACACTTTGCAGAGGTTGTACACTTTTCCCACAAGTAGGATACCGTAGCTTAACACTGTCGTGTAAGCACAGATCCATCAAAGCCATGACGCTCCAAAGCTAGCACTGGCGCTCACCACGGGAACACTAAGGCAACATCTCATAATACAATAATTTACAAAGCTCTTTATATTTCATACAATTTCTCAATTTCCACATATATCTCTTAGTGCCCCACTGCACACCTGCCTCCAGGTGATTTCTATACCAACTAGAGGGATTCAGGCTAAGCCTTTCCCATGCAAGGCGAGTGTTTGTACGACAAATAAGTTAGACAAGATGAATCATCAAACTCAGTCCTTAATTGAGACAACACAGATATCTTCATGCTTAACCACAAAAGGTACAAGCCCCAACATCATGACATCCTACAAAAGGAACACCGATCCGCCCCATCTCTAGGGTAATCACCATCTATAACTTAGTTCATTAACCCTTTTATAATATCCACAATTTATTATCACAACTCACACCATTTTGCATTTAAAATCATTGCATTTGAGGAAACATAGTTATAAGTATCCATGATGAATATCAAGTTCTAAGCATACTAAATAATAATATTCTATCATAGCATATTATATGTTCCTAAGTTTGAACAAGACAACTATCAGGTAATGTCAATTCAAGGATGACTATCCAACGGGTTTAACTAAACAACGAAAATATATGGCTATCCAATGGGTTTAACTAAGCAGCGAAAATATCTCGTACGTATAATCGTACATGTACCATTTAAAACGACTTTTACGAGTTGTGTTTAAAAGTAGGATCAACATGCATCAAAGGGGATTAGATCGGACTTGGCTCCGTCGGCGTCCTCGGCAAACTCCTGCTGACCATCCGGATCCTCGGCGTCGAACTCGCGGTACTCACCTCCAACATCCTCATTCTCCGACTCGTTCACTCCGTCAGCTAAAAGTACGCAACGAGCGCAACAGACAAATAAACACAGATAAATAATCATATAAATTCAAATGAGCTTTAAAAATCATAAAATTTATATGGGAGATAGATCATGATTTTAGATGAATTTAGAGAGAATAATATTTGAAATCGGAGTTGACATGTGGCTCTGTAAGATGGCTGAAATTTAATCACGTGAAAAAGAATAATACGCGATTAAGGAATGTGTGATCACATGGGTATTTGGCTTAGCTGGTAGTGTATGGTGTATACTATGTGTGTACTATTTAGTAGAGTTATTGCTTTAGGACCCACGTGTCATATATACATGCACGAGAAAGGAGAGAAGCTAGCACGAGCTTTCTTCTTGCTTCGTGCTTGCTGGACGTCATGGTTGAGCTCTCGTAGAGCTCGGGAGTGGCTCGGCACAGACAAAGGTAAGGAGAAAAGTAAAGAGAAGACCACAAGGAGAGTGAGAAGAGCAAGGGGATGCTCATACGCTGCTCACCTCGTCGTGTGACAACGGTCGTGTCCGGCTTGTGTGCACGGCCGTATACGGTATACATGAGGCAAGTGTAGCGAGTGACGAGCTGAGCGTGCTGCTACGGGAGAGCAACCCGGCGGGCCTTTTTATAGGCCGGGACGCGGGCTGTGCCATCAACTTACTTTCGATGTCCTTTCGCATGCAACAATGGTGCTGAGAGGACGGTTGACGGTGGTGGGCGGTGCGGCGCGTAGCTGGGGACGGTGGATTTTCGGCATGCACGACCGGTGCCTAACTTTGCATGGTGGTCGACATTCATGTGAGTATGCGTGTGTGCATACTACTAAGGCCTTGTTCTGGTTGGTTTTGCATGCGTGCATGTGCAATGTATGTGTGTATGTGTGGGTGCACTGCTAACACTTGTTTGTTTGTGCTTTGCATGTTGGTGGTACATGCACGCTGCTTGTGTGCCTTACTTATTTGCGTGGTAAATGGTAAAAGTGGATGTTGCCTCAATGGGTGCTTTGTCTTGCTCTATTTGCTGCGCATATACGAATGTGTTGTTGCCATGCATGGAGAAGAAAGAGGAAGAGAAAGGTGGGAGGTGGGATCCGCTGTCGTGGCGGCGTGCGAGCTGCCGCGGTTGGCGAGGGGGTCCGAGCGTGGGTGCGCCACGGCGGCGATGGTGGTAGGGTCGGCGTACGTGCCGTTGTCAGGCATCGGGCGAAGCGAGAGAGATGGAGAGAGAGGTGAGGAACGGGCGGGTGATGCCGATGCCATGGAGTAGGATATAAATTGAAGAGAGGTAATTGAGATGGACAAGATTTGGAAGGATATAGAGCTCAGATGACTTATAGTTTTTTAAATGTATTTGAAAATAATATTTTAATACGAGTGATTTTTGAATGTGAATTTTTTTTTGCCCTGGAGGCGCCCGTACGCAACACGACTCTAGACGCTTGTCAGCGTGCCGCGTGCCGCTCAACTCGCGCCGCCCGTGCTCAGCACCCGCGTTCATTCCCTCGCTCATTGCCGACCCACACGCCACAACGAAGGATGACGAGCTGTGGCAGACTGGAAGTCGGCGGTCGGGGCCGGGTTCAAGTTCAAGGCTGCGCCCCTCGCTCTACGCATGCATTGCTGGACTGTAAACCATTGCTGGCCTGTATACCATTGTTCGGGACCTGTATACCATTGTTAGAGATTTAAGTCATTGGTTAGTAGACAATTTAGGATTAGACATATCATTTGATTGATTTATTTCGAAGATGAGGATTGCGTTGTGGCCCTTGGAGAGGATTGTGGGATGTTTATCCATCTGAGTGAAAACAGAAAAGGAATTAACATGTCAGTATAAGTGCATGCTGAGAAATCCTCCTTATGAGTGGGCATTAAGGAGAGTAATTGCTCTTAGTGGGCAGACCCACATGTAATAGGTGCAACTTAAGGAAGTGGATCAACCTTGTGTACACCTAACACCTTTTTATTGGCTTACAAGAAAACGGAAAAGGCTCTGGAGAGAAGAGAGAGCGGTAGTATTTTCTGCCCCTTCTTGTGCGGAGGAAGAGATGGCACCAAAATAGAGAAGTGAACCTTCAAAATAGTACAAAAATGAGAGAAAAGACGGGTGATGCAAGATGAGATCTTGCAAGATATCAACAAGGATTTGTCCTCAATGTTGTGAAAGTCCATATACAGTCTTGGTGTCTTTAGTCTGAGTTCTACCAAATAAAGGTTCTTGTGTGTCCTAAGTAATAAGCAACCCCAAAATCCTTCTTGTTGTCCAAGATTTGTAAATCTTGTTATATGAATGTCTCTTGTGATATTTAGAGATGAACTTATTGTAATCCCACAAGAAAATAGCGGAAGAAGATTTGGCGAGCCTGGTTTTATGGTTTCTATCTCGATTTGGAGGTTTCCATGTAAAAATCTGGTGTTTTTGGTTGATGTGATGATTGCTTTCAACTAGTTATTATTGATGCTATATCCTCCACTTACACGTGTCATGGATATGTGAATTGATAATGCTCCCACGTGGGCGTCCATCCGTTCGGACGCCGCGCGCCACACTTCGCCTCACTGCTTTCCGCCCTTGCTGCTTGCTCTCGCCTGCGACGCGCGCACCTCGCCAGCTACAGGTTTCATACATATGTTGCAATAGTATATTCCAAATGTTTCAGTCTTATATTGCAGTATGTGTTTTAATATTGCAAATTGCAAGTGTTTAATCTGGATGTTGCATATGTTTCACACATATGTTGTAAGTATATGTTCTAATGTTTCATCATCTCCTTCAAATGTATGTTGCATTCAAGTGTTTCATGTTTTAGAGATACGTTAAGTGATTCAACGGGGGCATGGCCCGGGTGCCAGAGGATGGGGCTCGGCGTGCCAGGGGGGCCTGCGGAAGGGGCACACTGGGGCCGGGAGATGTGGGGCACGTGGCGCCCTAGGAGCTGCATACGAGGGCGGGGGCCAGCACGCGCTGCACTTTTGGACGGGCGCGCTATGGGAAGGCCGGACAAGTCGCTCGTATCGGATAAGTTCCTGTGGATCGTATCATACGGGTGGGGAGCTGCGTTCAAACGTGCTGCTAGGGCCGAACGTCCGGATGCTAGTGCCTCCCTAAGTGAATCGGTTATGATTTTGGGTTGATTTCAGATTGTTCTGAAATTATTGCTTCCATTATCACTAGCAAGTTGTGTTAACGTAACAATCCCAATGTGCCGATCATGCCGTGGAATTTGTTTTTCTTCTCTTTATTATTAAATATTGCAATACCAATTCATTGCCTTTATAGGTCCTGTTTTATGTATACTGGGATAATTGTCACGTCAAGTCATACAAACATGGCACGTGGTTCGTTTTATTTTGCTTACTCATTAACTCGTGCATACGTGAACTATAAGATGGTCCATTATAGCGGTTGAAATATTTACAAAGACAAGAAGATAATTCATTTTAGATCTTCCGTGGAAACTCAACAAAGACAAGTAGGCGCAGCATGAGTCAGGATCATAATAATGAATAATATAACTGTCGATGGATGCTTTGAACAAAATACATTTTATAAAATCTTGGTCGAAGATCAATCCGGCATAAAAAATTAGGGAGTAAAACGGGGTTAAAAATTAGGCATTAGCTAGATTTGTATTTTAATAAACACGCGTTGTTCCAGCTCGAGCTTGACTTGTACTCTTTTTATAATGGAGCGTGCACACTTTTTACAATGCTATGTGTTACATAAACTCTTCCCCAGTGCAAAAACGGCACACATTCACCAAACTTTGGTACGAACATATATATGGTTTCGCGATCCTGATTCTAACGCTTGCTATATACCTATCTATATATGTAAGTAAATCTACCGTTGTATATATATAGGATATATATGGAAAACATATGAATCGATTTTTTTTGCCAAAAGAAAAGATAGAGAGAAAGAAAGGAAAGAACTGTATGCATGGGGTGCAAAATCATCGGTGCTCTCCCGTATACCAATGCAAATCACAAATCTCAGACTATAATAACAATAATAATAATAATAATAATAATAATAATAATAATAATAATAATAATAATAATAATAATAATAATAATAATAATATAATCGATCGACCAATCTAATCTACGAAAAACTATATCATGACAAAACCTAAATCTTCCTTAAACGTACGGGAGAGCCCATACGCGATCCTTCTCCATTCCCACTGTGGCCGCCTACTTGTGCTGCTGCTCGCCGGCGGACGAAGAACCCTCCGTCGTGCCCGACCCTTGTGTCTCTGATGGCCCTTGTTGTCCCAACGGTCCGATGTCAATGCCAAAGAGACGCAGTCTGCCAGTTTCCGCCACGGCCGGTGCAGGCGACGACGACGGCTCCTCAGTTATAGCAGTGGACAGCGCAAGCCTAAGGTCGGCCTCGCTCACGACCGGCGGCGGCGGCTGCACTGCTGCAACGAGTGCCACACACCTCTTGTTGCTCTTGTGCACAATCGGCGGGCCAGTGTAGTGCATCCTCATGTGGCCACCGAGCGCGACCCCGGTGGCGAACACCTTGTGGCACTTCTGGCACGAGTGCGGCTCCTCCGCCTTGCGGCCGCGGCGGAGCGCAGCGAGGAACTCACCGCCGCCGTGGGGCATCATCATCATCCCCGCGGCCGCCGCCATAGCTTCTTGTTCCCTCTGCCTGTTCCTGTGCCCAGCGGCGTGGCCACCGAGCCCCTGGTGCGTCGAGTAGGTCTTGCCGCACACTTTGCAGCTGTACTCCCGCGGTGGCTGAGCGGGGCGGGGCAGTGGCACGAGCTGGCCGACTGCAGCTGCAGCTGCAGGCGGCGGCACGAGTGGCTGCTGGGCGAACTGAGCTTTCTGCGCTGCTGGAGAAGGCACTGACACAGCCTGGCGGTGGACTTGTGGAGCGGGAGCTTGTTGATCTGCCGCAGCCAGCTGGTGGTCCACGGGCCCAGCCCTAGCCCTAGCCCCAGTGGAAGAAGGGTTTTCTCCTGTCACCACAGCCGCCGCGGCCACCGCCACGGGCTCATCATTGTGCATCGGCAACACGGCGGCTGTGGCGCTGGCGCTGCTGCCCTCGTCGTCCTCCCCGGACAGATTGGTTCTGGTGGAAGAAGGCATCGGCGACAGATTGGTCACCGCGAACGCCATGGGCACTGGCTCCAAGGGCTGCTGCACTTGTACCGCGACGATGGCCGTGGAGTGGCCCGTCGTCGACTCAGAATTCAGAGACGCCGCCGCGGCTGAAGCCTTGCCTTTGCCCCCTGTCGAGCCGCGCCTGCCGGTGGCGGCCCAGCCGCCACTGAACGCCGCCGCCGCGGTCGCCACCACATGGCGCCCGCTCCCGCTCCCGCTCCCGTGGACCCTCATGTGGCCGTCCACTGCCTTGCGGCTGCTGAACCCCTTGCCGCAGACGTGGCAGGCGAACTTCCGCGCCCCGACGCCGCCTGCAGATGAGGCGCTGCGGTGGTCGCTGATTGTCCCCTCAGATTCGGACGAAGGCGTGGGCGACGCCGGCAGGGGCGAGCCGGCGCCGACCCGGCCCGCCGCGACGATGTCCTCGCGACGGGACGACTGATCAAAGAGATCGTCGTCGGTGTCGGAGGAGGACTGGTAGTGGCCGGGGACGTACTCGCCCTCTTCGAGGTCGTCGTCCCCTATCCCTAGCAGATCGCTGAGGGAGCGGCGGCTGGAGGAGTCCATGGGATTTGGGAGTAGTAGGGCTAGCTAAGCAATTTGCTTTCTGGGTGATGATGGGGTGTGATCTGCTTGTGGGTGGGCAGTGTGCTTAAATAGCGGAGGGATGAGATGGTTGCGTGCGCGCGTCGGGGACGCGAGATTGCGCGGCAAGCAACTCGATCGAGCGAGAGTGGGACTCCGCGCAGCAACCGAACCCGATCGTCTGTTACACGCCCGCCGCGCCGGCCCGCCCCTGCTCGGCTACTCCCCTCATCCGCATGCATCTAAAACCAAAACCGATACGGGAGAATATTCGTTTTCAAATCTTGAAGAAAATACTGCTCCTATTAGCTAGCTAGTGTAGCCTATAAACAAACGTAGACCGGATCGATCGGTTCGACGTAGACCGGCAAGAAAGGAAACAGATCTAGCCGCGTCTCTTGTATTAGGACGATGATCGGGTCGTTTAATTTTTGTTAGCTGTGTCAGCACAGAACGATTTCACCGCTCGATCTAACCTGGACGCTCTTAATTCTTTCCATGTCGCGTCATCGTGTGGTGTGATTTCCGGTTTCGTTCTCCATACGACTTGATAGTTGCCACACGAATGGAAGGTCTAGCTGTTCATCATGTATTCATATATATTTATGTACTGTTGCCATGTATATATTGCTATGCTGGTGCCATGTAGTATATAGGTTTGGAACCATTATTACTCTCTGTTTTCAGATAACCAGTAGTAGGCCAGTTGTAGTCGTGTTTACATTGAACTGGTGATGAGAATTGAGAAGGTGTGAATCATGATCCATATTACTGCCTACCCTTCTAATCTAAACTGATACGTTAATTTGGAGATGATATGAATTCGGCTACAATACGGTACCTGCCGTGCTGCTGCTGATTTGTTTGATATTCTCTCTCCTATATCTTCGGACTCCCGCATGTAAACGAAGAATATTCTTCTTATAAAAGTTCTCTTTCAACAAGAAATTCTTACGTTGCATGCATGCTCCTTGTTAAGGAAAAAAACTTCTATGGCCACTTTAGCCGTGGTGCCCATTGCCCACCACGTCTCACTGCATAGCCTACGAAAATGACGTCATTGTCGACCGAGCCAATCTTATTTGGACATGCATAACCCTATAGACAATTGTTGCTGTAAGGACATGTCACATAATAACATGTATACAGCTAAACAGCCAACTTAGGGCACGTACAACACGTGTTGCGAAGCCGTCTCCATCACGCCAGTAGTTTTGTAAAAAGACCCCTCGTGGATAGCGGTGAATGGAGAGAGAGAGAGAGATCATTGTCTCGTGAGGCGACAACAGTGGCTCGTGGAGCAATGAGAAAAAAGGCAACCATTCTGATGTTGTATGCCTCCTCTCCAACCAACGTCGGCTCGAGCGGATCGAGTGCAATAATGGCAAGTAGTCAACACGGGAACGTGACCTTGAAGGAGGTAATGACAGTTGCCTCCGGCCATGGATCTACCGCTGTGACCTTGAAGGGGATGCAAAGAACGAACGAATGAAGCCCAATTGACGTACATCAGTGTAAGCTCAAGGTTATGGCACTTCTTAGCGGGCCTTGGTTCACAACATCTTTGCATGTTGATGATGGGACCAAAGTACCTAAAGTAGTTCTAGGGTTCAAAATAGGACAGGGTGCAGTGGCATTCAGGAACTCGTGTGTCAGAAGAGATTAACTTTAGTAAGACATCTTCCATATGGAGAATTTGGGCATTCTATATTGCTTCTTTTATGAATATAAGTATATCACTACAAATGGAAGTATGAAACAATAAAAATGAAATAGGAAGAGAGATGGATGTGTGCTCCGGAGCTTAAGGGGAGCACGATACAAGCAGGAGTGAAAGAAGCATTGAGGCCTCGACCTCGGCCTCACCACACCGCGCGCTAGCCTTCTATAGCTTATTCTTGAGGAACCGCAACAACACATGGTCACCCCTCGAACCCTTGCATGGCCCTAGCCTCAACCCCATCGCCATCAACCCCCTCCTCGCCCTGCGACCACCACAGGTCGAGACCGTCTATAGCAACTCCATGCACTTCGTATCCCGGTCTATGACGCACTGGCCCACTGACTAGGATATAGACGACTCATCGCAGAACGTGTGTCGGCCCTTCCTGGTCACCAGATATTTGAGGCAGGGAGGCGGGGGGGGAGGAGATGGGGAGAGAGGGAGTTAGGTAGAGTTGGCTAGAGACAAGGGAAGAGGGAGTAGGGTGAAGTTGGTGTGGGGAGCATGGGGAAAGGGAGGGAGACAATGTTAGGCATGGGCGGTGGTGCGAGGATGGAGGACGAGGAGAGAAGCACGAAGGCAGTCGCCATGACGCTTGTCATGGCACCAAAGCCACATGGACCCACCCCCGTAGAAAGCACTAGGTGGTCGTCCGACCTCGGCACGCTGCTAGTGGTTTCACATCCCTTCACGCTAAATGGCGTGGAATCTAACGTAGTCATGGTGAGGTTCACATGTGGTAGAGCCGAGACACGTGCGTCAGAAGCCACAAGTGTTGTGTAGGGGGTATTGGTGGCGCACTTAGCTGGGCTCTTGATATGGAGAGGAACGGTGGGTGAAGGTTGTCGACCAAGGAAATGAAAAAGGTAGCAAACAACATAAGTGGTTTCCGAAATATAATTTGAAAGTTTATGGATCTAGCTAAGTGGCATACACATAAAAGTTTAGTGGGCGCTGGTACATTTAACTCAATGACAGGTGTTAGGGCTTGTTTGGTTCATGGAGATAAAATTTAACTTGTTAAAGTTTAGTCCATTTAACAAGTTTGGAACCAAACAACTTGTTAAAATTTAACAAGTTCAGGAGTGCCCAAACCCCATTTGGACAAAGGATGCCCCTCAATTATTGCTCCCTCACTCCCACCTGCCCCCCTCGCTCACTCACGCTCCACCGCTCACTCACACTCTCCACTGTCACTCTCCCCCTCGCTCTTCACTTCTCGCTCCACCGCCACCCTTGCTGCTGTCAATCTCACCGGCTCCCTTTCCTCCGCACTCCTCTGCCACCACCGGTGGTCCACCTTTTGCGTCCCAAGCAGCATGGATGGCAATGGTTCCGAGCACACTCCGTCGTCGGACTTCATCCCCAACTCGTCAGTGGTCGATCCAATAGGGTCGAGCTCTTCAGTTGCTCGAAACGCCGGCCCCTATGGCTTCTTCCCCCCAACGCCTTCTTATGGTGGTACCTTCCCTTCCAGGGTGACAGGGAGCCTGAATTTGAATGCCAGCACGGTTGGGTATCCCCAGATCCCGTTGTACCAGCAGCTTCTCCACGCCGACGTATACCCCGGTGTCCGGGGTTTCCAACCTGTACGTGTAGGCCCCACATACGGTGCCGGCCCATTCGTTGTTCCTCCTGCAGCCCTATGAGAGGGCGGATCCACATACCAGGAGGCAGGTTCTGCTGACGTGGGGCGTGTTGGAAGGAAAGGTTGTGGCGGTGCCTCTTCGAGCCGCTAAAACCGCACAACAACCTCTGCGGAGGACTCCAGCTCCGTGGCCGGGGATGAGGAAGAAGGGGTAACTCTATTGCTCTGTTCTCGTCTCCTATTGTGTTTGTAGATATTCTATGTTCTGCTCTCCTATGTGTTTTGCTTATCTGCTCCGTGGCCGGTGATGCATGTGCTTGCTTTAATGTTGTGCATTTGTTTGCCTCGTATTAGTTACATCAACTTATTGTACATGTGTTTCCTGTCATGACCTGCTCAATTGGAATAAATTTGGTACATATAATGCCTATAATTGTTTTTGCTTAGATGTATATGTGTGCGGTGTTATACTGAACTAATTTTTGGATCTATACTTTCACATGTGTTTGCATGAATTCATTTTGTACATAAAGGACAAGGCCCACTGGTTAGACATCAATACACATGTGTTCTGTAGCCTTGCTGTTCAGCACAAGAGATCTGGTTTCACAAGTAATGGGACAATGACAAAGAGGGGGTTTCTTAGCATTGCACCACAGTATGAATCCAAAGTTGGCCTCAGGCACAGTATTGGTCAGCTAAGAAATAGATGGAATCAGCTCAGGGGAATGTATGCATAGTACAAGTGGGCTATGTGTCCAACTGGGGTTGGAATGAAAGATGGAGGAGCAATTGATGCCCCAAATACATGGTGGGAGAGGCACACTAAGGTACTTTGCTATAACTCTGTCATTGTCATTTGCACAGATTACATTTGGTGACTGATTTGATTACTCACTCATTTGTTTTGTTCACTACTACAGAAGAAGCCAGATTGCAAGATGTTTATGTTGGGTCTACCTAAGTTTTTCCCAGAGCTAGAGGAGCTCTTCCAGAGCACAACAGTAGATGGTTCAACATCTACCATTCCTGGATAATCTAACTTTGATGATGCTGGAGATGGTGCTAATGGGGGCCTAGAAGATGAAGAAGCAGAAGATGCAAACACTGATAAGGATTATATACAGACCCCTCAACGCACCACTAGCAGTAAGAAGAGGTCTTCCAGCAGTACTGACACTGCTAGTAGCCCAAGCAAGGGCTTGAATGTGCCTAAAAAAGCATCTGTGGCTACTATGATGTAGGGCATGGTTGATCAGCTGCAGATTGTGTCTGAGAAGGACAAGCAAACCTTGGAGAACATTACTGAGAACTTGTATACAAAGATATAACAGCTTAATGTAGAAGCCCAAAAGAAGAAGCAGCAAAAATTTGATCAACTCAAATGACTGTCTGATGAAGCTTAAGACAATGGGGCTTTCCAAGAATTCACCTGAGTACATTGTAGCTACAAAGTTGTTCAAGAGTAGTTACAACAGGTTCATTTTCAGCCACTATGACACTGGTCAGCAAAGGCTAGAGTACCTGCAGAGTTTCTGCTCCAAGTGATTGGATGTTGCAGCTAAACTATGATCAGAAGTTGACCTGGATCTGAAGGGGTCTAGAGATGGGTGTGGACTTTACCTGATGATGGTCTTTTGACGGTCAGCTGAACTGTGATCAGAAGTTGACCTGGATCAGAAGCTGCTACTATATGTCCTTTTAAATTCATGTTGAACCTTATATTTGTCTAAATTTGTAATATTTGTGGACCTATGTAATGTGTGATGAACCTTGGTGTTTGAACAATGTAATTTGCTTTCAATATTTGTGATGGCTGCTGTTTATTGTGATGCAATTTGTCTGATGTGTGTGGAATTCATGCACTAACTTAAATTGTTTACTGTCCTTTAGTTGATACTTATGAACTTTTGTTGCTGCTATAGGTCACTGCTATGGCTATGGATTTACCAGCTTTTGATGGTTCTTCAAATGGGAATTTAGGCACTGATGGTGGTCATTCATCTGGGAATTCGTGCACTAATGATAGTTCTATTGACACTTTCTCCTCTGATGATGAAGAAAACACAGTAAGACAGCTACAACTAGCTACTGCTCAAGCTATTCAAGTTCATGTCTTGCAAAGTCTGAAGAGGAGAAGAGAAATTGTATCAGCTGTATGCAAGCTAAATGTGTCCCACTATGCCAAGTACATGAACAAAACACCTTACAGAGTTCCTGCTCTTAGTGGGTATGATTGGACAATTAGGACACTAGACAGTAAGACACAGTGTTACAGGATGCTTAGGATGCACAGGAATATGTTTGACAACCTTCATAACCTGTTGCTAGAGAGGTATGGGTTGACACCCACTAGGAAGATGACATCATCAGAGGCTCTTACTTTGTTTTTATGGATGTGTGGTGGCCAACAGTCCATGAGGCAAGCTGATAATATGTTTGAAAGGTCACTTGAAACTGTTAATAGAAAATTTGACAAAGTGCTAGAATGTGTGGTTAGGTTAGCTGCTGATATCATAAGGCCTAAGGACCCTGAGTTTAGAACTATGCATCAGAGGCTCAGATCTGCTAGGTTTGCTCTATTTTTTGACAATTGCATTGGAGTTATAGCCCCTGTTCGTTTGAGCTATTCAGCGGAATCAGCAGTCATCCAGCAGTGTTTTCTCTCACAACGAACCAGCGAATAGTACTTTCAGCCACAATAAACCAGCGAAACGAACAGGCTGATAGATGGTACACATGTCCCTGTTACAGTGCCTACTGAGAAGGTGGTTCAGTACACAGGCAGAAAGGGATTCACAACACAGAATGTTTTGGCCATTTGCAACTTTGATATGAGGTTCACTTTTGTGGTTGCTGGATGGCCTGGCTCTGTCCATGACATGAGGGTGTTCAATGATGCACTTGAGTAGTACAAGGACAGGTTCCCATTTCCCCCCTAAAGGTATACATGTGCTCCATTGTTTTGTCCTTGCATTGCTTTGTCTAATTTTACATGATATTCATACATTGGTCATTTTATGTAGGCAAATTTTACCTTGTTGATTCTAGATATCCAAATAGCCCTGGTTTTCTTGCTCCTTACAAGTCCACCAAATACCATGTACCAGAATGGATGGAAGGACTTGTGCCTCAAGGTAAAAGTAAGGTGTTTAACTTTGCACATTTATCTCTTAGAAATGTCATAGAGAGATCTTTTGGGTGCTTAAGATGAAGTGGCGCATACCGTTAGATTTGGCAAGTTTTCCTATGCAAAAGCAAAGCAAAATCATAATGGTTTGCATGGCATTGCATAACTTCATTAGGCAGAGTGGTTTCATGGATGATCTGTTCAACTTGTGTGATGAAGATGAAAACTTTGATCCAAATGATGAAGAAACAACTGGTACATCTATTAGGAACAATTTAGTGCATGGTGATGAAGATGAACAAATGAATCAATTTCGTGAGTGGATTGCAAATGGTTTGATGAGTAGGTCATAGGATGCATGACTCCCTTCATTTGTACCGATGAGAATTTGTGTAATAATAAACAATTTTGTTACTTTCCTAAGAAATGAGAATTTGTAATAATGAGATTTTGTGTAACAAGGAACTATCTTGGTACTGTTATGTGTAATGAGAATTTCAAAATGAATGATAAAGGCCCACTGGGAGCTAAGCAGAGGAGCTAGCGGGCGCGCCAAGCCAGTGCGGAGGGCGCGCAAGAGCACAGGGGCAGGAGTGGTGCCATTTATGAGGGCCATTTTGGTCATCCTCATGCTGTAGTTGTCAGGTTTAGCAACTCCTTTATCTCAAACCAAACAGACATGTTAAATTTTAACATCTTCTTTTATCATGTTAATTTTTAACTGCCCGAACCAAACAGGCTAGTCACTCCTTGTCCGATACAATATTCTAGTTACACTATGCTTGACTATGGCTATGGATGCAGTGTGCTCCACTACGCTTATGGGTGGACTACGTGCTTAATAGTGAAAATTATATAAATAACATGTTTTACAAGGTGGAAATTGAGTTTGAGATCTGGTGGTCTAGTTGTGAACAAGTATTTTTAGCAAAACAGGCAGTTCCAAACAATTTCACCTACCCACAATGTATGCACTGGATCTATTAGCTGTGGTGTAACTATAGCATGTATTTCCTAGTGCTTGTAACACAACAACTCGTTTTGAATCTTTTTATTTGTGTTGTCAGTCTATAAGGCTAGATTGTTGCTATGTGAATGAATGCCAAATAAATTAGGCAAGATTCACTGCCTCATCATATTTGCTTGAAACTTACTCTCTTTTTATTTTAAACATATAAAATTCCAGTCTTTATTGTATACTCTCGTGGGCATAAATAAAGAAAGGAGACCAAAGACGAAAAGAAAACCTCCAAGGTCAAGGTGGCACCGCTAGTAGAGCTCAGCATGCAAGCAAGCTGAGTGTCTCAAGTAAATTCGATCCGATCTTCATCGTGCTTCCTCAATCCATCCATTCCTTTAGCTGGTTTGCTACTCAAGGGCTATTGAGGATATTGTTAAGACTTAAGAGAAAGATTGCAAATTTAGCAAGTGGAACTGTATCATTTCGCTGAAATTTAGCTTATGCTGATTTGTTGTGAGAGAAACATACTATTTATTTGCTGAAAAGTACTGCTGAAGTAGTTCAAGCGAATAGGGGTAGGTGTTTAGAAATAATGAAATAAGAAAAACTTTTAAGAACAAGATCGTATATGAGGCTTAAGGTTGTTGTGCAAGTTCATTCTTGCATCTTCGCTGGTTTTTAGTTGTGCTTTGGGCAATTTTAAATTTTTTCTAAGAGTTTATGTTGTGCAAGTTCTTATTCGATTCTGTTGTTGAGTGAATTGTTTGGTCGCATGTGTTGTCATCTTTTTCGTTTCTACTAGTGATTTTATCGGATATAACACGTGTAAGTTGTTTGGAGCTTTTGTCAATACAATTTTTTTTTGTTTCTTTTGGAGGTAGTGTGGCATGTATCCTCTAGTAGTAGAGCTTTTGGACTTGGTTTTCTAAAAAATATAAGTCACCCCTTGTTTTATTTTCTACTTCTAAAGTTCTAATAAGATTTATGAAAAAAGTGTTATTTTAAAAAAGCAGTATTTGACCCATGCTAGGCATAACACTGATGTCGGTGTCTAGAGAACCGGGTGTCTAAACAGAGCGATGAGTAAACTTGTATCTGCGCGTCTAGACCTGGATGGTGTGCAAAGCGGACACAAGGATGTATACTGGTTCAGGCATGAACAGCCCTACATCCAGTGGGGTTTGCTGCTGCTCGTGTTGCCTTGCACCGGGGTGCTCGTAGTAGGGGTTACAAGCTTTCGAGAAAGGAAACGGATCCCAGTCTCTTGTGAGAGGTGGTGTGCGTGTGCCGATGTCTTAGCGAGGTGAACTTTATTTGGTTTGATCTATGCGTTGTTTCTTTTTTCGCCTACCTAGACGTGGCCCCTGCCTCCCCTTTATAGCTTCTAAGGAGATGGCTCGGGTTACATTCGTGGTAAAGAGGTGAAAATGATAGAGAAAAATTAAAATGTGGTCTCGAGCGTAGCCGTCTTCCTCCTTATCCGGTGGGAACAGTTTTTTTGTAGCGCAGAGATGCAACAGACGTTGCTCTTTTGGTCTCTTCGTCTGCTGGTGTTGCGTGCTGTGGCCATGCTTTATCTTGTGTGCCTCTGTGCCGTCGAGAACAGGCAACATGGGCAACCGGATTTGCGTAGAGAGGGGGTTAGGTGGTATAGTGGTTGTTACCACCATCGCGGTAGAGGTATGGATGACATCGTGGTGGAATGACCAGGGTCAGGGTGTGGTTTCCGTGCTCCTGTTGACTGTGCACGGTCACGTCTGTCCCATTGGCGGGAGCGGGTGCCGCGGTTTGGGGGTCCCCATGGCTCACCGTCTTGCGAGAGGGTTCCACGTGTCCCTCGAGCGAGACGGAAGTAAACCGAGGGGTCGGGTGCTTTGATGACGTCATGGGGGCTCGGGTGAGGCAGAAAAATGTCTCCCAATGCGCTTATCTCGCCCGAGACCTCTTCGCAAGGCTCGGGTGGGATGGAGTTTGTCGTTCATGCCGCAAGCGACTGACGTGCTGTCTGCACTTTCGATGAGTCGACTTTACTGGGGCCCTACGATGGGGCTTTATCGATCGTACAGGGTGCTGTATTTTACCGTCTGTTGGTACCCTGGTATTTTGATACCCGACCGCTGATCCATGTGGCATTCTTTTCGACGACGACTTCTAAAAAATTAGAGAGTTCACGTTATTCCCTCTAGGTAGAAAAGAGTTTGTCCACGTTAGGAGTTGACCTGATCAAACGCTGAGTGAGGCTAAGTTTGAGTTGGCCCGAAAATACTTTCGCACTTTGGGTAAGCCTTTCAGGTTAGGTTAAGTCAGGCCATAGGTCGAAATCTAGACCCTAACCTAACCCGACGTGTTGGTGGGTTGGGTTGGGTTGGGTTAGGTTGATTTTTTTTTCAGACAGGTCGTGTTAGGTGGCCATGAATAGATCCACTTATAGGAGTAAAATCAGATCTAATTAAAAATCTTTATAGCCGAATGGTTTAGGAAAGAAAATATATATTTGTATAAAATATGTGTACGACAGCCTAAAACAACTAACTGAAAATCTGAGTACAACCGTGGTTATTAGTGGAAGACGGAGCCGAGGAACCGCCACCACAGTCGTTGCCGTAGTGTGTGGTCTTCCGCGGAGGCAGGATGGGGAGGGAGATCATGTCTTTTTTTAGTGGATGGGGAGATCAGAAGTGACCAGAGCACAGCTGTAGTCCCTAACGATTCATCAGCCCAACAGATTAATATCCACACGGGCCAACCAGCCCATGATACACAGTTACACATTCATGGCCCAAATCAATCTTTTTTTTTAATCCATCTTCTGTTTTAGCCTGAAAACTGGTGTTTGTTTGATTTGTTGTACTCGGTGGAAACCCCTGCTGCGGTGTTGTTTTGGGCTGGCACGTCATTGCCTAGCTTCTGGGAGTTTTTGGTAGTTGGGTCCAGGCATTTGTTCCGTTTGTGATTATTTGCTTGGATCAGTTTATTTTCTGGCGGTCGTCTTTTTTTAGCGTATGAAACTGTGAACTGGACGTAATTTTGTTGCTTTGCTAATGAAATTCAGCTTTACCGTCGTGGAAAAAAATCCGTTGTCCAGATTGAACTGCAAAGACTTGCGATATCCCCGCAAGGCCATTGCACTTGCAATGGATAACAACTTCTACTCCCTCCGTCCAGAAAAGAATGTAATTATGGAAAATGTGTCAGTCAAAGTAGCTCAACTTTGACCAAGTTTATAGTAAATAGTATTGACATTTATGTCTCAAAATAAATTTATTATAAAAATATATTTTATAACTAATCTAATGATACTTATTTGGTCTCATGAGTGTTAGTATATTTTCATATTGTTTGGCTTCCCAAAATATGAGAATTGCATTCTTTTATGGACGGAGAGAGTATTATATCATAGGAGCTATTTGCCTATCTTCACAGGAAAGCCCACGGATTACACACAAGACCCAATTGTAAATTTGTTATTATTGTCAAAGCCCAAGGCCCATATATATCTAGTGCCCTTTTCGATATGGAAAAAGTCTATTTTTCCTCCCCTAATTTTCACGAAAGTCCGCTTTTCCTCCCTCAACTCCAAAACCGGGCAAATCACCTCCCTCAACTTTTCAAACCGTGCATTTTACCTCCCTAGAGCGGTTTCGAAGGCGGTTTTGCTACAGTAAACGGTGGTTTTGCTACACTGAGGCGGTTTTGTCTTTTTCTTTTTTTATTTATTTCGGCTGAATCTTTGAAAAATCATAGTAAATCACAGAAAAATCATAAAATGAAAAATCTAATTTTGTTGCACTCCACATGAGTAGATCTACACATTGAAGATATAATATGGTATGCTTTAGTACAAAGTTTTTGCTATGAAGGTTTTGCCTTTTTCTTTTTTATTTATTTCGGCTAAATCTTTGAAAAATCATAGTAAATTACAGAAAAATGATAAAATGGAAAATCTAATTTTTTTGGACTCCACATGAGCATATCTACACAGTGAACATATAATATGATATGCTTTAGTACAAAATTTTTGCTACCAAGGTTTTGTATTTTTCTTTTTTTATTTATTTGGCTGAATCTTTGAAAAATCATAGTAAATCACAGAAAAATTATAAAATAGAAAGTCTAATTTTTTTGGACTCCACATGAGTAGATCTATACAGTGAACATATAATACGGGATGCTTTAGTCCAACAAAATAATTATAGAAGCTGCAGCTATGAATTATTTCAATTAATTACAGAAAAGCATAGATCTAAAGCTACAATAAAAATTTTGTACTAAAGTATACCATATTATATGTTCACTGTATAGATATACTCATGTGGAGTCCAACAAAATTAGATTTTCTATTTTATGATTTTTCTGTAATTTACTATGATTTTTCAAAGATTTAGCCGAAATAAATAAAAAAGAAAAAGGCAAAACCTTCATAGCAAAGACTTTGTACTAAAGGATACCATATTATATGTTCACTGTGTAGATCTACTCATGTGGAGTACAACAAAATTGGATTTTTTATTTTATGATTTTTCTATGATTTAATATGATTTTTCAAAGATTCAGTCGAAATAAATAAAAAAAAGAAAAAAACAAAACCGACTCACTGTAGCAAAACCACTGTTTACTGTAGCAAAACCGTATTCGAAATCGCTGCCGGAAGGTAAAATGCACGGTTTGAAAAGTTGAGGGAGGTGATTTGCCCGGTTTTGAAGTTGAGGGAGGAAAAGCGGACTTTCGTGAAAGTTGGGGGAGGAAAAGTAGACTTTTTTTTCCTTTCGATATTAATCGGATAGCTACCTGAACGAAGACGCTGAATTGCTGAAATTGTGGCTCGTGGGCAATCATCTTCTAGCTCCCTGGAGCTCTGCTATCCTTGCACAGAGCTCAGGCCTCGCGCAGGGGCGCTACCATGGCTCTCCTCCGACTCCAAGAGCAGTGCTCGCTCCTCCGAATCTCCAGCTCCCACCACCCAAATCCTCTCGATGCCCCAAGAAATCCTCGCAAGAACCAACTTTTACTACCCATTGCGGCCAAAATTGCCAACGCCTCCGAAATCCCGGTTCCTCGCACCCCCACTAGCGCTTCCAAGGGCGCCGTCCTGGCGCCGAAGGCGGCGCCTTGGCGGGACGCCCTTGTCCCCGTTACCGCCACCCTCGCGTCCTGGCCGCTCCCTTCCCTTGCGGCGGAGGGCGATGGGAAAGTGAGCCTCGAGTCCATCGTGGTGGCAATCGACGACTTCAACAACCGCAACCCTTTTTTCGTGTCTGGGGTCGTGTTCGTGTGGCTAGTGGTGATCCCGCTCGTGCAGGAGTACGTCTTCAAGAAGTACAAGCCCGTGAGCGCCATCGATGCGTTCCGCAAGCTACGCGACGTGCCGGAGGCGCAGCTGCTGGACATCAGGCGGGGCAAGAGCGTGCGGTTCATGGCGCCGCCGAACCTGAAGCTTGTCGACAAGAGCACCGTGCAGGTGGAGTTCGACGAGGACGACGACAAGGGGTTTGTCAAGGAGGTGCTGGCGAGGTTTCCAGACCCGGCGAACACCGTCGTCTGCGTCCTTGACAAGTGAGTGCTACATGGAAAATTGATTGAATTATATTTTAAAGTACCAGATGCAGTGTCTTGTGTCTCTGTAGATTGAATGGGTTTCGCCTCAAATGCAACTTCACAATATCTAGGGCGATAATAAATGTGTCTACCACAGCTGAGCCGCAATTTGCAAAAGATTAGTGTACATACTGTTAGATGTGTACTCTAAAGTGTACACCTTCTAGTAAATAAAATGCATATAGTTGTGTCCTGTGTAAACCAAATGGCTCTTTGATTTTACACTCAATTGTGCAAAATTCTTGGTAAATACAAGTGATTGATGTGTACATTCTCAGGAACAATGAAGAATTCCTCGGGAACACCACCAAGTCACAATTTGTAATTTCACTGTTTCTGATGCAGGGAACTTAAACATTGGGAGGGAGATTTGTTATTGGCTTTTCTATCCAATCAGTTTCTAATTTACATATGATTAAAATATATATAAATCTTGAAGAAATATTATTCTCCTTTAAAAAAAATCAACCTAACCAAAATGGATGCCATGTAACTTTCACCTCTCTGGGTTTTTTACTTCAACAAGATTAATGAAAGCTTTCGTTTAGATTTGGTATATGTTTACTTCATGCCAAAGCAATTATATTTAAGAGTACTATATATTTAACTTCCTTCAGAACCTTTGGTCTCTTGACATGCTGCCATCTAGTAGCACTTGACAACTTTTCTCCTCCACATTACCAACTTAAATTTATGCTGTGTAAGGTAGCTTTGATGGTAATTCTTTGAAAGTTGCTGAGCTACTGGTGGAGAATGGTTTTAAGGAAGCCTATGCAATTAAAGGGGGCTTGAGAGGCCCAGAAGGGTGGCAGGTAAGGTATCGTTCTATTGTGTGAGGAATAGCAATTCATTTTTGTTTTCCTTTCTAAGTCTTTTTGTCTCCATTAGGCGGTTCAAGAAAATTATCTTCCCCCATCTGTTCATGTTTTCCCGAGGAAAAGAAAGGGTGCAAGGTTAGCTCACACAGATGCAAGCAATGATGGAACATACGGTCAGCAGCAGGGAAGCGAGGAATCATCTGCTCCTCCAAGCAGGTTTGTAGTCAATACAGGCGATGAATCCAAAGATGTTTATGAAAATGCCAATGGTAGTACAACTGCTGCAAAACATGCAACTAGGAGACCATTATCGCCATATCCAAATGTATGATTCTTTTTGCCTTTTCACCACCACACTCAAAATTAACATGCTTATTCTATATTTTTCTTCATACATCCAACTGGTTACCATTTATTATATGATTTGAAATAGCACCAGTATTCACACACGTCTTACTGCTTTTCTTTTGTACTGACAATGAACTCCATTGAGAAATTATGTTATCTCCAGCTATCACACTTATAGCAATGCCAGACCTACTAAGCAATAGTTGACTCAAATCCATCTAAAACGATAAATAATTTGGGAAGAGCTCACCGCTGCTTTTGTATTTGGTATGCTTCTAGGCTAGAGTTATGACTATATTCGTTATTTTTAGAGCTTTATATGAATATTTAGTAAGAAAGTAGATCATGTTAATGATAGCACGGCCGATTTTTTTTTAAGATAATGAAGAGACTTCCGGGAAGAACTGGCCATGGCTTTTATATTTGGTATATGCTTCTAGACTAGAGTTATGACTATATTATTATTTTTTAAAGCTTTATATGTGAATACTTGAGGAAGGAATTAGATCATGGTAATCACAACATGAGCTATATTTTTTAAGATAATGGAAAGAGTTCCAGCTTCAACCTATTCATAGAAGATACATCATACAATAACTATTACAAATTTGTAGCCCTACCACAACCAAATCCACATGCCGAACTCAAGAGTCAAGACCTCAAATTATTGACGTATCTACAGGCTTAACTGAAGACAGCACAAGGCATATTTTGAGCGAATCATTAAAGCTCAAATTTATGTTTACCTGAAAGTTAGATAATGACACTTTGAAGACACATAAATGGCTTGACTCAGGTCCACAGAAATTACTAAGGGCCGGTTTAGATAAAAAAAAATGTTGCAAATGGCACTGTAGCAAGTTTCGTTGTTATTTGGCAATTAGTGTCTAATCATGGTCTAATTAGGCTTACAAGATTTGTCTCGTCCATTTCGTCTAAACTGTGTAATTAGTTTTATTTTTTTTATCTATATTTAATGCTTCATGCATGTGTCAAAGATTCGATGTGACGGAAAATCTGAAAAATTTTGCAAAATTTTTAGGAACTAAACAGGACCTAACAGGCAAGGACAGGGAATTCCAGTGCAAATGCTATTTGCTGACATAAAGTAGAGACATGACAGACTGCCCTTTAGATATCTACACTCATTTATATCCTTTGTTTCTTCAGTCTTTATGATGCAAACTGACCAGCGACCACAAAAGCTATTATACAACTGTACAAGCTGTTACAAGCCTTTGAGTTTATTGTGCAGTACCCTGACTTGAAGCCCCCATCATCTCCAACACCATCAAAACCAACGAAGTAAGAGTAATGCAGGACAATAACATGTGTGAAACTCAAAAGGTCAGAAGCAGTCGTTTCCTGCACAAACATTTTTGTATACTTCTAGCCGTGGATGTCGAGGAGATTGATTGGAATGACATGGAAGATGACCAATAGTGGTGTTTGGAGCTAAGTGCTGCTATTGAGGCCATGGTGAATTCTTAGTTGTGTAATTGTTAAGCTTGTACCCGTTTGTTGCACTATTAATTGGTTTGTAAGTGGGGCAAAATGACATTTTGTACCTGACTTGATACATTTTGTGGTGCCGTAGCGTTCTCAATTTGACAATTGTGGTTAACTCTATTTTATTATCACTGGTTCAGACATCATATAGGTCGCAGCAGTACTATTGTAACAAAGCCTCAGTTCATGCACTCTGCGTACATACTGAGGTTTTAACATCGTCAAACTAGTAGATATTATTTTGCCTTAAAAAGGAGTTGATATTTCTTTTACAACAAAGACCGTTTCCAGCCTGGCTTATATTGAAAGCTTAAAAGTGGTTTACATTGGGGATACCAGTTTGAGCGACAGCATTAATCCAACAAAGCCAAACAACCATCTAAACGCTACTAGCTCAATGCAGTCCTAACTCCTAACAGCCACCAAACTACATCGACTTAACGAATGCAGTTCTAAAAGCTTAAAAGTTTTGATATTTTTTTTAGATACGTAGCTTTTGCTATGTATTTAAATATACATTATATCTAAATATATAGTAAAATTAATATATTTAGAAAAAAATAAAACGTCTTATAATTTAGAATAGAGGGAGTAAATCATAAGATATGTCACTTTTATGCACATTTGTACAATAAACATTTGATTCATCCTTGTCGATCATACCATCCACATTAGCAAACTTGATTCACCGTCTTTAGAAGAAAGGGAAGGGTTTAGAACCGGTACACAAGTTCCTTGAATCATCTTTAGAAGAAAGAGAAGAGTTTAGAACCGGTACAGCACACAAGTTCCTTGATTCATCTTTGAAGAATCGGGCAATCGATTTCACCTCTGATAAACTGGACACAATTTCAAAATCATGTTCAATAAAGGCACACCATAGACCAGTGGCTACACGCATGTAGTTATGGTAGGACTTGCAAGCGCCCGAGCGTTTGATCCGGGACACTAGCGTCGGACGGTGCCTACATGGCGAGCGAGCGAGCGTCCAAGTAGCGTCAGACTTGCGAGAGAGCGCCCCAGCAGCGGCCTGCGTTGCCAGACCACGTGCGGGGACCGCTCGTGCCCCCTTCCGCTTCTCACGCGTATCACATGTGCAACACCTCAATCTACTTTTAAAATATTCACATGTAACATTTTCAACATACAAAGGAAGAAATAAAACACTTGAAACATGTGTCTGAAACACTTGCAAAAACACTTGAAATGCACCTGAAAACCATTGCAAACATACGCAAATCCAGATAAAACACTTGCAACATATATGTGTAACATATGCAACATCTAGATAAATAAACTTGCAACATACGTCTGAAAGATAAAACATTGGGAACAGACGCTTGCAACGTACATGTACAACCACTCGAGCATATGCAACATCTCGCTCTAGTTTTACAACATTCGTATGAAACACCTGAAACATACATCTGAAACATCTGAAATATAGGCTTGCAACTTGCGACATGTCTGAAAACACCTATAACACTTGAAACATAGCGTCGTCGACGACCATGGCCTACCTGGTGGGAAACTGCGGTAGCGGCGTCGACGACCATGGCCTACCTGGTGGGAAACTGCGGTGGCGTAGGTCTCCCCTTCGTGCCGATGGCACGAGGTAGATAGCGGCGCATGCCTCCCCTTCCGCGACAGGCGAGGTGGATGGGGCGCGGCGATAGATGGTGGCGTGGCGCAAGCGCGCGGAGCAACGCGGGAAGGGGCCAGGTGCGGCGCCGCCGTGCTAGAGAAGGCCGCGGCGGGCATCTCCTGTGTTGGAGAAGGCGAGTGGTGCTGTTTTTTCAGAAGCTGTAAAGCACTGAAGCGCATTGAGCGGAGTGGGGTGAGCGGCGTTTGCTTCCCAGTATTACCGAAAATGTTGTTCAAACATGCTAAGAATTCAATCGAAATTCAAATAAACAAAAAGCTTCAAATTCGAATAAGGCAAAAAAGAAACATGCTAAAAATTCAACGAATAAAACAACAAAATAAACAAAACTTTCAATCAAAATAAAAAACAAAAAAGAAACAAAATTCAAATAAACAAAAAGCTTCAAATTCGAATAAGACAAAAAAAAGAAACATGCTAAAAATTCAACGAATAAAACAAAAAATAAACAAAAACTTTGAATTGAAATAATAAAACAAAAAAGAAACAAAAATAGAACAAAAGAGAGACCAAAATAGATGGCCCATGCAGGTCTCGACCCTGCGACCTTGGCGTTATTAGCACCACGCTCTAACCAACTGAGCTAATGGGCCACGGCATGCTTGTTTCACAAAATCTTTAAATAGTCATTGTCAAGGACAGGGGCGGAGACAGGGGGCGGGCAGGGGCCTGGCCCCCTTAATCATGCACAATTTTTATTAGTACCTCTCATTAGTTCTTACCGATCACTGGAAATTAAATAAACAAGCCTTCTTAGTCAATTCCAAAATGTCTTTTCAAATAAATCTCTTAATTGTCTAATGTTAAGTGTCTAAATATAGTAAATATGATGGTATCGTTGACCTATGAACAACCTTTTTATTTTCAATTTAGACATTTAGCATTTTTCTAAATAAAAAGATTAATAGAATCTCTATGAATTTGATATGGTTTACTTGCAAAACTAATAGATCTAGCAAGTTAACAGAAGAAATAGGAACCTTAAATTTTGTCCTTCTCCAACAGTCTCCTATAATAGCTTCTAAACGATTTTGCATGGGAATCCCAGACTATTTTTTACGAACTAAACCCCTTTTTAATAGTTTTTTTTGTCTCTTATTGCTTTCTCATACGTCCAATTTACATCGATCTCCAGAGAAAAATGCTGAACAGGGAGCGAATACGGAGTTTCACTTGATTGCAGAAACTTACACGTTGTAGAGGATATTTAGTAACTTTTTATTTTTAAGGAGCGCTTTTACCGAACAGTTGGAGGGCACCTTTTTTCTTTTTCTAAAAATCCAAAATGGGAGTTGTTTTACAAAACTTCTGGACATGCTCTAAAGACAATTTATTATAATTTTTTAAGCCAACATCAAAATGATAAATTTTAAACTGACATCAAGATTTGATAGTTTTCTGTGGACATTCGATGACCCGGCCCCTCCTATATCTAAATCCCGGCTCCGCCCCTGGTCAAGGACACCAAGGCAAAACTACTAAAACGAGGTACTATGTGATTCTGGAGCAAAAACACCACTAGCCAGTAATTGCCGGGTATGTCGTTTTAATCCTTATAGATGTAGGAGGATATGGGAGTCGAATATAGGGTTTGTTTAGATCCACCAACTAAGCTTTAGCTAGGTAGGGATGTCACATCAGATATTTGCATACTAATAATAAATTAATTATAGAAACCGTAACTAATTCGCAAGATGAATATATTAAGACTAATTAATTTATCATTAGCACATGTTTACTGTAGCACCACATTGTCAAATCATGGACTAATTAGGTTTAATAGATTCGTCTCACAAATTAGTCTCAATCTGTGGAATTAGTTTTGTAATTAATCTATATATGTTTTAATACTCCAATTAATGTCCAAACATCCGATGTGACAGGGACTAAACTTTAGGAGTGGAAACCAAACAATTTAGTTGCTAGGGATTCAAACGGCTCCACTAAAAGACCAACTAAAATTTAGCTGAGTTTAGCTACTTAAACCTAGCTAGACCTAACTAAAGTTTACCTGAGTCTATTAACTGGAGGATTTAAACACCCTAGCTAAAGTTTAGCTGGGAGAAATTTTAGCTGACTAAAGTTTAGCTTTGAAATTTTAGCTAGCTAAACTTTAGTTGGGTGGATCCAAACATGCCCATATTGACCTCCTACCTACAATAGACTAAAATCTATCGGTGTCTTTGTCCGTTACTACGGTAATTATGTACTGTTTACATCCATGGGCCTACCGGTTCGTCCATATCATTGGATACCAAATAGAAATGTTGAATACAGGTTAATTATGGAATAATAAAAGCTAACTGGTGGTCAGAGTCCGTTAACCCTTCTTAGCGTATATTCGACCTATTTTCATATATACCTGGGCAAACTTTTAGGCTTGGCATATCAAAAAGGACCTTGGCCAGGCAGCATCGCTGTGGAAGCTGGAGAACATTTCACAATTGGCTCCGTCTAGTCATCCTGCCGTCTGTGGCTACTGCTGGTACACTGATACTACTCCCGAGGAGTGACGATCACCATGAGTGCTGACGGTTGATGTGGAACCAGTGCAGGTCAAACGCCAGGAACGCCTGCTTCAACGACGAAGACGACACACGACAGTGGACAGGAAGGATGTATGGTATCCTGGACACTGGCTGAGCAGTGAGCTGTGAGCACCCATCCCTTCCAACTCCGATCCAAGATTAGCAACGATACTCGGCCACTCAGTCGGTTGATGTAGTAGAGTAGTAGTACATGTACTCCGTACGAGATTGCCTTACTAGTATACTGCTGCTGATAACGACACTGTGTCATGATTATTGCGAGCGACGGCGCACCCAGCAGCAGCGTCCACGAAACCACGATGGCGACCGCCGAGATCACCACCTTCACGTAGGTGTCCTCGTGTCGGCCGGCGCCGCGGGCCACCGGAATTATCTCTGCAGGTACCCATAGTAACAGTAGCATCATCATTAGTACTAGCAGTACTCATGACGCTCCTATATGGAGTATCTGTTGCTTTCAACTCCCCATTGCAGTTTTCACCGTGCGATCGATCGAAAGCGTTGTTGGCTGACTTTTCTCTTCTACTACTGTTCCCAACGCGGGCAGGGTGCTGTGGACACGTAAGTAGGGCCTTTACGCAGCTACTACTAGTAGCTGGATCGGTAGTGTGTCCCTTGGCTTGGACCGAGCGCTGCAGGCATTCACCGATCCCATCATCCATGGAGTCAAGTCGTCGGTGGTCAGTGGTCACTCGTCACCGAGGTGTGTACAGTGGTCGCCAGCCGACGAACGCAAAGGCACCGGGGGAAGCGACGAACGAGCGTGCGTGGCAACAGTGACGATGGGCCGATGAAGGGAGGCGAGCGAGACAAGAGTGGAGGAGAGAGACGACGGCGGCGCCGGCATGGATGATGGGCCGTCGTACCCATCCAACGGCCCAGAGACGACGGCACGAGGGGCGGCAAAAGGGTTGTTGGCGCCGCGCGGTGGGTCAGCTCTGCTCAGCTAGGAGCTGGAGCAGGAGTAGGAGTAGCTGAAAGCTGATCGAGCAGCTGGGGCCCGTCGGAGACGTGTGAGGGCGCCCGCGCGCAGGCACAACAGGCACAGGCGCAGCAGTGGCAGCGGCAGGCGCGTGGCCATCAGACCAGGCCTCGTGGGCGACGCCGCGCGCGGCAGGAGGGGTGCAGAGGCCGGCCGGCGAAGCATTCGCATTTAACGCGCGACCACCACCGGCACAGGATCCATCCATCGGACGCCGATGATGCGATATCTCCTCCTCCCTCTCTCTGTCGCTGCGCCAGCACCCTGCCCCTGACCCTGCTGCTGCGCGTACGCCTGCACTGTGCTGCGCTGGTCGCTGCCACCGTCGATCGTCATCATTGCCGCCGGCCCCTCCGGCCGATCGCCCTCCATCATTGCGCTCGTCTCGTCTCGGCGCGGCGCGTCCCCTTCAGGCCTTCACGCCCTCCCTTCCCCCCTCCCTGGCTCTTGCAACAATCTGCTTGTTGTTCAGTCCATTCCGTCTCTGCCCGCGCCCGCGTCGATCCACCCCAATTGAATTGATGAATGAATGCGAGTAGTACTTGTACGTTGTATGTACCACGCACGGCCCCCCAGTCCCCAGCTAGCCAACAGTGCGCGTCAGTGGCAGTGCACGCATCGCCTCCCCTGTGCACGCCTTGTGCCCCTTGGGCTCGGCATCATTCTCGTCTACTAGTCGTGTGTGTGCATGTCTCTGTCCGTGCGAAACTTGCCAGCGTACGTCTCCATCTCCATCGCCTCTCATCATGCATGCCACCTCGTTCATTAGTACTAGCATCTCTATCTCTAGGACTAGGAGTGTAGTATATTTAATATACAGGTACTGTTGAAAAGTGTCACTGTGCTGTTTTTTCTTATATATACGAGGAGAAAGAAAACGATACTCCAATAATTCGAGTGGATTACTGAAATGTTACTTACTGCAGTTCAAAATGGATTCGGCAAATGTTTATCACAGTATCAGTTAGTAAACCAAGACCGGAAGCAGAGACCAGAGAGAGATGGCACTGTGCGCGCGTCTGCGAGAGACTGTGCCGCAGCATTGCCCGTATGCTGCTATGCTATGAATGCAGGGATGTGCACTGAATTTTCCCTGCAGGACGACATTTTTGGGCGGCCTGCTGCCCTGCCCGCGCTTCTCACATTCATTGATGATGGGTGGAGTCGCCATTGCTAGCAGCCGCATCTCCCCTCCCTTTGCTGTCGTTGTGTCCTGGCACAGTGTCACTGCGTGGAAAATGCCTTGTGCCGTGTCAAACAGCAGCATCCCCGATCGATTTTCAGTCAGCCGACCCGGCCTTGGTCAAAGAACGAAGCAGGAGCACTCTCAGGCAACAGAAGGCACGTACAGAGAGAGAGAGAGAGAGAGACGGCGGTATCGTTCGTTCAGCTGCCCGGACGGAAACGGTTCCGCACAGCGACAGCTTTTTCGCGCTAGCAGCCTGCTGCCGCGATACATGTTGCATGCATGCGCCGTGCCATGCCTCGATGCTATGCTTGCTTCGTGCAACGTATCATCGCCCCTGCACAGGGCAACTATTCGTGCATTTATGCATGCATGGAATAGAGCAAGCAAGCGCGGTGCGCGCAGAGCTTGGCATTGCCCATTGCCATGCGCGCGGCATGCTTTGCTTTGCTACAATAATGATGCTACCGCCATTACGATCTTTTTAATTAATCCTCTTTTTCTGATGGCTTGGCCACAGGTGGTTGCTGCTGCTGTTTGGGCAGCTGCAGATGCGCTGCGTGCTACTCGATCCTCCTCCTCCTAGCTAGCTAGCCCTGCCCACCAGGATCCCTAACCTACCAGTTAAAGCTGAGCGCTATGGATCGCATGCAATGCAATCTGGGTTGACCAGTACCGCATCAGGATGTGACATTTTGATGGCTCTCGGTCGAGGTGCCATTTAACCCTCTGCAAGCCAGCGGCCCAAGTATCCGGGGGTTGCTCCGTGCTCGCCATCCAAAATGCCGGCCGTCTCGATGCCGGCCGTCTACTAGCATCTACTACTAGCCCTATCTAGGATCATATGCGCGCCCACGCAATAGCAGTGGTACGGTGCTGCAACCAAGAAGCAGAAATGAGATTCAAGAGAGATGGTCAGGGCAGAGACTTTTATAGTCTTCTGCCGTTTTGGCCTCTCTTGCAAGCAAAACCAGCGGGGGAAGAAGAGATGCATGCAAGCGCATAAATTCCTGCCGAGGTCGAGTCGAGTCCTGTCCCAAAATAGAAATAGTTGTTGCTTCTCGAGAAGTCGGTTATTTTTTTAACTTTAACTAATTATATATAAAAAATATTAATGTTTATAATAAATAATTACTATCATTAGATATATTATTAAATATACTTTTATAATAAATATATTTAGAGATATAAATATTGCACATATTTTTTATAAATCTAAATAAAATTGAGAAAATTTAACCTATACGCATCTCAGACTTCTATCGTGACGGAGGGAGTAGCAGTGAGGATCTCCATCTCCATGCATGCAATGATACATTACATCTTTCCTGCCTGACATACCTAGCTTCTCTAGGCCATTAGCATGCCTTGTTCAATCCAACGTAGCTCCGCACAAGTCTGTGGCAGAACCGCCTAATTTAATGTCATCCCAAGAGTACTTATCTTCCATTAGACACTAAGTACCCAAGAGAGAGCACTAAACTCTGCGATTCCGTCGAGCACACCCAACGGGAGAACTCGAAAGTCCACATTTTACCTCAGGATCATAAATGAGAGATAAAGCTTATAACAACTTTACCATTTCATATATCACTTTTAGTACAACATCAGAGTAATTCATTATTTGATTATAATAGCGGAATATAAAATATTATCAAAGTTCAGCGGAAATGAAACCATTTGATGATGAGTTAAAATTATCATGATGAACATTTATATACAGCAAATGATAACAGGTGGTAAATCTTTCCCTTGTGAAACATTTTTGGTGAGAGTTATAAATCAACCCTACATCCGCAACGTAAAGGAAATCCCCACTGAGCCCACCAGGAGGTTTCCACACACAACTGTCAGCTTCAAACACCTGTTACCTGCAACAGGGTAGAACAAACCCTGAGTACTCAATTGTACTCCGCAAGACTTACCCGTCAGAAGAAAAGACTCCAAGGGTATGCAAGGCTATCTGGCTTGTGGGTTATTGCAACTGCAGGAAGCATTACTAAAGGTGCATCCTTATATTTACTTTTTATTAGCAGTTATCAGTAGTGTATTAACCAACCATTCTAGGTAAGCACCTGTTCTACTTTCAAGCAAAGGTTGAGCCATCAGAACCAATTTTTCCATCTTTCGTCTTTCATCTTTCATTTCTTACTACGGTGCTAGAGTGCAGTCAAGTCGTACCGTCACGTAGAAACGGCGATTCGCGAATCAATGTGCCCAGCTGGGTACCCCGAAAAACACACGCCTCGCTTGTACCCCAGGCACAAGCAAGACCAACCCGTTCCCCTCCTGTCACAGGTTTCCAGGTCCCCGTCCAAACTTGGACTCCTAGCTCCCGTACTTGAGGCCCGGCCTCAATACGGTGCTAAGACCTCCACCTATCCCCGCCTCCAATCAGTCGGTCCGGAAAGAGCCGGAGCCCATGACAAGAGAGTAACAAGTCTTCCTAGCCCCCATCCGCTAGTATATGCTCGGGATAATAAATCTGTGACTTGACCGGGGATCCAGTGCAACGAACGGTCCTTAATCGACACGGACAGGGAAAAAGTGCAACCAAGCTATGCCCCGTGGCCGCGGGACATAACCTGTTACACCCACCAATACCCATACCATATCCCTGCCCGGTCACCATTTCCTTTTCCATCATTTCATCATTAGGGTAATAATAATAATAATAACCACCTATTGTGAGTAACGACAGGTTACTCACGCTACCGATAAACCTAAGCAAAACAGCTACACGATCCTGTACTAGTAAGACTCATGGGTAGATATATATATATGCATGTGGATATCATAAAACTCCTGCAACGTAAATGCACAACCTATATATATATATATAATAATTTGTAAAATAAGGGTTATGCACCGGGGCTTGCCTGGATGGGAATTAAGATATAACCAAAAGTTAGCATTCCATCACGGCGACACGGTCATCAGGACACCATCTTTTCCGCTGCTCCAAAAGACTTCACGCTCCGTCATTGTTCCTATTATAATATTCGGAGATGCGACATAGAAATGTAAATAATCGACGGCAATCGCAACCTCGTATCATACGATTTCGTCTCTCAAGCTAACGAGCTAACCTTATGGCTAACGAACTAGGTTTCGTATCTATGTTATCGACTTAAGCGTTATTTCCCAACAACCCAGGGTGTTGCTCTTTTCGTTTCGTCGATTTAATATATATACAAACTAGGGTTTATTAGCTACCTAACAAAACTAATTATTTTGGAGCTACAAAAATTACAGTGGACAACTAACATTATGGTTAGCTTACTATAAAATTTTCAGCGTTAATACTATCACTGATTATTCATAACAATTCTTACAAGTTCATGTTTGATAATATTAAACGCCTCGAATTAATTAGAGCAAGCCTAAAAATAGTAGAAATCTACATGAACCAATTACACCTTTATCTAGATCATGATTTTAGGAAACTAACAAAATTGGTTTCACCATTTTTGGACTCCTATACATTTAGATATTAAATTTACAAGTTCCTAGCAACAAAGAAAAAGGAAAAACAATTGAAAGATATACTTTTAAAGCAACGGGCCGGCGCCCACTATTTGGCCTAGCACCCGGATGCGGCCCACGCGGGACGGGTCAGGCGACAGCAGGCCGGCCCAACTGGCCCACAGCGCGCGCGAGGTCGCTCTTTTTGCAGAAGAGCCCCTGAACAAAAGGGCTATTACGCGGAGCCTCAGGTCCCTATTGCACCAGAGACACTTTATGCACGAAGCGCCCCCAACAATCTTTTCTTCTCCCTGAGCCGGTCCCCGACGCCCCCGTGCCCGCCGGCGCGGCTCCGGCCGGCATCGGACGGTCCCGCCGGCCATCTGGGGCCCACTATGCCCCTGCTAAACGGTCGACCACCACCTACAACCCAAACGGTGACGCTAGGTGACCACAGGGGACTGAGCTACGCACGCACGCGAGCTGTAGCGGCGAGCGGCCATTCACCATGGTGGCGAGGCCGTTCCGGCGAGTCTAGGCGGCCCGAGAGCGGTAGGGATGGCGCACGAGTATCCATGACTTACCCGGATGCCAGCAGTGCCGATGGTCGAGGTGGAGAACTGCCGAGGTGACCTGACCACGCGCGCCCGCACCATGCGGCGGCGCTCTGTGATGACACGGTCGTGTCACCGGCGGCAGGGTAGCGGCAGGAGCTCGACTAAGGTGCGCGGGAGGAAGAGGGGTTCAAGGCGAGTCTACTGGTGCATCCAATTCGACTCGAGATGGTCGAAGGAAGCGCTGCCCTTGGTAATGGCATGGCTCGGCTTTATCGACACTGAGAGTGAAGAGCTCCAAAATTGCGGCTTGTCCGGGCACGGTTCTAGGCGGAGTGGGGTTGGTTGTCTAACACACTTAATGGCGAAGGCGTGGAGGTGAAAACTTGCCTTGAATTGGTCTCCTTGCCGTAAGCGATGGTGCGGCCCGTCGGCCACGGTGACAGGGAAGAAAAACCAAGACGGAAAGGTGAGGACGGCTCGGTCAGTCTTCGCCCTGGCGGAACGTGGTAAAGGGATAGCGTGGCGTGACCGCTGGGTAGAGCCACGTCAAGACGAGGCAGCCATGTGAGCACAGGGGAGGGCAGCGGGGCCAGCGGTGGCCACTCAACGCGCGCGCGAGCAGCAGCGGCTCCGCGTGGCTGGCAGCAGGTGCCGCGGCCAGAGTGGCCAAGGCGCGACCACGCCACGGTCAGACCAAGACGGCCTCGGCCGGCCAACGCACGGTGGTGCGCGTGCACGGGGTGCGGCTCGGCCAGGCAACGCCGAGTAAAATGACGTGGTGACCGCGCACACCTCGGCCGAACGACCGACAACGTGCTATGCACGGATTTTAAAGCGTGTACCAACACTTACCCGTCTTGGTTGAGGTTAAACCAACTCCTCTGCCCTCAAGATGGCCCTAACAGCTTCCCAAAGAAACAAATAGCACGTCAAAAGGACAACCAGAGAGGGAGATGGAGTGATGCCAAAACGGGTTCGTCGTGCTGACGCTGGCTCACGAACAGAGCATCGACCACAAGGTTACAGCTCGTTCTAAGGAACTTCCGGCCATTTTTGGAGTAACCACTCAACATCACTCCACCCTACGAACTACACCGTGCTAAAGTACTCGCAAAGGTGCAATTATCGGTGCAAAAACATAGATCTAGTGTTTACGAATTTTAATCAAAATTTAAATGCCAAAGCGACATTACCATTAGGTTTTCAGACTTGGTCATTATAGTTCTAGGAGCTGGAACCCATTTCCAAATCAATTCTTGAGCTACCAGTTATGCTATTGATCACTTATTTATCGGAACAAAAGTTGCGTTTTCATCTACTAGACTTGCGCTTCAAATTTTATTAAGTACTACATTCAATTGATGTTTTATTTTTATTTATAGAAATTCGCTTATCATTTTATGTGCGTTTGAAATTTTAAAACCCACGGAATTTGTTTTGTTAATTTCTTTTAGACCTTAATCGCATGCTAAGTACGCTAGTAACACCAGAGGTGTTACATCCTTCCCCCCTTAAAAAGGATCTCGTCCCGAGATCCGGAACAAGAAACAAAAGAGGGAAGCACGATTACATTTCACAGATCTGAGCTTACATGAGAGGTTACACGACTTCAAACGCTAAACCACTCTGGAATCTAGAGATAGCACGGCTAAGAACAACTCTAATACAACTCACAACCTCTCTAGAAACCGACGAAGACGGGGACAGTGGAAGAGCAATAGGAAAACGATTATCCAGAACATGGCGTATGCCCAACAAAGCCAGAAATTGGAGATTGGTACAAAGATCATCGTTAACTCTAAACCTAAACTAACCAGGGATGAACTTGAACTTCTCCAACAGAAACTAGATCCTTTCTTCTCCAGTTACACCATTGCCTCTGACTAGGAACCCTAGATCTGCGAGCAACGGCTGGATCTCGTAGCTCAGCCTCCAACCACTTCTTCCCGACGGCTTCCTGAGCTTCTTCTACCTGAGCGCTGACGGAGGAAGTTGATACTATGAGCTCTACTCTAGATCTGGGGGTTGAATGGAGGAGGAGCAAGCAAGGTGGCATTATAAAAGCTTGGTGGACGGAGGTGGTGATGCAGTGCACCGGAAGCGGAGGAGATGGGAATCACTGGGGGGGTCACAAGGTGGGGAGAGCGTCGGCCATAGTGCGCTCCCTGTGCGAGCTTGAGTGGGGCAAAGGAGAAAGGAGGGGATGGGGTTCGCTCGACCAGGCGGCGTGCGAGCAACGGGGCCCCAAAGGAAAAGAAAGAGAGGGGGGTCCGGTACGGGAACAAGAGCGAAAACCGAGAGCCGACACGGGTGCCGGGATCAGAGGGGCGTACTGTGCGACAAGACGAGGCGAGTGCGGCACAACGCCGCGGTCGCACGGGAGCGACACACGCGGTCCCACCACCGACGGCGTCCGCAGGGCACACAGTGACAGCGACCCGGCATGCGTAGCATTGTCAAACCGGTCACAGGAACGACGTCGAGTCGGGCAATTCAACTTCTCTGACCTACGTGCGGCTAACCTTCCTGTTGTTTTTCTCTTTCTTCTTTTCCTTTCTTCAAAAACCTTGTTACTTTGACAGAGCACAATTCCATCAACCCGTTGTGGATTTCCCGTTTGAACACAAGAATATTTTTACCAAGAGAATTTTTATAGCAAGAGCGATACCGCGGTGTAACTCGGTAAAAGCACTTGGTCAACAACCTCGATACCAGCGCGCGCCGAGCAGCGTCACCAGGTGGCAGCTGTTCCACAGGTGGCCCTCGGTTCCGTCGCGGCACCATAAGCTATTAACTAAGTAACTATTACCAACTTACTCGCAGTAAAAACAACGGGGTCATAGACCACAGAATCAGAGGAGTAAGGGAAAAATTCAGGCAACACGGGTTCCTTTCAAAATAAGGAACAAGTAAGTAAATCCCAAGGCGGATTTAAATCAAGGGAATTCAAGTGTTCTACTGGGACATCCACAATTAGTGATACAGTGTCCTCTGTTTTCCAATCACGGCCGATCTGTTGCATCAGAACAGTTGTTCCCCTTGTAACCTGCTTATTGTCGTCTCAAGAACCCTAAGCAAATCGAACGAGGTCTAAGGAAAAACGACGTAACAAACACAACCGATAAAGCAAACACTCATTACCAACGGCCTTACACGGGTGCAACATACAGACATTCACTCTCCCACACTCGACACAGCGCTCGAACGTACAACCAGGCGGCCTTAACAACTACGGATGCGGTACAACGGAAAGATTACAACACTAGGGAACAACGATGAAAAGCACTACTAGCAACGATTACATCTCCCCTAGGACAACTAATCTACTTCGTCGGCCCAAACGGCTTCCTTCCTGGGCTCCTGGGGTTCTTCTGCTGCACTAGGTTGTGGATCTGCTCCTTCTTGTGGTGGTGGCTGGGTGAGGGGAAACAATGACTCTACTTCCGAGGCTTCCGTGGGTGGAGGTGCTGCAAAACCAGTTCTCCTTCGCTCCAGCGGATGGACAGGGATCCCCTCCAGGATTAAGGGTTCCTGCCTTTCCGTGGCGAGCGTCCTACGCTTGGCCCTTGTGGCAAGATAGGCGTCCTCCAGCTCCTGGGCATGACGGTCTTGGTCCACCTTGACGGCCTCCGCCATGGCAGCCTCTCGACTCTCAGCGGCTGCTAGATTGGCATGAGCTTCAGCAAGCTGCACTTCGAGCATCCTAGAGAAGATCTCGGCTTCCTCAGCTCGGTGGAGGCACTCCCTTAGCTCCGAGGCCTGCCGGTCATACTGCTCATCCAGGGCAAGCAAGTACGAGGTCAGGTGCACCAAGGTCGGGTTGTCCTCTTGCACGTCTAGACCATGCAAAGCCTCCATGCAAGCCCTCCATACCCGCCGATTCTTATCCCAAGGGGGAAAGAACCGCATGGGGGTACGAGCAATGGGCCCTTCAAAGATCTGACAGAGATGTTGCAAGGCTTTGCGGGCCACAACCTGGTAGGTGTCGCCGAAGCGAAACCCGGTTGCAGTCACATTCCAGGCTTCCGTGAGGTCGGGGAACTCCTCACTCTTGCCAATGTAGACGGTGACCTTACACCGCTCAGTGCCACGCTTCATGTACTCACGGCCCTCATACTCGGGACGCTCCCGAACGCCGAGTTTTTGCAGGGTGGCATACAGGATTTTGGGAAAACCCTCGGTGTTCAAGCAGTAGCTGCTAACCCAGACTCCTGCCATCCTAGGTGGGTGGTGGTTGCAAGGAAGGCTTGAGGAGAAGCTTGCTCAAGAGAAAAGGGCTAAGCGAGCTGGAATGCACTGGGTGGTGACACCAAGTGGCTGGGCTTGCCCCCTTAAAAAGGCAGAGCAGCCAGTGGTCCTGGCGCAGGCCACCCTCGAGCCCTGCACGAGGATCAGTAAAGTAAAATAGCAGGATTTTTACGCACACGAGGCGAGCGGTGTTCGAGGCCATAAAGACTAGCATGGTTGCAGGGCAGAGGTCCGACAAGGGCGCAGAAGGAGTGCCGAAAACGTAAGCCCCGACAGCCGTGAAGCACGAGTGAACGCGAAACATGAAGCCACTGTACAACAGTAACTCCGGGACAGGGACGCGTGGTACCTAGAAACAGGGCACCTGCAAGTAGGACTCGCACGATGACTATAGCAAAACAGCACGTCTGACTTTAGGACCGCATGCTACACACCAGTTAGCTTACCGGACGAAAGCCTACTTAAACTTATTCCGGAGACTTAACTATAGTAATAGGGCTACTTATATAACTTCGTATGCAAACGTCCTAACTTTTTGCAAAAAGGTGTTGTCAAATTTTAATTTAGAAAAGGGTTTTGAAGCTTTATTTCCCCATTTATGCTTTGATACCACCTGTGGCAGAACCGCCTAATTTAATGTCATCCCAAGAGTACTTATCTTCCATTAGACACTAAGTACCCAAGAGAGAGCACTAAACTCTGCGATTCCGTCGAGCACACCCAACGGGAGAACTCGAAAGTCCACATTTTACCTCAGGATCATAAATGAGAGATAAAGCTTATAACAACTTTACCATTTCATATATCACTTTTAGTACAACATCAGAGTAATTCATTATTTGATTATAATAGCGGAATATAAAATATTATCAAAGTTCAGCGGAAATGAAACCATTTGATGATGAGTTAAAATTATCATGATGAACATTTATATACAGCAAATGATAACAGGTGGTAAATCTTTCCCTTGTGAAACATTTTTGGTGAGAGTTATAAATCAACCCTACATCCGCAACGTAAAGGAAATCCCCACTGAGCCCACCAGGAGGTTTCCACACACAACTGTCAGCTTCAAACACCTGTTACCTGCAACAGGGTAGAACAAACCCTGAGTACTCAATTGTACTCCGCAAGACTTACCCGTCAGAAGAAAAGACTCCAAGGGTATGCAAGGCTATCTGGCTTGTGGGTTATTGCAACTGCAGGAAGCATTACTAAAGGTGCATCCTTATATTTACTTTTTATTAGCAGTTATCAGTAGTGTATTAACCAACCATTCTAGGTAAGCACCTGTTCTACTTTCAAGCAAAGGTTGAGCCATCAGAACCAATTTTTCCATCTTTCGTCTTTCATCTTTCATTTCTTACTACGGTGCTAGAGTGCAGTCAAGTCGTACCGTCACGTAGAAACGGCGATTCGCGAATCAATGTGCCCAGCTGGGTACCCCGAAAAACACACGCCTCGCTTGTACCCCAGGCACAAGCAAGACCAACCCGTTCCCCTCCTGTCACAGGTTTCCAGGTCCCCGTCCAAACTTGGACTCCTAGCTCCCGTACTTGAGGCCCGGCCTCAATACGGTGCTAAGACCTCCACCTATCCCCGCCTCCAATCAGTCGGTCCGGAAAGAGCCGGAGCCCATGACAAGAGAGTAACAAGTCTTCCTAGCCCCCATCCGCTAGTATATGCTCGGGATAATAAATCTGTGACTTGACCGGGGATCCAGTGCAACGAACGGTCCTTAATCGACACGGACAGGGAAAAAGTGCAACCAAGCTATGCCCCGTGGCCGCGGGACATAACCTGTTACACCCACCAATACCCATACCATATCCCTGCCCGGTCACCATTTCCTTTTCCATCATTTCATCATTAGGGTAATAATAATAATAATAACCACCTATTGTGAGTAACGACAGGTTACTCACGCTACCGATAAACCTAAGCAAAACAGCTACACGATCCTGTACTAGTAAGACTCATGGGTAGATATATATATATGCATGTGGATATCATAAAACTCCTGCAACGTAAATGCACAACCTATATATATATATATAATAATTTGTAAAATAAGGGTTATGCACCGGGGCTTGCCTGGATGGGAATTAAGATATAACCAAAAGTTAGCATTCCATCACGGCGACACGGTCATCAGGACACCATCTTTTCCGCTGCTCCAAAAGACTTCACGCTCCGTCATTGTTCCTATTATAATATTCGGAGATGCGACATAGAAATGTAAATAATCGACGGCAATCGCAACCTCGTATCATACGATTTCGTCTCTCAAGCTAACGAGCTAACCTTATGGCTAACGAACTAGGTTTCGTATCTATGTTATCGACTTAAGCGTTATTTCCCAACAACCCAGGGTGTTGCTCTTTTCGTTTCGTCGATTTAATATATATACAAACTAGGGTTTATTAGCTACCTAACAAAACTAATTATTTTGGAGCTACAAAAATTACAGTGGACAACTAACATTATGGTTAGCTTACTATAAAATTTTCAGCGTTAATACTATCACTGATTATTCATAACAATTCTTACAAGTTCATGTTTGATAATATTAAACGCCTCGAATTAATTAGAGCAAGCCTAAAAATAGTAGAAATCTACATGAACCAATTACACCTTTATCTAGATCATGATTTTAGGAAACTAACAAAATTGGTTTCACCATTTTTGGACTCCTATACATTTAGATATTAAATTTACAAGTTCCTAGCAACAAAGAAAAAGGAAAAACAATTGAAAGATATACTTTTAAAGCAACGGGCCGGCGCCCACTATTTGGCCTAGCACCCGGATGCGGCCCACGCGGGACGGGTCAGGCGACAGCAGGCCGGCCCAACTGGCCCACAGCGCGCGCGAGGTCGCTCTTTTTGCAGAAGAGCCCCTGAACAAAAGGGCTATTACGCGGAGCCTCAGGTCCCTATTGCACCAGAGACACTTTATGCACGAAGCGCCCCCAACAATCTTTTCTTCTCCCTGAGCCGGTCCCCGACGCCCCCGTGCCCGCCGGCGCGGCTCCGGCCGGCATCGGACGGTCCCGCCGGCCATCTGGGGCCCACTATGCCCCTGCTAAACGGTCGACCACCACCTACAACCCAAACGGTGACGCTAGGTGACCACAGGGGACTGAGCTACGCACGCACGCGAGCTGTAGCGGCGAGCGGCCATTCACCATGGTGGCGAGGCCGTTCCGGCGAGTCTAGGCGGCCCGAGAGCGGTAGGGATGGCGCACGAGTATCCATGACTTACCCGGATGCCAGCAGTGCCGATGGTCGAGGTGGAGAACTGCCGAGGTGACCTGACCACGCGCGCCCGCACCATGCGGCGGCGCTCTGTGATGACACGGTCGTGTCACCGGCGGCAGGGTAGCGGCAGGAGCTCGACTAAGGTGCGCGGGAGGAAGAGGGGTTCAAGGCGAGTCTACTGGTGCATCCAATTCGACTCGAGATGGTCGAAGGAAGCGCTGCCCTTGGTAATGGCATGGCTCGGCTTTATCGACACTGAGAGTGAAGAGCTCCAAAATTGCGGCTTGTCCGGGCACGGTTCTAGGCGGAGTGGGGTTGGTTGTCTAACACACTTAATGGCGAAGGCGTGGAGGTGAAAACTTGCCTTGAATTGGTCTCCTTGCCGTAAGCGATGGTGCGGCCCGTCGGCCACGGTGACAGGGAAGAAAAACCAAGACGGAAAGGTGAGGACGGCTCGGTCAGTCTTCGCCCTGGCGGAACGTGGTAAAGGGATAGCGTGGCGTGACCGCTGGGTAGAGCCACGTCAAGACGAGGCAGCCATGTGAGCACAGGGGAGGGCAGCGGGGCCAGCGGTGGCCACTCAACGCGCGCGCGAGCAGCAGCGGCTCCGCGTGGCTGGCAGCAGGTGCCGCGGCCAGAGTGGCCAAGGCGCGACCACGCCACGGTCAGACCAAGACGGCCTCGGCCGGCCAACGCACGGTGGTGCGCGTGCACGGGGTGCGGCTCGGCCAGGCAACGCCGAGTAAAATGACGTGGTGACCGCGCACACCTCGGCCGAACGACCGACAACGTGCTATGCACGGATTTTAAAGCGTGTACCAACACTTACCCGTCTTGGTTGAGGTTAAACCAACTCCTCTGCCCTCAAGATGGCCCTAACAGCTTCCCAAAGAAACAAATAGCACGTCAAAAGGACAACCAGAGAGGGAGATGGAGTGATGCCAAAACGGGTTCGTCGTGCTGACGCTGGCTCACGAACAGAGCATCGACCACAAGGTTACAGCTCGTTCTAAGGAACTTCCGGCCATTTTTGGAGTAACCACTCAACATCACTCCACCCTACGAACTACACCGTGCTAAAGTACTCGCAAAGGTGCAATTATCGGTGCAAAAACATAGATCTAGTGTTTACGAATTTTAATCAAAATTTAAATGCCAAAGCGACATTACCATTAGGTTTTCAGACTTGGTCATTATAGTTCTAGGAGCTGGAACCCATTTCCAAATCAATTCTTGAGCTACCAGTTATGCTATTGATCACTTATTTATCGGAACAAAAGTTGCGTTTTCATCTACTAGACTTGCGCTTCAAATTTTATTAAGTACTACATTCAATTGATGTTTTATTTTTATTTATAGAAATTCGCTTATCATTTTATGTGCGTTTGAAATTTTAAAACCCACGGAATTTGTTTTGTTAATTTCTTTTAGACCTTAATCGCATGCTAAGTACGCTAGTAACACCAGAGGTGTTACAAAGTCAAAGCAAAGATAGGCCTCGTTTAGATGCCCAACTCGGGGGTGGCCAAATTTGCACAGTGCCACCCCCGAGCACTGTAGCTTTTTGTTTTTTTTGGTAATAATTTTTCAAATCTTGATTAATTAGGCTTAAAATATTCGTCTCGCAAAGTACAACAAAACTGTGCAATTAGTTTTTGATTTTATCTACATTTAGTACTCCATATATATGTCGGTATTTTGATGTGATGAGAAATCTTCTTTTTGTATAGTGGAATTTGAGGATGAATTTTAGAATCTAAACAAGGCCATACACGCAGAGCAGTATATCACACAGAATCACACATGCATCCATCAGGTCTTCATAAGAAACTGCACCTTCTCAAAGGTCAACTTCATAGTATAGCCAACCTAGCAATACATGGAGTAGAGAGTAGTAGAAACTAGAAACAAAGGGGCGCTAGTCGTCCGACAAGAAAAAAGTCCGGGACAAGCACGCAAATTTTTTTGGCAGTACAGCAACAACATAAGGCGCATGTGGATGCTTGCTTGAAATAGCTAGAGGGATGGAGGTGGTAATTAACAAACAAGCCAATTATTAATTAAACAACATAAGCATGCATGCACCCTTCATGTAAAATCGGAAAATTAGCCCTCCGTCCTAACGGTGGACATTTAGGATGATCCTTCCACTCCACTTAGTCCTCAGCACTTCATGGATTTTTTTTTTTCGTTTCTTCACGTCAGTAACCTGAAAAAAAAACAATAGCAAATGTCGACTATCAGTTGGTATATAGCTGAAAAAAAAAACCCGCAACAATATGGCTATAAAAAGGAGTATACTACTACGGCTGAAATGTAGACAGCATTATTGTTAGACAGGAAAAATGGGAACTGTTCAACAAACTGTTGTAAATAGAAACTGCATGCTAAATGCAGGGTTGACACCGACTGTACATTTTTTCCACTTTTGAATAGACAAAAAGAATACTACTACTATTTCAACACAGAAGCTTCTATGTTGTGGCCTGTGGGTACTTATATTACTAGTATACACAGTTCAAGCTGACAGCACGTTCCAACGGAATTGTGTTAGTAGCGAGCTGATCATGCTTTTATACAAGCTCTACTAACTTTATAAATTAATAATTAATAAAATGGCAGTTCTCTACCAGTTTTGCGTTTAAAAAACAAAACAAAATATCCCAGTTCTTTCCTAGAGAGAGTAGCTACTACTGTCGATGGCTATAGCTAGCTAGCTGGTGATAATGATACACTGATACTTCACGGAGAACACCCGTGCGCGTGCGTGCTCTTGATACCAATCGCTCGATTTTTGGCATAGGAAACTTTATAGTACATTGTCATGCAAGCGGATAAATGTGAAGTTCTTCACCTACAGGACATTAGGCTTGCCACCACATGATATATGATGATGATGCACGTCCACCAAATTCTGTGTGCCCTCAAAGATAGTTTTTTTAAAAAAAATTTTAGACTTGTCGAAAAATAGAGGACGGTGCCAAGAGATAGTGATATTCTCCGGGATTTGCTAACGGATGTTGTCTCTTCTATTTCAACTAACAGGAGCACCCTTATATTATCAAAAAGAAAAAAAAAAGAAGAAGCTGCTTAGGTTCACCGCACGATCAACACAAATCTGAAAAGAGATTTGTTCACCACACCGTGTGCTGTGCATGGATACTAACAAGTACCCGATCTAAAAGCAAAACAGTTTGACAAAACAGATGCTGGATTCTGTTGATCAGAGGTTCAGAAAAGCTCTGGTGCTCAAGTACATATGCATGCACCTAGTCATCAATAATAATATAGATCCAAACAGTTGTGTTTGAACAAGAACGCTCCAACTAGCATCATGCAGAAACCCTTATTAGTCATGCATGATTGTGCATCTAGCAAAGAAAACGGACTAACCGTAGTCCACCAAACTCGCGAATTACTCGGAAGCAAACTCGCGAATTACTCGGAAGCAGCAGAAAGCAAAACAGACTAAAACACTGTGCAGGCAGCATGCAAAACAAACCAAACCTGACAAGATTGATGGATCGATCACACGGACCGCCTACTGACCGCCGCTGGGCTTCTCGTCGCCGCCGGCGGTACCGGACTTCAAGAACGGGCTGATGCCGAGCGTCCCGAGGCCAGAGACAGCGCCAGATCCACCTATCGCCGTCGAGTAGCCGAACTCGTAGCCGCCGTTGATCCCCAGCCTAGCGATGTGCTCGCCGTCGTAGCTCCTGGACAGCATCTGCGCGTTGGCGAACTGCTCCTGCCCGAACACGGTGGGGGAGCCTCCGAGGGAGCCCAGCGCCGCCGAGTGTCCAGTGTTGATGAAGTTGTGCGCACCGTTCGGCATCGCGTTGCCGATGAACTCTGCCATCGCCTGCGGCCCGGTCGGCGGCGTTGACGCAGAAGCTGCCGCTGCCGCCTACAAGGAAGGACGCGACACACGTTCGCTCATGTGATCTCTACAACATGTGGTACTGGTACGGTGTGAGATGGGTGATATGTCGACGATCATCATGTGCATCTCACCTGGTACTTGGAGAGCTCGTACTTGGCGCGGGCGAGGTCCTGCTGGAGCTGGCGTAGGTTGTGCTGGAGGATGGAGATTACGCCAACGCAGCCGTAGACGGGGTCGCGGAGGCGCATGTCGGCCTCGTAGGCGAGCGAGTTCACGGCGTCCTCGCGCTGGAAGGGGTGGAGCTCGTTCAGCAGCTTGGTCACGTTGCTGGCGCCGAAGACACGGTGCACGTGCACGAACTTCTGCGGGTTGTCCGGTGGGAAGTAGGGCGCGAACACGCAGTCCGGCTGGCACTTGCGGCGCAGGAACTTGCACGCAGCGCATGGCGAGCCCGTGCCACACACCGCGGCCGCGGCTGCTGAGGAAGAAGACGATGCCACGGTGATCACCGACCCCGATGGCGCCGGCACCGACGAAGCCATCCGTCTGCTGCCCTGGCACAAAGGATCACGAGCTGTGCGTTAGACTCTTGTTTCTTTAGAAAGTTTTGGAAGCTGCTGGAAATCAGGGGGAGAATAGAGAATCTGGCTGGACTTCCTCTTTTGCCAAAAATGAGGAATACTACCCCCAAATAAATCAGGGGCGGACCCGGTAGATCAGATCCGAATACAAATAGCAAGTTAGGGTTTGGGTGCTCGGTTTCGCACACAGGAACCAGGAAGGGAAGACCAAAAGGTGGGCGTACCTGGTGGTGCTCGTCGCCGGGGCGAAGAGTCCGAAGAAGACCGGCCGGGCAACTAGTGTCGGGCTGCAGCGACCTGGACCTGAAGAAGACCTGGGCACCTGGCGACCTGGCGTAGTCGTCGCCGAGAGTGAGGCTCTGAGGGAGAGAGCGCGCAATCTGGGGGGGCGGGGGCAAAGGAAGAAGAAGAGGCCCTTGCTGGCCGGGGCCTTGTTTTGTAGGGCCATTTAGATGGGCTCAAGGCTGCTGCGGACTTAGAGCCTGTTTAGTTGGTGAAAAGATAAAAAAAAAAAAAAAGTTTGCACAGTAACTGTCACATCGAATCTTTGAACGCATGCATGAAGCATTAAATGTAGGTAAAAAAATAACTAATTGCACAGTTTGTCTGTAAATGTCGAGACGAATCTTTTGAGCCTAGTTAGTCCATGATTGAATAAATTTTATCAAATAACAACGAAAAGTGCTACAGAAACTTTACCCAAACTTTTTCACCATCTAAACAAGCCCTTATACAGCGTCTTAGCTATCTTATCTGGTAGCAGTCATAATAGCATCAGCAGTAATAATAATAATAATAATAATAATAATAATAATAATAATAATAATAATAAGAGATTCAAATAATAATAATAATAATAATAATAATAATAATAATAATAACAGCATTTTGGAAAATGCGCGCATGAGTCAGATAGCGTAATGACATGATTTCGATTTTCATCACTTCCATCGCCTGGGCAAGAACCATTCTCTCTGTCCCTTTTAAAATGTCATCTAGATATTTATATCTCTGAATAAATATAGTATAAGAATATATTTAATGATTAGTCTAATAATACTTATTACGTATCATATATATTAATAATCTCTTATATATTTGGTCAAAGTTAAATACATTTGACTTGTGGATACGTGAGAACGACACTTAAAAAAGGGACCGAGGGAGTAGCTCATTGTCATCAAGTTCTCACCGTTTTTTACTCTGCGGTGTGATCTACAGAACACAACAACACGAGTTCTAATATTTGTTTTGTAGAAAGTTGAATTGCAGCTATTTGGAAGTTCCGATGTTACTATTCATAGAAAGTTTTAATGCATCATGATATACCATTTTTCACTCCAGTTGCCCAAAATTAGAATTAAATATCTGATGTTCTGGGACGAGCCAAAACATTTAGTAGGTTATTCCAAGTTTACTATCAAAAGTTCCAACATGTGAAATTTGGTCGCCAAGTACTAGGTAGTAGTAACCTCTAGATCAAAAGTTCCAACACGATTTAGTTCAAGCGAACAGGGCACCTCAACAAAAAAAAAAGTTCTTAATTTCACATTGATCTCGTTTGGACATTAATGGAAACATATTGAATAAGCTACTAAAACTAAATCGTGTTGTCCTTCAAATAAACAAAAAATGGAAATAAAAAAGTGCTTAAATAATTTTTTTGTTCTCGTTACAAAAGGACTATTTTTCACTTTTTGTCGTCTTTGTTTAGATATACACTTCTAAGAATATATCATAGAAATATTTTAATCCATGTGCAAGATTATATCCATATCATTTTGTGAAATGTTACCTTGTTCACATAAAATAATAAATAAGTGTGGATGGTAAAAGGAATGAAATACTACAAATCTTTTAATATCTCAACGTATTATTGCTCTCTCAAATCATAGAATATTATTGTGTGCTAAACTGTCAATGTAGTGTAAATATTTGACATCAACTATTTCTTTTAATAACAAAATTTGTTTGTTCACACTTGAGCACCTTAGGGAGTTAGACTCTTCTTAAAATGTGCAACAAAACAGGTTTAGACCTGTGGAAATGTGAGCTAACACCGTCAAATACAAGCCCAAGACAAGGTTACATTGTACACCCGCAAATTTTGTTTTGGGGGTCAAATGGGGCCTTGCTATGGACCAATCTGGTAGGATCAACCATTGTGGGTTGGTTCAAAAAGAATGAATTAGAAGTTCCAATACTTGCATCAAATGTTCTGATGTGTCAAAGTATTATCATTTTTCAAACTTTGCCATCTCGTCTGAGCCAAAATATTTAGATGGATAATTTTCAATGTGTCAAATTTGGTCATGAGCCACAGAGTCATTTACACTTGGCCTCTCAACTGCAACCACCATCGTTGATTTGGAGCACACTAGCTAGAATGTTGTTGTGCAGTTGTGCTCACCTAGAATGTCTTCTTTTCCCTTGGGTTGTGCTAACCCAAGTCCTAATGGTTATGTTATCACAATATTACCAAAATCATAATAATCCTCAGTCCTCACAAGGAAGCTTTGTTTCTTCAAGGATTATCAGGTTTGATTGAATCATGGACCTAATATAATACTAATCGCTTTTAAAATTATCAAGCAATACAACACCATGGGTGGATGATTTGTGGTTCATAATGAAACCAAATAAGATAAAGTTATTGATCTAGCATTGAACCTTTCTCGATTCCATAACTTAGAGGAGAACAAGATGCGTGTATATATAAGTATAAGACTCTGTTGTTTGGATAAGAATGGAACAACATGTCTCTAAAAAAGCATTCCCTTCGTATATCTGTAAAGGAATACAATTCTAGCACAATATTGAGTCAAACTATTTCGAGTTTGACCAGGTTTAAATAATGTCAATAAATAAGTGCGATTAGATCCACCGTATAATATATTTTTAAGACACACTCATTTAGTGTCATAAATATTGATTCTTTTTTGTATACTTTATCAAAATCTAAATAGTTTAACTAAAGAGGTACTAATAGAAATGCATAATTTCTAGGACAATATTTAGGTAAATGTATCATTTCGAGGACAATAGGTAGAAAACCCTTAGCCTAGCATTCCCATTTCATCATAAGATGATGTAAGAGATGGTGTGGGTCACCATCCTCCCTAGCAGTCCCTCCTGTTTGCCAAGCCAATGAGGACCTGATTGGAACGCGTAAATTTCACAGGAATCACGCAAGAATTTCATAATAATTAGTTCAATTTTGCAGGCAAAACGTATGGAGAAGGAAAAAATTCCTGCGATCCAAACAGACCCTGAAGGGGATCGGAGGGCAGGGCAGGGCGGCGGGCTGCTAAACACACCCAAGTGATGCTATTGAATGTGGCATGTACTAGCGAGGAACGCAAATGCATGATTGAGGCAGCGCCCCCGGCGTCCTTTTCCAACCCCTACTCCCCACTCAGACTCAGGGCCCCCCCTTCACATTCAATACCGTGATGGCCACAATTCATGCATCGACAAACCAGACGCTCATCATGATGACAAGCGCCCCCGGTTGCAGCCGTAGCGAATGATTAGGAGAATTTGGAGTCACTCATCCCATTCTATCATTTAACCCGGTCGATCGATGGATGGCAGCAGATGTCGATCGAGTACTGCTTCTCCTTCTGCTTGCTCAACCGCATGCAGCCCAACAGCCGGCTGGCTCGATGGCTTGTAACTTCTGGGAGCCGGCCGGGGCCGGCGGGGCGGGTCCTGGTGCCTGGTGCCTGGTGGGCGGCCGCGCGTTGCATTCTTTCTATCCTAGAGAGACGTCAAATCGACAGGTTGTGCAGCTGCTTTGCCGCAGAGACAGATAGAGAGGGCTGGACCGCGGCAGGTGGGCGGCTGCCATTTCTAGCTCGGCCATTAATTCCGGCCGGCGGCTTTCACATGAGGTTTAATCGGTGTGGCGTCGTGTGGCTGTGGTACCGCCCGGCGCGCGGCTACTCTCCATGTCGCTGGTGATGATGGTGCAATCTACTCTTCATCAGGTGCGGCAGGCAATAACCGCGCCCGCGCCGGCCGGGTTGTTGCGTTGGTAACAGTCCGAACAAGTAACCGGCGTGGCGCTAGCGGAGAGCCGGCCGGACTCGCGCGCGCGGCGTGGGCGTGGGCCGTGGGGCTCGTGTCGGGCGGCCGGACGGTACGGGGACGCGGAAAGCAACGGGCGCATGCGTGGGCGCGGCCGGGGGCAAAAGAGTGTGCGCGAGCGAGCGGAAAGGGATAGTACGTATGCTGCGTGAGCCGCGGAGACCCAGGGGGGAAATTTTGCGTGGTGACCGGCCTCGCTCCCGCTTGACCCACTTGGATTTTACTTTTACATGCATGCTGCGTGCATGCTCGGGGTTAGTTGGAGGCGTCAAGCCGTCAATTTTTTGATTGAGAAAGGCCAAGAAACGACGAGACGAGACTTAAAGAGCTAGAGTCCTCGCCGGCTACTAGGACTGACTTGTCAACGTCAGGGATCGGAGCGGAGTTACGCGACACACTGATCCTCCCATCTGCCGGCCTGCGGCGCGCCTCGCCGGGCCATGTCAGCCGGAGGAAATGCAGCGCCCGACCCGAGCCAGGGCAGGAGGCCCCAGCGACTCAGCTAGCTCCCCCTCCTCCATCTCCTGGTCCACCGTCATCCTCGGGATCCGCACCCTCGTGCTCTAGCTCGATATCCCTGTGCGCCGTGTGCCTCCTCGTTGCCTGCCTCTGCGTTAGACTAGCCAGTAGCCATAGCACGTAGTACGTAAACGAGCGTCATGTGCATGCACGCAGCTGCGCCATGTAGAAAGATTAAAAGCGCGCGCGAATCGATCCATCATCCATCCATGCATGGGTGAGCTTAGCCACAAGTCCCATTCTTGCATGGCGTTTGCGCTTTGCGTCCAAGGATTTGGTCGCCGATTGCCCGTGCCACTGCAGTGCAGGGGGGGGGGGCGGTTTTCTTTGGAGTAAGGAAGAAGCGACGGTCGTCATGAGTCATGAATGAATGAATGCAGAAAGAAGAAAAGAGAATGAAGAGAAGGCCGTGCGTTTTGAATGTTGAGAGGGAATGAGCAGAGAAGAGAATGGGCAGAGCGCAGGCCGGGGTGTGGGGGGAGGGGCCCAACGCAATGGGGGGGGGGGGGGGGGGGGGGGGGGCGTAGTGTACCGCGTGTACGGGCCGGGCCAGCAGATGAGGAGAGGAGAGGAGCGAGCAGGCCAGGGGGACAAAACGGGGGTAAGGCAGCAGCCAGCAGGGAATGACGACGGAGTTATTGCTCCCCCGGCCCGGTAGTGCGTCTGCGGGCCTGCCGCTGCGTCGTCGTGCTCGCCCAGCTGACCGATCGCCTCCCCTTGGGAGTGGAGATCAGAATGAATGCGCCGCATGTAGAAGCGAGCCGTCCCATCTCCGTCGGACGGACCCATGCGGAGCGCAGTGCCAGAGCATGTGGCTGTGCCCGCATGCCTCCCGGCCCGTACTTTCAGTTCCCGTGGCCGTGCGTGCTGGCTTTCCCTCGCTTCCCTACGCGGCTAAGACCCGCAGCAGGTACTTAAAACGATACTATAAAGCTTTAGAATACGAATATAGAGTAAAAATTGTTACACTGGGTACTCTAAAATGATACTCTATCTTTTCTCTCACTCTATATTTAGAGTAGTACGATGCTTACTCTATACTCTATAGTAGCGGGCCCAACTAGCTAAACAAAGAGAAAAAATGCTATAACTCACAAACCAAAAATCCAAATTAAATTCTGATTGTACCATTAAATTCGTCTCAATAAATCCTTCAAAACTAGATCACACATGGATATATTTAGATAAAGTGACAAGTGAGTCCCACAGTGGATAGAGTGGATAGAGGATGATATAGAGGATGGATGGGTGCGGGAGAATTGAGTATAGAGGAGAGAATCTTGCTGACTAGGACGTATAGAGGATGAATATAGAGGTCCATGAGTGCGGGTAGTCTAAGCCCGAAAGTCACGGTTCACTACTTTCGTATAGAGGATGAATATAGAGGTCCATGAGTGCGGGTAGTCTAAGCCCGAAAGTCACGGTTCACTACTTTCGACCCACGACTTAGGTTTTATCGACCCTGACCCAGATTCACGGGTTTATTTTTAACCTAAAACATACAAATCTCTTGCAAGTAGCCTGTCACCTTCCGCGATCCGACCTCGTTGACACACAAACTTTGTGACTATGGTCTCGCTCGCTGCTCGCACGCACTCTGGTTACTCGCCCCTTCGTCCCCCTTCTCGTTCGTCCCCTCATCCATTCACCCGTGGTCGCTACTAGCTGCCTCACGCGGCAGGTCCTGGTGACCAGGTCATCGGCGTGCCTGAAGGCCGGCCGGCGGTGTGCGCAAGCGAGGTGAACACGACGCACCAAGTTGCCGACGTCTCATTCCGTGTGTGCCGGGCGATAGACCATGGGCGCGTAAATACGCTGCCGCGCCTGCAGGCTGGGGCTAGATACTACTAGTGTACTAGTACACCGTAAGCAGGGGCAGAGCAGAGAGAGAGCACAGCGATAGCCGATAGCATAGCATGCAGGCTGCTCTGTCACAGGCTGACTGGAAGTGACAAGTCCTTGGAATTTTGGAGCAGCGCAGCAGCATGCGAGAGCGAATGAATGAATGAACGAACGGATGAACGAATGAATGCATGTGTCTGTGTCATTGTTGCAGCGACTAGTAAATGCGAGGCGAGGGCGAGCGGCAGAGCGCACCTCGGAGTGCACGTTGACACTCCACCAGCACCAGACGACCGCCACTCCCTCTCGATCGCCGTCTAGTCTCGCTGCCTCGGCCTGTAGCTGCTCTAGTCCTGCTGGTTGGAGCCGCAGGGTGGAAGCCTGGGAGGGAGTCACGGAGAGGGCTGACCGCTTCATATGAATACCCGAATATTCTTCAGCCCCTCGACATCTTAGGGCGTTCCCAACCGGATCCAAATCGCTAGCCTACTTGGATTTCTATTGGCCAGAAGGGTGATCAAGTACCGCGCTAGTGATGACGGAATAGCTAGTCTCGCACGTCTTTCAATAAAATCTCTCTCAAGGCTCCTTTGGTTCATAGGATTTTTATAGGATTCTTACAGAAATACTGTTTGAGGGATATTTTCCTTCCTTGCCTTTGGTTGGTAGGATTCATGCTTGGTATTTCATAGGAAATCTACCCTATACACACTGATTCCATAGAAATTTTAGCATCCAGTCCAACCTCTTGCTAAAAATCTTATGCACGAAGAACGAGAACGACTTCTCCAGCAGCATTATACTAATCTTTGCTTCTTGTCATTGGACCCACTTGTCTATGAGTAATGAAACAAATTCTTACCAAATATTGATTAAGCAGGTGGCTGCCGTCCCCGCAATGGGCCACCAGATGACGTCCAGTTCCTTTGTGTTCCCCTGTGCTCATACAAAGGCCTTCTTATTAACTTTCCTTTGGTTTGAATTTCCATAGGATCAGCAAAGCATGGCATATCCATTCCTAAACTTTTCCTATTCCTTTATATTTCCTATCCTACAATCCAAAGGAGCCCTCACAGGTTGTATTGCTTTGCGCTCTGACCTTTCTTTTTTAATGTTTTGGGAGCTCAAATCACTAACAATTTAATCTTTCCCGTTGGGGACGCCCCCAGTGCCAATGGATGACTTATAAGTTAGCTTTAAACATTTTTTTATATTTTAATAGAAGAGAGAAAAGTTATCTCTTGATCAAGAGCTAGACTCATACACACATTCCAATATTATGTGAGAGTGTTACGTGGGCTATCAATGTTTTTGAAAGAAATGAAGGCTATCCATGTTATGAACTATATGCTAATATTAGCTTTATTGAAGAAGTTGGCTTAGAGCTAGTAACTAACTTCTACCATTCAGGGGCGAAGCCCAGTTAAAGCTCGTGGGTGCCCAGGCACCCCACAATCTAAAAAAAACTTGAGGACTAGGGAAATTTGGCCCTATAAGCACCCCCCATGGCCCAAGATGAGGTGTCCCCTGCAGCCCAAGAAGCCCACGTCACAGTGTTTCATTGCAGGTTCCAGCCCAATCAGAGGGTCAAGTATGTCATTGAAGTCCTGGTGCGGACGCGCGGTTCCTGACTTCCTTCCGCTCAAAGCCGTGACGCCTCACCTGCCTCTCTGTTCGTAGGGAATCTTGACTCAGAGTTGAAGCCGCCGCCACCGTCCACGCAGTCACACCGCCACGCCCGCACTCCGTGCCGCGCGCCCTGCCTGCTCGGCTCCTCGGCTGCTCCGCTGTCCGCTCCCCGCGCCCTGCTCAGTGCTCGGCTTCAATTCTCCACTGTCTTTGACCACCGGTGGTCCGCGACCGCCTGCGTGTTACTCGTCCCTGTCCTCCCGTTATCCTGTCCCTATCCCTCTTATGGCCTAATGCCTGCTCGGTGAGTGTTTTTGTGTTCATTGTGCTGAAGTTATTTATACGTGAAATTTTGTGGACTGCAATTTGATTATGAATGAATGAATTATAGGTAATCATGGAGAGGTATTATAAACGGAAAACTCAAGACGCGATCGATGCTAACAGAATTTTATCTTTGGATGAAATCAATTGGGGCGAGGATATGACCCCGGTTCGAGGAAAGAAATTGATGCTTATCATCCTAACCTAAGAGAAAAGGTTAGAAGAAAAGGGCGTAAATATGATCTCTAAGAGGTAATACAAATGCATTGCATCTACTTTCAGTGGATAATTCTACATTTTCTTTGTTAAATAGACCTATTTCACTATTTGTTCTCTTTTCTTTAGGCTAGATCACATATTTTGCTATATGGGACATCTTTTGTTCGTTGTTTTGGCATTCTTTCAATCACTACACTACAATGATCAGTGTCATCTTTAGTTTGTTATAAACAGTTAGTGTTATTGCCCTTGCCCTTACCAGTTTACCTATGTTTTGACCAAGATCACATTGTCATTACTGGAAGTTGAATTTTGATGTTAAAAATTATGAGTTAGTCATGCTACCTGTGTGAACGTCACATGAGTCACTATATTTATAGGGAAGTTGTGCACCCTCTACTGATTTGCTCTAGCTTCGCCACAGCTACCATTGCAGGTGCCCTTACGTGCGGTGTATGCATGCAAGAGCACAAGTGGTGTATCGGGTCATCAACGTTAATATCATTATAGGACATAGATTTTGCTTAATTCATAAAAATATTTTATTAAAGAATTTGTTTTGGTTATTATCGGGTCGGCGGACCTCGATAAACATACCTAAATTTGTTCTTGTTTGCAGCTCTTACTAGCAGCTTTGTGTGATTGCTGAGTGGCAATGTTGAGTCGTTGGCGATAGTGTAGACTCTTCAATTGGGAGTTATGTTGGGTCTTATTTGGATTCATACTGCTAATGGTTAGCTGCTAATAATTAGTTTTTTAAAATTTAAATAGGTCAAACTAATAGTCTAGCTAATTGTTAGTTGAAACAAATCAGCTAATAGTTAGCTAGCTAGCTCGCGCAACTCCCACCATGGGTCGAAAGGGACGCTCCCGATGTGGACTCATCACGGGCACGCCGCTTGCACCATGGCTTCGTGAAGAGATGCCAGAAGAACTAGCAGGTTTGCAAGCCCCACGTCGGCCGTCGCGCCCTGCCTCGCCAAGTGCACTGCTGTTGGGGAAGCCATTTGTACTGCCCACCTCATGTATACTAGGGGCTAAATGTAGTGTAACAAACACAGTCCACGAATCTATTTTTCACATTTTATCGCCACAAATGTCACACCCATAGTTTATATTATTGCTTAATGGTTTTCATATTTCAAAATTTCTTACCATTTTGATACCTTCGTGTGACATAATATTTATTATAGGATACTTCACATTTGCACAACATGCAGAAATATATTATTTTGGAAAACTATATGTGTGTGCACACGAATGCTTTACAAGATCATATCAAGTTTGGAAGGACTAATTCAAAGGTTTGTATACTTTAGAATCTATTTTTTAGTTACTCAATCACAAATTGAATAATAACCAAAGATACTTAGAAAATTTGAAACTCAGCAGGAGACCATATCACATTATTATAATATCACTAAAAAGCGTCATCATCAAAGTCAACTAGATAATCATTTCCTTCATTTGCTATTTTGTTGAAGACACGACTGCCTAATCTCCCCACTACTCACCATCAAATTTCAAAGATACTAATAGCTAACATTATCTTTTAGGATGAAAATTTAATGTAGTCTTTATTCCAATGTCTTCCATGTAAACAATTTAATTGTGTGATTTTTGCAATAATATGGGGTTTTCTAGAAATAAAATGTATTTTTTATTTACCGGAATGACTTAAAATCTGAATTACATGTGCTGTAAAAAAATTATTGGTTTACAAGAAAGTATACATACGAGTACATGCATACATTTCAAGATCATGTCCGAGTTTAGAAGGTAAAATTTAAATGTTTGTATACTTTAAAATCCACATTTCTTAGTTATTTAATAGTTTCTTAACTTTCGTAATATAAAAATCTTATCTAAAAACTATGAAATTTTTCTAGGGACCAAGTACATTCTCATAACATGCCCATAAAAAATTTCACCACAAAAATCAAACTGAGGTAGTCATATGCTTCATGTAGCCTCTGTTTCAAAGCACTTGACCCTAGCCTTCCTTCAACTCAATCTTAACTTTCAAGATAACTTGTACAGAAATTTACCCTTTTTTCACAAAATTACAAATAAGAACATATATATGAGAACATGAATAAGCGTGACAAGAACCTCCCCATAAGGGGACCCATTTCATTCGGCACGACTGTGAAAATGAAAATATATTCTTCTAAGGTCCCTAAATTTCAGTAGGGGTTGGTTCAGTGGCGGACCCAGGATTTGGCGACGACTAGGGCCAAATCCTAGCGTCCTCTTCATCGAATTAGAAATTGGAATCAAAAAGTTCAAATTAGAAGTTAAACTGCAGAAGAATTAAGAAGAGAAGAACTGAACCGCATTACTGCATACCTTCACAGCTTCACTAATCCACTTCACGTCTTCACGGCTGACGGCTTCAGAACTCAACAGGACAACAGGGGGCAGGGGGCTCCTTCAGGGACGCCGCAGTCCCCAGGAGGCAGGAGGCCGGCGCGGGCGCGCGGCGACGCCCGGCGCCGGTGGGGTGGAGCACTGGAGGTCCAAAGCTGGAGCAGGGGCCGGCGCCCGACGGGGTGGAGCATTGACCAGGAGGCTGGACTGGAGGCCGCAGGGGTGGAGCCAGTGGCGGACCCAGGATTTGGCGACAACTAGGGCCAAATCCTAGCGTCCTCTTCATCGAATTAGAAATTGGAATCAAAAAGTTCAAATTAGAAGTTAAACTGCAGAAGAATTGAGAAGAGAAGAACTGAACCGCATTACTGCATACCTTCACAGCTTCACTAATCCACTTCACGTCTTCACGGCTGACGGCTTCAGAACTCAACAGGACAACAGGGGACAGGGGGCTCCTTCAGGGACGCCGCAGTCCCCAGGAGGCAGGAGGCCGGCGCGGGCGCGCGGCGGCGCCCTGCGCCGGTGGGGTGGAGCACTGGAGGTCCAAAGCTGGAGCAAGGGCCGGCGCCCGACGGGGTGGAGCATTGACCAGGAGGCTGGACTGGAGGCCACAGGGGTGGAACACTACAGCAGGATGGAGCAGGAGGCGCTGCCGGCCGCTGCGGGGTGGAGCACTGCAGCAGGACGACTGGCCGGCCACCGCTGGGACTGGGGCTGGTGCACTCGGAGTCACCGCGGCAGGCAGCTTGCACGGAGTCGCGCGACGCTCGTGAGGCATGACGGCGGACAGAGCGACCCCGCCGAGCGACTCCTCACTCCCTGCCCTGCCCTAGGCTCCTCCTTAGTGGGTTTGTTTGTTGCACCAAAATCTAAGAGTTGCTCCTAAAATTTCTGGGCCACGACTAGGGCCATGGTCCTACTAGCCCTAGTCCTAGGCCCGCCCCTGGGTTGGTTGAATATTTTTTGCAAGACCATTCCTAATTGTTGCATTTTTTTTTTGAAAATCGCGATTGTTATAACACAGTCCTGTCGATACCTTCTCAAACATCCATATGGTAGTAACCCGCGTAGCCGCAGCCCACGAGCCACCGACCACCGAGCCTGCTGGCCGCCTGGCCCCGCTCCATGTGGGGCTGGAACCGCCGCCGGGCCGCGGTCCACTAGGTCCGCGCGTCGTTAGATCCCAGCCGCGGCCACGAGCTCGAGGCTCGAGGGAGACAGGGCCGGGGGCGATCAGCGCATGGGAGGGAGAGAGCCCAAGGGAAAAGAGGTCGTGAGGAAGAGAGAGGACTGAATGACGCGACGCGACAGAGAGGACGGACATACGTGAGCTCGAGTTATTAATCTAAATTATTGGAGCATTTGGGTAGATTTTAATATATTACATGCAGTATATGGTTAATTTTCATGTAGTGAGCATTACTCTCATGACATATTTCTCATCTGGATAAGTGAACATATGGTTTAGTAACCGCACGAAAATCTTCTTGGCTACATGAAGAAGTTCTATATTGCTACCACAAGGCTCGTGGCACGAGTAACTTCTTGACAAACTCATTAATTAGCTCATATATACACCACTACTGTAAGCTGATGCCGCTAACAGACAGTGGTCCAATCTCAGGTCGACGGCAAGCCTGAGAAGAACTCGACGGCGTACTTGGACGGATCGGCGAGCACCTTGAGCGACCTCGGGATAGGCGGGACGTTGACGTCGACCAGCCCCTCCAGAACCTGCACCACCATCCCCATGCTCGGGCGCAGGCTCTCGTCGTCCTGCACGCACCAGCACGCCACCTTGCAGGCCCGCTCCACCTGGGCCACGTCCGCGTTGCCGCCGAGCTGGCTGTCCACCGCGCTGCTCACGTCGCCGTCGAAGAGCAGGCTGACGGCCGTGGACGGGAAGAAGTCCACCGTGCCGTCGGCCCGCTGGTCGACGTTCCTCCGGCCCGAGACGATCTCGAACAGCATCATGCCGTAGCTGAACACATCCGCCTTGGTGGTGACGGCCGTGCCGGCGATCCACTCGGGCGCCAGGTACCCCACCGTGCCCCGCATCGTGGTGAGCACGCGGCTGAAGTCGCGGCCCATGAGCTTGGCGAGTCCGAAGTCGGCCACCCTGGCCACGAACGCGTCGTCCAGGAGGATATTCTCGGGCTTGATGTCGCAGTGGATGATGCAGTCCCTGCATTTCTCGTGCAGATAGTCCAGCCCCCTCGCGACCCCCAGAGCGATCTGGTACCTGGCGTCCCAGCTCAGGACGCCTTGGCTGGTCCCGGTCCCGAACAGATGCCTGTCCAGAGAGCCGTTTGGCATGTGCTCGTAGACGAGGAGGCGTTTCGACCCCTCGGAGCAGAACCCGAGCAGCCTGATCAGGTTCACGTGCTGGATCGTGCCGATCGTGCTCACCTCGGCACGGAATTGCTTCTCCCCCTGCCGAACGCCTTCCAGCTTCTTGACCGCCACGTGCGTTGCGTCAGGGTCAGGCAGCGCCCCTTTGAACACGGACCCGAAGGCGCCGCCGCCGAGCTTCTCTGAGAAGTTCTTTGTCACCAACTGCAGGTCGCGGTACGTGAATGCCGCCAGGGATCCTTCGACCCTCCTCAACGACTTGATCCTTCTGCCTCTCAGGATGAAGATTGTAGCCAGAACGATCGCGGTGACCGCGGCGACGAAGCCCCCGACGACGAGCCCGATGATCAGTCTCTTGGTGTTCCCGTTGCTAGAGAACTCGGACGCAGCGAGGCGGATCGAGATGCTGCTGCCGCCTCCGGTGCCACTGCTGGTCGTGTCCTGAAGGTTGATGAGGTCCCCGTACCACAGCGAGCAGCCACCGCTGTAGGAGTAAGCGATGCAAGAACAGTTGCGGAGGCACGCGAGCTCACAGTCGTGAGCACTCGCCGCCGCCGTACTCTGCGCGTTGCTCGGCAGCTTCACGTTGGGCATCGTGTAGAACCTGTCATCGTTCCTGCTGCTGTGCTTCTTCTGCCCGTCTCGAGCGGCGGCGGCGCTGCAAGGCTGCAGGGCGGTGTTCCTGGCGCAGCCCACGGTGTGGTCGTCCTGCAGCCACTCGGCCAGGTCGCGCTCCCGGAACCCCCGGGGGCAGGTGCAGGACGGCAGCGCGTTGTCGGTGCACACGCCGAACGGCCCGCACACCGAGTAGACGTCGCACTGCCGCTTGGGCTCCGACCAGAAGAGCACCCACTCGTTTGCGACCGCCACCCACGTCAGGAACTGGATCTGCCCCGTCACGTCCACCTGGAACCGCGTCACCACCGACTCGTCCGTGACGTTGTAGACGAAGTAGCTTTCGTTCGCGCCGTCGACGTAGCCGAAGGTGTACTCGGACACGGGCGACGCGCCGGTGGACGTCATCTCTGGCACGGCGGCGAACGCCGTCCCCGTCCAGTTGCCGCTGCTCCAGTACTGCTCGCTGCCGTTCCAGTTGAGCAGGTACTGGCTGGAGCCGCGCGGGTCCAGCTCCAGCGCGAACAGGCTCGGCGTCGGGTCGTTGTACCCCTTCCACGCCACGAGGCGCGTGACCTCGCCCGTGAGCTTGTTCCGGCCCAGCTTCCCGCCGGGGAGCCACGTGTCGCCGAAGTGGTCGAAGCTCTGCCACAGCACGGCGGAGGTGTTGGACGCGTCCGCCTGCAGGACGAGGTTGCCGTTGTCGAGGATGACGCCCACCGTGGAGTTGGAGGTGATGCCGGTGGTCACGTTGGTCGACCAGACGACGGTAGACCTGCTGCTGCTGTGGTCGAGGATGACCATGTTGCCGTCGCTGGAGATGGAAAGCTGCGAGGACTCCGGGTCGGAGATGGGCGTCACCCGGTTTGCCACCCACACCGTGGTGTGCACCGAGATCTGGTTGTACCAGATGCCCAGGTACCAGCGCTGCGTCGAGTTGTCTGTTGCACCTTGCACAGAACAGTAGTTGCATGATGAATTGAACGGACTTTTTAAATTTGTATGTAATGACAGTTGTCCGTCAGAAGTAGAGTATAGCTGTCTACTCCGTATTTTTTGAGGCCGATTTCTGGGAGCGATGAGTGGCGGTGCACTCGCTTTGTGCCGAACACTTTGAACAAGTCAATTGCTAAATCCGCATGATCGGGAAGACACTAAAATATGAGCACGGCCAGGTGTGCTTCTAGAAAAGAAGGTGCTTTCAGTTGATTCTGAAATCTTTATGCTAGCTGTTTGTCAACCTTTCCCAACCTTCGGTTTTCTCTCTTTCCCAGTACGTGACAAGATTTCTGTATGTGTGAATGAAGGTTCAGAAAAGTTAGCAGTGACAAGTGATACTAAACGTGTCTTTCTACACCCTGTCATCAGGAAAGAGAATGTTAACTAACGTGATTTTTCCTAGTTTTTAAAGGGGTTGTTTTATTTCCTACTCAAATGTTACTACCCAGGACTACAAAGTTCATCAAAAGAATGTTCACCGAGAAAAGAAAAAAAATCTAGTTTCCCACCGAAAGAAAACGGAAAACCTGCTGGCTTGAATTCTCGTTGAAATGCTCATGGAAAGTATTTGGAATTTGGAGTTGCATCTGTACTGAACAAATAAGTATGATCATTACTTATTTATTTGTTAATTGTAATCCACGTACCGAAATTTTTCTCTTCTCTACAAATAACAACTTTATATGCTTATCATCATATATACGAATAAAGTTATAAAACTGAGCTTCAATTTCACCAGAAGACAGCAACGAGTTCGAAGTTAGGGACGACAGAGGCTACCTGGCTGGAAGAATCCGAGCCTGAACTTGCCACGCTTGGACACGAGGCTCTGCCCGCCGGACAGCGGCTGGCCGGCGGCGACGGTGTCCTCGGCTCGCGACGGAACTCCCCGCAGCAGATGCAGGAAGCCGAGGAGGATCAGAAGGACGGGTGCCGCAGCCGGTCCTCCACCGTGAGTCGCCATTGCTGCAGGCGTGCAGCCTCAATGGAGAAACGAGAATACCGAACAGGAACTGAAAGGGATCAGCCTACCTGGTGAAGCGGGAGTGCAGAAAGCGAGAGGGAATGAATAAAAACTCCCTCGGTCACACACATGGCGCGGCACGGTGCCGGACCGGACGTCGCGCGCGCCTCGGGCCTCTGCTGGTGGTGCGGGAAAAAAAAGGGCGACGGCAAGCGAGCGGGGCGGCCATGTTTGGAACCCGTCATAACACGCCATGCTAGGTGTGGCGCGGTCACTGAAGCTGTGGCGTGATGACGAGCGATGTAGCCGCCACAGTTGTGACGGAATTCAACACACAGATCAGCTGTGGCTACTGCAGCCTACACGAAACTAAACGGTAGCCATTAAACGGTGGCAGCCATAACTGTGGCATGGCAAGGGACGATGGCCACCCAAACATCCCTAAATGCGGCCCATAAAGGCGTCAGTACGGGACGAAGACAGTGGGCGCTTTCGACGAGCGCCTCCGCCCGGCTGGCCCCGTCGCCACTCCACACCGGACGGACGCCGTGTCGTGCGGCCGCACGCGACCCTCGTTCGTCGATCGGTCTCCACATGCTTTAACGCTTCACGGTGTGAAGCTAACGAAGACCCTCCATGTGGGTGCACACTGCACGTACAGATCATATCACCGGGGGGGGGGGGGGGGGGGGGGGGGGGGGGGGTTTACGGTCACATGGTACGCGCGTGCGCCAGGACAGTAGGGCCGGAGCAGAGCACAGGTCCGTCACCTGGGCACGCGTTCCTGTGAGTACGGAACGACCTCGAGGGGACCGAAACAGTCGAAGCTCGATGGGAGTTAGCCGCCGCAGACTGCACCCAGCAGGACGGGCGCGCGCATTAACGAGCGAACGGTGACGCGCAACCGAACCAAGCCGGCCGAACCCCCGCGGCACCGGTTGCGGCACAGCGCCCCGGTGCCGAGGGCCAGCCAGCGGGAGCAGTGCGCTGTGGACCTGTGGTCGCGCCGCGCGCGTGCACCGGTCGGTCCGCGTCCGCGTCACATGTGGCCATCAATGGTGCGGCTGGGACTGCAGCGCGACCAAAGACGGAACCAGCGATTCTGACTAGGGGACCAAACAAATATGATCATATTTTTTTAGTATGCTAAAATATACGTAATTATATGATTCAACAACTTTTTAAATATTTTACACTATTTATAACCAAAATCATAATATTTGAATAAAAAATAGGTAAAAATTAATATTTTTTAGCTGTAAATTCATATATTTATATAGGTATTAAAAGAAACTTATTGTGCTGGGGGGCCACGGCCCTAGCCCCCCCTTGGTTCCGTCTCTGGCGACCACGACGGGGATCGGCGGCTATCTGAGACAACAGAATGCGATCGTGCTGCGGTCTTGGTGTGATCTCAACTTGGTCTTTGTTTTATCTTCTTCGCTTGCTGGCTGGCCCGCCTGGCTGCCTGCCCGGGTATGGGTTGCTTCTCCGGACGGACAACCTCACCGGGGCCAGCGGCGGAGGTGGATCTGGCCCCTGCCGTGGTGGGTTTCACTTTTGACAGATGTCTTTTCGCTCATTTCATTCATGCACGGTCTCTTGATTCTTCCATGATGCTCACGCCGCCGTTAATCGTACAGAGTGGGAACGGCCCCGGGCCGATAGCGTCCCTCTAGGTTGCGATTAGTTCGCGAAATTTTTTTTTTTTTGGCTTCGGGTATTGTAGCACTTTCGTTTGTATTTGTCAATTAGTGTCTAATTATAGACTAATTAGTCTCAAAAGATTCGTCTCGTGGTTTTATACCAAACTGTGTAATTAGTTTTTTTCATCTACATTTAATGCTCCATATATGTGTCCAAACATTCGATGTGACGGAGAATCTTAAAAAAAAATTTAGGAACTAAACACCCCCTAACTCATGTACGATTGTTTTCCACCAGTGTTTTCATAATAAATGCTCATAAAGGGTAAATAATTGCATGGTCACCAATATTGTACTAGCATTACTCCGACTAAGGCCCTGTTCAGTTCCCAGAAAATTTTGCAAAATTTTTCAGATTCTCCATCACATCGAATCTTTGACACATGCATGAAGCATTAAATATAAATAAAAAATAAAACTAATTACACAGTTTAGACGAAATAGACGAGACGAATATTTTAAGCCTAATTAGACCATGATTGGACAATATTTACCAAATAACAACGAAAAGCGCTACAGTACCATTTTGCCAAAAAAATTCGGATCTAAACCGGCCCTAAATGGTCGACCAACCAAACGAAAAAGTGTAGTTAAACAAGATAAATGATGTGCATGGACACCCGAGTGATGGATAGGGCAGGAACACTCGATTGACGGCAGAAACCAAAATCGAGTATTTTGAACCCAGGGAACACTCGATTCTGATGACCGTTAGATCCAAATTAAATGAACCAAAAAAATTATCCAAATAATGCAAAAATATTTAAAAAAACAAAAAAATTAGCCAGATTATTTTTAAGGAAGCCAAATTAGAAAATTTCAAAGGGCAAATCAAATAAAACATACAGAAAATAAAAAGAATAAAAAATCAGATAACTTTTCGAATAATTTGGATCATTCCATTTACGAATAATTAATTTACAGCAGTTGAACCCATAACTTACACCTAAACAGAAGTGAGTGTCTAGTGGGTGCTCGGGTGTCTGAGAGCCGGCTGACACCTGAGTGCTATAGGGCAGCTGGACACTCGATTGGGACAGAGAAAGCGAATCGAGTGTTTCCAATCCAACCAACACATGATTCCCATGACCATTGGATTTCAATCAAACGAACCAAAAAAAATCTAAATAATAAAAAATATTAAACAAAAAATAAAAAAATAGCCAGATTATTTCTATGGAAGCCAAATTATAAAATTTCATAGAGGAACCAAATAAAACATACAGAAAATCAAAAGGAAAGCAACAAAAAATTGATCAGATAGGTCCGAGTAATTCTGACCATTCTCACTTACAAATAATCAATTTATACCTATTGAATACAAAACTTACATCTAAATAGAAATAATGAAATATAGTCTAATAAGATGTAATCTGCATCTACTAAACAAATGAATATGTGTAGGCCTTGTTTGGATCCAAGGGTTAGAGCTAGTTTGAGCTAGTTTGAGCCAAACTATCCCAAAAGTATCCAAACAGGAGGACTAGAGTTAGTTTTTTGCAACTAGCCCACCCAAAAAAACTATCTCCTTAAAGGGGTGATTATTTGGGCTAGTTTTGATAGGGCCCACAGAAAAGTGTATTTTTCTTATCCTTGAACCGCACCTGATCTATCCCCATCGCGCCCTAGCCGCACCCGCGCGAGAAAGTGCACCGCGCCGCCTGAAAGCCCAAATTTGGTTTTGGTAATTAATGACACCAAATTGCTAATGCCATGTGTTAAGTGTTTTGAGTTAGGCATAAGCAACACATGTGATGAAGGTGTATGTGGCAAGGAGTGTGGCCACAAGATCACAAAGAGATGGTGCATGGACATGTAATGATGATCATGGTGGAGATGCACATAAAATGATGGACATGATGATCAAGTGGAGAAGAAGGATCTAAGAGTCCAAGGCAAAGGTATAACCATAGGATTTTCCTTTTGCCGGTCTAAGATGAGTAGAGAAGTGATTGACCGGGTTTAGGATACATAGCCGACTATCAAGAGGGGCAATCACGGTTAGCTCGGGAATCAAGTGCCACTAGATCAATGTCTTGAGCATATGCATTAGGATCTAGTAGAGAGCTAACATAACGCCTTGAAAATGTTTTGTGAAATGCTAACACACATGCATATGGTGGTGTACACTTGGTGGTGTTAGCACATTTGCGAAGGCAGTGGAGTTTAAGCGGTAGAGAGGGGTTTGGATTCCTCTCTCCCTCCCGCCGAGCTTGCGAGGCGGGATTCGGCGCTTTTTGGGAAGTGAAACGCCTATTTTCTACTGCGCCGGAAGTCGGAAAAGAAACGGAGGCGAACGGCGGTCACTGTGGTGACCGGACGCTACACCGGACGCGGTCACGGTGTGACCGGACGCGTCCGGTCAGTTCTCAGCAGCTGTCAGGTGCGCGAGTGCTAGGGTTTCCAACCGGCGCGTCCGGTCTCTCACGGAACCGGAGCGTCCGGTCAGGCACCTAGAGGGACAAAGCCGGTCTTAGAGCCGACCGGACGCTCGGCGCGTCCGGTCATGTGCGATCGGACGCGTCCGGTCACGGTGGGAGCTTACTGGACTCCGACCGGACGCCAGGTGTAGCGCGTCCGGTCAAACGCTAGAGCGTGTCCGGTCACGGCAACGGTAACTTCTGACGCGCACTGTTCACGCTTGTCCCGTCCAGTCACCCTGACCGGAGCGTCCGGTCAGCTCGTTTTTAACTGCGTCGTTCGGTAACGGCTAGCTGTGTACCCCTTCGCTATAAATAGAAGTTGGCCGGGGTTTGGGGTATCTCTTGCACATTTTGAGACCTAGAGACATCTTTTGAGCTAGAGAACAACCCCTTCACTCATCTCTTTGCATAGTTGCACATCTTGAGTGAGATTGAGTGAGATTCAAGTGCATTGCTTGAGAGTTGCATTCTAGAGGCACTTGATCTTCGAGTTGCTGTAGATTTCTTGTTACTCTTCCGTGTTTCCCGACACGGTAGACGGCTTGGAGCAGCGGAGGTGATTGAGCTCACAATTGAAGATTGTTGGAGCCCTCACCAAGTGTTGTAAGGGGTTCTTGATCCTTCCCCGCGGGAGTTCGCAAATTGGATACTCTAGTGGACCTCGTGGCTTGGAGGATCCCCATCTTGTGTGCGGTTGTGCGACGCCCACCGAGGGCTCGACTCTTGATAGACGATTAGCTCGCGAAACCGACAAGTGGTTGCATCGCCACAACGAGGAGTAGCTTGCCGGGAAGCAAGTGAACCTCGGTAAAAATCTTGTGTCATCTCTTTGCCGAGGATTTCTCTTGTGGTTGATCATTGTGATTGATTCTTCGAGTGTATTACTTCTCTACATCGTTGGTATAAGAATCAAGTCACTTGCTCTTTACTTTCTTGTACTAGTCCTAGTGTAGTTTGCGTAGTGTAGCCTTTATCACGTAGGAGTAAGCAGCTTAGTGACTTAGTCTTGTTGGCGTGTATTAGAGATCATAGCCTTGCTTCACTAGAATTGTATAGGTGGCTTGCATAGTGTAGTTGAGCTAGTGCTAGAATTAGCTTAGCCATCTTTTATACTAACGTGATTGTTTAGTGAAGCTTGTAGATTTTTAAATAGGCTATTCACCCCCCCTCTAGCCATTTGGACCTTACACCGCTGCCGGCCCTAGCGGGCGAATCCAGACACGCTACCGGCCTCAGGCTCGCCGCCGACCACCTCTCCGCCGTCCATCTCCCTCAAGCCGCCGGCCTCTCCCTCGCGGCGCCACCCGTCCTTCTCAGGAGTGCACCGCCCCGATCTTCGTTCGCGCTAGGTACGTCGCGCCGTCGTGGTTCCTCCCTCTTCCACCACCGCGGCACTGGTCCTGCGCTTCGCAGCGGTCCTCGTCCGCCGCTCAAGCGCCCTCGTCCGGTGCGCCGCCGCCATGGTCCACCGCGCCGTCGCCCTACAGGTCCGCGGCCACACAAGAGCTTGCCACACTAAATCCGGCTAGAAAGATGGTTTAAATGAGCCAACTGATTAGATAACCGTATTTATTGTTAAACTAGCCCTTACATCAAACACGTTTTCGGCTTAAGTTAATTCAGGGCTAGTTTAGAGTTAGAAACTAACTCGAGCTAGAGGGATCAAACAGGCCTGATGCCCAAGGGCCAAGGGGCTAGATGACTTGAGGTGACAAAGAGAGGTCCTGCATGCACTGTGATCTGACTCACCTGCACTTGCTCGTGTATGCTCCCAGGCACCAGCAGCATGCGGGAGCAGGCGCCCGACCGCACCCTAGGCCCCACACGACCAGGCATATCGAATCAAGAAAATGCATGCATGCAACGGTGCAAAGGGGCCAGGTGGGGGACCATGTGGAGCACACGAGGGGCCTGATTAGATGGCAATTTTTTTTAAAATTCCTATAGTACTTTTCATTATCATTTGACAAAATTTATCTCATCATGAACTAACTAAGTTCAAAAGATTCGTCTCAACATTTACAGATAAACTGTACAATTAGTTATTTTTTACCTACATTTAATGTTCCATACATATGTTTAAAGATTCGATGTAACGGATACTGCACAAACTTTTTTTTTCTCTTTTTGCCAACTAAACAGGCCCGAGATCAACCGATCAAAGATCGAACGCTCAGGAAATCGAGTGAGCGGAAGGAGAAAATCAGTCGAGCATCAAATAGTTTTCCCGTAAATGATTGATTAGACAAAAAAACGACGAGTATTTACATAAAACAACCGTTTAGGCCAATACTGTTTTCGTTCTAAGCTGGGCAGAAGCGCTGGGTACAGCCAAGCCAAACCTACTTCCGACGTGACATTAAGCCTTGGACGAAACGTGATGGAAGAAAGTCGTGCCACTCGCTACACGTGCAGTTTAATAATTTTGTAGGGTACAATTTGAGGTGAGATCTAAGATGGATCAAGCGTGCTAACCTCAAGAGAATATTATATTTAATCCTAATAATCATTCTTTACCACAATGGAATCTCAAAAACTAGACAGGTCACAGCAAACTTTGGTCTACACCAACCTCCTCCACTGCTCAAGATATTCACTTTTTAAAAAAAAATATCTATGTAGTATTTTTTTATAATATAGTGAATCAATAGTATTGATACATTTAAACAGCAGAGTGGGTAATTTTGATATAACTTCAAGAGGTACTTTAGATTATATATTATGGAGTAGGCGAGCAATTTAGATGTAAATTTAGAGTTTTAATTTAGATTATGTTTCATAATGATATAAGTGGGAAATTCATACACAGATTTAGAGATCATATGTTACATTATTTTCATAATAGTAGAGGCGAGTATATTTTTAGAAAACATATTAGATTAAATGTGGGTTGGGAATTAAGGACCTAAGAAGGATGAACATAAGCCTTTTATGCAAATGGTGGTGGAAGACTGAGAATGGAACTAGCATTTGGCAAGAAATCATTAACACAAAATATTTAAAAAAGGAGGAATTTCCTGATTAAAAAAGAGCAACAAAAATTCTCCTGTGCGAAATGACTTACTAAAAGTGAGACAGATATATTTGAAAGGAATATCTATGGTAGTGGGAAATGGCAAAACCACCGGTTTTTGGCATGACCGTTGGTGTGGTCTTGTCTCCTTGGCAGACAAGTTCCCAAATCTCTATGAAATAAGTGAGGATCAGGAATGTTCAGTTGAAACCATGAGGCAAAAAAAAAATTAGCGTCTTACTTTTAGAAGATGGCTACATGAAGATCAACAAAGCCAATTAAGACGGTTGCAAGACATTGTGCATTGTTTTAGCACAAATGAGGACAGAGATAAAGCTAGATGGGATTGGGAAAAGTCTGGTGTTTTCTTGGTAAAGTCAACGTACAAACATTTATGTAGAAATGATTTTGGACTCCATTTCAAGAAAATATGGAAAGCCAAAATGCCTTTGAAAATCAAAATTTTTATGTGGCTCGTCTCTCATGATGCCATTCTAAGTAAGGATAATCCTTGTAAAAGGATGTAGAAAGGCAACACTATTTGTGCCTTCTGTGCAGAGAAAGAAAGTGGAACTCGCTTGTTCTTTGGCTACTTAACGGCTAGGTATATATGGAGCTTGCTGGTTTATTCTTTGGGGACTAATTGTAGACCTGGAAACATGAATTAGTATTGGGTTGGTATTAATAATATCCTCCCCCAGGGTCCACAGATGCATGCGGTTGGTTTGGCTGCAGTCTGTTGGGCATTTTGGCGGACCAAACATGCATTTTGTTTTGTTAACAAACGAGTAAAATCACCTACTGAGATTGTTTGTATGATTTGCGCCTTTCTTATATATTAGGCAGGTTTGCTGAAGGAGTGCTTGAAGCAGCAGGTCATCTAGGGAGCGGAAGTAGTGAAGACGCGGCTCTATTCTTCCATAAACAGGATGTGCAGTCGCGTACTCATGATGAACAGCAATTGATCCCTTATGCCGGTTAAGCTAGACTCTTAGCAATCACAGGCTGCGCACTGTTCTGGGCTAAACGCCTGTGTTTGGAACCCGGTTAAACTTGCAGTGTCTTTTTTGGGCAGACATTTGTACGCTTAGTTTCTGGTAGTAGTGGTAGCTTCTGTCCATGCTTATGTTTTCTCTGTGATCAATTGCATGGATACGTTTTATGGTGTTGTTTATGTTTCATGGTTACTGAATGTAACATCCCAGTCCATTAGTAGACTGTAGTAGTTGTGAAGTTGGCCATGTGGTCCAAGTGACTCATGTGGTTGTGGTTGGTGAGTTCAGTACCACATTGGAAGTTTAGGAGGGTGAGGGTCAGTTTATAATCCTTGCCGTCCCAAACATAGCACCTCCGGGTTAACCCTTTTACACAAAGCGATGACGAAAGTGTAAGCAAGGTGCTACGGTATGCAGGCTTATTCCACGTGTGGAGCTAAACCATATAAGTAGTTTTGGACGCGGGGCGCTGTAAGGTCCTAGATGGCTAGAGGGGGGGTGAATAGCCTATTAAAAAATCTACAAGTACCACTAAGCAAACTTGTTAGAATAACAAACGGCGTAAAGCGAGTTTTGCTTAGCCAAAGATTGTGATGCAAGCCTCCTATCCACAAGTCTAGTAGATTATGATCTCTAGTTCACACAAGAGCTATGTCACTAAAGAAACACTAGAGAACAAGCTAGCACTACTAGCAAAGCTACTACTAGAGCTACACAAGATAAACTAGTGAACGAAAATGCAAGAGAGAGGATTGTGATTCTTATACCGACGGTGGAGTGAAGATGTTGCCAATCACCAAGAAGATATATAATCAAACAATATTGACAACAATACAATGTGAAGACCAATCACCGGGAGACAAGAGACACAATATTTGTTCACCCGGTGTTCACTTGTGCACCGACAAGCTACGTCACCGGTTGTGTCGACCAACACCTAGATGGTTCCCCGGTGTGACCCTCAAGTCACTTGCCCCTCAAGGCACGCCCCGCAAGGCACCGCAAGACACCACTCTCAAGTGAGGTAACTCAATGACACGCGCAATGTAATAGAGTTGCTTTTGGCACTCCGCCGAGGAAAGCACAAGAACCTCTTACAATCAACCGGAGGTGGCCAAGAACAATCACCTTCTCTTGCCAACGCCTCCAACAATCTCCAAGCCGGCTAGGAGCGGTACTCTCCAAGAGTAACAAGAAATCCACCGGCTCAACCACCCACAAGTGCCACTAAATGCCCTCAAGCTATGCAATGCACTTTGGGATCACTCAATCTCACTTTTGATTTGCAATCAAGCAAGGGAGATGAGTGGGAGGAGTTGTTCTAGCTCAAAGGATGCACAAGTATGTTAGAAATGCCAAGAGAGCTCCCCAAGGGCCGGCCAACAAGTATTTATAAGCATCCCATCTAAATAGAGCCGTTACAACTCCACTCACGATTTTCGCGGGACCACCGGACGCGCCGGTGGTAACAGACCGGACGCGCTCAACCGCGTCCGGTGTCCCTGTGACGTCCACGTGTTCTCCGAATTTCAAATTCGTCCGTTAGATCCTCCAACGGTCACTGCGCGCCAACGGTCAAACGAACGACCGGACGCGCTGCTGCGAACCACCGGACGCGCCGGTGCGCACAGCACCCGCGCCCGCGAAGACAAGACCGGACGCGCTCCTCGCAACCACCGGACGCCACAGTACCCGCGTCCGGTGCGAGTCCAGTAAGCTCCCTGGACCACCGGACGCGTCCGATGGTGAGGGACCGGACGCGCACCGCGTCCGAAGACTTCGTGACTCGCTGTTCGCCAGACCGGACGCGCCGGTCCCGTGGGTCACCGGACGCGCCGGTGTCAAACCCTAGCCCGCGCGCCTGACGCCCGCGCTGCACTGACCGGACGCGCCGGTCGAAACTGACCGCGTCCGGTGCAGCGTCCGGTGCACCTCTGTGACCGCGTTCGCCTCCGTTTCTTTTCCGACTTCCGGCGCAATGGAAAATAGGCATTTCATTTCCCCGAAATCGCCTGAATCCCGCGCTCGCACGCTCGGCGGGAGAGAGAAAGGAACCAAACCCCTCTCTACCCGCAAACCACAGCGCGACCAACGCCACCTTTGCAAATGTGCCAACACCATCAAGTGTACATCTCCATGTGCTTGTGTGTTAGCTTTTTCTCAATCATTTTCAAAGGTTTTCAGTTAGCTCACTAGGCCCTACATGCAATGCACTTCATGAATTCACCTAGTGGCACCCATGCGTCGAATAACCGATAAGATTTCCCCTCTTAATAGTTCGGCTATCGACCCTAAACCACTCACACCCTCTATGGTGTCTTGAGTGTAAAACAAAATGGCCCTATGGTTATACCTTTGCCTTGAGCCCATTTTGTTTCTCCAAATGATATGATCCACTTCATATCATCACATGACCATCTCGATCCATCGACCTTGATTTCACTTGCTCTTCACCGTTGCATCGGTCCGTCAGCGCCAAGTCTTGCTCAAGCTTCACCATCGCATGGTCCTTCGCTTCGAAGCCTCGACTTGCCCTTCACCTTCACAACCGGTCCATCGAGCCAAGCCTCATCTTGGTCTTCACCATCTTGGTCATATGAGTCAATGTCATGTCTCATATTCAATGACCACCTTTATCTAAATCATCCACTTAGATACAAAGGTTAGTCCTAGGTTTCATCAATTAGCCAAAACCAAACTAGGGACTTTCAATCTCCCCCTTTTTGGTAATTGATGACAACCCTCACAAAGATGATTTTGATAATAAAAGTTTTGAACTTGTCATACTTGTCCAATCATTTTGCTCATAAGTAAAGTTTGGACAATTATCACAAGCTCGGTTTTGGTAGCATTAGCTCCCCCTACATATGTGCATAGAGTTTGGATTGAAAGCTTTGCACATATGCATAGATAGAAGTGTTGGGAGAGTAATTCTACCAAAATGATGCTAAGGTGTAAGAAATGGACCTTTGAAGCGTGATACCAATCGGAGTTGCCTTTTACACCGTCCTTAGCATCATGAAGTAACTAGACATCCAACAAAAACTCAAGAACCCCGTGAGATCAACATTATATGTAAAGGTTCTTGAACCACTTGTAAAAACTTTAGGCATGTCTAGATACCACATGTAAAACTATTCCTATGCATGCTAGTAGATCATTTCATCATCCAAGTTCTATACTAGCATTGCACCACACAAGCATGTATATTAAATTTAAATACATGTGCAATGAGCAAGTCATATGAAAATGCACAAACAAATGCAACAACTTTGTTTATGAGTTTGCTCCCCCTACTTGTGTGCATCAAAAATTTTATTTACCCCTTTATCATGTTGAATCATCTTTTTCTCTCCCCCTTTGTCAACAACTTACCCAAAAATGGGATCAAATTGTGGAGAGAAGAAAAATGTTCAATGGAGTAGGTTAAAATTCATCAATTTTGGTTTAACCTAGAACACTTGCCAAAGATATTTAATTCGATTTGAACCAAAGACAAGCTTCTTCACACCTCATAATAAGGGTTATCTTGCCTATGTTGAATTAAACACTTATAGCAAATCTTCTAGATTCAACACTAGGTTTGCAAGCTCACAAACATGTCATATGCCACCACTAGATCAAATCAAACATAGAGGCAATAGTGGTAACATATATCCATCAAATTCATTTGATTTATCATGAATGCTCATGCAAACCACTTATTATGTCTACATGCTCTAGCAAGTCCTTAGCATAGGATGAATGACATGTCAATCAACTTTACCTTGCAATGTCGAAGGAGAGGCATGTCAATAAGTGGGTGGAGTGCATTCAACACATGTTTGAGAAATCAAGAATATTCAATTCATTCCTTAGCTTGCAAAACCTCCTTTCATCAAGTGGCTTAGTGAAAATATCGGCAAGTTGATCATCGGTGCCAACACTCTCAACGGCAATATCTCCCTTTTGTTGATGATCTCTAATGAAATGATGCCTTATGTCAATATGCTTTGTTCTTCCATGTTGAACCGGGTTTTGTATCATCTTGATTGCACTCTCATTATCACATAGCAATGGCACATTCTTGAAGTTGAGGCCATAATCCTTCAAAGTTGATTTCATCCATAGCAATTGTGCACAACAACTCCCCGCACTCACATATTCGGCTTCGGCGGTAGAGATTGCCACACTATTTTGTTTCTTTGAGGACCATGACACAAGTGATCTTCCAAGTAATTGACATGTGCCACTTGTGCTCTTTCTATTGATCTTGCAACCCCCATAGTCGGAGTCCGAATATCCAATCAATTCAAACTTTGACCCCTTGGGATACCATAGTCCAACATCTCTTGTTTGCTTTAAGTACCTCAATATTCTTTTTGCGGCCGTGAGATGACTCTCTCTAGGTGAGGCTTGATATCTAGCACACATGCAAACACTAAACATGACATCCGGCCTTGATGCGGTGACATAGAGTAGACTTCCAATCAAAGACCGATATTCCTTTTGATTCACCATATTGCCATCAAGATCACTATCCAAATTGCCACTTGTACCCATTGGAGTTGAAATTGGCTTTGCATCTTGCATTCCAAATTTCTTCAACATGTCCCTTATGTATTTCCCTTGACTCACAAATGTCCCATTCTTCAATTGCTTTACTTGGAGACCAAGGAAGTAGCTAAGTTCACCAATCATAGACATTTCAAACTCTTTGGCCATCATAGCACCAAATTCTTCACAATAAGCTTGATTGGTTGATCCAAAGATGATGTCATCAACATATATTTGCACTATGAATAGATCATTTCCAATCTTCTTGGTGAATAGAGTTGTATCAACCTTGCCCATCTTGAATCCCTTAGAGAGAAGGAAATCCCTTAGCCTCTCATACCATGCTCTAGGTGCTTGCTTTAAGCCATATAAAGCCTTCTTCAACTTGTACACATGGTTGGGTCTCTTGTCATCTTCAAATCCGGGCGGTTGCTCAACGAAGACTAACTCATTGATGATTCCATTGAGAAATGCACTTTTGACATCCATTTGATATAGTTTGATGTTGTGTGCACAAGCATAAGCCAATAGAATCCTTATTGCCTCCAATCTTGCCACGGGAGCATATGTTTCATCATAGTCAAGACCTTCTACTTGAGTGTAACCTTGAGCAACTAGTCTTGCTTTGTTTCTCACTACAATGCCATCTTGATCTTGCTTGTTTTTGAACACCCACTTGGTTCCAATCACATTATAGTCATTTGGCCTTTCTACCAACTCCCAAACATCATTTCTTGTGAAATTGTTAAGCTCTTCTTGCATAGCCATGATCCAATCGGCATCCCTCAAAGCTTCTTCTATCTTCTTTGGTTCTATGGTTGACACAAATGATGCATGCTCACAAAACATAGCCAATCTTGATCTTGTTTGCACACCACTTCTAATATCACCAATAATACTATTAATGGGGTGATCTCTTGCAACATGTTGTGGTTGGAGTACTTGCACTTGATTGCTTGAGCTTGGTTGATCACTTGATGTATCTTGATGAGATGAACTAGCACCTTGATTTTGCACTTGAGAGTCACTAACTTGCTTGAATGGTGAATTGAGCACTTGATCTTTATTATCATCTTGAATATCACTTACTTGCTTTGCTCTAATGTCCCCAATGTCCATGTTCTTCATTGCTTCTACTAATAGAGTTCCACCAATATCATCTAGATTTTCTTCTTCATCTTGTGACCCATTGGTTTCATCAAATTGCACATCATGGACTTCTTCTAGAATGCCACTTGAGTTGTTCCAAACTCTATAAGCTTTGCTTGTAGTTGAATAACCAAGTAGGAACCCCTCATCACATCTCTTGTCAAACTTCCCCAATCTAGTGCCTTTCTTCAAGATATAGCATTTGCAACCAAACACCCTAAAGTAAGAAATATTGGGCTTTCTTCCATGAAGTAGCTCATATGGGGTCTTCTCTAGCAATGGATGACAATATAGTCTATTGATGTAGTAGCAAGCGGTATTGATTGCTTCATCCCAAAATGATTGACTCACATTGTACTCATGAAGCATTGATCTAGCCATATCAAGCAATGTTCTATTCTTCCTCTCAACTAGACCATTTGATTGTGGAGTGTATTTGGCCGAGAATTGATGTCCAATACCATAATGATCACAAAGTTCTTCAATTCTTGTATTCTTGAACTCACTTCCATTGTCACTTCTCACTTTCTTGATTCTAATCTCAAACTCATTGTGAACTCTAGTGAGAAATGTCTTGAACGTGTCAAACACTTCACTCTTGTCACTAAGAAAGAATACCCATGTGAATCTTGTGAAGTCATCCACTATGACAAAGCCATACTTGTTACCACCTATGCTTGTATATGTTGTTGGTCCAAATAGATCCATGTGCATCAACTCAAATGCTTTGCATGTGCTCATTGTACTCTTCTTTGGATGTGAGCTTCCAACTTGCTTCCCGGCTTGACATGCACTACAAAGCTTATTCTTCTCAAATTCAACATCTTTCAAACCATTGACAAGATTGTGAGTTGTAAGCTTCTTCAATTGTTTCATGCCAACATGACCAAGCCTTCTATGCCAAAGCCAACCCATGCTTGATTTGGAGACTAAGCAAGTTGTCAAAGAAGTTTCTCTAGCATTGAAGTCAACTAGGTAGAGATTCTCATATCTAAAGCCCTTGAATGCCACATTTGAACCATCCGCACTAATAACTTCCACATCATCAACCCCAAAGGTGCATTTGTAGCCTAGATCACATATTTGTGCCACGGAGAGAAGATTGAAATCCAAGCTTTCAACTAGTAACACATTGGAGATACTCATGTCATTTGATATTGCAATCTTGCCCAAACCAATAACCTTGCCTTTCTTGTTATTGCCAAATGTGATAGAATCAACACCACTATCATTGTCATTGATTGAGTCAAACATTCTCGATGTACCGGTCATGTGTTGAGTGCACCCACTATCAATAATCCAATGCCTTCCTCCGGCTTTGTAATTGACCTACAAGCAAATCAATGAAGTTTAGGTACCCATTTTTGTTTGGGTCCTTGTAGGTTAGTGACTAAGCTCTTTGGTACCCAAATAGCCTTCTTCTTTGGGCCCACAATTGGTGTACCAACAAACTTAGCTTGCACACCCTTCACACCCTTGGTAAGCACATAGCAAGAATCAAAAGGTATAGCATTAACAAGGTTCTTGCTTTGGTTCTTTTTATTGCAATTATGCTCTAGGTGCCCAACTTGCTTGCATCTATTGCAAAACCGACCATTGCCCTTCACAAAGCTAGGCTTTGGAGTTGCAAAGGCCGACTTGCCTTTCTTGGGGGTGTAGCCCAATCCCTCTTTGTTAAGAGAGAACCTTTGGCTACCCAAGCACTTAAGCAAGCGGGCCTCACCACCATAGGCCTTGCCTAGGGCGTGAGTGAGCTCATCCACCTCTCTCTTGAGAGTCTCATTCTCAACCATTAGTGAGGCATCACAAGTGAAACCATCACTAGTAGTGGAGGTAGAGTTAGTGGTGGTGGATGAAGAGCTACAAGAAGGGTTAGTATTTGACATGATGATAGGTTCATTAAAGGATTCATCAATTATATCACATGTAACACCTATATCACATGATGCAACAACCTCCTTCTTTGCTTGTTGCTCAAGTAGCAATGAGTGAGCTTTTTCAAGCTTGGAATGAGCCTTATCAGGATCCTCATGGTCTTCCACTAGACTCTCATGAGTGGTCTTAAGCTCACTAAGAACTTTCTCAAGTATTTCTACTTTCATTGAAAGCTTCTTACATTCTTTGTGCTTGGCAATAGCTATGTCTCTAGTTTGTTGCATCAAGTCATATAGTTGTTCTTTAGTTGGTTCATCATCATCATTTTCATTATCATTATCATTATCACTATCATGAGCATATTCCATTTCACTTTCATCATCACTCTCATCATATAATACCTTAGCTTCTTTAGCCATGAAGCATGAAGAGGATGAATCAAATAGTGATGGCTTCTTGTTGATAGCAATGGAAGCAAAAGCCTTGTTGGATGATTCTTCTTCTTCATTATCTTCACTTTCCCAAGTGATCACATAGGCACCATTTTTGCCTTTCTTGAATGTCATCTTGGCCTCTCTTTTCTTCTTCTCAAACTTGCCCTTTTTGTTGTTCTTCTTCTTGTCATAGGGACATTCGGCTTGAAGATGTTCGGTGCTATCACAATTGAAGCACCTCCTTTGTTGCTCATTGCTCTTGAAATTGTCATTTCTCTTTTTGAAGCCTCTTCTTTTGATAAATATTTTGCCAATATTTTTGACAACTAGAGCAAGTGCCTCATCATCAACTTCCAATTCTTCATCTTCTTCATCGTCATCTTCTTCTTGAATTGAAGCTTTGCCCTTTGAGGAGGTGGCCTTGAATGCCACGGTCTTCTTCTTCTTTTCTTCCTCCTTCTCATCAACATCTTGATCATACTTGTCAAAGGTCAATACCTCTCCAAGCAAATCATTAGGCTTCATTGCTTCAAGCCCATCTCTTTGCAACATCATGATCAACATCTTGAATCTTTTAGGTAAGCTCAACAAGAACTTGTGGCAAAAATCTTGGTCTTGTGTCTTGTGCCCTAAGCTCTTGAGATCATTCACAATGACTTGCAATCTATGAAACATCTCTAAGATTGTTTCTTCTTCTTTCATCTTGAAGTTCTCAAACTCACTCTTGAGCCCATATAGCTTGGCACTCTTCACAACCTTAGTGCCCTCATATGTTTCACTTAACCTTGTCCACACTTCATTTGCCAATTCCAAATCCTTGATGCCCTCAAATACTTTTGTGTCAATATTATTGTAAAGTGTATTGAGAGCCATTCTATTGCATGTTCTATTTGCTCTATCTTCATCGGTGAGATGATCGGGATCAATGATAGCAAAATCATTCTCGGTGACTTCCAATACTCTCTCATGAATAGAACCAAGGTACATTGTCATCTTTCTCTTCCAATGAGCAAAAGAACTAACACCATCAAAGAACGGTGGCTTGCCCCCAACATGATTGAACACAATTTGAGCCATTTTTCACACCGAAGGATGTTAAGCCTTGATTAAAACGGTGACCACGGCTCCGATACCACTTGTAAGGTCCTAGATGGCTAGAGGGGGGGTGAATAGCCTATTAAAAAATCTACAAGTACCACTAAGCAAACTTGTTAGAATAACAAACGGCGTAAAGCGAGTTTTGCTTAGCCAAAGATTGTGATGCAAGCCTCCTATCCACAAGTCTAGTAGATTATGATCTCTAGTTCACACAAGAGCTATGTCACTAAAGAAACACTAGAGAACAAGCTAGCACTACTAGCAAAGCTACTACTAGAGCTACACAAGATAAACTAGTGAATGAAAATGCAAGAGAGAGGATTGTGATACTTATACCGACGGTGGAGTGAAGATGTTGCCAATCACCAAGAAGATATATAATCAAACAATATTGACAACAATACAATGTGAAGACCAATCACCGGGAGACAAGAGACACAATATTTGTTCACCCGGTGTTCACTTGTGCACCGACAAGCTACGTCACCGGTTGTGTCGACCAACACCTAGATGGTTCCCCGGTGTGACCCTCAAGTCACTTGCCCCTCAAGGCACGCCCCGCAAGGCACCGCAAGACACCACTCTCAAGTGAGGTAACTCAATGACACGCGCAATGTAATAGAGTTGCTTTTGGCACTCCGCCGAGGAAAGCACAAGAACCTCTTACAATCAACCGGAGGTGGCCAAGAACAATCACCTTCTCTTGCCAACGCCTCCAACAATCTCCAAGCCGGCTAGGAGCGGTACTCTCCAAGAGTAACAAGAAATCCACCGGCTCAACCACCCACAAGTGCCACTAAATGCCCTCAAGCTATGCAATGCACTTTGGGATCACTCAATCTCACTTTTGATTTGCAATCAAGCAAGGGAGATGAGTGGGAGGAGTTGTTCTAGCTCAAAGGATGCACAAGTATGTTAGAAATGCCAAGAGAGCTCCCCAAGGGCCGGCCAACAAGTATTTATAAGCATCCCATCCAAATAGAGCCGTTACAACTCCACTCACGATTTTCGCGGGACCACCGGACGCGCCGGTGGTAACAGACCGGACGCGCTCAACCGCGTCCGGTGTCCCTGTGACGTCCACGTGTTCTCCGAATTTCAAATTCGTCCGTTAGATCCTCCAACGGTCACTGCGCGCCAACGGTCAAACGAACGACCGGACGCGCTGCTGCGAACCACCGGACGCGCCGGTGCGCACAGCACCCGCGCCCGCGAAGACAAGACCGGACGCGCTCCTCGCAACCACCGGACGCCACAGTACCCGCGTCCGGTGCGAGTCCAGTAAGCTCCCTGGACCACCGGACGCGTCCGATGGTGAGGGACCGGACGCGCACCGCGTCCGAAGACTTCGTGACTCGCTGTTCGCCAGACCGGACGCGCCGGTCCCGTGGGTCACCGGACGCGCCGGTGTCAAACCCTAGCCCGCGCGCCTGACGCCCGCGCTGCACTGACCGGACGCGCCGGTCGAAACTGACCGCGTCCGGTGCAGCGTCCGGTGCACCTCTGTGACCGCGTTCGCCTCCGTTTCTTTTCCGACTTCCGGCGCAATGGAAAATAGGCATTTCATTTCCCCGAAATCGCCTGAATCCCGCGCTCGCACGCTCGGCGGGAGAGAGAAAGGAACCAAACCCCTCTCTACCCGCAAACCACAGCGCGACCAACGCCACCTTTGCAAATGTGCCAACACCATCAAGTGTACATCTCCATGTGCTTGTGTGTTAGCTTTTTCTCAATCATTTTCAAAGGTTTTCAGTTAGCTCACTAGGCCCTACATGCAATGCACTTCATGAATTCACCTAGTGGCACCCATGCGTCGAATAACCGATAAGATTTCCCCTCTTAATAGTTCGGCTATCGACCCTAAACCACTCACACCCTCTATGGTGTCTTGAGTGTAAAACAAAATGGCCCTATGGTTATACCTTTGCCTTGAGCCCATTTTGTTTCTCCAAATGATATGATCCACTTCATATCATCACATGACCATCTCGATCCATCGACCTTGATTTCACTTGCTCTTCACCGTTGCATCGGTCCGTCAGCGCCAAGTCTTGCTCAAGCTTCACCATCGCATGGTCCTTCGCTTCGAAGCCTCGACTTGCCCTTCACCTTCACAACCGGTCCATCGAGCCAAGCCTCATCTTGGTCTTCACCATCTTGGTCATATGAGTCAATGTCATGTCTCATATTCAATGACCACCTTTATCTAAATCATCCACTTAGATACAAAGGTTAGTCCTAGGTTTCATCAATTAGCCAAAACCAAACTAGGGACTTTCAGGCGCGTCAGCTCTTAAGGGGGTGAATGTAACACCCCAACCTTTTAGTACCCTGCAGTAGTTGGAAGTTGGCCATGTGGCCTAAGTGACCCATGTGTGGTTGTGGTTGGCGGGTTTAGTAGTACCTTAGAAGTTTGAGAGGGTAAGGGCCAGCTTATAATTTTTGTTGTTACAAAACGTAGCACCTCTGAGTTAACCCTTTTACACGAAACGAGGACGAAATTGTAAGCGAAGTACTACGCGTATGCAGGCCTGTTCCACATGCGGCCAAGCAGTTTTAGACACGGGGTGTTACACTGAACTGATGCTATATGTAATTTTATTGCCATGGCAATGAAATTTGGTTTTACCGGTGTGGAAAAAATATTAGATCTAATTTGGCTATTATTATAAATGGTGATTAGAATATAACGAATTGATGTTCCAATCTTTCTTATTTTTATAAGGATTTTTAGATTTTTTTTCTAGCACGCCTCATGAGAATTAACGTGGAACCTTTACTTAGTAATAGTAAAATAGACATGAAAATACGCAAATTTTAAACTGAAAGTAAAATGGGGTGGGCAAACACGTTGAAATTTGGCATACAGAAGCCACATTTGGATATTGACCTCAAAGTAGCCTAAAAAATCAACATAAATATCACCGGCTGCACCACCAAAATCAACTCAAATTTCGGTTCCAGGCCTTAAATTACTGGGAGGCGCCGAAGCGGGGAGAGGGCGATGGGCCTGTTCGGTTTAAGACCCCAGGCCCACTGATCCCTCGTCCTACTTCTATGACAAAAGGATACAAGGGCCGAAGAAAAGGGTAATGCTCAGTCGAGGACGTCCAGACAGACCACCCCCATGCGCGTTGCGTCCAATAAAAAAAATGGGCGCGTAATTACAGTTAGGCGGGATCCGCACCCTAGGAGCATGCGTGACCATTTGTTTGGGGTGCATGCGGCGCATGAGGGCCCGTGCATGCGCGTGACCACAGAGAGAGGACTGGTTGCCTGCGTCCGATGATGGATGGATCAGCCGGCCAAGCCCCTAGCCGCAGGTGCCTAGGGCCGCATGCCTCCATACCGTCCCTGCCCTCTGCTGTCTAGCGCCTAGGCCTGTTGCCGCTTGTCGTGCTGCTCTTTTCTCTCTCTGTGTTGTCTGTGCCCAGGCCAAGCTGCCCTCACTGTAACAGAACCGCCCAATTATACGAAATTAAGTAAGAAAATCATCCAACGGAAGGACAATTTAACAAACTTAAGCCCGTATAACCCGGTAGTCCGTGAAATCTCGACGGATTTCAAACCATTCACACAACAGCCAAGATCGTACTAAGTTTAGCGGTCACCGTCATAAGTTACATAGAAGTTTGTGGCACAAAATACATCGGAGTTTAACATAGTTATTACAAACCAGGTTCGAATAAAAGTAGCGGAAGCAGTAGTTTAAAGCACACACACACAACGTTTTGAAATAAAGTGCCAGCTTGCGATCATCTCCAGCAAAAGCATCAGACGAGGAGTAGTGATTGACTATTGCCCATGGTCCTAAGCTTCGCCCATCGCAGGGTAGAGACAGTTGATACAATAACCATAGTACATCTGTCCATCTGCAACAAGTGGGAACAAAGCCCTGAGTACGAGAAGGTACTCAGCTAGACTTACCCGACAGAACCAAAATAAAATGACACCAAGGATCATGATAGGCTTTCTGGTGGGGTAGCTGACTCATTTGCAAGAAAAGCATTTTTAACTTAATAGTTCTTTTACGAAAGCCAGCAGTATTTTAATCTTCATTACCCTGTCGGCTACATTTGCACTTATGCTAGAGTAACCATGTAATTAAGCAAGTAAGGATCACCATTGATCATTAACATGTCATTTTCCACATAACTATCCAAGTGTTTCATCAATATTACTACGATGAAGTAACTCAAGTCAAGTGTTCACTATCCAGTGAACGATGGCGATTCGAATCGATTATTGACCAGCTGGTAATTTATTCCTCACACAAACCTCACTCACCCGCTAAAGTGAGGTATTGGTCACCGAGTCAATCATTCAGGTAAAGTCGCGAGCTTGCCAGGAACCACATGTACCCGGGGGCCGCCCGACTGCTCTTTGGCCTTATCATCGCGCCCCCGTTTCCTGCCACTACTGCTCTGGTACAGTGCGTTGCGGGCAATCCACTCGGCCCGAATAATCTCCCGGCTTCGCGGTCGAAAGGTACTTTATTCGGCCAGCTAAATGTGAGGCATGCGTTCAACATGACTCGAGGCCCGACAACGGACGGTCCTTAATCGACACAGACGGAAGGCACTACAGTCCAGAACCCTGCAAGCTTCCGCCCGGTCTCAGATTCATTTCGACACTTAGTTATTCTCACATGACATTCTTTCACATAATCCAGGTAATCCCCTATAGCTCGCGGATGACAGGCAATCACCCGACTTCTACCGGTCTAAGCAAGCTAAGCATTTATTAACCGCGGACACCAGGGTAACAAGGATCGGGTAAAGCAAGGTGAAACAAGGTATAATGCAGCAACGTTTGCAAACAACTCCTAAACGTAATGCATCAATTTAAGTAAAGTTAATAATAAATTATTTGTAAACCGGGGGAGAAATGCTCCGGGGCTTGCCTCGCTCAAAGGAGCTCGGACGGTGGTCGGGGCACTCCGGAAGCTCTTCACCGGCCTCCTCTTCTGCTTCGGTCAGCTCCGGCTCTGGCACCTCGGACTGATCCTCTGGGTCCTCGGGAACTACTGCCGGGGTCACTTCCTGCGATCCTGTATAATGCAGAAGTATGAGTGCTCATGCATAGGTGCATTGCAGGGGTGACATGAGAGGATGATGATGAATGAATGAGATGTAAATGAGCATGTTACGTTCTTTGAATTACGTGGAACTTACGACTCTTCTACAAGGTAGTCTACGTCATCCAAGAACATGTACTCGAAAACTACCACCACTATTCTCTACCATGCAAGGGCACTTTAACACTCAAGATGCTTCAAAGATACACCAAAGTATAGTTTACTAACTATTTTTTGCATTAAAGAAAGAATGAAAACCCTAATTAGCCCTATGCTTGAACAGCAACACATAGTTTAGTAGCACAGCAAAATCTTAGAAAATTACAGTGGATTACTAATATCAAAACTAGCATGACACAAGGTTTTTACTGCATTTGGATTACTAGAACTGTCCATACAAAAATAACAAGCTAAGGCCTAAAATGAATATTTAAAATACTTTACATTATGAAAAGTATCAAACAACAGATTTAGAAATTTTCCCACTTTCTTCACAGTAAACAAACACTATAGAAAAAATTATCACTTGCATGTGCTATTCAAATTTATTTAAATAATAAAAATAACAAATATTAGTGATAGAAAGCATTTGAACTACACCTACACATTTTTCTACAGAACAGGCATGAGATAAAATTTCCCTAGCAAGTACATGCCACTAAAAGATTAATAAACTTGGAATCATATTTTTCTGATTTTTCTAGGATTTATTAAACATTTAACAAGAAAACAACCATTTCAATAGTTAATTAAAAACTCTACAGAAAAGTATCTTAAATTTGACATGCAATAATTTTATATCATAGATCTGGTTCCAATGCATCTAGAGAAATTTATTTCACAATTTTTGGAGCTGAAATGACTGCTAAAAATATTTTCCAAAGCATTTTCATCAAGGATAATAAAAGAAAATAGGAAATGAAATTCTTTATACGGCACTGGGCCGGCCCGGGAAATCGAGCGGCCCATGGCTGTCGCGGCCCGGCTTGCGCGCGCGGGAGAAAGGGCCGAGCCGGCCTGCTCGGGGCACGGCCCACAGGCGCGGTCCAGCCCACCGAGGGGGGGGACCCGAGCGCGGTCGCCGGCGTCCACAGCCTCGACGTCACGGCGGCGGTCGCGGCCAACGGCCGGCTCCGGCCAACCCGAGGCCAACCCAAAACGCGCAACACGGTCGCAAGAGAATGGTGAACGCGTGAAAGAGGCACGGAAGGGCAGGGATAGGGCGAGCGAGGCGGTGGCGGAGTAAGGCTCGACGGCACCGTCGCGGTGGCGCGGCGAGGCGGGGAGAAATTGAGCCCTACCGGGGCAAACGGGGAGATGGCGATGCTCGTTCGGAGGAGGGGAGGATGGGGCGGAGCTTCGGGCACAGGCAATTGGACGGAGGCGGTCCACCGGTGCCGGAACAAGGCGGAGACGGTGGCGGAACACGGTGGCCGACGGCGTTCCGCGGTGGATTTCGCTGGAGGGAGGAAGAGAGGGAGCAGGCAGGGCGAGAATGGGAGGGAGACCCGGCGCTCGGTTGATTTTGAAGCTGGACGCGGGCGCGGGGTCCACGGCGGCCACGCGGTGGCGTCGCCGGCATGCGAACGCCACGCGGCGAGCGTTTGCTGCCGGGGCGCCAGCGCGCGCGGGCGAGCGCGGGAAGAAGAGGGAGGGGGCCGGCTGGGCCGGGCCGAGGCGAAGGCGGCTGCGGGCGCGCGCGGGGAGCGGCGGGGGCCGATTCGGCCAGCGGGCCGAATTCGGGGCGGCGGCCTGCTAAGCCGGTTTGAATTTTTTTGAATTTTCCCAATTTCAAATCAAATGAAATTCAAACTTCAAACCCTATTTTGAACAAGAAGAAGACATTTTCTGGAATTGACCCAAAAATAAAAGTTGCTCAGAATTAAATTCTCTACAACTTTGATTAAGGGGCCAACTAAAAATTCCCAATAGATTTTGAATGGCAGAATAAAAGCTAAAATAGGGAGTATTTTTGAATATTTTTAATCAATATTTTTGAACAAGTTTTTGACAAAATTTTTGAGTCATCTAGTTGCTCCAAAACTTGAACTATGGTTCTAAGTGATATAAAATTTATAGTTGCAAGATTTTTGGTGTAATTTGATTATCATATTAATATTTTACATCAGATATATCATTTTCAAGCTTTTATTTCTTTCAAGTTATAACCTTATCATACATGATTATGATGAGATGAAATGCCATGCAATATGATTGTCATGCAAATGCATTGCGTAACACCGGAGTGTTACACTCACCGCATGTTGCCTGCCACATTGCTGCTTTGGTCGACCGGCTTAGGCGCTTAGCCAAGCTGCCCTCGCCGCATGTTGCCTGCCACGTTGCTACTTTAGCCGACCGGCTTAGGCGCTTAGCCAATTGCAGGGCTGGCCTGCCTATTTGTGAGAGGAGCGTGGGCCCACATCTGCATGGCAACTGAGTGCTAGCCTAAATTTTTCTGTCACTCCATAGCATCTAGCTCCGTTGTTGCATGCATTTCAGATGTCTGTTTCATCTGGATGTTGTATATGTTGCAATGACTATACACGTATGTTGCAAGTGTTTCATCTGTATGTTGCATATGTTGCAATGGCTATACATGTATGTTGCAAGTGTATATTTCAAATGTTTCAGCTGTTTCAAACGTATATTGCAAGTGTTTTATCTAGATATTGCATATGTTGTACTGGTTATACACGTATGTTGCAAGTGTATGTTTCAAATGTTTTAGCTATTTCAAATAAATGTTGCAAGTGTTTTATCTGGATGTTTTATATGTTGCAGTGGCCATACATATATGTTGCAAGTGTTGCATGACCAGACATGGAAAGTGGGAGCAGACGGAAGTGGTTCCCTCGTGCGTGCGGGAGGCGGAGGTGAGGTGCACGCATCCCTTCCATTGACTACATGCATCCATGGAAGTGCATTACCTGTGCCATTTCCTATCGCATGCAGAGGGAGCGTGTCATGCGCGTGGACAGGCAGTAGGCGCGGGTGTCCGAACGTTCGAGCGCTGCCCGAGGAGCGGCTCATCGGCGTGAAAGATTAGGCGCTGGTCGGAAGACCGGAACTAGGACGAAATGGGAGCGACGAACACGATCGGCATGATGGTCCCAGTGCATGCAAAACGAGTGTTGGCAAAAGCCTCAGTCCTGTTTTTGTGGTGTCTCTCTGTTTCTGCTAGCGTACCAGGCTACCAGCCATTAGGATTGGGGATGCAGACCTCGGTGCTATGGACTCTCGCTTTGTCTTTTGGAGCTGAGCCGAGTAGCAGCTGTTAGACTGACCACACCGCGCAACGCGAAAACGCACGCTACGCCACATTTGGTGTTTCCACGCCCGCACCGCGCAACGCCAACCCAGCCCGCAAGCTTGCGTTCGCTACAGTGACACGCTACCGATCGAGTTCGCGCGTGAGCGCCTGTAAAAGGGAAGGAGGAGAGAGAAAGAGAGAGAGGAGAAAGAGAAAGAGGGAGGGAGAGGAATAAAATATGGAATAGTGGGTATAGAGTATGGGATAGAGATAACACGGGTGCAGGAGAAATAGATATAAAGTAGAGAATCTCGATGACTAGGATAGAATATTCCTTTTTAGAGATGAAAATAGAGGTTGATGGGTGCGGACAGCCTTAGGGCGTCCGCAACGGTCTTGGTAAATCGCCAGCTGACGTGTAGCCTAATAACAATTAAAAAATAAAAAGTCAGGAAGTGGTAGGGTATGTCAGAGACTTGAAAATTCTCGACAAAGTGCGAGCTGAGCGATTCCTTCCTCGTTAGCGCTGTGGATATTCTGTCCCTCTCTCCTCCTGATTGGCCCAGTGCTCCGCTGAGCTGTCCCTCTCGCGTTTGGTTGTAAGGCCGGTCTCAATGGAAAATTTCATTTCGTTGTTTTCAAGACTGCCATGTTATATAGAATGAAATGAAACTCGGATGAAACACCCACTCTCAATGGAAAGTTTCACTCCATAGTTTCATAGACATTTAATTCTACGACTCATAGAGAGTTGGTAACTGTGCCAAGAGAGTTTCATTCTCATGAAACTCAATTCTTCTCTCTCTTCATTAAAACGTTGACATGTCATCAAAAATGAATATGTGGCAGACTATTAAATGCAAATAAAACTCTAGTAAAACTCCTACTGAGACTGGCCTAATAGTTTCAGTATGTTTTATGATCCAATCTGAGATCGGACGGAGTCGTCCGCTGTATTTCCGCCGGATGACTAGACGAAGGACCGGTCGCCGGTCGGTGTCTCGGTGACGAACTGACGATCGAGACGATCCAAACGAAATGACAGGCTCAGTTTTTGGATTGGGCGACTCCAAGGCCGTCCGGCGACGCAACCCAAATGCGCCGTAGTTCCTCGAATGTGTGGCGCGATGACCAAAAGCCAGACGAATTTGGTGCTCACTGGTCACTGCTAAGCAAGTCAACAAAGTTCGCTAATTGGTAGCCGCAGATGCGACTTGCTGCTGCTTTCAATCTCGCAGAGAAACAAATGCTGTGTGACAATTGAAAACAGTAAGATACTGTATATAAAACAAACCCATCAAGTGGCCGTTGCTGGCTGCTGTCTGAACGTAGATTGTTTAGTGCCTTAGTCATCAAATCGTCTTGGCCATCACCAATGGTCAAGAACAAATTCTAGAATAAATTGTCACGGCCTTATTTTTCTGAACAAGTTGTCATGGCGGTGGAGAATAGCAACACACTAAAGCCTTGATGGCACCATAATTCGCCATTTCTTTAGCACGGTTCAAACAACCTAGTGCTGCTAATTTTAGACATCAATCGTTGATGATCGCCTCCAAGTCCCAACTTCCCCTTTACCAATTCAAGTATTCAGTGATTCTCAAAGTTGGAGAATACAGACACAATACAAGTCAGCTTGCATATAGCTTAATAAACCTTGATTTGCTGACGGTTGTTTAGAATATGGTATTGTTGACTGAAATGGGCATCTGTTAGAGTATGGCAAGAGCCTATTGGGCCTGGACTGGTGGTATAGCCCATTAGTGTTAGGGTTAATTAGAGATAAGGGTCGCTTGCTTAGAAGTCAAGTTAACCTCTCTATATAAAGAGAAGATATATCAATCTAAGGAAACAAGAGATTAGAAGGAAAAACCTTCTCTCTTGCCGGCCGTGGGCGAAGCCCCGCGGCCGGCGTTCCCAGCGCCCCTCACAGCCCTAGCCACCGGTCCTCTGCCTCTCGCGTGAACAGTACCCGCGGTACTGTAGCGCGCGTGTACTGTAGCTCTACCGCCGCTCCCCTCGCCCCCCCCTCTCGATCCCAACAGCGTCCATAACAATCTGGTATCGGAGATGCTAGGTTCCGATGAGCCGCTGTGGGATCAGATCGCCAAGGCGCTGGCCGACATCAACGCGCAACAGGCGCACCTCAACTCACGGCTGGCCACCATGGAGATCCATCAGGCGTCGTCCTCGGCGGGCGCCGTGCCCCAGAGTTTCCCCTACTGGATGCCTAGGTACGGCATGACAGCGTTGCCGACCTACACCACCACCACCCTAATGCCAGGTTCCGCTGCCGATTCGTTCCAACATCGATCACCTGCTTCATGTCGACGGCACTGCTTTTGCTGCTGTCGATCCTTCCTCCGGCGTAGGCAACGCCCCCTCTTCAAGCGCCAGCGCCATGTCACCCCTGCAGATCGGCAGTCTGCAGCAGCAGCTGTGCTACGGGAAGACATGGCCCTGCGACTCCCAAAGGCGAGAGTGTCTCCTACGGCGATTGTTCCATCACCCAAGGATCTGTACGCCTACATGAGCAGCACAATAGCCCAGATGCAAGCCAAGACGGATGAGTTGCTGCAACTGCTACAGTTCAAGAAGACGATGGAGCAGGAGACGAAGATGCATACCCACCAGGTGTTGGCAGCGGTGCGGTTACAGGCCGCAACACGCGGACTCCTGGCACGACGGCAGGTGCGGGAGCTGCGTGGGTTGCAGCGAGTGCCTGAGCCCCGTACCCCTTCGCATCATCACCAGGCCAAGCTTCGCCGCATGGAGGGCCTCGATATCGTCCGGCGCGTCGTGGAGATTGGGCGTGCCGTCCCCACCACAGGTGGCGAACTTGGCATCGACAGTGGTGGCGGTTGGCGAGGCGGGCGTGCGGTCACCAGTAGGCGGACCTTGATTACTGCTGTCGTGCCCCGGCGCCGGACTCCGCCAGGGCGCCTCCGCTGGTCGTCGTTGGGGCAACTCACAGGCCATGGCGCATGTAGCTCGCGCTTGCCTCTTCTTTGTGCGACGGGGAGTGGCGACCGCCTTGCGACGCGCTCATCGAGTAGTGCTGCTGTGCCCCGGCACCGGCCGCCACGAGGGCGCCTCCGCTGGTCACAGTTGACGGCGCCATGCTCGGAAGGAGTTGCGGCTTGGGATGCGGTGCGGTTGGTGCCCAGTTCGTTGGTGCGGATGAGGCACGTATTGGCACGGGAGCTGGATTTGTGGTGGGCCACAGCAATATTGGGCCGTTTTCCCTTCGAGTCAGCCCACATGCAGCCGATGACAATGGAGTTTTCCTGGGAGCCAGGAGGACTGCAACTGCATGTGTATGATTCGATAACTAATGCATGCCTGTACAAAAGCAGGTTGGGGCCAAAATTTTTGCCGCGTGAGCAGCTTGGCATGCAGGATGCGTCTGATGGCCAGCAGCCACGAGTTTGCTTGCGTCAGCCTCCTCCAGTTCAACATCAAGGCCGCAGCCCCATCTCTCTTGCGGGCAGGACTCTCTCTCTTCAAGCTGCTGGATGGGGGCCACCTTCGTATTCACATCGTGTCTTAAGGAAGAATAATAAAAACGAGCCGAGATGTAAAAGGCTTGCTTTTAGGTGTTAGGTTTGTGTCGAGTCGAGTCATTGTTATAAGTTGGTTAGGTTACAGCTCGAGGACGAGCTGCATGTCCAGGTGGGGTGTAGTGTTAGAGTATGGCAAGAGCCTATTAGGTCTGGGCTGGTGGTACAGCCCATTAGTGTTAGGGTTAATTAGAGATAAGGGTCGCTTGCTTAGGAGTCAAGTTAACCTCTCTATATAAGGAGAGAAGATATATCAATCTAAGGAAGCAAGAGATTCGAAGGAAAAACCTTCTCTCTTGCCAGCCGTGGGCGAAGCCCCGCGGCCGGCGTTCCCAATGCCCCTCACAGCCCTAGCACCGGTCCTCTCCCTCTCGCGTGAACAGTACCCGTGGTACTGTAGCGCGCGTGTACTGTAGCTCTGCCGCCGCTCCTCTCGACCCTCCCCTCTCGATCCCAACAGCGTCCATAACAATCTGGTATCGGAGATGCTAGGTTCCGATGAGCCGCTGTGCCGTTCCGTCTCTCTCACGTGAACAGTCCCCGCGTGGGTACTGTAGCGCGCGGGTACTGTAGCTCCGCCGCCGCTCCCCTCGACTCTCTCCTCTCAACCCTAGCACCACGTAACAGCATCCAACCAAGGGCCTCTTCTAAATAAGGGCTTCAACATCGGGAGGGCGTCATGGCACAGGATTTCCCTAGAGAAGACAAGGAATACATACAAAAGTCAGATCAATGCTACGACTAACTAACATGAGTAGATGTTGCACATATAAACACCCAGAGCCAGTGTGCTTGTGAACTGTGAGTTCACAACAAGTAGCTCTTCCTAACATTGAAAGCTCCTCTCTTTTTTTTCCCCTTTAGTATGGCTACCTGGCTTTCTTCATGCGCCTTATCCTTACTTTTACTGCAACTTTCTCTCCAACCGCGTCCATTGCATGCCACTGATTCCCTCACTGCAAATCAGCAGCTCTCCGGTGACCAGAAGCTAATCTCTCAAAATGGCAATTTTGCATTGGGATTCTTCCAACCTGCTGGTGAGTACTACTTTTTAAAAGAAAAGAACTCATGTTTCTGTGATATAAAAATGAACAGAATGTGGTATTCATTAGGGATTTGTTCTTTTTCAGAAAGTGATCAGTAGAGAAGCACTATAGAATTTTCAATCCAAGTTCCAACCTTATCACTACAACAAAGATAACAACACAATATTAGAATCAGAATGTAACGAGTTAGCCTTTTTTTATGATCTGACTTCTCTTATTTTGCATTAGCAGCTGAAACATCAAGCGGCAAGTGGTACATAGGCATCTGGTACAATAAAATCCCAGAACAGACAGACTATAGTGTGGGTGGCAAACAGAGAGAAACCAGTCTCTGATCCACTCCTATCAAGCCTAACTGTCTCAGATGATGGCAATTTGGTTCTTCTACTAAACCATTCTAAATCTCCCCTCTGGTCTACCAATATCAAGAACAACACAGCTGCTAGTTCCACAGTGGTTGTGCTCCTCGGCAATGGGAACCTTGTAGTCCGACATGAGGCTAATACCTCTGCTGTGTTATGGCAAAGTTTTGATGATTTCACAGACACATGGCTCCCAGGAAACAGGCTCAGTCGTAACAAGAAAACTGGCATCATCAAACGGATGATCTCTTGGAAAGACCGTGGTGACCCAGCACAGGGTATGTTCTCCATTCAGTTAGATCCTAATGGCTCACCGCAATATATTCTGCAATGGAATAGATCAGTAGTGTACTGGACTACTGGCAACTGGACTGACAATGGATTCAGTGGTGTGCCGGAGATGTCACCTCTCAATCCCTATCTCAGCTCAAGGTTTATGTTCCAGTTTGTTGACAATGATGAGGAGGCATATTTCACATACAACATTAAGGATGATGCACTAATATTCACAAGAACTATTATTGATGTGTCAGGTCTGTTTCAGACTTTGGTATGGGCACAGGCACAACAAGCATGGACAAATTCTTTTACGAAACCAAAAGCCAAGTGCAGTGTTTATGGTGTGTGTGGGGAATACAGCACATGTAGTGAGAATGATGCGTCAGCATGCAGTTGCCTCAAGGGCTTCAGTGAGAATCGCCCAAACAACTGGAAACTAGATGACCGGACAGCAGGCTGTAGGAGAAACATCCCACTGCAGTGTGGCAACAATGGCTCAGTGAAGGTGAAGCAAGATAGATTTTATGCTATTAATAGTGTGAAGTTGCCAGATGACGCACACAACATAGATGCAACCAGTGTTCATGACTGTCAATTAATTTGCCTGAAAAACTGCTCCTGCACAGCTTACTCTCATAGTGGCACTTGCTTGGTTTGGTACAACCATTTGATGAATCTGCAAGACAATATTGATGGATCAAGTGATAGTATCTTTATTAGAGTGGCTGCATCAGAACTACCCAACTCAGGAAACAATAAATTGTTGTTTATTGGGATAGGGTTGGGGTGGCACCAATTGAGGAGAAATTGATTCAACATCGGTTGAGATGGTTTGGACATGTTCAACGGAGGCCTCCTGAGGCGCCGGTGCGTAGTGGGGTTCTAAAGTGGGCCGATAATGTAAAGAGCGGTAGAGGTCGACCTAAACTAACTTGGGACGAGTCCGTTAAGAGAGACCTTAAGGAGTGGAATATCTCTAAGGATTTAGCTATGGACAGGAGCGCTTGGAGACTGGCAATCAACGTGCCTGAACCGTGATCTCTTTCTGTCTTGTGCCATTTATGTCCCTTTATGTGTCTCCCTGTTTATCGTCTCTTTTGGGTTTCATCTCTAGCCTACCCCAACTTGCTTGGGACAAAAGGCTATGTTGTTGTTGTTGTTTATTGGGATAATCATTGGTGGAATTTTTGTTGTAAGTTTTGGTTTGGCCATTTTATATTTTCTTCATAGAAGAACAACAACAATGGATGGTTTAAATCATGGTGACGAATCTTTGATCAGATTCAAATACAGTGATTTGCAATGCCAAACTAGGAACTTCTCAGAGCGGTTAGGTGCAGGGTCTTTTGGCTCTGTGTTCAAAGGGGCTGGATCAGACAGCACTACAGTGGCAGTAAAAAAGCTCGAGGGCTTTCATCAAGGGGACAAGCAATTCAGGGCAGAGGTGAGCACCATAGGAAATATTCATCACATGAACTTGATTCGGCTGCTTGGGTTTTGTTCTGAAGGAGTGAAGAGATTGCTTGTCTATGAGTATATGCCCAATGGTTCCCTCGATAAACATTTGTTTGGTAGTAGCTGTACCACTTTAAGTTGGAAAATAAGATATCAAATAGCTGTAGGGATTGCCAAGGGTTTGGCTTATCTGCATGAGGAGTGCCAGGATTGCATCATACACTGCGATATCAAACCACAAAATATATTGTTGGATGCTTCATTTGTTCCAAAATTGGCAGACTTTGGATTGGCGAAGTTATTTGGCAGAGATTTTAGCAGAGTTCTAACATCTATGAGAGGAACCGTTGGATATCTCGCACCAGAATGGATAAGTGGTGAAGCCATCACAACAAAGGCAGATGTTTTCAGCTACGGAATGATGCTTTTCGAGATCATTTCAGGAATGAGGAATCTGGAGCACAAAGACACAAACATGGCAACATTTTTTCCAGTGTTGGTTGCGAGGAAGCTTCATGAAGGAGAAGTACAGTCACTGTTGGGTAAAGAATTGGTCAGTGGTGTAGATGAAAGGGAGCTAGAAAGAGCATGCAAGGTTGCTTGCTGGTGCGTTCAAGGTAATGAAAGTTTCAGACCAACAATGGGGGAAGTTGTCAAAATTCTGGAAGGGGTGATACATGTTGAAATGCCACCATTTCCAAGGTATCTTGAAGTTCTTTCTGAAGGTTCAGAGAATATGAAGTTCTTTTCCTAAGAGCCAACTAAGTGAACAGGTCAGCGGAAATAAGTTTTATATGAGGGTGATCCTATAATGTAATTTTGATGACTGCAGTGTGAAGCCCCCTTACATGAGCCAATCCTTACAATCATTTAGGAAACAAAGGTTGACTCATTTGTATGTTCTACTTGTGCCACCAGAGCACTATTGTCCCTCTACTTTCGCAATGCTCAAATTGATTCCACCCTCAATCAAGTCTTCTCCAAATAATTCATATAAAAAAATAAAATGAAATGCCAGTTTTTCAGCTTGGATTGCAGTGGCAAAGCCAGGATCTCAACATATGTCGGGCTGAAAACTGACAGGCAAAATACAAAAATGCTTCCAGCAAAAGTAGAGCACAAATGTGTGGTAGAGTTAAATTTGGACTCATCAATTAATCACATACCAAAACGGATAAAACATGTCAACCCGTGTACTGATCGACAACAAAGTTACTGTGGTACAAAATTGATGTATCCTACATGCCCCCAGGCAGCAATCACTAGCAAAGTAGCAAACACATCACAATCAGACACCACATTATAATCGAGCTCGCTATCGGATTTCAATGGTTAGGGCAACTAACCCACGAGACGCGGCACGGCGATGCTGAACTGCGGATGGCCGCACCCGCCCAGAATGATGAGCCCATGAAGAACCGATGCGGCGGCACAGCGAAAGGCAAAGAGCAGGCGGGGCCAGGCGTCGGCCTTCGGACAGAGGGACGACGCAGGGCTGTGACCGGAAGGGGCCTAGGCGGGATTGCGGTCAGCTGCGTTGGAGTCCGCAAGCGAGACAAGGTCGGAGACGAGGTGGCTGTCCAATTTTTCAATGGGCTGGATTCCTTATCTGCTGCCGGGCTGACTGATCAATGTGGGCTTCATGGGCTGGCGGTGCCGATTGCTTGGATGACTAAACTAGACCCCAGACGAGTCCAATACTCCAATTTACCTCCCTTAAGACTGTCCGCAGTGGCATACTCTAAACGATACTCTAAAGCTTTAGAGTATAAATATAGAGTAAAAACTGCTGCACTGGGTACTCTAAAACGATACTCTATCTTTTCTCTCACTCTATATTTAGAGTAGTACAGTGTTTACTCTACCGTGCGCAGTGGCGGACCCCACTAGCTAAACCAAGGGAAAAAATGCTATAACTCATAAACCAAAAATCCAAATTAAATTTCGATTGCACTATTAAATTCGTCTCAATAAATCCTTTAAAACTAGATCACACATGGATATATTTAGATAAAGTGATAAGTGGGTCCCACAGTGGATAGAGTAGATAGAGGATGATATAGAGGATGGATGGGTGCGGGAGAATTGAGTATAGAGGAGAGAATATTGCTGACTAGGACGTATAGAGGATGAATATAGAGGTCCATGAGTGCGGATAGCCTGAGCTCTCTAACTCCTAAAACCATTTTCATCTGGGTGGTTGCTGATGTGGCGCTACGTTGCCAGAGTAGAATAAATCAAACCGAGCTGAAAGGTCAGCCATACTAGAAATATTTTAGAAAAGTATATCCAAAAAATCATAAAAATAAATTTCAAGAATTTATCCAATTCCTTTTACATGGACACATAATGCAATTAATAATCCCGAAATCTGGTTTAATTTTAGAACGTGTTGCCCATCCTGTTGTTTGGTGAAGCTTCATCGGCTTAACCAGTGTAACTCAGCAGCAGTTGACAAGTATGTTAAATAACTATATGCTGCGACATATTTTTTTGATTGGGTACCAAAAAAAAAATCCTCTGTTGCTGGCGAAAACCTTAACCTAGGTCGTCATGCTTTTGCTTTCCGCTGGATGCTCCGCATTTTTCAGCTAAGCCAATCTGGTACCCCAACATGAACGTACCAACAGCGGCTATTGAAACCAACCATTGCTCCAGATGCGGCAACGATATATTTGACTTGAGCCCCTTAAGTAGCCTGCAAAAGTTGGAAGAAAAAAAATACAACCCAAAAAGTTATTACGATCGCACAAGCAGCCCTTCTTTTTTTACTATTTATTATATATTTTTGATGATTTTTGCATGGTACAGGAGTCCTACGCCGTTCGGTTGCTGCGACCAGTGTTGAGAGCACGCCTTGATTGGGCGTGACTCTAAGGCTAGTCTCAGCGGGATCAGAGTTTCATGGGCATTAAATAGGCTGATATGACACCGTATTGATGAAGAGAGATGATAAGAGTTTCATGAGAGTAAAGAGAGTTTCATGGGGATGAAATTCTTCTACGCTGTTTTTAAAATATGGATACATTGGTAACAGGGGTATAAAATCCCCACCGAGACTGGCTGTCGATGTTTGATCATCGATAGCCTACCACGGGGGTACCCGGGACAGTTGTTCGGGCTTCGGTGTATGCTGGAACTCAACGGTGAACGCAGAGACAGTCGATTTATACTGGCTCGGGTCCTCGATCGTGATCGAGTAATAGCCTTTATGTCCGGTCGGTGTTAGCCTTTGCGTTAGATTGATTGTGTTGTCTCGTTCTTCTTTACAGGGGTGCCCATAGCCTCTCTTTATATCGGTAGAGAAGGCTGTGATGTGGTTACAATTCTAGTCAGATCTAAAGAAGATGTCCTGCACTAAATACAGAAGGTACCTTTCTATAGGAGTCCGGCTAGTTTGGCCTATTCTACTCGGATTCGGTGTAGCCCCCGAGCATCTTGCTATTTGGAACAAAAAAGTTGAAAGGTCTTTGATCTTTATCGTTGAAAAAACTAAAAATCTCTCCTGAGTATATGTACCTTGTAGCCCCCGAGCATATATCCGGGTTATTTTGTTCAGAAAGAACTCGGATAGAAGGTCTCTTGTCATGTCCTCAGGTAGGCTGCTTTCTGTCAAAGGTAAGTCGTAGGTGGTAGTTGAGTTGGTTGAATGCTAGCAGACACAGGATGTACAGTGTTGGCATATTCTTTCGGATATACTGTCCTTGAGTACTGTGTCTTCTAGCGCGGTTGCTTTTCCCTTACTGCTTTCTATCACTTCTTTGAGTCTTCTGTCGTCGGTGCACTTGTTCCATGTACACCGCTCTTTGGCCTATAAATACCTCGCTGGTGAGCTGTTATAAATAAGCAAAGTCTTGGTGTAGAACTTGTAATCTTACAGTCGTGAATATGATAGTTTGTGAGGTTGAGCAGCCCTCGGCCATGAGTCGGAAGTCTTGTTTTGCTTATAGTAGATGAAAGAAGTCTTGTGATAGAGATTAGAGGTAGACTAATCTCGTGATGACATTGTGCCGGGTAGTCCATCCTGGCAGGAGGAAGAAGTCTTATGATGTGGGATGCGTTCCCTCGTCCAGTAGTTCTGTGTTGATCCTTCCACTCTGCCTTGCAATTGTCCGGTGCAAATCAGCATCTGATCTAGGATCACATCGGCCTTGGGTAGACAGATGCCTGTGAGCCTCACCTGGTCCATGTTGTCACGCTGAGCCGCTGACACCAATCTTGGATGCATTGCGCTCCTCATTTGAAGAAAACAGTATAGCCGAGTAGAGTGTGTTCTGCCAAGTAGCAACTAGGGGCACGTAGTCGTTTCTAGAGTCGTGTTCTTTCTGTGCTCCTTGTTGCTACCTTGTTCGTCGTAGTTCCGAGTTCATTGGGTCTTGTGAGATCTGTAATTGTGTATCTCTTGAAGATATTTATAGTAGAAAGAATCTTGTTTTTTGAGTTGTTGTCTCCTTTTTTTTGTTTGTCTGAGTGCCTTTGAGTATCATCTGGGTTGTTTCTAGAGAATCCGGGTTCTTTGGCAGCGTTTTGTAATCTCTTTTATGTATCTTGCGATTGGCGAGTTCTTTCTAAATGTTACGAGCTGTAACAATTCGGCAACCTTGCAGTGTGAACAGATAAGTCTAAAATCTGTCTGTTGTACTATTTTGTTGTGAAAAGGCGTGCAATTTGTCGATTCGATTGCATCCTACATTCAATGCGTAAAAGGTGGAAACGACCCGTTCGCTTAACGGGTCGTTTGGGCCATATTTTACTGTTGTAAATCTATATAAGGGGCCCTTCTTCTTCTTTTTTCTTACCTGCCTTGGCCTTCTAGCTTATGCCTTCACAAAACCCTAACATTCAGAGCTCCACCGCTGCCATTGTCACCGCTCGGACGCTGCCACTGCTCGTGCTCTTCCGCCATTTCTTATCGTCGGTGGAGAAGAAGTTGATGAGCAGCAAGTCCAAGGAAATCTTGGTGGACGAGGAGGTGTCGTTGAGTGTGATCGAGAATCAAGATTTCATCGCCATGAGGGCCGCAGAAAGATCTGGCCATCCCCATCCATGACGGAGGACCAGCTGTGGGAGTTGGTTAGCGACGACCTGATGTAGGAGCAAGGCATTGCGGATTGGAAGACTGCAGGTCAGCATCGGGTCTCTGCTCTTAATCCTAGCAAAATCGTTTTGTTCGTCTCTTTCATCTGCGCTGGCCTTTGCCTCCCAGCGTCCTCTTTTCTCCATCGTTTTCTCCAATACTTTGGAATTTTCTTAAACTTGCCAGTGTTCATCCACCTCTGTGAAACCTTCCTTAGAATCCCCCTTCCATCTCCTTGTTCCGTTATTTCTTTTGTCTAAAACCACACCCCTAGAGTGACAATATTTCTCCTATGGGTCGTTGTGGGATTCAATTCCGCTAGAGAAAAAGAATATGTTTTTCGACTATGACCTGGTTGATTCTGTGAAGGAGTGGCATTCCGAGTGGTTTTACACTAGAAACATGCTCCCTGCTCTTGCTGTTCACTCTGATTCTAGTCCCACGGTCAATGATCGTTGGAAAAAGAACCCTCTGATGCGCGAAGTGCTCAAGAAGATTCAGCCACTACTTGAGAGAATCTGGATTCTAAAGTAGCAAGGCCTGACTGGCTTCGGAATCGTCGCCAGTTATCTGTGTCGCGCGGGTTCAACCTTTGAAAGTGAGGGAGAACTACGACTTCGAGTACTCTGGAGCCGAGGACCCTTGTCGTATGGTCCCGGCTCTGGAGTTAACCGAAGAAGAGGTGCTGGAGCGCCTCAAGAAAATTTTAAAGGGAGTAAGTGTTGTCCTGCACACGGTCCTTGAGTATCGTGCCGATAACCCGCCTCCTGCTGTGAGTTGTTTTTATTTCCGCGAGTACTTTTCTTCATATTTTCTTCATTGTTGGTACTTTGTGTCTTCATTTCCCTTACTTATCTTGTTGTTGTTGGTTATTTACAGGACTTGAGTTGAAATTTCATCAATCTGATCCCTTCTGAGAGCAACCCAGCTGGGGCGGGCGTTGGTGAGAACCCTACTGGATTGTCTTCAATTAGTAAGTCTTCAGTCGTCATAATTCTTCCTAGTGTTTCCTCTAGAGATCTCGACCAATACATTGAATATGTGCCACGCCCAGTTCCTCGAGCTCCTCGTAGCACCGGTAAGAGGGTGTGGGCGGACGCGTCCATTGTCAAGAAGCCTCATCACCCGAGTACTCTTCTAGGTACTCAAGTTGCAGGTAGTATGCTCCTAGGTGAGCATATCAATATGTTTTGTCTTCTTTGTTGTTTGTTTGCGTCCTTAATCGGGTACTTTATCCTTTTTCAGATGGTACTGTGGTTGAGTTGCTCGAGGGTGAAGAGGATGAAGATGATGATGCGGCCCTCGACACACATCAGTGAGTTATTGTCGCATTCCCTTTTTTTCTTGTTATTATTCCTGAGTACTTCTTTTGACTTGTCTTTGTCCTTATCTTTTTTAGTAAGCGGGGGTCGAGCCTGAGTTCTTCTGGGGCTCAGGCGCTAATCACGCCATCCCTGGCATAGGGTGGTGAGGACATTTTTGCTACCACCATGCCCCCGTCGAAGTCTTCAGTTCGGCTTGGGGGTATCAGTATGAAGAGGAAGATGACCAAGTAAGTGAATCCTGGTTGGGTTGTTTGTCTCCGTTCTACCTTCTTCTAGTTTATTTTCTTATTGTTGAGTTCTTCACCATCTTGTAGGTCCTCACCCTCACCTTCCCCTAATCCCTAGTCGGCTTCTTCTCTGTCTGTTAGAGCGCCTCTGCGCACCGAGTCTCAGGACTCAGAGCACACGATTAGTGAGGTGGCCTTGCGGGAGATGGGGGCCCTGTTAATCATCTTGCCATGGAGTCACCCAATCTGGAGGAGACCGAGACTGTGGCAGAAGACCTGACTTTGGTGGCTAGGGCTTCTACTACTCACGACACGGCTCTGGTGGTGGTGTCCATGCCTCAGCTGACTTGTTCTCCTGCCACCCATGCTTCCACCAACCAACGTTTGGAAGATGATGTGGTGCTTTAATTTGAAGCCACCCATCGTCTATCCGAGCTAACTGCGACCTTGTAGAAGCTTTCGGTGGGTGCGGCTTCTTTTGGAGAGCAGCTCCAGGTTAGTGTTTTTTCTTCTAGTCTTCTGTTTTATGGTCGTTCGACTTCTTTTGCTTCTTTCGCTTACTTTCTTCTTTTTTCTGTTGGAGAAGTCCTTCTCTTGGGATTGCTCCAGCTTCTTTGGCTCAGGTGACATCAAGAAGAAGTTGTCCTTTGAGGTGAGTTCCTTGAAGACAAAGTTGGCTCTCCGTTAAAATGAACTGGAGTCGGAGCGCTAGGACCGCCAGAGGTCAAACAAGCTCTCCATGCCCAAGTAATTGAGGCGGGGAAAAGAAGGGATGATGCCATGGCCGCTGTGCAGTTGGCTTCTGAGAAAGCTGAGTTCCTGAAGAGAGAGTGTGATGGTACTCTGAGTTCTTTTTGGTTTCTTTTCTTCTTCACTTCTATTTTCTAGTTCTGACTTATTTTTATTTTCTTGATCAACCCTCTGGTGAGATAAATAGAAGCTCTCGGAGAATATTGATGATACTTGTCCTCAATAACCATAATAGGGCTGAGAAGGTAATTACTCGTGCTGAAAAAGAACTTGCTCTTGCCAAGTTGATTAGGCGTGGAGCTGATAGGGATCTTGTGCAGGTCCAAAAAACCGTTGAGGATTTGAGCGGCAAACTGCCGACGGCTACTGAGAACTGGAACACTTTGTGGAAATCCTTTCGCTCAATGGCTGACCTCCTCCGAACTCCAGCGGATGATGGTCAGTCTTTGGCTCAGTTTATCTCCCTGGTGCCGACTCATTTCCTGGATTTCGTGAAGAAGTGTGCCTAGCTCTGCACCAGGAATGTCCTGGCCCAGGTCTGGGTTCTTGCTCTGGAGGTTCCTTTGTCAAAGATTCTGATAGGGATCTTTCCTGGAATGTTTAGCTCTTTTGCTCTCATCCGAGATAGAACGAGCGCTATCTGACTCTCATCTAGGCTGTGAAAACAATCTAGGATAGGTCGAGTGTTGGCTTAGTGGCTTTTTACTCTCATCCAAACCTGAAAAGACTTAGGATAGGGCGAGCTCAAGCATCTTTTTAGCTCTTTTATTCTCATTTGGGTTGAATAACTTTGGGAAAGGGTGAGTGCTATCTGTCTCTCATCTAGGCCATGAAAACAACCCAGGATAGGTCGAGTGTTGGCTTATCAGACTTCTTACTCTCATCCAAGCCTGAAAAGGCTTAGGATAGACGAGCTCTAGCGTCTTTTCAGCTATTTTGCTCTCATCTAGGTTGAACAACTCTGGAATAGGATGAGCGCTATCTGGCTCTGATCCAGGTCATGAAAACAACCTAGGATAGGTCGAGTGTTGGCTTAGCAGCCTTCTTACTCTCATCCAAGCCAGAAAAGACTTGGGATAGGCGAGCTCAAGCATCTTTTTAGCTCTTTTGCTCTCATCCGGGTTGAATAACTCCAGGATAGGTTGAGCGCTATTTGGCTCTCATCCAGGCCATGAAAACAACCCAAGATAGGTCGAGTATTGGCTTATTAGTCTTCTTACTCTCATCCAATTCTAAAAAGACTTGGGATAAGCGAGCTCAAGCATCTTTTCAGCTCTTTTGCTCTCATCCGGGTTGAACAACTCCAGGATAGGATGAGCGCTATCTGGCTCTCATCCAGGTCATGAAAACAACCCAGGATAGGTCGAGTGTTGGCTTATTAGCCTTCTTACTCTCATCTAAGCATGAAAAGACTTGGGATAGACGAGCTCAAGCGTCTTTTCAGCTCTTTTACTCTCATCCAGATTAAACAACTCTGGGATAGGGTGAGCGCTATCTGTCTCTCATCTAGGTTGTGAAAACAACCTAGGATAGGTCGAGTGTTGGCTTATCAACCTTCTTACTCTCATCCAAGCCTCATAAGACTTGGGATAGACGAGCTCAAGCATCTTTTCAGCTCTTTTGCTCTCATACGGGTTGAATAACTCCGGGATAGATTTTGCAGATCTTAGTAAGGCAAACGTTGACGAGAAAAATTATCTTTATTTCTTTGATCAGGAATCTTGATAACATAAGGTTTTCTTGTAACATAAAATCTGTCTTGTGCTCTTCAAACGTAGAATCTTCTTAGTTGGCTGATGTGCCATGAATTTCTGACTTGTACCCCATCCTCGATCATTAGCTCATATGTTCCTGGTCCGGTGACCTTGGCAATGATAAAATGACCTTCCCATGGGCTGAGTAGTTTGTGACGTCCATCTGCCTTTTGTATTCTTTGAAGTACCAAATCTCTGACTTGGACGGAGCCAGGTTGGGTACTTTTGTTGTAGTGGCGTCTTATACCTTGAAGATAATGAGCGGATTGTAGAATAGCATTGACTCTAACTTCTTTTGTGTTGTCTAGTTCTAGTCTTCGGGTGTGTTCGGCTTCTCCTTCATATTGCTCAATCTTTGGTGATATCTAGATCAAGTCGGCTGGTAACACGACCTCTAATCCGTAGACTAAGAAGAAAGGTGGGTACCCGGCGGCTCTGCTCACTTGAGTTCGTAGCCCCCAGACTACTTTGGATAATTCTTCGATCCATTTAGATCCATAGTCTTCTAGTTCTTCATATAACCTTGGTTTTAACCATGCCAGTATGAGTCCATTGGCTCTTTCTACTTGTCCGTTGGCTTCTGGATGTGCGACTGATGCGTAATCTATGCTGATGCCACAGTCTTATGCCTAACTTTTGAATTCTATAGCCATGAAGGGAGAACCCAAATCTGTTATGACTCGATTAGGTATGCCGAAGCGGTGCATGATGTCCTGGATGAACTTGATTGCTTTGGCTGCGCTGTATTTCACTAGTGGCTTGCACTCGATCCACTTGGTGAACTTATCAATAGCCACAAAGATGTACTCGAAACCGTCTTTAGTTTTCTTGAGAGGTCCTACTTGATCCAGCCCCTAGCAGGAAAACGGCCAAACGGACGGGATGCAGATAAGATTATGTGCTGGGACGTGAGCCTATCTTGCAAATATTTGTCAACCTTTACATTTTCTGACGAGTTCTTCTGCGTCTTTCAAAGCAGTTGGCTAGTAGAATCCGGTGCGGAATGCTTTACCAACCAATGTTCTCGAAGCGGCATGATTTCCACAGCAACATGAGTGGATTTCGTCTAAGATCTCTTTGCCTTTTTATGATGAGACACATTTGAGGAGTACTCCTGATGAAGCGGCTCTGCTATATAGGTTGTCTCCTACGAGGACGTAGTTCTTGCTCCTTCGAATTATCTGAGTAGCTTCTTCTTTATTTATTGGTAATTTATTTTCTTTGATGTAGTCGATGAAATCCTATGTCCATAATTTTATGATTACCAAAATCTAGGTTGTTGGTGCTAGGAGTTCAGGAGTTATCTCACTGGGTTGTTTGATAGAGGGTGCTGACAACTCCTCCACAAACACACTGGGTGGGACCTTCGCCCTGTCCGATCCTAGCTTTGCGAGGATGTCTACTGTGACATTTGAATCACGCAAGACATGTAGAATTTCTAGCCCCTAAAAATTTTTCTCCAGTTTGCGTACTTCAACGCAGTAAGTGTCCATGTTATCTTTGGTGCAATCCCAATGTTTGTTGACTTGATTTACAATTACTGCTGAATCGCTGTAGACAAGAAGTTGCTTGATTCCAAGAGAGGTAGATACTCAGAGCCCATGGATGAGTGCTTCATACTCTGCTTCATTGTTCGTAGCTTGCCATAATATCTGAAGGATATATTTGAGTTGTTTGCCATCTAGAGAGATAAAGAGAACACTTGTGCCAGCTCTGCCTAGTTTGAGCGATCCATCGAAGTACATCTCCCAATGGTCGAGGATGGCATCTGGCGTAGGTTGTTGGATTTCTGTCCACTCGGCAACAAAAGCAGCAAGTGCTTGGGACTTGATTGCTCTACGTGGGGTGAAATCAATGTTCAGAGTGCTGAGTTCTACTGCCCACTTAGATATGTGCCCGATTGTGTCTCTATTATGTCGGGTGTCTTCGAGTGGCAAGTCTGTTATCACAGTAATCTTGTGGCTTTCAAAGTAGTGACGTAGCTTGCAGGAGGTGATCAGGAGGGCGTAGAGTAGTTTTTGTACATGCGGGTACCGGATTTTGAAATCTGATTGTACCTTGCTGATGTAGTAAATGGGCCGCTATACTTTGTATATGTGCCCTTCTTCTTCCCTCTCTACGACGATCGCTGCACTGACCACCGTAGAAGTCGCCGCGATGTACAACATCATGTCTTCATGCTTCTTTGGAGGCATGAGTACGGGTGAGGAGCCTTAAGGCTTTCAAAAGCCTCTTTGACTTCCTTTGTCCACTCGAACTTACCTGTCTTCTTTAATAACTTGAAGAAGGGTAATCCCTTTTCGCCGAGTCGAGAAATAAAGCGATTTAGTGCTACCGTGCACCTTGTTAACTTTTGTACATCTTTAATGCTACATAGAGGATCCATCCCAGTTATGGCTCAAATTTGCTTGGAGCTTGCCTCGATTCCTTGATGGCTGATAAAAAAATCTGAGTAGTTGTCCTGATGGTACTTCGAATACACACTTGTTCGGGTTCAATTTCCACTTCCACTTCTTTGAGTTTTCGAAGGTCTGTTTTAAGTCTTGGATAAGCATATCCGGGTTCTTCGTCTTTACCATGACATCATCAACGTAGGCTTCTGCGTTGTCACCAATCTGCTGACTGAGACATATTTGGATAGCTCTTTGGTAAGTAGCACTAGCGTTCTTGAGTCCAAACGACATGGTTTTGTAGCAGTAAGCGTCGAACGGAGTGATAAAAGATGTCTTGCTCTGGTCTTCTTCCTTTAATGTGATCTAAAGATATCTTGAATACCAATTAAGAAAAGATAGTAGGACGGATCCTGCCATTGAATCGACAATCTGATCAATCCACAGTAACCTGAAAGGGTTCTTTGAGCAGTGCTTGTTGAGATACGTGTAGTCGACGCACATGCACCATTCTGCTGTGTTTTTTTTTCTGTACTAAAATGGGATTTGCTAGCTAGTCTGAATGAAGAATTTCTCTTATGTATCTGGCTGCCATCAATTTTGCAATCTCCTTTTTAATTGTTGCCTTCTTGTCTTGTGAAAATCTTCGTAGCCATTGTTTGACTGGTTTGGAGCCTTCATTGACATCAATTTTGTGCTCACCCAACTCTCTTGGGACACTTGGCATGTCGGCCGGCTTCTAAGCGAAGATATCTTTGTTGTCTCGAAGAAAGTTGGTGAGCGCGGGTTCCTATCTGATCGAGAGATGAGCACTGATGGTTGCCGTCTTCTCGGGATCACTAGTACCCAGGTCGATTTTCTTTACATCGGTTTCTTTTGGTGGTGCAAGGATGCAAGGCTTTTTAGTCGGGATCTCCAGCTCTTCCAGGTTCATCTGTGCAGTATTTCTTCTCTGCAGTCAGCTGCCTATGCTTTGGCTATGATTTGGATTGCTTGTATGTCACAATCGAAAGCGCGCTTAAAGTTGCTCCGAAGGAAGAGTACTCCATGGGGTCCTGGCATCTTGAGCAGGAGATATGGGTAATGAGGTATAGCCATGAACTTGGCAAGTGCTGGTCTTCCAAGGATGGTATGATATGATGTCTCGAAGTCTGCTACTTCAAATTGAATGAACTCGGTTCTGTAGTTGGTTGGAGTTCTAAATGTAACTGGTAGAGTTATTTGTCCAAGTGGCATGGCGGCTTTGCCGGATACTATTCCGTAGAAAGGTACTCCTGTTGGAGTAATCAACCCAGCTAGGTTTAGTCCCATCTTCCTTAGTGTTTCTAAAAATATGATATTGAGTCCCGCTCCTCCATCGATCAGAACCTTGGTGACTATCATTCCCACAATAGTTGGATCCAAAACAAGTGGATATAGGCCAGCGTTCCCAACACTGGTCCATTGATCTTCTCTAGAAAACTAGGTTGGGTACTGTGACCAATTAAGGTGCCTGGGGACGGCTGGTTCTGCTGCCATGATGTTGCGGAGAGCCAACTTGTCCTGGTGCTTGCTTCTGGAGCCTGGAACTCCTGAAAAGATGGCCGCGACTATACCTTTTGATTGCTGAAATCCTTTGTCTTCAATACTATCTTCTCCTTTTTTTGGTTGTCTTCTTTCTTATCTCCCTTGTTGCCCTTTCTTGTATACCAATCAATAAAGATACGGTAATCTCCAGTTGTATGATTTCCCTGCGGATGCCATACACAATGCATATTTTCAATGTCTTCAAATCTCTTGAATTTTGAGAACTTCTTTGATTTGTCGGCCATGGCTATGGTGTTGTTAGGCCTGCGCTTTCTGTCTTGATGTTCGTTGTTTCGATAATTTTGCCTATCCGAGTTGTCTCGGTTATTATCTCGATTGTTTCTATCTAGAAATCTTTCCCACGTATTCTCTTCTACGGTGATCATCTTCTCTACTGTTCACCTAAATTCTTCATTGTTTCTTGGATTCTCTTTGCAAAAATCTTGAAATTGCCACTTGACCATGATTCCGTGAGAGAAAGCTTTGATTACTTATCGCTCAGTGATGTCATGTACTTGAGCCCGTAGTTCACCGAAACGACGGTAATAGTCCCTGAGACTTTCACCGCCTTTTTGCTTGAGCCCTTTTAATTCTGCATGTGTTATTGGATGTGTGATGATGCCTACAAAATTCTCGCAGAAAGCTTTCTACAAGTCTTCCCATCCTCTAACGGATCCTGGGTTCAATTTGTCAAACCATTAGAGCAGCGTGGCCTCCAGTGCCATAGGAAAAAAGAGTGCCTTGATGTCATTGTCCCCTCCGACTAATTCGATTGACTGAGAATAGATTCTAAGCCATTGTCTGGGTTCGGTTTTGCCATCGTATTTTGAGTGATTTGAAGCCTTGAATTTGTGAGGTAAACGAATAGAAGCAAGTCAGCTCGCAAAGCATGGGAATCTGTCGTGCGTTTTGGCTTCTATGTACTTTGACTCTGGTCCTCCTTGCCAACTATTGTTCTGTCGATAGAAAAATCGTGGAGTTGTTTGGACAGGTGCTCTGCTCCTGTTCTCCCTTGGGTGCTCAACTTGGTTACTCTGAGTATGGTCTTTTCTGCTTCATCGGTCATGGCTTCCGTTTAGTCTCAATATTTCAAAAGCAGACCTCCTTTGACTTTGTACTTCTTACCCGGCTAAAACGGCGGGTATTCTGGAGCGGGTCCTTCCGTCGTGTGCCTTTAAGGCTGTTGTTCGTAAAAGTTCTCGGAGTCACTCTTGTTCTTCATTAGGATGTGAAATGGCTTTAAGTTCTTCTAACGCTTCTTGGATCTTATCATATGGAACATTGCGTGCCCTGGCTGCTCGTCTTTCTTTGGCTTCTTGATCAGATCTCTTATTGTCGTACTTGGCTAATTCTGTCTCGTACTTGATCCAGGCTTCTTTGCACTATCTAGCGCGGCGTCTGTGACCTTCTTTTAGTTTATTTCTTCTTTCTCTAGCTTGTTTCTGGCCCTCAGACTCGCCATTGTATTCTAGGGCATTGGGAGATATGTTGGATTCTGACTCATCTGAGGATCTGACATCTGGTGCTTGTGGCGGTATCAGCGGTGATCGTCGAACCATAAAAACTTCTTGGGCACGTACTGCTTCTATGTCTGCCTTGCTGGAGTTGTTGATGTCTTTTGTGGAGGCATCGGTGTCATAGAGCGCACTGCCTTTTTGGTAGGGTAGAATGGTCGTCGCATCAACTAGTCGGGCGTTGCTGTTTCTAGAAATAGGACACGACCAGTGGACAAGGCAATCTTGAGATGTCATAGGTTAGTATGAGGTCTTCCTGTGCTCCAGTAAGCCGTGGCCTTCGCACTGGACCGGCTACTTCTTGGAGCAAGTCTTGGTAAGATCTTGCCATGTTGTTGAGTCCGATTGGGAGAGGACTTAACTTCATGGGAGGGTTCTAAAGTAAGCTTGAACTGATCTTTTGATGGATTGAAGCTATGTTCTGGAGTTCCATCAGAAAAGAACCCGGATTGCTGTGAAAAGAACCCGGATTGGCTTCCGAGGCGGGTTCTATCCCAGAGTCCGAGTTGAATTCGATTATCGACGAGGTCGGGGTTGATTCAGACATCGTAAGACGTGAGAACCTTCCGACGAGTTCTTTTGTTGATCTCGTCGAAAGAGCAAGGTGTTAATGGTTCTCTCGATCTTTGAGGAGACGTCCTTGGAGTTTGCCTTCGTCGTCCACCTCACAGATCCACGATCCGAAGATGAAAGTTGATCTCGTTGAGAAGGTCATGTTGTCGAAATCCGTCGAGATCTCGGATGCAAATCCACCAAAAGCCCCTACCTAGGCCTCCAGCTGTCGATGTTTGATCATCGATAGCCTACCACGGGGGTACCCGAGACAGTTGTTCGGGCTTCAGCGTATACTGGAACTCGATGGTGAACGCAGAGACAATCGATTTATACTGGTTCGGGCCTCGATCGTGATCGAGTAATAGCCTTTACGTCCAGTCGGTGTTAGTCTTTGCGTTGGATTGATTGTGTTGTCATATTCTTCTTGACAGGGGTGTCCATAGCCTCTCTTTATAGAGAAGGTTGTGGTGCGGTTACAATCCTAGTCGGATCTAAAGAAGGTATCCTATACTAGATACAGAAGGTACTTTCCTATAGGAGTCCGGCTAGTTTGGCCTATTCTACTTGGATTTGGTGTAGCAGTCATTGGTCCCCTTCTTGTTTCAGTCTGTGGGCCAGGCCAGAGCCCAGAACTTGTTGTCATATCGCTGGGGAACCCTTTGGGTCCCGCATCGACACTGACCTAAGAAGACACGATGAACTGTCTGAATCACTAAAGAACACTGAATTGCCACCATCAATTAAAGTGCTAGGCTTCCAGTACATTACCCAACCGAGAAAAAGTTAGCGCAGCATCAATATGCACTTCAACTGATCAACAAAAAATTTTAAAAAATGAGAGCTGAGTGAAGCTTGCTTTTATAGATTTTAGGTTAACAGGGCTGGATTAATTACTTATTGATTCGCTGTTTCTTGTTGCTGAGAAACATTGATACTGATGAGTGCAAAGTCCAATAAAAATGTAGGTATATATATGAAACTAATTTAGGAAGATGGACTGAGCAAGTCAAACTATGCTAGGTTAAATTAGATTGTGACAAAGGAATGAACAAAAAAAGCCTATATTCTAGCTGAGGAGATGATTGTGTTAATTAGTTTTAGTTGTCTCCGTTCTATATTACACAAGTACAAAAAAGATTTTTAGGAATGCCTTCCTTTTCTATCAGAGGCGGTTAAACTAGCACACCGCCTCTAACGTCGCCGGGCAGCACTGCAGCTCCGTGTCCATCGTTGAAAATCCATTTTCAGGGGTGATTCCATTAAGAAATCCACCTCTAAAAATGTGATTCCGTTAAGAGAACCGCCTCTGAAAATGCTATTTTTAAGAACGGTTGCTTATGTCAACCGTCTCTAAAAATGAGTGTTAAGACAACCGCCTCTAAAAATCGATTTTCAGAGGTTCAGAGGCCGCCCTTGAAAATAGCCGTAGCACAAATAAATCCATATTTTTTTAAATAAAGTCGGATGAAGACAAAATTATATTAAAATTGTAGGGCTAGACGAGATTTAAAACTTTGTAGTTGATAAATTTTTTGTTTGAGATCATTTAGGGTTCCAAATATATAAATTAAGTCTCAGATTTTTCATTTTAAATTTCTAAATTTCTCAAATGACTTTGGATGGAGAAATGTCCTATATGAAAGTTGTAGTGCTCGAAGAGATCTAAAACTTTGTAGTTGAAAATTTTCCCATTTATGGTCGTTTAATAGTCCAAATATTGACTACAAGATCCATACATATTAGTACCAATGGATAGCATTGTATATCTCAAGACAAGTGACTATGTGGTGAAGTGGTAGGGGACAGAGTGCGCGGAGCGAGAGTGTCGGGTATAAAAATACCCAGGGTACCCAACAGGGAGTAAAATATGACACCCTGCACGTTTGTAGGCCCGTCGTAGGGAATCCAAAAAACACTGACAGCGTGTCAGCCGCTCAAGGCGCAAACGGCAAACTCTATCTCACCCGAGCCTTGCGGATAGGCCTCGGGCATGATAGGCGTCTCGGGCGACATCTCTCCGACTCGCCCGAGCCCCCGCAGCGTCATCAAAGGCGCCCGACCCCCCGCGGTGCATTTTCGCCTCGCCCAAGGGGCACGTGGAACCCTCAGGCGAAACGGGGAGCCACGGGGACCCCCAGCACGGTGCTCGCTCTATCAACGCGATGGACGTGGCCGTAGGGCCATTCATGCCCGAACCAGTATACATCCTTGTGTCCGCTTTACACAGCCATCAGGGTCTAGACACGCAGATACAAATTCACTAGTCGCTCTGTTTAGACACCTTGTCCTCTCGACACCAACAGTTGGCGCGCCAGGTAGGGGCCTTCTGCGCGTCACAATCCATCTACTAGATCTTGATGGCCAATCCCCGCATCCTCTTCACCCTAGGCTCCCAGGTCTGGTTCAGGAATCTAGATTTCATCTACACGGGAGTGGACTATGATCTGGTTCTTCTCTCTCCCTAATGTTGATATCAATGCCATCTCTGAGGCCTTGTCGAGTCTTCACCTGGGCACGGACGAGGGGCAAGCCCCCGAGATCGATCGCCCAGGAGGTTCCCAAGGCCAAACGACGTCGGCCGGTAAGCCACATGACCACAGGAGGTCCCATGGCCAGTCTTCAACCGCAATACGTTTTGATCCGTCTGCGGGGGAGATTCCCGTAGATCTACCGACTCACCATGCGTAGGCTATCACAGAGGTACTCGCGACTACTGAGACAGCTTCTAGTATTGGCTCCGTCGAGTATGACAGCAGCTGGGCCGGCGCCGACTTCTCTGGGCTTAATGACCCGGGGGCTCTACGTCATTTCATTGGCGTCTGCGACTACCTCCACGACAATGGTGACTCCGACGATGATGGCTACAAGCTCACGTGGCCATAACACCGGAGGATGGAGGTCGCGCACGGCATCGACACGCCATGATCGGTAGATAACCCCTTCATCCCCTGCCCATGATCTATTATTCTATTCGAACATAATCTTTTTTTACTGATGAAACCATTGCATATTATCTGCTACGATTTATCTCATCATTTACGTGTTAAATCATGAGTTACATTATCAGCGATAATTATGCGACACGTATTATCAGCGATAATCATGCGATACATTTCATATTATCGGCGATCATAACGCGATACGTTTCTGCCCTTTACGGTCCAATCACGGCATGGAGTTTCGAAGGCTAGCCCGCGAAGGGTTCGATAGTCGCTCCAAGCCACTCGAGTGAGGGATGGTATGAGAAGGGGCAATGTACGACCAGTACCCGGACGCGCAGAGCGTCATGGGCCTTCTCGAACCATGTTCAAGTCCAGGCCGGTTTACAGTTTGAGAGTTTTTTTTCTAAAAAAAGGTAGCGAGCCCTCGGGGACGGTCGAACGACGCTAGGAACTCCCCGAACCAACCATTGGGAAATTTTGAAGCCGGTCACTAGCTTACCTCCATTGGATCCCTGCAAACGGGAACCGAGGCTTCACTTGAACCGACCCGATTGCAACTCAACAGACACCACGACTCGACCCAGCGAGGGAAGCTGTGGCGTTGCCCAACCCTCCTCTTTGCGAAAAAGATGCGTGAGGGATATACTAACAAAGTCACTTAACTGGCCCTGCGCACCAGTAAGGACTTCGAAGGACCCGGGGGTAGAAATTCTTGACCCATGAACAAACTTTCCCGAGCGTCCCAATGGGCCAACGATTCTAAGATTTAGTCAAGAGAGCCCGACCCCTCCTCGGGGGCACGGGACCCGGGGGTAGAAATGCCCAACCCACGAATGAATTTTCTCAAGCGTCCCAATGGGCCAACGATCCTAAGATTTAGACAAGAGAGCTCGACCCCTCCTCGGGGGCATGGGACCCGGGGGCAGAAATGCCCAACCCATGAATGAACTTTCACGAGCATCCCAACAGGCCAATGATCCTAAGATTTAGGCAAGAGAGCTCGACCCCTCCTCGGGGGCACAGGACCCGGGGGCAGAAATGCTTGACTCACGAATGAATTTTCCCGAGCGTCCCAACAAGCCAACAATCCAAAGACTTAGGCAAAAGAGCCCGACCCCTCCTCGGGGGAACAGGACTCGGGGGCAGAAATGCCTGACCCACGAACAAACTTTCCCGAGTGTCCCAACAGGCCAACGATCCTAAGGCTTAGGCAAGAGAGCCCGACTCCTCCTCAGGGCACGGGACCCGGGGGCAGAAATGTCTGACCCACGAGCGAACTCTCCCAGGCGTCCCGACGCACCTACGGTCCTAGGTAGTGGCAGGAGCCTCGATAAGGATACATTTAACCCAGCCTCGAGACGTGGAAAACTGCTACACTCAAACATCCAATCGGTCTACATGCACACAAGTTAGTTCCTCTCCAAACGAAAACCGTCGATAGGCAGGGTCTCGGTGACCTCGCCCAAAACCGCTATTAACAATCAACATGAAACGAAATGATAGTATTGGGGAAATAGAACATAACAACAATTAAACAAGCTAATTTCATAAATATATCATTTTACATTTCATGGGGAAAGGGGGTCCAAGACTATGCTTATGGATCCTCGTTGAGAACCTGGTCCGTAGGGACTAGGGCAGTGACAACGTTTGCCGCCGGTTCAAAGCCCTCAAGGAGGTCATCGTAGTCTCCGAGCCCCTTCCCCAATGGGAAGCCCTCGACGTCCTAGAGCTCCACATCCATGGCCGCCTGGGCCATCGTCAGCACGACGGCCGCCCCTCGACGAACGACGCGCTCGATCGCCACCCGGATCAACACTGGCACGCTGAGAAGGCGCTCCTCCTGGCGCCCCACCGGAGCATGGACAAAGTCCGCCAGAATGTCGGCGGCGTCACAAAGAGACTCCACCTTCGCGAGCAGTTCTGCCCAAAACAAACAACGAACATTAGGCTTTAAGATCAACTAAAAGAGTGAAATGAGGAAGCAGTAAATCACTCACCCGCGCACCGACGGTCGGACTCCGTTCATTGTGAATGGGTGAGTGTCGCCTCCTCCTCTAAGGACGTCACCACGCCTTCACGGTGGCCAACTCCTCCCACGCCTCCTGTAGCGGGGTAGGAACGCCCCAAGCCACCGCATTTTGGGCCTGCCTGTACCCTGACGAGGAAGCGATGCTGGGGTTAAGGCGACAGCGGTGAGAGGGCGCCCCATCCCTTTCTCCCGGTGTACTCACATGAGAACCCCTGGATGAGTCACCGTGCTCCATGGCTAAGGTGGTGAAGAAGAAGAAAGAACAAAGAGCAAGATCAAGAGAGAAGAGAGATGCCAGGGTCGGGCACCCCGACTCAGGTTATAAAGGGCCCCAGGGAGGCCTCTCAACTCCCAGGCATTCAATACGCCCAACTGCCCACTCTTCTCCCAAGGGAACCGTGTCGGTCTCACGCCACGCCTCGAGAAGGCGAACCGTTCTCACAGGCGGTTTACGCCCCAACGTGATAACAGAGCCTTGTCAAAAAGATAACCGACTGAACACGAACCACCCACCTTTTCGTGCACCACAACACGAAGCATCACAACAGCAACTGCCCGGCGTGACCTCTCATCTTTCCTAGGTGGGCCCACTCGCTCGATTCAAAGCCCTTGAAGGGATAACTCATCCCTCCAAGGTTTCGGGGGCCACACCCGGCGGGTGCGCTCGCGCGCACCCACCGGTTAGTCTCCTTAAAATCAAACAAACCACAATAAGGCCCAAATAGGATGATGAGGGCCCGCGCACGCCCCTCCATTCTGCTAAAGATCATAAGGGAAACAACATGACAGCCGAGAGGCCATCCGGTCAGTCCCTTGCAGCATGCAGGGGCTTGGGGGCTTCTCCTGTATCCTGACCTAGCGAATGGTCCACACCAAGGCCGCAAGGGCTCCCCATTTGACCCACGGTCATACTAGAAATGCCACACTTGCTCGATTATAAGCCCTTGAAGGGATAACCCATCCCTCCAAGGCCTCGGGGGCTACAACCGCCAGGCGCGCTCGCGCGCACCCACCGGACAGTCCTTCCAAAAACAAAAACAAGACAAAACTACCCATTGTCTCTCGTTCTCAAGCCTCTAAAGGAGTGTTCCACTCCTCCACAGGCTCAGGGGCTATTGTCGGGTATAAAAATACCTAGGGTACCCAACAAGGAGTAAAATACGGCACCCTGCACATTTGTAGGCCTATCGTAGGGAACCCAAAAAGCACTGACAGCGTGTCAGCCGCTTAAGGCGCAAATGACAAACTCTATCTCACCCAAGCCTTGCGGATAGGCGTCTCGGGCGACATCTCTCCGACTAGCTCGAGCCCCCGCGGCGTCATCAAAGGCGCCCGACCCCCCGCGGTGCATTTCTGCCTTGCTCAAGGGGCACGTGGAACCCTCAGGCGAAACGAGGAGCCACGGGGATCACCAGCACGGTGCTTGCTCCATCAACGCGATGGACGTGACCGTGCACAGTCAATAGGGGCACCAGAACCACGCCTTGACTCGACATGACCCTGGTCATTCTACCACGATGACATCCATACCTCCACAACAACGGGGGTGACGGCAGCTGTGCCACCTAGCCCCCTCGCTACGAAAACCTCGGCGCACGCGCTACCCACCTTCATGGCACAGGGACGTATAGGTCAAGGCATGGCCCCGGCACGTCGCGCCAGTGAATAGAGAGGCCAAAAGATCAACGCCCCGCACGACTCCACGCTATAGGAAAACTGTTCCCACCGGATAAGGAGGAGGACGGCTACACTCGAGGCCACCTTTTTTCCTTTCTCTTTCCTTTTTCCTGTTTTCACCCCTTTACCACCAATGTAACCCGAGCCCTCCCCTTAGAAGCTATAAAAGGGGAGGCAGGGGCCAGAGCAAAGCAATAGAACCGAATCAAAAAGAGGCAATCAAGAGAAAAAAGAAACAACAGCTAGAACCCACTCGAAACCACCACCACCACTCAAGAGACTTGAGACCTGCTCCCTCTCTCGAAATCTTGTAACCCCTACTACGAGCACCCTGGTGCAAGGCAACATGAATCATAGCGAAACCCACTGGACATAGGGCCGTTCATGCCTGAACCAGTATACATCCTTGTGTCCGCTTTGCACAGCCATCAGGATGTAGATGCGCAAATACAAATTCACTAGTCGCTCTGTTTAGACACGCGGTCCTCTAGACACCGACAGAGAGGTTGCTAACTGCTGTGCTACATCGGATGGTGGTGAAAATTAAAGTCTACAAGTCGCTAGTTGGTCCTCAAGGCAGGGGCAGTTGTCTTAAGAGAACCGCCTCTGAAAATCACTTATTTTATAATCAGTGGCATTATCGTGGTTTTCTAAACCGCTTCTGAAAACTGATTTTAACCGCCTCTAAAAATATTTTCTATACTAGTGTTATATCCTATTAATTCAGGAAAATTTTAGGGCCTTGAAACAGGCGGATTCCCCTCTTTTTTCCTGCCATGTCATTTTCGCACTCATGTTGTTGGTTGAAATACGAATTATGGTTGCGTCAATATTTTTTTTGAACACTGTTGCATCAATATGTATTTGGTTACTCGATCACGCCCTATTTAGGTATATAGGCTATCCATAGTTCATGAATATATTTTGTCGTATGGTACTTTTGAAACAATACCTTCCATATTAGTTTATTCTTATTCTCTTGTATGATGCTGCTCAACCTAGATCTTTTTGCCCAGGCCTGTTACCCACCATGTGAAGTGTTTAGTGCACCTACGATACCACCAATTGAATTGCGACCCTTCTTCCAATTTGGTAAGTTATTGTCCTCCAACTTTCTTTGTTGCTTCTAGCCATGTTTGTGCCACTAAACACTTATATGTTTTGTGCATCAAATTAAGGTACCTTCATGATTTGCTAGACCCTACTCCAGTATATGTTCAGGCTATTGTGGTTCCTTCACCTGCATTATGCTCAAGAATTAGGTTGTCAGACTTCCTGTTTCGAACTATGCCAATCCATTGATTTTAATTATTGCTCTATATTGACATGTTTGTATGTTGCATGTTGCGGTGGAGAGATAAATTGGATATCTGATTTTCAGTGCATGTCCATGTTTTACCATCCATTAACAAATTTTCATGTCCTAAGATTGACTAAAATTGAAGAAAGGAGAAGGATCAAAATTCTTAGACAAGAGAAGCACACAAGTAGGGGGAGCAAGCTCATGAAATTGATTGATTGCATTTGATATGTGCATTTTCATGCTTGCTTGCATTGCATAAGTTTTAAAATTTGATATACATGCTTGTGTGGTGTATGTTAGTGATAGAATTTGATTGATGAAATGAAAACTAGCATGCATAGGATGGTAGCTAGACTTGTATTTGTCAAGCAAAAACTAGAACCTTACTTATAATGTTGATCTCACAGGGTTTCTAGTGTTTTTGTTGTCTAGCTACTCATGGTGCTAAGGATGGTGTTAAAATGTGCACTCCAATTGGTATCACGCATCAAAGGTTAATTCTTTACATCTTAGCATCATTGGTAGTAATTACTCTCCCACAAATTCTAATCTATGCATATGTGCGAGCTTCAAACCAAATACTCTAGCACATATGTAGGGAGAGCTAATACTACCAATTTGGGTTTGTGTACTTGTCGAAAATCATTTACATGTGGTAAAATTTCTTGGACAAGCAACATGACTCCAAAAGTGCTTAATTTCCATATCTTTGTAGAGTTGTCATCAATTACCAAAAAGGGGAAGATTAAAAGGTCCTTGTTTGGTTTTGGTAATTGAGTGACAGTTGTAATAGAACCGACCAATTATACGAAATTAAGTAAGAAAATCATCCGCCGAAGCAGATAATTTAGCAAACTTAAGCTCGTATAATCCGGTAGTCCGTGAAACCACGATAGATTTTAAACCAACCAACATACAAACCAATATCGTACAAGTTTAGCAGCCACAGTCACATATTACATTCAGTTTGCAACATCATTGAAATACATCGGAGTTTAAAACATAAAGTTATTACAAACCAAGTTCATAATAGAGTAGCGAAAGCAAATAGTTTGAGACTTCACACACACACGTAGTACGAATTACAGTGCCAACTGATAGTCATATCCAACAAAAGCATCAGATAAGACGTATGGAGCGACCATGCCCTTGGTCCTAGTCATCACCCATCGCAGGATACAGACAGTTGATACAACAGCCATAGTACATCTGTCCATCTGCAACAAATGGGGACAAACCCTAAGTACGAGAGGGTACTTAGCTAGACTTACCCGTCTTAAACTAAAATAAAGTGACACTAAGGAGTATGCAAGGCTTTCTTTTAGTGGACTAGCTGACTTATTTGCTAAAAGCATAAGTTATCATGAATAAGCCATTTTAAGTACTTTACATCATATTTATCATAACCTATCAATCTAGGTAAGCACCTATACTATAGCAATCACTTGATTAACCATTAACATCTAGTTACCATTTTAGGTTTAGCAATTCCAACATCATCCACATATCCATCCGTGTTCCATCATAATTACTACGATGTCGTAGCTCGAGTCAAGTGCTCACTATCCATGAGCGATGGTGATTCAAATCGATTCCTAACCAGTTGGTGATTTATTTCTCACACAAACCACACTCACCGATCAAGTGAGCTATAGATCACCAATGACACCATTCTGGTAAACGTCGTGGGATAACAATCATGGACCGCACTACCCAGGGGCCTCCTGACTGCCAGGAATCAGGGCCCAGCCTACCCTTGGACTCACTCTTCATGTTCCCATCTTACCCTCTTCAGCACCAGTCTGCCGGCCTGAGTTTATCCTAGCCCAAATAGTGTCACAAGCTTCACGGTTGAAAGGTACATTATTCGGCCAGCTAAATGTGAGGCATGCATTCAACATGACAAGAGGGACGAGCAACGATCGGTCCTTAATTGACACAGACGGAAAACTACAAGCACCCCAGAACCCTGTCTGGTTGCATAACAACTATTTCGTCTGGTCTCCAATTATCCATCAACACTTGGTTATTTTCAGGATATCATCTATTTCATAGCTTAAGTATTCCGGTAATCACCTATAGTTGCCGGTGACACGAAATCACCGACCGCTACCGGTCTAAGCAGGGCTAAACATTTATTCAATCCTAAACCTAACAGGGTATAAGGATATAATAAGGTAGGCAAGGATAATAATAAATGCATCAACGATTTCACTCAACTCCTATAACATAATGCAACAATATCGATAACATATATATATTAAACTGCTTTCATAAAGTAGAAGACTTATGATGCTCCAGGGCTTGCCTTGCTCAAACGAACTCGGACGGTGGTCTGGACACTCCTAAAGGTCATCGACGGTGTCCTCCTTGGCCTGCACCTCCTGTGCGGGCTCCTCCTGTGGGACTTCCTTGATTGCTTCCGACTCAGCTGCTACCGATTCCTCCTGCGATCCTGTATGATGCATAGGTGTAAGTGATTATGCAAGTGGTGCATCAGATGAGATGGCATATGATGATCATGATTGCATACAATGTAGATAAACATGTTTAGCTTTATTAGACAGAGTAGATGTAAAACTCTTCTACTAGGTAGTCAATATCATCTAAAAACATGTACCATAAGTATATATCATCTACTGCATTCTCTTCTACCACTAACTACCACCATGCACCCTAACTACCATAAAGCCACACACAGGTGCTACTTATACTAACACCGCAACAACTATCCTAACATGCCAAGTCATAACAGCAAGTTAAGATGCTTCAAAGATACACTAAAACTACACAATTCAACTAATCATACAATAATAAGGTTATTTTTATTTTATTTTAAACTAAGGTTACAATAGCAACATGTAATTCTGCTGCATAGAAAAATCTAGAAACATTATAGCAGCTTCTTCATACTATAAGTAGTCTACCATAAAATTTTCATTGCATTTAGATAATTAAAACAGCCTACACAAAAATAACAAGCTATGATGGATAAATAAGCTTAAAAATACTTTGTACTGTGAAAAGTATCAAACAACAGATTTAGTAGTTTTTCCATGATCTACATAGTCTACAATCACTGTACAAAAAGTTTCACATACATGTTTTATACACAATTTTAGCTCTAGCAATTTTACAAGAAATAGCAAATAAATGCACATAAATTAGATAGCCATATTTTTCTACAGAACATGCATGACATATAATTTTCATAGAAAGTGCATCACATGACTACATCATTTCACATTTTTCTGACCTATATTATATTTACTATGTATTTTCCAAGAAATCGGCATTTTAATCATTTTAATAAAGCTACATATAAAAATATCACAAAAATGACCTTTTACATTTTTAACAAATAGATCCAGTCATAAGAAGTCTAACAAAACTTGTCTCACCCAATTTGGAGCAATATTTCTCAAGATATGAATTTTAGAAGCTTTTTCACAATTTTTGGAAATGATTTTTCTTTTAAAACCGAATCTAAAACGCTGGGTATACCCGGTGCAGTGCACCCACGCGGGCATAGGGGGACACACAGGCGGGCTCGGGGTCAATGGGGACCCCACTCGTCGGACACACACCCCAGGGGAGGGCTTGACTGGCCGAGATCTCGCCGTCGGCGAGGTCACCGACGGTGATGTCCTCACCCTCACACTCTACGTTGCGAGGCAGACTCAGCGGACCCACTAATGCAGCTAAAGAGGCTCGAGAGCGAGCTCGCCGTCGCCAATGGCGGGATGGCGGCGTGGCTCTATGGCGGTCGGCCATCTCCGGCCAAGAGACGGCACGGGGCGTGGCGCTCGAGCACTGGGGAACCGAGGCGAATGAAATGCGTGCAAAAAGAAGGGAAAATGTGGAGCGAAAAGGGGGAGTCCACGGAGCGGAGCTCTCCAGTGAGCTCGGCCGTGCTCCGGCGAGCGATTCCCATTGAAAGAAGCCTTCCCACGGCTTACCGAGGCGAACGCGGGATACGCGGGGTGGAGGCGGTGCTCGGGGCGAGGTGTAGCAGCTGACGATGAGCGGTGGTGGCCGGAACGGCCAACTCCGGTGAGGGCGCGCGCGGCGTGCGGTGGCAGAGCTCGCCTGCGCTTGCTCTGCTGCTGCTGGCTCGGTGGGGAAACAAATGAGATGGAGCAGGGGGAGGCAGAAGCGGCGCTTCGGGTGTAGGTGAGGCAGGAGGGGCGCGGGGGCCACCGGCGTACACGCGGTGAGCGACGGCGACGGCGTACGGACACGCGGCCGCCGAGCTCTGTGGCCGGTCGGGGCACGGCGCGCGGGCGCGGGCGAGAGCGCGGGGCGGACGTAGGAGCTGGGCCGGGCCGACTCCGCAAGCAGGCTGGAAGTGAGGCGGTGGCTCAACTAAAGGTAAAATTGATTTTTCTTTTTCTTTTCTTTCCCAAATTCATTCAAATGAAATTTTGAACCCTTTCAAAACAGTTTCAAAAATTGGACCCAAAATAGAAGTTGTTCAGAAAAATGTACTCTACAACTTTGTAAAAAGAAGCTAAGTCAAATTCTCAATAGATTTTGAATTATATATTAAGAGTCAATTTAAGCCCTATTCCTATTATTTGAACTTTTATTTAAAATTCAAATTTTCACTTAGGTTTGAATACCAACTTTGCTTCTATTGACATTCTAAACATTCTAGGGTATTTTTAGTGACCTAACATGCCTTGTAACATCTCAACTTAGTCACCACACAAGCACAGGAGAATTTAAAACATGCATTTTAATTACTTTACATGTGATGATGATTTAAAATGCATGAGTGCTTATGCTGATGAAATAAGATTAAGTATTAATGTAATGCCTTGATGCAAGCTTAACACCTAGGGTGTTACAACAATCTTAAGTGGACTAATATGTGTTTGAGTGAGATACACAGGTGATTAGTCCACAAGTACATCATGTGTGAGCAACCTATGCCATGGAGATAAAATGACTTGGATATGTTATAAGGCTCACACATGTGATGAAGGAGCTCATTGCATATGAGACATGACATTGAGTCATGTGACTAAGGTGGAGAAGATTAAGACAAGACTTGGCTTGATGGACCAGTTGCAAGTGTGAAGGGCAAGTCTAGTGAGGACTTGGCACCGATGGACCAAGACAATAGAGAAGAGCAAGTGAGGTCAAGATCGAACCAACAAGGTCATGTGATGATATAAAGTGGATCATATCATTTGTGATTATGTTGGTGCATGTGTTGCATCGATATTGGAGGAGATGAAATAGAATGCGCGAGGCAAAGGTATAGGGCATTTCATTTCACCAGTCATAGGTGTGTAGAGAAGTTCATGACCAGGTTTAGAATAGATAGTCGTACTATCAAGAGGGGCGAACTTATTTGCATATCGGTCATATAGTGCCACTTGAGTGATCTAACTTTGCATCGTTGCTAGGATCGAGTGGCGTGGTGAGTTAAGTGACTAATCCTTTGAAAAATATTTGTGAAAATGCTAACACACTTGCACTTGGTGGTGTTGGCACATTTGCAAAGAAGAAGTTGTTGGAGTTGAATTGGATTAACTTGGAGAAGAGAGAAAGGTTTTTCGATGTGCTCCGAACTATGTGATGGCTCTTGGATTAGAATTCTGAATTGATCCATTATGTTTTGGATCAAATATGCAAGTGGGATGTGTAGCCCTCTGAATAAGCTTTCTAAAATGTCCAAGATTATCGAAATCGGACTTCGGAGCTAAGAGTTATAGCCGTTTTAGCGCTGAAAGGTCTATGACCAGACTTGGTGACCGGACGCGTCCGGTCAGTACCTGCGGTCCGGTCAAGAGTCCGGTTAGTGTTTTTAACGCATGCAGGAGCGACTGGATGCACGGTGAGTCCGGTCAGTGATGACCTGATGCGTCCGGTCAACAAAAGAGCTCTCTGAAACCTTTCTAGAAGTGGTCGAACTCTGATAGAGTCGAGTCCGGTCATAGGAGAAAGGGGAGTCTGGTCAGTTGTGCAGAGACGCGTTGGTGACCGGACTCAGCCTGGCGCATCCGGTCGCTAGACCTAGGTGTGTCCGGTTAGGAGTATGCGCTTGCGGGAGTTAGCCGTTGGCGAGCAATGGTCATCTTCGAACATCTAGTACACGTGGCGCACGAGGAGCGACCGAACTCTGCAACCTGCGCGTCTGGTCACTGCAATAGCGAGTCTGGTCAGTATGGAAAGTGCCCAATGAAGGGGGTAACGGCTATCTTAGCCCTTGGGTCTATAAAAGGAGTGTGTGGCCGGCCTTGGCACATGCTTGGCACCCTTGGGACTTAGTGTCCATGCTTGGGGAGTACTAGGAGAGCCTCTAACTCACTTATGCTTGCAAGTGTGTGAATCAATTATGAGTGAGTGATTCTAGTGTGATTGCATTGAGAGATTGCATCGAGTGGCACTAGGTGTTCGAGTTGCAAGCCGGTGGTGCTTGTTACTCTTGGAGGTTGGCACCTCCTAGATGGCTTGGTGGTGGCCTCCATCAAAGCACGCAAAGAAGATTATGCGGTGCTCTAGAGAAGTGATTGTGAGGGGTATTGTGCTCACCCCGAAGGAGCTGCGAAGAGCAACTCTAGTAGAGCGTGTCGTTGAGCTATCCTCACTTGGTTCATGGGGTTCTTGCGACGCCCAATGTGTGGGCTTGGTGTGGTGCCAATTAGCCGTCGAACCACTAAGTGAACGGTCAACACAACGAGAACTAGTATGTTGACAAGTATGTAAACCTCAGGATAAAAATCATCATGTCATCCTTGTCTTCCCGTTGGTTTGCAATCCCTTACACAAGCTTGTAATTACCTTTATATACATTGTGCTTGTGTATTTGCTCTTGTAATTAGTTGACTTGTGTAGTTTGCTAGTTACCTTCTTACTTGTGTAGCATAGAAGTAGCTCCCTTGCGTAACTAATTTGGTTTTAGTAACCTTGTTAGTTACATTGCTTAGTTTGTGTAGCTCAGTGATTTTCGCTCTCTAATTTGGCTTGTGTAGCCTTGTTATTGAGCATTGTCAATGAGCTTAGGAATTTTGTGCTTTTGCTTACTAGATTGTGTAGGAGCTCCCCCAGTTGTATGAAGTACTAGTTGCATAGGTTTGTGTGACCTTGCAAGCTAGAATTGTTAGGTGAGCTCTAGCTAGCCTGACACCTTTGTTGCCTAATTAGGATCTTTATAAGGTGCTTGTGAACTTAGATAGAGAGTCTTAGCTACATCGATAATTTTAATTTTATATTTGTTTCAGTTAGCCGGCGCGATTAATTTTAGAAAGGACTATTCACCCCCTCTAGTCCGCCATCTCGACCCTGCACCTCTAACATGGGATCGACTCATGACAATTTCAGCGCTGTAGTTTCTGCTTGGCCCCAACGTCCATCTAGCGATTGCTTACTGTGTTTCCCATATTTGCCCATTTCAAAGCGTGTTTTACAGTAGAAAATGGGGCGTCGGTTTTATGTTTTCCCTGCGTGTTTTCCGCAGCTTAATTTCGATGTTTTACTTAGTTTTTTTAACAGTACGTACCAGCAAACTTAATGTTTCACCAAGCATTTTTCCTGTTGATTTTGAATTGATTAACATTTTTGGCCCAGATCTTAGGCGCCTGTGTGGCTCCACCTTTGGTCCGTGCCACTTCAATAGGTATGTTTCTCTTGCGTACGGAGGGCGTGTGCCTGTCTCTTCAGCGTTTCACTTCATTTGATCCTCTAATCCCCCATTCTTTGCTTTTGTTTCCTACCAGAATAGGCGCTCCTGACAGTAATCAGTGCCTTCAAACAACCAAGCGCTGAGATCTAGATCCCATTTCATGGACCTCATCATTATTATGGCCAAGGTGTTTGATCGAATAATGATGGGTTGGATTTGTATGGGATTAAACTCCAAGGACTTGAATTCGTGAATCTAGGACATGATAATTGTGCATGAATGTGTAACATTGAAATTACTTTGAGACCTGCATTTTTTTTACCTTATGTAACAAATTGTTATTTACTACAGGATGTTCCACGGACCACCAATATTGCATTTACATGTTATTGCACAATGTTTGGTGTATGATAGGTTTACATAATGACCTCATATATGTTACTTTTTTCGAAATTGTAGTTGGGCCTCAATGAATTGTGAAATATTCATCTGATAATTCTAAGTGGTCTTTGAGGTTGCATGGAAAGAACACAAGACAGTCGTAAACGTTACCAAGACATGTTTTCTATTTATAGAGCACGTATACTCTGTTTAAGTGTTACTCCACGCGTGCAAGGGTGCGCACATTGTACTAGTCTAATAAAAAATAGTGGTGAAGCTCTTGTCGTGCTTTCGAAAGGATAGTTGCAGGGCGAGCATGGTGGAAGATGAGTAGCCATTCCACTTAAAAATACTTGTATTCCTTTGGCATGTCGCTAGGCAGAGTCAATGCGGTACTTTAAGCCCGACAAATCCAAGTGGTTTATTTAACTCAAGATTGATGGTGGTGAATTTTGATTCATGGAAATATCTTGCCATAGCTATAAGACAGTGAATATGGCTGACTAGTGTCATAGACCAAGCCAAACAAAAAGTATCTTGGTTCCGAATTATAAGACGTTTTGGTTCTTTTTGTACATAAATTACTTTTGCTACGTATCTAGACATAATATGTATCTAAATGCATAGTAAATGCTATGTAACTAAAAAAGTCAAAACGTCTTATAATTTTATATGGAGGGAGTATATTTGAAACACAACACAAAAGCTCTGAAACTCTAGTTCATTTCTCTCTCACGATAGACTTGAACTCCGCTCTTGAGATTTTTGTTTCAAGAGGTTGCTTGAGGGATGACATTCTTCTCCTTAGCATGCTCGGAAAATTTCTCAGCAGTTGCAGCCAATGGTGCCGTGCTGACCATAGCTTCAAGTTCTGGGTGCTCATCATCAATCTCATACTCGATAGTCGACCTTATCACCGACGAGTTTGGCCCTTTTGAAATTACCTCAAACCGTATCATGTAGGCCAGGAACCCCAGCTTCAGAATGTCGCCATCAATGGCTTCTGCCTCCTTGATAAAGTTGTCGTTGTCAACTTTGATGAACTTCTCCTTGTAACTCTGCAGCCCAGGAATCCCTAGCAAGAGCAGAGCAGAGCAATTAAATGTTGCTACTACTATACTATATGTTAGCATATGCAATATCAAAGATTATGGCAGCCACGTGTCTTTATACAAATAAAGTTTGTCTCACCAGGAGGAAATGTTAGCTGCAAGATGGTACCAACACCGCCGTCGCCGCTGACGAGCTCGACCTTGGCGAGCACGTGCGGGAGCAGCTCCCGCAGGAGCTCCGCGGCGCGGAGCGTGCCGTAGATCGCCCACAGCTCGGAGGCAGGGACGTCGGCCTCGTGCTCGTGGACCTTGCTTCCCTTCATTCCTAGTTCCTCGGCCTTTCAGCTGCTGCGGTGTATGCGTTAGGTGAGCGGCCTGTGGAAGCTCTCCGGTGTGCCTGCTGCATATATAGACAAGCCAGGCTATACCGAAAGATGCTTATCTTTTCTGCTTGGGATCTCCAAGAGCTGATGTGGCCAGACTGAGCAAAGGCTGGCATTTGGCTGCATCTGCCCCTCATCAAGACGAACAAAGAGTTATTATTGCCTGATGAGCAGGCCTGAGATATTGATTACCATATGTTTGGCCGCCCTGAACCGGCCGAAGTCAGTCACTTCTTGTGTAGTCAGTCACTTGGCCGCCCTTATTTGTTCTTTTTAGCAAGCATGGCTGATTTGGGACGACACATTTGTTTGGATACAGTCCGTGTTTGCTCCCTCTCATCACAAATACTCGTCGCAACTGATAAATATAAATATATGTTTCTATGTTTCTAAATTATTAAATATTTTAGAAACTATTGGCAGCCGAAGCTTCAAAATTTTGATTGGATTTTGATCAAAGCATCAAATATTAGTGACCGAGTAGAGTATATCATGTTATCTGTTCTAATTGGTGTGTCCTTTATTTATTTGAGAAAGATATGTTGTGTCCATCTCTCTAATTAATTGGAGTGTCCTATTTACTTACTTATTTGGAAAAGATACTTGTGTCCCTCAAATACGACGGCACACGCTTTTGCATTTAGTTTTTGCCACTAAGCAGACATGTTTGCAAGTTAACTGTTTTTTCTTCTAACCCTAACTGAATTTTCTAAGTCAGTTTCAAAGTACCTCTTTTTCTCTTTAAAAATCTCCTATCTGTTGAGAATCTGGATTTGGTGTCTTAAGCAAAGTTGGAGAACAGATGTAGATGAACAACTTTTGTTCTTGGAGTTTTTCAAGTCGTTGAATGAAATCAGAAGAAAAAGGAGGGAGAAGAGGGTTGTTTTAGTCATGAACAGTGCAACATCATCACATGCTTCACCTCTGTGCTCGGCTGCTCACCGTCGGCCATCGCCCTTGCTCACAATTTCGCAGGCGTCTGATGCGCAGCTACTCCGCCTCGATGTTTCCAAGCAGAAGCTGGATAGCCTCGACGCTTTGCCCCGCTCCTTAAGCCGCCAAGCCGGCCATCGTCCTCATTTTCTCCTTTTTCTCACCGCCGTCAAGCTCTCGGTTCACCGGAGAAATTCGTCATCCTCGCTCCACCTCACCATAATTCATCTCACCTACCACCCCGCTTCACCCTAGCGCACCGTTTGCACCCATTAGCGCCACCTCTACCCACCGGAATAGCCCGAACGCGGTCGTCTTCATCCTCGGCATTCACCGCATCGCCGTGAGCTCCTCGCCGTGGCCAAGCTCTCCTCGGCATACCTTTGCTCCCTCTCTTTGGTGTTTTCTTTTCCCCATATCTCCTTGTTGCTCATCGACTTGATCTTTTCCGCAGGGGAGGTCCAGATGGGCCGGAACAAGTCCCCGCCGCCAGTTCACGCCGCCGTTCCCGTCCTCAACGTCGACGAGCCGTGTCTACTGCACCCCCGACTGGACCAGCAGCTGTATCTGACTTACGGTGAGCTCCTGAGTCGATATGTGTCCTCTGCTTAGCCTCTACCGGGCCATAGTGGCCGGAGCACCGCCGCGGTGGCGTGCTCTGCCTCGCCTGCCGTAGCCACGGTTGTGCGCGTAGTTTAGCCACGGTGCCTGACCAACCCCTTAGGCGCATTCGCGTGGACAAGTTGAGTATGCCGGAGGCCTTCATGCCACCGTAAAGCCCACCGTTGTGCGTGGTTGCGTTGCCGGAGCTCTGCCGTGCCACCATCGCTGCCGATGTGATGCTTCCGAGCCCTAACAAGTGAATCCTCCCCTCTGGCATGTTCACGAGGATGAGAGAAGCATGTAGAGCTAGAAAACATCACCGGAATAGCCACTGTTGATCACCGCTACTGTGCCAGAGCACAACCGACCCGCCGGAGCCGCCGTCGACCTCGCTGTCATGCAGTAGAGGTAACAAGGGGAGTACCTAGAGGTGCGTGAGAGAGAGATGAGTCGATAGGGCTAGACCGCACCGCCGGAGACCTCGCTGTCGGCGAGCTTTCGCCGATGTACCTAGTCGGCCGCCGTGGTCAGCGCGGAGGCACTGTTCATGTTGACCCGGGCCCGCTTGTCAGCCTCTGTGGCTGGCTGAGCTTGGGTGAAAAATGAATTTCTTCTTTTCTTTGTTTTCCATAAATGATTAAAATGTGTTTTTCTTGTTTAATTCATAATAAATCATAAAAGAAGGATAAAATTATGAAAATTTTTGTGTAGCTTCTTCATGATGTACTCTACCTAGGAAAAATATGAAAGGGTCAATTTCAATACTCTTGTCATGATCTAAAATTACCTCTTTTAATTAATAAATGTCACTTCCATGATTTTTATAGGTTAAAATAAATATCCAAAAATCATGAAATTATATATATATGCTTAATATGGTAAAATCAACCTACAAAAAAAGTTTGGATTTGTTTTGATAATAATAAATAACCCACATAAAATTGATGCTTTTATGTATTAATAAAATACCAAAAATGCTTTTCATAAATCATTAAAATGCTTTAAGTGTAATTTGGGATTGAGTGAAGACCTTGGAACATTTTTACCTTGTTGTTCCATGGCAGCTACTTACATGATTGTGCTCTTGTAATTAACATGATAATAACAAATAATAATGTTGCTTAGTGAAGTAATTAACTTGCTTAATTGTGAAGGAAAGTTGTACTCAAGTAGATAATCTTGTTAAATCATCTTAAACCATATGCTATCTCATGTATGTCATGTCATGTTTCATTATTCTAAAGCATGCATATTTATCTACATTTAGTGGACGAGAGTGGTGAAGTTAGTGTCGAGCAGTCCACAGAGGAGGGAGTTCACTCTGTGGAGGTTGGGCCTGAGGGTTGTGTTGCTGATTTCTCTAACAACCCCAACACCGCAGGCAAGCCCCAGAGCATATCACCACTTCTTTATGTTTTATAAATATTCTTTACATAAGTCTTATGTCTGTTGCATTAAGTATAGTAGGAGTTGAAAGTTTACCTCTGTTGCATTACCCGCCTTGGTTTTACTATCCGTATATCTTGCTATCTAGCTTAGGTAAAGAGGTTAGTAATGCTTAGCCTTGCTTAGTATAAATAGTAGTGTGGTGAGTTCACCATTCGCTAGGTTCTGTTCCTCAGGCTTTGGCCCGAGAGAGGTTTAATAAGAAATTTTATAATTGGAGACCGACGGAACACGGGATATGTTTCTGGTAGATGAGTGGACAGGTTTTTACTTGTCATGCTCGTTTCATTTGTGTTGATTAAGGATCGTTCGTTGTAGGCATGTGTGTGGTTGAGACCTTGTAGTACTGGCCACATACTCTGGTAAGCCTGATATCTCGGCTATTCCTTTATAAGAAAAGACAACTGCGCACTGGGAGTGTGGAGATGGTGAGAGTAATGTGTATCCATCCTGTGTTTCCACCAGGAGTGGCACGGGGAGGTGGAGTACTATGCTCTCAAGTAGCGCAGACCGATTCATGTTTTGGAGGATCCGAGTGAGGGTTGATATATGTAGGTTCGGGTCCGGACCTAGTCTTACATATATCGTGTGGTAAGGAAATCCCAGCTGGGCTAAACCGATTTGAATCGCCATTGCTTCTCGGAGAAGAAGACTCACCCTCTGACCATACATCATAGTTAATAAATGAAACATCTGTTTGATAACCTTCTGGCGATCTGGTTGAGAAGCGAATGTTGTATATCAGGTGCTAATGAGAGACTTATAATTAATTAACCTGAGCTAAAATATTGAAAGTAAGGATCCACCTTTAGTAAACTTTTCTGTAAAAGTTAATCTTTATTCTTGCTTCAATGTACCTTGTTTCTCCTTCTAGCCTGCATAGCATTGGAGTCTTTCTTTTAGTCAGTTAGGTCTTGTTGAGTACCTTTGTACTCAGGGTTTGTTAAACCCCTGTTGCAGGAGAGTCTGGTGAGCCATTAGGTTTTTGTCTCTGCGGCATGTCTGTGATAGAGGAGTCCTAGCAGTAGAGTAGTCCGTGAAGTGCACCCATGGGCAGGGTGAAGTTCTTTTGAGTGTAGTCTAAGTGGTACTTCTTTTGCTACCCACTGCCAAGAAGGCGAAACTATGGTTTGTAATAAACGTTTGGTTTATAACAACTTAATACTAGTTTATAAACTTAAAGTATCGTAATACTTCTGCCTTTTACTCTGATGTAATATATTTGTATATTTTGTACAACTGTTGTAATACTGCAATGCCTTCTATAATGGATCCTGCTCTAAAAAAGAGGAAACGTGGATGATTCGGGGTTTCCCGAGGACACCCGACAGACTACCAGAGTTGTCTGGCTTATATGTGTTGTACCAAAAGTATGTGGGACAATGGTAGGCACATGTGGGCCGTATGACTTGGACAGTTCTACCACAACTGGTATCGGAGCATGCCATTATAGTGGTTGTTGTAGTACTAATTTATAAAACTTCAAAAAGAAGTATGCAAATTAAATTCAAAACTAATTCAGGTCAAAAAGGTCTCTATCTAACTTCTTATTCTTCCTTAGGATGGCTCAAAGGGTACCGTATGTCATAACCAGACTGAGGGAACTGAAGGATTTCCAGCCTTGCTATGCGAGCTGATGTGGCATGCCAATTTCTCCTATGAGCCGAAGTATTTCGTCTACACCACCAAAATAGGCCCCTATCTGGTAGAATGTTGTGCTAAGGTTCTTCTTCATCCCTGTACCATGGAAGGTGCACCAGAAAGATCCCATATCTTTTCGGGTACTGGGAGTTCCACTGAAGCAGCAATCCAAGCCTGTGCCTATAATGCCCTCACTAGCATTAGGCGCAGATATTCGGAGCTTAACAATTCCTATACCTATGCCTATTTTTCATTTCAAGTCACCTAGAATGAGAATAGAGTTCTTTACCCACATCCTGACCAGGAGCCAGATACTAGGAGTGATAGAATGTCAGAGCTTATCCGAGCAATGGATGTTTCTTATCAATGCCTCAGTTCGGAATTAAACAAAGTCCGAAGGAGTTTGGGTGATATGACTGGAGAACTAGAAAATATCCGTAACTGCCACTCTTATCCATCTGTTGAATCCAGAGCACCCTTTATCTTTACCCCCACAGATCTTTTGCCTATGATTTACCTTCACCCAGTTGTTCAGGGAGAGCGATATCCAATCACTCCTGCTTGCACTAGTTGTGTACCCCCAGTGGAGTTGAGACAAGCTATGGGAGAACCTAGGAATCTTAGCCATCCCCTAGCACCCGAAGATACTGGTCACCCTACCTTCTATTGTGGTCTATCTGCTTTTCCCCGTCGTCTTTTGCACGTTTTTCGTATCACCATGAGGGTGGAGGATACGCATAAAAGGAAAGTTATGTAAGCGTGGGATAGCATGTGTAATATTGCCCTATGTTGTAAAAGCTTTAAGTGTGTTTTGTTGTTATTGCTTTTATGTAAAAAGAGTTGCTTAAGGTTTTGTAAGCAGGTTTGTAGTAATTGTAAGGACAAACATGCACCATATCATTACCATCTGTAATTACTTTTCCATTTATTAAAGTTTGGGGATAAGGAATTTGTCAACTCTATTCATGCTAGCCGTTCTTTTTACCAATGTTGATACAAAATCTAGCAACTAAAAGATACTGACTTCACTACAGAATGAGGAGTCATTCTGGAGCCACCGATATACCTAGTTCTTCACATGACCATCAGCCTACACCCCCACCTAACCCACCACCAGCACCTACTCTTGCTGATGTTGTGGCTGCCTTGATCAATATTAGTGCTGACAATGCCCGCATCCTTCAAGTGATGGCTCAGAACAATGGACCCATTGCTCAGGGTCATTAGAATCCACCTGCCAATGCTACATATGCTGACTTTTTCAAAACTCACCCTCCTATGTTCCTTAAAGCGGATAAGCCACTAGAGGTAGATGATTGGCTCTGTACCATTGAGCAATAGCTTAGTCTTATCCATTGCAATGATATCTAAAAAACCCTATTTGCTGCACATCAACTCCAGGGCCCTACTGGCGCCTGGTGGTCTAATTTCCTCGTAACTCATCCCCTAGGACATCAAGTTCCCTGGGCAGCTTTTTGTACTGCTTTCCATGCTCACTATATTCCCAAGGTGGCCTAGCTTATAGATTGATCCTATATAGATTCGTAGCCTCCCGTATTCCTGTGGGAAAAATATAAATTCGACACTTGGTACTCGACGAGCGAAGTGCTACGCGATAGTTCTGTGCGCTTACGGAATCCCTCCAATAGTGATATAAGAAGTGTCAACACCAGTCCTTCACTGAAACTTTATGTCTCATCCTTCATGATGAATCATCCGATGTTTGTGCAATGTGTTGGTGTGAGATCTCAAATGTATGTTCGTTACGCGTGAGAGATCTCCCCCACACTTATTCTTGTATCTGTTTTTATTTAAACAAAGAAGAAACAAAGTGAAAACAAACAAGGGCTCTGCTGGTTTGAACACCGGGGAGCCTAGAAAAATTATTCATAATTATTATTATTACTAATGTTATTAATTTTATATTTTATTTTTTATATTATTTTATTTTATTATATTTTTTATTTGTTCACCAGACCTTGCATACTCAAACAAGGCTAAAGTAATGTTTGCAAATTATCCTAGCCATGATTCATCTCCATCAAAGATTACTTCTATTACTTATAAATACTCAACTTTCATTAAGAAGGTCTTTTTAACCTAAGCACCACGCTTAATTTTAAAAGACCTATGGATGTACCAGGTGGACGCATCCAAACCAGAGCATATGACATAAACAAGAGAGGCACGAATATGATCACATGGAGACAAGTACGAGTAGAAGAGTTTGGTGAATATTTATTTACCTTTGTATACCTGAGTTTTACTTACCGGAAGCATGTGTGAATGAAAATTGTAAGACTGTTGCACCGGTGGCTTGATTGTGGTGGTGAGCAAAGGTTCTAGGGGGAGATCCCTCCTTTTCTATTCTTTTTATACTCTTTTTTTCTTCTTTGTTTCACTCATATTTTTTCCTTTTTGATATATATATTTTTCTCTTTTTTCAGCAAGGTAGAGCTGACATCATCATTTTTTAACCAAGATGGTCTTTAGTGTGAATGGAACATGTGGCGAAGCATCCTCCCCCACACTTGGACTTTTGTGTGAAAAGCCAAGTGTGTAGGATATGAGTCTCCTTTTGAGTGTGTTCCATTCCCAAAGATCATCATATGTAGTAGATGCAGCTCTCGTGATTTCATGCATCGTCTATCCCCTGTTCTTCTTGATCTTGACCTGGAATGGTTAACGACCAAGAATACCCGAAGGTGCATACTAACATGAAGACACGTTCTTGCTTTTATTAACAAGGAAAGTTGTTTTTTATGATAATCCGGGGTACCTCTCGGCAGTGCTTTGTTTTATGGTCACAAGTTCGACCATGGGGACTTTCTCTCGCAGCTATCAATGGTGGTATAGTTCCCAGCTTTACCACCGAACATTGGGCATTTTTGTTCAAGCTACAAGGTTAGTGCCACATTACAACTACGAGATCTGTAGTACTTGTGATAAACAAAGACATCTACAACCATCCTCCTAAAAAGTTTGCAAATGAGGAGTGATGGGTAATTGTCTTCCTCATAGAAGAAAGTGGTACTATGCACAAAGAACCCTGGAGACTCAAAAAGTGAGCATGAAACATGAGGGGTCTTGAAAGAGAAATTTTCATGCTCAATGGTGGAATCTTTCTCCTTAGTCTTCAGAGCTGGTGCTTTGGGCATGTCCATAGCACAAAACCTTTCATGTACGATCAATGTTGAATCTCGATCACCATTGAGAACAATGCTTGGAAGGCCAGAGGGACATGGCTTGGGTTTGAGCGAGGTTGGCGACAGATGTTCAGTTTCACTAGAAAGCCTAGGTGAAATGAACGGGGAAATGAACTTTGCCTCCTCGAACCGGTCATGGTTGGGAATATGCTTCGCCATGGGACTTTTGGGACAAGGGATTGGGTGGCAGAAGCAGTTATTCCTAACTTTTTATCAAGGCTCCCATCAGAAGGTTTTACTTGAAAAAGTTTTTCAACGAGGTAGCGTACGAGCAGATCAAACTCAAGGATGGCATAGATATGAAAATCTAGGTAAGCTTCGGTTCCGTTAATTATGATTGGCACAACCCTAGCAATCCCACAACATTTGAAAAATAGTCGCAAAGGACTTTTGAAAAGTTTATTGGTCGGGACTAGCGGCATGTTACCCAAAATGTTTTTCGCTAGGAATTCTGACATGATACTAGTCCCGACTATGGGGTTGTGCAGGGCTTCTAAGTTTGTTCCCCTTAACAAGCAAGGTATGGTCATGGAAGGTGAAAGAATCTGAATTGCTTCAGAAGAACGTTTACTTCTATTAACCATTCCTTAGGTGGTTCCATTCTAGAGAAAACTTCATTTGTGTGTTTTTCGTGCCGTGATAACTTCGAGGTATTGCCAAAATCCTTGAATTCAATAGGGAACTCTGAAAGATGAAGCATTGTTTCCTTCGGTGTTTGTGGTTCGGGTGGGGGCTCATAAGTCAAACCTATGGATGGTATGTGGTTGGATTCGACAAATGAGAACTCATCAACACTCGACATGACTTTTGCTTGGAGGGTTCTAGGGTTCATGATGGAAGAAGCATGTTTAGCTATGAAGCACTCAAGGAATTCTACTTGTTCCGTCATGGTTTTATGTGTAAAATGACCTCCGATAGTCATGTTTAGGCATAGGTCAGCATTTATGTCAATACCTAAACAGAGGAGTCGCAGCAATATGCTATCGACTAAAGACAAGTCTGAGCCGGCATGTATTAACTTTGAAAACCAGGCCTAGGCTGCACCTATAGACTCATTCTCATGTTGCTCGAAATCAAGGATCGTCCTTGGTAGAGAGCCGATACGGGACATGGGGAAAAAAGCAAGACAGAATTTGTTCTTAAGTTCATTCCGGTCCCCATTCGTACTCTCTATGGTGTTTGTGTACCATTGCTTCGCCCTCCCCATGAGGGAGAAGGGAAACAATTTTCACCTTAGAGTTTCTTTTGTCATGCCCGAGATGCTCAGGCATGAACATATTTCCTTGACATCTAGCAGGTGTTGACAGGGGTTTTCACTATCGTGCCGTGAGAAGGGTAGTGCTCGAACCATGGCTATCAAGCCAGGGTGGAGTTCACAGCCAGATGAACGATTAGGTTTTAAAGGTGGCTTAGGGAACCCCCCCCTTCAAAGCAGAATGGTATGGAATTGAGATTGGCTTCATGATAGAAAAGATAAAAGAAGACTATTTTTGTTTTTATAAAAAGAAAAGATATAGATATGAGGACTAACTAGGTTCGAAGAAAATAGCAACCGTTCCTCGGCAACAACACCAAAAATGCTTGTTGGTATTTCCTAACGCATACGGAAATAATCTGCAAGTGCACGAAATTACTGTTGTAGCATTTCACCCGGAAGTATTCAGGGTATTGTATTCTCCACAGAGAACGGAGGTATTCTTCTAACTAATTCATCCAAAGACAACACAAGGGTAGAGTTGGTAGAAAGTTGAGAGGATTCCTATGGGTTAGAGTCTAATGATAGACAAACTCTAGTATTACTTGCTTACCAGATCGCATCTGGTCTGCCAAGTGATGCCGGCCTGTAGCTCTACACCGTACCCGAACGTGGAGGATTACGAAGGACGGACAGGACTATCACCACCTGCCACCTACCCCTCAACCGGAGGATATGAGGCAAACGAAGGTAGCCTCTAGCCTAGACACCACATCTACGCTATCGACTACTACTCTAGCGTCGTACAGGGTGATCTATCTTTATCGGGAACCCTCTACTAGAGCATCCGCCACAAGGACAGACAATGATCCCGTAAACAAGTAAGAGCAAAGCTTAACTATGAAAAGACTTTTATACCAAAGTAACCATGAACACTCACTTAGTGGGAGAACCCGATGAAGTATAGCACAGGTGTTCGTTGAGGTACAAGACGGGGAGACACCGACAAGTCCGGCGCTTCCCCAAGCTCTCCCTCACATCTCTCTGACTATACAACTCTAGATAGCTATGGCTTAAGCCTTTGAGTGTAGCTCTTGTGGTGTTGCTCTTCCTCCTTGTGGTGATGCCAATGAGAGGGGTGAGAGCCTCCTTTTATAGGTGGAGAGGAGGGGTGTCTTTGAAAGTTGTCTCATCCCTACATCGAAAGCACCAAACCACCATGAAGATGCGTTGAACTTGGGCAGGCACCTATGTAACCTCATTGGCAAGGCGATAAGAGGTAGCCCGCCAAAGATGGGCCCAAGGCGTGCCAGACAGGGTGCGGCTACACCCTGGAGGTCTCGTTTCGGCCCAATCTTTGTTCTGTTGGCCTCCAGGACTGCTAAAAGGTCCTTGTTTGGTTTTGGTAATTGAGTGACAACCTTAGGTGGACTAATTATGTTTATGTGAGATACACAGGGAATTAGTCCACAGGTGATGGTGTCATGAAGGAGCTCATTGCATATGAGACATGACATGGAATCATGTGACCAAGGTGGCGAAGATCAAGATGAGGCTTGGCTTGACGGACTGGTTGCAAGTGTGAAGGGCAAGTCGGAGGCTTTGGAGCGATGGACCGTGGGGCGGTGAAGTTTGAGCAAGATTTGGTACCGATAGACCGACGCAACGGTGAAGAGCAAGTGAGGTCAAGATCGATGGACCAACAAGGTCACATGATGATATGAAGTGGATCATATCATTTGTGATATGGTTAGTGCATGTGTTGCATCAATGTCGGAGGAGATGGAGTAGAATGCGCAAGGCAAAGGTATAACCTAGGGCATTTCCATTTCACCAGTCATAGGTGTGTAGAGAAGTTGATGACCGGGTTTAGGATAGATGGTTGTACTATTAAGAGGGGCAAACTTGTTTGCATATCGGTCATCTAGTGAAACTTGAGCGATCTAACTTTGCATACGTGCAGGATCGAGTGGCGTGGCAAGTTGAGTGGCTAACTCCTTTAAGAAAATGATTGTGAAAATGCTAACACACGTGCACAAGGTGGTGAACACTTGTTGGTGTTGGCACATTTGCAAAGAAGGTGGAGTTTGAGATGACTATTTTCCTTTACGCCGAAGTCGAGAATTGGAGGCGAAGTCATGGAATGTTTTCAAGCTGAGAAGTGCGCGTCGGACGCGACGCTCGGTAGCAACAGACGCTGGCCCTGGGAGCATTAGACGCGGGTTCAGCGTCTGGTGGCTAACACTAAGTGATGGCATGCTGAGGAAGCGGCGTCGGACGCCGCTGTGGTCGGGTGACAGACGCATGATGTCAGCGTTTGTTGTGAGTGGCGTCAGCAGCGTTGCAAGCCTGGGCAATGACAGACGCGGAACTGCGTCTGATGCCCACTCGACGGACGTGTCTGATGCTCATAGGGAGGATTTCGGACCTCTTTGTACCGCGTCTAGTGCGGAGGTGGCGCGTCTGGTGGTGTGTCATTTGACGCATCCGACGCGTTCGTCTGAAGACCATTGAAGTTAGTCGACCGTTGGAGATCAATGGTTCTCGTTCAATCGAGGACACGTGGCGAAGATCGGTCACGGGCGGCTGTGGAGCGTCAGACGCTAGCCGCGTCTCTTGCGTAGGCATCAGACGCATCTGATGCCCCTGAAAAACACCTAGTGAAGGGGCAACGACTATATTCGTTCGTGGGGTTATAAATAGAAGTGATGGCTGGCCTTAGCTGGGGCTTGGCACCCTTGGGACTTAGTGTCCATGCTTTGACAGTGCTAGGAGAGCCTCTAACTCACTTGTGCTTGCAAGAAGTGCGAATCGATTGCGAGTGAGTGTGATTCTAGTGCGTTGTATCGTGAGGATTGCATCGAGTTGCAAGCCGGTGGTGCTTGTTACTCTTGGAGGTTGCCACCTCCTAGACAGCTTGGTGGCTTGAGGCTCCGTTGAAGCTCACAAGAAGATTGTGCAAGGCTCTGGAGAAGATTTGTGAGGGGCATTGTGCTCGCCCCGTGGGAGCCACGAAGAGCAACTCTAGTAAAGCGAGACGTGAAGGGCGACAAGTGGTCCGGCTGGGTCAAGTGCTAGAGCTCGTGGCTTGGAGGATCCCCATCTTGTGAGTGGATGTGCGGCACCCGCTGAGGGTTTGACTCTTGATAGTCAATTAGCTCGTGATCCAATAAGTGGGTGCATCGCCACAACGAGAAGAGCAAGAGGACCGGCAACAACCTTGGAGCTTGTCTCAACGGGCACTAGCGTGTTGGCAAACACGTGAACCTCGGGATAAAAATCATCATGTCAACCTTGTTCATCCCGTTGGTTTGCAATCTCCGAAACACAAGCTTGTATTACTTTCACATATATACTTTGTGCTTGTGTAGTTGCTCTCATATCTAGTTGTGTTTGTGTAACCAGCTAGATATCTTCTTGCTTGTGTAGCTTAGAAGTAGCTCCCATTGAGTAGCTAATTTGGTTTGTGTAACCTTGTTAGTCACATTGCTTGGTTTGTGTAGCTAAGTAATTTGCGCTCTCTAATTTGGCATTGGTTGCCTTGTTATTGAGCTATACTAGTGAGCTTAGAAGCTTTGTGCTTTGCTTACTAGAATTGTGTAGGAGTTCCCCAGTGCTTAAAGTACTGGTGCATAGGTTTGTGTGACCTTGCTCTAGAAGTGGTTAGGTGGGCTCTTGCTAAGCTTGGCACCTTAGTTGCATAATAAGGATCTTTGTAAGGTGCTAGAAAACATAGATAGAGGGGTGTAGTTTTGGCTAGACCGATAATTTTAATTCCGCATTTGTTTCAGTTAGCCGGCGTGATTAAATTTTAGTAAGGACTATTCACCCCCCTCTAGTCCGCCATCTCGACCCTACAACTGCATGGGGCACTCCTACAAAGTTTGGCCCTATTTGGTGCATGTTTTCTTTGTGTTTTGGGCCTTTTTCTCCTCGTGACAGGACCCTGATTCTTCTAATGTTTGTCCTCTTTCCTTGGGCTTGTGTAAAATGATGTCCGTTCTTCGTTCTTTTGCACATTTGTAGCCCTCTTATGTGTGATTCCACGAATGTCCTCCTGCAAATGGTAAATCACCAAAATTCATAGAATTCGTTAGTTTGAAAGTCCTATTTCTAGTTTTGGTGTTTATATGCTATGATTTTATGTGAGAATTGGTGGTTCTAAATGTGCGTTAAGGACCGCCAACATTCGGCACCGCCCTAATGAACGGGTAATAGGTCCTACTCCAGTGCTGGCTTTTTTATTGATTCGAGTCGGCGAGATTGCAAGATTACAATGTGGCTATGCCTATCGAGATCGGAATGAATTACAATGCGGGAGCCCCAGGCTATTTATACTCGAGATCTACTTGCCCTACAAGCTAGGAAGTCGTGCCCTGATCGAAGTCTTGGTATTGTCCGGAGATATCCTTCCTTAATGTGGGTGTCGCTTGCCTTATCTGCTTGCCAGCGGGCCATCCTAGATCCGGAGTTTGTTAGCTTCGAGTCATCTTTGATCTGGGGCGATGACCGACAATCTGATAGTCAGGATTCGCGGGGGTATGGCATCGACAATACCTTTGCCTTGAGTCCATTTTATTTTTTCTCTTTCTCCTTTTATCCAAGCTTGAGCACTTGATCATCACCATAACTATCATCATCATCATGATCATCATTCACTTGCTCCAATGCTTGGTATGTACTAATCTATCTCATATTCACTTAGAGCCAAATGTTAGTACTTAAGGTTTCATCAATTATTCAAAACCAAACTAGGGCTTTCACTGGAAAGTAAGGGGCCTCTCGCCCTGGTATGGCCGGGGGCTAGGGCCACCGTGCTTCCGTGCCTAAGGGTGGGTCAGTGACACCTCGCCCCACTGCGCCCCGCCATTGGTTACCTCGCGACGCCGTGAGAGAGAGGTTTCAAGAGAGAGAGAATGGATGTGTGGATGGCTTGATCGAGATTAGCACGAGAATCGAACAACCGAGAATTTCGGATAACGTGGACAAATATGGTGCCGAAGAGGATGAGACAAGATTTGTATAGTAAAATATTCTAAGAGTGCTATCTTAGGAGTTACCATGCATTATTATGGTAAAAAAATAATTCTTAGGGCAGCTAGAGAAGGGTCACTGCGAAATTGTCTGCTGGCGTTTTTTTAAAATAAAAGAGATTATTGAATTTACTCTTCTTCACGTTTAAATAAACTTTAGATCAAAGATCTGTAGATAAAAATTGTGACCGTGTTCATTGTGCACATCAGTTCGCTTGGATTGCACGTTCATTACTAAAAATGTCAAAGGGCTTTTTCGCATAATATCCAAGGACACGTTTCCTCGCGCTAGGCCTCCACGAGGGCGTGGAGCGTCTCTCGTGAGCCCAATTCGTTGTGGGTTTTAATAAGGAATCTGATTATTGAATTTACTCTTCTTCATGTTTAAATAAACTTTAGATCAGAGATTGCAGATAAAAAGTGTGACCGTGTTCACTGTGCACATCAGTTCGCTTGGATTGCGCGTTCATTACTGAAAATATCAAAGGGATTTTTCGCATAACATCTAAGGACACGTTTCCTCGCGCTAGGCCTCCACGAGGGCGTGGAGCATTTCTCGTGAGCCCAATTCGCGGTGGGTTTTAATAAGGAACCTGATTATTGAATTTACTCTTCTTCATGTTTAAATAAACTTTAGATCAGAGATATGTAGATAAAAAGTGTGACTGTGTTCACTGTACACATCGGTTCGCTTGGATTGCGCTTTCATTACTGAAAATGTCAAAGGGCTTTTTCGCGTAACATCTAAGGACAGGTTTCCTCGCGCGCTAGGCCTCCACAAGGGCGTGGAGCGTCTCTCGTGAGCCCAATTCACGGTGGGTTTTAATAAGGCCCTTCACAGCGTACTAGTAGTGCTGAAATTTTTTTCGATACACGTAGGCTCATGGGAACTGGCATCATCAAGCCACAGTGTGCAAGCATCACTTTTGGTCTCACAAACGAAAAAAGCATTCATATAAAACACTACATCAATCTATCTGACGTACAGAGTACTAGGGCTGTGTTCACTTTCAAAATATTTGGGGGAAATATTCCTGTAGCACTTTCGTTGTTATTTGGCAAAATTTATCTAATTATGAATTAATTAGGCTCAAAAGATTCATCTCGAACTTTACAGATAAATTGTACAATTAGTTATTTTTTACCTATATTTAATGCTCCATGCATACGTTTAAAGATTCGATGTGACGAGTGACAGAGGAAATATTTTGGGAAGTGAACACAGCCTAGCTAAAAGCATCTAGCTTGATTATTTAATTCACAAGGCAGTACTAGTCAGCGGAGCAACTACTTGATCCGTTCTAGAAATTTCAGGCATTGGCATCGGTTGCTTTAGTGCATATAGCGGTGCTCAGATTTTCTTCCTCTTCTTTTTGGCACTGCTTAAGCTATACACTGCAGAGGGTCTAAGAGCAGCTCCGAGAGCCTTTCTAAATCTCACTCTCTAAATCAGCATTTAAAGAGTCATTTGCATAAAAATCGATTTCTATATCTTTTCACTTTTCAACAGCTTTTCTATATCACATGCGCACTCTAGAGAGCTATTCCCATCTTTTATTTTTGGCTAGCGAAAAATTCAGAATAGAAGATGGCTATATTTAGATGACCATTTAGAAAAGCAGTTATAGAGTAATTTTTGGAAAAAGTCTACTTAACCCCTGAGCTATCAGCTAGTGTTTAACCTACACCTCAAACTATAAAACCGTATGTTTTACATCCTAAACTTTTCAAAACCATTCAAATTACACCCTGGAGCTACAGTAACGGTGTTTTGACTTTTTCTTTTTCTATTTATTTCCGCTGAATCTTTAAAAAATCATAGTAAATCACAAAAAAAATCATAAAATAGAAAATCTAATTTTATTGGACTCCACATAAGTAGATCTACACAATAAATATATAATATAGTATGCTTTAATACAAATTTTTTCTGTAGCTTTAAATTAGTTAGAAAATCAAATTTTGTCTGTAATTAATTGGAATAATTCATAGCTATAGCTTTTATGGTCCAATTATGGTTAAATTTTTATAGTGAACTAATTATTGTATGCTTGAACTATAGTAAAAATTTCATACTGATTGGATCATGTATATTTTAGTTATAGATTTATTTATATTTAACAAGCATAAAACTAAATAAATTTATAACTAAGTTATATATGATTCAATGAGTATGAAATTTTTACTATACTTCAAGCATATAATAATAACCCCATCATTAAAATTTTACCATAATTGGACCACAGAAGCTGTAGCTATGAATTATTCCAATTAATTACAGATAAAATTTGATTTTCTAACTAATTTAAAGCTACAGAAAAACTTTGTACTAAAGTATACTATATTATATGATTTTCTAACTATAATTTTTCAAAGATTCAGCAGAAATAAATAGAAAAAGAAAAAGTCAAAACTGCCGAGACTGTAGCAAAATCATAGTTACTGTACCAAATCCGCCATGCAAAACCGCTCCAGAGTGTAATTTGAACGGTTTTGAAAAGTTTAGGGTGTAAAACAGACGGTTTTATAGTGAGGGGTGTAGATTAGACATTAGTTAATAGTTCAGGGGTTAAGTAGACTCTTTTTTGATAGTTTTTTGTCAAAATCTCTGTTTCTACGTTTAGGAAGAATGTGAGTGTCTTGGAGATCTCTAACGAACCTGATGCCCCAGCCAGAGCTATTGGGCTATTTCCCTTTCCCCAAAGCCCCAAAGCCGCCGCCGCCGCCCCTCGCTGTGATGCAAATCCTCCGCCCTATTCTACGTCTCGTCCGACATCCTAATGTTGCCACCTTTCCTGCCCCGATTCACCGCTTTTCCTGCCCCTCGCGACCTCTCCTCTCTCTCATGGCATGTGCAACTCCTTGCTGGTGGCCATCAGCGCACGCGCAACGAATTTCCGCACACATGGTGTTTGACAATCCATCTGTCCGTCGGGTACCTCGGTATGTTTTCTTCTCCTGATGCTAAAGTTTGTGCCTTTACTTCGTTTCTGTAGTTTGATTGTGGCCAACTTTGGGCTTTTATTTACCCTTCTCTGTTTTGAAGGCAAATGGGGGGATATGTGGTTTCTCGTTCTGATGCTAAAGTTCGCGCAGTTTTAGTTTTCGGGTCTAGATTGTGACCAACGTGGAGTTTTGATTTTTCCTTTCTATGTCGGTTTTCGAAGGCAGGTGGGGGAATTTACTAGTTCCGGCTACCTGCTCGGCCGCCGTAGTTCCCCTAAGAAGTTTTTTTTTCTTTTCTTATCCCATATGATTCCCAAAGCAGACAAAAAGAGATCGAAAAAAATAGAATCGATTTCAGGCTTAGATAATGTTACTTACGATTTCAATGCTCACTGATGCTACCATCTTATTTTTAGTCAAATGCTGATATTGGCTTTTTATGCTCTCTGATGATTAATGATAGATTTCTTCCTGAACCTTGTAACATGGCCACCATCAGTCGAGTAAAAGACGATGAGTCTTTTAAGCCAGACATGGGGGCATCCGGCTCTTCTGCCAACGTTATTATTATATCCGAGGACAACAAGCATTCTGCGGACATCCAGGGCATGAAAAACATTGATACCAGTGGCACAATCTTGGAGGTTATAGCTCGAGATGACAGAAGCGATAAGGATGCTTGTAGGGTCACCTCAGAGGTCAAATATGTCAAACGTGATACATCAGGGCAAATTGTGAAAGGAGAGCAAAGGAGCGCAATGGAAAATCAAAGGGGAGAAATCGTTGCCAGTGACGAGAAAAAAGTCAGTGATGATGAAGAATACACTGTGAATAATATACTTGCAAAAAGTAGGCACCGTGATGGTTCCATATACAGGGGTATGGATACATGGTGGAAAAGGGTCTATCTTATTGCAGACCATAAGGAGAGTAAGTGATCAATATATCTTTTTGTATTTTTAATTTGTTGTTGTTGTTGTTGTTGTTATAGATATGATTTGTTTCCTTAAGCATAGCGTATCTCTTTCCATATCCTACAACCACATATTTTATTGTGATCCTAGACATTATTGTATACGAGCTGTGTGCGACATTCCCCCAAACCTTCATCGCCTTGCACTCTTTTAGTTATGAGATAATTGCACTAGAGATCCTCACACTTGGATGAGAGTAGCACATCCACCCCAAACCATGAACTTTACTTTTGCAGGCACTTCAACTTTCACCGTTTGCACAAATAGGAATCTGCGCTGCTACCTGACAGGAGAGGCTGAGGTGGCATACATATAGAGTTTTATTGACATGGGCTAGTACCTTATTCCATGCTATGTAGTTAAATAAATGCCCAAATGACCATGTGGATCTGAATAATATAGTGCCTTCTCCCTGAAATTTGCTTCCATATCAAATCATGCTGCAACAGGTGATCATTAGAGTCTTTGAGCATGTACATGAATGGCAGAATACACAGGAAAATGATAGATATAAGCGTAAATAGCAATATAAATATGGGCATTCACACTGCTGTAGTTATGATTAGGTTTAAAGTCTCCACACGTGCGGCTACAAGCCGCCAATGATAAGTATTTCAACTCTTGGTATGAACCTTAGTTCATATCGGGGATAGGGAGGATAACCATTGCCAAGAGGAAGGCCGGGCAAAGTCGGCGTTGAGGGAGACTAGAATATTTGGGGGTAACTAGATTGTTTGTTGTTCATTGCTTGCTTCATCATAAACTGGTTACAGGGTATAAATAGAGGTGCCCAGCCCCTAGGCGCCCAGCCTCTAGCTCCTCGTTTCTCTCCCCATCAATAACTCTAATCTATCCCCCATACTCTAATTGCTATTGATTACAGCTGGCACCCCATGGGATACCGTCCTGGCTGCATGCAGCCGGTCCCCGGCTGCCCCACATGACATCTCTTCCCCCTTTCGGAGCAGCTCACCCACGAGCTGCCGCAAACTTAATGCGACCACGGGTGAAGCCTTTTACATCTCGGCTTACCTTTGTTAAAATATGAAATAAATTTGAACGACAACTATGTCCTCCTGGATCCCATGGGAAGAGCCCAACAGCTAGCTTCAGGATGTAGCAGTCAACCAGTACGCTGGGCCTGTCCAGCAACACCAAAACAGATAACCTTGTAATTTCGTTGCCTTGGTAATGAAATTCGGTTTTTACCGTTGTGGAAAAAACACCAAAACAGATGACAGAACAGATGAGACGGCTGGTGTTGGTGTCGGTGCCACATCCAACTCATCAAGCCTGGAGAATTTTGGTGAACGTCCACCGCTTGTTGAGATAATGGGAAACTTGTGATCTGGTGGGGTGTCGACATAGCTTGTAGGCACAACCATACCTGTCGTGAGCGCCGGCTGGACAGTGTGTGTTGCAGCGACACCTAATGATGTAGTGGATGAGATCATTGAAGGCGTAGGGTTGATCGCTGCCCGCATCTTTCTTGTGGTGTGCCTTACCAGGAACCCTCACGCTGCCGCCTGTAGCCACACGCTGCTTGGCGTTCATGCTCTGACTTCTCCATGTGAGCACGGTAGCGGTTGAACATCACGACGAAGCGATCCATTTCCTCTGCGCGAGACGGCGAGTCCCCTCAACAAGAGCAGTGATTGGCTCATCACATGATGGTGATGGATGACCGACAGCAGAAGCCATAGGAAAGGATCCCTGACTCATGATACCAGATGGTATGAACCTTAGTTCATAATTCATATCGGGAAGGCCGGGCAAAGTTGGCGTGGAGGGAGACTAGAATATTTGGGGGTAACTGGATTGTTTGTTGTTCATTGCTTGCTTCATCATAAACCGGTTACAGGGTATAAATAGAGGTGCCCAGCCTCGAGCTCCTCGTTTCTCTCTCCATCAATAACTCTAATCTCTCATTAACTCTAATCTATTCCCCAGACTCTAATTGCCATTGATTACAGCTGGCACCCCCTGGGATACTGTCCCAGCTGCATGGAGCCGGTCCCCGGGATCCCCACATGACAACTCCTCAGGCAGTAACACAATCAATATCACAAGTCCAAGTTATGATTAGGTTTAAAAGTCTCCATACGTGCAGCTACTAACCACCAATGATACAAATATTTCAACTCCTCAGGTAGCGACACAATCAATATCACAAGTCCTCAGGCTGTTCACATACTAATAACCTAAAGGACTATTAGGTGTTGAAGGGGCCAACCAAACTTTCCAACACCCCTGTTTAACATGAGGACTGGGTTGCCACTTTCTAAAATGTACACCACTTCCCAAAACACATACTCCCTCCATCCCCCAAAACAAGTCATTTTAGAAATTTTAGGACAGATTAACAAGGTAAAAATGACCTTTGTTTGCCCCTATTTATTTGCCATATACGACTCTAATTGACAGTTGCATGCACATGCACATGCTAAATAAGGTATAATGACTTGTTTCTTGGGACAGATTTTGAATCTTAGAATGACTTTCTTTTTTGGGAAGGGGGAGTACCACTTATCTAGCAAAATTATAGGTGCATTTTTTTTTTGCCGCTACACAACCTTCACAAAAGGAGACATTACCTCACTGATTGATATCAATTCGTCTTGGTAGTTGTTGTGCACCTTAACCCTCTTCAGTGCTTGTCTATCCTCCCTGCTTCTTCTTGTTGTGTGTGGAGCATCAATTGTTTCTGACCTCATGTTGAATATGAAAGTGGGATGTAGGAGAGGTGCTTTTCAAGTAATTGCTTGGTTGTAATTTTGTGTGATGAATTCACACACATGCCTTAGCTGCGACAAGGGAAGAAAGCATTTAGAAGTGAAGTTCTATAGTCTAGAAGGTTGGTAAAGGAAACAGTATACCTAGTTTACTGTGGAGGTAGTCTGGCCTTGAGCTTTTATCGGTTCCTCCTCATCCTGTTGGTCTTCAAGCATCTCACTAGCTTCTTTCTTCCTTGGCTTTGTAGGCTTAATACCAGCTTTTTTGAAGTTACATCTCTTCTAGTCGTGGTTCGGTTCGTTGAAATGTCTCAGTGTAGTTTGACTCCATGTTTGGACATCTTGTTTTTCCCTGCACCTCAAGTGGTTGCCTTTTCGTTGACCTTCTGTGCCTAACTGCCTTATTGTCATACAAAGGCGGGTTAGGAGGCTCATTAGTGTAAGCGCATTCACTAGAATCTCTTGTGTGAAATAACATAAGCTTTTAGGTGGTACTAGGACTCTTATCACATTACAAGGATAGGGGTTGCTCTCCTCCCTTGCTATTCTGCAGTGATACTAGAGCGCATTGAGTTGTAGCACCAATTGACTGGAAATCATTCCAGTCAACACCTAGCACACCAATCTCATATAAATAGATTGTATGCTTTGGGACAAAAGATGCCATACAATTTTTTGTTGGGATCTTCTCATTAGACCTATGCTCAGTGCTTTGATTAGAGCCAATGCTTTCTTTGAGTGTTCCTGAAGAACTTTTCGGTGCATGTGATACTCAAATAGCATATGTACTTTCGAATATCAAGTATTTGTTTACAGTCACAAGCTTAGATTATGACTTTACTTTTTATGAAGCTCAGTTGGAGGCAATGAAGTTATCAGATCCCAGAAATTGTATTATTCGCAATGGAACTTGCAGGGAACATTTTCCTCGTTGTATGCTGCAAATTCTATCGTTAAAGTTGGCTAAAATTCCAGTGGATTGTGGCGTAGCAGAGTTGTATGGATACATAGCAGTGCGGGATGAACTGGATCCATTGCTTAACTATGTCGTCAATTTGAGCAGGGATGATCCCATCATTGTGGAACAGGTGCATATTCATACTTACTACAATTATTTCATGGAATACATGTACCTAACACCCCTTAGTATTGAGATTTGGCTGCAAATGCCCCTTGCAGTATAAAACCACCTTTGGGGCTGTACTTGTACTGGTGGCAGTTTCGCCCACATGGCTCGTTAGGTGGATGCTGCCACGTGAGCAAAACCGCCACCAGAGGCCCCCAAGAGAATCATTTAGGTGGTAGATGGTATGGAATAATTTAGGGGGAAAATACCTTGTGTTACACTTAAGTGCGTTAAGTAGACTTATTTTCCTTATTTTTAATTACTACCTCCGTCCACAAAAGAATGCAATTGTGGGATCCGCGCCGGTTAATCTAGCTCAAGTTTGACCGAGTTTACAATAAATAGTATTAGTATTTATGTGTCCAAATAAATTTATTATAAAAATATATTCTATAACTAATCTAATGGCACTTATTTTATATCATAAGTGTTAGTATTTTTTTATATAAATTTAGTCAAAGTTCAAATGGCTTGACTTCTTGAAAAGTGAGAATTGCATTCTTTTGTGGATGGAGGGAGTACATTATTATTCATTTCACAATATATAAGGCTAAACATCTCACATGCATAAAACATGAGGTTGGATCACTACATCCTCTCATGTACCATACTGCAACTGCAAATTTCTTTTACATCATTAAAGTTGGGATAGATTGTGAATGTTGTATTAACTGTGCACTCGAATTATTTAGTATACATGAAGTTCAGTTTGCACTCTTGATTTCCTTAATAATTAGAAATAGGATTAGTTTATTGTCGTTCCATAGATATAGATATATAATTATATATTGTATTATAGACCTTGTGTAATAAAAAATGCTTCAGTGTGATTAATATGTCAAAAATAGCAGAATAATAGTGCAATTTTTTGGTTTGTACAAGCAACTGCTACCTTCGTCCAAGGTGTATTTTGGTTTTGGAAAAGTCAGTTTTGGCAAAAATTGGTCAAATTATATCAATGTTTAGTGTACAAAAGTTGCACCAATGGATTGATACTCATATTATTTTTTAGGACGCTGTTGATTTTGTAGCAATTGTTAGGAGGCAAGGCGACCGGATTATCTTGGTCAAGCTAGTAGTTGGAGATTCGGCTCTAAATGTGATCAGTGCCTATGTCTCTCAGGTAGGTCTTAGCGAGGGCACCAAGAGGCAGTTTTGGGAAGATCTTGATAGCATGGTTAGTACCGTGCCTATCAACGAGAAACTCTTTATAGGAGGAGACCTCAACGGCCATGTTGGTGCGACTAATGTAGGTTTCGAGCGGGTGTACGGGGGGTTCGGGTATGGTAGTAGGAATCAAGAGGGGGAGGATGTTTTGAACTTCGCGCTGGCCTATGACTTGTTGATAGCGAACACCCTCTTTAGGAAGAGGGAATCTCATCTAGTAACCTTTCGTAGTGGACAACACTCGAGCCAGATCGACTTTATCCTTACAAGGAGGGAGGATAGACGTGCTTGCTTTGATTGTAAGGTGTTACCTGGGGAGTGTGTTGTCCCTCAACATAAGCTTGTGGTGGCGGACTTTCGCTTTCGGGTACGTGTCCACCAGGACAAACGGGCCAAGATTGCGAGAACGAAGTGGTGGAAGCTTAGAGGGGAAGCAGCGCAAACGTTTAAGGAGAGGATGCTAGACGAGGGGCCTTGGGAAGAAGGAGAAGATGCCGACGACATGTGGCTAAAGATGGCAACATGTGTCCGGAAGGTGGCTTCGGAAGTGTTTGGCGTGAGTAGGGGAGGCAAACGGGAAGCGAAAGACACATGGTGGTGGAATGACGAGGTGCAAAGGGCTATTAGGGAGAAGAAGGAGTGTTTCAAGCGTCTCCACCATGACAAGAGTGCAGCCAACATCGAGGGCTATAAAATAGCGAAGAGGGCTGCAAAGCGAGCTGTGAGTGTAGCAAAAGGTCAGGCGTATGATGGCCTTTATCAGCGGCTAGGCACGAAGGAAGGGGAGAAGGATATTTATAGGATGGCTAGAATCCGCGAGAGGAAGACAAGGGATATCAACCAAATAAAATGCATCAAGGATGGGACAGATCGACTTCTGGTGAAGGATGAGGAGATCAAGGACAGATGGAGAGAGTACTTCGACAAGCTGTTTAATGGGGAGAATGAGGGTCCTACCCTTGAGTTGGACGACTCATTTGACGATATCAACAGATGCTTTGTGAGGAGAATTCAGGAGGCAGAGATCGGAGAGGCTTTGAAGAGGATGAAGGGAGGTAAAGCGATGGGCCCTGATGGTATCCCCATTGAGGTGTGGAGATACCTAGGCGCCAGAGCGATAGTATGGTTGACTAAGCTTTTTAACCTTATTTTTCGATCTAACAAGATGCCTGAAGAATGGAGAAGTATATTAGTACCTATCTTCAAGAACAAGGGAGATGTTCAAAGTTGTACTAACTATCGTGGGATTAAGTTGATGAGCCATACGATGAAGCTCTGGGAGAGGGTTATCGAGCATCGCCTAAGGAGAGTGACACATGTGACCCAAAATCAGTTTGGGTTCATGCCTGGTAGGTCGACCATGGAGGCGATTTTCTTATTACGACAATTGATGGAGAGATATAGGGAGCAGAAGAAGGACTTGCACATGGTCTTTATTGACCTCGAGAAGGCATATGACAAAGTACCGAGAAATGTCATGTGGTGGGCCTTGGAAAAGCACAAAGTCCCAACTAAGTACGTTACCCTCATCAAGGATATGTACAGGGATGTGGTGACGTTTGTCCGAACATGTGATGGCGACACCAGTGACTTTCCAATTAAAATAGGACTGCATCAGGGGTCAGCTTTGAGCCCTTATTTATTTGCTTTGGTGATGGATGAGGTCACAAGGGACATACAAGGTGGTATCCCTTGGTGTATGCTCTTTGCTGATGATGTGGTGCTAGTTGACGACAGTAGGGCAGGGGTTAATACGAAGTTAGAACTATGGAGGCACACGTTAGAGTCGAAAGGGTTCAGACTTAGTAGGACTAAGACCGAGTAAATGAGGTGCGATTTTAGCGCGACTAGGCATGAGGAGGGAGACGTTAGCCTCGATGGGCAAGTGGTGGCCAAGAAGGATACTTTTCGGTATTTAGGGTCGATGCTACAAAAGGACGGAGACATTGATGAAGATGTTAGGCATAGAATTTCAGCCGGCTGGTTGAAATGGCGTCAAGCTTCTGGCGTCCTCTGTGACAAAAGGGTGCCTCAGAAGCTGAAAGGTAAGTTCTATAGGACGGCGATTCGTCCGGCGATGTTATACGGTGCCGAGTGTTGGCCTAAAAAAGGCGACATGTCCAGCAATTGAGTGTAGCAGAGATGCGTATGTTGCGTTGGTGTTGTGGGCACACAAGGAGGGATAGAGTCCGGAACGACGATATTCGGGATAGGGTTGGGGTGGCACCAATTGAGGAGAAATTGATTCAACATCGGTTGAGATGGTTTGGACATGTCCAACGGAGGCCTCCTGAGGCCCCGATGCGTAGTGGAGTTCTAAAGCGGGCCGATAATGTAAAGAGCGGTATATCTCCAAGGATTTAGCTATGGATAGGAGCGCTTGGAGATTGGCAATCAACGTGCCGGAACCATGGCCTCTTTTTGTCTTCCTTTATGTCCTTTTTTGTGTCTTCCTGTTTCTCGTCTCTTTTGGGTTTCATCTCTAGCCTACCCCAACTTGCTTGGGACAAAAGGCTATGTTGTTGTTGTTGTTGTTGTTGTTGATTTTGTAGCAATTGGCTATATATTGTTAGAGAAATCCAAAAAATCCACTTTTGAAGACTTGCTCCTTCCAAGACGCACCTTACATTTGGATGCTTTACTACAAGAGCATGTTAAATTATAAAACTATGGGGTAACACGTATCCCAATAAAAACTCGTATCGAAAGTTTTGGACTATTGATTACTGCTTAGTACACTACACATTGATTTTCCTTTATTTATAGGCATATATGAAGATGGCATTAATGATCCCAGTCACTACATAGGTCTTCTCTTTTCATTTTACACAGGGTTATGATAATTTGGGATTTGAAACAAAATCACAGGGTCCAATTTCCCCTCTCTATCACCATTATGCACTTTGTGAACATTTTGTTTGATACGTGACGAAGATCTTGGTTATCAGTTGTAAAATATTCCCTTCAAGTGAATGTTGTTACATGGGAAGCATCTAGCTTTAGATAATTCTTATTATATGATGAATATAATAATTTTGTAGGGTTCCCTCATCCACATGGCTGGCCCTAAGCGAGGCATAGAAATGATGGACCTTACTCTGATCGAATATGACATGAGGGTCAAGACAGGCAAAGAAAAAGATGACCTACAACTGATCGATGGTGCATCACTCGTAGGCCCTGCAGGCATATGGAATAAGCCATTTACGATGCGCATCCCTGGCGATTATGGCACAGTTGATATAACATTGTCTCGTCTTCGTTGGGCAGTTGAGGCGACTGTAGAGGTTCTCATATCTGAAGTGCAAAGCAGTTTTGATTTGTTGCTCAGTTGTTTAACTAGTGGGCTGAATGAGCGAATCTGGCTCTTTGATGGTGCAATCACTGAGTCATGCGGCTTGAAGAGGTCTGTGGTTGCTGTACGAATGAAATCTTTCATAGATCTGAAGTTCAAAATAGGAACACTGTCATCTATTTCTGGCCAACATTGTTGTTCCTTCAAGGCAAAAATTCATGGTCATGATACTCAAGAAATAAAGACTGCTCTTGCTTTAATCTCAGTGAAGGTGACTTGGTCGACCTTACCTGATGAATTAGGCTGATAACACTTCTGCTTCTGTAACGAGTGGATTCAAGAGACCAACAAGGCTTCCTAAACTTAGGTGTGGCAAACTTGGATTATGAACTATTTTGTCATAAATAGTTCGTGCTTTCTACTTATTCGGTCTAGCGGGCAATGGCCATGGATGCCGCTCCGCAGTCGTGACTGCAGTTGTTTCATGTTTCGTTTCTTCATTATTTTAGCCCTAGGGTTGGGCTATACTTCGTTTCAAAATAAATGTACATCTCACTTCACGAAGAGGCAAACATTTTAAAGTCTGACTATAGGAATATAAAAGTTAGTATTAACATTTGTATCTTGAAATAAATTTATTATAAAACTATATTTTATATTTAATCTAATGATACTTATATAAATCATAATTATTAGTATAATTTCATATATATTTGGTTAAAATTTAACAGATTTGACTTATCGTGGAGTGAGACGTGCGTTTATTTTAGGACAGAGGGAGAGACTATATATGAAGCGGGATGGTCTGATGGACGGGTGGACTTAGTAAAAAATGTCCCTAGTCTTGAGGACCAGCTTAATCTCTTAGTTCTAACCCCCAAACCTCTCCTTTTCAAGCCTCACTTGGTGATTTTATTGGAGATCTTGAAACTGAAGATTTTGGTTGTTTTTTTTATTAATTTTTAGTTGCTATGAGGATATCTTCACAATATCCTAGGGAAGGAGTGTGCAAAGTTTCCGTGTCATTTGAACTTAGTTTGATCGAGTTCTGAATTTTTTTCTCTCTTGTTTTCGAGGCGGTTCTTTAGGATGTCTTGGAACTTCCACGGCAACTTTTGATACCAACTTTTGCGTGTCAATTTCCTTTGCAACTTCCAACATCAGAACTTCAGATCCTAATTTTCGATCTGTCTGTTTAGAGCTGATTTTCTTTTACTTCGTGTTTTGGCTTTTCCAGCATTGTCATGCAGTTCTATAGTCTTGTCATGGGCTCATGGCTATAAGAACTTGACTTAAGCTCCAAGAAAGGTGTTTTCGGAAAATTTAGGACATAGGTAAAGTTCTTCTTATTATGGAATTTTATTTAATTGGCTCACATTCACTTCTCTTTATTTGGTCATTGTTTTGTCCTTCAGTAGGCATCCTCGTCTTTCTACCTATGATTATTCAGGTCAACCAGAATACCTGATGCAGCGTCTTCCTCCACACATCATGTTCCCATGACAAGTCTACCAAGAGCGACAACGCGGAGTCGCTCTCCCGGGCATGTGTGCGCTTCTCGAGGGAAGCGTGTCCATTCAAAAACCTTTCCATTTTTTTTTTTGGTGACAAGTCCGTTGCTAGATAGTAGTAGAATTTGCGTCCCGTTTTCAGTATAAAAGTGTAGTAGGCTTCGCATTCTTTGCTGAGTGTGCATGATTGGATGCAGCTGGCCACAGCTCGTACTCCTATAAGACATTTGACTTTTTTTTTTTACACTAAGTTTGACCACTCATCTTATTTAAAAATTTATGTAAAATATCACTTCTTTTGTCGTGGCTTGCTTTATTAATAAAAGTTCTTCAAGAATGACTTAAATTTGACTATGTTTGCAAAAAAAAATTAATAAGACGAGTGGTCAAACTTAGGATAAAAAAGTCAAACATCTTAAAATTTGGGATACAGGAAGTACCAATAAGCCATCCTATGAATTCTGTCGTCCTGCTGCTGCTCCTATGCATATCTTCCTGTGCTGGTGGCAGTGACGTCCAGTGCCTGAAGGGCCTGAAAGAATCGCTCGGTGATCCTAATGGTGCATTCTCATGGATGTTCTCCGACAACATCCTGAAAGATTACATTTGCGGACTCTCTTTCGTCGAGTGCTGGAACGATGGTCGCATCATGTCCTTGAATCTCAGTGGCATGGGGCTTCAAGGTTTTTTCCCTCGAGGCCTTCAGTTCTGCAGAAGCATGACAGGCCTGGACCTGTCCGGCAACAACTTCACCGGGCCCCTTCCGACAGACATTGGCCAGCAGCTCCCGTTCGTCACCCCTCCCTGGACCTCTCGAGCAACGGTTTCTCAGGCGAAATCCCGTGTGGCATCGGGAACATGACGTCCTGAACACCGTCAACCTTCAGCACAACAGGTTCACCGGACGGATCCCGGAGACTATGGGCGATCTTGCACGGTTAGCTTCGCTGAATGTTGCAGATAACTCGTTGTCAGGTCCAATCCCGGGCTCTCTCCAGAGGTTCTCAGCCGAAAACTTCGCCGGCAACGACGGGCTCTGCGGGGCGCCGCTGGGCAAGTGCAAGAGGCGGTTCCATGTGCGGATGCATCTCAGGCTGCGTAGGGTCAACGACGCGTCCAGCATCGGTGGCGCGGTGGGATTCGTCGTGGGCTTCGTGGTGGCTTTCTACTTCCCGCAATGGGCCGTCTCCAGAAAATTAAGCCCCGAAGCGAAATGCAAATTAAGACCCCAAAATTTATAAAATTTGTGTGGCTAATAAAATTAATATATACTCCCTCCGTCCCAAAACAGATAACATTATGGGATGCGTGCTAGTTAAACTTTCTCAACTTTGACTAGATTTGTAAGAAATGCGTGCAATATTTATATCTCCAAATACATTTATTATGAGAGTATATTCAACGATCTATTTAATGATACTAATTATGTATTATAAATATTATTATTCTTTTATATATAATTGGTCAAAATTTAAAAAAATTGACTTCTCGGAAAATGAGAATGACTTCTATTTTAGGACAGAAGGAGTACATTCTATTGGAAAGCATCATTATTTGTCTTGTATTTTTTGAAATGGAGTCTCCAATTGTATCTCCATATTTGATATTCTCCGAGACACCTGAACAAGATACGGGCATGTTGATGCCTAGTGCCTTCAGCCCTTTACCCTAACTAGGTAGCGTGCCCGTGCGTTGCTACGGGATAATTAATATTTTATGCTAAAAACACATGGATCACACGATAAGATAACAATACTGTAAAAACTAAAACCCAATGTTAAAATGTCATTATCTCAAAAAAAACAAAATTTGTGAAATAAAAAGCAGTCACGGAGAGTGCGGTGTCGCTGGTTCACAGACACTATTTTATAGAACTTTCCGTGATCCGGCTAAGATAATGTTTAATGTTAGCTGGAAGAAATATCCGATATCCATTTCTCTCATGCGCCAATAAATCCACAAATAAGTTGCAAAACGAAATATTATGAACAAAATCACATAAGTGTGTATACAACATCTCCGTGTAGAGTCTGATGAGCAAATTGAAAATACCTAGGAACAACAACAAATATGATGTTAGTGAGATTATTTGTGCAATATAAATTGAATGAAAAAACATTTATGCATTAGTAATGTAATGTTACCTCAACTATGGCGTTAAAACCTCCTTAAATACAATATTTTTCGTGAAAGTTCTGTCTACTACTGGGGTATTCTTATCCTTATCTTTTTTACTCGACGCATTCTTAGTTTTCTTTCCCTCAACATTCTTTCTAGCATTTTTCTTCTCCTTTTTTTTTGGCCTCCTCCTCCTGTGATTCCGCATCAGGCGGGAGAGCAAGGATCTTAATATTCGTTCTTGATGTGGCTCTAGACATCGCAACGTACAACTGACCATGAGAGAACACCGGCGCGGGCAGGTACACACCCACGTTTGGGATAGTTTGACCCTGTGACTTGTTGACCGTCATGGCAAAGCTCAACCTGATAGGAAACTGCTTTCTCTTAAACTGGAACGGGAACATCTCGTCATCAGATGGGCATAGTGGTATTCGAGGAAGGAATACCCGCTTCCCAGCATGTTGCCCTACCACGATTTCAGCGTCGATTGTATTTCTTCGGAACCCCCGCACCACCAGCCTTGTATCGTTGCATAGCCCATTGGCAGGATCAATATTCCTAAGCAATATGACAGGACATCCGAGCTTCAGCTTCAAGACGTGTGGAGGCAGCCCGTTGGGGGTTAGACTGTTAAGGAACTCCGATGGATAGTAGTTATGTGGATCATCTACTGCGGAATCAAAACTGTGATACACCGTCTCACTGCCCTGGAACATATCAATCATTTTCATATTGATCATGTCCACCCAATCGTTACGTGTAGATAAAATCGCTCTAGTGGTGATGTAGTCTTTGTCTGCCATGTTTGCATTTAGATCCGGAAAGATAATATCAATCAATGTATGAAGATCTTTCTCAGCATCGCCAAAGTACGGGACACAGATCTCGTCTGGAATACGTACATTGCCATCTTCGTTAACCTCTTCCGTTCCACCACCAATGCGCAACAGATAATCTGCAAACCATGGATCACTCTGAGCCCTCATGTTGCGGACGAGCTTTAGGTGGCGCATGGATTCCCAAAGATACGACCTTCGTAGAGAAGCACCGACTATTTGAGCCCTGGATCCTTTTCGCACGACAGGGAGGACCTGTCTGAAATCCCCACCAAGGACAACAGTCTTCCCTCCAAACGGTAGGTGTGACTGGCCCATTATATCCCGTAGACTGTTGTCTAGTGCTTCCACATTTTACCTCTTGGTCATAGATGCCTCGTCCCAAATTATGAGAGCTGCTTGCTGCAGCAACTTGGCAGTACCACTCTGTTTCGTGAAGCTACAACAACCGCCCTCTTGAAGAGTTAGGGGTATCTTGAAACGCGAGTGGGCCGTCCTCCCGCCTGGCATTATGGCTGCTGCAACTCCAGATGTAGCTGTAGCCACGGCAAGCTTGTCCTGGCTACGTAGTTTTGCGAGAAGTGCCCTATACAAAAAGGTCTTTCCTGTCCCACCAGGTCCATTCACAAAGAACAGCCCGCCTTGTTTGCTGCAGATAGCGGCCATTATCTCATCGTAGGCAGACCTTTGCTCGGCGTTAAGTGAGTCACACAATAGTAAATCTTCGGGATTCTGCTCAACGCTAGCTTCCTCAAATATCTCACGAGGAATATGGCTGGCATCGTCATATGACTTATCAATATCTGGAAGAGGAAATGACCTTATGTCCTTCCCCATAGACTGTAACATATTTCTAATGTCTATCAAAACCATCTGTTGCACCAGATCCAGGGATGGATTATTGCGGCTGTAGTCCTCTGACATTGCATCATAGTGTTTGATCCACAACCCCATCACATCATGCGGCTCACAGAATACCAATATGGTTGCAAATAGCCTTCGCAGAGAGGAAGGCATCTGGAATAAAGTAGCTTCATTTAGGCATTCATCCAATGTATTATCTTCTTCAATTAGACCCCTCCTTTCTGCAGCTTCACGGAACAAAGGTAGTACCACGCCATCAACCATCCTGAGGTCTTCGTATGAGGTAGCACCAGCAACATTGTTCAAGAGAACACGAAGAAAGTAGCGTTCTCCCTCAGCAGGATGAGCTGAGATGACTCTTCCAACTTGGAAAATGGAGTTTTTCCTTTTCTGCCAGAATTTTCCATCAGTCTGCCAGGTAAAATGCTCAGCTTCCTCATGAAGTCTGTTTGTATCGAAGTATGCTGTCAGCATTGAATTTTCTACACCTGGTCTATTAACGATCCGTTCAACCTTGTCCCGTTTATAAAATGACACCATATGCATGTCAGGTAGATGAAGCTGCAGTTGCTGTACCGGCGGATGGTTCTTGCTCAAATCAAAGCCATATATCCTCCATAGTGCTTCTGGAGGTGTCACCCACCGAGCGTCTTGTAACACCCCTGGGTGTTAAGCATGCATTATCATTTCAAAGCATAAGCATTCAACATCATTGCATGATTAGCATTATTTGAATTGTAGCTCTTTCAAATTAAATTGAAAAAAAACAAACAAATGGGAACCCTAAGTTTGATATAAGTGTCAAAAAGTTGGTGTACTTTTGAGAAGTAGCAATTTTAAATAATCTAGAATAAATCAACTTGATTATTGGAGCAAATTTTGAATTCAAGTTTTCCTCAAATTCTGTTTTAAAAATATTCTAAATAAATGAGTTTTTGATTTTAAATTAGCTTTAAATCCCAAATTCAAAATCTATTGAGAATTTTGAAAAGTGCTCTACATGAAAGTTGTAGAGAATAAAATTTTGAACAACTTTTATTTTGGGCCAAATTTCTGAAAACCCCTTTTTCATCTCCAAATTTAAGTTTGAAACAAGGATTTAAATCTGGAATTATTTTTGGAAAAAGAAAAATCGGATTTCGCTTGCTGGGCCGCAGCCTCACTTCCCGGCCCATGGCCGAAGCCGGCCTGGCCCGCCTCGCGCCCCCGCCCGCGCCCGCGCCAGCGCATGCCGCGCTCAGGCCGTGGCCGCCGCGTGGCCGCCGCTCGCCGCCTCCGGCGTACGGGTGGCGGGCCGTGGACCCCACCGGCCGCGCCACGCGCCATGTAACCGCGCCCGCCTCTCCCTCGCCATTCACGCCCTCATTTTCCTTCTCTCGGCCTCGCGCGAGCAGCAGCCGCAGCCGCTCCCGCCTCCGCGCGCTCGCCGCCGCTGCCGCGAGCTTCCGCCCCTCGTTCCACCGCCGGCCGGGCATCTCCGAGCAATTGCTCTCGCAGACGGCTCCGCCTCGTCCTTCTCTTCCCCGAACGCGTCTCCTCGCTTCGTCTCCGCCCCGCGGTAAGCCGCCGCACCGCGCGCCCCGCCGCGGCGCCATTTCCGCCGCCGCGCGCTCACCCCGCCGTTCCGGCATATTCTCCCCACCTCGCCACTTGCTCTTTGCCCCGGGATGTCCACCGCCCTCACCATGTTCCCGTGCGCCCAGCCGCTGGTGTCCGCACGGCCAGGAACGGCCGCTAGCCGCCGGCGGGCTTCGCCGCCGCCGCGACGTCGCAGCCGCGCGACCGCCCCGCGCGCGCCCCGCGTTCCGCCCCTCCCCTTTGGCTCGCTGGGCCACCGGCTTGGGCCGAGCAACCAAGCCGGGCCGCCCTTTTATTTTTCCCGCGCGCGGCGCCCCAGCCGTTTTCGGCAGCGGGCCGGTTTGGCCGACTGGGCCGGCCCGTTCAGCAATTCCGAATTTCCATTTTGAATTTCTATTTATAATTAAGAAAAGAAAGTGCTCTAGAAAATGTTGTGCATAGTTTATAGCTCCAAAAATCATGAAACAAATTTTGAAATGTTCCTTTTGAATAGATCTACAGTTTAAAAATATCTCATGTTATTTTTGTGACACTTTACTGTGCAATTTTATTTAATTGTTATATATGCTGTTATCTTAGAAAAAGTGTAGTAAATAAAATAATAAAGGGAAAAATGTGATTCTTGTTACATTAGTCTTTATTAGTGATGTACTTTCTAGGAAAAATACTAGTGAAGCATGTTCTGTGGGAAATTTTTGAAGTGTAGTTCAAATGCTTTTAATTGATAATATTTGTTATTTTTAGTAGAGAGCAAAATTTGTATACAACATACATGTGATAATTTTTGTAGCATGTTAGTTTACTGTTAGTAACCTAAGAAAAATATGAAATCTGTTGTTTGATACTTTTTCTAGTATAAAATAATTTCATGCTCACTTTTAGGCTATAATTTGTTTATTTTGTACAGGCAGTTTTACATATCCAATTCTCATGAAAATTTAGTGGTAGGTTAGTTAGAGTAAGGGCACTCTACTGTAATTTTTGTAGATTTTTTATCTACACTAGAGATAGGTGTTGCTGTGTAACCCTAGTTAAATAGGGAATAAATGATTATTCTTTATGAGAAATTAAGAATAATAAAATATGTTTGGTGTATCTTTGAAGCATCACTATGTCTTGCTGATGTTGTGGATGAGTTAGGTTGGTAAGGTTTGGCCATTTAGGGTCACTTGCTTGTGTAAGGTATATGATAATTAGTGAACCGCAATGTGCATGCTTTAGGGTACATGTTCTTGGATGACGTGGACTACCTTGTAGAAGATGAAGTTTTATCTTAACTGCTCATTCCATGTGCTTGTCTGCATCTCATGTCATTCCATCACTCCATCATAATCCGATGCATCATTCGCATGTACTTATGCACTTACATCATACAGGATCGCAGGAGGAGTCGCAGGCAGCAGTACCGGAGGAGCAGGCTTGGACGGACCAGCAAGAGCCCCAGGCACAGGAGGTGCCCGAGGAGGAAGAGCCAGGCGAGGAACTGCCGGAGTGCGTCGACCACCATCCTAGCTCGTTCGAAAGAGGCAAGCCCCGGAGCATTATAAGTCTCCTATTTTATAAAAGCTATTCTTTACTACCTAAATTATAATTATATATTGTTGCATTAAGTTATAGGAGTTGAGTGAAACCGTTGTTGCATTACTATCCTTGTCCACCAGATTACTGTTACCTTATTAGGTCAGGATCGAGTAAATTGCTTAGCCATGCTTAGATCGGTAGAAGTCGGGTGATTTCCTGTCACCTGCGAGCTATAGGTGAATACATGGCTATGGTTAGCAGTATTTGTGAATCTTGAAAAGTAACCAAGTGTTATGGATAAGCGGAGACCGGGCGGAGTCTTATAGGGTTTTGGACTATAGTGATTCCGTCTGTGTCGATTAAGGACCGATCGTTGCTCGTCCCTCTTGTCATGTTGAACGCATGCCTCACATTTAGCTGGCCGAATAAAGTATCTTTCGACCGCGAAGCTAGTGACACTTTTCGAGCCGGGATAAACTCGGGTTGGCAGACTGGTGTTGAAGGGGGTGTACGGGGACACGAAGAGTGAGCCCAAGGTGCGTCCTGGCAGTCGGGCGGTCCCTGGGTAGTGCGATCCATGATTGTTATCCCGCGGCTTCTTGGAAAGTGTCATTGGTGATCTACGCGACCCTGACGGGGGAAGCATGGTTTGTGTGAGGAATAAATCTCCAGCTGGATAGGAATTCGATTCGAATCGCCGTCGCTCCCGGTTAGTGAGCACTTGACTCGAGCTACGGCATCGTAGTAACAATGATGAAACACTGATGGTTAATTGAATAATGTTGGAAATGCTAAACCTGATATGGTAATTTTGATGTTAATGGTTAATCAAGTGATTGCTTTAGCATAGGTGCTTACCTAGACTGAATAGGTTATAATAAAAAAATGATGCCAAAGTATTTAAACTAGTTATTCATGATAACTTATGCTTTTCGCAAATGAGTCAAGCCAGTCCACCTTATACAAGCCTTGCATACTCCTTGGTGTCATGTTATTTCTGGTTTATGACGGGTAAGTCTAGCTGAGTACATTCTCGTACTCAGGGCGTTGTTCCCATTGTTGTTGCAGATGGTCAGATGTACTACGGGTACTGCTCCAACTGTCTGTATCCGGCGATGGGTGACAACTAGGACCTTGGGCAAGGGTCTTTCTGCTTGTCTTATCTACTGCTTTTGTGGACCATGACTATCTACTGGCACTGTAACTGAACTAAGTGTGTGTGCGTAAAACTATTTGCTTCCGTTACTTTATGTTGAACTATGTTGTAATAACTTTTATTTCCGAACTCCGATGTATCCTACTTTCATGGTCAACTTTATGTATCGTGTGAACTGTGGCTGCTAAATCAGTACGATCTTGGTTGTATGTTGGTTGGTTTGAAATCCTTCGTGATTTCACGGAATCTCGAGTTATACGGGCTTAAGTTTGTTAAATTAACCGCCTCGGTGGAAGATTTTCTTACTTAATCTCGTATAATTACGTTGATCCGTTACAGCTGGCATCAGAGCATGGTTTAGCATGTTACTGTTCACATGAATATTTAAAAACAAAACTATGTTTTCAAATAAGCTTTTGAACTTAAAAGTGTGCCAGTGGTCATATCCTTTATGCCCGATAAGGACTCTAGGTGGCTTATTTAAGTACTAACTTGGGGGTTTGCATCATATTTTAAATTTCGTCGCTCATACGGCGTGCTATTGTATGAGTGCCATTCATTTGAGTGGTAATGTATGGATCAAATACCTCTACGCCTTGGTAAGTGAGAGTTGTGAGAGCATGGTCGGATACACCGCCGATCTAGGGGAGTGCTTATGTGATTCCGAAATACTCACGTGCCATGCGCATGTTTGTATGAGGGTATCCAATTGGTGGGGAATTCCGTCATGCAGTGACGATGCCGTCAATAGGACGATGATTCGGGTAGTTGTTACCGTTATACTCGTATCTGGGGATGCGTGTAGAGCGAGTAACTTACTTTACTGCTTTCTTGCATGTTTTCATATTGTGAGGTTTGGGCTGAAATGATTTTCTGCAGGTACATAACAGCGCTTTCGAGTAGTACGTATTAGTTACATTACAAGAGATCGTGTATGCCATCGTTTATTCCGTTAGTAGTTATTGATTTTCTAAGTTTGTGAGGACGTACGGAACGTGCATGCATCATGTTATGCATTTCATTCATGGCATTGTTCCTCCCCTTATAAGTTGCTTATCTCATTTTGATAAAAATGCCAACTTAAAAATCTGTTCTCACCCCTGTAATAAAATTTTGCTACAGATGGCACGTACCAAGCAGACAGCCCGCAAGTCCACCGGCAGAGCTCCCCGTCATCAGCTTGCTCCGCGCACTCGCCAGCGCCACACTTTTCTTGGAGAGTTTGGGATGCCTACACTCTTGTGGAGAGTGCTCAGCTATGTAGGCTATCCTGATGGGATGGAGCCCCGCTACTTTTGGTCAAATGAGCGGTTGGGTGAAGGACTTTTGGTAACTGTGGAGGCAGTAGTTCATCCCCGAGGTGATGGTTCTGAGTGGACCGGTTGGCGTTTTGAGTCAACTGACAGGACCCCTGAAGAAGCCGCTGAGAGGGCAGCCTTTGGGATCCTGAGGGATATCATGGATCGCTTTCCTCAGGAGTTGGCAGCAGCTATAGTTGGAGTCTTTCCGAGGGGCAACCCCTCCACTGACTCGTGGCAGCAGGCAAGGGGCAGATCTCTGGAGATTAGCGCAGCAGAGGCACAGAACAGTGACAACCCTGCTATGAGTGCCATGTTCACAGTGATGAGGGCCTTCGATGGAGTGGAAGGTAGTCTGAGACGTGTTTCTAGTGCTCTTGGTCAGGCTCGTGATGACCGCCGTCAGCTTCAGAGAGATCACGACGCCGAGATTGAGAGGCTCACTGCTGAGATGGCTCAGTTGACTCGTCAGAGAGATCAGGCCACTCAGAGGACAGTGGTTTTTGAGGGAGATGTACGTGCCCTGAGAGAGCAGCTTGGGCGACTGACCACCGCCCACAGGAATGCTGAGAGCATGTTGGCTCATGTGCTCCATCAGAGGAATGAAGCCTGGTCCACAGAGAATGTGTTGAGAGCTAGACAGTTTGAGCTCGAGCAGCGGCTGGCTGATGCAGAAGAGTACAATGATAACTTGCATGAAGAGGTCCATCGGCTGAACAATCAGCTTAACCCTTATGACCTTCCTGGTGCAGCAGAGATGGATTTGGATGAAGACGAAGATCCTGAAGAGCCCGTGGTGCCAGCTGAGGAGCACGACGACGCTGCAGTTGGCGACAACGCCAACGTCTCTGACCTAGACAGCGACCACGAGTAGTAGGCTAGTAGTTGATGCGCTAGCTACTAGGTTCCGCTTGCATGATCTTTTGCGTTGTTGGCACTTTGGGCATGTAATAATGAGTAGAAAGACGAAAGCTTGATGTAATGTTGGAAAGCTTGGATGTGTTTGTGACGATATCCGAACGTCAAAAGTCCAGTGTATGTATGCTGGCAACTTGGTTGTAATGGACGTGATGTGTGTGCTTTAAGTAATATAATTAGTGATGTTGTGTTAATTGGAATGACTTATTGTGCCCCTGTTTTATTGTATGAATTTATTCTCTCCAGTGAATTCAGTTCGGTATAATTTTTCATTCGGTTGCAATTTCTACAACATCACCAAATAATTACTGTTGCTAAAATATGCAGATGCCGAACACTCGCCATACCGTGTATGGTGCCGCTGAGGCTGGTGGCAGTGCAGCTGCTAATGATGACTGTGATCCACCACCGCCTCCTCCACCCTACACTGCAGAGCAGTTTTTCGCCCAATTCCTGGGAAGCCAACGCAACATGGAGAGCATGCAACAGAATATGGAAGCTGTGTTGCGCAGTATCGCAGATAACACCCGTCGGGGGATAAACCCGGGTGGGCACGAAGCAAATCAGTACAGCAGTTTTAAGGACTTCATGGATACTCGTCCGCCGATCTTCAAGGAAGCCGCAGAACCCTTAGATGCAGAAGAATGGATTAATACGATGGAAGATAAGTTCCGTGTCTTGAGGATGACTGAAGTGTTGAAGACTGAGTACGCAGCTCATCAGCTTCAAGGTCCGGCAGGAATGTGGTGGAAGCATCACCGCACCACTTTTCCTCCCCACGCCCATATCTCTTGGAGGGAGTTCACTGACGCCTTCCGTGGAACATACATTCCACCTGGTCTGATCGAGATGAAGCTTGGGGAATTTTTGGCATTAAATCAAGGCACGAAGACTGTAACTCAATATCTGCATGCCTTCAATAACCTGAGCCGTTATGCTCCGGACATGGTGAATACTGATGCCAAGAAGATCGCTAGTTTCAAGAGAGGCCTGAGTCCCAAGATGATGAAACATGTGGGTACAAACATGAGGACTAGTTTCAATGACTTCGTTAGTGACTGTCTGAAGCAAGAGAAGAACAACAATGTTTATGCCGCTTCCAAGATCCGTAAGAGGGCTTTCGAGTCGGGTTGGTCCCAGTCCAGGACCCCAGTGGCCAACCGCCCAGCTTATCGATCGCCTGCCCCCGGTGCAAGGTTTAGGCCACCGCAAAGGAAGAATCAGAATGCTCAGCCACCCCAGAGGAACCAGAAGCCGTTCAAGATGGCATTGCCTCAAGCAAAGACAGGACAAGGCAGTTCATCTGGAACTGTGGCTCAAGTGAAGGGACCGTGCTTCAACTGCAACCAACCTGGACACTTTGCGAAGTATTGTCCCTACCCTAAGAAACAGCAAACGCAGTATCAAGCTCGTGTGCACCACACCACCGTGGATGACATCCCTGAAGGAGAACCGGTGACAGCTGGTATGTTTTCTATCAACAATCATCCTGCAGTAGTTTTGTTTGATTCCGGATCGTCTCATTCCTTTGTAAGTCAAGCATTTGTTAAGAGGCATGAGCAAAAGATAGTTGAATTGGAATGTGCATATAAAATCAGTTCAGCTGGGGCTGATCTGTTGACTAATCAGATAGTTCAGGGAGTAACCCTAAACATATCAAACCGGTAATATAAGCTTAACCTGATAGTCATGCCAGGGTTAGTTTTGGATGTGATCATGGGTATGAACTGGATGAATCAAATGGGAGTTGTAATTGATGTTGGAGGAAGGAGTATCTCTCTTAAGGAACCCAGTGGGGAAGGCACCTTTCGGGTGGTCCTACCTCGGAGGGTAGACCTAGCTAGCACATCTTGTGCGGTCCAAACTACTCTGCTAGCCCAGATTCCAGTGGTCTGTGAGTTTCCGGATGTGTTTCCAGAGGAGTTACCTGGACTTCCACCAGACCGAGATGTTGAATTTGCCATTGAGTTAATTCCAGGAACAGCACTGATTTTGAGAAGGCCTTATCGGATGCCTCCCAATGAGTTAGCAGAATTGAAGAAGCAACTTCAGGGCTTGCTAAAGAAAGGTTTGATTCGTCCCAGCTCGTTCGAATGGGGATGCCCCGCTCTGTTTGTGAAAAAGAAGAAGGATAACTCCTTACGCATGTGCGTGGATTATCGGCCACTGAATGTAGTGACAATTAAAAACAAGTATCCTCTTCCTCGGATTGATATCTTGTTTGACCAATTGTCCAAAGCCAAAGTGTTCTCTAAAATAGATTTGAGGTCAGGGTACCATCAGATAAAGATTAGGCCGCAAGATGTGCCTAAGACTGCGTTCTCTACCAGATATGGTTTGTACGAGTATCTTGTCATGTCCTTCGGATTGACAAATGCTCCTGCATACTTTATGTACCTGATGAATTCGGTTTTCATGCCCGAGTTGGACAAGTTTGTGATAGTGTTCATTGATGACATACTAATATACTCAGAAAATGAAGAAGAACACGCAGAACACCTCAGGATAGTCTTGACTAGACTCAGAGAACATCGACTGTATGCTAAGTTCAGTAAGTGTGAGTTCTGGCTTAGGACAGTTCCTTTTCTCGGCCACGTGTTGTCTGAAAATGGCATTTCTGTAGACCCTAGTAAAGTGCAAGAGGTTATGAACTGGAAGTCACCAACTTCAGTTAACGAAGTTGAAAGCCCAAGTTTGGTTTTGGTAATTAATGACACCAAGTTGCTAATGCCATGTGTTAAGTATTTTGAGTCAGGCATAAGCAACACATGTGATGAAGGTGTACGTGGCAAGGAGTGGTGGCCACAAGATCACAAAGAGATGGTGCATGGACATGAAATGATGATCATGGTGGAGATGCACATGAAATGATGATCATGGTGGAGATGCACATGAAATGATGGACATGATGATCAAGTGGAAGAGAAGGATCTCAGAGCGCAAGGCAAAGGTATAACCATAGGGTTTTCCTTTTGCCGGTCTAAGATGAGTAGAGAAGTGATTGACCGGGTTTAGGATACATAGCCGACTATCAAGAGGGGCAATCACGGTTAGCTCGGGAATCAAGTGCCACTAGATCAATGTCTTGAGCATATGCATTTAGGATCTAGTAAAGAGCTAACATAACGCCTTGGAAAATGTTTGTGAAATGCTAACACACATGCACATGGTGGTGTACACTTGGTGGTGTTAGCACATTTGCGAAGGCGGTGGAGTTTAGGTGGTAGAGAGGGGTTGGGGTCCTCTCTCCCTCCCGCCGAGCTTGCGAGGCGGGATTCGGCGCTTTTTGGAGAAGTGAAATGCCTATTTTCTTTTGCGCCGAAAGTCGGAAAAGAAACGGAGGTGAACGGAGGTCACTGCGTGCACCGGACGCTGCACCGGACGCTGCACCGGACGCGGTCACTGTGCGACCGGCGCGTCCGGTCAGGCGAACAGCGGTTCACGAGGACCACCGGACGCGGTGCGCGTCCGGTCACAGGTGACCGGACGCGTCCGGTCGTCCAGGGAGCTTACTGGACTCCCACCGGACGCGGGCACTGTGGCGTCCGGTCAGTTCTTCAGCGCGTCCGGTCTGTGTTTCGCGGTGCGCGGCTCGGAGTTGACCGGCGCGTCCGGTGGGTCACGGGACCGGCGCGTCCGGTCGTGACCAGCGCGTCCGGTCGCTCGGTTGAGCGCGTCCGGTCAGTGCAACGGCTAGTTCTGACGCGCGCGAATTTCGTTTGTCGCGTAGTGACCGGACGCGTCCGGTCACCCTGACCGGAGCGTCCGGTCAGCGCGAATTCTGCTGCGTCGTTTCTAACGGCTAGCTGCGTACCCCTTCGTTATAAATAGATGGTGGCCGGGGTTTGAGGTTAACTCTTGCACATTTTGAGAACTAGAGACATCCTTTGAGCTAGAGAACAACCCCTCCACTCATCTCTTTGATTGATTGCACATCTTGAGTGAGATTGAGTGAGATTCAAGTGCATTGCTTGAGAGTTGCATTCTAGAGGCACTTGATCTTCGAGTTGCTGCGGATTTCTTGTTACTCTTCCGTGTTTCCCGACACGGTAGACGGCTTGGAGCAGCGGAGGTGATTGAGCTCGCAATTGGAGATTGTTGGAGCCTTCACCAAGTGTTGTAAGGGGTTCTTGATCCTTCCCCGCGGGAGTTCGCGAATTGGATACTCTAGTGGAGCTCGTGGCTTGGAGGATCCCCATCTTGTGTGCGGTTGTGCGGCGCCCGCCGAGGGCTCAACTCTTGATAGTTGATTAGCTCGCGAACCGACAAGTGGGTGCATCGCCACAACGAGGAGTAGCTTGCCGGGAAGCAAGTGAACCTCGGGATAAATTCTTGTGCCATTCTCTTCCCGAGGATTTCTCTTGTGTGATTGATTGATTGGTACTTCTCATCTCTACACGGCGGTATAATCACTCAAAGCTCTTCTCTCGTATTACTTCTCGTATCTAGCTTGTTGTTGTTGTGTTTAGTGGATAGCCTTGAACTAGACTTGTGTAGGTGGCTTGCTTAATTAGTTAGTGCTAGTGCATTTTGCTCCGCCACCTTTTATACTAACTTGTGGTTAAGTAATTGGTGTAGAAGTTTTTAATTAGGCTATTCACCCCCCCCCCCTCTAGCCTATTTGGACCTTACAAGTGGTATCGGAGCCGAGGCACCGTTTATTTGAGGCTTAACAACCTACGGTGAAAAAGAAATGGCTCAATTAAGCTTGCACATCAACAACACCAAGAAGGCACCTCACTTTGATGGGACAAATTATGCATATTGGAAGGTTAAGATGACCGCACACCTCAAGTCAATCAATAGAGAAGTGTGGAAGGTCACCGAAACAAAATTTGAGGTTGCTAATCCGGAAGCACCTACACCGGTGGAGGAGAAGAAGCTTCAATGCAATGACATTGCCATTAGTGCTCTTCATGAGGCACTAGATGACAAGACCTTTGAGCAAGTGAAGAACATTGAGATCGCTCATGATGCTTGGGCCAAGCTAGAAGAAACATTTGAAGGCACCGAAGGCACAAAGACCGCTAAAGCATATATCTTGCAAGAAAAATTTTCAAGCTTTAAGATGCAAGATGATGAGAGTGTACCGGAGATGGTTCATAGATTGCAAGTCATTGTCAATGAGCTCAAGACACTTGGTGAGGAAGTCAAGGACAACCAATTCTCTATGAAGTTCTTGAGAAGCTTGCCAAAGAGGTTTGATACATTGATCACCGTGCTAGTGAGAACTACATTGAAGGATTCAACTCCTCAACAAATATTCCAAGAAGTGATGACCGATGATTCATATAGAGAAGATGATGAGAAGGATGAGTTGGTCAAGAAGAAGAAGAAGGAGAATGAGAAGAAAGATGATGAAAAGAAGAAGAGTGTGGCATTCAAAGCCACCACATCCAAGGGCAAATCCAAGATTGAATCATCAAGTGAAGAAGACTCAAGCTCTTGTGATAGTGACGATATTGATGAGAAGATGGCTCTCTTTGTCAAGCAATTTGGCAAATTCATGAAAAAGAAGGGCTATCGTGCTAGGAGGAAGAAGAACACATCTAAGAAGAATGAGCATACCATGAGATGCTTTAGATGCCATAGCAAGGACCATCTCATTGCAAAGTGTCCTTATGATAGTGATGATGAAGATGCTATCAAGAAGGAGAGAAAGAAGCAAAAGAAGAAGCAAGAAAAGAAAGAGAGCTCTCATAAGAAGAAGAATGATTCTCATGTTGCTACATGGGATAGTGATGATTCCTCAAGTGATGATGAGGATGACAACAAGAGCAAGAAGAAGGGACATGCTAGCATTGCCATTCAAGAGAAGGTCTCCCTCTTCGACACTCCATCGTGCTTCATGGCTAAGGCCGCTAAGGTATCATCCGATGATGAGAGTGATCATGATAATGCTAGTGATAGTGATAGTGATGAAGAAGAATTCACTAAAGATGAACTAATCACTATGCTAGAAGATTGCACTCAACATTATAAAGAATCTAGAAAGGAGTGCAAGGGCTTGCTTAAGGAAAAGAAAAACCTTATGCAAGAACTTGATGAGCTTAGAGCATCTTATGAGAGTCTAAAGGTAGACCATAAGAAGCTTCAAAAGTCTCACACTAAGCTTGAAGAAGCTCATTCCTCTCTAGTTGAGAAATGTGAAAAAATGCCAACTAATGTTGAGAAAGCTAAAACTTGCAACATAGGCATATCATGTGATATAATTGATGAATCTTGTCATAAGCCTATTGTTGTTGCTCCCACTAACCCTTCATGTAGCTCATCTACATCATCCTCATCTAGTAGTGATGGTTTCACTTGTGATCCCACACTTATAGTTGAGAATGAAAATCTCAAGAAGGAGGTAAAAGAGCTCAATCACACCTTGGCCAAGGCTTATGGTGGTGAGGACCGCTTGCTTATGTGCTTGGGTAGCCAAAGAGCTTCTCTCTATAAAGAGGGATTGGGCTATAACCCCAAGAAAGGCAAGGCCGCTTTTGCTCCTCACAAGACTCGTTTTGTGAAGAACAAAGGTAGCTATTGCAAAAGTTGCAAGCAAGTTGGTCACATAGAGCAACATTGCATGAATAAGAAATCCAATGCTAATGTATCCTCAATTAAGTTTAATTCTTTCTATATACTTACCAAGGGTACAAATGGTGTTCATGCTAAGTTCATTGGTGCACCATGGATGGGCTCAAAGAAGAAAGCCATTTGGGTACCAAAGAGCTTGGTCACTAACCTTGGAGGACCCAAACAAGTTTGGGTACCTAAAAAGAATTGATCTTATCTTGTAGGTCAATTACAAAGCCGGAGGAAGGCATTGGGTGCTTGATAGTGGGTGCACTCAACATATGACCGGGGATTCTTGTATGTTCAAATCAATTGATACAAGTCAAAATGGTGGTTTTGATGCTATCACTTTCGGCAACAACAAGAAAGGCAAGGTCAAGGGGCTTGGTAAAATTGCTATCTCAAATGACATGAGCATATCTAATGTGTTGCTAGTTGAGAGCTTGGATTTCAATCTTTTATCGGTGGCACAACTTTGTGATCTTGGCTTCAAGTGCATATTTGGTAGTGATGATGTTGAAGTCATAAGTGTTGATGGATCAAATTTGATATTCAAAGGATTTAGACATGGTAGTTTATACTTGGTTGACTTCAATGATAGTGAGACACAATTGACATCATGCTTGCTTAGTAAATCTAGTATGGGATGGTTGTGGCATAGAAGGCTTGGTCATGTTGGAATGAAACAATTGAACAAACTTTTGAGGCATGACTTAGTTAGAGGCTTGAAGGATGTCACCTTTGAGAAGGATAAACCTTGTAGTGCTTGTCAAGCCGGCAAACAAGTTGGAAATAAACATCCTAGTAAGAGTGAAATGAGCACATCAAAGGCATTTGAGCTATTGCACATGGACTTGTTTGGGCCAACAACATACACTAGTATTGGTGGCAACAAGTATGGTTTTGTGATTGTTGATGACTACACTAGATACACTTGGGTGTTCTTTCTCTATGACAAGAGTGATGTTTATGATCTATTCAAGTCTTTTGTCAAGAGAGTGCAAAATGAGTTCGAGACAACTATCAAGAAGATTAGAAGTGACAATGGTAGTGAGTTCAAGAACACAAGAATTGAGGAATTATGTGATGATCTCGGTATTGGACATCAATTCTCTCCAACATACACTCCTCAATCTAATGGTGTAGTTGAAAGGAAGAATAGAACTTTGATTGACATGGCTAGATCAATGCTTAGTGAATACAATGTGAGTCATTCATTTTGGAGTGAAGCTATCAACACGGCTTGCTATTGTAGCAACCGTCTCTATTGCCATGGGAAGCTTGGGAAGACACCATATGAGCTATTAAATGGAAGAAAGCCCAACATTGCATACTTTAGGGTGTTTGGTTGCAAATGCTATATTCTCAAGAAAGGCACTAGATTGAGCAAGTTTGAAAAGAAATGTGATGAAGGGTTCTTACTTGGTTATTCTACCACAAGCAAAGCATATAGAGTTTGGAATCTCACAAATGGCACCTTGGAAGAAGTTCATGATGTTGAGTTTGATGAAACCCAAGGGTCTCAAAATGAAGCTCAAAACCTTGATGATGTGAGAGGAGATCAATTGTCAAATGCAATGAAGAACATGGACATTGGTGACATAAGGCCGAGGCAAGTTGATGATGATGATGATACTCATGTGATCAACCAAAGTGTGCAAATTGATACAAATCAAGCAAGCTCTAGTGGTTCTCATGATGAAGTGCAAGATCAAGATCAAGCTAGTGGAAGCAATCAACTTCCAATACTCCAACCTACTAGTATTGCAAGAGATCATCCATTGGATCAAATCATTGGTGGAATTCAAAGTGGTGTTCAAACTAGATCAAGATTAGCATCCTTTTGTGAGCACTACTCTTTTGTGTCACTTGAAGAACCTAAGAAAATAGAAGATGCATTGAAGGATTCCGATTGGGTAAATGCCATGCATGAAGAGCTAAACAACTTCACTAGAAATCAAGTTTGGGAACTTGTTGAGAGACCAAAGAACTACAATGTGATTGGTACTAAGTGGGTCTTTAGAAACAAGCAAGATCAAGATGGCATAGTTGTGAGGAACAAAGCAAGATTAGTAGCACAAGGTTACACACAAGTTGAAGGTCTTGACTTTGGAGAAACATATGCACCGGTTGCAAGATTGGAGGCTATTAGAATCTTATTAGCATATGCTTGTGCACACAACATCAAGCTCTATCAAATGGATGTCAAGAGTGCATTTCTCAATGGCTACATCAATGAAGAAGTTTATGTTGAGCAACCTCCCGGTTTTGAAGATGACAAGAAGCCCAACCATGTTTACAAGCTCAAGAAGGCATTGTATGGTTTGAAGCAAGCACCTAGAGCATGGTATGAGAGGTTGAGGGACTTTCTTCTCTCTAAAGGGTTCAAGATGGGAAAGGTTGACACCACTCTCTTCACCAAGAAAATTGGAAATGACTTGTTTGTGTTGCAAATCTATGTGGATGATATCATTTTTGGATCAACCAATCAAGATTTTTGTGAAGAGTTTGGAAATATGATGGCTAATGAGTTTGAGATGTCTATGATTGGAGAGCTTAGTTACTTTCTTGGACTTCAAATCAAGCAAATGAAGAATGGCACTTTTGTAAGTCAAGGGAAGTACATCAAGGACATGATCAAGAAGTTTGGATTGCAAGATGCTAAGCCAATGAGTACACCAATGGGCACAAATGATCAATTGGGTATTGATGCAAGTGGCAACATGGTAGATCAAAAGCGATACCGGTCTATGATTGGAAGTTTGCTCTATGTCACCGCTTCTAGGCCGGATGTAATGTTTAGTGTATGCAAGTGTGCAAGATATCAAGCTTCACCTAGAGAAAGTCACTTGAAAGCAACCAAGAGGATATTGAGATATCTTAAGGGCACTCATGATGTTGGATTGTGGTTTCCAAAGGGGTCTATTTTTGAGTTGATTGGATATTCGGACTCCGACTATGGTGGATGCAAGATTGATAGAATGAGCACAAGTGGCACTTGTCAATTGCTTGGAAGGTCTCTTGTTTCATGGTCATCAAAGAAACAAAATAGTGTTGCACTATCTACCGCCGAGGCCGAATACATTAGTGCCGGTAGTTGTTGTGCACAATTGCTTTGGATGAAGGTCACTTTGAATGATTTTGGAATTAAATTCAAGAATGTGCCTTTGTTTTGTGACAATGAAAGTGCTATTAAGATGACACAAAATCCGGTTCAACATTCAAGAACCAAGCACATTGACATAAGGCATCACTTCACAAGAGACCATCAACAAAAGGGTGATATTAGCATTGAGAGCATTGGCACCGAAGATCAATTAGCCGACATATTCACAAAGCCACTTGATGAGAAGAGATTTTACAAGTTGAAGAATGAATTGAACATACTTGACTTCTCCAACTTGAAATGAGTGCAACCCCACATTCTAATATGACATGCCTCTCCTCCAACATAGCAAGGTAAAGTTGTTTGGCATATCATCCATACTTTGCTAAGGACATGTTTAGAACATATAGACATATTTGCATGACAAATAGGCTCATTCATGAAAATCAAATGATTTTGATGTATATATGGTACCACTATTGCTTCTATGTTTGATTGATCTAGTGGTAGCATATGACATGTTTGTGAGCTTGCAAACCTAGTGTTGGATCTAGAAAATGAGCTCATGATGTGTAATTCAACATGCTCAAGATAACCCTTATACTTTATGAGGTGTGAAGAAGCTTGTGCTTGGATCAAACCGAATTGCATATTCTAGGCAAGTGATCTAGATTGAACCATAATTTGGACTCCCTCATATTGATTGACTTAACTCTCACTAAAATTGGCACCTTTTTGGTGATTGTTGACAAAGGGGGAGAGAAAAGTCACAAAGATAGAAAAGTCACAAAGGGGGAGAAAGATATAGTAAGGGGAGAGAAAAGTCACAAAGAGAGAAAGTTACTAAGGGGGAGAGAAAGCATAAGATAAGACTTTGGAAAGGAATCAATTAAAAATTTAAGCACACAAGTAGGGGGAGCAAGCTCATGAATTATTTGTTGCATTTGTATGTGCATTAACATGATGAATTGTTGCATTGCAAAGCTTAAATTCATATTCATGTTTGTATGGTGTTTGCTAGGAATAGAACTTGAATGATGATTTGATGAGAGTAGCTTTACAAGTGGTACCTAGACACCTTTGCTTATAATGTTGATCTCACGGGGTACTTTAGTGTTTGTGATCTTTACAAGTGAGGTATTACAAGTGGTGTCTAGCTACATCGATGCTAAGGATGGTATATAAAGGCAACTCCGATTGGTATCACGCTTCAAAGGTCCATTCTATATACCTTAGCATCAATTTGATAGTAGTAACTCTCCCAAAATTCAAATCCATACATGTGTGCACAATTGAACCAAACTCATGAAAGCACATATGTAGGGGGAGCTAATACTATCGAAATTAAAAATTGATTTCATTTCATATCTTTGTGATGGTTGTCATCAATTACCAAAAAGGGGGAGATTGAAAGCCCAAGTTTGGTTTTGGTAATTAATGACACCAAGTTGCTAATGCCATGTGTTAAGTATTTTGAGTCAGGCATAAGCAACACATGTGATGAAGGTGTACGTGGCAAGGAGTGGTGGCCACAAGATCACAAAGAGATGGTGCATGGACATGAAATGATGATCATGGTGGAGATGCACATGAAATGATGATCATGGTGGAGATGCACATGAAATGATGGACATGATGATCAAGTGGAAGAGAAGGATCTCAGAGCGCAAGGCAAAGGTATAACCATAGGGTTTTCCTTTTGCCGGTCTAAGATGAGTAGAGAAGTGATTGACCGGGTTTAGGATACATAGCCGACTATCAAGAGGGGCAATCACGGTTAGCTCGGGAATCAAGTGCCACTAGATCAATGTCTTGAGCATATGCATTTAGGATCTAGTAAAGAGCTAACATAACGCCTTGGAAAATGTTTGTGAAATGCTAACACACATGCACATGGTGGTGTACACTTGGTGGTGTTAGCACATTTGCGAAGGCGGTGGAGTTTAGGTGGTAGAGAGGGGTTGGGGTCCTCTCTCCCTCCCGCCGAGCTTGCGAGGCGGGATTCGGCGCTTTTTGGAGAAGTGAAATGCCTATTTTCTTTTGTGCCGAAAGTCGGAAAAGAAACGGAGGTGAACGGAGGTCACTGCGTGCACCGGACGCTGCACCGGACGCTGCACCGGACGCGGTCACTGTGCGACCGGCGCGTCCGGTCAGGCGAACAGCGGTTCACGAGGACCACCGGACGCGGTGCGCGTCCGGTCACAGGTGACCGGACGCGTCCGGTCGTCCAGGGAGCTTACTGGACTCCCACCGGACGCGGGCACTGTGGCGTCCGGTCAGTTCTTCAGCGCGTCCGGTCTGTGTTTCGCGGTGCGCGGCTCGGAGTTGACCGGCGCGTCCGGTGGGTCACGGGACCGGCGCGTCCGGTCGTGACCAGCGCGTCCGGTCGCTCGGTTGAGCGCGTCCGGTCAGTGCAACGGCTAGTTCTGACGCGCGCGAATTTCGTTTGTCGCGTAGTGACCGGACGCGTCCGGTCACCCTGACCGGAGCGTCCGGTCAGCGCGAATTCTGCTGCGTCGTTTCTAACGGCTAGCTGCGTACCCCTTCGTTATAAATAGATGGTGGCCGGGGTTTGAGGTTAACTCTTGCACATTTTGAGAACTAGAGACATCCTTTGAGCTAGAGAACAACCCCTCCACTCATCTCTTTGATTGATTGCACATCTTGAGTGAGATTGAGTGAGATTCAAGTGCATTGCTTGAGAGTTGCATTCTAGAGGCACTTGATCTTCGAGTTGCTGCGGATTTCTTGTTACTCTTCCGTGTTTCCCGACACGGTAGACGGCTTGGAGCAGCGGAGGTGATTGAGCTCGCAATTGGAGATTGTTGGAGCCTTCACCAAGTGTTGTAAGGGGTTCTTGATCCTTCCCCGCGGGAGTTCGCGAATTGGATACTCTAGTGGAGCTCGTGGCTTGGAGGATCCCCATCTTGTGTGCGGTTGTGCGGCGCCCGCCGAGGGCTCAACTCTTGATAGTTGATTAGCTCGCGAACCGACAAGTGGGTGCATCGCCACAACGAGGAGTAGCTTGCCGGGAAGCAAGTGAACCTCGGGATAAATTCTTGTGTCATTCTCTTCCCGAGGATTTCTCTTGTGTGATTGATTGATTGGTACTTCTCATCTCTACACGGCGGTATAATCACTCAAAGCTCTTCTCTCGTATTACTTCTCGTATCTAGCTTGTTGTTGTTGTGTTTAGTGGATAGCCTTGAACTAGACTTGTGTAGGTGGCTTGCTTAATTAGTTAGTGCTAGTGCATTTTGCTCCGCCACCTTTTATACTAACTTGTGGTTAAGTAATTGGTGTAGAAGTTTTTAATTAGGCTATTCACCCCCCCCTCTAGCCTATTTGGACCTTACAGAAGTTCGCAGTTTCCTTGGTTTAGCCGGTTACTACCGTCGCTTCATACCGGACTTCTCGAAGATTGCCAAACCAATGACAAGCCTGTTACAGAAGGATCATAAGTTTGTATGGACAGAGGAGTGCGAAGCAGCTTTCTGTACCTTGCGAAAGTTGTTGACCACTGCTCCTGTTCTGGCCCAACCAGATATAGAAAAGTCGTTTGATGTTTTCTGTGATGCATCCAAGAATGGGTTAGGATGTGTGCTAATGCAAAATGGAAGAGTCATTGCTTACGCCTCACGACAATTGAGGAAGCATGAAGTTAACTATCCTACACATGATTTAGAGCTTGCAGCAGTGGTGCATGCTCTAAAGATTTGGAGGCACTACCTATTGGGTAATGTGTGTAATATCTTCACAGATCATAAGAGTCTCAAATACATCTTTACCCAATCCGAGTTGAACATGCGACAGAGGAGATGGTTAGAGCTGATAAAAGACTATAATCTGAACGTGCACTATCACCCTGGGAAGGCTAATGTAGTAGCAGATGCACTGAGTAGAAAATCTCATGCTATTGATGTGCAACCGTTGTTTGAAGAAGGGTTCAATTTGTTACATCCTGCTGTGTTGCATAGTATTCAGATCAATTGCACTCTAGAAAGCCAGATCATTGATGGTCAGAAAACAGATAAAGGAATCTTTCATATCAAAGAAAAGATGAAGAGAGAACCCACCAAACACTTTCGATTGGATGACCAAGGAGTGTTATGGTTCAAGGATCGCCTGGTAGTACCTAAGGATAGAGAGCTTAAAAACAAGTTGATGGATGAGGCCCATCGTTCTAAGCTATCTATTCACCCCGGAAGTAGTAAGATGTACCAAGATTTGCGACCCCGTTATTGGTGGACTAAGATAAAAAAGGAGATTGCAGCATACATTGCTCGTTGCGACATGTGTTGTAGAGTTAAAGCTCTTCACATGAGACCTGCAGGACTTCTGCAACCTTTGTCGGTACCCGATTGGAAGTGGGATGATATAAGTATGGACTTTATCACTGGTCTCCCCACCACACAGAAGGGCCATGATTCCATTTGGGTAATAGTCGATCGCCTTACCAAGTCGGCTCACTTTCTGCCAGTCAAAACAAGTTTCCGACCACCTCAATATGCAGAAAAGTACGTTGCTGAGATTGTCCGATTGCACGGGATACCAAAAACGATTGTGTCCGATCGTGGTTCGCAGTTTACCTCTCACTTTTGGGAACATCTGCATCAAGGTTTGGGCACTAGTTTGATTCGTAGCACGGCTTACCACCCACAGACTGATGGGCAGACAGAAAGAGTTAATGCAGTATTGGAAGATATGCTTAGAGCTTGTGTTCTATCATCCAGAGGTTCATGGGAATCCTGGTTACCGTTGGCAGAATTTGCTTACAACAACAGTTACCAAGAGAGTATCAAGATGGCACCATTTGAAGCTTTGTATGGCCGGAAGTGCAGAACACCATTAAATTGGGTAGAGCCTGGGGAAAGAAGGTTTTACGGAATTGATTTTGTAGATGAGGCAGAGAAGAAGGTCCGTGTTATTCAACAAAACATGCAAGCAGCACAGTCTCGTCAGAAGAGTTATGCGGATAAGAGAAGAAGACCATTGGATTTCCAAGTAGGTGACTATGTTTATTTGAAGGTTACCCCAATGAAGAAGAAACGGTTTGGAATTAAAAAGAAGCTGTCCGCTAGATATATAGGGCCATACCAGATCATAGAGAAAAAGGGCCCCGTGGCGTATAAGTTACAGTTGCTAGAAGAGATGAGTTCGATCTTTCCCGTCTTCCACGTGTCCCAATTGAAGAAGTGTCTACGTGTTCCAGAGGAGAGAATACAACCTCAGGGTATTCGAATCAAGGCAGATTTGGAATATCGTGAGCAACCCGTTCGAATCCTGGATATCAAGGACCGAGTTACTCGAAATAAAGTGGTCACAACCTACAAGATTCAGTGGAGTCATCATGATGAGAGCGATGCTACTTGGAAAACGGGAGAATATCTTCAAACCGCTTATAAAGATTTTTACGATAAATGGTTTGGCCGACTGGGCCGGCCCGTTCAGCAATTCCGAATTTCCATTTTGAATTTCTATTTATAATTAAGAAAAGAAAGTGCTCTAGAAAATGTTGTGCATAGTTTATAGCTCCAAAAATCATGAAACAAATTTTGAAATGTTCCTTTTGAATAGATCTACAGTTTAAAAATATCTCATATTATTTTTGTGACACTTTACTGTGCAATTTTATTTAATTGTTATATATGCTGTTATCTTAGAAAAAGTGTAGTAAATAAAATAATAAAGGGAAAAATGTGATTCTTGTTACATTAGTCTTTATTAGTGATGTACTTTCTAGGAAAAATGCTAGTGAAGCATGTTCTGTGGGAAATTTTTGAAGTGTAGTTCAAATGCTTTTAATTGATAATATTTGTTATTTTTAGTAGAGAGCAAAATTTGTATACAACATACATGTGATAATTTTTGTAGCATGTTAGTTTACTGTTAGTAACCGAAGAAAAATGTGAAATCTGTTGTTTGATACTTTTTCTAGTATAAAATAATTTCATGCTCACTTTTAGGCTATAAATTGTTTATTTTGTACAGGCAGTTTTACATATCCAATTCTCATGAAAATTTAGTGGTAGGTTAGTTAGAGTAAGGGCACTCTACTGTAATTTTTGTAGATTTTTATCTACACCAGAGATAGGTGTTGCTGTGTAACCCTAGTTAAATAGGGAATAAATGATTATTCTTTATGAGAAATTAAGAATAATAAAATATGTTTGGTGTATCTTTGAAGCATCACTATGTCTTGCTGATGTTGTGGATGAGTTAGGTTGGTAAGGTTTGGCCATTTAGGGTCACTTGCTTGTGTAAGGTATATGATAATTAGTGAACCACAATGTGCATGCTTTAGGGTACATGTTCTTGGATGACGTGGACTACCTTGTAGAAGATGAAGTTTTATCTTAACTGCTCATTCCATGTGCTCGTCTGCATCTCATGTCATTCCATCACTCCATCATAATCCGATGTATCATTCGCATGTACTTATGCACTTGCATCATACAGGATCGCAGGAGGAGTCGCAGGCAGCGGTACCGGAGGAGCAGGCTTGGACGGACCAGCAAGAGCCCCAGGCACACGAGGTGCCCGAGGAGGAAGAGCCAGGCGAGGAACTGCCGGAGTGTGTCGACCACCATCCTAGCTCGTTCGAAAGAGGCAAGCCCCGGAGCATTATAAGTCTCCTATTTTATAAAAGCTATTCTTTACTACCTAAATTATAATTACATATTGTTGCATTAAGTTATAGGAGTTGAGTGAAACCGTTGTTGCATTACTATCCTTGTCCACCAGATTACTGTTACCTTATTAGGTCAGGATCGAGTAAATTGCTTAGCCATGCTTAGATCGGTAGAAGTCGGGTGATTTCCTGTCACCTGCGAGCTATAGGTGAATACATGGCTATGGTTAGCAGTATTTGTGAATCTTGAAAAGTAACCAAGTGTTATGGATAAGCGGAGACCGGGCAGAGTCTTATAGGGTTTTGGACTATAGTGATTCCGTCTGTGTCGATTAAGGACCGATCGTTGCTCGTCCCTCTTGTCATGTTGAACGCATGCCTCACATTTAGCTGGCCGAATAAAGTACCTTTCGACCGCGAAGCTAGTGACACTTTTCGAGTCGGGATAAACTCGGGTTGGCAGACTGGTGTTGAAGGGGGTGTACGGGGACGCGAAGAGTGAGCCCAAGGTGCGTCCTGGCAGTCGGGCGGTCCCTGGGTAGTGTGATCCATGATTGTTATCCCGCGGCTTCTTGGAAAGTGTCATTGGTGATCTACGCGACCCTGACGGGGGAAGCATGATTTGTGTGAGGAATAAATCTCCAGCTGGATAGGAATTCGATTCGAATCGCCGTCGCTCCCGGTTAGTGAGCACTTGACTCGAGCTACGGCATCGTAGTAACAATGATGAAACACTGATGGTTAATTGAATAATGTTGGAAATGCTAAACCTGATATGGTAATTTTGATGTTAATGGTTAATCAAGTGATTGCTTTAGCATAGGTGCTTACCTAGACTGAATAGGTTATAATAAAAAAATGATGCCAAAGTATTTAAACTAGTTATTCATGATAACTTATGCTTTTCACAAATGAGTCAAGCCAGTCCACCTTATACAAGCCTTGCATACTCCTTGGTGTCATGTTATTTCTGGTTTATGACGGGTAAGTCTAGCTGAGTACATTCTCGTACTCAGGGCGTTGTTCCCATTGTTGTTGCAGATGGTCAGATGTACTACGGGTACTGCTCCAACTGTCTGTATCCGGCGATGGGTGACAACTAGGACCTTGGGCAAGGGTCTTTCTGCTTGTCTTATCTACTGCTTTTGTGGACCATGACTATCTACTGGCACTGTAACTGAACTAAGTGTGTGTGCGTAAAACTATTTGCTTCCGTTACTTTATGTTGAACTATGTTGTAATAACTTTTATTTCCGAACTCCGATGTATCCTACTTTCATGGTCAACTTTATGTATCGTGTGAACTGTGGCTGCTAAATCAGTACGATCTTGGTTGTATGTTGGTTGGTTTGAAATCCTTCGTGATTTCACGGAATCTCGAGTTATACGGGCTTAAGTTTGTTAAATTAACCGCCTCGGTGGAAGATTTTCTTACTTAATCTCGTATAATTACGTTGATCCGTTACACGTCTCTATACTGCTTGATCTCATCAATGTTCCCTTTCTCGTCTACTTTGTCGGTCTCCCTCATCACCACTGATGCCCTGTCATGTCCCTTGTATATGTACTTGAACAGATACTTCACTGATTTAATGCTCCCGCATGCCTCAACATTAATATGGCAGTTGAAGGTACGTAGCAAGAAAGGGTTGTAAGGCACGACCCATTGATTGTCCAGGTAATGGCCTCGAACTTTTAGCATGCGGCCGTCATTGTGTCGTCGATAGATGGGGTACGAGTCCTTTCCTTGTGACGTTGCCTCACAGAATGGGCGCGGGTAACGGTTCTTGCATGACCCACGGCCCACCGTGCACGGACATGATGGATTAAGTGTCCCGCAGGGACCATGCATCATATGCTTCGTGACCATCTTGTACAGCTCAGGGTACTTCTTCTTGTTTGGTAGCTCTGCACTAATAATCATGTCATATTGCTCGGGACATGTAAGCTTGTACTTCCGTTCCATTATCAGCAAGAAGTGTGCATGCGGCAAGCCCCTCTTCTGGAACTCCACTACATATACATAGGCCTTCACCTTTCCAAGTATGTCTTTCTCCATCAATATTTTCCTCATTGCATCTAACTTTGCTCTGAAGACTCGTGTTACAAGATCTGGGCGGTCCTGTGGTGTTTGGCCTGGATAAAGTTCATTCTTGATCTCATCCCAGTTAGGGTTGCACGTCATTGTGAGAAAGATATCAGGTTTACCATACTTTCACACCAGAGCCATTGCATCCATGTATCGACGCCTCATATCACGGGGTCCTCCGATGAATGATGAAGATAGGACAGTACGCCTTCCGACATTCTCAGCAGATCCTTCACCCGAATGCATGCTATCCACCAGGCCTTGGTACAGGTCAGCCTTTAAAGTATCTTGATTGTTTCTCATGTAGTCTAAACGCGAGCTCTCAATCTTGATGTAGGTGTCAACGGCGAACTGCTGGAAAAGACGCTGGCCATAGAGTATTGGATTAAATATCCCTGGCCGCATCTGGAACTTGTAGCAGTAGTAGTCACGCACGAAGACACATAAATTTGAAATAGGTTCTACAGGACACATTGAGCGAATTAGTATCATGAGTTAACAGTAAAGAGTTTATAATTGCATTATTATTAAAAAAGAGTTCAAATTACCTCCATCATAATCTTCACCATTCACGGCATTCTCGGCACGCCTTTTGCGGTTTGCTCGAGCTTGCTCAACTTGAGCCATAGTCACACCCACTTTTGGAATACAATTGTGCCACCCAAGCTCACCCTTTGGAAAGAACATCGGGTATGACAGTGAGTCGTAGCATGCATTATATGAGCGGATGCCGTGTATAGAACGGTCCTTCCCTTGCAGGAGAACACTATGCTCGAATTGGCCGTGACGCTCACTCCCCTCAACCCAGACGGCGGCCACCTCTGATGTCAACGGCATGTTATATGTTCTCTGGTCAAGGCGCTGGTCAAGGTTCAACTCGACCCGGTAATCCTCGAGGTTTTCAACGTGTCCCATAGTTCTTAGCTGCTGAGAGTAGGGATTCCCTTCAAGGATACCCACCAATTGTTGTATAACTTCTCTGTCTTTTTGGGCGCATTGCTCACGACACTTGCTCATCCGATGCTCGAGGGACGGGTCGTCATCATAAAAATAAAGCTCGAGGTGTCTCTTTTCGACACCCTCCTCTTGCCCAAATGATCGTATGTTATGGTAAATCTGGCCATGTGCACGAAATGTGTAGACACCGCAGATTCGCATGTTAGTGGTGATACGATCTAGGTGGCAGTACAGAGAAGTGAAAGAGAAGTGACCGTTGAAATATCTGATGTTTGCACGGAAGTGCCTAGCATCAGCGTCCGAGCTTGACCACAACCTCGTGAGCTCTGGTGGTGTCTCGAGAGTTGAAAGATGAATCTTTCCGCTCCTACAACAGAATTCAGGGGGTTCACCGTCGAATGTTGTCGATGGAACTGGATGCATTTACAACACCTATACATATAATAAAAATGTATGTTCTCAAATATAATACATAAAGTCACGTATTGCAAGAACATTAACCCATTATTTTACATTGTAATGAACGACAATTGGGTTGGCCAATACATCTTTTCTTCTCAAATAGATAACATTGATAATTTAATGAAAAAACAATGTACCTGGGTTTAAATCAGGTGATGCATTAGTTATGTCAATCACGCCACTTTGATCTATACACATTTCGGAGTTATCATCTACATATATATAATAATAACATGACATTAACCTTGGCCTCGGCATCATACAAACATAATAAAATATAATTAGTTTTACGAACAAAAAAACCCAAATTGGTACATGTGTTATCTTTATCAGTCTGCATGGGTTTGTATGAGTTGTCTCGATGTAGCCAGTCACTATCTTCATAGCCATCAATGTTTTCCGTGATTGATTCAACTGCAACTGCTACAACATATGCATTTAGAAAAATATACATCACTATATATTAAATAAACTAAAAATGGCAATACTGAATTCAGAAAAACATCAGCGGGTTTACCTGCTTTTTTCTGATCATATCGTTCACGGCGCTTTATATTTTTTTCATTCTTTTCTCGATGATACTTTTTCCTAAGTTTTTTATTTTTTTCATCCCTTTGTTCTTGAGTCATTGATGCATGTCGTGCTTTTTCTCTTTCCCTTTTACGCTGCACACGTTCATCAACTTCTGGTCGTGGGTTTGATGTTGTCTGCTCACCTGTTCGAAAATAGGTTGATAGATATTATTTACTTAATTACCACAAATCATACAAGTGAAAGCAAATATGGACATGAGTACAAACAATCACCACCAGCCTAAAAACTCCATTGTTCAACTCTTTTTTTATTGGACATATACTGTTAAATTTGCAATTGCATCAGTACCAGAAATCTGCCCGGATTTCATGAGCTACGATATGTACAACATGAGCTAGTCCTTGCATAAATTTGAACATGTTCTGGTGACCAATTTTCCCTGAAAATGTACTATGCTACTTGTGAGTCCACTTTGCCTTATTTGTTTGTTCAAGGCAAAAATTGTAGATTGCTTGAATATTCAGATTGCATTGCTCATGATTTTGGGACACTAATTTTACATGCCTTGCTGTATGCCTTTCTAAATTCAGAATGTACGGCGTAGACGCGTTGTGCTACCGTGATATATGCATTTGCAAGTACAGTAGTTAGCAGACGTGGTGCCCAGGTTATACTGATCAGTGAAACAATGAAGCCACATGCATATCAATGAATGCAGAACCGCATGCTCAAATCAAATTAGATCAGATCCGAATACAAATTCACACAGCATAAAGTAACGAGGGGTGGGCAAACCTGTTGGGTGGCCGACGAGGACCTGACGAAGGTGCCGACGAAGACCCGATCGCCTGGCGCGCGGCAGCGGCGGCGACCACGAGTTCGGCTCCTGGCGTGACAAAGCCGTGACAAAGCCACAGAGCAGAGGTCGGTCCGGCGGTTTCGGTGTCGTGGCTGCCAGCGGTGTCGACGAACGCACGGCGTGCTGCTGCGGCGTCGACGAGCGCACGGCATCCTGCGGCGGCGGCGACCGCCAGACCTAGGCCGGCGTGAGGAGCAGGGGGCAGTCTGGGATTGGCACAGATCAGATCCAAATACACATAGCCAATTAGCTTTAGAGGGGAAGAGATGGGATTGGCACACGTACACCCGTCGCCGGCACACACACAGTTTGAACGTGGAGGCGGAGCCTGGGGATATTTCCCTTCTGGTGTCCGTGATTAACGCACGAGGGGTACGACGAATGCTTCCTCTGATTCTTTTACGTCAGGAATCCTTTCTTATTGTTTATTTTATTTTGCATCCTTCCACCTCTAGGTTTACATGTTAATATTTATATCAGGAATCCTTTTTTATTCTTTATTTTAATTTGCACCCTTCCACCTCCTCTTTAGAAAGGCACGGTGTCGCAAGTGAGGGCAGACGGACGAAAGGCGATTGTCTCACCAAAAAAAATGTCCCCTTTTTATTCTTTTTAGTTGTGGGAGAATTTGCACCCTTCCACCTCCTCTTTAGAAAGGCACGGTGTCGCAAGTGAGGGTAGACGGACGAAAGGCGATTGTCTCACCAAAAAAATGTCCCCCTTTTATTCTTTTTAGTTGTGGGAGAAAACAGAATAAGAAAAATAACCAGCCGGCAATAGAAATTTGATTGCAGTAGCTTCTCCTGAGTACTCTGATCGGTGCTCGTGCGATTTTGGTGTCACCGGTGTTAGGTGTCAAAGCCGGCATAGACCGGAAGCATAGCACAACAGCCACATACGCTAGGCGGACTGGATGATTAATTTGCTGATAGATGGACTACAGGCACTGGATCTTCCAAGCTAACTGACTTAGGCCCTGTTTAATTCCCAAAAACACCCAAAAAATTTTGCACAGTACCCGTCACATCGAATCTTTAGACGCATGCATGGAGCATTAAATGTAGGTAAAAAAAATAACTAATTGCACAGTTTATCTATAAATGTCGAGACGAATCTTTTGAGCCTAGTTAGTCCATGGTTGGACAAATTTTGCCAAATAACAACAAAAGTGCTACAAGAATTTTTCCTCAAAAATTTTCGGATCTAAACAAAGCCTTATATTGCCTAAAAGCTGCAAGTGGGGGGCCCATTAATTTGAGGGCCCTGTTTCGTCGATTACTTCGCACGCCCTCATCGACGGTGTGTCCTGCGGGAGTCTCCGACCCTACATCTTTCCTGTGTGCGCCTGAGATGATAGTGTTGAACTGCTCATCTCTGTTATTATGGTACTCCTTAGAGCATTTTCAAAAGTTCCTAACAATTTTTTTTCCTAAAACCATTGAGTTTTCCAACTCGATATCTCCCACGAATATATCCGCGCAACTGATCTATTTTTCCAAACGTGGAAAGATTAAGGAGTGGATTTAGGAACTGTTGGAGATAAGTTTTTTTTTATCATTCTTACTAAAAATCCTAGATTGAAAGATTTTATTAGGAATTTTAGAGATGTTCCTAAGTCGCAACTGTTTGCACCAAAATCTGGACGCGGGTGATCGAAGGTCTCAAGACCGAATCAGTGGAAAGACGATTAGGAGTAGCCAACAATAACCAACTCGTGAGTGCCCCGGAATCGGCTATTTTTGGATGACGTCAGCAGATGGGCATAAGTGTAGGATCACCGGAGAGCCTAGGGGGGTGAATAGGCCTGAAATTTTTTTTTATCTCAAACAAATGTCAGTCCTGACCGTGGCACTGCTGCGCTCAGAGAGCGGCACTGCTGCACCTACAAAAAAAGGTTAGCTCACAGTTCAAAAACTATCCAACGAAATTTAGACGGGTAAATTTCTTAGCTTTCTGCAAGGTAGAGGATCACAGATCAACAACTAGAAGTGGCTCGAAGACCACACACAAGCAGATCAGGCTCAAACCCTAGAAATCACCACAAGACAAGTAAAGTAGACCAGTACAAGTGACACAATAATTTGTCTCGTGGTTCAGCTCGTCACTAAGGCTTGCCTAAGTCCAAGTTGTTGAGGGTTTAGCCACCAAGGCTTGCCACTAAGGCAAAAGGTCTATTTTTACCCTACCTCGTTCTCAAGTCAAGAGAGTGAACTCTTAAGATGAGGGGTGATTTTACTAGCTGCAAGAGGTGGTTACAAACCTCCTGGGACTGCCACAAGCTTGGCAAGCTCACCGAGCGACGCTCTAGCCGGCTAGGAGCAGAGCTTCAAGAGTAACAAACACAACCACCGGCCAAAACGTGAACCAAATGCTCTTTAGAGTTGGGGAATCAGTGGATCTGCGCTCTAATCGAGTTTTGGCCCCTTTTCTCTCAAGGATTGATGGGGAAATCAATGGAGAAGCTTGGGAGCTAAAGGTGCTTCAATGGAGAAAGAGAGAGATGAGTACTGGTCGGTCTGGAGTTGAGTGAACCGTTGGAGAAGAAGTAAAACGTTGGTGTCGGTGTTTGGTCCTGCGGGGGTCCTAAGCCAATGAGTGAATCAAATGATGCGTGTCCCTAATCTGGATGGTGATGCAAGGAGAGTACACGGAGGTTTATCCTGGTTTGGGCAAAAGAAGGCCCTACGTCCAGCGGGGAGGAGGGAGTATTGTATTTCCTTACACCTAAGTGCTCGCGTAGGGGTTACAAGCTGTGAGAGAGGGAACCGAGCCCAGGTCTCAGAGAAAAAGTGAGAGTACAAAGGAGATTGCTTGAGATGTTGATCTTCTATGGTGGGATGGTGACTGGTTTTTCATCGTCTGTTGTTCGTTGTTCGCCCCCTTGTAGAGCCCCTGACTGCCCTTTTATAGGGTAAGAGGAGGCAGGGACGCCGGGGGTGCCTTTGAGGTGAAGTTTTGTCGATCCCTGTGGAGGTGGCTGTAGCGACGTGCCTCGAGAATGGCCGGCCATCCCTGGACACCATGGTGACGTAGAGGACGAGACGGTGAAAAGACTCCGAGTCTTGTGTCACATCGGCCTTTCTTCCTTGTTGACCGGCGGTGGGTCGAGGACAGGTCGAGGATGGGTCGATGTGGATCGACGGTGAGTGGATAAGGCCGAGTCCCCGGGATCGTGGGGTACGGTCCTTGTCGTATTTTCCCTCGAGGGTGATCAGTGGCGAAATAGTGCACGGTATGGTGCGTACAGTGACAGGTTTTCACCTCCCATCCCGGGATGGGCAGTAAAAAGTGAGATTTGACACCGGTACTGCTTCCATGGCGGTTACTGCTGTAGCCATGATGGTAGGAAGTAGTTGGTAGTCGCATTAAATGCTCTGACTTTTATCTTAGACTTGGTGAATAAGGTGGGTCGAGTGGCCCGACCCGGGGTCGTGCGAGTCGGAGATTTCCCGGTAGTCAAGGCGTCTTCTCGAGCGAGCCTCGTACGAGTCGGAACGTGGTCGAGGTGTCCCGTCGAGCGTGCCTCATATGAGTCGGAACATAGTCGAGGTGTCTCGTTTGCTATTTTGGCTCGTCCCGTTTGTGGGTAGCGGTTTTATTTTTCTTAATCGTTGATTCAAGCCCGGCATTGAAGATAAGCGAATCTCCTCCACAGATCGTTTGGCTTGCTGTGTGTGAGGCACTTGACCAACTTTTTGTGCCAACACACTTTTTGGCATGTCCGGTGGGACCACAATCGTCATGGTGACACACAACAGAGACATCCTAACGGTGCCTTATGAGGAGTTGCCCGATGAAGACAGAGACATCATTGGCAAGGCTATGGAAGAACTCTAGAACAAGTGTCTGATGTCATATACCAAGACGCGCGAGAACAAAGTTATTCAGAAATATCCATTGCCCAGAATCTTGATTAATTCCGCAAGCGCACATAATATATTGGTGTAGCGCTTCACTTGGGAGTATTACCAAGTATCGTATTTGTTTTCCCAGAGAAGGCTAAAATGACTTAGCTAAAAGTAGAGCAAGTTTTAATAAGATTCCTAGGTATGATTGTGATGAACTAAAAAGAACTAATCTAAACTACCAAATAAAAGAAAATAAAATAAAAGAAAACTACTACTACTAGGGTGGTCACAGAGGGGGTGAAGATAATTATAGTATTGCCTAAATGTGATCCTATCAACTGTCTAGCAGTGAGCGATGAATACACTTTGGAGCGTACTTGCCCTAAACTCACCCGAGGGTTGATTAGGCACAAAGCACCACGAGCCCTATGATTTAATAACTAGTCCTACCGTGGGAGAATACATAGGAATAGTAAGGTTGTCACCACTTGCTAACTACCCTAACCTATCCGGGGAACTAGCCACAATCCTAGGTATCCTATAGTCTAAGCACCACGCTTACACTAAGTGATACTACTCTAACCTAGCGCTAAGATCAGAGCACCAACTAGTGACAAGGATCCCGTATACCAGAAACTAACTACTAAGCAAGATATGATCACTATATCACACACAACTTTACTCTAATTGCAGGAAAGTAAATGCATGAAAGTAAAGACAAATACTAAAGAAATAAATAGCACACAAAAGAGTAGCTTACGGAGCTTACAGAAGAACTCCCGAAGACTCCTCCTAAGCTCCTAGCTCTCTCTTCTTCACTCTCACTCTCAACTACTAACCTAAACAAGGGAGTAGAGAGAATGAATGACTATGGGACGCATTACAACCACGGGGATCACCACTGTTTATAGGCCCAAGGAGCTAGGGAGGTATTTATAGGCCGAGGAGAGGTGGTGGAGCAGCAGGGGCGCCGGCCGGCCAAGGAGGGCGTCGCTCGGCCCTCTGATGCACCGCCTTTGCATCGTAGGGTCTTGATTGCCTCTCCAAGTCGGTCATAATTCCATCACATGTTGGTTTTGTAGCAGCACATGCTCTGAATGGCGGTGGAAGCTCCTCCAAGTGGATGACAATGGGCCCATGAATCCATTGTGAACAAATCATGGTCGTTGATCACCAACTCTGGAATGGAGGCTTCTCATTGGCTGAGGGGGTCGTCTCGCGGATCAGTGACGTGGATGGCCACCAGGTGGGCCCAGATGGCGCCAACATGGCGCTGGCCGGTGTGGCATGTGGGCCCACCTGGCCCCTGCCACGTCCTGCTGACTCACCTCTGCATTTCTAGCTCCTTTTTCCCTATTTTTTGCTGCATACAAATAAAACTCATGTACAAGTGGAATTCCATTAGTAATAAACATTTTCTTCCACTTTTGTGTTCATTTTCCTTTGATTTTTATGCATTGCTGATGGGCAAAATGAGCACTTAGTGCCCATCAATAGACGCCGCCCGAAAGGCTCTCCGGGCCACGCCTCCGCCGTCAGTGCGGCCTCCAGATGCGGCGCAGAACACAGCCACCGTGGGGGGTAACCACTCGGCGGCTGCAAAGGGAAGTGCCGTCATCGGCGCAGGACAAGTGCGCCCAATGGCCTGGGGAATCCACCTTTGCAGGCTGCGCGAGTGCCCACACAGCGTCGTCTTGGTCCATAGCTAGCGGCAAGAGTCCTAGTGCACCGGTGCCTGGGCCCGTCCGTGCCTGGCAGCAGCCTCATCAGAGGCCCAATGTTGACATCGATGGATTCCAAATTGTTGAGGGTTGTCATCAGTGACGCTGTCCGGAGAGAACGGCACCCAAACGCCACCGCCCCGTACCGCCGGACCTAATGGGTCTCTGCTTCAACTGCCTCGTGCACGACCACATCGCCGCTCAGTGTTGCTCCCAGTCACGTTGCCTCCGCTGCCGGGGAGCCGGCCATCGAGCAAGGGCGTGCACGCGTGGTCGTTCGCCGGCGTGCAAGGCTTCGACGTGTCGCCCCAGTTGGAGTGTGGAACGTCGTCCTGCTAGTCCGAGGCGACCCAACTTGTTGCCGAAATGTCACACTGCGCCAGGTCTGACGCGCGCAACGTCATCACCTTGTCATGTGCAGCTATCGACCGCGCCGTCTTTGTCGCCACAGCAGCACAACAACAGCCTGCCAGTATCACCACCTTCGGGTGACGATGATAACCGTCCCAAGATCAAGGTCTTCATCGTCCACAGGAACATGGAGTTCGCTGCGTCTGGAGCGGACCTCTCCCTTGTTCTCGTCGCACTCGTTGGTGGAGACCAACCAGCTGTCACGCCGGAGGAGTTCCAGGCACACCTTTCCTTGAGGTTTCGTGTCTGTGGGCACAGTCGGGGACTTTGCTTGACTTGGAGGCCCCTTTGCACGCGTGTGTCAGCTAGACAACCAATCTAGCGTTGCTATGCAGGGAGGCAAAATGCAAATACAAGTGGTGCACCCTGAGCCTGAGCTCGTTGTGGACCGTTACTCGGAGGTTGAGCGTTGGGACCTCAATCCCATGCTGATTGAGGTGAAGGCATGCCCCATGAGCTAGGCTGTGTCGGAGGTGGCCTAGGAGGTCAACCTATGCCTTTCAGGCCCGGACGAGTGCGCCTCGCTTTTCGTGATGGAGCGGGCTGGGGACCCCCACCCCCGGTCTAGGTCGACTTCCCCGCCATCTAGGAAGGTGCAGATGGAGGTGGCCCTGCCATTGACGCGATGGCCACAACATCGACCCAGGACTTCATCGCCGCATTCAAGAAGCCACTCACGATGCTTGTCTTGTTGTCGCCTCCACAGCTGCGACAAACGAGGGCCGCCAGAGCGCGGGCAGGGGAGCTGGACGACTCGGAGCTCATCCCTAAGAGGAGCGCTAGGCTTGCTGCCAAGAGTAAGCATAGGGAGCCAAAGCCGGAGGCGTAAGCAAGGAAGGTGATGATGAAGCGGCTCGGCGTGGAGGTGGAGACGCAACTTCTTGACGAGGCGTCTTTCGATGAGTTCCAGACGGCCTTCGCCCTGCCCTTGGTGCCGTCAACGAGGGAGGCGATGCGGATCCTCTTTCCGGGCCAGCTGTGTGATTCGCTAACGAGGCCTCTCGCCATCGTTGTGGATCGCTTGTGTAACTTTAGCACTTTGCCTACTTCCTTCTAATGAAAAACGGGTTAAACACCCGATCGAGAAAAAAAGAAAAAAAACTCTAATATTACATGCATCAATTCTCAAAAAAAATATTACATGTATCATGCTCCCTCCATTTCAAATTATAAGGTATTCCAAGAATCTTGGAGAGTCAAAGTATCTTAAGTTTGACCAAAATTATAGAGAAAATTACAAAAATTTATAACATCAAATAGGTATACTATGAAAATATAATTAATAAAGAATCTAATGATACTTAATTAATGTCATAAATATTATTATCTTATCATATAAATTTGATCAAACTTAAGATCCTTCGACTCTCTAATGTTCTTTGAATGCCTTATAATTTGGGATGGAGGGAATAATTCTATTGTTAGCTCTTTCCATCTTTGAGGGATTATGATACGCTGTACTCCGCTGGAAGTTATGTTGGGTGGCTGCTATGTTAATAACAATATAAATAGTGTCGTTCGTCCCTAAAACTAAAATAAAAGCAAAGCGTTAAAACGCTGATGCAGCCAGTAAAAACACACTAGTGAATTGAGCAAATCTGGCTCTGGAATTTGGGAGCATTTTTAAGCGGATGCAATCAGTTCATTCGTTCAGTTATCTTCCAGAATGCTCCCGGTATACTAGAAACGGAGTCCGGCACGGGCAGTCGGCATTCGGCAACCATTTCGAAATTCGAATTCTCCCCCCATTTGCCTTGCTTGAATTCCTTCTCCAGTCTCCACTGCCGCCACCCCATACCTAGCCTCCCTTCTCGCTCGAAATCACCACTCAATTCGATCGGAAGCTGCCGAATCCCAAACCCCATGAAGATCTCCGAGCTCTCCCCCGAGTACCGGATCTCCCAGCTCTCCCCCGAGTACCGGCCGCCGCCGCCGCACGCCGCCCTCCTCACCGACCTCAACAGGATCGTCGCCGACGTCGAGGCCCTCGACGCCTCCGATTCCTCTCCCCTGGAGAAGCTTGCTGCCGATCTCCGCTGCCTCCTCACTAACCTCGCATCCGCCGCTTCCTCCTCCTCCTCGGGTCTCAACGGGGCGTTCAGGCTCAAGGTATGGAACCTCGCCTTCCGCCTCTGGAACGCGTGCGTCGACCGCGCCAACCACAACTTCCCTGCGAGGGCCCCCGAGGCCGCGGTCGCGGAGACGGAGATTCGGCAGGCGGCGCCGGAGCTCCTCCTCGTCGCCGGCCTCCCGGAAGGCGTCCCCAACGCCACTGCGAAGGTGGCGTCCCTTTTCCACCGCACCGGCCTGGTCTGGCTTGACCTCGGCCGCGCCGACCTCGCTTCCGCCTGCTTCGAGAAGGCCACGCCGCTCGTCTGCGCCGCTGACACGGAGGAGGATCGGGGGATCCTGCTGGACCTCAACCTCGCGCGCGCGCGCGCGGCGTCGAGTCAGGGCAAGCACGCCCTCGCCGTCGCGTTGCTAAACCGGTCCAAGCCCCTCGCCGCGGCGTCTTCTGAGGGTGTCAAAGCCCTCGCCGAGGCGTACCTCCTCCTCGGCAAGGCTGCTTTCGCCACAAAATCCCCGGATCCCGCCATCGACGCGTCGACCCTCCTAACCGAAGCGCTTGATCTCTGCGAGAAGGCCGCGGCCTCCCCCTGCTGCGACACTCCGACGACCCCGAGATCCACTCCTGCAACCCCAAAGCTCCAAGTGATTAAGGATCAATGCCTCCGCTTCCTCGCCGCCGAGCGTCTCGAAGCCAACGACTACGAGGGCACCCTGCACTGTACCAGGGTCTCGAGAGCCTCACCAGGGCTGGGGAAGGAGCACTCCAGCATTGCGTTCATGGCACTGCGTGCGTGTCTCAGCAGCGGGAAATTGGTGGACGCAGAGAGGGAGCTCGGTAGGCTCATGGCCAACGAGGAAGCGCCCGAATTCTTGTGCGTGTCGGCAGCCGAGCTGTACCTAGCCAGTGCGGGGCTGGATGCTGCACTTAAGGTGCTTGTTGCACTTGCCGCACGGTGCCGTGCCAGTGCTGCAGCTGCTGCAGTGAAGGTGTTGAAAACGGTGGTTCAGGGTGCAGGCGGCGGTGCTGGGCGTGCAAGAGCGATTGCTGAGCTCGTGTCAGATGAGAGGGTGGTTGCGCTGTTCAATGGCCCTGCTAACACCCATGAGCGTGACACAATGCATGCACTGCTATGGACATGGTTTGTATTCTCTTACACTACTGAACTCATATACAGTAGTACTTTGTAAGAAAATGTGTGCACCTACTGAAGCTGGCATTTGTAATTTTGGACAGTGGCTCTGAGCATTTCCATGCAAAGAACTGCGAGATCGGTGCGGATTTGATTGAGAGGTCAATGCTTTATGTTTCCCGTGACGAGGAAAGCAGATCCCGCCGTGCAAAATGCTTCCGAGTACTTTGCCTTTGCCATATGGCACTCTGTCATCTTGATCGAGCCCATGAGTTCATAACTGAGGCTGAAAAGGTATTGATCTTTCTCCCCGTTGCCTTGTTAGATGATATTGTGTGATGCTTTCTTATGCTTGACTCAATGCATACCTGCAGGTTGAACCCAATATCCACTGTGCCTTTCTGAAGGTAATGCTCTGTACATGCTGTCAGTTTTACAGGGCCCCATTTTAGTTTTAGCACTTTTTTACTAATACATATGCATTTTCTAGTTTAAGATCCTTCTGCACAAGAAGGAGGATGATGAGGCTATCAAGCTGATGAAGACCATGGTGGACTATGTTGACTTCAACCCGCACTTCCTGACGCTCTCGATTCATGAAGCTATCATCTGCAAGTCTTTCCGTGTGGCAGTTGCTTCGTTAACCTTCCTTCTAGGCCTCTACTCTGCTGGAAAGCCAATGCAAATGAGCGAGGCAACTGTCCTCCGCAACCTGATAGCCCTCCTCCTTCGTGAGCCAGGATCTGAGGCTGAGATTCTGAAGTACTCAAGACGTGCCAAGCTATGGATGGATGAGCTTGGTGTGGAAACTTTTTTGGGAAAGGGGACTGTAGGGCTGCGTGAACTGAATTGGTTTGCTGTCAGTTCATGGAATATGGCTTTAAAGGTGGTAAAAGAGAAGAAGTATGATTGTTCCTCTGAATTCTTTGAGCTTGCAGCTGAATTTTTCAGCTCTGGTGATGGGGAGGAGGATGCTAACCGTCTCTTGATTTGCAAATCATTGATCATGAGTGTTAGTTGCATGCTCCAGGCTGAAGAACTAAACAAGTCTCCATTGTCAGACTCTGAGCTTAAAAAAGGCATTGAGATGCTCAGAAAGGCTGGCAAGGTAAAAATTTGCCAATTATCAAGAGTTGCTGATACCAGTGTGTTTGGATTTGTTTTTCTTGGACATTCTTTTGATTCATTTGTACTGATTTGCAGCTATTACCCTTGACTTTGCCTTCGGCTCCAGCGACCTCTGATCAATTGGAGAACAACCTGCCCTTTCTTCATACATTCAACTTCTACCAGCTTCTCAATAGACTGAACACTAGCGCACACCCTCAGCAGCTCCAATTAGTCAAGAGTTTTGCAGTATCTAAAGCATGTACACCAGATCATCTTCTCATACTTGGAGACATGGCTTCTAAAGGCGCCCAACCAAACCTCCAGGTTGCTGAGTTTCTCCTGAAGGCCAGCATCAGTACTGCCCTTGCCTCTCGCTCGCCAAACTATGGGGTAATCAGTGCTGCCCTCAGAAAGCTAGTATGCCTTTCTGGTCTCCAGGATTTCAGTGGTAGCATGAGTGATGCAGCCTATGATGTATTTCAACAAGCTTACCAGATTGTGGTTGGACTTAGAGATGGTGAATATCCATTTGAGGAAGGGAGGTGGCTTGCAATAACTGCATGGAACAAGTCATATTTACCTGGGCGGCTTGGACAACATTCTGTTGCTAAAAAATGGATGAAGATGGGTCTAGATCTTGCTCGGCATTTTGACAGAATGAAGCTGTATATACCAGGGATGGAGGAATGCTTTGAGAAATTTCAGAAATTATCTGGTAAAGAACCTGATGAATGTAGCCAGCAAGATGGGGAACCAAGTACTAGCATGTCTGGTACTGATAGTATGTCTCAACCTGTCCTAGTTTAGAAATTTGTGAACGGTGGAATTTCATGGCTGGAGATAAATAGAACATTTGTTTGAACCATAAATACTGATATTCTTCATATGATTGATGTGCACTCAAATGCGCTTCCATTTTATGATGAAAATTTCCGATGATTTGTAGAGAAGTATGTGGTTATTTTGTTGGCAGTATAAATGTCCTAGAATCTATATAAGACTTTAAACGTGGTGAATTAGCTACAGTATCTACAGTGTTAGCTACAGTACCGGGTCCCCGTGAACAGTACCACCCGTTACGTAAAAACAGTACCGGGTCTCCGTAAACAGTATCACCCGTTACGTGAACAGTACCGCCCGTTAACTACAATCCTGATGAGCAGTACCCCGTATGAACAGTACATGCATACGTGAACAGTGCTCGACCCGGTATGAACAGTTCACCCCGCTTGCAACAGTCCTACCCGCGCGAAGCGCGGGGGACCTGGCTAGTTTAAGTATGCTCGTGTGCAAGGAAAAGTTAATTTTTGTCTTATGTTGGGCGACTTTTCTGTAAGTATGATGATCTTTGTGTTGGCAGTGAGAGTGTCTGTTGTGGCGGGCTAGGGCTAGGAGAATCGAGAGAGAGACTGGCGAGCGAGAGAGAAGCGGCGGCGAGGTAGCGACGCTGTGCTCGACGTCGCCCACGAACAGGGGAGCGGGAGAGATTGATCTCAATCTCCAGCTGATTCTTTATTAGCTTTAGCGTTCAATACTTATAGTTGAATCCTAACAAACTGACGGCTAATTAAAAAGAATAACAAAAGCTCCTAAACAATAGGATCCTAACAACTGAAAGTCGCTGGTAGCTCCTGGTGATCACGCATGGTCGTGTCTGTTGTGGCTCACCCGTCAGCCACGGCGGCTCCGCTTCCTCCATAGATACTCGCTGCCATTCATAACACTTCTCCCCCCTTGACGATCAGCTCATCGTCGAGCTGAAGGGAAGGGTGCGCCACGTGGAACGCGTCGACTGGCACCCACGTTGCTACCGCGGCGGACAGACCCACCATCGGGGCCAACATGAGGCTCAGGCTGCGGCGAGCCGTCAGCGGCGAGCCTCGCAACGGGCTTAGAACACCCTCGTGGAAAACATTGTAGAGGTAGGCGCCGACAGTGGGCTGGAAGTAGTAGAACACGGTGCCCATGCGTTCCAGAACGGTGTCTTGCCCTGCGTACGTATGTCTCACCGCTCCACGGGAGCCAGCCACCAAAGACTGGGCAAGGCGATGAAACAGACGAAGCCATACGCGGGCGCCCTCGTGGGTTGCCGTGTGTGCCCGCTTGAGGACCTTGGGAACAAGGGCTGAGGAGTTCGGCACGGAGACGCTGTAACAGAACCGACCAAATTATAAGAGCACAAGTACAAAAACAAGCACCGAAGCGCTCAAATTTTCGAACTTGAGCCCATATAATCCCGGTAGTCAATCGAAACCACGAAGGATTTCAAACCAACTCGCTTACAACCAGGATCGCATCATTCAACATACACATCACACGTTATATTTCACAAGTAGTTCCGAAATACGTTACACACACGGAGTCGCAAATTATTACAAACCAAGTTTATAAAGTAGCGGAAGCATAACACACACCAGTTGTTTAACTACTGCCAGTCTTGTTGATCACAACCCGCAAAAGCATCAGGGAAAGTACATAAAAGATGATCACGCCCTAGTGATCTAGTCTTCGTCACCCGCAGGGTGGAGACAAGTTTTGCAGAAGCCTTGATAGAGCATATCATCTGCAACAGAAGGGAATAAACCCTGAGTACTGGAATGTACTCAGCTAGACTTACCCGTCATAAACCAGAAATAAGATGACACCAAGGATTATGCAAGGCTTACACAAGAGGCTAGCTGACATTACATTTTGCAGAAAAGCATAAGTAATTGAAACTCTTATAACCTGTACTAGCAGTTATTTTTAGCATTTACCTGTCATCTATCTTAGCACCTGTACTAAGCATGCACTTGATTGTAATCAAACAATTATCAACATTATATCCAGAGCAGGTATAAATTGTGGCAACATTGTATCATTCACTTAACCATCTGTTCATTTAACGAGATCTACGTTGCCGCTGCTCAAGTCAAGTGCTCACTAACCGAGAGCGACGGCGATTCGAATCGAATTCCTATCCAGCTAGAGGGGTATTTCTAACACTCACCGCGCAGGCCCCTGCCAGGGTCGCACAAGCCACCTTTCGTATGGTTCAGGAATCGCGGGTCCGAATGATGTCGCGACCCCAAGGGCGACACTCTGCCAGGTGATAGGGACTCTAACCCCCCTTGGTCTCACGCCAATGTCCCCAAGCACATCATTTCTCTCCTCCAAGAAGCAACCTACCATTCGATTCCCGGCCTGAACCACATTACTCGACTTCGCGGTCGGAACGACTTATCCGGCCCACTAAGTGTTAGACTGCGTTCAACATGACTCAAGGACGTACAGCGAATCGGTCCTTAAACGACTCAGACGGGCATAGCTCCACACCCAAGACGTGAAGTGTCTTGCGGCTGTACTATCGAATTCTCGCCCGGTCTCAATTTCATTTTAAGGCATGGTTCCATCCACGATAGTCATAAAGCCACTCGTGACTCCTTCCTACATCTCGCGGATGACCGGAAATCACCCGACTTCTACCGAACTAAGCAGGGCTAAGCATTGACACGTGCCTAAACCTAAATTAGGATTTAAGTATGATATCTGGACAAGGACAGGTATAATGCAATAATTGTTTTCATACAACTCCTACAACTTAATACATTAAACAATTAAAAGTACTCAAGATAGATTTATAAAATGATGGGTTCAGCATGCACCGGGGCTTGCCTTTTAAAAAGGTCGAGGGCCGGTGGTCAAGACACTCGGGCAGATCTCCTGCAGGAGCTTCGTCGCCGGTTGGTTCCTCTGGCTGCTCCGGCTGGTCCTGGACTTTCTCCGGGATCACTTGCTCGAACTCGAGGAGTGTTACCCCCTCCGGAACACCTATTGCATGAGTGCATAATAAATCTCATGGATGTATAATGAAAGATGCAGTATGCTTGGAATGAAATACATTACAACACTCTTAAAGCTCTATTCAAATCACTTCAAATATTAGGTGCAAATTTCCTCTCTGGTAGAGAAGTACTCACCTAATCTACTCAACCTAAGGTATAGCTGTTCTTCTTCGGTTAAGGCCCTAACACCTAACAATCACAAGAGTAGCATTACTTAGGTCACTACATCCCACACCAAAATATCACAGTAAGACGTTCTGGACAGCAGCTACTTGTTTCTAACATAACTGGAGATTCCCAACTCTAAAAGATATGATCTAAGACAATCTGAAAAGCTCATGAAATGCCCTACAAATCATTTTCAGACCTTAACACTTAATTCCTAAGTTTTCCATATCGAATTTCCCAAGTTCCAGAATCTGTCCTCTCTAAACAGAGAGCAGCCAATTCTGGACTGTCACTTAAAACAACAATAACTCCCAAACTACTAAGCCAAATGCTCTCAAATTTTGACACAAGCTAGTTTATCAAGTTTACTGCAACTTTGGTATTTACAAGTTTTCCAGCAAACACCTTTATCACAGGTCAAACCCAAAGATACTACCAGCTGTCCAGAAAACCTAGAATTGCAAAGATTAAATATTTATTGATGTGGCAAACTTCCTCTAAGACCAAACTAATGTTACCAAAAGTTCACATAGGCCACAAAAACACCAGAAAGTAAGGTGTGCCCACCTAGAATATTTATTTACACCCCTTTCTTAATTTACTTAATTAATTAAGTGGAATTTTAAACATATCTGTAAACTGCTCATAAAATTCTACAAAAATTACAGGAGACTCTCTGACCCAAAAAGAGACTACTGTAAAAATTTGAACTAAATTTATTCACAGAAACTCCCTACACAAAATTCACAAGCCCAAAAGACTGATTTTTGTATAATTAACAAATCATATTGAAAAGTATCAAACAACAGATTTCATATTTTTCTCAGACACTTTAGGGTACCAAGACATTCTCCAAAAATTTATAAGAACATTGCACATGTAGAAAAATTACTAAAATTCATTCAAATATTTCCTAAAACAACAAGATAGCATTATAACTTGAAAAGTACTTAAGAACTAATGCCCAAATTTTTACCAGAGCTAAAACAAGTATAAATTAGCCTACCCACCAATTTTCACAATTTTTGGAACAGTACAAGTCAAGTTATTCATTTAACAAAGTTACCTCCCTTTTTCAACACATTTCAAAGACCTATTTAATTTTCCCAAAAACTAAACATTACACATCAGCTTTATATTTTTCTAAAATACTACACATCATGTAGATCCTAACAAAATTTATCTCATAATTTTTGGGCAAGTAAAACCCTAGATCTACATTTTCCAAACATCATCTAAATCTGTGGCCAAAATAAATAAATGAAATAGATCTCATTTGAAACTGGACCGGCCCGGGAACAGGCGCGGCCCATGACGCGCGCGTGGCCTGCTCGGGCTCCCGCCCGCACGCGGCAACTGACAAGAGGGCCCCCCGTGTCAGTGGAAGAGGGACAGGGGAGCGGGCGGCCGTGAGCTCCGGCGAGCTCAAGCTCGTCGGAGGGAAGCTTGCCCGGAAAATCGAGCCCACCCACGTGTTCCCCGTTCCGTAACGCTTCGATTCGTGCCAGTAGAAGGGCTTAGGTTGAAGCGGGAGGGCTCGCTGTCGTGAGCGGCGGCCGGTGAGGGTCGGGTGAGGGCATGCCGTCGCCGGTGAGGCCGCATGACCAAATCTGAGCTCGGTACGAGCTACACTACGCCCGGGCGAATCTATTGAGGTAGAAAGGAGGTTCGGACGAGGTCCCAACTACCCCAGCCACGGAGCGCCGTGATGCGGTGCGGTGAGCGCGACGACGGTGGTCGTCGTGTTCCGCTCCGGCGAGGTCGCATCCCACGGTAAGGTCATGCCAAGATCTAGAGGAAGGCCTACCCTATTCCAAACGCTAACCACCGGGAGAGGAAGGTGAAAGATGACGTTGGCGGTGAGCTCGCAATAGCGGCGGACATGGCGGGCGTGGCCAGAGCGCGACGCACACGAGGGTCGTTCCGGTGTTCAGAGAGGGTTCCCGACGGTGATGTCTCGCCACAAGTATCCCCACAGATTACGGAGGTGAGAACGAGGTTCATGAAAGGAGGAGAATGAGGGAGGGGAGCTGGCCACGGTGGACCGTGGCGGCGGCGATACTCCGGTGAGCTCCAGTGGAGAGAAAATCGACAATACCTCCTCACCTCTACGAAATTGATCAAGCACGATGTAGGGGAAGGTCAGGGAGCCTAAGGCGGAGCTGGGGGTGAAGTTAGGTAGGCTACCGTGCGGTGGTGAGCTCGCCCGGCCGCGGCGAGGTCGAAGTGACGCTGCTCGTCGTACCAGAGAGCGAGGGAATGGAGGAGGGAGTGGCGTGAGTGCTGGGGATTGAGGTGTCGACTCCCACTTCACTCCCGCGCGTGAGCTCACGACGTGGAGACGACGGCAGAGCTTGGACGCCACGCGGCAACGCCCTTCTGCCCGAGCGCCACGACACGGCCGCTGTTCGACTAAATCGGCGACGTCGTTGACTGAATAGAGACCGTCATCGTTCGACTGACAGCGCGATTTCAACGGTGATTTTCTCCGGAAATAGCTCGAGTTAGTCGAAGGTGATAACATCAAATTGATAGGGCTACATGAGGGCTACAATCTTGCTAATGGGCTCAAGAGCTGGTTCGGCTTGGATTAGAACCCACAGAGCTCCAAAGTGATGCACTTGGAAACTGAATCATAGTTTCAGTTATCAACCCGACTGAAACCATATTTTCAAGACCCCATATCTCCTAAACCATTTAGAACTAGGTGATGGTGATGTTGACAATGTTGTAGAGCTAAATGAGTACTAAAAAAGTGTCAACATGAGTTGGGGCTGGTTTGGTTTGGTTTGCAAACTACAAGCTTCTAAAGTAGGTCACAGTAAAAGTGGAGGGACACTTTGGGGACTTAGGAAAATTTCTAAGTATTGAGACAGCCCCTCTAGCTGACTTGTGGGCCAATTTTGAGCATGTTCTGGTCAGTTTCATGAGATGGTCATATTGAGACTTTTGTTCCCCATAAAATTCCCTACAACTTTGCTTAAGGGTGCTCCTCCATGCAAGGTCTCTAAGCTAGACTTTTTAATTGGTCAAACTAGAGCATCCTAGGGCTAAATGCTGGTCAACCACACCTTGGAGGGCATTTTGGTGATTTTGGTCAACATGAACCTTGCTCCATGAGTGACCCTAAGTATAACTAAGGTGTTGTGAGATATGATTAGCTACTCTACCCTTTAGTTACACCAACTCTCTAGTGTCACATGATGTGAGCCAAACAAAATTCTAAAAACAACCACATTAGTTGCAACCACATAAAATAACATGAATGATGCATGCTTATGCTTATGCAATGCAATGCAATGCAATTATGGAGCTAAACACCTGAGGTGTTACAGACACCGTCGGTGTAGAGGATGAGGCCATCACTGACGTGCAACGGTGCGCCGGGACGGCCGACGCTGATGACGTCGCGGAGTTCGCAGAGGTCGGCGGTGTCGGCAGACGTGCGGCGCAGCCCGACGTACATCTGAACGAAGGGTCTCGAGAGAGTGGCCGCTAACAGCTCGTTGCTGCTACGGTGAGACAAACCATCCGGCACGCTGCCACGGCGAGACAAACCATCTGGCACCGTGTTGAGGCGGCCGGTCTGGTAAGCTACCCTGAAAACAAAGCTAAGGGCATGTTTAGTTGGCCAAAGAGGCCAAAAAAGTTTGCGCAGTACCTATCACATCGAATCTTGGGACGCATGCATGGAGTATTAAATGTAGGTTAAAAAATAACTAATTGCATAATTTGTCTGTAAATGTCGAAACAAATCTTTTGAGCCTAGTTAGTCCATAATTGGATAAATTTTGCCAAATAACAACGAAAAGTGCTACAGGAATTTACCCAAAATTTTTCACCATCTAAACAGGCCCTAAACATGAATGTGAGGGCATAGTCGGCTGTCAGGACGAGGAAGCGCTGTTCTCTGAGGTCTGACCACCATTGCTGGACCGTTGCGTCGGAACCAGAGCTATCGTAGTCCGTGATGGACGTGTTGAGATCAGGAGCACTGACAACAGAGTTGGGGACACCGAAGGCCGCGGTGTCTGTGCCCGTCGAAGCACAGTAATGGATGAGCGCACGCAAGAGCAGCTCTTCTTCGTCGACCAAGAACGTCGAGCGGAGGCTCGGCAGTGCCTGCTGTGGACCGTCGTGGCCGGTCGCGTGGGCGAGCTGCAAGAGCGTGGCCAACGCCGCTGAAGAGGCAGGGACGAACACTCGGGCGTTGCAGTGGACGCGTCCATCCACGACACGCGGCGGCTCACCACAGGCAGCGATGAATTGGTCGCGCCGCCCTCGACAAACAGCTCGTCCTCCGAGCGAAAAAGGTCTCTTTTTTCGGTTTATTCACTGATCTGAAATGAAACTTAGCACTTGTTTTTTTATTGATTCCTGGGGCTAGGCCAGAATCAGTCTATCCGAACAGCAGACGCACTTTTCAGATCAGTGACGGCCTCTCCAGCGGAAGCAAGGGTGCGCTGTGCAGAACGTTTCAACGGGCTCCCATGGTGTGTCAGCCTCGGACATACTCGCCCACGGGGCCAGCACTTGGAACGGCAAAAGTGCTCGGAACGGCTGCAGAACGCCCACTTGGATATCACCGTTGATGATGGCACCTGCAAGGAGCTGGAAGTGGTAGGCCACTGCGTCCATGCATGGCAAGGTGTGGTCCTGCCTTGCATACCCAGGCCCCAGCTGACGCTTGGCCAGCACCGACAGAAAGTCCTTCATCATGACGCAGCCGAAGGTGGGGCTGTTGCCGACGGTGACGCGGTCCGGCTGTACCACCACCGCCTTGTCCTTCTTGAGCAGGAATGAGTAGCCCACGGAGTAGTCGTTGAAGATGGGGCCCGCGAAGAGGTAGGCGTCGACGGACTCGACGATCTCGGCGTAGAAGGCCGTGCTCATGGTGCCCCAATAGGTGCCCAGGAACCACAGCAGCGTCTCCAGCACCAGGCCCGTGGCCGACGACATGGTCGCCACCGCGGACCCGCTGGCCTCCGCCAGCTCCACGAAGGCGTGCGACAGTCCTGGCAGGTTGCAGCTGACGCTGATGTAGACGGGCTTGCTCTCCCTGAGCGCCGTGGAGATGGCCCTGTCGATCTGCTCGTGCGTGTCCTCCAGGTCGTTGACGACGGCATGGTGGCAGGTGACGGGCGGGAAGCACCGGAGCTCCGGCGAGAAGTCCGGGAGGCCGATGGTGTGGTGCAGGATGCGGTTGGTGCTGTAGTCGTTGGAGTTGGGCCCGCCCACGATGCACACCATGGGCAGGTTCTCGCTGTAGGCGCCGGTGAGCTCCATTGGGGACAGACCACGGAGCGGGCGTGGTGGTGGCGGCGAAGTCGACGTGATCACCATGGGCGGATGCGCCGCGCCGGTAGGAGTGGTGGCTGGTGGAGGAGGCAGAACCACGGGCCTGTTGGGGCACCCAGCCTGGCTGCGGCGCACAAGGTCGCACGCCAAACCAAGGGCGCGCTGGAGGCCCTCCTGTTCGGGCGGCTCGATGTCGACCCGGGTGGAATCCGAGAGTCCGCGCGGAACACCGACGGCGTTGGGCATTATGTGGTCGTAGTGCTGCTGCGGTGGCACAGGGCTGGGGGCGGCGAACGGCGGGATTGGCGAAGAGTTGGGAAGCGGCGCTGGACTGCTGTGCGCCGTGGATACAACCACTGGTGCAGTCGACAGCATCAGGGAACCGCTGCTGTAGTCAGGAAGACCGACCGGGGGCAGTGGTAGAAAGATCGCCGGCGGTGGCTGCCGGTGCTCCACCTGGTCGAGTCGATTAGCCAGATCAGCCATTTGGTACTGGAGGCTGTAGATGGCATTCCAGAGGGCGTCGATGATGGAGGCCGGAACGACGGTGGAGGGCAGAATGGTGGAGGCAGCGGCGGGGGAGCGGGAGCAAGCTCGAGTCCTAGCATAGCCGATACCAGATGTTGTGGCGGGCTAGGGCTAGGAGAATCGAGAGAGAGACTGGCGAGCGAGAGAGAAGCGGCGGCGAGGCAGGCAGGCAGCGACGCCGTGCTCGGCGTCGCCCACGAACAGGGGAGCGGGAGAGATTGATCTCAATCTCCAGCTGATTCTTTATTAGCTTTAGCATTCAATACTTATAGTTAAATCCTAACAAACTGACTGCTAATTAAAAAGAATAACAAATGCTCCTAAACAATAGAATCCTAACAACTGAAAGTCGCTGGTAGCTCCTAGTGATCACGCACGGTCGCGTATGTTGTGGCTCACCCGTCAGCCACGGCGGCTCCGCTTCCTCCTCCATAGATACTCGCTGCCGTTCATAACAGCGTCCCTCAATTTTAGTATGATCATGTGCAACCATGGTTTTTTTTATCGGCCGAAATCTCCCGATATTTCCGATATATCCTGTTTATCCGTAGGTGCCGATAAGAAATATTCTATCTTTTTCATATAAATTTTGTTTAAATTTATTTAAATTTACTTAAATTCAAATTAAATTTTATTTGAATTTGGTCCGATATTTCCGATATATCCTGTTTATCCTCTTTATCTATGACCCCCGATAAATTTTAATTTCCGAAAATGAAAACCTTGTGTGCAACACATATGTTGATTATTTGCGTTAAAATTTATTTTGACCGGAAACTGGTTTTCTGAGGTGAGTTTTTTTGGGTCAAGACAACTAATTGGTGAACCCCGTATGAAGCTATTACAGTTCATTACCATACCATATAGATTTATAGGCATCCAAATTATTGCGGGAGGAAATTGGATTGGAGAGGAGCAAAAAAGGACATGAAACATTCTACACAACCCTAAACCAACTATCTGACGTACACTCTGCTGAATGTATAACAGGGGTAAGAGTGAATCCTTTTCTGTCAAGGAATGGCAGGTTTTCCTCTGTGAATACCCCTTTCCATTTAGTAACGGACATTTATTGCCTTACACAGGGGCCAGGTTCTGATGGTGATGCACGACCATAACCTGCTAATGGTGCAGCAGCTACTCCTCTTTGGTTCAGCAAACACCTGAAGCGCGCCAATCTTGATGTGACAAATCTTGTGTCATTTGCAAGCTTCTCAATCGGAGTCCACAGTCTCTCTTCAAGGAAATGCAACGTAAGAGGATTGGTGAGTCAAAAATCGTTCATACAGATGGCAGTGCAACCATGCATTTCTTGGCATAGCAGATGAGTATTTGCGAGTGCATACAAATTTCATACTACCATAGATTACAAGGTTTGCTTGTAAACTCTGCTTCTGTTAGTGTGGATCATGCCCTTAAATAATATTTTGGTGTACATCAACTCAATTGCTATATAGAATCTACTGAAATTATGAAAGCAGTCATCTATCATTGTTCAGCAACATGCTAAATTGTGCGTGCCATATCTGAGCAGTATGCTTTGAGAATTTATTCTATGCAGTATGCTCTTCTTTCTAATAAACCAATGTCATATCTGAGCAGTGAGCATGCATATTTAACCTTTTATGCTAGGAATTTTGATGACATATCTTACTATACTATATCAGAACATGAATGTTGGAGATGTATATACTGGGTGGAATTTTATCATTCAAAGCATACCATATTTCTGCTCAAAGTTAACTGATTGGAATACTGTGTCACACTATATTATGTCCCCTAAATAATATAGGTGATTATAGCTTGCAATTAAGACTCTGGTTTGGATAATGTTTTATCCATTAAATTTGAAATATATCAGGCATTGATCAGGGCACTTAACCTTTTCAGTCAGTACCTGCAGCTGCTGCAGCACGTGGCCAAATTGTTTGCTGAATGTCTGAGGCATCAATTTCCTCACCCCACATGCAAACCTCACCACCAATGACCAATTGCTGCTGCTTTGTATCATTGATACCTTTTAGGGGCTCATTCATGTAAAATCCTTCCCATGAAGCATCCAAGTGATCCAGGTACCACTTATCCTGGTTGCTTACTATACACCTATGCCCTGCAGCAACAACTTTGGGTGCTACGTCTTCTCCAAGCCTATTAATTTATGGGCAAAACTGCTAACTGTTAACTATTGGTAGCAGAAAGAAGAGCCAGGATGAACTTAGGAGTACAAATTGCATGAAAAATGTTAACTGAATCTAAAACCCTTTAATTAATTTATTTCTTCTTAATATAAAGCTGGTTCCTCCTAGGTTGGTCTTATTTTTCATTTTATTTAAACCCTTTATTTCACTGAATATGTGTAACCCTGAAATGTTATGTTATGCCCCTTCATGTTCTGAACAACTGTAAACTCCAGGGAGAGCATTGTGTGAAACTGTGAGTCATTGTGCTATCGATGCAAGTAAAACCTTCCCAATGTTATAAATTAAGCAGAAAGTGAGTAAATACCAGTTATGCACCACGGTTTTAGGGTCCAATTTGTCTCCAAAACTGTTAAATGTCTCTTCCCTGTAAGCATGAAACGTTGTCTGTTAATTTTTTAATGGCTTGTAACTTACTGGAACCTGGAAAAATTGTCGAATAGGGGGTACCAGTTTATGATATCGTAGCCATGTGATATCGCTATCTTTTGAGATCTTAATACAAAATCTCTGTATGCGTCTGATACGTTCATATGGTTATTATTCAACCTATAAAAGGATTGTCTTGAATTAATTGACTGGTACAAGAACATGACCAATTTATGTTCTACTTATGCATAAAGTCATAAAAAACATCAGGTTACTTGTGAAATTGTAAGTTCACTTAGCGCATAGAAATATACCATCCTTCAATATGTGGTGTTGTGGTCCAGCAGCCTGAAATTCAGAGAAAAGAATGAATGTGTGATCCATAGATCTATTGTTTGGTCACTGCACTATATCAGTTGTAAATGCAATTGTTATTCTTACTTGTATTGACTTCATCACCGCCTAAGTGGACGAATTTGAACTTAAAAATCTTGCTAAAATCTGAAAGACGGCATAAATTGTGAACTCTGTTAGACTGCTGTGTAGGATACTAGGATATTTACTTTTTTCCATTAGTGAATTAGTGATTCAATGCAGATAATTTGTCCATTATAGGCGTTCCCGATTTATAATAGCTTAATCTTTCATGCCATTCCCACAGACTAGTGATCATTTGAAATAACTAGCTCAGGAGCGACTTCAATTTGTCAACAAAATCGTTAATACGTTAAGATGTACCACCTGAAAGAATGCCATCGATGACTTCAAATGTAAAGTTTTTACTGACATCAAGTGGTTCTCTGCAGCTTTCTGATGGCCATAATGATGGGTACCCGACACCCCTGAAAGGTATAATTTTCACAATTTCAGCCTTGCATTTTGTCATATTAGTCAAATTGCACTTGTGAAATCTTACAGATCATTTTTAATGACTTCAATAAAAAAACGGTTTTGCCCTCCAAATGATCTAATGTAATTTTGATGCACATTGGACATCTGAACATAATGAAATTTCTTACCATGAGCGGGCATGTCCAGGAACATCAATCTCAGCCAGCACATTTACACCTCGCTTTTCAGCATACCTGCAAAGTGTAATTTGACCAATATACTCACTCTCAGTGAAGTTTTTTTTAGTACGTTCCATCATTTTGAAGGCAATTACCTCCAAATTTCCAATGCCTGTATAATATTGGTATTGTAAAGTTGTGATATTGATAATGAAAATAGAACGCACCGTACAATGTCAATAGCATCAGACATTGTATATCTCTCTGAATAAGAGTATGAACCGTTCCACAATTTGGGGTATGAAGGTATTTCAATGGGAAATGACTGCTCGTCCACGATATGCCAATGGAGAACATTCTGTGTGGCAAAAGAAATAAAACAAGTAACAAATAAGAAACTATTTAGCGAGCATAGACAGTTAAAATAAAAATTCAAACTTTTTTTTGTAACTTATGGGTCAAGCAATTAAAATTTAATGCAAATTCAAAATACCAAACTTACCAATTTGCTGTAAGCCATTGCATCAATCACTCCTTTGATTATCTTAACAGGGAGGTAGTGTCTCGCGGTATCTGCAAGTAAGCTTAAATTAATGATGTTGTGATCACTCAGTGGACATCCACATTGTTGACATTTGATGTGTAAAAGGTGGAAATGCTGGTTCTAACCAATAAGCAATCCCCGGTAAGGAAATCTGGGTCTGTCGGTAATTATCCAAGGAGCAGAGTTGAGTTCAATGAGCCGTGATGTAAAATCAAAGTAACATAACTGACCAAACGTCTGCATTGATTAGAAAAAATAGTGTTGGACTGCATGATTGTGAGGCATCTTTCTTACACTTATTGCTTGTAACTCTATGAACCACATGAAGTACTTACCTGCAAGGCTTGAAGTGCTCCAAAAACTGTTTGAGCCTACAAAATATTGTAAGGTGGCATCAATTCATACCTATTGAAGTGACTTGCATTGTGTATATAAATGCTAAGTGCGATTTCTGCATTTGTTTCACTTTCTCTTGACTCTTGCAACCTACAGCTTATCCCAATCCCCATGTCATAACACGTAGAACATAGATATGTTGTGGAGTTTACATTTCACAGCGGAGTTGACATTACATGATACTTATTTACAGACATAGCTTGTGTTTTTCTTGTAAGCGTCCATCTGGTGTATTATGTTAATTTGTATTTCAGAGATTTAAGAGGGAAAGGTCTATTTAGGAGGGTTTAGGACGACATTATGCATGCTACAAAATATTCTGAAGGCTTGCATGGTGCAAATAAGTTCTGAATTCATCTTCAAGGAGGGATAAGAGTAAGCTTCTAATGTATTTTTAGACAATGCAACTATACATTGAACTTTTTACTAACCTCGATCTGTGCATACAGTGGATCTCCTGTTGTTGGAACAGTTAAGTTATATGACTCATCTGCCCCAAAGCTAAGCTGCAGAAGATGACGAGTGCAAAGTATTAACATTTTTTTTTTGAAGTAAAAGTATCAACATAAACAGATGTTGCAATCTGCATGAGCTAATAAATATATCATATCAAGCAAGCAGATTACCTCATCTTCAGATGTATGGACAACTATATTAACACAAGTGAGAACCGAAGAACTTGGGTTTATTCCATCAACAACATGGTTCAGTGTGATCAAATCAACCATCCTCTGGAAGGCGTCCTTCAAGATTGATTTCTCATCAGAATACGTGCTTCCCACCATTGACATTGTGATATCTTTCTTGATGTAGAGCTTCTGTGTTCCGTGGGACACCGACTGCGGCATCGGCCACAAGTCGATGTTGTCAGCAGCGATGCAGGATCCAATCGCCAGAAATGCAAGAAGCAGCCTCAGAGCCGGTGCCATCATTGCAGAGTGGTGCGTATCCTTCTCTACAGAAACTGCAAATAACTAGTAGAGTAAGAAAAGAATCAATGAGCTGTGAGTTTTGACAGGCATCCCGCAGCTACTACAGGTGACACAATCTTTTCTTGGCGAGCTCGAAGGCCCAGCCTCACCTTAGAGAAAAAGAAATGATGGGAAATGAGAAGTTGCGAGGAAGAACGCAGCAATCTGCAAGCGCGAGACAAGTACCTTTTTTTTTTCTCTCTCTCTCTTCCTACACCTGTTTGGAAGAGAACCAATCGAAAGATGATTTGATTCCTATCTTAGGACAAAGACGAGCGACGAGGAGGTATATGAGGAGGAGCACCAGCATGACATTGCAAACCGGGGTCAAGGAGTGGTTAGATGGAGGGAAGAAAAGGCATGCGCAGGCCCTGGTCTGGTGCACTTCGGTGACCCAAATCAGGTACGGATGGGTAGGCAGTCAGCTCAGCTCACAGATGCTAATTTTGATAGCAACTCTGCTACTCTGCTCCATATACAGGACCAATGTTTTCGCTATGTAGTACTCCCTCAGTCCTAAATTATAAGGCATTTCAAGAATCTTGGAGAGTCAAACGATCTTAAGTTTGACCAAATTTATATGATAAGATAATAATATTTATGACACCAACTAAGTATCATTAGATTTTTTATTAATTATATTTTTATAGTATACCTGTTTGATATTATAATTTTTTGTAATTTTCTCTATAATTTTGGTCAAACTTAAGATGTTTTGACTCTCCAAGATTCTTAGAATGCCTTATAATTTGAAATGGATGGAGTAGTAGTGTATATATAGTAATACTACGGAGTATTACACAAATGCTGTGCATACATTTCTTGATAAATATAAAAATTGTACGTGCATAAACGGGCACGTTCTGCCTTTCCGTACTAATATTTTTTTGTTGCATAATATGAACCGGAGGTACCGAGGGATGAGTGATTATATATTCCTTGGTTTTTGCAGACTGCGTCTGCTGTTGTGCTGGCGAGATGGCGGGAGCGGGGAGGTGCCGCGGGTTGTGGCTAGTAAAAAAGCGTGACAAGGATCTGGTTGGTAGGTTTTTTTTTTAAAGGACGACAAAAGTTTTGCCGTAATTTTTATTAGACAGAAAAAGCCAAAAAAAGGGTTTTAGTACAAAAAGAGCTACTCACCTAAGCGCTTCAGCCGGGATTGAAAGAAACACCAAAACAAGATAAAAAAAAGCCTGAAACCACTCCTGACGAAATAAATACTGACTGAAGCGCAACCCGCTAACACCTAACAATAACAAAGGCCCCTTAGGGAGCAACCGAAAATGATAACCAAGTCAACTAACTCGAGGACGTTCTAGGTACCATTGCCATGTTGTATTGGTTGGTAGGTTGATCACAAGCTTTGCCCGATGTCACTGTCCACCGAAGCGTCACGTTGCTGCCCTCACTCAGTTTGTTGGCCTTCCCCTTCGCCTGCTATTGGTTAATCTTTTTTACGAAAGATGTTGGCTAATACTCCTATAATGATGGCGCATGCAGGCAAAATGCCATTAATCTGTCTAACAGTTCGAAAACAAATACTCCGTAGCCTGCAAGAACAAAGGTATGGACCCTGATAACAGACTGAGGTATCTGGTTTTTCCCCTCATGTAGTGCTGGCTTGGTGCATGACTTTGCAATAAGGAGGGTCGAGATGTCACGTCCGAGCAAAACCTCTTTCTTAACGTAACAGCAGGATTGAAGCTAGCTCCTCCGTAGTGGGACGGGACCTGAGGTAAGCCATTCTTGAGGAGTCGATACACGCAATTTACGTGCTGCTAGTATATGAAACATGAAAAGGGTGCGTAAGAAATGGTTGTGAATGACCTGCTGGTCGTGTGGTCTTGGACAGTGGGATCGAGTGCACACACTGTCAGTCTGTCACCGGTCACGGGCCCACGGCATCCACGAACTTGGCTGAGTTAATCGGCTATCTCATTTTGGGCCGAGATATTGTTATTGCACAAAGTTGGGCTGATTTGGCACATGAGGTTAAAACTGGATCGTAACCTGGCCCATTACTGGTTAAACCTTTGAAGCTACATTATACTTGGCGGAATTAGCAAATACTTTACGTTTTCCAGTATCTGAGTCGGAGGAGGGTGTGCAAAAAGGTCTGCCAAACGATCACACAGTAGGTGATATAGTGATCGGTATTGGTGAACAGCGAAGCCAAACCAAGGTCTTGTTTTGTTGACCGAAGTAGTTGTTGAATTTGAAGGAACTCCAACGTGTGGGCTGGGTTGAGATGTGCCCAACCCACCACTGCCGAGAGTAGTCAAATTTGCTATCCTGCAACAGTCACATGACCAACCCAACACTCGTACCAGGTCATTGGACTGCTAGTTCTGTGATAAGCATGCTCCTAGTTTCTACCTGCATTTCCACGATGGTCGTTTCAGATAGTCAAAAGATGAATTGTCCTGTAGCCGGTTTTTGCCGATGGTAGTAGTAGAAAGCAAGGTCGATGAAACCTAATTGCCTGAGCCTCCAATCTTGATTCCAAATGCAGATAGACAGGTTGGTAAATGGTCCACCAACTGTGCCTTCAAATGGCTGTAGATTTGGAAATGTGGTAGCTTTGGTTTCGCTATTAATTCTTGAGACACTTTATGGAAGTGAGGCTAAGTTTCGGTGTTTATTTACGAATTGTCTGGGAAAGGCTTTGTTTCTTGATTTCTGTAGAGTTCAACCAGTTTCAAACTCCACATGTCGATCGATGTCAGCCATTACATTCTTGTGAATTCTGGAGCTCTTTCCCCGAATGGTCTGCAATAATTTGCGTGAGCTGACGGTGACGGAAATACGCCCTGATGGGACTGATATAGTTGCACTTGTCCATAGGTGCCAGAAATACGCCCCAAACTTTGACGTCTATTCGTGGCGAGCTCCAAGCTTCCAACCCTGCACCGCTTACGAATTCATGCATCCTTAAACAACTCAGTGACCATATTGAGCTCCAGCTCGCTCGCCATGCAAAGCGACGATGGCAGTTGTAGTTGTAGACAATGTGTTTGCTCGCCACTACTGCTGCTGCTGCTGCTGCTACTATCTATGGCTCGGCAGAAACAGGTTATGCACACATGACACATGGGAAGTGCCTAGCCTGCCATGAGTTGTTTCCAAGAACTCACCAAACCCATACTTTATTCACCCTCCAATGGTCAATGCCGCATGTAAAAGTTTACTAACCAACCTGAATGGTCTCGTTTCCCCGGTTAGGTTTCTAAATCCTGCACTCGACTGCTTACCTCCTGCTGTCGAACAAGTTTGAGGATCTAAACAAGCACTTAGGACTGAGATAACATAGTCATCATAATAAATTAGCAATTTACGAGTTTAGGGACCAGGATGCATAGTCACACAAATTTAAGAACCGTTGGTGTACTTTAATTACTCTCAAATTCTCTCCCCATCCTTATTTTTCTAGAAGATGCGCTCTCAAACTCTTGTTCCCCCACTTGATTCATTCCCAAATGTTACTACACCATGTTAACCAGAGGCGGCCGGTAGATATCACCACTATAAATACACGTGTACACGCTAGCACATCGTCGAACACATACCTAACTATCACCTGTCGGCCTGCGGGAACACACATACATGGCCATGGCCAAGCCCGTCCTGAGCTTGCTCGTGCACCTGCACGCCGCCCTCCTGTTCCTGCCCGACCCGGCGGGCGGCGCAGTGTACAACGTGCTGCGCTACGGCGCCCGCCCCGACGGCGCGACGGACGCGGCGGGCCCCTTCCACCGAGCGTGGGCGGACGCCTGCCGGTCGCCCCGCCCGGCCACCGTGTACGTGCCGTCCGGCAGGTACCTGGTGCGGAGCGCCACGTTCACCGGCCCGAGCCGCAGCCGCGCCGTGACGTTCGCCATCGCCGGCACGGTCGTCGCCCCCACGCGCTACGGCGCGCGCGGCTCGTCGGGGCGGTGGATCACGTTCGAGAACATGGACGGCCTCGTCGTCTCCGGCGGCGGCACGCTGGACGGCCGCGGCAGGGCGCTCTGGGCCTGCAGACGGCGCGGGCAGCGCGACTGTCCGACCCCCACGTCGGTATGTCGTCGTCGTCGAAATTCGAAACCTGACGATAGCTAATGCGCCTAACTTGGTTCGCCGTGCTTGCTTGCTTGAGCGCATGCAGTCTCTGACGATCGCCAACTCGAGGAACGTGGTGGTAGCCGGGGTGCGGTCGGTGGACAGCGAGCTGTTCCACGTGGTAGTGCTGCAGTGCCACGGCGTGACGCTGCGCGGGGTGACGGTGGAGGCGCCGGCGGACAGCCCCAACACCGACGGGATCCACCTGCACATGTCCAGCCATGTGTCGGTGTACGACGCCAGGATCAGCACCGGCGACGACTGCATTTCCATCGGCCCCGGGAACTCTCACCTCTGGATCGAGCGCGTCGCCTGCGGCCCCGGCCACGGTATCAGGTACGTCGTCGTCTGCCGTCTCGGTCGTCAGTGCGTCAGCGCGATGCGCGGTGATTTGTCTGCATGAACGAGGCAGAAATGCCCACGTTAGGAAGTAAATCGAGAAAATCAAAGCATGGGAATGGAAGTTTGAGCTGGTTTATGGAAATCAATCCACAAACTGGTTTGACTGAAACGGCCTCGAAAGTCGAAAGATCTTCAAGTCAGACGGTGGCAACGTTTTAGTGCATCAGTGGAAACAGACCTGACCTGGGCCCGCTTCATACTCAAGCTCGCATATACTCGCTCGCATGCATGGCGTTTGGGTTTGTACCTAATCCATCCACTAATAATATAGTGAAATCGACTCTGCTTTGTGACTTGTTCAACTATTATTAGCATCGGGAGCCTGGGCAAGCAGCAGGGCATGGAGGTGGAGGCGGTGCAGAACGTGACGGTGAAGACGACGTGGTTCACCGGGGCGTCACCTTCGCGGACTCCACCATGTCCGGCGTCGACAACCCCATCATCATCGACCAGAACTACTGCCCCGACAGCAGCGGCTGCCCCGGCGCCGGCAGGAGCTCCAGCATCAGGATCAGCGACGTGCGGTACGTCGGCATCCGGGGCTCCTCGGCGACGCCGGTGGCCGTCAACTTCGACTGCAGCCGGAGCAACCCCTGCAGCGGCATCAGCCTGCAGGACGTGGCGCTGACGTACCAGAACCGGGCCGCCGCCAAGTCCTACTGCCGGAACGTGCAGGGGACCACGCTCGGCCTCGTGCTGCCCCCGAGCTGCCTCTGAATCATCAAACGACCATCGACCTTGCATTGCCGGACACAGCATCGTCACGTGTATATAGATGCATACGTCGACTGTATTATGTACGGAGTATGTAGGGAGTGCTTAGACTGCGCGAACATTACGAGCTTCTGACACTAGATGATTAACATCTGTTGGATCTTTTTTAATCCTTCGTATTTTTGGATTATGATTATTAGATGAGTGTGATTTTTTAGAAAAAAATAATTTTATTACTGTGGTCTATGTACAAGTTATGCACTCAACAAAAGCTCTCAGAGCACAATTCTAACACCAAGCTAAGCTGAAAACCTCCTAAAAGACAGCAAACCTATTTTTGGCAGAACTCTCCATTGCTGTAGCCTGCGGTCTCCAGCACACTACACGCTCGTTTCACCTTTGGGCTTGTCGTTCTCCTTGTGTAGCATGGACCTAAAACATGTCTAGCAGGTAGCCCTAAAGATGACATGTAAATAATAATACAGTATCTTTCATTTTTTTTAATATATCAAAATCATCATGCCATTTTAGTTCAATTTAAAAAAGTAAAGAATTGTGCTTGCTCCTACACAAACTTGAGAGTGCAAACTAGATCTACCTGTTGTAGAGTACGTACGGGTCCTTTTGCCCGAACGAGAAAAAAAGACGAGCGAGTGGTATACATAAAAGATCTAAGATGAGTAGCAGATGATAATGATCAAATTCTAAGTTTGATGTCTACTAGTGTATCTTATTGTGTGTCTATTTATTATAAGCGGCCGGCAATATGTCACTTAATAAGGGGTTGTTATATGCCACATGAGTACTGCTTAATTAGTTTTCTTCAGGTTGGGCTAAATCTAATTGATTCCACTACCAGAAACATAGTTGACCGAGCATCAGCCTGCCTTTCCTTAATATTTTTTCCCCTTTTGTGCTCTTCCTTACACTATTGGTGGAACAATTTCTATATAGTAATAGGACGTTTTCTTGTAGGACTTAGTTTGGATCCACTAGTGCTAATAGTCGGTAGGTTTCGAGATTGATGAAGTCACTACATACACCTTATTCTCAACGCACACGTCTCTTACCGTGTTAACTATGCTCCCAATGTTTGCAAAATACTCATTTACATACATGCACACTCATCTCTATCAGGGGCAAACGCTAGCTTACAATCTATGGTGGTACACAGTATTCACAACCCTATACAAACATGTGCAATTTCAACTAATTTATATGGTCAAAATAAGGTACTTAGTAGTAATAATGTTTTTTTTTGCCTGATGCCAGTGCACCACCCACACATAACATTGCCTCGCCCCAAATCTCTATGAATACATACACACACTCTATCCTTACGAGCATCTGCAATCAATAGATTTTAAGATGATGATGAAGTCACTTTATACATCTCGTTGTCTATGGACACGTTTTTTTTTTGACGCAGTCTATGGACACGTTGCCTACAAGAAAAGCCTTTTAAGCCATGCTTGGTAACGCACGTGTCCTACTCTACCTGCATCAGGACTGGTGAGAGCCCGCGATGCAAGGTTATATAGTAAGAGGAAATAAGAAATATGGTAAGACGAATGAAATGAAAGGCAGAAATATGGGACATATATTTTATTGCAAACATATATTTGCTTTCAATGTGAAAAAAGTAAAGCCAGTAAATCATGTTATTTTATTGAGCACCCTATATCAAATCGAGAACTTGAATCTAAGTGAATAATTCTACCGTAAGAAATCTAATAACTAGGTAAACAAAACTCAGCACATGCTTCTTAATGTCTCAAGAGAACATGGTATGGCTAACACATGGACTAAGAAACAGTCATGGAGAAAGAAAAATAAGTAAAGAGGAGGTCATGCTCAAAATTCAAAACAGTAAAGAGGAGGTGGCAAGTTGTTATTTTTTATGTTTTTTTAAAGGAAGGCAGGGAATATATTTATCATTTAAAGTTTACATCCAGGAATACAGGCGGAGAGCCAAACCATACATGTTGGCCCTCTCCAAGAGTACATGCATACTTAGCAAGACAATGAGATTCCCTATTGTACTCCCTACCTTCATGTACGAACCGTACATATTGACAAGACTTTAACCTCTGGAAAATATCCTGGAGGATCATCATATAACTGCAACGTGGTATCTCTTTGATGATCTTGACGACATTTAGACAATTTGATGCCACTAACAGCTTGTGGATACCACAATCTTCAGCAAGAGCTAGTGCTTCCTAATAAGCTAATGCTTTTAGAGTTTCAGGGTCAGTTATGTTTGGAATAACCATGGCACTAGCTGCAACAAAATTTCCCTGATTATTTCAGCACACAGCTCAACAGTGAGCCATTCGTTTTTTTAAGAAAAAAAATAGTGAGCCATTCGTGGATCACAAGTTTTCTGAGCTTGGGCCGGTTTAATGAACTTACACTCAGGCCCATAATATGATTGTTCGCTGTGGCGTCGTGCTTCCGAAGCCTGTGGAACACCTTGCCGAGGCCAGCTCTATCTAGCGGCCCAACACCGAGCCATGCCGTGCACCGTGGGCCCACGGCGTCATGCAGTACTGCAGTGCATGTCGGGAAGAAGGAAAAAGTACATTCTGATATATCCTTTAACCATTGAGAAAGTTCAATTTTGTCTCGTTCAAAAAGGTGAATCTTATATAGTTTCAAACGTTTGTGAAGTCTAAAAATTCGGTTTTCTAATTTAGAAAGGCATGTTTTCTAATTTATTAGAAAGACTAGCAAATATACACGTGCTTTGTAATGGGAGCCAATACGTATAGTAATAAGACTCCGTATCATCGCTAGATGTGAGTTGTTCTAACTCGTATCAAGTTAGCTATTTATCGGCGTATGAAGAATTGGTCTCTTTATATGTGGTGACTATTTTGGATATAGCGTTGCATAGAGATAAATTTATTTAGGCTGTATTGGACAACAAATATCGTAAGACCTTAACTCACTGTTTGATAAGTTGGACCATCGGCTGAACCGAGTTTCACTATGAGAAGTTTTATTCCTAATCAGATAAAAATACATCACTAACTTAGTGATAGGAATCTTTGCTTCTTAGGAAAGAGTCAAGGTCTTTGTTTTTGACACGTACTTATTATTTTTGTTGGAACGGGATAAAAATGGTTCAAAAATTTGGGCAAAACAAAACTGAAAAATTGGCATGTATGACCGTAAGAAACAAAATTGAAAATCGGCTTTGATGGAAAACAATAACGGGAGAGTAAAATGAACATGAGTTCGATAAAAAAAATGGCCTGGTGAGAGTAAATCGGACAGCCCGTTTAGGATTCTGCCCAGATGAAAAAAGTACTGACATAAGTTAACACTCCGAAAAATAGTCCATGTAGCCTCAGAAAAATACAAAGGGGAAAATCGTCGGAGTCGAATTATTAGATGAACAACAGAAGATGAAGAATATTTTTTGCTCTTAATTAATAGGCGTGGAACTGGCCGCAAAAACTGAACCATGAGCTGATGCACGCGATGACGAAGATCAATTCTCGTGATCATAAAAAATAGCTTTGTCTAATTTATATTTGCTTACTTTCTACTTTTATTTCCTTTTCTATTTCTATTTCGAATATTCGATCAGGCTATTCTAGGCACGAAGTCTTGTATAACAGAAGGAGTCAATTTGGATCAGGATTCCTATTCCAGTTACCTTAAGAAACTCATATATTCATGTAATAAAATAGTAGGGGTGTACTCCCTCCGTCCTGTAATACAGTGTATTCTAGCATTCAAAATTTATCCTTAAATATAACACATTCTAGAGGACAAAAATAAATTTTACATTAAATACTTTTCATTTATCAACCAATCACTATTAATCACGTTGATCAAAGTGTCTAATTAGGAAATAAAATAAAGGTACATGCGTCTTTTATGTTATTTCTTAATTTGTCTTAAAATTTCTACAATACCCTATGTTACAGGACAGAGGGAGTAGATGTGTCTAGGACAGTTTTTACCTTCACAGAGTTAGTCAAGGAGGGGCCGAACAAAATAAATGGGTGGAGAGAAATGTTACCTCTTTAATATTATATAGGTATAGATAAATTAGATTTTTATAATAGTTGAAAGAGACGAGATAGACTTTTCTCGTAGAGAAGAACACGCCACGCCACGCCACGCCACGCCACACCACACACATGGACGATAGCAAGCAGCCTGTCTGACAGTCAGCCTACGGTCCCTCAGCAGTCAGCACACATCGCAACCGTCCTGCCCAAACATGCCGTGGAATCCAACGGCCACACCGAGGCGCGGGCGCGCCGCGCCGCGCACCTACCCACCTCGGCGGCCCTGCGCTTGCGCACAAAATCCTTCTTGATCCGCACAGGAAACTCCCGGCAGAAGAACGTGGCGGGCCAAACCGACGTGCTCCCGGGCGTGTGGCGACGGCGACGGCGGCCGCGGCATGGAGCAAGAGCGGCAGGCGGTGGCGAGGAACAGGAAGGTGGTGCTGCGCGGGTACATCGAGCGCGCTCCCAGGGAGGACGACATGGAGCTCGTAGACGGCGGCGCCATGGAGCTGCGCGTCCCCGAGGGCGCCGGCGGCCCCGCGGTGCTGGTGAAGAACCTCTACCTCTCCTGCGACCCGTACATGCGCGGCAGGATGCGTGACTTCCATGGCTCCTATATCCCGCCCTTCAAGCCTGGATCAGTGAGCTTCCCTCGTCTTTATTTTCATCTTTTGGAGCTTGGGCTCTGAAGCTGCAAGCTGCAAAGTGGGGGTGGACGATTTGTGGGCTGATTGAGCAATTTCGTGATCTGTGACTGTGAAGCCTATTGAAGGGTTTGGCGTGGGGAGGGTGGTCGACTCCACTCATCCAGGATTCAGTGCTGGTGACATTGTTTCGGGGATGACTGGCTGGGAGGACTACAGTCTGATCACCAAGCCTGAACAGCTCAGGAAGATTCAGCAAAGCGACATACCACTCTCTTATCATCTGGGCCTTCTTGGTTAGTTCCTACTTATGTTTTTTGTTTCAATTTTTTCAGCTGCATTCTAAAGCATGAGAAAACGCAAGTGATGTGAAGTACCAAAACACGATAGGCTGTTGAGCAGCAGCAAGTGCATGGACTTTTTTTTAGTTGGAAAGACTAACCTTAGCTGAACAAATTTGTTGCATATAAAGGACAGGAAAAGGACATAATCAAATAATTCAATGCCCCTCGCACCTTGTAGACATATAATGCTGTGACTGTGACAAGTACACGTTGTGTGATTCAAAGAAATGGGAAACCGTAACCTTGGTTGACAGATACTGGAATGAAAAAAAAAAGATTTTTCTCTCTATGCTAGTCATTGTTTAATCCACCAGGCTTGTGTCTCTTATTACGTGTTTCATCCATGTATAGGCATGCCTGGTTTTACAGCTTATGTTGGATTCTATGAGATTTGTTCACCAAAGAAAGGGGAGTTTGTTTTTGTTTCTGCTGCATCTGGAGCAGTTGGGCAAATTGTTGGTCAGCTTGCAAAGCTCCATGGCTGCTACGTTGTGGGAAGCGCTGGAACAAATCAGAAGGTACTAACTCATACTAGTAGTTCATTCATACCTTACCTGCATGTATTGCCCATATAGTTGTGTCATCCAGGGTCCTAAAGGTTGAGCTCCTAAAGGAAAAATTCGGATTTGATGCAGCTTTCAATTACAAGGAAGAGCCTGACTTGACTGCTGCCTTAAAAAGGTCAGATTTTCTTCAGGGAAAAATCATATACGAACCAACTAATTTTTAGCTTGCATGAAAAATTGATGAACCAAACTAGGATCATACTGAAAAGGATGAACCTTTTGGTGGATTATAAATCTTTTTGCAAAATAATGACAACGAACTTATGCAATCATCTGATAATAGGAAAAAATTTATGTACCTAGGACAAACATACTATTCTTGAACATAATATGGGGCATTTTGTCATTATTGCTAAATTGGTGCTGCACATGTTTTTCAGTCACGTGTCAAGTAAAGTTGACAAATAATCCATCCAGATCATATTATTACACAGTGAACTTGATGTAAAAATGCATGTTTTCCTATGTAGGTACTTCCCTGAAGGCATAGACATCTACTTTGAGAACGTAGGTGGGCCGATGCTTGATGCTGTACTACTCAACATGCGAACACATGGCCGCATTGCAGTGTGTGGTATGGTTTCCCAGCATGGGGTAACTGCTCCTGCTGGGATCCACAACCTGTTCTCCTTGATAAGCAAAAGGATAGAGATGAAGGGATTCATCCAGAGTGATTATGTACACCTGTTCCCACAGTTCGTTGATGACATCACCAAGCATTACAGAGATGGGAAGATTGTGTATGTGGAAGATATGAGTGTTGGGCTGGAGAGCGGACCAGCTGCCTTTGTTGGTCTGTTCAGTGGTAAAAATGTTGGCAAGCAGATCGTGTGTGTGTCGCGGGATTGAAAGACCGTGTACATTCTAGGCAATATTAGAAGAGCATTGTAATATCAGAACCTCTGTTGCATTGAACAATAAAGGGAAGCCTCATCTTGTTGGATGACATCCTCCGTTGGATGTAGCATGATCTTGTTCAGACTTTACCTTTTATTTGCTCCAATTGTTGGGAGTATGTTGTCCCATTGAATATATCAAGTGAAAATATGTAACTATGAATTCACACTTTTATTCTGAATGAATTCAAGTGCTTACTAGCTCGGAGAGACGTCGTTTTTACTCTTCACACGTTTTAGCTGCCCGTCACATAAAGGTTAATCAGTGTCCTGATAAATCGGTGATTGTGATGGCATCAGTGTTTCGATGGTAGTGTCAGTCTTAGAAAACTGCTCATTCAGGAGACCATTGATACAGAGGATGTCACAATTTACAGTCTTGGCTGCCAGTCATATAGTATTTATTGCTTAGTAACGATGTGATGGCATCAGTGCACTAACCTTATGTGAAAAAAAACGTTGAACCTGTACGGCAGGTACCACAATTTTTCTAGTGTTGTCAGTTTCAGACTTCTTACTCTTCCTGTCTTTCAGAGAGGGAGGGAGGAAGCGCTCCTCCTGTCCACCATCTGGCACATAATGGATTGAGGCCGGCGTGAATGCATGCCGGCATCCATCACAAGATATGCAATTGAGTTTTGAAATTGGTTAGTTTACATTGGGTACAAACGATTGACACCACTTGGAGGCAATGCCTGCCTCATCTAAGAGACGCTGTCAACTGCTTTGAAGTGTCAAGTCAGGAGATGCTGTCAACTGCTTTGAAGTGTCAAGTCAGGACCGGCTGTAAAACCCCCCTGCCCATTCAGTTAGCGTTTAAGAGGTGTGTGCCTCTGCCCATTCGTCTATAATCTGTTGCGGGTGGTGGGTTCTGCTTCACGTGGAGCAGCCGGTGAGTTCTCTGACCCTGATACACCTCTCTTGTCCTTGCACTGAAACAGTTCGCGTTTGGAAAAACAAGTAATAAATAACAATATTTTGATTTTGATGTATCCGTAGCAAGAATGCATCTTCTTTGCAAGTGGTGTATTTGAGTATTCTTACACATGTTTTTGCAGCTCAGGTGGGAACTGAGAAGCTGCAACATTTGGCCGACAAACCTGTTTCTGTTCCATGTCCAGGATGGCTGACAATACCAAGTTCGTCCTTTGGTTGCTGCTGTTGAGCGGCTCGTCATCATGTTTTGGTTCTGATCTTGATGTCCAATGCCTAAAGACTGTACAGCAGTCAGTGATTGATCCCAAGGGCATACTGAAATCTTCATGGTTTTTTAATGACAGCTACGATGGCTTCTCTTTGGATGGCCGCGGGGTACCGGCCGCTGAGGGCCGTTGATGCTCTTCGCCTGATGGCCTGATGTACCGCCCCGGTTTACATTCCCTCGGTAGCAACCTTATGTTTCATGTAATCTGAAGTAGTGAGTGAGTTGGGCTGGTGTGTCTTCGGTAATCTTTGGATTACCGGTTGCTGTTATGGTTAAAACTCCTTTTCCCTGCTTAATGAAATACATGCAGCGCATGTTCTCGAAAAAAAACGATGGCTTTATATGCAAATTTACTGGCGTGGAATGCTGGCACCCTGATGAGAATAGGGTTCTCGTTTTGCGTATCAGTAACTTGGGTCTTGAAGGCCAATTTCCCCAAGGTCTTGAGAATTGCACAGGCATGACTGGGCTGGACCTGTCAAGTAACAATTTTTCAGGACCCATCCCTTCAAACATTGCATGGCAGCTGCCCAGCCTGGCGTCTTTGGACCTCTCGTATAATAGATTTTCCGGTGAAATCCCAGTCGGCATCTCAAATCTTACATACCTGAACAGTCTCTATCTTCAGCAAAACCAACTCAACGGTCATGTTCCAGGGGAATTCAGTGCGCTTCATCGGTTAACATCATTCAATGTTTCAGACAACCATTTGTCTGGGCCTATTCCATTGCCTCTAACGAAATTTCCGGCATCGAGCTTTGCTGGTAACCAAGGGCTTTGTGGTGCACCGTTGTTTACCGAATGTGGCCGTCATAGAAGCAAATGGAAACTGAGATTGTACAGGATCAACAACGAGTCCAGTATTGGCGCGGCTGCTGGGTTCGTGGTAGGATTCGTGGTGGCCTTCTACTTCCCTCACCTGTTCGTCTTCTCCCAGAAGCTCCATCCCCCCTATGTCGTCCGCATATGATTCGCTTGCTTGCTCTGAAACTTTTGTCTGACATCAACCCTACGTCGACACTAAAATTGTAATATCAGAACCTCTGTTGGAGTCAATATTAGAAGAGCATTGTAATGTCAGAACCTCTGTTGCAGTGAATAAAAGAGAAGCCTCTCACTGAGCGGGAAAATTGTTGGATGTTTCTTGATCTTGTTCAGACTTTACCTTTTATTTGCTCCAATTGTTTGGGAGTATGTTGTCGCATTGAATATATCAAGTGAAACGTGAAAGTATCGACTATGAATTCATACTTTTATTCTGAATGAATCGAGTGCTTGCTAGCTAGGAGATACGTCGTCTTTACTCTTCAGAAAGTCTTAGCTGCCCCGTCATATAAAGGTTAATCACTGTCCTGATAAGTGATAAATCGGTGATTGTGATTAGGATGGCAGCGGGTCAGGGCAAGGTGCAGGTAAGGCATTTACCCGACCATGAGCATACCTGCCATCCTAGATTTTACCCGCCTGCGAGCGTACCAGCTGGTAAAATTTCTTACCCGTGCCTGCCGTGTACCCGCCGGGTATCAGGTACCCATCGGGTAATTCCAGGAGAGATCAAATAATATATCAAAGTGATGATAACAATGAGCACAATTCAAATCAAGCACACATACCCCCTGTTCGGCTGAGCTTATCAGTACGGCTTATCAGCCGTGGAACAGTATTTTTCTCTCACAGCAAATCAGCCACAGCTGGCTTATAAGCCAAAAAAACAGCCTGCCGAACAGGACCATCATTTCATCTTAGCAATAGGGAAAGACTCATGGATCAACTATTAAGCAAAATGACACATTCATAGTTCAAAGCACACGCAATAACACAATCATCATGTCTCACGTCTTTCTCGCTCTCAGTCTGTCTCAGCGTGGGTTTAGATGGTGAAAAGTTTTTGAGAAAATATCATATAGGATATTTCGTGCGATGTCGGAATGAGTTTTCGGATACTAATAAAAAAACTAATTACATAGCTCGCCAGGAAACCGCGAGACGAATTTATTAAGCATAATTAATCCGTCATTAGCACATTTGTACTGTAGCACTTTAGTGTCAAATCACAAACTAATTAGGCTCAAAACGTTCATCTCGTGATTTCCAACCAAACTGTGCAATTAATTTTTTTTATTCGTCTACATTTAATGCTCCATGCATGTACCGCAAGATTCATTACTTTAGTTTTTCGTAAAAACTTTTTGAACTAAACACAGCCTCAGCACAGACATACAGGACGCCGGGCTGCCAGAGGGAATTTTTTTATTTTTAACACTTTTTTAAACTTTTTTCAAATTTGACACTATTTATTTTTTATTTTTAAATCTAACACTTTTGGCCGCGCCTATTGCCGTGGCGCGGCCAAACCACGCTGCTGCGCCATGCATGGCGGCGCGGCGAAGGAGGTGACGTCGCGATGACCCGGGCGTTGACCGGTAACGTGGCAGGCTCTGCCACGCCGCAGATCTTGGCGCGGCACTGCCGCGGCGCCATCGCGCACGGCACGGCAAGGCCATCGCGCAAGGCCTCCTCTTCCCTCTATCTCCATTTGTTTCCTCTCATTCACTCGACGCCGCCGCGAGCTGCCAGTCGCAATGCAACAACATGGTCGTTCAAGACTTGCATCTGTACTCTTGCCTCCTCCCTTGCCCTCTCCTCCTCTGCCTTCCTCCATCTCTCCAACCCCCATTTGTCAAGCCTAACACCGATGGGGTTATGAAAACCGCGTTGTCTAGCAAACTCATGCATTTCTTTATATGCTGTCTAACAAAGAGCTCGACGAACTGAGGTCCATAACCAAACTTCTGTGCAATTATTTGCTTCGCTTTGATTTCATCCAGGAACTTAGCTTGACCATTATAAGATTCTCATTTGCATTTCCTAGCGCCCTGTTCAAACGAAAAATTATATTATAAGTTCGTACACAAGAAAAATATGATTTCATGTTTTCTACAATAATAATTAATCTCATCATAGTCAACCATAGCCGCACCAATGGCCTATTCCAAGCTCTGAAAGGACTAGGCTGTAGTTAGCTTTAATGTCACATTTGCACATAATAGGAGGTGCTTCAATGATTATCCTTTGTTTCTTTTCCTTTGCCTTTGGCGGCTCCGGCCATTGATTCTTAGGACCATAGAGTCACTCCTTGAAATGACACTTCACAAATCCAAAGCACTAAAAGAGAACAAATTAGTACATGCACACATAGACCTAAACATTTAAATCCACTTACTTCATGCTTGTTGGGACACACAAATTCCAACGTATTCTTAGGGTTTATCATAGCTCGATCTCCGCAATTGCATAGAGGAGGTTCCACGAGTCGTCTAGCTGCGGCTAGGTGCTTCTCCTTAGCCGTCATTGGCGGGGGGTTAGGGTGAGGTGGAACCCACCGCTCAAAGTGCTCACGTGGATGTCTCCTTCTCTACCAATCGTCGAAAATGAGGTACCTTGGGTCAAACTTGTCTGGACCGTCGATCCACTGAAAGAAAAAACACCTCTCATGGACCTACACAATAAGATTCCAACAAAATATTAGTAACCTACTAACACAAATAAAGAAAAAAGGTACGGAAAAAATTACTTACATTAAAACGACTGTATGTATAGAAGTAACGTGCCGCTGTGTCCGGATGTCTCGATTAAAACACGTCAGCCGGGAAACCACAGTCATAGTTAGGGACAGGGAGGTCAGGAGGGACGGGGCATCTTTGCTAGACACGTCGGGGGTATAATTTTCTAGGACGACCCTGTTTTCGCCATAACTGCTCCCGAAACATGTCTTCCATCTAATAAAACGGTTATAATTTAACATCAATCAAAACATCAAATTAATGTAAAGGAGAACCATTTGCATTACAACTAAAATAATATAACCAACACTTATAGGAACAAAAATAAACCTTACAGTAAACATGGTAAACGTACCTCTAACTAACTAATTAGCCTTAACATTGACAAAAATCGAACTAATATTTTCCTCCAAACCCTAGCCCATAGTTCCCAAATATATTTTTCCTCCAAACCCTTGCTACCATTCATAATCTTTGAATCCACCATTCAAACGACAAATAAGAGCATCATTACCATGACCGAGGCCGAGAAGAAGTTTGGGGGAAGGGAGGGAGGGAGGCGGGCAGGGAGGCCCAGGCGGCGGCAGGCCTTGGGAGAGGCGGGAGGGGGCGGCACGGGCGCCTAGGCTCGCGGCGCGACCAAGATCTGTGGCGCGGCAGAGCCCGCCACGTCACCGGTCAGTGCCCGGGTCGTCGCCATGTCACCTCCTTCGCCGCGCTGCTATACATGGCACGACAACGTGGTTTGGCCACGCGACGGCAATAAACGCGATCAAAAGTGTTAGATTTGAAAATAAAAAATATGTTGAATTTGAAAATAGTTTAAAAAAGTGTTAAAAATAAAAAAAATTCACCAGAGGCAGGTGCGGTGCGCCGGGCTACCTGAGGTGGGGTCGGCTCGGGCCTCGATGTCGGCGAATGTCTCTCCTCCTCGACAATCCTAGGAATTGATTTATTTTAGAATAGGAGAGTATTAGAGTATGCCTACTAGTTGAATTAATTTATGATTAGAGTGAGTAAGAAGCGGTAGATGGATTCAGAACTTCAGGCTAGATCTACTCATTGACCATTGCTACGAGAACGAGCTGTCGGCTCCATGCTGGGGAGCCGGAGCGCCGAACTAGTCATGCCGATTTAAATGGGATGATCCAGTGACCTGTTACCCAATACCCATTGACCAGTGTGCCGGTCAGTACCATTTAGTTCTAAATAGGGCCTGTTTAGGCACCGAAAAATTTTAGAAATCATTGTTATTTGACAAATATTATCCAATCATAGATTAACTAGGCTTAAAAGATTCATCTCGTGAATTTCGTCTAAACTGTATAATTAGTTTTATTTTTTATCTATATTTAATAATTTATATACGTGTCCAAAGATTTGATGTGACGGGAAATCTAAAAAATTTTGTAAATTTTTTTTTAACTAAACAGGGCCATAGTGCCAAGCACTGTTGGTCGATCCCCACACCACACGCCCTCAGGCTATCCGCACTCATGGGCCTCTATATTCATCCTCTATACGTCCTAGTCAGCAAGATTCTCTCCTCTATACTCAATTCTTCCGCACTCATCCATCCTCTATATCATCCTCTATCCACTGTGGGGTCCACTTATCACTTTATCTAAATATATCTATGTGACATCTTGTTTTGAAGGATTTATTGAAACGAATTTAATGGTGCAATCGAAATTTAATTTGATTTTTTGGTTTGTAAGTTATAACATTTCTTAGCCGCTTAAACTAGTGAGGCCCGCTGTATGTCACCTCTTCTCTCTCCTGTTTTCACTCCACGCGCTGGGTGCTCTCACTCGCGTGGTGGGGGGCCGCTCGGCGCTCGCATCATCCGCTATACGTACTGTTCTGCGCCAAATATAGAGGAGGCAGTGTGTTTAGAGGATCAAATAGAGTACCCGCTGCAGGTTATTTTCCTCTATATTCGCTGACCTGGACACATGCCGGATACTTTTGCGTCTCCGGTGCAACCAGTCTCAGTGCAGTGCAGCGGCACCGCCCGTCTGCTGCTGGATGCGATACTCGGACTCTCGGAGTATGTGTGTGTTTGGTCCGGATTAGTCGGTGGCATGTTCGTGGCAGATGAGATACTCGATCGACGCGTGCTAAAGCGCCCCCATATCCCTTTGTAAGCTGGTACTCTAGTCATGCCGTGCGGACCCGGGCCAGCGTCTACCTCCACATGTTCCCGTGCTGCCGTGCGTTATCGATGGAGGGGCAGCTGCTTCGTGGAAGCAAGCGCGTGTGGACCTGCCGAAACGCTCGCTTTCCACACCGACGTCTTGCCAGAAGAAGCGCACCAAGTGGCAACTGCCGTGTCCGCGCAGGATCATGGACGCGTCGAGTCCAGCGTCAGCGTGGCCCCTCAGCTCATCGTCGCGATCTACCTCCGGCACTTCCGTGGTTCGACGGCCGAGACGATCACAGCAGTGCAGTGACACCACGGGCCGACGGGCGCAGTTGGTGGCGCACCAACGCTGACAAGTGTGGCACGAAGCATGACCGGCGCGGTGCCAGTCAAAAGAGCAGCCAATATAATGCGCGCGCCAGAAAAGTAGGAGTATACGGAGTATATAGCAGAGTTCACCCAACCGGTGCATCACATCCCATCCCCCTCACTTCCCTCTGACACACTCCGGCAACCGCCGCCGCGATCGATCAGATCCGGCCAACTACCCTGCACCACCACCCTCAAGGCCTCAACCTACTTGTTGCAATCTGGAGGGATTCATTCAGAGTGGCACTTGTCCGATCTTCCCGTCGCCGCCGGGTTCCTCAAACCCTGCCGGCACGCACTATTGCGATTTCACCTCCCCTTATTGCGTCTGGAGTCTGCTCCGTGGCACCCCTGCAGGAACAGTATTTCTTCTTATCAGCTGGAGTCAGTTGTCCGGTTGTCACAAGAAAAGCTGTAGTTAGTTGAGCATTTCTCTGGTTGAGTGAAGCTTTGCTTTCTAGTGCTTCCACGCCATGTCTGCTCTTGAGCGCCGCCAGCTCATCATCATCGTGCATTGGTTCTGAACTCGACATCAGATGCCTCAAGACCGTGAAACAATCAGTGATTGATCCCAATGGCATACTACAATCATCATGGAATTTCGACAACACCACCGACGGTTTCATATGCCAGTTTACAGGTGTGGAGTGCTGGAAGGCCTTTGAACCCAACGAGAATCAACAGAATCAACAGCAATTCAACAGTGTTTTTCTCTCACAACAAACCAGCGAACAGTACTTTCAGCACAATAAACCAGCGAAACGAACAGGTTGTCTCCGCGTTGCGTCTCAGCAGCTTGGATCTTGCAGGCCAGTTTCCTCGAGGTCTCAAGTACTGCACAAGCTTGGATGTGCTGGACCTGTCAAACAACAATTTTTCAGGACCCATCCCTTCGAACACACACGGCAGGTGACATACTTGACATCTCTTGACCTCTCGTACAATAGTTTTTCAGGTGAGATCCCAGTCGGCATCGGCAATATGGCCCTGAACGCACTGTACATTCAGCCCAACCAACTCAGTGGTCAAATTCCAAGGGAATTCGATGGGCTTCTTCGGTTAACATCGCTCAATGTTGCAGACAACCGGTTGTCTGGGCTTATTCCTTTGTCTCTATCCAAGTTCCCGGCATCAAGCTTCGCTGGTAACCAAGGGATCTGTGGTCCACCATTGGATGACTGTGGCGATAGAACGACAATTCGACTACAATGGAGACCGCACACGATCAGTAAGGAGTCCAGTATTGGAGCGGCTGCTGGGTTCGTCGTGGGGTTCGTGGTATCCTTCTACTTCCCTCACTGCTTCGTCTGCTCCCGGAGGCTCCATCCGTACATCTTCCGCATATTTTGATATGTCCTGCCTTTTTCTCAATGTTTCTTTTTTTTTTCAGCGATTCGACTATAATTCAGTATTTCTTTTCCTGTCAGCATGAAAAAAAGAGAGAGAAAAATATTCTCTGACTTTGATTGACGGTAACTTAATTCTTAATAGAAGAGGTGCTGGTTATGTGTATTTCGAGAACTGCCCCAGTTTCCAAGATGATTTTGAGGCATCAGACTAACCGTCTTCAGATCGAGATTAAAAATATATATACTACCCAGTTGGCCCTTACCCACATATAAATCAACTTATAAGGATAAATACAATTAAGGGGACTGCAGCTATTAAGGGGTCACAATGCTGCAAAACAAGTTCATCACCTGGCTTGATGGATAAATTGATGTTTGGTCACCTATAATTCCAGTTATTCTAGACCTTAAACTGTCGAGAACCATCTAAATAATACTCTGAGACGGTTTCGAAGGTGGTTTTACTTACGTGACATATTAAAAAAGTCTATATAACCCCCTAACACATCAATGGTTGACTGCTTAACCCCATCAACTATAAAACGTGATATTATTGTCTTTAAAGTATCTATTAATGTTAAAACAACCCCCTGATGATCATGTAGGGGTGTTTGAATATCGTATCCCGCAATACTCCTAAGTACCCATGCTGGGACACAGATCCATCTATTGCCACCACCTCCCTATTCTTTCTAGGCTGACCTACCACCCAATGAGCAAACATATTGTCTCCTGCTCCACATCTCAGAACTCGTCGATGGCATTGAGCTCAACCACCACGCTACACCATCGTCAAACGGCCTCTTCCACATCCTCCATCCAGTTGTCCTTTAGTTTTCTAGGTAGCCATAGCCGGAGAAAACAAGAGGGGACAAGGATGTGAGAGGCATCAGATGACAAGGATATAGGCATGGCATGAGATCAATGCCCTCGAGGAATGTCATGAAGTGGAGCATGAGACGGTGTGGTGCTCATCAAGCGGGTGGAGCAAGCCCAGGAAGAGCAGACATAGGAAGGCAGCCAATATACTTGTGTGCAAGCATGGGTGTTTAGGCCAGTGTAGTGGGATACGGTGTCCAAACGATCCAGACAATTCAGTGGGTTATTTGACCATTGTTGGATACGTACAATATCAAGTTTTATAGCTAAGGGGATATATAATCAACCCTTGTTATGTTAAGGGTTGTGTAAAATATGCCACGTCAACAAAACTGCTTTCAAAAATAGCTTATAGAGTTATTTAGATGATTTTCAATATTTTAAGGGGTATAATATATGATTTTAGAGGTGAGAAGTTAAAGTAGACCACTGCTAATAAGTCAGGGACTTATCCCTAAAGGAAATTACCCGCCATCTTCACAACTTAGTCACTGTCCTCATAAATTTGTGATGTGACGCATCCGCATAGTGGAACTTTACCTTAGCCTGGTTTAGTTTTCAAAAATTTTGGGTTCACCTATAACATCGAATGTTGGACATATGCATAGAATACTAAATGTAGACGGAAAAAAAACTAATTGCACAGTTTGGTTGGAAATCACGAGACGAATCTTTTAAGCTTAATTAATCTATGATTAGCCTTAAGTGCTACAGTAACCCACATGTGCTAATGACGATTAATTAGGCTTAATAGATTCGTCTCACAGATTCTAGACGAGCTATGTAATTAGTTTTTTTTATTAACATCTGAAAACCTCAAAAATTTTCTTTTCGCGAACTAAACATAGCAGACACGCAAACATGAACCGAACATAGCAGACACGCAAACATGAACCGCCTACTTTTCTCGTGGTGTCAGTCTCAGACCGCTTTGGTCCGTCTTCGGTCTTCCTGCTGCAAAGTCTCAAGTCAACACTGATTGTTCCCTCCGGCGTTTAAAGCTTCAGCTTCGCGTGGAGGAAGGAACTGGTGAGTTCCTTTGTTGCACCCATCTTGTCCACTGTGAGTGGTGGCTTCTGCAGTTCTGCTTCGCGAGGAGGAACTGGTGAGTTTCTTGTTACACCTGATCTTGTCCAATACACTAGCAAGAAACAGCTAGCAGTTCCATACCCATTCAGTCAGTAGCATCACCTAGAAAAGCAAAACAAGTAGGAGTAAATATGTTTGGACTCCTATGCCTCCGTAGTCCGTCGGCTTCTTCTTTGTTTTTCTTTGCAAGTGGTGTATATTTGAGTATTCTAAGTTTCTTACACATGTTCCAGCAGCTCAGGTGGGAATTGAGAAGCTGCAATTTTTGGCCAAGAATCCATGTTTAGGATGGCTGATAATACCAAGTTCGTCCTTTGGTTGCTGCTGTTGAGCGGCTCGTCGTCATGTTTTGGTTCTGATCTTGATGTCCAATGTCTAAAGACCGTACAACAGTCAATCATTGATCCCAGCGGCATACTGAAATCTTCATGGATTTTTGACAGCAGCACCAATGGCTTCATATGCCGATTTACGGGCATGGAATGCTGGCACCCTGATGAGAATAGGGTTCTCATTTTACGTCTCAGTAACTTGGGTCTTCAAGGCCAATTTCCTCAAGGTCTTCATAATTGCGCAAGCATGACTGGGCTTGACCTGTCAAGCAACGATTTTTCAGGACCTATCCCTTCAGACATTGCATGGCAGCTGCCCAGCCTGACGTCTTTGGACCTCTCATATGATAGCTTTTCCGGTGAAATCCCAGTCGGTATCTCAAATCTTACATACCTGAACACTCTCAATCTTCAGCACAACCAACTCAACGGTCATGTTCCAGAGGAATTCAGTACGCTTCATCGATTAGCAGTGTTCAATGTTGCGGACAACCATTTGTCTGGGCCTATTCCATTGTCTCTAGCGAATTTTTCGGAATCGGACTTTGCTGGTAACCAAGGGCTTTGTGGTGCACCGTTGCTGACCCAATGCGGCAGTAGAAGCAAATGGAGGCTGAGGTTGTACAGGATCAACAACGAGTCCAGTATTGGCGCGGCTGCTGGGTTCGTGGCAGGATTCGTGGTGGCCTTCTACTTCCCTCACTTGTTCGTCTTCTCCCAGAGGCTCCATCCCTACGTCGTCCGCATATGATTCGCTTGCTTGCTCTGAAACTGCTGTCAACCTCCGGAGGCCAAATAAGCACTTCAGTTGTAATACTAGTTCCTTCTTAAACTTTAATTTCGAAGGCACTTCGCTTTCACTTAAGTTATCTACCCAATAATTTAGCAAATGATGGGTTCTGTTTGTAACCGCATTTCAGCACTCCCAAGTTTTTGAAAAGCCCGGTGTAATTTGTAAAGCCTGTTCCTCTTCAATCTACATATTATAGGGGAAAAAAAGACCAATTTTAGAATGACATTGGCGTTAAGGCTTGGAAAACGCCTTCTTGAGCAACATGTCGTTTAAAGGATGCCAGCTCAACTATTCCATCACAGTTCGTATCTAAGCCCTTGCTTGAATGTTGTGGAATTTACCTCAATTCACGTGTGTTGGGGTGAAATTTAGGCCTTCTTTGTTAGGGCTCTTTCGGACTCTGGCTCTATGCTACAGTGCTAAAAGAGCCGGAGCTGAAGGAGCTAGAAAATGTGGCTTCTCTGAGCTCCTAGTTCATTTCACGAGGAGAGAGAAAAACGGCTTCGCTACAGTGGCTAGTTTAGGAGGAGCTGGAGCCCCTAGGATCCTTGCCAAACATGCTCTTAGTTCAAGATCCAGTCCAGTCCACCCCACCACATATGAATTGATGCAAATCTAACTACATCAAACGAGACCTAAGTGTCTGTAAAAAGATTCGCTACTCCCTCTATCCCACACAAAGATTGTCATTTTCACTTTCCAACAAGTCAGTCAAATATTTTTAATTTTGACTAAATATATATCTAAGAAAATTAATATTTATGGTGTATAATTAGTATCATTGAATATATCATTGAATATATTTTTATAATAAACTTATTTGGAGATATAAATATTGCTAATATTTTCTACCAAGGTAGTTAAACTTAAGAAAAATTGATCAACACGTATCTTGACGTTCTTTTTGGATGGAGGGGTATTATTTACATGCTCCTAAAAATTATTGGAAGCCAAAATAAAAACCCTCTTCTAAAAATTCCCTTTTCTTTGTTCTAAAAAGATTAAAAAATATAGCTCGCACAGCTCAAACGTTGCTGTGCACCTGTGACGGCTGCTGTGCCACACTCACGACAAACCAAATGACAGACCCTTCTCCTACCCGGATCTTTCTCTATATTATTGAAATTAATAAATTCATAAAAAGGTACTAAATAAATATTACTAGATTAGTCCTAGAGTGTATTTTTATAGTACATTTATTTATAGAGATATAAATAAAAGCGTTTATAATTTTAGATTAAATTAGTTGAATTTAAAAAAAATGTTTTTGTTTGGACAGAAGAGTTCAGCCGCTGGACGCGCCGGTTCCTATCTCCACGTGAACTCTGACCAATGCAGTACAGTCATGCAGGAGAGCGGAGACGACTCCTGCTCTTGACTTGACGCGGGTTCTACCCGTTCCGCCGTACTATGCCGTCGTGGAGAGGGAATCGTCATTGTTAGAAAAAGAAAACGGTCTTCTTTGTTTGAATCCGGTTTATCGTAGTACAATGTTTTATCTCTCATAATAAAATAGCATCAGTTGGCTTATCAGCTGAAAAACCATCAGACGATAGGATGTTAGAGACCTCAATTGGTCATAATAATTCTCTAATACGATGGGACTAATTACAAAATTAATTGTACAGATGGAGACTAATTTGTGAGACAAATCTATTAAACCTAATTAGGTCATGATTTAACAATGTGGTGCTATAGTAAAAATATGATAATGATGGATTAATTAGACTTAATAAATTCGTCTTGCAATTCTGTTCCACTGATGGTTTTTGCGGCTGATAAGACGACTAATATTGTTTTGTTGTAAGAGAAAAACAATGTATCATAGATCATAAGCCGAGCTGATAAGTCCAAGCGAACAGGGCCAAGTCAACTTCTTTCTCCAAATGCCATAAATGATGATACTGATTTCTCTGACCCATCCTCACCTTGCAAACGCTACGAAGTTTTGCTAGAGGCAGACCGGCAATAGACTGAGAAAATAGGTGGCATGGCTTACTTATCCATGAAAACAATATCGCTTAGCAGCAGTATAATAGTTCCTGAAAAAAAAAAGTTATAATATAAATGCACAACACACAACAAAATGGACGGGAAGGATACCACTAGAAGGCTGAGATCACTTGCTACAAGCCTGTAAGTGCAACACCCTGAATATTTACCCTGAAGGCCTGAACCCACCATTGCAGGTTTCTCTGGACGCAACACACGGCAAGATCTCCATACGTGAGTCTGTCTGTGCCTCACGGTCTTGTAAAGTTATTGTTATTACTGTATCTTTGAGTACATGCTGCTTTTGTTTTGACAAAGTTGTACTATGTTAGAGTAATATATTTCTGTATTGTCGTCTTTCCACTGGTAGTAGCGTGGCAGAGAATTGACATGATCAGCCTTCATGAGCAGCTGTTGCTGGCCTGAAGGCTGAAGCTATCGACGGCTCGTTCTAAGCTGTGGCCTTTGCCTACGCGCGGTTACATGATGATGAACCTCATGACAGTCCCCTGCCTCATGATCATCTGGATACTGCTCCTAAGCAGCTTATCCTCGTGTTCTGGTACCGCCAGTGACATCCTGTGCTTGCAGAGCCTGAAACAATCACTGGGCGATCCTAACGGTGCACTCTCGTCATGGGAGTTCTCCAACAACGGCACCGAAGGATACATATGCCAATTCACAGGCGTTGAATGCTGGAAGCCGTCTGAAAGCAGAGTCCTTGCCTTGTACCTCGACAACATGGGGCTTCAAGGTTCGTTCCCTCAAGGCGTTCAAAACTGCAGGAGCATGACGGCACTGGACATGTCAAGCAACAGCCTCTCAGGACCCCTCCCCGGAGACATCGCCAGGCGGTTGCCGTTCATCACGAATCTCAACCTCTCGTACAACAGCTTCTCAGGTGTCCAAACTTTTTTTCTGAAATGCAAATGATAAGCAGATGGGATTGTATTGTATTCTCTAACGCACGAAAGCATCTCAGGCGAAATCCCGAGCGGCGTCGGAAACCTGTCGTACCTGAACCAGCTGAGCCTTGGGCACAACAGGTTCACCGGACGGATCCCGGAGAACATGGGCGATCTTTCACGGTTAGCTTCGCTGAAGGTTGCAGATATGCGAACGTAAGGGTCAAAAGTACCTTGTGTATTTGTTTTATGACGAGTGATTGTCAACATAATCCATGAATAGGTTGAGTTGGTTACTAACTTTACCTTGGCGAAAGCCTTATGTGCGACATATCTCTTGGCTTGTGTTGTGCAGATATGGAGCACGGAGGCGGTAGCCGACGGCGAGGTAAAGGTCAAGGAGGCCGTGCCGATGAACCGGAGGGGTGAAGGACAGACATGAGGCTTGGACCGAGAGACCCGGATGCCGGGTGGCTAGCCGCGGTGACTGACACTCGGGACATCGACAAGCGCGAGAAGACATGGGAGTGACCGTGTTGACCGTGGAGGTGACACGCGTCGGATGGCAGGGGACGCGTATGGAGTACGCTACTCGCGGAGCGGTTTGATGGTTTGAGCCTCAAAACCATCGGAGGCGGGTTTACGGGTTTGGGCCTCAAAACCTGGGCGGAGGTTCCGAAGAGGAACAGACGGCACGTGACGGCATCAGGGAGTTTGCGTCGAGGCGAAGCTACCGGTGAGGAGGTGCGGTGGCCGTCGGATCAACATGAAGACCGGGTTGGACCTCTACGTCCTTGGGCTTATTGGTTTAACTCATATGTATCCAAGGGCATTTAGGGGAATGTAAAATAGCCCTGTTAAATAGAGGATGGCAACCCTCTTGCCTCCTCACCTCTCCTCCCACCTCATTTGAGTTTATCCTTCTAGGGTTTCTTCCTCTAGTTGCTTTGCTTATGAAAGAGGTTCACTAATTGTTGAGATTAGTGTAAGAACCAAGATTGCAAGGGAAATGAGGTCCCGAATCCTCCTTGTGTCCTCCGAGATTCGGTAGAGAAATCGATTTGTGAGTACATGTTGCGTTCTTCGTGTTTTTCGTTTTCTCCCCTCTAGTTCTTACTTCGTTTCTAGACCATTTTGGTTCATTTTTGTTGCCTTGATTTGTGCTATGACATGAGTTGAACCTTTTCACCGAAGAAAACCAACCAATTTCTCACGAGCTAGTAGATCAGGTGATTTTTTGTCTAGGTTGCAAGAACCGGTGTTTTTCGTGCCCCTTCGATTTCCCGTTGTTTGGCTTCAAATTGGACGATGACCTCTTAGAGGTAGCTCCTCTACTGCCTTGTAATCATGCTTACAAAGTTTCGTGGCAGTTGGTAAAGTTTTGGCCGCAAATCGGGAGATTTTTGGTTGGAGGCAGTTTTTCTCGAGTTATGTTCTTCGCATCCCGGTCAGACCGCCCTTACATCCCGGTCAGGTCGGGTTGGGAATCGCAGTGAGGCAACCCGGTCAAACTGGCCCTCCATCCTGGTTAGGCCGGCTTTGCAAGCCAACCCGGTCAGACCAGCCCTCCATCCTGGTCAGACCGGCTTTGCTCAGTTCAAGTGACTCGTTCTTCCGCATTTTTGGTCGCTTGAGCTCTGTTTCTCGTATCGTTTGTTGCATTGGACTTCTATCGTTCCATAGATTCTATCTAGGTGCTCTTGTTACCAGTTGGCTTGAGTATCCGAGATTTAGGACTTTGCTTCTTCTTTATAGAAGTAGAGTGTCTCGTTTTCTTGTCTTTTGGTTCGGTGCGCTCTCGTGGTCCGATCGGCTTGCTTGGCGGTGATCCGCTATGTTGTGAGGGAACATCCATCCTTCTATAGGGTCTTGATCATCAGGGTGTTTGTGTTTGTTTCTTGAGGTTTGAGTTTGTGACAGAGACCAAATATTTTGAAAGAAATTTAGGCTCTCATTCACCGCCTCCTCTGATCGTCTTTTTTGGTCCTTCAACATAACTCGTTGTCAGGTCCCATCCCGGGCTCTCTCCAGAGGTTCTCGGCCGAAAACTTCGCCGGCAACGACGGGCTCTGCGGGGCGCCGCTGGGCAAGTGCAGGAGGCGGTTCCATGTGCGGATACGCGTGCGGCCGGTGCGGATACATCTCAGGCTGCATAGGGTCAACGACGCGTCCAGCATCGGCGGCGCGGCGGGATTCGTGGTGGGGCTCGTGGTGGCTTTCTACTTCCCTCAATAGTTTGTGTTCTGCGGGAGTCTCTGCCCCTACGTCTTTCCTGTGTGCGCCTGACATGATCGTGCTTAGCTGCTCATCTCTGTTGTTATATGGTACTCCTTAAGTCGCAACTCGCAACACGACGGGACGTGGCCAAATAACCAAACGTGATGCATTATGCATATATCCTTATGAACGTTTATATTCAATATATAGATTGGGCTTGCGTATCCATAAGTTATACGTAATAGTTTTTTTATAAAATGAAAATATTCGGCCTTTGCATCCATACCCAGCTAATTCTTACAAGATTTCCAGCTCAAACGCTCACGCTAACAGATAGAGAAATCAAAAAGGAAGTTTATTATTCTTTTGCCACTCGTTCTGAGCGAAAACGTCCAAGGCGACAACTCCACCACTTTACTTGCCAAACATATTCGCTAATGCTAGCAATTAGACGTCAGTCCACGCCGCACGCCATTGTTGGTGGACCCCACGTTCAGGAGCCTATCCGTTCCTACCCATTCCCTCCGCTCCTCTTCGGTCACTGTAGATTTAAAAAAACTCACACAACCGCAACTGCGCTCTGTTGCGCCTCCCGCACGACCGTGTCTCCCGCTGGCCTTTCTCTCCACCGCTGCCGCGCCCGCACCACCACGGCATGCTCCCCCCGACCGCCCGCTGCCGCCTCACTGTGCGATGCCGCACCCACCCAACTGTTGTTGTCGCCTCCACTGCGGGCACCGCTCACCAAGGGCACCACGTGCGCCCTATCGCCAGGGGCAGCGCAGCGGCTCACTGGGGGCCACATAGCCACCCACCCGCTGCCATCCTCCTCCACCACGACCGCACAGCCGGATCCTGTTATGCAGTGCTCCACCTGCCTGGCTGCCAAATTTGTTGAACGCGCATGTTGCAAGCGTATGTTCCAAATGTTTATTATGTTTCAGAGGTATGTTGCAAGTGTTTTAGATGGATGTTGTAAAAGTATATCGAAATATTGTATATGTTGCAATGGTTGTACACGTATGTTGCAAAGGTCTGTTACCAATGTTTCATCTGTGTTTTGCAGATATATGTTACAAGTGTGTTTATTTGGATGTTGCATATGTTTTACACATATGTTATATGTGTTTTATCTAGATGATGCATATGTTTACAATAGTTTTCAAGTGTTTTCAAGTGTTTCGGAAGCATATTTCAAGTGTTTTATCTGCCTTCAGACGTATGTTGTAAGTGTTCCGTTTCGATGTTTCAAAAGTAGATCGGGTGTTGCATCTCTCCTCCTCGCCTTCCGCTGTATCACCTTGATGTCTCCTCCTCCCGGCGCTGGTTGGGCATCCGTCGCCCACTCTCCCTCTTCTCGATGCTGGTGACATTCGGGGCAATGCGGACCCCGCATGGACGCGCAAAACGGCGCGAGAAACGGATTGCGAGCGTTAGCAAGCCTGAAACATATTTTTTCCCTTGTGTTCTCATGCTGTAAAAGCATTCAAAACCGTAGACAGTATGATTCCCTGAATATAGCCTGTATAAAAGAAGTATTTGTTTTTTCTCAAAAATATTGTATGGCCCCTTAGTATGACGTACATAAAAGAAGTACTCACTCTGTTTCAAATTATAAGACAGTTTGGTATTTTAGAAACTATTGACAAATTCAGGATTTTGGCTTAGGGTATGCAGACAAAAAAATCTATAAAATTCGGTAAAACCATAAGTGACTATTAAGTTGAGGACCTTCACCAATTACAATATGAATAGTACACCATACTAATTGTTCTAAATATATACATAAAAGAGAGTAAAAGGCCTAAAATACTACTTAGAGCATCTGCAAGAGCCTTTCTAAAATTTATTCTTTAAATCATCATTTTGGTAAAAGTTGTTTTCTATATCTTTATACTCTCCAACAACTTTTCTATATCTCATGCGCAATCTAGAGTCATCCTCACTCTCCACCTTTAGCTAGCGAGAAATCCGGAATAATAGATATCTATATTTGGATATCCAATTAAAGAGATGGTCGGATAATATTTTTTTTACTAAAATCTCTACTCCTATAAATTAAAAAAGATATAAAGAGTCTCGTGACTATTTTAGCTGACGCTTTCTAAACGAACCCTACTTAAAATCAGGCTCTTCCTGACTCCTTTGCAGATTAGACGAAGGCTTTGCGGAATTGTTATTACCTTAATTTCTCAATTATATCATCTCACCTTGGTGGTTCACATAATTAGGCTCTGTGCTAGTCGTGCACGTGCAGCCAACAGGTAGCAACGACGGATCCTCAATCTCTCGATCACAATTAGTCGCGCACTTGCAGCTTGGGCGCCTAGAGGATCGAAGAAGGGCCGGTGGCGTCGGAGCCTCGGAGGAAGCGGAGGATGCGGCTTATGTTGGGCATAGTTCTTGTTAGAATTTATATGGATTTTTCCCTAAATTCATATGAAGAAATTCTAATAAATCTCAAAGACCTAATACATGTGTTTTCTAATGGGCTTTAATGTTTAAGTCCAATAATAGAGGTGGGAGGTACAACATCAATTAGTACCATATTGCTAGTTGATGTAGAGGTAGGGGGTTTTCCTCCATATATATATGTACCTATCCTCCTGAGAAAAGACACACCAAAAACTACAATTGGGAGTTTCAGTTAGAATATCCCTAAGGTAGTAAATTAGTATTTTCCTCTTCTTGCTACCGCGCTGCCGCCGTAGTTTCTCCATCCCGATCGTCTGCGTGCACCGGCGTTTGGGAGAGCAGGTCTCCGGAACCATCGTCTTTGCGATCCTGCACCGGGAGAAGGCGAATAAGGTTTTTGGGAAGCGCTCTTCGCGCGACTGCTCCTAAATTCTCCACGACGGTTCGTCTTCTGAAGGCTGCATCGACGCGCTATCTACATCTTCATCACCATCTACTACATCTACCGTCGTCAGGTTTTATTCTCGTGATCTAATCTTGTCTTTCATAATGTTTCATCTATGCTATGCTTACAATCATAATCATGTTTATGCTTATACTATGCATTATGTTGATCTGTCATGCTAGTATTCTATACATGCTTAATCTAATTCATCAATATGTCATGACTTATATTCTGGTTTTAATCTGGGAATTAATCTAGAAATTGCCTAATTCTTTAACCATCCAAAAACCTTATTTAAGGTCGTTTCTAGAATTATCTATGGCTAGTTTTGTTGACGCGCTGAGGCCGAAAAAGTTTTCTGGTACGCATATTAAGAGGTGGTCTGTTAAGGTCACAGATTGGCTTACTGCCATGAAAGTTTTTTAGGTCAAAGATGGCATGCCTGAGGGAAACATCTCTGATGAAGATTAGAGAAAATTCCAGGAAGCTAATGATATCTTTGTGGGAGCTATGCGTAATGTGCTTTCAGATTATCTATTTGATTCTATGATGCACTTAAGAGACGTAAAGGCTCTATGGGATCATCTGAATGCTACTTATGGTGCTTCAGATGCAGGCAAAGAACTGTATACCATGGAGAGTTTTAATGACTACAAGATGGTTGCTAACAAATCAGTAGTCGAGCAAGCTCATGAGATTCAGCGCCTGACTAAGGAACTTGAACTCCTTAAATGTGTCTTACCCGATGAGTTTGTGGCTGGGTGCATTATTGCTAAATTGCCTTCTTCATAGAGGAATTTCGCCACAAGTCTCAAACACAAGAGACTGAAAATATCAGTTGAAAACCTGATAGCATCTCTTGATGTCGAGGAAAAAAGCTCGGGTTAAAGATAATATTGAGAAGGGGAACGAGGAAAAATCTAGCGCCCACTTTGTCTAGAGAAACCATGGCAAGAACAAGGGAAAGCCTAAGCAACCTGTTTTCAATGCCAAACAAAATACTGCCTTCAAGAAGAAGAAGAAAGACAAAGTAGAGCTACCTTGCTTCGCATGTGGAGAGCTTGGTCATTTTGCTAAAAATTGTCCAGAGCGAGTGGACAAGAAAGAGAAAAAGAAGGTCAGCCTCGTGACTGCAAGCACTACTGATGAAGGGTATGGTAATTTTACTGTACTATCAGTGTTTCAATCTCCAAGTTGGTGGATTGATACATGTGCTAATATTCATGTGTGTGCTGATATCTCTTTATTTTCTTCTTATCAAGGGCTGCAAGGTTCCTCCGTCCTGATGGGGAATTGGTCACATGCTTCTGTTCGTGGTGTTGGCACGTTAGATCTGAAGTTTACTTCGGAAAAGATCGTGCAGCTGAAGAACATACAGCATGTCCCTACTATTCGCAAGAACCTTGTTAGCGTCTCCCTTCTATTGAGAGATGGGTTTAAGGTAGTGTTAGAGTCTAATAAAGTAGTCATGTCTAAGCATGAACAATTTATTGGTAAAGGCTATGATTACAGAGGCTTGTTCCGCCTATCTTTGGCAGATTTTTGTAATAAGTCAGTGAATCATATTTGTGACATGATTAATGACAATTCGAGTGTTAAGCATTCTCGCTTATGTCATGTTAACTTTGGATTGATGTCACGTTTTTCTAGCCTGAATTTAATTCCAGATCTCACTATTGCCAAAGGTTCTAAGTGTCATAGTTGTGTGCAATCTAAGCAACCTCGAAAGCCTCATAGGGCAGCGGAGGAGAGAAACTTGGCACCTAGAACTCATACATTCTGATCTTTGCGAGATGAATGGTGTGTTGACAAAAGGTGAAAAGAGATATTTCATGACTTTAATTGATGATACAACTAGATTTTGCTATGTTTACTTGCTTAAAACTAAAGATGAAACGCTAGACTACTTTAAAATCTATAAGGCTGAAGTTGAAAATCAACTAGAGAGAAAAATTAAACATCTAAGGTCAGATCGTGGTGGTGAATATTTTCCTATATTATTTGATGAGTTCTGTGTGGAACATGGTATTATTCATGAGAGGACAACTCCCTATTCGCCCGAATCAAACGGGATTGCCGAGAGGAAAAACTGCACGCTGACTGACTTGGTGAACGCCATGTTAGACACTGCTGGTCTATCTAAGGCATGGTGGGGGAAACTCTATTGACTGCGAGTCATGTCCTGAATAGAATTCTAAACAGAAATAAAGAGATAACTCCATATGAGAATTGGATTGGAAGGAAACCATCACTTTCATACTTGCGCACGTGGGGATGTTTGGCGAATGTCAATGTTCCAATTTCTAAGAAGCGTAAGCTTGGACCGAAGACTGTGGATTGTGTCTTTCTAGGATATGCTCACCATAGCGTTGCCTATAGATTTTTAGTAGTAAAATCTAAAGTTCTTGATATGCATGTGGATACAATTTTTGAATCTCGTGATGCTACATTTTTTGAAAATATATTCCCTATGAAAGATATGTGTAGCAATGCTAAATTTTTCTCTGAGATAGCTCCTGATTTTACGATACCTATTGAGTCTTCTATTGAGTCATTTGAGCAACCACCTGAAGAAGTCCTTGAGGAGAATGACAATGAAGTTCCTGCGAGGAACAAGAGACGAAGGATTGCAAAATCCTTTGGTGATGATTTCATTGTGTATCTTGTGGATGATATTCCTACTTCTATTACAGAGGCATACGCATATCCAGATGCAGATGATTGGAAAGAAGTTGTTCATAGTGAGATGAACTCAATTCTTTCTAATAGAACTTGGGAGTTATCTGAGCTACCTTTTGGTTGTAAACCAATTGGATGTAAGTGGGTGTTCAAGAAGAAGCTTAAGCCTGATGGTACTATTGACAAGTACAAGGCTCGGCTTGTGGCTAAGGGTTATACCCAGAAGGAAGGCGAGGATTTCTTTGATACTTATTCACCTGTTGCTAGAATGACCACTATTCGAGTGCTACTTTCTCTGGCTGCCTCGTATGGTCTTCTCGTTCATCAAATGGACGTGAAGACAACTTTCCTTAATGGAGAGTTGGATGAGGAGATTTATATGGATCAGCCAGATGGATTTGTAGTAAAAGGTGAAGAGCAGAAGGTGTGTAAATTACTGAAGTCTTTGTATGGCTTGAAACAAGCACCTAAACAATGGCATGAGAAGTTTGACACTACTTTAACTGGTGCGGGCTTTGCTGTTAATGAAGCTGATAGGTGTGTGTATTATCGACATGGTGGGGGCCAATCTGTTATATTATGTTTATATGTTGATGATATTCTAATCTTTGGAACAAACATTGATATTATTAATGAGGTCAAGTCTTTTTTGTCAAAGAGTTTTGACATGAAAGATCTAGGAGAAGCTGATGTAATTCTAAACATTAAGCTGATTAAGGAAGATAGTGGGATTACCTTGTCACAATCTCACTATGTTGAGAAGATCTTGAGCCGTTTTGGCTTTATGGATAGCAAGCCTACTCCAACACCTTATGATCCTAGTGTGACATTGAGAAAGAATAAGAAGATTGTTAGAGATAAATTAAGATATTCTCAGATAATTGGTTCACTCATGTATCTAGCTAGCACAACCAGACCAGATATCTCTTTTGCTGTAAGCAAGTTGAGTAGGTACATGTCCAACCCGGGTGATGATCATTGGCATGCACTTAAAAGGGTCTTGCGTTATCTCAAAGGTACAGTGAGTTTTGAGATACACTATTCTGGGCACCCAGCTGTGCTGGAGGGATATAGTGATACGAACTGGATTTTTGATATTGATCAAATCTATGCCACTAGTGGGTATGTATTTACTCTTGGAGGTGGCGTAGTGTCATGGAGGTCTAGTAAAAAGACTATTTTGACTAAATCTACCATGGAAGCAGAACTTACTGCTTTGGATGCAGCTTCTACAGAGGCAGAGTTGCTGCGTGAGCTCTTGTCTGACTTACCGGTGGTTGAAAAACCAATACCGGCTATCCTTATGAACTGTGATAACCAAACAGTGATCACTAAAGTGAATAGTGCTAAGGATAATACGAAGTCAACAAGACACGTTAAAAGATGTTTGAAGTCTGTCAGGAAGTTGAGAAACTCCGAAGTAATCACTGTGGCTTATATGCAAATAGACAAGAACCTGGCAGATCCTTTTACCAAAGGACTATCACGAAATGTGATAGAAATAGCATAAGGGAGATGGGTTTGAGACCCATATGAGTTTACAGTAGTAGTAACCCAACCTTTTTGATCGAAGATCCCGTGACTTAGGATCTGGGAAGAACAAACTATTGGTGAACTGAGGAGAGTATAATTATAACCCTCTCTATGTGAAGATGCAATACTCTTAAAGCGTTGAGGCACTGTATGGTAGGTTGGCTAATGCCTTAACATGTTCTATTGGCTTTAACAAGCGAAGATGCTGTCCTAGAGAGCATTCTTGAAAGAACATACCTATATGAGTCTGACTGTAAAATGTCGCAGTCTATGAGATTTGGGTGATCTCTAGTAAGCTCATGAAGAGACCAAGGAGTATGACGTATATGCTCCACCCACGGGGAAGGCTACTGGCAGCCAGGTACTAGTTTGACTTTGAGTGAAACTCGTTTGCACAAAACTTGCAATTCAAGGCGTAGTCCATTGTTCAAGTTGTGAATGAGTGTAACTTGAAGCTCTAGGCAGATGTTCAACTTAACAGTCTCTGCTGAAACACTAGTATATAAACAGTAGTGAGAGAGAAGGAAAATGTCTATACTGGGCAATTGAGATCTGGTGGGGGATTGTTAGAATTTATATGGATTTTCCCCTAAATTCATATGAAGAAATTCTAATAAATCTCAAAGGCCCAATACATGTGTTCCCTAATGGGCTTTAATGTTTAAGTCCAAGAATAGAGGTGGGAGGTACAACATCAATTAGTACCATATTGCTAGTTGATGTAGAGGTAGGGGGTTTTCCTCCATATATATATGTACCTATCCTCCTGGGAAAAGACACACCAAAAACTACAATTGGGAGTTTCAGTTAGAATATCCCTAAGGTAGTAAATTAGTATTTTCCTCTTCTTGCTACCGCGCTGCCGCCGTAGTTTCTCCATCCCGATCGTCTGCGTGCACCGGCGTTTGGGAGAGCAAGTCTCCGGAACCATCGTCTTTGCGATCCTGCACCGGGAGAAGGCGAATAAGGTTTTTGGGAAGCGCTCTTCGCGCGACTGCTCCTAAATTCTCCACGACGGTTCGTCTTCTGAAGGCTGCATCGACGCGCTATCTACATCTTCATCACCATCTACTACATCTACAGTCGTCAGGTTTTATTCTCGTGATCTAATCTTGTCTTTCATAATGTTTCATCTATGCTATACTTACAATCATAATCATGTTTATGCTTATACTATGCATTATGTTGATCTGTCATGCTAGTATTCTATACATGCTTAATCTAATTCATCAATATGTCATGACTTATATTCTGGTTTTAATCTGGGAATTAATCTGGAAATTGCCTAATTCTTTAACAGTTCTGGAGACCAAGTGGAGGGGGTGGCTATTGTCGGAGAGAGAGGGGCGATGGGAGAGCCGAGACAGACGCCCATACTTGAGTTGTAAATTCGTTGGATTCAATTATATTTTGGGTCCGTGAACTCTTCACCTGTGACGCGTGTTTTATTGGCTGCATCTTTGATAACTTATCGTTCGCACAGACGTGTCGCATTCATACATCAGAGACGCGCTTTCTTGAGCAGCGTCTCTAATATGTGCCTCGACGTGACCTGTTTCTTGGGAGACAATATATCAGAGATGTTTTTATTAGACGCGTCTATGATCACACATCGCAGGCGCGTTTTGTTTCCGCGTCACTAATTGGGTGCCTTCTTTTTGCTGTGTTTTACACAGTGACAACCGACAATAATATGATGATTTGCCAATTCTTCTCCTTGCCTACACTTCACAAAGAGGATGAGACACAACCTTTCTTCCGGTAGAGGTTAACACAGCACTAGATCCTCCCCCGAACTAGCAACCACATGAGAACTGGACCATCGGAGGTGCGATGTTGTTCCAGACGAACTTGGCTGACTAGCTTGTCGCACTACTTGCCGCTTTCACTTTGTATTCCTCAAGCTTTTCAAATCGTCAAAAAACTAATCTATCATACTTTTTATCTTGTACCTCAAGCTTTTTGAATCCCCTTACTGTCTAGCACTTTTGTCGATGAGATTTGTCAATATTCTACAGTACTACATGATTGATTTTCAGCAGCAGGAGCCTCTTAATTTCCATGATACCCCCATCATTGAACCTAGGTACCCTCATTGCGTGTCTCCCTGATGGATCTTCCCGAGAGACTTTCACGGGTCTTTTGGATGAAAAATTGGCCGGCGTCGAGTCAGCCTCGCTGACCTTGGTCTAGCCATTTAGATCTCTCCACTGCGTATCTTGGTAGTGTGCTGCTCGGGCAATCAAGCCCTTGCTAGTGTGATTGGATTTAGCGTCAATAAATACTCTAGAATGATTTGGTGAGTTGTACTTCATCCATCCACAAAAGATGTAATTCTTACTTTTCAAGATATCAAACGATTTGAAATTTAACCAAAGTTATATAAAAAGTACTAACATTTTTTTATATAAAATAAGTATCATTAAATTAATCATGAAATATTTTTTCATATAATAAACCTAATTAATGACATAAATGTTAATATTATTCACTATAAATCTGGTCAGAGTTAAGTTAAATTAACTTGCACAAAATTTATAGTTACATTCTTTTGTGAAGCGAATAAGTTGTAAGTGCCCTAATATTGACTCTATGCGTGGCATGCTTCCCCACCAGCCGCAGGCATATCTGCTCTTACATGCTTCCGAGTCAGTTAGAGCCTTCTCGTTGAGGCAATTACAGTCCACAATAAGCAATGAAGGCATCCAATGATCCAACGTTATCTCCATCGCCCGTCGTTGCTGCTCAACTAGACCGTGGACTGCAAGGGACAGCCTCCAATGACCAACCTCACCTCTCCATCGACTCCATAGCCTGTTACCGAGATTGACGGCGACGGTGATACACATCTGAATCTGATGCCCAACCTGATCACGTCCATCGATCTGTCCTTGCTGCCCGGGCAGGCCAGCGACGGCATGGACACTACCGATGACTCAAGTACGATGCGGAGGACGCAGACGGGGAAGGCGGGGTCGATCTTTTTTTAAAAAAAAGGACGGTAAAAGCTTTGCCGCGATTTCTATTAGACGAAGAAAGAAAAAAAAAAGGCAAGTACCCGTCCAGTTTTTTGAGTGAAAATTGGACCCAAAAACCATACAACTGAGGAGAATGCACCACTTATCCTACACAACTAAGGTACAACAACCGAGTAGCTAACAAAAATCACACCACTACTTGTTCCAACTAACCACTCAACTCAACTAACAACTAAACAAAGGACTGAAGAAAATACGACGACCTGCCAAACAACACCAACGAGCACAACTTGGGGCATCTAGGTTAGTCTAGAGTGTTGCCTTACTCTAGTTTTTTTGCATTGCCGTCAGTCCCAACGCTTTATTCTTCAGATAGCGCTTGAAATTCATCTCATCTTGGGTTAGGATCCTTGCTTATTGTGCCTTTTGGCCCAACATATCTTCCGAGGCAACAGAACCAGCAGCAGGCTGAATCTGGTCTTGGTCTTAAGGTTACAAATAAAGTGCCAAGGCTGCTGGGCCAGTAGGTGCAAATCCATGAGCTACCATCCAGTTCGACATCCACTACCGCCACTTTCTGGCTCTACGATACACTGGGCACTCGGCCCAACCCCCATTGAATGGAGGGACTAACATAGCTTATTGAATCTAATGATGTTGGACGCCCAACTAGGCTTCCAGGCCCACCCGAGCAGCCATCCTCTTGCTGTTGGTGCTCTTCTTCATCTTCTTGTTGCCCTGCTCAATCAGCATCTGGATGGCCTCCATCTTGGTCTTGTCAATTGGCCTCTCGAAATGCCGCGCATAGAAATCAAAATCAGCTTCATCCTAATTAATTTCCTCACCCGCTAGATCACCTAGTTTTTTTTATTAGTAGGTCTTGTGCCACTTGGATTGTGTCTTTGTCTTCATTTAATTCTGCCTTTTTTGCCAGCCTGGTACTTTTCCTTTTTGTTGAGGTTTGTGGTGGACTATGACAAGTTTTAGCCTGTGCGTGTGGCATATGAAACCCCTCCTAAATTAGAGGTTGTTGTAGTGGTATTGCCAATTATTTAAAAAATCATCAATAGAGGGGGCATGTGTAAGTGCATCTCCATCGGACGTTTGATTCAGACTAGCTACCTCTGTTGTTTGCACCATGATAGGAGTAGTGTTGGAAATATGGGCTGAACTACCCTCCCCTGCTGTTTCAATTTGGTCATCTCCCGCTACGACTATTGGAGGTTGTACATCTATTGTAGGTAGTGCGGCTTGCATAAAGGGCCTAGATGCACTGACAATGGGAACGGTGTCCGTGAGGGAGTTTGAGGGTGTTGGCATTGGTTCAAAAAAACATCTACTTGGGTCTCCTTTACTTGCACCTCACTGAAACCTTGTGAATTACCACTCTCTACTAACAAGCATTCAGACAAGCTAAGGGTAGGAGAGTGTGGTTCGGTGCTCACCAGCAGATTGTGTGCAATGTTGGCGTCTCCCTCCATCTTATGAAGATTGTCTGCTACCTCAAACAGCACCTATGCAGCTCTGGCATCCCCTTTGTCAGCCTTGGGCATTGTGGGGGAAAGGGACCTGTCGTTGTTGTTGATGTCTGCAACCGCTTCAGTGTGTTGGCCTACTGAAAGATTGTAAAGAATGGAACATTCCACTTCAAGAGGGTCCACACAAGGAGAAACAGAAAAGCAAGGCGGCTGGTAATTGAGGTTTCCCTTGATAAGCGTGATACTGTCATCCTGCAAGGTTGGTTTGGCCGGCTTGAGTTCAGTTTCAATTGGATCAGCGAAGGACACATTCTTTTTCTTGCCCTCCTTGTTCTCCTTCCCCTTCCAGAGCAGAGTAGTAGTTGCCTGGGTTGTTGTTGGTATAGTTCTGCTCTTTCTTGGTGGAGACTCCCTATGTCCACGCCACCTGCTGGAGCGTGAGTCGTGATCGTGGTCACGGTCGTCCCTCCTGTGGTGACGCCCCGGGACGCGGCCGCAGTCGTCACCATGCCTACCCAGCACACGCTCCCCAACTGAGTTCGGCACACCATAGCTCCAGACAAAGTCACGGCGAGGCTTGCGGTTCGGGGGGCCACCAATTCTTGCGCAGTAGGTAGACGTGTCCGCACTTGAGGTCGACTAGGTCATCGTAGTGCGAGGTCGGAGGAAGCTCCCTGTCTGGCTCAGTGACGGTGAGCAGGACCTCGGTAGGGATGTCACAGGGGTCATTGCACCAGGCCCACAGGTCAAAGGACCCCGTGCACTCGCGGCGGCGCGTCTTCTCCTCTAGGTAGTGGACCGCACAGCTCTTGCCGAGCGCCTGGGCCGCTACATCCTCAGCCCAACAGTGCAGCGGAAGGCCCTCGATGCGCACCTTGACACGATATTCCTAGTTGGTGTTGGTGGCGTAGCGGCGCTCGCTCCACAACGCGAAGTTGAAGTCTCGTCCGCCATTAGAGAGGACCTCCATGTCCAGAATGTGCTGCCTGATCGCCGGGTCAGAGAAGATGACAAGGTACTGCTTGGGGAAGTGCTTGACCACCTGAAAGTCACCATGGCGCAGATGTAGCTTACGGCGGAGGGCGTCGCCGACATGATAGCTCTGCATGTCATGGCTGTTGCTGTTGAGCCAGCAAACCGCAGCCTTGCCGTTGAGCTCGTCGCGCCGGCGCTTGATGGAGCCAGTCGCTGTCACGGAACAGAAGCTACGAGCCGACCTGGCCCACGGGTCGCCAGGGTACCTTGCCACTGCCATAGGACCTGTGCCCCAGACCACCTCTGCAAACGAGCGGAAATTCGCTCTGTGTGAGGTGTTGGATGGTGGCGGGTGGACGAGGTTGAGAGTGGATAGCTTCTGGGGTTGGGTTGCTCTTGATTTATGTTGTTGGTCTTGTGTATTGGAGCTGCAGTCGTAGGATCTGTGCCCATAGTGGAAGCATTTCCAGCACCTGTAAGGGGAGTGACAGAAGCGAGCAATGTGATTTTGGGAAAAACAATTATAGCACCTCCCCACCATCTTGTTTCTGAAAAACTCCAAGCCTTTGCTGGTAGGTCGGAGGATTGAATGGCCTTGTCTTCTGTATCCGTTTTCCTCTGCCTATGAGATTTCCTTGCTAGCTCCCATCCATCTTCACTGATGGCAAAATTCGATTGTTGGTCCGCCTGAAGTGTGCACGGGGATCCATGGAGGTAGTCGGAGGAATGCTTCCCCGGCGTAGCTGAGGGCAGGTTTTCTGAACAGGTGGTTGCTGGCTTCTGACCGTCTTGAATCGCTTTCCCCTTAAGGTTCGCTGGAATCCTGGAACGGAGGAGGGAGGCCTCATGACCGTACCTTCTATAGCACCCTGAATCACGGATTGAAAGCCTGGGGCTTTTGATTTCTTATGGGAAGACACCATCAGGTCTGCATCTGACGGATTGGAGACGGCCCTACAATCGGTCTCCACCAAGCCCGCTCCTCACTGTTTGAATTGATTCAAATCCCTTGCCAAATCCGGAAGCAGCGCCCAACACATCTCCTGCAGATCACGGTCTATCTCTGTAGTGTTAGGTTGATCTCTTCCCCATCGGGCCCAACGGCCCACTGGACCTTGATCACGCGCCCTGATCGGGGGCGCCCAACCCTTCATGGTTGGTGGGCCCCTCGTCACACTGCGCTATATAAAGGGTGGGGTGCTGGCGGCTCGAGGTACGAGGTTCCCCGCAACCATTTTCTCCACCGACAACCCTAATCTCCGATCTAAGAGAGGGGCGCAGCCAGTGACGGGAAACGCCACCAACCGCGCCGCCACTCCGTCTCTGACTCTAGTGCACCACCGTACTTCACTGCGTCGCGCACCCCTCCTCCGACCGTCGCTGCCAGTGAGCAGAGCCTCCATCAACGACCGTGATGGCCAGCTCCAACTCCACCACTCCGGCTGCTCTTCCTTCGAACGGTCTGCACACACCCTCCACTTCTCTCTCTGCCTCTCGGATCCAGTAGATCATGTTCTAGGAATTATGATTAGAGAAATGTAAAGGACAAATCCTCACTGATCTACTTCATTAGATCCTAAAGACCTAACATGTAGGACTTGCTGGCTGGGGAAGAATCTCTTCTTGATGTTGAGCCTGGTCCTGAGTAAGTGCTTGCGGCGATGGCGCCGGCGCGGGGTCCATCTAAGCCCTTGTTTAGTTCCCAAATTCAACCCCAAATTTCACTATGCAAAAAGAAGATTCCCATCACATCAAAATACCGGCACATGCATAGAGTACTAAATGTAGATGAAATTTAAAACTAATTGCACAGTTTTATTGTACTTTGCGAGACGAACATTTTGAGCCTAATTAATCAAAATTTGGATAATTTTTACCAAATACAAACGAATCGCTACAGTACGCATTTAATGCGCATGGTAGCGAACGGTTCCAAATCGGGGGTGCCCGATTTTGGAACTGAACAAGGCCTAATTTTCATGTAGCCGCATCCGGCTCTGAACCTGAAGCATGGTGCACGGAGGCACGCAAGGATAGGGCGGCAAATGCGCGCGCGAATTGTTTTGGGATGCGTGTCAGATGATTGGGCGGTGTCAAGCAGTCTGAATACGGCACCATGCATAGATTTTTTTTCCGGACGATCCACACTGTACAATACTCTAGAAATAAAAAAAACCAAAAATATTGCACAATCTGAAAGGAGTAGAATTCAACTACTAGTGGTAGATACATAGAATAAACCACTAATACAGAAAATAATTATTCAGCTGGAACGCAGGTGAACCCGAAGCAACCCATCCACCGGCTCCTCGACGCCTTCTTACGCTGCCGCTGCTGCTTCCACTGCATGCATGCGAGATGTGACATCAATCGACAAATCATAATTACATTACAGGTTAATTTACTTAAGACGAGTCCCACAATATTTGCGGACATACATACCCTTGGCCTCAGGTCGTCGTCGTGGACGAACTCCGGCGGGGGCACCTGGTACAGGTCGGCGTCGACGCGCTGCACCACACGCGTCGCCCTAGCCGTGCCGGTGCTCTTTGCCGGTGTGCGCGGCACAGACGACGGGACCACGCCGTCGGACGCCCTCGGCCTCGCAGGCGTCGTCACAGCACGGGGGCGCTTGCCGCCGCCGCCGTAAGACCTCTCCGCCGGCCTCCGGACCTTCCTGCTGACCGGCGGTGGCTTCCGCGGGGGCGGCGAGTACTTGAACCACACGTCGCTGCGGGCCTCCAGCTCCGCCGCGTACCTCTCGAAGGGGACCGCCGCCGCGGGCGTGGCGAGCTCGGCGCTGCCGTAGTAGCTGTAGTTCCATTCCCCGAATGCCGGCACGCGCCGCCTCCTCGCCTTGTGCTGCACACGCACGCCGGCGATGACGTTCATATATATAGTAAGGAAGATTGCCAAGGAACGAAGCATCATATAATATAGGCTGGTCAATCAAATCATTAGATAGAGGTATCATCTAGAATCTAGAGCAGCAATACAATCAATCAACTTTTCATGGTGGAACAACGATTGCTTTCATATCACGCAGGTTAGTACCTCCATTTGCTTTGCTTGGGTCCGCACGGAGAGGGGGTGACAGGGGCAGACGACAGAATGAGAGAAGGATCGTCGGAGAGGCTGGTGGGATCACAATCGAGCGAGAGAGCTAAGGTCAGAGAGCGGGAAAGCAGCCTAGTAGTGAACCAAGATGGACGGACATTTTATGGACGTGTGAGCCTGTACTGTATTTATATTTTATAGCCGTAATAAATTAAAGGCGAGCGAGCGAGCTAGAGGAATGAAGTGAACAGGGCGCGCCGTGCGCGAAGCCGGCCGCGATGGATGTGAGGCCTTGGCTTCAAGTGTAGGTATCCAAGGCAGCATGCAGCAACAGGAGGCTGGAGAGGTAGCTAGCTACAGTAGCTCGTCCTCGGCCTACGTACGCACGCAGTGCAGCACAGTAGTAGAAGCTACTCCTACTAGTAGTGCGCACTGGAGCGCGCAGCGAGGCCGGTGACCAGCAGGGTCCAGGTCCATGGAAGTGGAAGGCGTGGGCGACTGACTGCCCGGCGTAAATTCGAGTTTGACGACGTTGCGTTCATGGTGCTCATCGTGGCTTGGCTTCCCACTGCAAGTCTGCAACTGCATGCGATCGTCGTCGGCCGCTATGGCTGCTGTTGTAGGGGGTGGTCGACCTGTGCTGCACTGACGGCTGACGCTGCAGCATGGGGTGAGGTCCCCGGGTGTCGCTGTGACGCTGTGCGTGTGCAGTGCAGGCCGGGTTCAGTCTTCAATGACCTTGTACGTACGCTTCCTGCCGCATGCGTTTATATTTGTAGGAGGAGTACGTTCTGCACTAGGGCTGTTTAGATGTCGGTATCCTGAATTCACTGTATAGTACTGTATTGTACTATAGTAATTTTATTTTTTATTTAGTAATAATTGTCCAAACATTAATTAATTAGGCTCAAAACGTTCGTCTCGCAAAGTACAACAAAATTGTGTAATTAGTTTTTGATTTTATCTATATTTAGTACTCTATGTATGTGCAGGCATTTTGATGTGACGTGGAATCTTCTTTTTATATGGTAGAATTTATGGTGAATTTAGAGAACTAAACATACATGGTAACTCCCAGTAGTAGTTCTAGCAGCGGGTGCTGTGATTTGCCCATGATTGTGCCTTTAATTTGGATCGCGCAGGGCAACGCAAACTAGTACGTAGCCAGTAGCCACTCTCCTACGTATGCATACGGGGTGAGAATGCCAAAGAGAGAGTATTCTGACCTTTCTCGCGACAGTAACAGTAGAGAGTAGACTTCCCGTTCGGGGAGGCTACATGGAGTGCATGTGAACCGTTGATAAATACTCCTCCTCGGGCAATACAAAGAGTTGGCCAGGGCCAGCTAGCTTCAAAGTCCAGTGTTTGTCAGCGGCTGCATGCACGGCTGGCAAAGGAAACCGGCCGGTCGACGGTCGTCCTACACACACTGCCATGCATACTGGTGCTAGGCATGGTTCTGGGATTCAAAAACTGAAAAATTAGGTGCCTACCGAAACAGACGACATTAGGAGCGAAAATGCAGAAAATTCGGATCGGGATTCAGCTGTGTTAACTAGTAAAAAGGTTCATATTTCGGCCAAAATTTAACTAAAAATCATAGTTGCTTCCTGTTCACAAATCAAATGACATAGTACTAGTACTGCATGAGAAGAACAAGACAATGATCTTTTTGAGTGGATAACAACAAGATAATGATGCTTGAACTTTTAACCTCTCGACACACCTGTGACTTCTGCATGTGCAGTGTCTAACTGGAGCAAGTTTTTCTTCTTTGCGAGTGACATTTTCTTATGTTCTTACACAACTTTTCAACGGGTGAGAACGAACTAAGGAAGCTACGTCTTTTGACCGAAACGTCACATTTTTTTTGTACGAATGATTGATTTTATTGTTAAGTTGCACGCACCAATCGTTTCAACCCAAAAGCTTAAGCTATCAGAAAGAGGTGAGCTATACACACTTCAACACCCCCATTCACATGCAACCAGGGAGAGGCGCAGTAGCCTGGGAGGTGCAAACGTAGAAATAAAGGGGCGGAGGACTTAAGTTGTGGCGGTTCCGATGGCACCAACTCCGGCCAGGGCGGCTAGTCTTCCCAACGCTCTAGCCGTCGTCGTGGCCACGGCGACAACAAGTAGAACGCCTATGGTCCCAACACTGGGGGCCCTCGTCCGCCGGCGCCGTTCACAAAACCTTGGGCCAGTATGGTGCAGTTCTGGCCGCATCCGTACGACACAAGCGCACCGGGGTGTCTCATCGACCTCCGCCAGCTGCTTTCGCCGCCGTACCCCAGCAGCAGCAGTACCCGGCGTCGTACTTCTACGCCGTGCCTCCTCCTGGTTTTGGCTATGGGGGCATCCCGTCCGCCCCTACGTCGTGCCACCACCGCAGCAGCCTGAGAGGCGTAAACGTGGAAATAAAGGGGTGGAGGACTTAAGTTGCCTCTACCAGGATTCGAACTCGAGACCACTGGTTCTAATACCATGTTAAGTTACACACACCGATCGGTTCAACCCAAAAGCTTAAGCTATCAGGAAGAGGTAGGCAATGCACTTATACACACTTCAACATTTATTAATTTAATATCATTACGTTTGGGATGTTAGAACATATAAAGTTTCTCCTTAATTTGGCTGCTCTTCATGAGCTCGTCACCTTGTTTTGGTTCTGAAACTGATGTAAAATACCTAAAGACGACGGTACAACAATCAATCCTTGAACCCCAACGGCATACCGAAATCCTCATGAGAATTTAGCAACAGCACATGTGATTTCATAGGCCCATTTATAGTGGTGGATCTAAGAAAATAAGTTATAAGGAGCTTCTTTCATTATCTTCTACCTCTATTTCCTCCTTTCAACCTTCAAGATTCCATAGGTACCAATTTCTAGAGGTCTTAGGAGAGGCTTTATACTTTGATGAGTAATGATAGTGGTGGCTCGAGCCCACATGTCATGGTACTAGATCCGTCCCTGTCCATTTAGGACATGTTTAGATGGCGTAGTTTTAAAAACTCTAAAAAAAGATCTGAGTAGAGTTTTAGAAATCCAAAAATTATATGGTCTTGACAAAATCATAGATCTAAAAACCGCAAAGTTTGTTGTATCAAAACACCCATGTGTTTTTGAAACAAAAGTATTTTGCAAAATCGCAGTATTTATCCAAAACTTCAAAAAGTTTTGCATCCAAACAAAACTTTACTAGTACAAAATGAGTAATGTAAGCGCACTTAATATCCAAACAGGTTGCCATGCACATAAATCAACAGATGCTGGAGATAGAAAACAGGACCTGCTCCCTAGCAAATTTTGTTTTCTTGGTTTGAAACAGAGGGGCAGAGCCCCTACTGAAAATAATAAATAAATTAAATAAAACGGGAAAGTTTTACAACAGAGTGTAGCCACTTGCCCACTTTACAATTACAGGGACTGTTTACTTTTTGCTCCATGGATAACAATTGCGAATTCAACTTTAACGAAACTAAAACAGGACTTGTTATCATGTAATCTACACTTTCAACTTTTTATTTCCAAAATGCTTTGAGATTGAAAAACAAAATATACTTATATTCGAATGAAGTTGATGTCGATGCCTGTAAAATGTCCTTGTGAATAGAAACATTTTTTCGTTCAAGGATTCCTTGTATCGACACCAAAAAGTACAGACGGGCAAAAGCAAAATAGGTATTATATGTCATAAGCGTGACAAACGGTTTAACCAGAGGACACGCGCTTAAGCGCATACCCTGTACATCTACGTCTTTTTTTCGTTGATAGAATACGTCCTTTTTTTTCTGCCTGACGAGCGACGGGAAAACTGGCTGGTCCGCTGCAGCTATTCACGTCGACCGGGTCTAGCGACTGCATCTCACGGCCGGAGATTACTTTTGACGCAGAATGGGTCGGTGTCTCTGCCGTGTGCCCTGTGCCGTTCCAGCCAGACTCGCAGCTGCTTGCCGTGCTTGTCCATGGACCATGGTCCGAGGAAGCCTAGAAACCTCCGAACCGGCCGAAGAAAACACGACAAATTCTGGGTGCGGGTGCGGGTTCGCGGGGGGCACGCTTCAGGCCGTGCAGCATGAGCAGGACCATAAGCTGTGCCATGGGCCCATCCACGGCAGTATTGACCCAAACCCAAGTTGGCGCGGGAGAACAACTCGAGTGTTGTGTGAAAACGCCCCTTCAGTAAATATACAAAGGAAAGTGTGAAACCTGAAAATCGCTGCTGTTTGGCCTTTTATTATCCTTTATTTATTTATTTAGTGTCGTTTTCACTTGGAAATTAGGAAGCTCAAAATTCCACTTATTCACAAGAACTCGTCTACCATAATTGAGTCTCAAGATAAACAAAAGGCAAGGGCTCTTCGAATAAGAACCGCGCCAAAACAATTATGGGATGGTGGCGACTCCCCCCGTAAATCTCAGCTCGGTCCATTGTTGATCATGACTCATGGAGAAGCCAGCTCAGAGCTACTGACTGCTACATGTTGGGTTGCACGGGTACTTGCAGTCGATCTGTTTCACCACTCGCCTTCTGCCGAAGTACCAGTCCCCAACAGCCTCTGCAACAGTCTGCGCCACACACAAAATATTCAAATCAGAAGATGCCAGGCCTCAGTCCTACTCCAAGCAAAGGACGAGGCCGCACCAGAGAGGCTGCTACAGTACGGTTCACTAGTCCAGTGATTAATTAAAACCTCACCTGATTACCAAGCCTTGGGGAGGTCGGCGAGTGCCACGAGTCGCTCGATTGAGTTTGGCAGTGGGTGAAGCATGAATCGATGAACAACCCCCAGCCCCGTTCACCTTCAGCAACCTTCAGCTCCCTGATGAGTTCCCTCCTGAATCCTGCAGCAGCACACGGCATATTTCGCGTCACAGAGTTCAGGACGGTCTCCTGATGAAAACGAAGCAGTAGAGATTGGCAAAGTAGGCTAAACCATGCAGCACATCGATCTGCTTGGAACTGCAGTTCCGGATATTAGCTCTGCAGTTCGACCATGTGTCTCCAGGATACGATCCGTCTGGCGCAACAACATTTGCAATCTGGAGAGGAGCGTATCGTATTTACACAGTTAGGATGTTACCAAGATGGCCAGTAGAAGAAGTAATGAATAAGATTGTAATCACCCCACCTGCCAAGCATCATATTCTGAGTTCACAATAAACGTGGGGGTGCTGATGCTCTTGATAAGTTCAGCAGGGAAGAAACACTGGAGCAAATTAAGAAAACATGTTGGCAAATGAGCTTGGCAGCATATCAAGGAGAACTGAATCCCGTATACAGTGATCAGCTACGTACCTCTGTCGGATCCTTCTTTGCCAGGCAATCCTTGGGCAAAACTTTGCTAACATTCTGCAACAGAATTCAGAGAAAGGAAAACTCAATCACCATTTAGTGCCGAGCTGCACACGTGTGAAACAGAAAAGATGCAGAAGGTGAGGAACCCCGCTCCACAACTAACCTGAAGCTGAACAACTCCGTTGAAGATCGATCGCATATGCCTTTCTCCTGATAAATCCTTTCTGGTGAGGAAAACACATGCTTCATTTAGTTCAAGTACAGTGTTATTTCGCTAGTGGGGTACGCTAGCTAACCTCCAGAGACTTACACATCAAGAAAGAAGCCACCATCAGGAAGGCATTTGACCGGAACCTCCTGAGGAAATCTTGCACGAAAATTATCGCAGTGCACTAGTGTAGCTAGACCACCAGCAGAACAGCCTGCAAGCAAGGCCTGAAAAGTGTGCGACAAAATGGAGTTGGCCATGGCTCTGAATCTCTGATTGATTTCACAACTAGTGGTTATCGTGCCAGAAGGCGGCGCTTTTACCGGAATACGAGAGATCAGTAGTTAAATTAACCTGCTTAGCAGTGTCCATTCCTTTTCCCATGAGTTCATCGACGACTGCGTCCCAGATGCGCGATCCTCTGAAGAACAGTCTAGTTCCATCCTACATCAATAAAATCCAGGGTCAGTTTCAAAGAACTTAGATACACAGCTCAAACCCTCGCAAAAAAAAAAAGAAGATACACAGCTCAAACGAAAAATCCTGAAAAATCACCTGTGCTTCACCCTCCGCGTCCCCAGAAAATGATGCCCCGTCGCAATACCTTACAAAGACTTTATTCCAGTTGTAGAAATCTGATCACAGTTCACACGCTAGATAAAATTAATGAAAAAGACACATTGAGCAGGCAGAGAAAACTACACCCAGTAGTTTCGCCGAAACAACTATGGGCATGGAAACTGGAAAACTATCTAGTTGTCTAGTAGTGCACTACTGTACTTTGATGGAGGGCTACACTTAGTTGTTGGAATTGATCTCCCACCAAGATGGCCCAACGGCTACTTGGGCCTTGACTCGCGCCTTGATCGGGGGCGTCCAGCCCAAGCACGGCTGGTGGGCCCCCGTCGCCCAGTGCCATAAATAGGAGGTGGGAGCCACTGGCTAGAGAGTGAGGTTTTCACAGCCGCCACTCCACCGTCCTAACCCTAGTCCGATCCGGGAGGCACTGTCAGCGACGGGAAGCGCCACCACTGCACAGCGACGCCACTGCCTCCCTTTCATCACCAACGCCATGGGAACGTCGAGCTCCTCCACCAAATCCGACGGTTTGCGTCTCTACCGTTCTCTCTTTCTCTACCTCTAAATCCTATCTGTTACCCCAAGTTTATATAACAGTAAAGAGAACTACCCGCTAGATCTACCCTAGATGATCCACAGTGCTTAACAATGGTATCAAAGCTTTAGGTTTTTACTAGTGTGTGGATCTAGAGTTTTCGGGAAAAGAAGAAAAGGATTTGACCGGATCGGTTTCGATTCGGCAGAGGAAAGTTAACCCTAACCCTAAGGAAGAGGACGGAGAAGGGGCAGTCCTATCTGGGTACCCACCGTCATCACCTCCGAGCGTCACCTTGACAGTGACCTTGACAGTGAAGGGGCAGAGAATCACCCGAGCCACCGGCTGACACATCCTCGTCACCGCGGGGTGCAGAGTTTCAGTGCGCTCGGGAAAAGGGCACCGCCGCCCAGACCGCTCGACGGCGGCGCGCTCAGCCTAGGGCGAGCGCGCGCGCCGGCGAGGGGACCGGCTGCGGCGCCATCACCTCCCTCCGGTCGCATCCGCGGCCGCCGCCGCCGTCGCTCTGTCTCGGGCGCCGTCGGTGAGAGCAGAGAGAGAAAGAGGAGAGGTAAGAGAATGGAAAAAGAAGGGAAGCCTACCGGACTTGGTCCGGCGGTGCTTTTCCCCACCGGCGCCGGCGACACCCATGGGCGCCGCCGCTGTGGCCTCTGAGGCCAAGAAAGCAGAGAGGAAGGTGAAAAGAGAGAATAGAAAAGGAAGGGAGGAAAGGAGGCTGGACTCGCTCTCCAGAGCCTTTCTTCCTTACTGGCGCCGGCAAGCACCAGTGACGGCCGCCGCCACTGTGCTGCCTCTCCTCCTCTTGGCATGCGGCACTGGAAGAAAGGGAAAGAAAGGAAATGGTCTAGGTTTTCCAAGGGGTGGGCCGGCGGCTCCTGCTTTTGTTCCTGCGAGAGTGAAGGGCACCCGTCGGATCAAGACAGACGGCTGAGATCACTCCATGGCGTAGCTGGGCCTGCGGAGGAAGATTCGGCCCAGGCGGGGCGGCGAATTCCCGGCCCAGGCCCAGGTTGCGGCCTAGGCGCGGGGAACGAGCGCGCGCGCCGCGTGCTGGGCCGCGGGCCGCGTCTTTGGGCCGCGCACTGCTGGCTGCTGGGCTGGGCTCCGCTGCACAGTGTTGGGCCACCGCGGGAGAGAGCGCGGGGCGTGCACCCTGGTGGGCTGCGCTGGGCCACGCGCGCGAGCAGGCCTTCGGCCTGAAGTGAATAGAAAGTTTCAAGCAGTTTTCTTATGAATTTTGACGATTTTTGTTAAGTTTAAATGTTTATCTCCACTCAAATTTGAACCAACGTCATAATTTGTTTGGAGAAGAAGAGTAAAGTAAAATGCTTCTGGAAAGAGAATAAAGTATATTTTTCCGCTGTAAAGTTAAAGTTAATAGTCTTCTCATTAAATCCGAATCAATAAGAGGATTTAATTTGAAGAGCAGTTATCCTCCAGTTAAAGTTGGAACCAACGGGAAAATAATTGGAGGAATAGTCGATTTATAGTTAAGATAAATTATAATATTGTTATTTTCTGACCAACGTTGATGATAACAATATTATAAATTTATTTAAGAGTTTATGTTTAAAGAAAATTATGATATTGTTATTTTCTGACCAACGTTGATGATAACAATATTATAATTCTATGATTTTTATGTTTAAAGTTTAAATCTCTGATGAGTTTTGCATCAAAGTAAACAATTTTCAGAGAATAGATAAGAGACAAGAGATGCTCCAGAGCGAGCAGAATGTAATGTATTTTCATGTTTCCGCTGCAATGATGATGATGATCTTCAAAATTAAATTCGAACAAACGGGAGAATTTAGTTTTGAAGAGGGTTATAAGATAATTGAGTTTTCATATGTTAATTCTATTTCTGTCCAACGGTGATGTGGAATTGATGTATAAGATTGATGGTTTTGTTCTATTTCTGCCCAACGGTGATATAGAATAGAACTTAAAGTTTAATGTGCATGTCTTTAACCAGACCAATGTAGGGTTATTTTCATGCTTATTATTGTTGATGATTGATTAATGTTTTCAAACAAAGAACTTCATGCCTTTATTCTTGAAGGGTGAAAAGGAAATGAGCTGGGTACTTGTGACTCAGAAAATGAAAACTATAATTTTTTGCAGAAAGAAGACCATTGTGTAAGGGACTGCGGTCTCTTTAAAGAATGGTTTCAAAAGAAAAGAATTATAGGATATTGATCCAAGGAATAGAACATTAAGAATTTATTTTAAAAGATGTCTTTTATGTACTCCTTATGAAGAAAAATTTAGTTTTTAGTTTTATCCTCGTGATAAAAGATGTAATAAGTAATATTTTTTTTGTCTTAATCATCATGATTTGAAATGTAATAAGTGACATGCATGTTTAATTTGACCAACGTCAGATTAAGCATGTGTGTTAAAGAGTATTTGGATTTATTTCTAAATTTGTTGATTGAATATGAGCTAATATTGATATTTATGTCCCTTCAAGAAAATTATCTCGCATGGCGGGAAAAAGTTTGTGATAGTACCCGTATGACGGGAAAAGTTTGAGAAAATACCCACATGACGGGGTAAAGTTGGCATAGTACTTATGTTAATCAATCCTGCATGGCGGGAGAAATTTGACATAGTATTTATCCTGTATAGCGGGAGAAAGTTGTGATGACTCATGTGCTTTGAGTGTATTCCACACAGGGAGAAAAGTTTAGGTAGCTCTTATGCTATCCTAGTATAAGTTTAAGGAGAACAGAAAGTTACCTACGAACTTTAAGATAAGAATGACATGCAAGTGTGACTTGCGAAAGTATTAATGATAAAATATTCTGTTGAGTTTTTAAAGTGAAATGAGGAAAAAGTACTCCAATACGAATTAAGAAATATTTTCATTTGCATGATGATGTAATCATGTGGGTGAAGTAAGTAATCAAAGTTTCCTCATTCACAAGAGTTCTAAATAGTTTTCGAAATTGTGGTAGAAAAGTTCATACCACATTTCGAGGGGGAGAAAGGTAAGATTAATTAAGAAAGACAATTAAGAAAGACAATGCGATGCATACTAAAGTGATCTATAAAAGATGAATGTGATCGTCGGGGGAGTAAGACGGTCATAATATCGATACCCCTAAAAGTAAAGAAATAGCTAAATCCATGGACCTTTGACAGTTCCAATAGAAAGATAGCATAGTCAGCCAGTATTCATACTGGACGTGTTCAGAGTTTTAAAGGCGGTGCTAAATGCACCATATGAGTTTTAGTAGATTAAACCTAAAATAAGAAAATTAAAGATGGGACAATCTGGGGGAGCATGGTACAAAGAAACCTAACTCCGCAAGGAGGATGAATAATGTAAACAAGGATCTTGTTACACAGGACCTTGTAGAATCAATTGTCTTTTGGCAATAAAGGCTAAGAAATGCTAGTAGCTGAGGCCCCAGAAAGTCTCAAAGAATAAGAAAATAAGATATTTCTGATGATTATAAAGTCTATATTAGTAAAATTTAAATAAAGGGTAATCCCACCTAATTTGAAGAAGTCATGAGAGGCGTTCACTCGTCCAAGTGGCAAGAAGTAAAGGAAGATAAAATGAAACCGATAAAACCAATAATTTGTTGGGATCTAAAATAAATTCCTAAGGAGCCAAAACAGTAGGCTGTAATGGGTCTACAAGATAAAATGTGACTCCAAAGGAAATATGTAAAGATGTGGAGCGTGACTTGAATCAAAAGTTTTTGCGCGAAGCGAATGAATAGATTACAATGAGTGCTAGTGGCGCATCATAATCTGAGTTACATCAGATGAAAGTAAAGACAATATTTCCCAATGGGATTTGTATGAAAATAATTACGTGGCACAACTCAGAGGTTTTGTAATGAAAAGAAAAGAATATAAGGGATGCCACCTATAGAAATCTCTTATGGACTGGAGCAAATCTCTAGACAGTGGCATTTAAAGTTGAAGAGTCAATTAGAAATTTTGGGTTAAAGAGAATGAGAGGACAATTGCGTTTGTACAAAGTTATAGAAGGGGAAATTCATTTCCTAATCCTGTGTGGATGACACCCTAATTGTTAGTAGTGATGTCAATCTACTACATGAGAAGAAGTTCTTGTCCTCAAGGTTCGATAAGAAAATTCTCGGTGAAATGTATCTCATTAAAAGAATTGAAATTCACTGAGATAGAAGAAAAGGGGTATTGTGACTATCGCATAGGCATGCTAAGAAAAGTTTCTAAAGAAATAAAGTACCTATGCAGGTAAACCTACGCCTGTTCTCATGGTCAGGGTAATAGTTTTGAAAACTTTAATGTTCCAAAAAGCAATGTAAGATTGTTATAGATGGACGTCTTATATCTTTCAGCTATTGGAAGCTTAATGAGTACAAAGATAAGACCTTGTCCTGACATAGTTTAGGTATCCGGGTTATTTTGGTAAAAGTCCAGTCCAGATATAGATCACTGGAATGGAGTTAAAAATGTCGGCCTCATGCTAAAAAGGAAAGAACATGTACTCTCAAGTAGTTGTGAGTACAATGTTAAATTTTGGGGAGATGTTTAGTGAAACCCACATAGTAGCTAACACTCGCAGTTGGAGTTTTATTGTGGAAAAGCTCCAAAAGAAACAGTTCTAGTATCATCAGTGATGTAAAGTTATAATACAGCATGATATGAGGCTGAGGGACAGGCAAAATGATTAAGGAACTTGTACCCGAAATTGATAATGGTTGTCAACAGTAATGACCATTTAAGTAGTTTACTCCTATAACAACGAGTCAAGTGTGCTGCCAAATACATTGACATTAAAGTTATATGTTGTTAAGGAGAAAGTCCAGAATCATACCAAAAGGGTATTGAACATACAAGTAACAAGAAAGTGCTTGCGGATCCGCTTACCAAGGCTTACCATCCAGTGTGTTAAGAGAACACACAGTCGACATGGGTTTATGGTATAGACTATGATTTCCGGACAATAAAGGGTCCAAAGTTAAAGAATCTGTTTCAGATCAGAGATGTGTATTGTAGCTGTTAAATCTATCGGCGACTGACCGTGACGATGAGGCATGCTCTATACACTAATTTGTGATGAAACAAATAAAAGTGAAAGCAATTAAAGTCAAAGTTTAAAGTTAAAGTATAAGATGAGATCAAGGGGGAGAATGTTGGAATTGATCTCCCACCAAGATGGCCCAACGGCCACTTGGGCCTTGACTCGCGCCCTGATCGGGGGCGTCCAGCCCAAGCACGGCTGGTGGGCCCCCGTCGCCCAGTGCCATAAATAGGAGGTGGGAGCCACTGGCTAGAGAGTGAGGTTTTCACAGTCGCCACTCCACCGTCCTAACCCTAGTCCGATCCGGGAGGCACTGTCAGCGACGGAAAGCGCCATCACTGCACAGCGACGCCACTGCCTCCCTTTCATCACCAACGCCATGGGAACGTCGAGCTCCTCCACCAAATCTGACGGTTTGTGTCTCTACCGTTCTCTCTTTCTCTACCTCTAAATCCTATCTGTTACCCCAAGTTTATACAACAGTAAAGAGAACTACCCGCTAGATTTACTCTAGATGATCCACGGTGCTTAACATTAGTCACTTACCAGGATTTTGTGTCTGCTGGTTGCTGAATATCCCATCAAAGGTTATTGCTTCCATAAGCTTGGACGAACCATAGGAGGTCATTTTACGCTCAGAGCAAGTTTCTGTGGTGTTATTACTGGTGCACCAAGCTCCTCCCTGAGTTTTATCAATGTAAAACATCAGCAATTCTGTCACGAAATCTATACTAAACATCCCATCGTGCAAGAGTGAACCCATCTGGCCGCAACAATGAGGACGTGGACAATATAACTAGCAACCATTTAGCCACAACGAGAGTTTTATCTAGATCTATATGAGTAACTGGTCTATCTATATTGTTAGCTTCAAGAATTCAGTATCAGGATTCAGGATTCAGGAACCGTGCAGAACATCGGATCATTATCTAATCTTACTTTCATGGAGACGTAGCAATTTGCAGCTGAAAAAGGAAAAAAGAATGGGTCAGTCAGCCACCTGAAGATATACGATCCAGCTGTGGGATCCGGAGCCGAAGCCTCTCTGGAAGTGGTAACCCGGCGGGCTTCCATCCAAGCACACTGCATATATACAACGCATGCATAATTGCATATATGTAAATAAACCATCAAAAGTGAAAGAAAATAAGGAGGGGACATTAGTTAGCTCAACACAAACCTGCGCCCTTCTCCTGCGCTCCGGTGAGGAGCGTCAGCTCGATGAACTCTCCGGAGAAGAGTCTGCCGCCGCCATCGCCACAGGTGAGCGGCCGAAGGCGGCCAGCAGGGCCAGGAACGTTGCCGCCATGACCGTGGCACATCCGGCAGGTCGACGCTGCCGGAACGGCAACGACGACGACGACGACGTGTGCTCGGCAGTCGCCATGTATGGCCGATGTTGCTCGCACGCGGTTGCAGGCTTGCAGCTACGACTACGAGCCGAAAGTACGGCGGGCTGTTGCCCTGTTGGCGTCCTTAAGTGTATATAGCTCGTCAAGCCGCGTGATGGGTCGATCATGGGATCGGAAATTCGGAAGCATCAAGCATGGAACCCGCCAAGGGGATACATAGGTCCAGATATGAACATAGAGTAGGACGACGCAACGCAACCATGTTTTTTGAACAGGTCGCAGCATGACGGTAACTACGGAGCAACTTTCAAATGGCAATCGGCAAGTCTACAGAGACCGGAGACTTGACGAGGACTCGGCCGCTCTACCGTGTCCTCTTTTTTTCTTTTTTTCTTTTTTTTTTTTTGCGAATAGCCGCTCTACCGTGTCCATGACTACTGTTGACGACGACGACGGTCGGCAGCTGCTCTGTCGAAGAACGCGTGACCGCGTGTCGCGGCCAAAACGTTCACGTTCCTGTTCATTGACCTTACAAAGCTTTCTGGAGTGATCAGAAGCTATTCTTCAAGGGGTGTTTAGTTCGCGAAATTTTTTGGCTTTTGCTATTGTAGCACTTTTGTTAGTATTTGTCAATTAGTGTCCAATCATAAACTAATTATGCTCAAAAGATTCGTCTTATGGTTTTCTACCAAACTGTGTAATTAGTTTTTTTCATCTACATTTAATACTTCATGCATGTGTTTAAACATTCGATGTGACGAACAATCTTACAAATTTTTGGGAACTAAACACCCCCAAGCTTTCCATAGCAATGCACAGATGCCTCAGCTAGATGCCAAATCAATATTCAGGCCGGGTACCCAACATCAAAACAGAATTTTGTGTTCTTTTCATGAAAGCAACCCAAAGTGCATAATATCAAACATTTGATGACACGAGGCCTAAACGTTATAGACTCAGCTTCGTTGCATTTTTTATATCCATCTTGATTTTAAATGGAACGTTATAAGGTCTAAAACTATTTTTATCTTGTTCTCATAAACATCCATTAAAAGAAATGTCCACCCAGCACTTAATACATAGCGTTCTGTAAAAAGTCTTATATGTAATGTGTTTTATTAAACAGGTTTAGGTTTATTAGGTGCATTGACATTATTCATCGATGAACTTTGTACAAACCAGATGGTTACATAAAATCATTCCAAATTAGAAAAAAAATAAGCCAAAAATAGTGTTTTTAGGGGGAGAGAAAGACATACACACAATAAAATAGTTCATGCACCGCGGAATGCTAACATTTTACTCAAATATAAGTCATGCTTTGTGATTTGTCCTTAGTGATGAAACTTATCTAATTTGACTATCAATATTTATAGATATATCATCATAAATGAATAATATTATGCAGTATATTGTATATATTTTATTTACATAGCAGATTTATTGATCCCAATATATATAGTTGAAGTGTAAAAATTCTGATTTAGGAGCAACCCAGATAAACGTAGGAGCCTAGGAGGAAATATTCCGTAAAGTTCGGGCCCACCTACATTGCTGGCCAATGTGAGGAACGGGCTGGGACCTGGGAGGCCTCTTCAACTTGGCAGCTGGGCTTGGCCTGTTGGTGCGAGTGAGCCCAGAGCCCCACGGTTTCGCTGTCCCCGCACACCTCGGCGAGTCCGGTGCCGGCGGCGATGATCAGGAGAGCAGCAATGCAATGGCGAGTGGAACTGGAGGAGGACGGGTAGGCGAGGGCACATGGAGGGATGATGAAGCCGTTCTACGCAGGGTGGAGGTGAGTTCTCGAGTCCTCTAATTTTCTTTGGTTAATTAGGGTTTGATTTGGTGCCGAGTTCAGAGTAATCGGGCGGATTTAGCAGTCCTTATGAGCTTAAATTGTTGTGTTTTCATGCGATTAGTGATTTTGGAAGAGGCCGAGGGGTGGGCTCTGCTGGAATTTATTTGCTCAATTGCGCATTTTTGCACTTGTGCCAACAAATCCACATCCATATGGCAATGGCATCAGTCCTCTACAAATTTGGTCCTTCTTATCCTTGTTGCTTGGAACCAGATTTGCGTTATCTCGCTTGTTGCTAATATGGCAACAACTACCGGGCTACAAAGTTCTGGGCATTTTGCACTCGCCAGTTTGAGACTTGGGGTCTGCAGAGCTGAATAGCTGGTCATTATTCTTTTTCTCCATCGGGTTTGAGCCCGTTTTTCATTAAGCAGACAGGAAGTTTTAAAAGGTTACAGCAGTGTTTCCAACCTTGCTAGCGAGCCATCAGCGAGACCGGAATAGCTGGTCATTATCAACCCTACGGTTTCCATGTGGTACGGCAGGCGTGGCTATTATAATCAATCGGCTATTGATCTGCAACCTTTCATTTGTTCCAGTTCATCTTTCCTCAGATATCTTGTTAATGTCTCAAATTCAGAGGTTCATGCGAGATATTGTAATATGCTGAATCTCACGATATATAACTTCCATGCTCTTTTCCAAGAAGTTCCAAATTTCCAATGTAGAAAACTTAACCCTGATGTGCATATGAAGTTCAGAACATTCACTGATTGTACTTCTCAGAAACAAAATTTTGAAATTCCTGAGTTTGGAAGCAGCTCGAGGCCTTTGAATGTGGAAGTTACAAGGCACAGTTCCTTTGAATGTGGAAGTTACAAGGCACAGTTCCTGAAAGTTTGGTGCTTAACGGTTCTGACATATATGTGTTGTTGATGGAAGTACAACTACTACAAGTCGTGTTTAGTTAAGTGCAGGTCTTACCGAAGACAAAGTTTCTTTTTGAATCCTCAGCAAAACAAATTGGAAAATGAGGAAAGACTGGTGATCTCAGCGCAGTCCTGTGTGAATCAAGAAGTAGGCAGAAGACTGCTGCATGTGGGGTTGCATGGATACTCGCAGTCGATCAGTTTCACGTCTTGCCTTCTACCAAAATACCAATCCCCAACAGCCTCTGCGATAGACTGCTATGCAAACAACAGAAGGAATTTAGAAAATATCAGTCCAAGTGAAGACAGAGAAAACCAACAGTATGCTATTGCAATGTACAGTTCACATGATTTAAACCTCACCTTGTCACCAAGTCTTGGTGAGATCGGTGAATGCCATGTGATATTGAATGGTGTTTGACAGTGGGTAAAGCATGAATCAATGAACAACCCCCAGTCCTTGTTATCTTCAGCAACCTTCAATTCACTGACTAATTTCTTCTTGAATCCTGCAACATGAGGAATGAAAATCTACAGCATCAAGGAAAACAGGATCATCACCAATGGATGTAGAAAGCAAAGAGATTCACAAGCTTGACTGACCATGTAGTACATCAATTTGTGTGCAGCTGCAGTTCCGGATATCTGCTTTGCAACTAGACCATGCCTGACCAGGATAGGATCCATTTGGTGCGAGAATGTTTCGTATCTAGAATGAAAAAGTACTTAGGGATTTAACCATTGGAAAACTGGGAAGAAACATAAGATTGTAGTCACCTGCCAAGAATCGTAATCGGAGTTCAGAATAAAAGTTGGGGTGATGATGTCCTTAATCAGTTCAGCAGGAAAGAAACACTGGGAGCAACAAAATGTCAGCAAAATGAATTTATAGCAACATCAAAAAGAGAATTGAATTAGTTAATGTGAGCATACCTCTGTTGGATCCTTCTTTTGGAGGCAGTTGTTGGGTAGAACTTCTCTAACATTCTGGAAGAAATTAATCAAAGAAGCAATTCAATCAACATACACTACCAAACTGTGTATAGTTTTGTCATGCATCCCAGAATGGTATCTCTTGAAAGTGAATGACTGTGTTCCACGACTAACCTGAAGGTGAACTACTCCACTGATGAGCGACCGCATGGACCTTTCTCCAGATAAATCCTTCCTGTGGCATAGAAATGTATTTCATTTAGTAAAGTACAATGCTAATTGGCTATACTAATTTTTAGGGACTTACTCGTCAATAAAAAATCCAGCATCAGAAAGGCATTTAACTGAAACTTCATGAGGAAACCGCCCACGAAAATTATCACAGTGCAGTAGCGCAGCTAGAGAACCAGCAGAACAGCCTGTAAGCAAGGCCTGGAAAGCAGGGGAAAATAAAGTTGGACGTGGCTGTTGGTTAGGACTTGTGTGGTCAAGCTTTGTGCAATTATTGGACAACCTATACGAAATCAATGAAAACCTGTTTAGCACCATCCATTCCTTTTCCCATGAGTTCATCCACAACTGATTCCCAGATGCACAATCCTCTGAAGAAAAGTTTGGTTCCATCCTATACATATAGCAGTACAGCATCAGTTTGAGAAATTTAGATGGGCAGTTCAAATCAGAATTCAAAAAATTCACCAGATCTTGACCCTCTGCATCCCCAGCAAATGATCCTCCGTCGCAGTACCTTATAACAGCTATATTCCAGTTGTAGAAATCTGATGACGACTGACTAAAATTAGTGCAAAGACACATTTATCAGGTAGTAGGATCACAACTCAATTCAAAATCTTTATAATAGAAAAAAGACTAATACAAGGTGTTACTGCATCTGCATCAGTCCAAATTCCAAAACGAATAATTGGGACATGGAAAAACGATAGCAGACTAGTAGATGCTCCCTAAAAGAAGCATCTTGATGGAGACTAATATAGCATTAGGAAATCCATCCATGACAGAGGCAGCTTTTTATACCAGGATTTTGTATGTGATCATTGCTGAGTATCCCATTGAAGTTTACTGCTCCCATATACTTAGATGAACCGAAGCTGGTCATTTTGCGCTCGGAACAACTCTGTGTGGTGTTGCACCAACCTCCTCCCTGAGATATATCAGTAAAATCAGCAAGCCTAGTAGACATCTCATCCCATTATGCTGGAAAGAACTCACTAAGCTCAGTCAATTTTGTCACCTGGGTTTTACTCTATCAAAATTTTAGCAACTATCCCATAAATTTAACTCTTTTTTTCGGCAGATTTCAGTCACCAAAGTTCTTCAGATCATCAGATGATCATTTGTTGAGCATAAATGATTTTCCTTAACAATTTATATAACTGGCATGCAGGTTGTACATCATAATTTATACAGTGGGAAGAGAACACTCGGTCACCTCAAGGAAGACGAGCCAGTTGTGAGCTCCGGAACCAAAGCCCCTCCGTAGGTGGTAACCAGGCGGGCTCCCATCCAAGCACACTGCAATGCCATGACGCAGGCCATGTCGGTCAGTATCCGGCTCCAGACGTGCCACCGATTGAAAAGAAAAAGGAGGCTACAATTAGTTGACCGTACCCGCTCCCTTCTCCCGAGCGCTGGCGAGGAGTGTCAGGTCGACGAGCTCCGGAGAGCTCATAACTGGTGCCGCCACCGGAGAGCGGGAGAAGACGACAACGGCCAGGAGGAGCGCGAGCAGGGGCACGGCCACGACGACAGCGAGGCCGCGCCGACCCTGCGGGAGGAGCGGCGACAGCAGCTCGGTCGCCATGGCCGTCGCGCGAGTAGCTAGAGGAAAAGTGTGGCTGTTCTGGAAACCATGCTTGAAAACCAGAGCCCACCTACCATACCAGTTCGCGAGTGCGATTGAGTAGTGGCAGCTTGGTCAAACACTCAAACTGATACGCCGTTTCTCGCAGAAAAAAGAAAGTTGAGTGGTTCCAAACTATGCAGCATAGCACTTGTCCAAATCCAAAGGATAACGAAGTTTATTATTTGTTTGACCGGACTACATTGGTGTACCAATCGAGAGTGACTAATTAGAGTAGTCTCAGTGGAGGTTTCATGGTCCAGTTACCAACACACATATTTTGGAAGCAGTGCAGAAGAGTTTGATCCCTATGAAACTATCTCTGTTCCCATGAAACTTTCATCATCTCTTTCTTCATCAATACAGTGTCATGTTAACACATTTAATGCTTATAAAACTCTCATGAAACCCTCATTGAGATTGGCCTTATGACTAGCTACGCTCCATTTTCAGACATGTGCTTCTGATCTTTCTTATTGAGATTCTTACATGTTACCATGAGCATCGATGGTGGGTATTCATTCAGTCAACTAACTGTAGCCACATGAGAGGTGGCTATTGTGATATAGGCATTCATAGGACCCTATCTCTTTTGGATTTCAAGGTTGTTAACCTTTTATTGATGGCCTTTTCTGTATCGTTTCGGATTTGGAATAGTGAAGATCAAAACTCCACTCATTACTCATTATTACAAGTCGAGTTGGCTGGTACATGTCGGGTTGATGCATTGATCCGCGCAGTCAATCTCCTTCACTCCATGGTCTTTACTGACATACCATTCCGCGACAGCTTCAGCGATCGTCTGTTCAGCAAGAAAGGGAGAAAAAAAAAAGAAGGAATGAAACTAAACTATATCGATCCAATTAAAAAGACGAACATAAAAAACGACAAAAGACTAGCTGCGTTTATGCAGCTTACAGTAAAAGTGACTCTGAACCTCACCTTGTTACCAAGTCTCAGGGATATCGGCGAATGCCATGTGATTCTGAATGGCGTTTGGCAGTGGTTGAAGCATGAGTCGATGAACAGCCCCCAGCCCCTCTTGTGTTGAGCAACCTTCAAGTCCTCAACGATTTTCCTCCGGAATCCTAAATTATGGAGAAAGAAAATTCACATGTATCATACTAGTCACCAGATGAGGTAGACAAACACAAGAGACTGAGAGATTAGGCTAACCATTCAGTGCCTCAATTTGAGTGGCAGTACAGTTTCGAATATCAGCTTTGCAGCTGGCCCATGACTGGCCTGGATCAGATCCGCCTGGCGCCACGACATTTCCTACCTTGAGAGCAGTTCCCCAGCTCGTATTTTAGCCATGTATTATACAAAAAGTAGAAGGGAAACAAAGAACGTAATTGGTCACCTGATACGAATCATAACCGGAGTTCCGAATAAATGTGGGGGTGCTGATGCTCTTAATAAGCTCAGGCGGAAAGAAACACTGCAGCAATAAATTTTCTTTTTCAAAAAACGAAATTTGGCAGCATGTAGTATATATCAAGGTATATTGAATTTCCCTAGACAATGAGCGGTTAACTACCTCTGTCGGTTCCTTCTTTGCAAGACAATCCTTGGGCATAGCATTTCTCACATTCTAGAAAAAAGAGTGAGAAGAGCTAACTCAATATTAATTGCTAACAAGCTGCATATATGAAACACTCTTTTTGTTGCAAAAAATTGCATCCCAAACAAGAAAAAAAAAGAGGGGTTGAACTTAAGAGGCAATTGACGAATTATTCAAGATAACCTGAAGATGAACAACTCCGCTGAAGATGGACCACATGAACCTTTCGCCTGATGAATCCTTTCTGTGGCAGAAAGAAAGCTGGTACTTAATTCAGATAAGTACAATTCTATTAGGTATACTAGTTTCTGAAGTTTTTTTAATTGTAAGTAATAACTTCCAACCAAGGATGCCCAGAGCAATACACATCAAGAAAGAATCCAGCATCCGAAAGGCATTTTACTGGAACCTCCGGAGGGAAACGTGCACGAAAATTATCGCAGTGCAGTAGTGCAGCAAGACCACCAGCAGAACAACCTGCAAGTAAGGCCTGAAAAATTGGACATGGCTGTGCTCTGCTCAGATGCCGTTGTCAGATTATGACAGTGACGACATCTATACAAAAAATGAATAGCTCAATTAACCTGTTTAGCAGTGTCCATTCCTTTTGCCATGAGTTCGTCAACGACTGCTTCCCAGATGCGCAATCCTCTGTAGAAAAGTTTGGTTCCATTCTACACCAATGCCACACTATCAGTTGAGGAAGTGGAGTAGTGAAGATAGACAGTATAGGCAGATGACCCAAATCAGAACTGTCAGAATAATCACTCACCCGATCTTCACCCTCCGCGTCCCCGGCAAATGATCCCCCGTCACAGTACCTTATGTCAACTATATTCCAGTTGTTGAAATCTGATCACATGCATGCACCAATTGAAGTTTCAGAGTCAATCTCAGTCTAAAGCGTTCAAGCTTGATTGGGGATTATATTCATGAAAAAAAAACAAGCTTATTTACGTACAGGGATTTTCTGAGCGATTGTTGCTGAGCATCCCTTCAAACTCTATTGGTTTCATGAACTTAGAAGAACCAAGGTCAGTCAGTCTGCGGCTGGAGCAATCTTCTGTGGTGTTGCACCATGCTCCTCCCTGAATTTATTCATAGAGAATCAGTGACACAGCTCTAATGAGTGAATGTAAACACCCCCCTCATGCAAGCAAGAAAGATGTTCGTTGCAGTTTACAAAGTTAGATTGCATTCGACACGTGTACACAGAAAAAAGATGGATCGATCACCTCAAGATTGACGAGCCAGCTTCGTGATCCAGAGCCGAAGCCTCTCCTGAGTTGGTAGGCCGGCGGGCTGCCATCCAAGCAGACTGTAACGAGCAAAACGGAGCAAGCATACGCAATCAGGAGGCAGCACCAGGACAGACGCTAGTGCAAACGAACGCAAGCAAGGTTAGCCGGATACCCGCGCCCTTCTCCCGAGCGTTTGCGAGGAGGGTCAGCTCGACGAGCTCAGACGCCGCCGTCGGCACCGATGATCGGGACAATAAGGCTGACACGGCCAGGAGCGTCATCTTGATGAGCCGTGGCGCCGCCGCCGCGAAGCCTGGCCAAGGCGCGGTCGCCATGGCCTTTGCGCCGGCGGTGGCTATACCTGCTGCTGCCAAGGCCCCAGAGCCAAACAACGCCGGGTGGTTGTGGCGTCGTGGAGAGTGCAAACTTTTGTCAAACCGCGGAATGGATCAATGGAATAGAATGGTATGTCCGCCAAGGGCTGGACTGCAGCAGCAGACATGACATGAGACATCTCTAGCTGCGAGTGTACTTTACCCATTCGTACTACGTCCAGATTTGAACTGAATATAAAATCAATGCTAAGACATTGTTCTGCACGGAAGGTAGGTGGCTGCTTATTTTCTCGAGGAAAACCCTGACTGATTATAGGCGTTCGTAATACTACCCGCAGATACTCTATCTTAGAGTATTTAGAGTATGAATATAGAGTAAAAACTGCTGCACTGAGTACTCTAAAACGATACTTTATCATTTTTCTTACTCTATATTTAGAGTGATACAGTGCTTACTATACAGTGGGCAGTGGCAGGCCCCACTAGCTAAACAAAGGAAAAAATACTATAACTTACAAACCAAAAATTCAAATTAAATTTTGATTGCACCATTAAATTCGTCTCAATAAATCCTTCAAAACTAGATCACACATGGATATATTTAGATAAAGTGACAAATGTGTCCCCACAGTGGATAGACGATGATGTAGATGATGGATGGGTGCGGAAAAATTGAGTATAGAGAAGAATCTTGCTGACTAGGACGTATAGAAGATGAATATAAAGGTCCATGAGTGCGGATAGCCTGAGGGCCAAATCCTATATTCTAGCACCTATAATCTAGAAAGCCAAACAAAATACCCTATTACAATTTATAATGTAGATTATTATATTCCCATTCAGAAATGCTACGTGTTATACGTCCGATGGACTGCACAAACGTCAAATGGCTTTTTTACCCCCGCCGCGTGCTCCCGCCCACATGTATATTAAAAATTACCCCTTCACTTCTTCTTCTCATCCTCACCCCTTCAGCGCTTCTCATCCCCTGCCGCAGCGCCCCAACGCCCGGCGTCCTCCCCCATCTCGGCGTCCTCACCAGGAGCCCCAATGCCTGCAGATCTGGCGACCCTCTCTCCCAGCCCGACGAGATCCATGGAGCACGAGCGAAATCCACTCGCCTCCGGCGAGATCCATGGAGGTGGCGTGCGGTGTTGCAGAGGAGTGGGTCGCTCTCTCCCACCCCGGCGAGACGCCCTCCCCACCTAGGAGACGCCCTCTCTCACCCTAGCGACCGAGCTCCCCACACCCCGGTGGGCCATGGCGCTCCCCACCCCCCATCCCCCACCGTCGCTGTTGAGCCAAGCCCGGCGCCAGCGGCGCTGGTGGTGGTGGTGCTCCTGCGCGCCGCTGATGTTGGTGTTGGATGGTACTAGCGCGCAGCCACTCACCGCCAGCTCCCACCTCATCGGTCAAAATTGACCGACCCATGTCTCTCTCCCCCCTATTTTGCAAAATATGTTTTAATTGTTTCGGACGTTTCAGAGGCATGTTGTAATTATTTTATATGGATGTTGCAAAAGTAGATCGGGGATGTTGCACATGTTACATATGCTGCAGGTGTTTCAGAGGCATGCTGCAAACGTTTGTTCAAATTGTTTCATCTGTTTCCCGACATATGTTGCCAGTGTTTTGATCTGGATGTTGCATATGTTTTCACACATATATTGCAATAGTATGTTCCAAATTGTTTCATTTATTTCAGTCTTCTGTTGCAGCAAGTGTTTTCATGTTGCAAGTTGCAAGTGTTCTATTTGGATGTTGCACATGTTACATATGCCACAAATGTTTCAGAAGCATGTTGCAAGCATTTGTTTAAATTGTTTCATATGTTTCTCGACGCATGTTGCCAGTGTTTTGATCTGGATGTTGCATATATTTTCACACATATGTTGCAACAGTATGTTGCAAATTATTTCATCTGTTTCAGTGTTGCAGTAAGTGTTTTCATGTTGCAAGTTACAAGTATTCTATTTGGATGTTGCATATGTTTTCGCACATATGTTGCAAGTGTATATTCTGTTTCAGACGTATTTGCATTCAAGTGTTTCATGTTGCACGTGTTTCCTGTTGTTCGGAGAGTCAGGGGCATCGACGAATAGGGTGCGGCGAGCCGGTGGTCGGCAAACGTGGCGTGTATCACACTGGGGGCCGACAGTTGGGGGCACGGCGAGGCGGGGGTGCGCCTGCGAGGGCTGGGCGAACATATGGGGATGGGGGGAGGGTGCGCCTGCGCAGGCAGGGCGAACAGATATGGAGATAGGGGGCAGGTCAGGCGTCCAGACGGGCTTGTCAGGCGTGCGGACAGGTGACAGATGGAATTCATGCCCATCGGACGTCCGTGTGCTAGCATTTCTCATTCCCATTTACGATTAAGACTGTAATAATCCAAAGGTGATTCAAAGCGATCTAATTAAACACAGAAAAAAGCTTTTTATATACTCAAAAAAAGTGTTACACAGCGTGCTTGAATGACAGAATGAATGCCATATATACTCAAAAAGGGCCGGCATCGCTCGGCAGGTGCCATATCTGAATCTGTCCGACACATTACAATGCGGCAAGTCACTGAAGAATTCTTCTCAGCTAAACGAAACGACAGTCGACAGGACTATCCTCAAAGGCTGATCCAGCGAGGTCGGCCCAAATTGAGGCGAATACCGAATGGGAGGCGGTCCGTGGGCCGTGAACCGTATCAGCCCACCGCAGATTGATCCCCCATTCAAGCTTGTGTGGGGGGCCGCCCGTTCTTGCGGCTGCTCCAAAGACTCGCCGGCGCGACCGTGTCGCCGTGTGCCCGTGTCGGCTTCCGGATCTCTCTGTTCCTGACGGGTGACGTGCCAGAGCCGTTGAATCCGCCAGCGGGCGCCTGCTGGTGTGCGTCGGCGGCGCCGTTAGCACTCAGCGTGGGCATTCGGTTCTTCGGTTCGGTTCGGTTCGGTTCGGTTCCTCGGTTCCTGAAGAAATTCGGTTCTTAGAAAATAGGAACCGATCAGTTTCCAAAAAATCTTGGAACCGACAATTTCGGTTCTCGGTTATTTCGGTTCGGTTTCGGTTCTAACCGAACTAACCGAAATTTTTCAGCATAGGTCAAGACAAGAATAAATATACATGTTCCAAGGCAAATTTATGCAACACTATATCCATTTTTATTAATAATAATTTATAAGGCAATAATAGCAATATACTAACACAAATATATAACTTTTGAAATATAAAATATCACACATAAACCAAAAATAATCTTACAAAATATGAGTAGATGAAGTATGATACATGTAATTCGGTTCTTTCGGTTAATTCGGTTAACCGAGAGTAGGAACCGAATTTTCTTCGGTTATTTCGGTTCCTCAAAATTAGGAACCGAACCAGGAACCGAATTTTTCGGTTTCGGTTCTTTCGGTTTCGGTTCCGGTTCTTTCGGTTCGGTTCCTCGGTTTCGGTTTTTTGTGCCCAGGCTTAGTTAGCACGCCGGGCATGCATCAGCAGCTTGTCGGCCGTCGGCACTGTCACCTGTGCACTCACTGTGGTGACCATTGTTATCGGAAAAAAAAAAGAAATTTCCACGCTATCATGAATTCATGATGTCACGTCACTTGATCTCTGCACATTTCCCGGCGAACGAACCCTCGTTGCATTGCAGTTGCACATCCCTGGAATCAAGGACAAGTTGAGGCTGTGTTTAGTTTCTCCAAACTTTCTGAATTTAGCATTATGCAAAAAGAAGATTTCTTATCATATCAAACTTGTGGTATATGCATGAAGTACTAAATGCAGACGAAATCAAAAACTAATTGCACAATTTGGTTGTACTTTGCGAGACGAACGTTTTGAGCCTAATTAGTCAACAGTTGGACAATTATTACCAAATACAAACAAAATGCTACAGTAACGCTACAGTAATTTTGACACTGCCTTTGGAACCTAAGGCAGGGTTCCAAATTGGGGATCCCCGAATACTGTTCGACACTGTAGTAATTTGTTTTTATTTGGTAATAATTGTCCAAACATTGATTAATTAGGCTCAAAATGTTCGTCTCGCAAAGTACAACAAAACTGTGCAATTAGTTTTTGATTTCATCTATATTTAGTATTTCATATATGTGCCGGTATTTTGATGTGATGAGGAATCTTCTTTTTGCATAGTATCAAATGCTGCTTTTTGGTGCCAAACTTTGGCATCTCAACATGGCCTAAATACAGCCTGAAACTTGAAGATCGAAACAACAGGAGTATCCTGCACAGCACGTGCAGTTGCTTCCAGTATGACGTGTCAGGCACTACGGCTTCCCTTGGAGCACGAGCACGAGAACACTTTTGAGCTGTCCAGCGTGTAGAGCACGGGCTTCCAGCACTATCACGGATTGATTGGTGGCGCCATGGCCATGCCATGACCTGGTCAGTTGGTCGTCGACGAAGACCAGTTCGAGCGCTCAAAAGCAGGGCCATCTGGACACTCGGACTGCGACGTGGCATCATTTGCCCCCTGTAACCAGAAACGGAACGCACGCGGGGCGGGGACGTCGCGCTCGTGCGTGCCCATAGCTAAACGCGTCGTCGACGTGCCGACGTACGTGTGGTGGACAACTGGAGAGGCGTAGATAGCCGTCGCTGTCTTGCGTGAGCCTGAGAGGCAACAGCGATGCGTTGTTGCGGGACTAGATTCGTTCGACCACTCTGCTTTACGCTCTTGCCTCCTGGTGTCAGCGTCGAATTGTAAATTGTCGATCTTTATTTCGGAAATCGAGAGTGCAAGGGGGGAAGTTTTGCCTTGCCCTTGCAAACATTTTTTTCCCTCCAAACCATCTATACGAATTAAAATGAATCATCGTCGTTCCTTCCTAAATAAAATCAAGAAAAACTCTAACACTTTATTGTGACCACAAGAAATCTAACTAAGATCCAAGGCCTTAAATTAGACAGTAATGCACCTATTCAGTCATCCGCCCGGACGGACCCCGCCCGCGTCGCCCGCTCGTGGAACGGACCCGCCCGTGCCGCCCCCGTCCGTATCACCCGCCTGCTCTGCGACGTCTGCACACTGCGCGCAACTATTTGCGGGACGGATCCCGCCCTCTCCCGTGCTGCCCCCGCATGTACTCGCGCCTCCCATTGCGGCCCCACTCCATCCGTCTGCCGCGGTCCCTACCGAGGTCCGTGTCACCACCGAGCTGTACACCGGCGGTCTCCACACCACTCCGTAGCATCGAGCTCTATGCCGGCATCGAGCTCCACATCAACGAGCCTCCATTTTCATCCAAACAGCAAGTAGATGTTGCGCTTGAAAATGCATATTGCAAGCGTCTGTTTCAAGTGTTTCAGATGTTTTAGAGGTATGTTGCTAAGTATTTCATATGGATGTTGCAAAGTAAATCGAGATGTCGCATATGTTGCAATGGTTGTACACGTATGTTGCAAGCTTTTATTTCCAATGTTTTATTTGTTTTTCCGAACACAGTTGCAAGTGTGTTGATTTGGATGTTGCATATGTTTCACACATATGTTTGCAAGTGTTTTATCTGAATTTTGTGTATGTTTTTTTTGCAATAGTTTCAAGTGTTTTTGCAAGTGTATGCAGATGCATGTTTCAATTGTTTCATTTGCATTTAGACGTATGTTGCAAGTGTTACATCGGAATGTTTCAAAAGTAGATCGAGTGTTGCATCTCCTTCCTCGCCTTCTGCTGCCTCGCCTTTTGTTGCCTTGCCTCGGTGTCTCCTCCTCGTCCCGGCGCCGGCTGGGCATCAGGCGCCTCCTCCCTCTCTTCTCGATGCTGGTGACGTTTGGGATGACGCGGGCCCCACGTGGCCGCGAAACGGCGCGAAAAAATGATTGCAGGCGCGGGCTTTCAGGCGCTAGCAAGACCCTAAATTAAAACATGATCGAGGTTCGAAAAGTTTGTTTCGGGAGGAATTTGGCATTTTGTTATGAAATTATCAAGGTTTCTACTTAAACCGGAAATGGACTTATTTTCCTTAAAAAAACCGTTGGGATGTATGCATCGCCGGCTTATGCTGTTTCAAAATTTTCGTGCAAGGATCATTTTTTTTTTCTCTGGGGACGTGCAAGGATCATTGTCTAGCAATTATTACGTGAAAAGATGTGCTACCTCAATCTTCAAGTTGCCGGTTCGTTAGCGTTTCGGCTTCAAAATACTTCATGAGAACAGAGATTCCGTTCTCAGAGAAAAGAAATTATTTTGAGCCGAGAAAGGAAATGGAATCGCCATTTATAAGAAATGAGAACCTCTTCTCATTTTTTTTTGATAAAGACACTTAAACGAGTGTCACATCTGATATATCTCATTTTCCATTTTACTCCATTCAACAAAATGTAAGGAGTTTTTGTTTTGCTCTCTACGTCAAAGTTTTATCTAGCTGACAAATTTTATAGAAAGTAATGAACAGCTACAATATAAATGTATGTGTATTTTTATACCAAACAAACGTATGTGTATTTTTATATAATTTGATTAAAATTTAAAATTTTAATTTAGGACAAGATCAAAACACGGTGCATTTTTTCTTTTAATTGAGGAGTGAGAAAAAACATTAAAAAAAAGTAGTTCGGGTAAAATTAAGAGGCTTTTTCAAGCTGCCAAACATACCAGTAAAATCAGCTCAAAGATCACTAATCCTAATATCCGACGAACTTGCTTCTGTAAGTCATCCAAGCTGGTGACAACCATGTACTCCCGCCGTTTCGGCTACTTTCCTGACTGTTACCCTGTTCGTTTCGCTGGTTTATTGTGGCTGAAAATACTGTTCGCTATATCCGACGAACTTGCTTCTGTAAGTCATCCAAGCTGGTGACAACCATGTACTCCCGCCGTTTCGGCTACTTTCCTGACTGTTACCCTGTTCGTTTCGCTGGTTTATTGTGGCTGAAAATACTGTTCGCTGGTTTGTTGTGAGAGAAAAATACTGCTGGATGGCTGCTGATTCCGCTGATGAGCGAAACGAACAGAGTGATGTGACCGTTACAATTATTCCCAACGGTATCTTTCAAATAAAACGCGCCAAAAGACCCCAAGTCACCCGCGTTATAAGCGTAACTAACTTTAGCTTTCCTTGGCCGCCCGGGAAGCGAGAGGCCTTTCCGCTCTTCACTCTCCTCCTCTCGCCGTCTCCTCTTTCTTCTCTTCTCCTCTCCTCGCTCGCGAGGCCCAAGCTTACCGCCAAGGTCTCGATCTCCGCGGGGCTCTCCGTCGCACTTTCTCGTGCCTCGGGGACCCCGATCCGCCATCGAGATCCCGGCCCGTTCCCGGATGCACTGATCAACCGTACCTGAAGAGACTGCTTCGGACGACATGGCGGCGAACGGCATGAAGGTGGCGCTGCACCGGCAGGTCTCCGGGGGCTCGATGAAGCACAACTCGGAGCTCCGGCGGCAGGCGTCGCTCGAGTCCCCGCGGACGGGGCGGGCCACCAGCCGGTTCCTGTTCGGGCGGCAGTCGTCCATGGACCCGAACCGGCGGCGCGGCCGGAGCCAGAGCCCCATGGGGTCGGGCACGGCGGCGGAGGACCTGAGCGTGCCGGACAACCTGGACGCCACCATGCAGCTGCTCTTCTTCGCGTGCCAGGGCGACGCGCTGGGCGTCGAGGGCCTGCTGCGGAGCGGCGTCGACGTCAACAGCATCAACCTCGACGGCCGCACCGCGCTGCACATCGCCGCCTGCGAGGGCCACCGCGACGTCGTCAGGATTCTGCTCAGCTGGAAGGCCAACATCGACGCGCGCGACCGCTGGGGAAGCACGGTGAGCCGGGAGGGCGGTTAACCGGCCATTGCCATTCTCACGTCTCGCCTGCATCAGAGTTTTCTTTGCCAGCGATTCTGCCTGCGTCATCAGTCAGATGATGATCTCATTCATTCGCTTCTCCGATCATAGGCAGTAGCTGATGCCAAGTTTTACGGCCACTCCAAGGTCTACGATCTCTTGAAAATTCATGGTGCAAAGATTCCGGTATGTTTCATTTCTAGGCACTTGAACTGAAACTTCTGTCTTGTTTGTTGTTATTACTTGCCAAATGCCAACGTGTGTGTGTGGTATCCGCGAACTCTCCGTTCATCCGCTGACTGATCCGTGATCGTTTCTGCAGAGAACCAAGAGGACACCGATGATGGTATCGGTCCCAGGCGAGATACCAGAGTACGAGTTGAACCCCGGAGAGGTCCAATTCCGGCGAGGCTGTGATGTTACACCGGTGCAATTTTGTTTCCAATATCCAGCTTTATTTGTTTCATTCACAAACATTTGTTCAAGAACGCCAGTGAGATACGGGAAAATGGGGCTAATCTACGGCAAATGGAACAGGGTATGTACCACATCGCGAAATGGAATGGCACCAAGGTTTCCGTAAAAATACTTGACAGAGACGGTTGCTCCGATCAAGAAGCCGCGTAAGATGCAAATATCTGTGCTAATTTTTTTTAAAAGGAATACCTGTACTCAGTTACCAATGATATTGTTTCATCTATGTACAAAAAAAAATGTCTCTTCTTTTGTTTCAGAAACTCTTTCAGACATGAATTGACTATACTGGAGAAGGTACGGCACCCTAATGTCGTTCAGTTCGTCGGAGCCGTCACTCAGAGTATACCTATGATGATTGTTTCTGAACTCCATGAGGAGGTAATACCACCATGTCTTTTTTATTTCCCATGGAAAACAAAGTTACTCTAATCTTCCCACCAAAAGTAATTTTGAGTATACCACTGTTTATAAGTGTATATGTCTATATGAAACTTGTTCTCTGATGGGTTGACTTAATTCTTTTTTTTTTTTGTGAAACTCAGAAAGACTTATCAGTCTGTATCCAGAAGAAAGGAAAGTTAAATGCTCACAAGGTGCTAAGATATGGCCTTGATATTGCCAGGTACTCCTAAGTTCTGATGCCAACAAGAGCTGAAGAATCCAAATTGATACACACCATATAGTTTATACGAGTAGCTCTTTTACATTTTCAGTAAAAAAAAGAGAGATAACAACGCGCATGTATGCTTGCTAACAATGTTTCTTACTGTCGCCTTCACCGTGTGTACGTGTAGGGGCATGACCTATCTCCATCAGTGCAAACCGGACCCCATCATCCACTGCGACCTGAAGCCAAAGTAAGATGAGGAAATGAAGCAGCCCGAGACATGCTGTTCTCTTGTTGCATTCTTGGCAGTGGCACACAAATTGCTGTTGTCATTCATGGTTGTCCCGTACTTTACTATCTGAATCTTGGTAAGGTGCCAGGCATATCTTCCTGGATAGTGGAGGCCAACTGAAAATCTCGGGGTTCGGAGTGACAAGGGTGTCGAAGATCGGGCCCGACAAAGTGAGACTGATCAACCATGGTGCTCTCGTTGACTGCTTCAGTAAGTATCAGATCATGGCATTTCTGATCCATTTTTTACTTCTCCATGACCATGATCCATCCAAATGAAAAACCTTCCTATTGTTTAGGCTACCACACTGCACCTGAGCTGTACAGAAACGACGCGTTCGACTCGAGCGTGGATGCCTACTCATTCGGCTTCATCCTGTATGAGGTCAGTAAATTTCTGTTTATTCCAGATGCAGAAACAACAGGCCAGGGAGGAGAAAAATATTGGTGGTTGGGGACGTTTCAGTTTCAGATCGTAGCGTTCCTATTAGCCAGCCATTCATCCTTTGTGGTGTGTGTAATCATCAGATGGTTGAAGGTTCAGTGAGGACGCCAGAGGATTCAGGACACTCGATCCGGTTCGAGGGGATGCGGCCATCACTGAAGGGCAAGCTCAAGGGCTATCCTCCAGACTTCAAAGCGTGAGTTCTGAACTGAAACAACAAGGATGACCTTTCAGACATTGGCACCTCATTGGTGCCATGTTCCAGTTCAAAAAGTAGCTTGTCTTTTCCAACCCTTCTTCTTCTTCCCCGGTTCTGTGCGTTGCAGGCTGGTGGAGGAATGCTGGCACCCACAGGCCATGGCTCGGCCGACATTCTCGGAGATCATCATCCGGCTCGACAAGATCTATAACAACTGCGACAGGCAAGGGAGCTGGAAGGAGTCTGTCATGTACGGGCGCACATACCGGCGCCGTCGTGATGCCAGGAGGGCTGCTGAGCGCGCAGCTAAGGCAGGTGCCACCGTGAGTGGCTAATTCCAGAAAGTTAGGATCTCTAGTTTCCTTTTGCATGCCTAAATTATAGGATCTCTAGTTTCCTTTTGCATGCCTAAATCATAGGAGTGATTGGTTGGGCCTATGGCCATATATGCCGTGTAAACACATGGGAATGAATCAAGCAATCAGTTATCCTAAAGTTGCTCCTCTCCCTCTAATCTCTCAAGCCACCGGTGAGATTCATCTCACGGTGAAGGCCTGGAGCGCGACTACGAGTTACGTAGTCGCGGTCCGGCAAGGTTAGGCGTCAAGGCGCTTGACAACCTGGTATCGCGATCCAGCCGATCTTCTTCCTCCTCCGCCGCCGCTCCACCAGCCCCCACGCCAGCCGCCGAACCCCAGCCTTCATCCCCGACATCTTCCTCTGCCTCCTCAACCCATCCAGCCACCACCATGACGGAGCCCTCTAATTCCGAGATCATGGAGATGCTGAAGAACATGACCGTGGAGTTGAAGACCCTCAAGTCTGACATGGCCGCCATGAAGGACAAGACGGCGTCGTCCTCTGCCGCTGCCGCCAGCCATGGCACGGATGACCACCGCGACTCCGACTTCTTTCCACGCCCTAAGAAGTGGGATTTTCCCCGCTTCGATGGTACGGTCGATCCCCTCCTCTTCCTCAACAAGTGCGAGGCATATTTCCGCCAGCACCGCACCATGCCGGAGGAACGCGTGCGCACGGCGTCCTATCACCTGGACGACGTCGCCCAGCTCTGGTACGTGCAACTCCAGGACGATGAAGGCACGCCATCGTGGGGACACTTCAAGGACCTCCTGACCCTCCGGTTCGGGCCGGCCCTCCGCGCAGCTCCACTCTTCGAGCTCTCCGAGTGCCGCCGCACCGGGACCGTCGACGAGTACGCCAACCGCTTCCAGGCCCTCCTTCCACGTGCGGGGCGTCTCGACGAGGCCCAACGTGTCCAGCTCTTCACCGGCGGGCTGCTTCCGCCGCTCAGCCACGCCGTCCGTATCCACAGCCCGGACACCCTCAACGCCGCCATCAGCCTGGCACGCCAGGTGGAATTGATGGAGTCCGACCGGCCGGCTCCTCCGCCGCCTCGGCCTCCACCGCGCGGCCTTCTTCCGCCGCGCCCTGCGCTGGCACCGGCGCCTGCACAGCCGCTGCTCGCCCTCCCTGCTCCTCCCGCGGCCGCGGGTCAGCCTCGACAAGAAGGGCCGCCTCTCAAACGGCTCTCCCCGGCGGAACAGGCGGAACGGCGCCGTCTGGGGCTTTGTTTCAACTGCAACGAGCCGTACTCCCGCGGCCACAATCGCGTCTGTCGCCGCATCTTCTACCTCAACGGCGTCGAGATTGCAGCCGCCGACGAGGATCCAGCAGGGGCCGACCAGCAGGAGGACGCCCCTGTTTTTTCCCTCCGGGCCGTGGCCGGCATGCCGATCTGCGATTCACTGCAGGTCCGGGTGTCCCTGGGCACCACCACCCTCGTCGCACTCCTGGATACCGGCTCCACACATAACTTCATCGCCGAGGACGCCGCCCGTCGCACGGGCCTGCCGATCCAGCCACGCCCGCGCCTTACGGTCACGGTGGCCAATGGCGAGCGCGTCACCTGTCCGGGCGTGATACGCAACGCCCCGGTCATCATCGAGGGCGAGCCATTCTCCATCGACCTCTTCGTCATGCCTCTTGCAGGGTACGACCTCGTCCTGGGGACCCAGTGGATGGTCACCCTGGGCCGCGTGGTGTGGGACTTCGTCAGCCGCACCGTCTCCTTCCTGCACCAAGGACGCCAGGTCTGCTGGTCGGACGTTGCAGACCGTCGCCCACCTCTGCTCGCTGCCACCACCACACCGACCAGCCTGATGGAGGAGCTGCTGCACTCCTTCGAGGGGGTGTTCGCCGAGCCGTCGGGACTGCCACCGCAGCGAGCCCGGGATCACGCCATCGTCCTCAAGCCCGGCTCTACACCGGTGGCGGTCCGGCCTTACCGCTACCCGGCGGCACACAAGGACGAGCTGGAACGGCAATGCGCGGCCATGCTGCACCAGGGCATCGTACGCCGCAGTGACTCGGCGTTCTCATCGCCGGTACTGCTGGTCAAGAAGCCGGACGGGGCGTGGCGCTTCTGCGTCGACTACCGCGCGCTCAATGCCCTCACCGTCAAGGACGCCTTCCCCATCCCCGTCGTCGACGAACTACTTGATGAGCTGCACGGTGCGCAGTTCTTCACCAAGCTGGACCTCCGCTCCGGCTATCACCAAGTCCGGATGCGGCCGGCTGATGTGCACAAGACGGCGTTCCGTACCCACGACGGCTTCTATGAGTTCCTGGTGATGCCGTTCGGGTTATGCAACGCCCCGGCGACGTTCCAAGCACTCATGAATGAAGTGCTCCGACCCTTCCTCAGGCGGTTCGTCCTTGTCTTTTTTGATGATATACTGATTTACAGTAAGACTTGGGCAGATCACTTGCGGCACATTCGCGCCGTCCTCGCCGAACTGCATCGCCATGTCCTCTTCGTCAAGCGATCCAAATGCATTTTTGGGTCCCCTTCCGTGGCATATCTGGGCCACATCATCTCCGCCCAAGGTGTGGCCATGGACCCGGCCAAGGTGCAGGCCATCCACGATTGGCCGGCACCTCGCTCGGCGCGTGCGGTGCGTGGCTTCTTGGGCCTCGCCGGCTACTACCGCAAGTTCGTCCTCGACTACGGCAAAATTGCAGCGCCCCTCACCGCGCTGCTCAAGAAGGAGGGTTTCTCCTGGACCGAGGAGGCCCAATCCGCCTTCCAGGCGCTCAAGGCTGCTGTGGCGTCGGCTCCGGTGTTGGCGATGCCCGACTTCACCAAAACCTTCATCGTGGAATGCGACGCGTCCACCCACGGCTTCGGGGCGGTCTTGCTGCAGGAACAACATCCGGTCGCCTACTTCAGCAGGCCGGTCGCTCCTCGTCACCAAGCTCTAGCAGCGTATGAGCGGGAGCTCATTGGGCTGGTGCACGCCGTGCGTCACTGGAGGCCGTACCTGTGGGGGCGCGCGTTCCTCGTCCGCACCGACCACTACAGCCTCAAATTCCTCCTCGACCAGCGCCTCTCGACGATACCGCAGCACCATTGGGTGGGCAAACTCCTCGGCTTCGACTTCTCGGTGGAATACAAGCCGGGCGCCACAAACACCGTCGCCGACGCGCTGTCCAGGCGCGACACCAGCGAGGAGGGCGGGGTCTTGGCACTGTCAGCGCCGCGCTTCGACTTCATCGACCGTCTCCGCCAAGCCCAGCGCCAGGATCCGGCCCTGGTCGCCCTCCGCGACGCGCTGGCAGCCGGCACACGGGGCGCACCGTGGTCGCTGCTCGACGACATGGTGGCCTACGCCGGCCGGCTGTACATTCCGCCGGACTCCCCACTGCTGCTGGAAGTGGTGGCTGCTACGCACGAGGACGGCCATGAAGGGGTGCAGCGCACTCTACATCGCCTCCGCCGGGATTTCTACTTCCCCGCCATGCGCCGTGTGGTCCAAGACTTTGTTCGCGCCTGCGCAACCTGCCAGCGCAACAAATCTGAACTCCTGCATCCCGCAGGCCTGCTGCTGCCACTACCCGTTCCCCAGGCCGTGTGGTCCGACGTCGGCCTGGATTTCGTTGAGGCGCTGCCCCGCGTGGGGGGCAAATCGGTGATCCTCACAGTGGTCGACCGGTTTAGCAAATATGCTCATTTTATACCATTGGCTCACCCCTACAGTGCAGAGTCCGTGGCCCAGGCTTTCTACAGCGAGATTGTTCGCCTCCATGGGATTCCTCAGTCCTTAGTGTCGGACAGGGATCCTGTGTTCACTTCGACGTTCTGGCGGGAGCTGATGCGGCTCACCGGCACCAAGCTGCACATGACATCGGCGTTCCACCCACAATCTGATGGCCAGACGGAGGCAGCCAACAAGGTCATAGTCATGTACCTCCGCTGCTTCACGGGGGATCGGCCACGACAGTGGCTGCGCTGCCTACCATGGGCAGAGTACGTCTACAACACGGCCTATCAATCGTCGCTCAAGGACACTCCATTCAAGGTGGTCTATGGCAGGGACCCCCCCTCCATCCGTTCTTATGAACCAGGCGAGACCCGGGTGGAGGCAGTGGCCAAGACGATGGCTGCCCGCGAGGAGCTCCTAGCGGATGTCCGCTACCGCCTGGAACAGGCTCAAGCTGTCCAGAAGAAGTTCTATGACCGTCTGCACCGACCGGTCTCCTATGCCGTGGGTGATTGGGTGCTGCTGCGTCTCCGTCAACGTGCAGCGTCCTCCCTGCCCCAGGCGACCAAGGGCAAGCTGAAGCCGCGCTTCGTCGGGCCTTACCAGGTCACCGAGTGCATCAACCCGGTGGCTGTCCGGCTGGCGCTGCCCCCGCGTGCTAAGCTGCACGATGTCTTCCACGTCAGCCTCCTCAAGAAGTTCATCGGCTCTCCACCATCGGCGCCACCTCCTCTTCCGGCTATCCATCATGGGGCGGTGGCTCTAGAACCTGAGCAGGCGGTTCGGTACAGGCTGGTCAGGGGCGTTCGTCAAGTCCTGATCCGCTGGAAAGGGCAGTCCACTGCTGGTGCGACCTGGGAAGACGTTGAAGATTTTCAAGCCAAGTTCCCCCAGTTTCAGCTCGAGGACGAGCTGGTCGTCGAGGGGGGGAGAGATGTCATGTACGGGCGCACATACCGGCGCCGTCGTGATGCCAGGAGGGCTGCTGAGCGCGCAGCTAAGGCAGGTGCCACCGTGAGTGGCTAATTCCAGAAAGTTAGGATCTCTAGTTTCCTTTTGCATGCCTAAATTATAGGATCTCTAGTTTCCTTTTGCATGCCTAAATCATAGGAGTGATTGGTTGGGCCTATGGCCATATATGCCGTGTAAACACATGGGAATGAATCAAGCAATCAGTTATCCTAAAGTTGCTCCTCTCCCTCTAATCTCTCAAGCCACCGGTGAGATTCATCTCACGGTGAAGGCCTGGAGCGCGACTACGAGTTACGTAGTCGCGGTCCGGCAAGGTTAGGCGTCAAGGCGCTTGACAGAGTCGCTCAAGCTTTGGTGTGTATCCTCCCGGAGTTCTAAACGAATTATTAAGTGTCGCTCCGTGAAGAGCAGAATCCACACTGAGCCGTGAACAAAAATGTTCAGAAAAAAGATCTTTGCATTCGGTCACTGAATATTCTATTTTATTCCCTCTTCAAAATTAAACACACTGAGAATTCCCGTGTTTTACAGGAAATGACATGGCCTGCTCGCCTTCTTCTATGTGTACATATCGCTGCAAACACGTCTCTTTCCGGGGAAGCTTGAGTGCTGTTATAAGGTGGAGGATCACACGGCATGTTGATTGTTTTTTTGTACGAATTGTGAGTATAAGTGGACAGAACAACACGTATACGTCCTTTTCCCCCCTGCAGTGTCAAATAGAATGCACATATGTTGTTGGTTTTCTACTGTTGTCGTAGTACATAAAGTAAGATTCATGAAATTTGGGTATCCCTTTACAAACAACATGATATACATATATACATTTTTTTGAGAAACATATACATACATACATACATACATACATACATACATACATACATACATAGGAGCTTGAAAATGATAATCGGCACGTCGGCACTAGTGCCTTCCGGTGGGCCAAATCATTGTGGGAGGTGTGGTCTAGGAAGGGGAAGACGAAACCTTGGGCCCAGCAGCCCATCAGTGTGGGATGAGTGGCCGGCCCAAAATTGTCACCCTTCCCTCCACTGCAAATAGAGATGCAAGCAGACTAGCTCGTGAATCTGCATAACGAAAGTCCATAGGTAGGTGACAACAGAACTCGACGTCATATCCTTGTTGAAGGCGTTGCCTCGAAGATCCTGCACCTCCTCATAGATGTTAATCTAAATGGTATGCTTAATGTTTATCCGCAAGTCTTGGGTTTTCGACGAGGTCAGACTCTTTCGGGTTCGCTACTTGCTTATGGCACGTCTCTGGCTCTCCTAGAGTGGATCCGTAGTGCCGAAGTCAGAGCTGTTGGAGTGGCAACAAAGCTCGCCAACGATGACACACTGTGTTCACTTTGTTTGGAGGCCAGGGCTTGCTGTGAGTAGGTGGCGGCGTGATAGGGATTTTGTTTGATCTTCATCGTGGGAAGTTGAAGTTGCTTATCGTTGTCGTGAACTTGTGATAAGCTCAACAACGATAATGTGTGAGGGACTGTGTCAGTTGTGTGTTACCTTTGAGTGTAAAAGGGTTTGTTAGGGTTAGTCGTGGACTGTTTTAGTTTCTTCACCATTTCACGTTAATAAACTGTACAACCATGAGATTTTCAGATCCAGTTTTTTTTTATAAACTGGGTAACTTCTTTTCTACCTATTGTGAATTGCATGAATGAGAGAAAGAGGGATCATCATCATGTAGCGCATAGCGTAATCTCCGCGCTCTTGCCCAAGTTCTGTGCTCCCTGCTTGTCCTTTCTCAGTACGGAAGGCCTAGCGCCTGGACGTCCGGCCGCAGGAGGCGTCCGGAGGCTACTCCCGTTCAAACACATCTACCGCACCCCGCCCCGTCCTCATGTAACAAAAGCGCATCCGCTGCGTCCCCGTAGCAGGAGGACCATTACCCCACAGTGCCATGACAAACAGGAGCGCGCCCACCGTGCCTGCCTTACCCTGTTTGCAAATGCACGCCATGGAGGCGTCTGCCGGTCTTAGGCACCCGCACATTGATCCATGGCGGTGCCCCACCACCAAGGCCACTGCAACATATGCTCCCCTGATCCACTTTTGAAACATCCAGTTGAAACATTTACAATATACGATTGAAAACAGATAAAACACTTGAAACATGCATATATATAGCAACATCGAGATCTACTTTTACAACATCTAGATGAAACACTTATAACATACATATAAAACACTTGAAACATGCGCTGAAACATGTATGTTATGCGACATCCAAATATATTTCTGCAACATCCAGATGAAACACTTGAAACATATGCTTGCAACATGCGTATATTGTCATTGCAACATATGCAACATCCTAGATCTACTTTTGCAACATCCAAATAAAATACTTGAAACATAAGTCTGAAACGCCTGAAACACTTAAAACACAATGTCGGCGGCGGCCACGGCCTACCTGGTGGGGAACTCCGGTAACCATCAAGCTTGGGTCAGAGGGACATCGAGAGCACGCGCAGACGCAGGCCTCCCCTGCCTCTCCTTCCGCGACGAGCAAGATGGATGGCGTGCGTGGCGCGGGACGGTGGCACAGTGCGATGTGGGATGGTGGCACGGGAGCTAGAAACGGCGGACAGAGATGGAGAGAAAGGAGCAGAGGATAGACTGCAAAGCGCATGCGAGAAGGGGGAGAGAGAGGGGAAGGGAGAGCACCTGAACGATGGGGCCTAAATTGTGTGTGGAGTATTCTCGGGCGGATGGAAATGGCCACTGGCCGGCTGTGTTGTTCCGTGGACGGCCGACACGTTTAGAGGAAGCCTCCGTCCGTCAGGTAAAGAGCACGGTACCTTCGCGACAGGTTCGATCTCTCTACTTTCTCCTGTGTCCTACTACGTGGAGTACTATCGGCACCGTTGAGGATGCCCTGACACGGAATAGCGACCGCAGCAGGGAAAGACACGACGCTATCTGCGTGTTTGCCTTTGCCTCGTCGCACCGAGCCGCTGGCGTACACCGCCGTTGGGTTCGCGGCGCGAGACGACGTCGACTCGTCCGCCATCAAGTCGCTCCCGCGCACACGAATTCCTGCAGGCTATTCTCAGGCCGGAACTCAGGGAGCCTTCCATTGCTCGGAAAATGCCGGACGACGCGGCGGTGGAATGGCCTCATGTACGCAATACGCACTCTTCCGAAAACTGCTCTGTTTTTCCACTTGCTTGCCGGCGAGCAGACCTCGACGTGGACATCTCCAATTGTGACAAGTCTCCCTCGAAGACTGTGTAGTGGATGACATCGGCGGTGCCGGCCGGCGCTGCTGTTCAGCCGTTGTCGTGGAAGGGAACAGGACAAGAAAGGTCGGTACCCTCTTGCACGGAAGAAACAAAACACAGAGAGATCTCCAGAGCACCGAAGGAAAGCTGAGGGGAAGAAAACGCTGGTCACCAAAAACTTTTTCTCATTCTGTGGCCACGACGAGTAGTATTTTTCTAGGACAAAAAAAACACTCTCTCTTTTCTTTCTTTTTCTCTAGAAAGGCAGGATTGGGATAATGTGTGGTACTACTATTGTTCCGAGTTTTGACTGTCTCCTGTAGCTGCAGATCCAAGGTCGGTCAATTCATTGGTTCCTGTTCACTTCATCCGCTGCGGCAGACCCTTTCGACCAGTGGGCCCACCGCCACACGAGCAGGTGACCCCACCGATCATAGACCTCCAAGTCCAGAACTCTTCCACTGCTCCGAACGGGAAGCTCTCCCTCAGCCTGGGACCACCGTGCACAGGCGCCAGGCTAAATGGGTTGCTGGGCGGCACCTCGACACGTGGCGCGCTCCTAGTGGCCTGGCGTCGCGTTCTTTCTACGTGACGTGAGGACACGAGAGTCGGCGGCGACGTCCGGGTCCGGCTACTTGCCGATTCTGTTTTCTGTGAAGGCCGCCACTTTTCCTCTCCTCTTCTCGCCTGGCCTTGTTGGGCCTGCCGTGGGCCCCACCCCGTGTTTCTTGCCACTGTCATGTGGGGCAGTCCATTTTGCAGGGGAACACTTGCCAGGGGCCTTGCCGTGAGTCGCCATAGGAAGAGGACGCGGTGGTGAGTGGTGAACGAGCTCCCTTCTCCTTCTCCTTCTCGCATCTCGCCCTCACTCTCTTTACAGAGAGGCTTTGCAGTTTGCACTCCAGAGTCCAGACTGATTTCTCAGGTGAGCACGCTCGTGCAGTCGTGCGGTTTCTGAATACAGCTTTCTAGTATTTGATTATTTCCTCTGCTACCTTAAACTTCTCTCTGATAGCCCAAACGGTTGGAGCCGAATGGTTCAAAGCTAGCTGGATCCCTTTGATTTCTTCTTTTTCCGGGATTTGGGTAAAGGTTTTCAGATGAACGGAGTTCTAAGATTTCATAAAGAACACTAATTTTCCCCTTTAGACGCCATGCGGGAAAAGATTGAACGCAATCATGTGTAGGCAGCTCGTTGTTGGCAGTGGTGGAACGCACTTATTTGGTATTCATATATTTCTTCAGTCTCGCAGAGATTCTCAGAATCATATAGTTTCTATTAGTCTTGGAATGGGGGAAAGGAACTGGCTGGCAGTATATTAGCTGCTTTAAAGAACAGTGCAATAACCAGCACACAGGAATATCAAATACTCCTGTATTTAGAGACGAACTTATTTGCCTCTACTTTTGCTTTCTCTCTCGTGTTGTAGTTATTTATTTTAGCTTGTTCTCCCTGAACGTAACTGCCGTAAGTAAGTTATGTAATTTTCAGTTAACTTTTCCCCTTTCACGGTCAAAGCAGGGGCCGCATAGTTGATGGAATGCCTTGAGTTGGATTGTTCTGATTTCTTCCTGGACGACGATGCGATCGACTGCCCATTGGAAATCCATCTTGAGTCCAATAGTTCGGCAGGCGTCAAAGCTGCGCCGGATCATAGCCGGCATGCTCAGCTTCATCGCAGCAACGCACCTGATCCACCACCGTTGCCTGGAACCTCTAATGACGCGCGGAGAAGTTCTAAGGCGAAGGCTTGTCGCCGCGTCCCTGAAGGCGTCGTCGATTCCTGGGACAAGCTGTTCTTAGAGGGATACCAATCTGATCTCCGTGTTTCGACAGACGATGGCTCTGAAATTCTGTCACATTCCTGTGTTCTTGTGAGTGCAGCTCTCTGAATCTTTTCCTGTGATTCGCCCTCGTGTTCCTGGAACATAGCAGCTTTGGCCCTCATGTAGGAAATTCGTATTTTTCCTCCTCTGCAGGGTGTCAAATCTCCTGTTCTGAGAGCTATGTTGGAGGAAGCTAAATTGGAAAAAGTCTATCTGACCCCCTCAACTATCATACTTGGTCTACTTCACCCCCTCAACTATGAAACCGTCTGTTTTACCCCCTGAACTATCTAAAACCGTCTGATTTACCCCCTGGGGCGGTTTTCAGCGGCGGTTTTGCTACCTCCAACATAGCTCAGGGGGTAAACCGCCGCTGAAAACCTCCAACTGTAGCAAAGCCGCTGTTACTGTAGCAAAACCGCCGCTGAAAACCGCCCCAGGGGGTAAATCAGACGGTTTTAGATAGTTCAGGGGGTAAAACAGACAGTTTCATAGTTGAGGGGGTGAAGTAGACCAAGTATGATAGTTGAGGGGGTCATGTAGACTTTTTCCAAGCTAAATTGGAAGATGGTTTTCGGTGTCTCCGTATTTCGGGCGCGCCTGCAGAAGCAGTCCGTGTTTTCATCAGATTTCTTTATTCTTCACGGTATGGTATTAATTCATTTGTATGTATATAATTCACTGTTCTCTAAAAGATCAGCTTTCGGCCCACACAGTTTGCAGTGACTGAAGCTGAAGACAGAACAGATTCTTTTCCTCTGATGTGTGCAGTTTTCAGTAAGAAGCAAACGTTTTGATTTATCTTTTTTCTTTGGTGAAGTTTTGAGCAGGAACAGATGAAGAAGCACGTTCTGCATTTGCTTGTACTGTCCCATGTTTTCTCGGTGCCATCTCTGAAGACGGTCTGCATCGACCAACTCGAGAGGAATTTCCTTGCTCCTGACAACGTGGTAGACATGCTGCAACTTGCCAGGCTGTGTGACGCGCCCCGGCTCTCGCTCGTCTGTACCCGGATGATTATCGGGGATTTCAAGACCATCTCTCTGACGGATGGGTGGAAAGTAATGAGACGGGTCAATCCGAGTATGGAACAGGAGTTGCTCGAGTCTCTTGTCGAAGCTGATACGGTGAGTTCTCTGTAATGGTTATCTTAGTAGTGTTTGACCATTTCCAACCCTGCCTATTCAGAGTTTCAGTCAATCTGCTTAGAGTTTCAGCCTGTTCAATTCATAGTTTGTTTTCCAGGGACTACATAGGATGTTCTCTAACCAATGCTTTAACTATACATCTTTGATGTGTTATTGCTTTGTAGGAGTATCTACTAATTTGAAATAATTGCCTCTCGGTGTCTGAACTTGCACACACCACAGAAACAACTAACACCAGCACGTTTCTGCAGTTGCAATGCTTGCAGTGGTTGGAAACCTTTGTTTGATGGTCTGAATTGATGCAGAAAAGGCAGGAAAGAGCTAAAAGAATGGAAGAGAAGAAGATCTATCGGCAACTGTACGAAGCAATGGAGGCGCTTGTCCACATATGCCGAGACGGATGCAGGACGATCGGGCCTCGAGATCAAGCGCTCAAGGGCAGTCTAGCAGCTGCCTGCAAGTTTCCCGCGTGCAAGGGCATTGAGCTGCTCGTGCGCCACTTCTCGACCTGCAGAGTTCGGGTGCCTGGTGGCTGTGCCAACTGCAAGCGAATGTGGCAGCTCCTTGAGCTGCATTCCCGCATGTGTTTCACCCCGGACACCTGCAAGGTTCCTCTATGCAGGTGAGCGCAGCGCATCTTTTGTTATTCTGTTTTTTTTTAAGGATTTTGTTATTCTGTTTGGTTCTACCAAGCAGTAGCAATTTTACCAAAGAGAAACTGGGGAGAGAATGTTCTGACATTTCTTGCTTTCATATAACAGAAGACATGTTTTATAGCAATTTTACAATTTGCAGGCATTTTAAGGAGAAAATGCGGAATCTGGAGAGGAAGGAAGAGACCAAATGGAACCTTTTGGTGTGCAAGGTACTGGAGAGCAGAGGAACCATGGGTTTTATGCCTGAAAGGAGGGAAGGGATCAGGACCAGGAGGAGCCGGAATCAAAACGTCAGAACATCCCAGTCTGCCCTTGAGCGCGTAGCTCGGTTGGCAGCTCTGGCAGTGGCCAGACCGCTCGAATCCCCGTCTAGGCAGCCGTGGGTGCCACGCCGGGGTTTTATCCCCGGAGGGAGCCGAGCGGGTGTGTGAGTAGTGTGTGTGCTTACTAGACATGTTCCGAGATTTCTCGGACAGTCTCATATGTACTTGAGCGTGCGGTGAGTATATATGTCCAATACAAGTCTTCCATGATATACCAGTGCTCCCGGCGATGTTAAAAAAAAGAACATCCTTATGAAAAAAAAAACATTGGGTTGCGTGATATCTATTTTCACCATCCATCCTTATGAAAATAAAATAAAATATTTTGGATGATTAACGATACCATACTAGTTGCAATGAGCATCTCTAAGAGTTTACCAAAATTTACTTGACAAATATCGTGATTTGGCAACTTGCTAAAATATATGGCAAGTGAAAAAATAGTCTCTCTCCAAGAGTTTGTCATTTGGACTTGGTAAAATAAGAAGAGGCCCGCTAAGAAACGAAGAGCCCCGCACGCGAAGCCGGATGCGCGCTCGCGCTCAGCGCGCAAATATGCGTGTGGAGGGGGGAGATTTGCCAAGTTGCTAAAATTTGCCAAGTTGGATGCCAAACTGTTGGAGCATAATTTTTTCTGTTTTATCAAAAATAGATGGATGCCAAGTTGATTTGGCAAACTCTTAGAGATGCTCTAAATATGATCAATATGCGGTGGAGAATGGTGTATGTGAGGTTGGTATTATCTTCTAGATCTTTTGTTTACTCATAGTATGTTATATATATGGATTCTCTTGGTAAAAAAACCCACATATGGAAGAAGTCATGAAAAGGAGAGGAGATGCATGAGGAAGTAGAGCAAACCGGTGTACAAAGTAAGGAAGAGGTTCTTATCATCGTTATGATTGCAGATATGGCTGTCCACCAGAGATAGGATGTGTGCGGAGGTAGTAGCCTTTAGAATTGTAGTGGACAACTCATGAGCGAGTTAGGGTGGAGGGGCATAGGGCATCATTGAAGTTAGAGTAGCAAGGGCAAAGAAAAGAGGAGAGTAGAGGAGAGGAGAGGTGTTGAGCGAAACCGAGAGATGGGAGAAGGGTGGTGGCATGGTGTTGAGAGGCTAATGTAGGAAGGGCAAAAGAGGGACGATGTAAGGTCCTAAATGGCTAGAGGGGAGGTGAATAGCCTATTTAAAAATCTACAAGCTTCATTAGACAAGTGAGTTAGTAAAACAAACGGCGTAACAATTCTAGCACTAGCTAACTAAGCTATGCAAGCCACCTATATAAGTCTAGTTCAAGGCTAAACACTAACCACACCAACAACTAACTCTACTCCTAATCAAGAACAAAACTACACAAGCTAGAGACAAAGAATAACAAGCTACACAACTAGCAAGGTAGATAAGTAAGCAAAGGAGTGAGCCAGGATTGTTATACCGACGTTGATGAGTAGAGATATGTCCAGTGAACCAATCAATCAACGCAATCACATACACAAGATGAAATCCTCGGCAAAGAGATGACACAAGATTTTTCACCGAGGTTCACTTGCTTCCCGACAAGTTAGTTCTTGTTGTGGCGATGCACCCACTTGATGGATCGTGAGCTAATTGACTATCAAGAGTCAAACCCTCAGCGGGTGCCGCACATGCACTCACAAGATGGGGATCCTCCAAACCACGAGCTCCACTAGAGTAGCCAATTCGCGAACTCCCGCGGGGAAGGCTCAAGAACCCCTCACAATCACTTGGTGAGGCTCGAAACAATCTCTAATCACGAGCTCTCCAAGCCATCTAGGATGTCAGAACACACCCAAGAGTAACAAGAAATCCGCAGCCAACTCAAAGATCAAGTGACACTAGATGCAAATCACTAAGCAATGCACTTGAATCTCACTCAATCTCACTAGAGCATGCAACCAAGTAAGGAGATGAGTGGAAGGGAAGTTCTCTAGCTCAAAGTATGTCTCAAGTGTTCAATGAGTCGAGGATCATCTCATTCCATGTCCATCACCATTATCTCCAAGTTCATGCTCCTTCTCCTTCATCACTCGTGTTGCTATGCCTAACTCAAATCACTTGACATAATGGCATTAACAACTTGGTGTCATTAATTACCAAAACTAAACTTGGGCTTTCAGACGATTAGACAAACAAAGAATAGATGGCCGACGAATGAGGTGAATGAGAATTTTTTAGGGCACATAGATAAATTCATGTTGTAGGAGATAGACAATGGAGCGGGTGATGTTTGATGAAAGCGGTGGTTTATATTTACTATACCTGCGACATATAAAACTGCTGTAATGGAATCGGAGAAGCCTAGAAAACATGGCTTCAAAGGTTCCTCCTGTCCCCTAGGCCAAGCTGCATGCAGAAGGCGAAGAAATCTCGGATGGAGCCCTGCCAAAGCAAACTTTGGTATATATGCATACTCTCTCTGTCTTGAAATATAGTGCATTACGGTTATTCTCAGACAAAATAAGAGAGAGTGCAATAGACGCATGCACCCCTCACTTAGAGCATCTCCAAACAGTTTCTTAAATCCCTTCCTAATCTTTGGTTTTTAGCAAGATGAGAAAAAAACCCATCACCAACAACTCATAATCCATCCTCTTAATCTTTTAGAACTTGGAAAAAGTCACCCTATTCCGCGTAAAGTTACGCGCTTCCAAGTCGCGCGTATCTTCTCTCTCCTGTGCGTGTTTGTCGGCCAATCTAAAGGTGGAAGGGTGTGGAAAGAACAAAGAGTAGGAAAGAGTTCCTGATACGAATGTACAAGAGAAAAAGAATATATAAAAATGGTTAGGATAATTTAGAAATAGTATAGGATTTATGTTTTTGGAGTGAATTATTAAAAACTCTTAGAGATAGCCTTCTTTATTCGTTTCCAATACTTTTTTAAGTTATAAATCTTCATATTTTAGGAAGAAAATATTGGGTACTCTTAGAGATGCTCTTACCTTCTTAATGTATTGAAATATGATTCTATTCCACATTAATAAAGGGTGAACTCATAGTCTCCTTAAACAAAATATGGCAAGTACATGAATTACTTTCCTTATATAAAATAATCACGTATTTTTTTAAATAAATATTATCTTTTTGTTTCGCGAATGCACTATATTTCAGAAGAACAAATTTAAAATACCAGAATCCACTATATTTTAGAACGGAAGGAGTATGTATATAAAGAGGTTAGATAAATACACGGGAAGTTCCCTGCATGGCCTTCTCGTTAAGGAGAAGTGAGAAAGAAAATACGGTAATGATACATACAGGGCGTCCGACCCGCGTCGGATGCCCCGCGCTTCACTCGCTCGCCTCCTCCCTGCCTCCACTCGTAGACTCGCTCGCCTCCTCCTCCATTCCGCCTTCTCTCTTCTCTTCGTCTCCGTCGCTCCCCCCGCGTGCGCGCTCCTCCAGCGCCGCGCTGGCGCGCTCCTCCCCCCGCGCGCGTCTGGTGCTCCCTCCCCTCCTCCCTCCCCTCCCCCTCCCTTCCTCCCTCCCCTCCCCTCCTTCCCCCTCTTTCCTCCCCACTGCTGCGACATGCACGCCCTCCTCGCCACCGGAGTTGGGGGCGACGGCGGCAGCATCCGGTGAGCCCACGCACCTCCCCCTCCCTCCTTGGTGCTCTCGCCCTCGTGTGCCGCTAGCTCCATGGGCTCCGACGAGGTAGGTAGGGAGGGATCTAGATCTGAGGCATGACTCCTCCTCCTCCCCTCTGATTCTCGATCTGTTCCCTCCTCTTACTCTCCCTCCTCTTCCTGTTCCTCCTCCTCCCTTCCCTTTCTGGATCTATGGTTTTGATGGTGGCTAGGGTTTGTGGTGATTCAGATCTACATGCAACAGATGATGTGAAATGCTTTTTGCATAATTTTCTCTGATGTTGCAGCCATCCCCTCCTCCTCCCCCCATTATCCTCTGGATCTGAGATCTCCTGCCTCCTCCTCATCTGGATCTGGCCTTCCTCCTCTTGCTCCTTCAACTCCTCCATTGGATCTGAGACGTAGAGGTGGGGCTAGGGTTTGTGGCGATTTTTTGTTGCACCAGGGCTATTTATGTTGTTGCAGTAGTGTCTTTTTGCTATTGCACAAGCTTTTTCTTCTTTTTTGTTTCACTAGTTTCTTGCTGATGTTTCATTCTTGCATTACAGTTTGTTGCAGTAGCTTTGAGTTGCTGTTGCACAAATATGCATTTAGCACTTTTCTGGATGTTGCAGTAGTTTTGTTATGTTTGTTTCAGTTATTTTGATTTGCTGTTTCAACGAGTAAGTCACTTTGTTTCAACATGTATGCATTACTTTTTCTTCCTTGTTGTAGTAGTTTCACCTCGCTGTTGCAGTGGATGTGTTTGAATGTTGCATTAGACTTTTTTTGGTGTTGCAGTTCGTATTTTTTTGTTTTGTTGCATTAGTTGTTTTTTCGATGTTTCAATAGCTTTTTTCGTTTGTTTCATCAGTTTGTTTCGTTTTGTTGCATTAGGGTGTCCTTCGTTGTTGCAATAGCATTTTTCCTTTGTTGCAGCTGGGGGGCGGGGGGTGGACTATGGTGGTGAGCTGGTGGCGGGGGCGGAGGTGCGGGGGATCGGCGAGTTTGGGGGCGGGGGTAGACCTGTGCGTGCGGGGGGTCGCATTTCTCTGTGCGGGGACGGGGCGGGGGGTCGCGTATGTGCGGGGCGGAGGGGCGGGGTCGCATTTCTTCTCCAGGGACGGGGCGGGGGTTGCGTCCGTGCGGAGCGGGGGGAAGGGTCACGTTTTTTTTCTTCTTTTTTTTTCCTGTAGAGTGCGGGGCTAGTACTGCTCGCTGTGGCGTCCGGCGCTAGCGTCCGGATCCGGACGTCCGGGCGCTAGCAGGACCCAAGAAAATAAATATAAATAGATTATTTGAAGGCAATTTTGTTACTATTCTTATATCCACATACATCATGAGAATTCGTACAACACCGTCAATGCCATATACCCAACAACACCCGTAGTAAACACAAGTGCCACGACAGGCAAAAATATCAGCACGGTGAGGGGGCTTGGCGCTGAAAGAAGAACAATGCTCAAGAGGAGTTCAGTAAGCAATAAAAACACAAGGACAGCCATAAAGCCCTGCAAAAATAAAGCGGAGGTGTCAGTGAGTGCTACTATACAAGGCAGTGTTTAGACGGTGTAAAAGTTAGTGTAAAGTTCCTGTAGCACTTTTCGTTGTTATTTGATAAAATTTATTTAATCATAGACTAACTAGGCTCAAAAGATTCGTCTCGATATTTACAGATAAACTGTGCAATTAGTTATTTTTTTAACTATATTTAATACTCCATGTATGTGTCCAAAGATTCGATGTGACGGAAAATCTTGTAAAATTTTTGGAATTTTGAAGGAAGTAAACACTGCCCAAGTTGTCAATCAGAGAGGTTGATTGTGAAGATATATACAAACCATAGACATGAATGTGCACGAGGAACGTGCTACAAGTATATTGAGTGGCAGATCTGCTGCCAGTTATGTTTAAAAACAGAAAAACAAAAAAGAACGTGCTTTGGTAAAACAAAAAAAGGTTATAGTCATGATTTTACATCTATAATATGATTAACTTGTACACTATTTTTTCCACGTGCAATTGCTAGACAACAGTAAAAAAAATCGAAGGTATCTTATATCTACATGTGTTTTCAATAGGAACTTTTTTTTTTCTTCAGGGGGAGCTGAGGTGATTGCACAGACAACAGTAATCAAACAAAAATGTGAATTTTGGTGTCTTATATCAACATGTGTTTTCTATAGGGATTTTTGTTTCGTCTTGAGGAGGGACAGAGGTTCACCAGTAGAAACTTCTTGCAGGGGGAGCAGGAGTCCTCAAGCGGCGAGTCCTGCGGTGCCGGGTGCGCCGGCGCGTAACGGACGGGTGCTTGCTCCCCGTTGCCTACGAACTGCACCTGCACGTAGCCCAGCGCCACGACGGCGTCGTCGCCTTCTCCCATGCCGCGAACAGCGGCTGCGTCGTCGGCCGGAGCCATGTGCGCGTGGCAGGTTGTTCTCTAGCCAGACCGATCAAATTGGCAGGAGCGGAGGCAGCTAACTCATAATCTATTTATAATTTCAATTTCAAAAGGTTGATACGGGCACGGCATACGGTGACTCGGAAAACGACAGTAGCAGCACGTAAGCGAGGTGGACACGTTTTTACCATATAGAAACCAAATCGACGTAATTTGTTCCAACTCATAAGGTAGAGTAAGGTATTCTATGTAAATAAATTTGATATAATACAAAAATGATTATCCTCTGTTGAGGGCGTCCGGTGCTCCTGCAACCGGCCGGACGCGCTCCTCCATGGGCCTGTGGCTTCTCGATGGGCTTTCGGACACAGACAGGGCGGCCTAAATTCCTCCACACAACGGCCGTTTTCTTCCACCCGTGACATTCTGGATCGGGCAGTTCCCTTCATTCCACCGCGGGCGCGGCCGCGTCTTCCTCGCCGCGGAACCACCACCCTGCGTGCGCGAGGGTGCCTCCACTGCGTCATCCCGCTGCCGCGCCGGCCTCCACCGCGCCGCGTGCACGCCGCCTGCCTCCAGCGCGTCGCACCTTCTCTCCTGCTGCGCCTGCAGTTCCCGCTCGCCGTAAGCAAAGAGCGGCCCTCCTCCCCTGCCTCCCTCCCCTTGCTCCGGCGACATCCAGCCACCAGAGAGAAGCTCGACGGCGGTGGGTTCCGGCGAGGTAGGTGGATCATTCGTGGATCTAAGCTGTTCCTTCCTCTTCCTCCTCGGAGACTCCCCTCCCTCCTCCTTTCTCTGGATCTGGCCGTCTTCTTCCTCCCCCTCCTCCCTCCTCCTCCCCCTCTGGATCTAAGGGTTTGGTGGTGGCTAGGGTTGCGGCAAGTCAGATCTCGTTCTTGTTTCAATGATTTTTTCAATGTTGCAACAGATGATGTGGATTATTGCAATAGTATCTTTTTTTGATTGTTGCAACAGGCGATTCTCTAATGTTGTAGGAGTAGTTCTTGACATGTTTTAATAGTTTTTTTCGTTGTTGCAGCAGCTTCCCCCGATGTTGCAGTAGATTTTTGTTTGAAACAGGCGTTTTTTCCCGATGTTGCATTAGTAGTGCTTCTGATGTTGTAATAGCTTTTTCTCCTTGTTGCAGCAGATTCTCCCCGCTATTGCAGTGGATGTGTTTTGATTGTTGCAGTAGACATTTTTTGATGTTGTAATATTTTTTGTTTGTTGTATTAGTTGTTCTTTCGATGTTTCAATAGCTTTTTTCGTTTGTTTCACTATTTTTTTCGTTTGTTGCATTAGGTGTCCTTCGATGTTGCAATAGCTTTTTTCCTTGTTGCAGCTTAGGGGGTGGACTATGGTGGTGAGCTGGTGGCGGGGCGGAGGTGCTGGGGTCGGCGAGGTTGGGGGCGGGGGTCGTGTTTCTTTCTCTGTGCGGGGCGGGGCGGGGCGGGGGTCGCATTATTCTTTTCTTCTTCTTTTTCCGTTTTGGGTGTGGGGGGGGGGGTGGGGCTGGTGCTGCTCGTTGCGGCGTCCAGCGCTAGCGTCCGGATCCGGAGCATCAATCAGAGATTTTTCAATCCATTTTGACCGGTTACAGAAATGAGAGGATTTTTTAATCCATTTTGATCGCTTACAGAAACGAGAGAGGGATTTTTCAATCCATTTTGATCGCTAATTGGCTTAAATACGGTCCGTTTTCCTCTCTCTAAGAGGGAAATTGCATTAATTAAAAAAATAATGCGAAAAAGGGAAACCTAGTTTCCAATTGTCGTACAGTGAAAGACCTGCACCCTCGGAATCGGGGTGGAGCCCGACCGCCCCAATCACCGGTCCTGTTCTTCTGGCTTATAATCCGTCTTATTCGGCTTGTTTTTTCAGCCGGAACAGTATTTTTCTCTCACAAAAAAAATCAGCCAACAGTGTTTTTCAGCCGGCTTATAATTCCAGCCGAACGGCCCCACCGCCTCCACCCTCCAAGGGACGAATCAGGTTTCTATTTGTTTGTCCGAGGTTTTGTAGCCTCTAGATGAGGTTAAAATCACCGTGATTAGCCACACGAAGCGCAGCTTCGCACTACGTCGTGATAGACAGCGATGCGATGAGTTTCCTAGTCGGTCATTAGAATCCATTGCACGAAATGTGTCAGAAGAGGCGCAGTCAGTTGCAGATGCTTATGGGGTTGATCATCAAGATCAAGATTACGAATCGTTTATACTGTAGAATGGATCATATGTCTGCAATACCGATCAGAATGACTCAGCATTCCTCGGTGAAACAAGGGAGCTTCATCGGGAAACATGGGATCGAAAGGTGATTTCACCTTGGGCCTTGGGCTTTGGCACCCTCCCAACAACCATATCATATTAAGGAATCACTCAATCACATTCAGGAACTACCTCTGAAGTTTCTGAAGAGCACCGCAGGGAAGTTCAGTGCATACAGATATATGAGCACGTTAGAAGCAGAAGCCACGAGTTCAACCAATTACTCCCTCATCAAGCCAACAATAACCAAGCACATGATGTAGAGGTGATCTCCAAAGATGCAGCCCCGCAACCTGATGAAGAGCAAGGGATCAGAAGCATAACGAAGAAATAGAAGATCATGCCAGACCATATTCCAGCAAAGACGAGCAGCAAGCTGAGAGTACAAGAAAGACAGTGGATGATTCGATCAAAATGTATCAACGTGAATCTGACGGAATTACAGAAAATGTTATCAAATTATATACAAATAAGCTACAGATTGAGCAGGAAAAAGAACTCATTTCTAAGATCAGTCCTATCAGAAATAAGAATATATCGAATCCATGCCCTACACAAGTAAATGGGTGATCTCATACAGTATCCTCCTACTACACAACTCACATTGCCGATCTCCATATTTTCAGTCAAAAATGTGTTTAAGAAAAAATATATTCAGTCAAAAAGAGCTCCAACGACTTTAGAGTCAGCAATTATCCATAACAATTCACATCTTGTAAGTCATGCAACGGTGAATCAGCTGCAACCTCCAAATATATCTGGATTGCAAGTGCAGAATATGTGTAAATGTTCATCCATCAATATAGACAAGTCTTTTTATGATCCTTGGGAGAGTTCACTAACACGAACACTATACCAGCAATCAAGAACTTGCCATGTTATTTCCACTCTCTTCTGTTGGCTTTTCCTCCACTTCACCATAAACTGAACTCTACAGAATAAACAAAATCACACAAATCATTTACTACAACCACGCATACTACAGAAAAAAATTCCAGAAATTTGATATTTACCTGGATCCACAAAACTCCATGTCCAATGATGGCTAAAACTAATAAGAACACCAAAGCTACTGACGACCATAGGTTCACCTTACTTGCCACCCAAACATTTCGAGGTAGCATCAGAGAAATGTTGAAGAGCATATGCAAGGTAATCCCGAGCAAAACCAATCGGGTAGCATGCTGAGACAATGCTTTGTCCAATCTTGTTCTTGCTGACATGGTTAATGGGACAGCAACTGTTGCAGTAGTCCAGATGAATCCGATCAAGAAGAGGACAAACACCTTGCTGTTTTCTGTGAATTCCTTGACAAGATCCCAGGTGTTACCGAGCAGGGCCATAATTCCGTAAAATGCAAACCCACACACAGCAATTCTAACTTGAATAACACCATCGGGCTGTAGAGAAGAAAAAAATTAAGTAACTAATAAGTTATTAACAATAGCAGTGAATTATCAGCACTGAGATTATGAACCAATGCCTCTTGACCAAGTGGATTTGGAAGATTCAATCTGGGTCAAATGAACTCTGGTGTCAACTGTTGAGAGCTAAATACATGCACAATAATAATTTTTTCTGCTCTAAACAAAAAGGAACTTCTCAGTTTTGGAAGGGTTTACATAAAGTAAAACACCTGTTTCAGTGGGGGGCTGAGTACAGAGTGTTCAGAGGTGACAAAGTAAGGTTTTGGCAAGATTCTTGGCTAGGAAATATGCCTCTAAGGATACAGTTTGATTCTTTGTTTCAAATCTGTGAAGATCAGGAAGCTTTAGTAGAAGAAATTTGGAATGGAGGTGACTGGGACTTATCCTCCAGGAGAAGTTTGTCAGGAACTTTAATAGGTGAATGGCAATTGCTGAGAGGGTTACTGGAGGAGGTGAGTTTAGATATATCCAGAGGAGATGAAGTCAAGTGGGTGCTTGACAAATCTCAAGTTTTCCAATCTGGTGGCTATTGGGTTTTCTCTAGGCCACCAGTCATCTGGAAATCTACATACAACATTTCGAATCAAGGGGCCAGAGACATGCAGGACAATCAATTAGCAATGGATGATATGTCGAATAAGCTTCGTTGGACGAAGGTGTATGAAGAGGGCACAATTTCTGTTTGGAGAAAGCCTTCTTGTCATCTCCACTGTGACCAAGAAGCAAATGTAAAACTCTTAGGATTGCCACCACTCTGTATAGGAGAAGACCCAGACAGTGCCTGGTATGCAAATATTTCAATGTGTATAAGATCAAAGACCCTTGCTCAAGTGACCGCCAAACCTAATGACTCCCATTTTTGGAGAGGCCTCATGCATATCAAAGATGAGGTTTTGGCTAATGGCTCCTTCGATATTAAAGATGGAACCAACACGAGGTTCTGGGATGATACATGGGTTGGAGATAAGCCTCTTAAAGTTAAATATCCTTCATTATATAATATAGTGCGTGATCCTCACGCAACTGTATCCAAAGTAATGGCCACAAGCCCGCTTAACATCTCTTTTAGAAGGGCTTTGGTGGATAATAAACTCGTAGAATGGCTTCATCTAGTAGCACGGATCTCAAATGTTGAATTGGTGGAAGGATAGACAACTTTAAATGGAGTTTAACCAATTCTGGTCTTTATTCTGTCCGCTCAATGTATCTTCATCTCATTGATACACATTCACCTTTTCTTCATAAAAAGATCTGGAAAATAAAAATTCCTCTAAAAATCAAAATCTTTCTCTGGTTCCTACAAAAAGGTGTCGTCCTAACCAAAGACAACCTCGCTAGGAAAAATTGGAAAGAGAGCCAAAAATGCATTTATTGCAATAGGAATGAGACTATCCAACACTTATTCCTTGAGTGCCCCTGTGCTAAAATGATTTGGAGGATTATTTTCTACGCTACTAATTTAAACCAACCGAGATCTATCAGCCATATGTTTGGTAATTGGCTCATGAATCAACAAAAAAGAGTCAAAGGTTTGATCTGGGTTGGGGTGGCTGCCATATGCTGGGCTATCTGGCGATGCCGGAATGATGTTATTTTTAACAAATTGAAAACTAACTCTATTATGCAGGTTACTTTCAGGGGAGCATACTGGATGAGCTTCTGGGCTCAGCTGCAGCGTGACGAGCAAGCCAAGGATGCCCTCTCGTTGATGAGCAAGAAATTAGAGATGATTGCTTTAGGGATTTCCAATAGAGGGTGGAAGCACATTTATCGTTTGCTTTAGTTTCCTGGTCTATTTATAAGACTCTGGCTTGCACTACTTTTTGTGAACCTGAAACGTTGTAATAATTGGCTGTGTACATCTTCGGATGTAGAGGCCGGATATTTGTTATCCCTTATCTAAAAAAATGTATTCCAAGAGCTGAACCTTTTAATGACTGTGCTGGTGGTGCCATGGAAAAATGGCCTAAAAGACTTGGTGCAGTGCCACCAAGGATAGCCAGTGGGGAAATGAAGTGGTTGTCCCTTCAGAGATATGAACATGACACTTTGATTTGGGTGAAAAGGGTTAACTTCTATTTAACATATCTAAAATATTTGTCTAATGGAGTTTTTACGACTAAGTCTCTTTACAATGCTATGACTTATGGGGGAGTTAGAGACAAACTTTGCACTTTGATTTGGAAGAGTAAAATTCCTTTAAAAGTTTGAATTTTTCTGTGGCAAATCATCCATGGCAAGCTACAATCTGCTACTTCCCTGAAAAGGAGAGGATGGAATGGGAGCCCCTCTGCTGTGTGTGCAACAAGCCGGAAACAGTTGACCATATTTCCTTTGAATGTATTTTCTCTCAGTACTTGTGGTGCTGCATTAGAGATATTTTTGGATGGTCGCATCCCTCAAAAATTAGTACTGATCTTCTTTGCAGGTTGGCATGGGCCTTCCATCTAATCCAGATATGGTGATTTATGCGGCTGTCAACTTTCTGCAGATGTGGGGGGAGCTACTTAAAGAAGCAGACAAGAGCAAGATCGTGATGATGGTTTCGCAGGCGGGATCCTGGATGGCCAAGAAGGAACATTACCCGGTTATAACCGATATTGTGGTTCTGTAGCACTTGGGTATAGTTTAGCTGTGTTTGTTCCTTCAGTCTTGGCAAAGACTTTTGTTCTATCTTTTTCTAAACTCTGGTTAGGATCAACAAAAGGTACTGTGAACTCACCTCCAGCGCCCATGCTCACCACTAGACAATCAAGCATCAACTTGCATAAATCCTAGCATGGTACGATCAACAAAAGGTACTGTGAACTCACCAGCAAATGTCCCTGACACGATTCATGCCACTCCTTGAATTGTCTGAAAATGCTCTGTCTGACGGGCTGTGGGTTGGTGACCGGGAGAGTTGGGTTTCTCATCGGAAGAATAGACCTCGAGAAGGTCGAGGGCCTGGCACCTGCAACCGCAGCAGGCGCCAGCGGCGGAGCAGAAGTGGTCGGAGCTGTAAGCGTGTGGTCCTGGGCGGGGGGCTCATCGCTGATGGTATGGTCGCCGGTGGCTGTGGCTTCTCCGGTCTGCAGCTCGTCGCTGCGACTTAAAGAGGTGCAGTCGTTCGTTCCTTCGATCTTGATGCAAGGGGACTGCAGCGGCGGGGATGGTGGCCGGAGCTCGCATGGCGCAGATGCCGACGCCGAAGAAGACGACACCCGTGGCGATGGCAGGGTCACGTTCGGCGCAGGCGCGGACCCTGAAGAAGAAGGCGTTTCTTGTGGCGACTGGTGGAGGAGCGGGCGAGGGTCCATGCTCCCTCTCGGGCGATCAAAAACTGGAGAGGGGTGGAGGATATGAGTCGGCAGGGCAGGGAGCGAGATGAACGCCGGCGTGGGCGCTCGGGGCCTGAAGCTGGCGGTGGGGGTTCTTTTCCGCGCGGGGCGACGATAGGTTTGACTTAGGTTCTTTCCTCTAAAAACCAACGGAATAGAATCGGGGTATCGGAGGCGTCGCTCGGTGCTGGGGTGGGGGTGCGTGTGTGTTGGGGGTGAGGGGATGGGACGAGACGACAGAAGTCAGAGCCGGAGTCCCGTTCTGCTCCTGGAGGCCCCCGCCTGCGCCTTCGCCATGGAGACGCGCGGCAAGCGGCTCCTCTCCTTTCTACTTGTCCTCATCGCCGCGGCGGCGGCTCCGTCCGCCATGTCCCGTGACGAGAGAGAGGTGGTGGAGGTGTCCGGTGCGCCGGACGGGGTTGTGTGGGTGGCCCAGCTCTCGGATCTCCACTTCAGCGTGCACCACCCGGACCGCGCCTACGACTTCCGGCGGTACGTCGGCCCGGCGCTGGCCATGGTCAACCCTGACCTCGTGCTGATCACAGGAGACCTTACTGGTATGTCTTAGATCTCTCCCACCGTCCCTCGCCCACGTCCTCTGTTTGATTCCTCGCGGTTTCAGGGCTGATCCAATGTGAGATGAAATTACTCAATCGGTAAATGACCTGATGTTTTCAGTGCTTCTCATTTCTCAATTTTAGTGAAAAACAGATGTTTCAGCACATTCGGTATGATTTATGAAATCATAATTTAAGGCAGTACAATCCATACAGGAGCCATTGACCAGTTTTCTCCCAGTTGCCCAACAGGGACTTAGGGCACGGGCCACTTCAGGTCTCAATTTCACCACCACAACAAACAATCCATAGAACAGATACAAATTTTCTCCAAATGAAATACTAGGTGGTAACCACAGACTGCCAAACCATCGCATGTAGTTTTGTCTCTGGTATTGTTGAGGCCTTGAGGGACAGCATCACTCTGAATTTGACACTGTTACTAATAGGCAACGTGTACTCTCTTTTATATTGAAAAAATTGATATGAAGTAGTAACCAAACCAATAAATTTGAACCTCAAAGGCCTATGCAAATGCAAAATTTAGCTAAATGAACATATGATCTTCCATTACCTGTTTTAGCATTTGGAAATGAAAGCCACCTGTAAGTCTGTAATATTGATCAGCATCACACAAGTTGATCCATCCAGCATAAAAGGAAGTAACTAACACCTCTGAGAAACGAGCTACATTCATTTCAGAAGGTGAAATACTATCGCCAAGGGAGTTCTCTCAAGTTTCTAATAGATATCTTGGTTTTTGTTAACAGATGGGAAAAGCAAAGATCTGTTAACAATGAAACAAAACAAGGTCGAATGGGTAGAATATGAACGTACAATGAAGGAAATCATTGAAAGTAGCAAGCTTCCAAGAAGGGTTTTCTATGATCTGAGAGGAAATCATGATAGCTTTGGTGTACCAGCATCTGGTGACGACTATGACTTTTATAATAAGTATAGCATCAACGCCAAGTTAAGACGGCAGGGGCGTGTCCAAAGCATTACTTTGGAGGTCAGTAGTTTCTCTATGTATGATCAATACTTATCTTGTGCAGGAAGAAAGATGTAGTACTCCCTCCATTCCAAATTATAAAACGTTTTGGCTTTTTTCTAGATACATAGCTTTTGTTATGCACTTAGATATACACTATGTCTAGATAAATAACAAAATTAATGTGTCTAGAAGTGTCAAAACATCTTATAATTTGTAACGGAGGGAGTACTTCTTATTTTGTTGCCATCCTGTAGTTCAAGTGTATTGTTATTTGTTATATATAGTGTTCTTGCAATTGCTTTTAAAGTACACTTGAAGCTGCATTTAATGATCTGCAGAATAGTGGTCGGAAGCATCTGTTTGTTGGCTTTGATAGCACAATGGAGATTGGTCTTAGAGGTCCAACCAATCTATTTGGACATCCAACTGACAAGCAGGTGATTGAATTGGATCAAGCGTTATCACAGTGGGATACTGACTTTGACAAGGTTCCAGTGACAAAAATTGCATTTGGGCACTTCCCGTTGTCTTTCTCAGCATTAACAGAGTCAGGAAAAAGTATCAAGGATGTTTTTCTAAAGCAATCATTGGCAGCATACCTGTGTGGGCATCTTCATACAAGGTTCGGGAAGAACTTGAAACGATACTACCATCGGGCAGTCCAGGAACCATCATTATCAGAGCATTACTACCAACTTAACATGCACCAAGGAGATGCAATGCAGAGTAATATGGAAAACTGTTCTGAAGAAGCAGCTCATATTGAAGAGTTCTGGGAATGGGAGATGGGTGATTGGAGAAAGAGCAGAAGCATGAGGATACTAGCAGTTGATGATGGCTATGTCTCCTATACTGATATAGATTTCAGATTAGGCTCAAAGAGCATAATAATACTACCTACCTTTCCCCTTGATTCAAGATTCATGCAGAGAGCCTCTGCTTTTCGTGATTTCAAATGTCATGTCATGGGGGCATCATCTTTTGATACCGTGAGAGCTCTTGTATTCTCTAAACATGAGATAGTATCTGTTTCTGTAAAAATATATGACTCTAGACCAGGAACTCTTGAAGTAGTCTTTGACTCTGAAATGAAAAGGGTGGATTCCAATGAAACTCGAGGAAATATGTATTTGATACCATGGAACTGGAGGGCATTTGAAGATTCCTCTCCCAGCCGATATTGGCTCCAAATTGAAGTGATGGATATAACAGGTGACACAAGTGTCAGCCAGTTGAGGCCATTCTCTGTTAACGGCTTGTCGGCAAGAGTGAACTGGACATGGAAAGAGTTTTTTGTGATTGGTATTCAGTGGGCTTCAATATATCATCCTGCACTGTGGTGTGCCTTTTCTCTAATTTTTTCGTTGCTTCTTGTACCACAAGTTTTAGCAGTGGTATTCAAAGATCAGTTCACATATAAATCTCTATGCACATATGGTAGGCAGAGGACACTGTTGAAGTCTCTAGTTGGAGGTTTCATCTGTTCTTTTGTTGAACTCGCCAGGATGATTCTTGTATGGTTGTTGCTCCTGTTATACGCTATCTATTTAGTTTTTATACCTTGGTTATTTGGTCACCCTATCACTGAAGATGGTAGCTTGACATACATGACATATAAAGGTTGGATTCTAAAAGGGCCCAATAGTAGCAACGAACTAGTCCATGCTGGGATTCCAGATGTCATGGTCATTGTTCTACCCCACCTTTGTTTCGTGTTACTACCCACTATTGTGATTTTAGCTGCCATGGCTGCTGAGAGAGCAGCATATCGAGAGCATTATCTTTCTCGATCAGGAAAGAAGAAAGATGATTACTACCAAAAGAGCAGGAGACAGATAGAACATGAAAACTTTTGGAATGGTCGCTGGATTAGGAAATTTCTGTGTTTTCTTTGCGTGGTGGTTCTATGGAAACATTGGAAGGTATAGAAGCACACGTACAAGTTTCTGTGTTTGCAGTTATCTCTATTCCAAACAATTTTCTGACCCCTTATCTTTATGCAGCTTTGCAGAGCGCTTGTGAAGGCTTATGCTATGAACCCTTTGCTCCATGCGCCAGTACTTTTCTTCTTCATTCCTTTACTCACGGTGTTTGCCATCTACAAGACCTGGTCCATTTAGTTGTTCAGGAGTTCTGAAGGTATGCTGCACTGGACTGTTCTACAAATGGTCCTTCAAGCTGTGAAGACTGAATTGAATGCTAACTCACAACTGAAGGTGTGCTACTTCGATTCCCCCCCCCCCCTCTCCTTCAGAGAGCATTTTTGTTAGATTGTTTAACACATATAGCTTTCAGCATTGCGCTGCGTATAAATGAGAGACTACATGGCATTTCATTAGAATGGACAGTTAGGATCTGGACCAATTGAGGAAGGGACTATACTAAAAAAAAAAAACTCGACCTGAAGGGGTTAAGATTGCCCCAACGGCATTCCAAATAAGAAGAAGACCTTCTCACCAGGCCGAGAAAACACCCGAACCCTCGCCCCACCCTTACACGGTGGCTTTCCGTCGCCCAAGTGAGAATTGGGCCGGTGCCCCCCAGTGCTTTGGATATGGGACGGACGAGGGGATTTTTTTAACCTCAGCCTGAAATTCGCTCCCACAGGGAATCGAACCTAGGACTTGAGGAGTGCCGCCAGGGTACTCTGATCAATATATAGTTACTCCTCTTTCTTTTGAGAAAGTTCTTTTTTCCTCCTTTCTTGACCTACCACCTTTGTTTTTCATCAAATTTATACTTGTGAGACTTTGGCCATCTACAGTTAAAAAAATGATAGCATTGTCGTTTGAGGAAAGTATGTTATATTGCACTATTCAATCCTAGATGCCTTTTTCCTGATTGGAACATGTCACACAAAATTTGAAATAAAGAGGTAATGATTTGTGTAGCTCCCAGCTTTGAGCATCATATTATAGATCATGGTGTTAATATTTTTCTTGGAGAAGTGTGAGTACAACTCTGCTCTCTAGTCTCTAGTCAAATATTCAGTCAATCTGGAAATATGCAGCAACTGAGGATGGTGGTGTGGGAATGCAGAGCAGGGGCGATTGAAATGCTGCAGGCTAAGGGGCCACCAAGAATGTGTTCCGCTGAAATCTTCTTGGGCCAATTGCATTACTGCCCTCGTTTTCACCTCTAACTGCACGTTTGCCCCTGTTTTTCTAACTTTGCATATTTGCCCCTGTTTTTTAAATCTGAAGCTTCCACTTGCCCCTATTTCGTGAAGTAGACTTAACGGTGTTAAGTGAAGGCTGAAAAGACACAAATGCCCTTGACATGGATGACCCAATAATCAACAGCTTGGGTAGGCCACATATCTAAGAATATCAATAGCTCTAGCATAAATGTAGGATTCGAAACCGACAGAATCTATAGATCTGTATTTCCAACAAACTGTCTCATAGCGAATTATTGCATACCACCGATGAGATAATCCCTGAGCTATGCGCGACGACCTGCAGCAACCCCAGGCCCCCACGCCGCTGGTCTGCTGCGCTGGCTGCCCGCCGTGATGCCGGGCGGCCCGGTGCGCCGCGCATCGCTGCTCCACTGCTCCGGCCACCCACCGCGCCGCAGGCCTGCCATGCCCGCTGCTCCGCTTGAGTCGGCCACTCGCCGTGCTGCCGGCTTGCCACACCCGCTGCTCCGCTTGAGCCGGCTGCCCCGGACCCTGCGCAGCCAGCCTGCAGTGCCCCCGTGCTCCACAAGCCGTGCCGCCGGCCCTAGTTGTCACGGCCACGGAAAAAAAAGGAGAAGAGGTCTCTGGATGCTTCGGATAAGGGATGAGCAGTAGTCTTTTCCCCCATTTTTTTTTCAAACAATTTTTTTGGCCCATTATTTAGCAACAGTTCACGGAGTTGAGAAACAGGGGCAAACGGTGACTTCAGATTAGAAAAACAAGGGCAAATATGCAAACTTGAAAAAACAGGGGCAAACGTACAATTAGAGTTGAAAATGAGGGCAGTAATGCAATTGTCCCAATCTTTTTCCCTCTTATGGCCTTGGGCCGCCATGTAAATGTTTTTGTTTAAGCAAAATCATATTCCTTTGGGTGTTGTTCATTACTGTAACAATTGTATTGCACTATTGTTCTCCGATTGCTATAATATACCATTATTTTCAATCTTATTTTGATGTTCTTTTGTTGCAGGACTATAGTGTTTTCTCTGAATGTCCTATTTCAATTTCAAAGGTTAGAAGTACTTCTTAGTGAATCACAAAGCTACAGACTCTCCTATTTGGTCTGACCTTCTTAAGATTAAAGAGGTGTATTTGCAGGGCAGCGGGGTTGAGATTAGAAATGGCCTGAATACCAGATTTTGGATTGATCCCTGGTTATATGATAAACCTTTATGTTACATTGTTCCAATATTGTACATTCTTTGTGACCAGAAAGATGTGTGTGTGGCACATGTGAAAACTGGCAAAATCCTTATTACTTTTAGAAGATGGCTCACTCATGATTTAGAATATTGTTGGAATCTTATCTGGGTTGATGTATCTAGATTTCAGCTTCAGGATTCTAATGATGTTGTTGTCTGGAAGAATGGAAAATCCAATAAATTTTCTGTGAGATCTATGTATAATTTGTTAACAAAATCTGATGCTGATCCAGCCCATAAAAAAATCTGGAAGGGTAGAGTTCCAGCAAAAATAAAAATCTTTATGTGGCTGATGACCAACGATGCTTTGTTAACGAAAGACAATATGATTCGAAGGAAGTGGGCTGGGGATCCTAAATGTTACTTCTGTGACCATAATGAAACTATTAACCATCTGTTCTTCACATGCCCCATTGCTAAAGTTGTGTGGGGAGTGATTCCCAAGTTACTTGGCGCCATGAATAACCCCACGTCTCTAGGACAGTGCTGGGAGTGGTGTGATCTTTGGCTTCCTATGGGTGGGAAATTTCACCTATGGGGGATTTCCGCTATATGTTGGGCGATATGGAAGGCTCGCAATAGAGCATGTTTTGAAAGAAAAATTATAAGGAATCCAATCGAAATTATATGTCATGCAGGAGCTCTAATGCAGTGTTGGACAGGTCTTTATGCTGAGGTGGATAGGAAGATGCTTATCAACGGAGGAATGCCGGGGTCACCGTCCTCACTCCGAAGCCGACGCTTCCCTAGCGGCTAGCGCCACCGCAATGCAGGCTGCTCGTGCTCGATGGCAAGGGATGGACGCAGGTCTTGCAGGCTGATGCAGGTGGCCCGCTTCAGCCCGTTAGGCAATGGATTAGTTCATCCTCTCTATATATATGCAAGCTAGCTATATATTATTTTCCTACTACTTACTTTCTTAATTAATTCCCGTCTTCCCTTTCAAATTTGTGGAACTAACTACTCAATAGAAATTTTCCTCAAAAAACTACTCAATAGAAATGAGAGCAGTTGTGGTATTCTGTTGCATTTGTGAAAGTGCAGGAGAAGGGTATGACATGTCATCCGATCTGGACCAAGCCCTACTGCTGTACTTTGATGGCCAGCAAGCTAAGACATCAATTCAAGAACAACAACCGCGTAAGCCCCTTGATTTCTGCAGAAAAAAAGTTCAGCATTCTGAGAAATGCTTGGCCACTTTTCACTATAAGCATATATATGCTGAAGGAATATGTCATTGCCAAATAAAATTCTATTACTTCCAAATAAATTAATGTATGGCAAACTTGTCCATACATAAGCGTTTTGATATGACTGGTTTAAATCGTAGCTTAGCCTGAAGTGCAAACCAAATAATGGTGTTCAGTAGTCTTCGGTTCATTCCTTTCCGCTCAGCTCTCTCACAGATCTCAAACTTCTTCATTTGTCATCACAGTTTGTCAGAATATTCTCTAGCTACCCTACCACAATTAAGTAGCGAGCTATTTCGCAAAAAAAAAAAAACCCTAAGTAGCTAGCTGTTGGAGTAGAGTGACACGTAAAGAACACTAACTGATATAGTTTCAAGATGTCATGCTAAAATTAGGCAACTGATCAATTATTGTTCCACGCTTTTCCCTCCATTTCTGACACTAACTACACCAGCATTTTACACCTCCTTTTTCCTCTGTTACCCAGTTGACCACTTACCATTGCGTTTGCGTGCGAAATGAGAACATGCATTCGTGCGTGTGCCTTTTGTGTGCTCCACGAAGTCATAATGTTTGCAGGACTTGTTTCATGCGTGCAGTGTGCAGAGACTCAACATCTTCCGTTCCCAGCCAATGCATCATATCGAGCCATCCCCAAAGGTATACTTTCAAGCTCTAACGACCTACTAGGTAGCTAGCTACCTCAAAGCACAAGAGATATGATGATTGCTTCATGATGATGCCATACATCGTACATACTTTAAACGGTGGGGGCTCAATCTTCAGGGGGAACTTAGAAAGCTGGATTATCAGTGAAAATCTTAGACTTATTGAACAAGAAGAGCTATATTGGTATAACAGATCCCATGAAACATGGCTGTTGAATGGTGACCTAAACACCAAATATTTTCATAGAGTTTTTAGTGGAAGTAAAAGGAAAAACACTATTCTAAGTTTGAAACATGATGATTTCACCATTGAGGGTGATGAAAACCTTTTGGCCCATGCCACTGAGTATTATTCTAAGTTGTTTGGACCGGCTCCTGAGTTTAATGTTCATCTCAATAATAACATTTGGGATGGTGCTGCTTGTGTGTCTAAAATAGACAATGAGCAGTTGTGCAAGCCATTCTCTGAATCAGAAATATGGACGGCCTTATCCCAAATGGAAAAAAAAACAAGGTAGCTAGCCCTGATAGTATTCCTATAGAGTTTTATCAAGCTTGTTGGCATATTGTTAAAAGTGATATTGTGCAGCTTTTTTCTGACTTTCATCAAGGTAGAGTGGACATTAGCAAGATAAACTATGGTATTATCAATCTTCTTCCTAAGATTTTAGATGCCTCTAAAATTCAGCAATATAGACCTATCTGTCTTTTAAACTGTCTCTATAAGCTGATCACAAAAATCCTTACAATCAGAATTGAACCCTTTGCTGAGAAATTGATTCATACTACACAATCTGCTTTTATGAGAGGGAGAAATATCATGACTAGTGTACTTACTTTGCATGAAATCTTGCATGAAACCAAGTTAAAAAATGAATGTGGAGTTATCCTTAAAAATTGACTTTGAAAAGGCATACGATAAGGTTAACTAGTCCTTGCTTTTCACATGTTTAAGAGTTAGAGGCTTTAGTGATAAGTGGTGTAGTTGGATCCAGCAAGTGGTTACTGGTGGGACAGTCAGTGTCAAAGTGAACAACCTGATAGGCCCTTACATTAAGAGCCACAAAGGTGTGAGGCAAGGTGACCCTTTATCACCTATCCTATTTAACTTTGTGGCTGATTGCTTAACTACAATGATACACCAAGCCCAGAGTAATGGGTTGATTGTGGGTTTGATTGAGCACATCATCCTCATGGTGTTGCTATTCTCCAATACGCTGATGACACGATCATTTGTCTTAAACATGACTTAGCAAATGTTAGAAACTTGAAGCTGCTTCTTTACCTATATGAAATGATGGCTGGTCTTAAGATCAATTTCAATAAGAGTGAGATTGTGATGCTAAATGATCATGATAACTTGGCCCTTTCTTATCCTAAAATTTTCAATTGCCAAATTGGATATTTTCCCATCAAATATTTAGGGGCCCCAGTGAGCCCTAGGAGGCTTCATGTTATTGACTAGTTACCCCTCTTGGAGAAAAATGCTAAAAGATTAGATGTCTGGAAGGGTTCATCCATGTCAATTGCTGGTAGATCTACCCTCATTTCATCTAGCTTGAATAATGCTCCTATATATCACATGTCAATTTATCTGCTTCCTAAAACTGTGATCAAAGAGCTTGATAAGGTCAGAAGGACCTTTTTTTGGCAAGAGGGGCATTCTAAGAGAAAGTATCACTTAGTGAAGTGGATTAAGGTCTGCAAGAGTAAAAGGAAAGGGGGCCTGGGGATTAAAGACATTAGGAAAATGAATTTGAGCCTCCTATGCAAATGGTGGTGGAAACTTGAAAATGAATCTGGTATATGGTAGCAGATTGTGAAGCATAAATACTTAAAGAAAGATTCAATTGTTTCTGTTAAACACAAACAAACTGATTCCTCTGTTTGGGCTGACCTAATCAAAGTCAAAGAAATCTACCTTCAAGGTAGGAAGATGTGTGTTAGGGATGGCAAATCAACTTTGGTGTGGAAAGGCGCCTGACTATATAGAGACCCCTTATGTACTCTATTTCCTGATCTGTTCAAGATATGTGAGCAAAAAGACATCTCTGTCTTTCAATTAGTCAGTGGCTTGTTTCCCATATCTTTTTGTAGATGGCTTACATCTGAGCTAAGAGTTGAGTGGGATAATATTATGAAGGACATTCTTGAGACACAACTTGTGTCTAAACATGATAGTGTCTCTTGGAAGTTAGAAGCTAGGGGCAAATTTTCTATGAAATCCACCTATAATGCTCTGACATGTTTTGAGGGGGGGTTCATCTTTCAAAAACATTTGGAAAGGGAAGATTCCTGCAAAAATTAAGATTTTTCTGTGGTTAGTGGCTAATAATGCCATTTTAACCAAGGATAATATGATCAAGAGGCAATGGAAAGGGGACCCTACTTGCTACTTTTGTCATCTACCTGAATCAGCTACTCATTTGCTGTTCACATGTTCTGTTGCCAAGTCTGTATGGGCAACGATTGCTACTTGCATTGGTGCAACTAACATTCCTACCTCTTTCAACCAAAGTTGGAAATGGTGTGAGAGATGGATTCCTAGTGGTAAACAATCTATGTCGTTGGTATTGCTGCAGTGTGTTGGTCAATTTGGAAGATGAGAAACATGATATGTTTCGATGGGAAAAAAACTCAATAATCCCCTAGAAATTGTAAGTCATGTCTGTGCTTTGATGAAATTCTGGGCAAGTCTCCAAAAGGACGTGGACAAGGAAGCATTGATCAAAGGTGTGGACACCATGTTCAAGATTGTTGGGCAGCTCCTGTCCAAGAAATGCTGAACTGTTAATCAGTCCAACATGCTACCAGATGCAACTGGGGAGGATGATGCAGAACAAGACCCAGAGCGCTGAGGAGATTTGAAGATGTCAGCTACGTATGTGATGTGAAAATGTTGTCTGTGTCTCGAGGTCCCTGGTTGTATTGGGGGTTTAAGTCCTCTGAATCTGTCATTTCTCTTTTTTTCTCTTTTCTCTGAACTAATCTCAAACATTCTGATGTATTTCCGTTATCAGTAATGGAAATGGGGAGATCCCTTGTTCGAAAAAAATATACACCATTCATTCCTCTCTTCCTATTCAGGGTTCCATGGCTTCTTTTTTTTCCAGGAAGGGTGGCTCGTTTGGCTCGTAAACGGCTTTGCGAGCTGGTTCGAGTTGGCTTCTTATAACTAAAGAGCTAAAATCTTGGCTCGGCTCGGAGCCGAGCGAGCTAACGAGTTTTGAGTATTTTTTTTTGTCCCGCCTTACGCAAGACATGGAATCCAATCGTTACAACAATTTAGATAGCTAGGGACATCTTAGGCATTTGTTCTTCTGCATAAAAAAATTAACAATTTATTCTAATCAAGTTATGTCATGTCTAAAGTTGAAAAATAAAAAAAAATTATCACATCTCACGCATGTAGCAATTAGATCTAAAATTATATCTAAAACTTTCCTATTTTACAAATTAGCACCTAGTAAGTAATAGATTATTCTAACCATCCGATCCGACCTAATTAAATGAACGCTTTACAATTTATTTAGAAGTACCGTAATAAAGTTTCCTCCGTGTTCCCTTGTTAGATTTTGTAGAAAAATTACTTGTTGACGGACCGACCTGGTCGTGCCCTTCCCGGGCCGCGCCGGTTTCTACGCCCTCGCCGAGTTGGCCGGGGGGCGTCTGGGCTCGCCGGCTCGGTCCACGCGCACGCGCGGCAACAGCACATGCCCGAGCCCGGCCTCGTCGCGAGCGCACGCCGGTTCCAGACTGTCGCGTGGGGGCGGGGCATGGAGCTTTTGCGCCAAGGCCCTCCGTACTACGCCTAATAATTTGTTACGCGCGGGCGCGGTGCATGGCTTTCGGTTGGCCCGTTTGCTTCGTTTTTGCTACGGCATGGCAGTTGCCTTCTTTCCTCTTGTCGGTGGATTTTTGCGTATATCTGGCGTTCGATTTTGCGTTGTCATGTTTACATAGCATGCTCACATGGTGGCTGCAGCTGGTACGTACGTCGGCAATCATGTACCGCTTATGCTGAAATTTGACTTACATACTTACGTTAAAATGTTATGAAAAAATACTTCTCTGTAACTGAAAAGCAATGCTGAATAAGCTCGAGCAAACAGGGCACACGTCACGACCAGGACTGAAGACGGAACAGCGAAAGACTATAGTCGCTTTCACCATTAAAACTTTTCTACATGAATGACATGCTCCAATTTGGAACGTCAACACCGAATCAATCCAAACGAATTTATGTCGCAACGGGGTTTGCAATATGAAATGCGGGGCGTGGTGGAATGTTTGTTAGGGTATATATATATATATATATATATATATATATATATATATATATATATATATATATATATATATATATATATATATATATATATATATATATATATATATATATATATATATATATATTATTACTACTACCTCGTGTGTCCTTAGCCCCCGCCGCTCCCGCTCGGACTGCCACCACCGCCCCACACCTCCCGTCGCGCCGCCGAGCGACGGCGCGCATCCGCCTCCTCCGCTCCGCCCCTCCCGCCCTGCCTCCCGCGCCGTCTCGCCTCTCATCGCTGCCCCGCCTCCCTCCGTCGTTCCTAGCCGCCGGGCTTCTTCTCCGTCGCCGGCTACGCGCGTGAGGAGGGAGGAGGAGCCGCAGCGAGTGGATCCAGGGGCAGCGGCGTCCATCCCGCGTGAGAAGGGACAAGGAGCCGGTGAGGAGATCTACTTTTTTCAGCTCCTCCATCTCTCGCAGCTCTCTCTCAGCGCGTTTTGCGGAGATTCGTCGCTGGAGCTGGTTGCTGTGAACCCGTTTGGTAGCGAGGTGCGCTTAGTGCCGCTTTTTGGAACCCTGGTCAGATGGCTGTAGTTCTCAGGGGGGGGATTTAGATCGAGTGAAATGCAGTTCCTTTACACTACCTGTTTGGTTCATTCCAGTTTCATCCTTGCTGCAGGTCCTTTCGCCTGACTGGAGATGTAGAGTTCATTCTCTGGTTTCCTCCCGCAGAGCAAGATGAGGAAATGTTCAAAATCTCTTAAGCCGTGTAGCCTGACAAGCTTACTGCAGAGGTACTAGTTTCATCTTCATTTAGGCCTTGTTTAGTTTCATTTTTTTTTTGCCTTCTACTGTAAAAGAGCATGTTTGGACATGCATGGAGTACTAAATGTAGACGAAAAAAAACTAATTGCATAGTTCTCGAGGAAATCACGAGACGAATCTTTTAAGCCTAATTAGCCCATAAAAAGCCTAAGAGTAACCCACATGTGCTAATGATAGATTAATTAGTATCATTAGATTCGTCCCACAGTTTTCTGACGGGTTCTATAATTTGTTTTTTTATTAGTATCCGAAAACCCTCCCAACATCCTTCCGATACATCCGATGTGACACCAAAGATTTTTGCCTCCCCAACTAAACAAGGCCTTAATATTATTATTGTCCATTAATGTTCTTTCCTTGTAATAGCTATCTAAAGCTAGTTGTTTACTTTTGTTCTGTTCTAGCTGGTCTAGGACAAGGGACAGCTGGGATTTCTTGGCACTTTCTCAAGTCTGTGAGTAGAAGTTTGGTGGAACCATCGTCTTTGTTCAAGATGATGCAGAGGCCACCACTTCGTCCGGAGGAATACTCCTTGAAGGAGACCTCACCTCACCTTGGTGGTGCAGCTGCTGGTGACAAGCTCACCACCACCTATGACCTGGTTGAGCAGATGCAGTACCTTTATGTAAGAGTGGTAAAAGCAAAGGAACTTCCAAACAAGGACATCACTGGAAGCTGTGACCCGTATGTTGAGGTGAAGCTAGGAAATTATAAGGGCCAAACTCGGCATTTCGAGAAGAAGAACAACCCAGAGTGGAATCAGGTCTTTGCCTTCTCAAAGGAGCGCATTCAGTCATCAGTTGTCGAGATTGTGGTCAAGGACAAGGATCTTGTCAAGGATGACTTCATTGGGCGTGTTATATTTGATCTGAATGAGGTCCCGAAGAGAGTGCCACCTGATAGCCCATTGGCTCCACAATGGTATCGGTTGGAAGACCGAAATGGGCACAAGGTAAAGGGGGAGTTGATGTTGGCTGTTTGGATGGGTACTCAAGCAGATGAAGCATTCCCTGAAGCATGGCATTCTGATGCAGCGTCTGTCCCTGGCGATGGCCTTGCAAGCATTAGATCGAAAGTCTATCTTACTCCAAAGCTTTGGTATCTCCGTGTCAATGTCATTGAAGCTCAGGATCTTATACCAAATGACAAGACCAGGTTCCCTGAGGTTTATGTCAAAGCAATGCTAGGCAACCAAGTCCTTAGAACCAGTATTAGCAAGCCGGACCTTGAATCCAATGTGGAATGAAGACTTGATGTTTGTTGCAGCTGAGCCATTTGAAGAGCACCTAATTTTGAGTGTAGAGGACAGGGTGGCCCCAGGAAAGGATGAAGTAATTGGAAGGACAATAATTTCACTGCAGCATGTACCCCGGCGGCTGGATCACAGGTTGCTAACCAGCCAGTGGTATAACCTTGAGAAGCATGTGATTATTGATGGTGAGCAGAAGAAAGAGACCAAGTTTTCAAGCCGGATTCACTTGAGAATTTGTCTTGAAGGTGGATACCATGTCCTGGATGAGTCAACACATTACAGTAGTGATTTAAGGCCAACTGCAAAGCCTCTGTGGAAACCTAGCATTGGCATTCTTGAGCTGGGTATCTTGACAGCACAGGGCCTGTTGCCAATGAAGACCAAGGATGGGCGTGGCGCAACCGATGCCTATTGTGTTGCAAAGTATGGACAGAAATGGGTGCGTACTAGGACTATAATTGACAGTTTCACTCCCAAATGGAATGAACAGTACACCTGGGAGGTGTATGACCCATGCACTGTGGTCACGATCGGTGCATTTGACAATTGCCACCTGAATGGCGGGGAAAAGGCCAATGGTGCCCGTGATACCAGAATTGGGAAGGTCCGCATCCGCCTCTCGACACTTGAAACTGATCGGGTGTATACCCACTCATACCCTCTTATTGTTCTGACACCTGGTGGCGTTAAGAAGATGGGTGAGGTGCAGCTTGCTGTCCGTTTCACATGCTCATCACTGCTCAACATGATGCATCTGTACTCACAGCCCTTGCTGCCCAAGATGCACTATGTGCACCCGTTGTCCGTGATACAGGTGGACAACCTGAGGCGCCAAGCTACAAACATTGTCTCGACAAGGCTGGGCCGTGCAGAGCCACCACTGCGAAAGGAAATCGTGGAGTATATGCTTGACGTGGACTCCCACATGTGGAGCATGAGAAAGAGCAAGGCAAATTTCTTCCGCATCATGGGTGTCCTGAGCCCCTTGATTGCAGTGACGAAGTGGTTCGATCAGATCTGTCACTGGAGGAACCCGCTGACCACCATACTGATCCATGTCCTCTTTTTGATACTGGTTCTATACCCAGAGCTGATACTGCCCACAATCTTCCTCTACCTGTTCCTGATTGGGGTGTGGTACTACAGGTGGCGGCCAAGGCAGCCGCCGCACATGGACACCCGCCTCTCCCATGCAGAGACTGCCCACCCCGACGAGCTCGACGAGGAGTTCGACACCTTCCCCACCTCCCGCCCGCCGGACTTTGTGCGGATGCGCTATGACAGGCTGCGCAGCGTTGCGGGGAGGATCCAGACCGTGGTTGGCGACCTCGCGACGCAGGGCGAGCGGCTGCAGTCGCTGCTGAGCTGGAGGGATCCAAGGGCAAATGCACTGTTTGTGGTCTTCTGCTTCATCTCCGCCATTGTCCTGTACGTCACCCCGTTCCGCGTCGTGGTCTTCCTCGCAGGCCTGTACGTGCTGAGGCACCCCAGGTTCCGCCACAGGATGCCATCCGTCCCACTCAACTTCTTCAGGCGTCTGCCGGCGAGGACCGACAGCATGCTGTAGGCCCGGCAGGTGCCTGGCTCCATTGCTGGTTCGGTGGTTTGACCTGTCAGTTGCAGCTCACAGATGGTTACTTCTGTAGCTTCTCTCTATCGCATGGTTGGTTATGTATTCTGTATTCAGATGGTTGTGAACCTTTCTTGTAACAACCAAACGCATGATGCGTGACTCTGGCTAGGTATGCATGCATGTGTGATGCTTGAAAACTCTTGACGTTAGCTATTGCTTTACCTACTTGTTCAGCAGCAGTGCTGTCAGTCAGCTAACGTGGTTCTCTACTGCATGTGATGGTGTGCATCGTGTCGTTTGGTTTCCAGTTCGATTTTTCTGTTTGCTACGTGATTGATTTCAGTTTTACTTGGGAAATATTACTGATCTGAATTCCAGGTGAATTATGAATAGGAGACCCAGAGTTGTCTGCTACGCAGACTGGGAACTAGTTGGGTGCCAATCTAAGCAGAGGTTGCTGTACTTCTGAACTTAATATAAAAGTATACCGGCGTGTTGCTGCGGGAACGCAGGATACTCTTAAAAATATTTTGTATGTGACACCTTGCGCATTGCAACATTATTTTCTTAAAAATAAAATTGTAGCATTATGGAAGAATATAATAAAAAGGTATTAGAATATTATATCACATTATAAAAAAACGTAACGGTCAAACAAATATTATGATATCCATATGCCATGTATATATTGATATATATTGAAAATAGTAATTATACTTAAAATGAGTTTGCACTCAGTGGGAATCGATTGGTAGCCTCTAGTGAAATAGTATAAATTGCACAGTTTAATAGAAAGTTACGCGATAAGAATCTGCAAGGAAAAGATTGTCACCTATATGAATAATTTGAGGTAATTAGAGTAAGGCAGTAAGCAGCACGGACCACAAACATCAGAATATTAGTAAGCATGTGCTTAGTAGAATAAATAATACGAAACAATTCGCTGTATGCTGCACCTAATTCTGACTTTCTGCTAGCTTAGCCTGCGGTGCTAATCAAAAGGGAAGCAAGTCAGAGTCAGTCTACTCCCCCCTTCTCGCCTGTCTCTCTATTCTCTATTGCTGGTCTCCATTTCTTCGACCTTCAAACATGTTTCTTCTGCTCGTGCAGCTCCTTCTGGACTCCGTCGCCACTGGTGACTTGAGGAATATTTAACCCATTGCCACTTTTAAGGGAGAGTGGCAACAGATTTGCCACCCACGTGAGAGAAGTAGATGTGAGAGGGATTAATTGACCGTGGCTGAGAGTGGCAAATAGTTAAATGTCCCCTTGACTTGGTGAGCGGCAAGCAGCTACAGGCGGCAGGGGAAGATGCCCCACTCACCATGGCCGCAGAGCATGCGCGTACCGCGCCATGGCCTTGAGATCGATGGATGTTTCCTTGCCGCTGACGGGCCGAGGCAGCATCATATGGAGGGCTCAGCTGCAAGTACTACTTTCTGGAGGTGTGGCGTGGGGATGAGATGCCGCACAACTTTTTTTCACGACCGGGTGTGTGCCCGTTTTTCATTAAGAGGAAGAGAGTTTCAAGTGTACACAACAGACCACGAGGACGATGATCAAGGCGAGCAACCTCGATCAGCGCCATCAAGGAAACCTAACTTGCTACTGGATCATATCTTAGTGTTTAGCGATTACATGGCAAACGAGTTTTGCGACCAGAGCAAATGAAGAGCAGCCAGCGGCGCGAAGCCCGCCTGCGCCCAGTCTTCTCCTTCGCTGATAGCAGCCCTTACGACATCCTGCACCGATGAGGCTAGCCTTCCGAAGACTCTCCCGTTCCTCTCCTTCCAGACCGTCCAAGCGATCAGAAGTACGAGGGAGTCGAACAATGGTTTGGACGCTTGGTCGACGCGACCCCTATGTTGAGTCCACCATTGGCCGAGTTCATGGTCACGTCTGGCACCAGGGCTGTTAGTTGCAGTGGCTCCAGAAGCTTGAACCAAACTTGCCTGGAGAACATGCATCCAATGAACAGATGGCTTCTCGTCTCTGCCGCCTGATCGCATAGGGCGCATGTGTCATCGTCTTGCAGGCCGTGCCGTTTTCGCCGCTCGGAGGTCCATAGGCGTCGGTGGAGGGCCAACCAGAAGAAAAGCTTCATCCGTGGCGGAGCTTTTGTGTGCCAAAGCTCTCTGGCACCCAGGAATCTTGTTGACCCTACAAAGAAGGCTCGGTATGTCGAGAAGACCGAGTACCTTCCCATCGACGACCACTTCCAGACAAAGCGGTCCAGCTGCAGCGGCTGCAGCGTGGCCGAGCGCAAGAGATGCCGCACAACCATGCAAGTGGTATATATATGAACCTTGAGTAAAATGAAGAGACGCAACTTCTTGTATGCTTGGTTAGAACAATACACACTCCAATGGTTCTGAAGTATTTCAATCACTGCGGATGGGAGAGGAAGAGACAGGTGATGACAGTTTCTTAGACGTTAATGATATCAATCAATGGATTTGTTGGGCACGTGAAGAGGTAGGACTGGAGACGATCGGACATCGCGCATGCAGGATTAAGTAGATGGAAAAATTAGTGGCGTTATCACTGGAGTAGAACATGGGTGGCTGTGGATGATGTGGCTTAAGGATATGCTAGAGAAATAAGCTAGCGGAGTTTTGCTTTATAAGAGCAACTCCAAGAGGCATTGTATCCCACTCGGTATCAGCAAAATTGATAAAAAAGAGGCTCCAACAGACTCGCTAACAGCATCTCTAAAATACATGGCTGGCTATCCCCTTTTTTTCGGTCGGCAAATTAAGCCAGCGGGCTTCGCTAGCCATCTGTAGCTTCTGGCCGTTTCTCACACCCTCGTAGCCTCTCTTTTCCTTCCACCTGTACCTCCACTTCCGCTGATACATGAACAATTAAATTTTGCAGAGAAAAAAAAAATGACGGACCCAATCAAAATCAATTGAATTAGTGATGACGTGGTGCCTTAAAAAAATAAAAAGTCTGATTTAGCGAGTCTGTTGGGGACCATGTCCATTTTAAGAGTCTATATTATTTTACAGAGCCAGTTTAGAGAGCTAAATTTCCATTTACTCTTGGAGTTGCTCAGAGTACAGGATAGGAATGGATAGTGATGTCAAAGTTGAATTTCCACGGTGCAGCGGCAAAACTTCCGAACAGAGCTGCTGCAGTTTTCTTCAGAACGCTCATGGAGGGTCCAGCAGCTCCTGCTGGACTGCAAGTATGTGGCAGAGCATGGCCCAACTGGTTGTCTTGGGAAAAAAAAGGTCAGGCCCAACATTTTTTTTTGAAACGGGGTTCATTTTTTTTTGGGACAAGGTGTCAGGTCCAACTGAATGCTATCCGTGAGATGTCTTCTATGGGCTGTCCGTACGTTGGTTCACATGTAATCTTTGCATTCAGTGAGTCACAGATGCCATTTTGACTGACCTCTTCGACATAATTTTCAACGTTATTAGTACCTTTAAAGCCCAATGTCTGTGTGATTCCCAATCTGATACTACCTCGTCTCAAAAAGAATACAATTCTTGTTTCATTCTCGATCACTACCACACAAATCTGATAGGAGGCGGGCATTTTAGATTAATGGAGGCGGGCAGCGCAACCGCCTCCATTCAATGGCCTTGGAAAATCATGTGAACTGCCGAGGCGGTTGATATGCTCGCCTCGGTTAATCAATTAAAAAATAAAAAAATTCAACAAGCTTGTCGGTGAGGCCCATTGAGCCCATCCGTGTGTGGACCACCGCCGCCCGCCGGATTCGCGCATGTGCCACTGCCGCGCCACCGAAGCCTCGCGTCGCGCCAACCGAGGGAGGAAGGGAGCGCCGTCGTGGATCCAAGCCGAGGAAGGGAGCGCCGCGCCGCCATGGATCACGCAGATCTCGCCTCCGTGGATCTGACCTTGGATCTTGCCGCCGCGGATATAGCGGATCCAACCTTGGATCCCGCGGGGGGAGCGCCACGCCACCGTGGATCCCACGGATCCCGCCGCTCGGAGAGCCTTCACCCGTGCTCGCCACTCGGAGAGGTCCGCCGCCACCCTACGCTGCCCGGATCTGCCGACACCGCCCGACTCTGCCCTCTACCACAGGGATCCGGCCTCTGGCGAGAGAGAGAGAGCCACCGCCGCCACCGGCCACCACTGCCATCGACCGCTGCGAAGAGGGAGGGAGGGAGGGGAAGGCGCGCAGGCCTGCTGCGCGGGGGAGGAGGCGCATGCGGGGGAGGGGAGGCTCGCCGGCCTGCTGCGTGAGTGAGGGAGAGAGTGGAGGGAGGGAGAGAGCGCCGCGGAGAGAGGGGAGGAGCGCGCGGCGCGTCGAGAGGAGCGAGCGGCGCGTCGGGAGGACCGAGCTATGCGAGCTGAGGGAGTGAGGGGTTGGAAACCGTATCTCCCCAATTTATATGAGCCCGGTAGAGAGTGGATCGTGGGCTTTGGCCAGGCTCCAACATTTTAGGAGGCAGGCTTTATGACGTACCCGTCTTCAAAAATCGATTTATGGAGGAGGGTCCCTTAAGACGACCGTCTCCAAAAATAGACTATTTTTGAAGGCGGTCGTCTTAAGTTGCCCGCCTCCGTAAATCAAAGTGCCCGCCTCCCGTTAATCGTACGTATTAACCGAGACGGTTGGATTTTGTGACCGCCTTCATTAATAAAGGGCACCGTCTTGCAAAATCATTTGTATAGTAATGGATTAAAATGTTTGAAATTTAACACACCAAATAAACATATTACAAAGTTTGTGACAACTCTAATAATACCTATTTAGTATGATAAATATTAGTATTTTTTATAAAAAAATCTGATTAAACCTGATATATTTTAACAAAGTAAGCAAAAAAAATGTATTATTCTAGAATTGCATTTTTTTAGGACTGATGGAGTATCTCAAAGGCGAATCGTGGACCTCCCAGGTTGTCCAGTGGTTTACTAGTACTGGTACTCCCATCCTGAAAAAGAACAGGTAAGGATCAGAGTGTTCTCACTGTCCGAACCAAATGAGTTCCGTTCCATTGTACTAGTAAACCCTTCTCTTTCCCAACATATGGCCAAATCAGTCTAGTGATGGTCAAGGCATAAAACTAAAACTGGACTAGATCACATGACACGTGTCCAGCAGAAGTCCGGAAATTTGACAAGTTCGGGTGTTTCAACTTTCAAAGTCCGTTCCTTGTTGCAATGTCAAAGTTAGCTGGTGATGGGCATTTTTGTTTCGAGAATGAAGGTCCCTGGAATGTGTGTGTAGGACGGAAGCATTGGCTTCCCGATCACTGTCTTTCATGATCTTTGGTCGCTGCACTGCATCTGTAGATCATTTTTTTAAAAGGAAATGTTCGCCATATGTCATATGTCATATTCTGATTCTCCTGTTTGAATTGAGGTGCTGTTTGGTTATATAAATGTAACGTGAACGTAAAGGGAAGGTGTCCGCCGCAGGAATGGAAAGGGAATCGATGATTTCGTATCTTGTTTGGTTCCCCTTGATAACTGCACGGCTGGGAGTGCCACCTGCTGCCGGTCAAAATCGGGCGTAATCGGTCGTCTGAAGGACAAGACCGGTTACGCTGCTATCGGGTCCCTTGACGGTGAAGCAAACAAAATTATCGTGATCGGCATGCTGCAATATGAACTATGTACATTCAGTTTACATTTCACTGTGCATGCATTCAGCACTGGGTTTCTTTTCTTTGAGAGACTATAGCTAGCTTTGTCTTTTGTATTTGTGGATGGAATTCAGTTAACACACTTAATGTGAAAGATCAGTATGCATTCAGTTTACATTTCACCGTGCATGCGTTCAGTAATAAGATCAGTCTACTGTAGCCAGTAGGCTTATAGATAACAGTTTGCTATGATCTACAAATGTACTCCGCTGCCTTAAACTTCTTGTCCATATTTATCAGCTAGTCTATGTATCTTTCAGTTTCAGTTTATATGATAAAAAATTTGGATCTGACTCACTATTTATCTGTTTCTTCAGGTGAAAAGATGCCATCCAATGCATCAGAGGGGTCTGGAACTCATGAGAGTGAAGGTCATACATCTTTGACGCCACGTCGTATGTGGTCCAATGTTTGGGAGCATTTCGAAAAAGATTTGGCTCTTCATGACTAAAACTAAAGACCTCGCTGATGAAGGTACAAGGCCTTTTCTTTTAATAAATGTTCTATTTTTTGTTTCTAGTAATTGAAGAAAATTTCATTTGTTAGATCAAGATCAGTTTCTGTATTGTTTTCTTTCTTGGCAACTAAACAAAATTTCATTTTTCAGATCAAGATCTGAAACTTGAAGAGGGCAGTAGCAGTAGCAGGTATGTTGTGAAGCCACTTTTTCCTAAGGATGTTGTTGTTGCTGAAATTGTCTTATCTGCTGGATCTTTGAAATTGTCTAAACTACTGGATCTCTGAAATTGTTCCTTTAGGATTGAATGATGTTACCAAATGTAGCAGCATAGTTATTTTACTTTACTGATTATAGATATTGTGGTTAGCATTCAAATTAAAATATGGAAACCTATATTTTTCTGAGTCTTTTGCATGTAAGCATGGCTTTCTGCTGCAATATTACTTGGCGAGTTGAGTTCCAAAATATTGGATTCAAGATCACTTCGGTTCAGTAGTGTTGGAACAAAACACTGCATTCCTTTTCATGATCCTAACATTATTGTCTTCTGAGTAGTATTATCAGCTTCTTATGGTTATAATATTCTCAACTATCAACAAAAATATGGCCTCAGAGTACAGGATTGTAAAGTAAGTACTGCCTTCGGTCCTAAAGAGAAGTGTACTGCTTTTCGTTCACTTTGTTTGTTCTTTTTCTGGCACATTGTTTTTGTGGGGTCTTGTGAAATGTGAATCATGTCTGAAGCTACTGCTTCATTGAGTAACTAAAGGCACTTAGTCGGGTCTCATTTTCACGTACTGCTTCGTTGACTAATGTTACACTGTCTGATGGAAACTCTTCTTATAATGCAAACATTCGGTTGAATGATGGCAACTCTGAAAGAAGAAGTAACAAGGAAGCCTGTACTGGCAACGATTTGTGTCTATTGCTTGCATTAGTTTTCTAGTTCTGTTGTCAGTAGTTTTGGTGGAGATGTACTGCTACTAGTTGTGGAGATTATCTTGTAACGAAGTACTCCCTCCGTCTAAAAAAGAATGCAATTCTCGTTTTTCGATAAGTAAGCCATTTGAACTTTGACTAAATTTATATAAAAAAGTACAAACATTCATGATATAAAATAAGTATCATTAGATTAGTTATAGAATATATTTTCATAATAAATTTATTTAGAGACATAAATATTAATATTATTTACTATAAACTTGGTCAAACTTGTACTAGTTTGACTGGCACGCTTCCCATAATTACATTTTTTTGCGGATGGAGGGAGTAGCGGCTTATCTATTTTGTTCCTAGGAGTATGTGATGTTTTAAACCTTTTTTTTCCTAGATTATCTATATTCCATATAAAGAGCTGTTACTTCATCCTTGCTTACACTGACTTCTGAATATAGACAGTAGTTTGAGGTGAGCGAACAGCTGGTGGCCTGGTGGGTTGGGAAATGGATTTTAATTGGTTGAGCCAATAGGTCCAGCGTCTAGTTTGGTTTGGTGCGGGGTGACGGAAAGTTATGGTTGAAGCTGGTTTGGCTTCTGCAAATGAGTGAGTGGATTGGTGTGGGCTTATTAAAGAGCGCGGGCTTATTAAAGAGCGCGTGCATGTCTTGGTGCGGGTGTGGTGCGGATCCCAGCTCATTGTCAGGTTTTCTTAGGCCAGTCTCAGTGGAGAGTTTCATTTCGTTGTTTCCAAGACTGCCATGTCATATAGAATGAAATAAAACTCGGATGAAATACCCATTCTTAATAGAAAGTTTCACTCCATAGTTTCATAGACATTTAATTCTATGACTCATAGAGAGTTGGTAACTGTGCCAAGAGAGTTTCATCCCCATGAAACTCAATTCTTCTCTCTCTTCATTAAAACGTTGACATGTCATCAAAAATGCATATGTGGCAGGCTATTAAATGCAAATGAAACTCTAGTGAAACTTCCACTTAGACTGACCTTATATATGCCTGACATAGTGGCATATACTCCTTTATTTAAGAGAAACAGATGGATGAATCAAAAAGAGAAATAGATGGAACACAAATTAACTTCATTATTGGGGAACTGAAGGGAGCCTTATTATAAAAGTCATACACGATCGAACATAACTGTAGCGGCTTCCGTAAGGAGTATTTGGCTATTTGCACAATACCGCGCAAGTTTGGACCACACTTCACGGACGGGGAAAACGCTCAGAACTCAAAAGTCAGAACTCAGATGGAGATGCTGTTTGGAATGCCCTTGGCGGTGATGCCGGCGGCATCGCCCTTCTTGTCGGAGGTGCTGGGGTAGAGCAGCGTGTAGGGGAACTTGGCCGGCCCGTTGCGGTTCTTGAGCCGTGGGTCCGCGTTCAAGGTCATCACGCGGCTCTCGATCTCGGTAAGCCGCGTGCCGAACCGCCTGAACGCCTCCTGCGCCTTGGCGTCCGACGTCCACTCAGGCGTGTCGCGCTGGCCGAGGTACACCTCGTCGGAGGAGTGGCTCGACAGGATCTCCAGCAGCGAGATGCCGACGAGGGCCTGGAACTGGCTCGTGATGGTGCGCACGAACACCTTCTCCGGGTTTTTCCCCAGCTCCGCGTACTCGTCGCTGCCCGGCACCGGCATCGGCTTCCGGCTGACGGACGGACGGTTCGGGAGGTACCCGGCGTACGGGTACTGCCCGAAGTTGACGGCCGCGTGGAGCGCCGACGCGATCCAGATGATGGTGGTGCAGGCCTTGACGAGCTCCGCCACCGTCTGCATCTCGGGCCACCAGGCCGCGTCCTTGAGGTCGGCGTGCCCGACCTCGCGCGCCTCCTTCCACCACGCCTGCAGCTCCACATCCGCCTGCAGCACGCCGTCGTTGGGGTAGTAGATGCCCAGGTACTCCGTCACCCACTGCTCGATGGCGTGCCAGATGGCCAGCCCGTCCGACGCGTACGGGTAGTCCTCCACCAGCAGCCGCACCTTGTACGGGCTCGACGGGTCGGCAACCGCCATGCCTCTCTTGATTAGGTCGTCAGGGAGAGCCTGCTCGGTGAAGTTCCAGTTCTTGTAGATGACGGCGGACATCTCGAACGCGTACTGGCGCGGGAACACGGTGGTCTCGAAGATGCCGCCGGCGTTGACGAGCATCTGGCGCGCGTTGGAGTTGATGTTCATGGTGTCGCGGTAGTGCGGCAGCAGCAGCTTGTGCACGGGGTGCGTCACGCTGAATTGCCGGTTGGTCGCGATGACGAACGGCTCCATCACGGCGTGCGTGTTGAGCCAGTGGCTGATCAGCTGGTGCCAGCAGTAGTCGTTCACGTTGGCGTAGGCCTTGGCGAGGTGCCACACCCACGCCTCCGCGCCGGTGGTCGACGTGGGCGTGTACACGGTGCTCTTGGCGGTGGTCAGGACGTCCCGGAGCTCGGGCAGGCTCAGCTCGATGGCCACCGGCACCAGCGTGCCGTCGCCGCGCAGGAACAGCAGCGTCCTGGTGGCGTAGATGAAGTTGCCCTCCAGGCTGTTGATTCTGACCAGGAACGGCATGAAGTTGTCGTGGTGGTCCAGGATGTAGAGCCGGTTGCCGTCCAGCGCCTGCTGCACGGTGAGGCCCTCGAGCTTGTTCTCGAGGTGCGCCTCCGTGACGGTGCTCGTGTGGTCACCGTACTTGCTCGGGTCAAGACTACTTCTGGGAGGGAACTCCTGAAAACACGGCCGGGTAGAATTAATTAATTCATCCATAGTACTAGTCTCGAGTTCCAACGACTTCCAAGCCTGAGGATGGATCGTTCCCTCACCGTGAGACGCTTGACGATCATGGGGTTGACGCCGGCGAGAATCTCCCGTCCAAACTCCTCATCCGTCATCCAACCTGTCTTGTCCTCTGCATAGCCAGAATAATGGAGATGGAATTGGTAACAACTAAATTAAAGACAAGTTCCGCATCATTTGCACGCAGCGATGATCGACCTTTGATGATTTGCGGCATGGGGAGCTTGAGGAGGTAGTCGCCGCCGACGGGGAGGACATCCTTGACGAGCTCGAGCGGGAACTGCTTCCGCAGGTCCTCGAGGGCAGGTATCTTGGGCAGCTGGATCCCGCCCTCGTAGAGCTTCATGATGTCCTTGAAGGAGTCGAACTCGCCGGGCGACAGGTCGACGTAGGTGCGGATCGCCGGGATGACGGCGTTCACGAGCGCCTTGATCGCGTAGCCGTAGAAGTCCGACTTCTTGATGTGGCCGAAACGCTCGTCGCGCGGCACGTAGACGTCGCCGTCGACCAGCGTCAGCCTGCTCTCGCTGCTGGGGTCTGTATGTCGTCGTGGCCAAAGTTAAAATGGTTAAAATGGGGAAAACGGGAGGGATCGGGAACGCACCGGTTTTGGTGGGCTTCCGCCCGGTGCGGCAGCGGCGCGGGTAGGGGAGTTCCGTGGTGCCGGTGCCGCCGAGGACGGGGCGCGGGTTGCCGCTGTCAGGCAGTCCCAGGTCGTTGTAGACGTCGTAGCGGTAGACGCGGTCGTGCTCCTGGTACGGGCCCTGCTGGTCGTCGCCCCTCAGGTTCCGGAGCTCGTCGTCGCGGTATGGCTTCAGCGCCGCCGGCATCTGGCTGGGAAGGTACGTCTGTACGTGTAGACAAGAGAGAAGAACGTGTTCATGTCAAGACACTCTGCTCCTTGGTTTGCTAGTGATTAGTGAACAATGTCAAGAGAAGAACGCGTTCAGAAAAATGTACTGACGTCGTTGGCGAAGAAGACGCGGTTGTAACGGTACTTGGACTGCGGGTAGATCCATGAGTTGGCGACGAAGACGATGGTGCCGTGGCCGGGGACGTTGTCGATGGTGATGGTCTTGAGGAAGAACTCGGACGCGTGGTTGTTCTTGACGATGATGGCGCCTGGAATGCCCTGCTTCTCCACCTCCCAGTCGAAGGTGACGCGGAACTGGTTGTCGCCGGACAGAAGCGGCGGCGGGTTCAGCAGCCACTGCTCCAGGCTCGCCTCCGCGCCCACCTTCCCGCGGTTGCCATTGTCTGCACGCACGCGCCGGTCAACGTCAGCGTCAGTACCAGAGATTCAGAGGCACAGACTTCCAACGTGTAAAATGTACTCCTACTATGTTACAAAGTATTATCGGATCCTAAGAAGCTGTCGATTGATGGTTTCTGCGGCTGATAAACCGGCTGAAGCTGATTTGCTGTGAGAGAAAAACATGGCTGATAAGTTTTCTTACCATGTCGTTTTCGACACTGTATTTGAAAACGAGAGTTTTTTTTTCTTCACTTCTTTACTGATGCATGTAAGAGAACTGAGAGGGAGAGAAGGAAGTCCGGCAGGGAGGGAGGGTGCTCTGCTCACTCGGGTCGACGACGGTGGAGCTGATGAGCTGGCAGGTGACGCCGCGGCCGAGGAACTCGCCGACGCCGTCGATGATGGAGCCGGCGATGCTGGTGACGTCCAAGCCGAGCACGGTCTTGCGCACGAGCACCACGTTGCCCTTGAGGTGCGCATTCTTGTTGCTGCCCGTGATGTCGCCGATGATGGGGATCTTTCCGATGTTTCCGAACATCTTCGGTTCTACTACCGGCAGAACTAACTGCAATTACTGCTAGTTCCTGCTGGGAGTGGCTAGCTGTGGCCTTGTGGGTATTTGCTAGCTGTGCGAGTGAGTGAGTGATCGCTGAGCGAGCAGGCCAGCTATTTATAGAGCGGGAGATAGAGCTGGTGGCTCATGAAGAGGCATATAAGCCGTTGAGCATTATTTAGAAACAAAACAACGTGTATCACGTCACCGTGTTTGAACTACTCCCTCGGTAACCATACTTTCATCAGAGAAAAGTTACGTTTTTGTAAAGTTTGACCAACAACCAGTAAAATTATTCAAGTTTTGGACTTATATATAACTTGTATCAAAAGATCTATGTTCTAATGCCTCTAAAGTAGCATTGATGTTTTTAGCAGTTGACGATAAGAGAAATTAAGGGTCGAAATATATATGTTATTTCACTTTTGTCTAGTAAAAACACAGCGGATGTTGGTGAAACTTGTAAGACTCCCCACACAAATAGCACAGGTAGCTTTTTTTTGGGAATAAATAGCACAGGTAGCCAGTTTCTTTCCATTACAATATTCAGATTTTTCTTACTTGGAAATATTTTCATTAGTTTGATTGTATCATTTCTTTGTCTATGCACCTTGTTGCATCTATCGGCATGAACTCTATAGAGCTATCATCAATAAATACCCTGGCTTAAACCTATTATCGTCTCTCTCTCTCTCTCTCTCTCTCTCTTCTATTTCTTCCCACTCCAGTCGCATGGCTATACAATTTCTATCAAAGCCAAATTAAGGTACTTGATGGAAACCATGGCTTAGTCTCTAGGAAATTGTTAAATTTCTTGGCCCTCTTCTAAATTTAAATTTTGACTGTCTTGTACGTTTTCTTATGGAGTCGTGGTTACGTTTTTGTCGTAAAACATAGCCAAATCTATCGCAATGCAACGTATGTCTGTTGGAGCCACTACTGCCTCAAGTAGTTGCTGACCAACCCTTTCATTGCGCCTACATCCATCCATGCCTTAATTCTTCCAAAAAAGCACATCACTGTCGTCAGAAATGATATGGCCATATTTGTTTTCACTTATGACAACTTCTTGAGAACAAAAATAAAAGCTAAACGATGTCACAAGCTTCTCATGCACACCTGTGGGGGAGTCAATGGACAAATTCCACGTAAAATATCAAAGGTTGACATGCTTTTCATGATTCAGTCATAATACTAGTCGTTTAAACCTATATCTCTCCAAGGTGACTGCCATGGAAGTTATCAGATTTAAACTATGATGGTTGGAATCAACACATTTTGTTTGGTTGTTTTTTATTTTTATGAACGCCAATGCAGACGTAAAACTTTCCAGTTAGAAAGACGTGGAAAGAGCGACTCGACGAGTAGACATGTTGAGATGGCAAGGCGTAGAACATCGGATGTGGCGGAAGGTGATGGGGGAGTGACATGGGGATTTAAAATGCTTCAAAAAAATCATGGGCGTACCAAGAAATTAGCGTGCGACTTGGATAGCTCACATGCATACATGCAGTCCTTCCCATAGATGATCTTTGTAGTTTTCATATCTTTTTTTATAACCGTGACGAAAAAATCCAGTTTTAACTAATTGAAATGTAAACTACTATCTCTTTCCACACTGCATAAATAGCACATATAGACTCCTTATTTTTGTTACAACATTTAGATCTTTTACTTGAAAATAATTTGTTTTAGATCATTGTGTTTCTTTGTCTATTTGTATTGCTTCTATCATGTATCCCCTATTGTATCCATCGCATATGTCATCGTCAATCAATTTTTTTTGGCATCTTATAAATCTATAAACTTTTTTGTCGTTTTAGACAACGCTAGGTTGGACGCGCTCATGTCTGCTACAAACACTCCTGCCGGCGTGCGCAGATGATAACCTCCACCCACCGGCGTGAGAAGATAGCCAGTTCGTGTTCCACGAGTACGCGGCTACACGCTGCCGCGCGCTGCATGGGCTGGAACAGTAGCCCACACTGATCAATCAATGATTAAGCAAGTGGCTCGGGCAAATAATATGGATAAATTACTCCATCCGTACTCGAATAAATCCATATTTGCCTTAGATCAAAATATTTTAAGTTTAATTAAACTTATATAAAAGATGCTAGGACTTATGATACCAAATCACCATAAAATACATTCTTGGTAATATGCTTATTTTGTGCCATAAATATTTGTGCTCGTTTCTATAATTTAGTCAAACATAAAAAACCTAGCTTAAGACAACTCTAGAAACTGATTTATTTAGAGACAGAGACAGTAGCTTTATCGGTCTTGTTGACCCTAAATCTGGTCACACCTAGCAAGGGCAAGATCGTTCAAGGCACATACGACCGATAAACGTGGCGGAGGTAGGTCTAAGCAAGGCCGTCCAAGGGTCAGTGAGTCCAATTTGATGCTCATTCTTCGCCCAAAATACATACAAATGCCTCCCGTAAAGATTCTTCGGACGCACAACGGAAGTGTTCTAGCATCAGCAATGCCAACTAAAATACTGGAAAAACTCATTGAAAGAAGTGTCGGACAGCAAGAGGGTAGAAAAGTTAGAGTTTAGAGATAAAAGTAAAGTTCTATGCCAACTAAAACGCAGACAAATCTCATTGAAAGAAGTGCTGGACAGAAAAGGGTCGAAAAGCTAGAGTTTAGAGATAAGAAGTAAAGGTTGATTGATTTTGATTGATTGGATAGATGGATCTATCAATCAATGGTGATCCTATCATATAAATAGAGAAGTGTGGTTTTATACCAATAGAAAACTTATTTGACACACAATTTACAAGTTCTTCCATGAGAATGTAAGAGTTTCTAAAGGAAAAAACATGATTTGGGTCTCGAACTCCCAAAATCGGCTCAAAACGGTTCCAAAGCTGGCCTCGACCGATTTAGGCCTAGCGTGGCCTCCGCTGAAGCCAGCTTGGGCCAAATTTTGCTCTTGCCCATCACATTTAGCCCAAACCGGCCTAAGCCAATTTTTCCATGATCTTTGCAAAATTTTCCCAACAAGTCAAATTTGATCCTTTTTGTTTACACACAATTTCACGGTCCATCTTTGACTCTCCGGTCATATTTTGTCCAAGAACAATTCTAACATTTTTTTCAACTAGTTTTGTTTCCAGGGCTGTACATTGTGGATATTATGTTGTGATTACATAAGTGTCACTGGGCAGCACTCAAGACACCCAGAAAAGGTAAGTAACAAGGTCATCATGCCACCATATAATAAGTTGGCATCACAAGCGTGTTATTGTTTGAAACCATCATTTTAAAATATGTTTTCTTGCAGTGGCATAATGACCCGGATCTTAACGGTAAGAAACTAGATGATTACAGTCTCTTGGAGATCCTCAGGGATATCAGTAAGTTTATCCTCGATGAAGTTATTATATACAAGGGCAACAATTACCACGATCCATCGTCCGCGATAGGGCGTCAACTTGAATGCTCAAGGCTTCGCGACTAGCACGGTATAAATTTAGGTTGCTGAAGACAATGGCTTATGATATAACATTATTACTATATATTGATGTGATGTTTGCTTCGGATTAGAATATACGAACGTATGTATATATGTATATACCTTGATTGCAATGTGCATATGTGTATAATGTTGTAGACTTCTTAAATTATATTGTTGCATTTGAATACACACGCATACACACATTATATGTGTATTCAAAATCTAAAATATCAATTCCTAATTTTGGTAGAAAAATATTTCTATAGGCGGCTGAGAAATCTAGACGCTCTGCACTGGAAATTGGTTTTCAAAGATGGCAAGGATTCCTAACCGTATTCGATAATGATATGGCTCGGGCGTCCGTCCCATGACTTTCCGTCCGGACGTGGCTCATTCTCATCCACTTGCCCGCCTCGCTCGCGTGACTTCCCGTCCGGACCTCGTGGCTCATCCTCATCCACTCACCCGCGCCGCTTGCGCCGCTCTGTGCTGTGCGCCCCACTCGCGGTTGCAGGACGGACTATGCCTGGTTGCTCGCCGGTGCCACCCCCGCTCGAGCTGCTCGCCGGCGCCACTCCGCCCGTACTCGCGCCTACCGTCGTGGATGCGCTCCATCCACCTGCCGCGCCCACTGCCGAGGTCTGTGCCGCCAACAGCACCGGCAACCTCCGCGCACTCCGTGGCATCGAGCTCCACGCTGGTGTCGCGCTCCACAATGACGAGCTCCATTCGTCCGAGCAGCAAGGTGACATTGCACTTGCGTTAAAAGCGCATGTTGCAAGCATATGTTTCAAGTGTTTTATATGTCTCAGAGGTATGTGTAACACCCCGGGTGTTATAGTGCTAATTAATCTGCCATGTCATCATAATGCATCGCAAAAGCATCCATGATTAGGTCAACCTTGTTATGCATCACCTAAAACAAGTTTACTTATCTAGATTGGATGTGCTTCTCAGTGGTGTGCTCCGAACCCAAAAACCCTAATTTCGAATGCCACCGCAAATACTTAGTCCGTGCCCTACGTAATTTGAGGTGTGTGACTGTGTTGCACACTAGTGCCAAGTGTAGGGTATGAGCTCAAGTACAACACTAAAATGAAACTCCAAGTTTGAGTTTGAGTTGGAGTCCAAAAACTTGTCACGAGTTTTCCGATTCAAATTTAAATTCAAATTTGGAAAAAATGTAAAAGAATTTCAAAAGCCAAATTGGTCAACCAAGAGTGGCATTTGGTCAACCATGCCATGTTGGTCCAAATGATGCCCTTGGGTGAGGCTTTGATCACTAAGTAATCACTAATCAAAGTAGCAACAAATTCCAATTAAAAATTCCTCCGAAAACCCTAAATTTCAAAACCTTGTTTTACCCCTTTTGAAATAATTCAAAATCTAAGCAAAATTTGGGAAAAAGTTCGAAACCAAGTTTGTAGAACTTTTCAAGGGCTACAACTTTGGTGTTTTTAGTTTTCAAAGTTTTAGTGTAAAATGTGGAGCAATTTTGAAAATAAACAAATTTCAGATTTAACTCATTTTTGTCCCCAAACTAAGATTTCAAAATGGAGGCAGAATTTGAAAATTTTTTGAACAGCAAAGTTGTAGGTATTGTTAATATGTACAACTTTGGTGTTTGGAGATTTTGAAGTTTCAATATAAAATCCAAAGTAATTTCTAAATTACCAAATCCCAAAAATGTGTCTGCTTTTGAATTTAAACTCAAATTTCAAAATCCAGTTAGAATTTGAAAAAGTGTTCAATACAAAAATTGTAGAGCTTGAAATTCTGAAGATTTCATATATTGGAAGTTTTTCAAGTTTCCACATGAATTTGAGAGTAATTTGAGAAAACAGTTTGAAAATTCAAATTTTGGGGGGGACAGCTACAGTAGCCGGCCAATCACCGCCGACCACCGCGCGGTATGGGCGCCGGCGAGACGCCGGACGGCTTCGGCCAGCTTCCAGGAGCGCCCTCGACCGCCAGCGCGACGTGAGCATTCCCGTGCTGTAGCCGCGACCGCTGCCTACATATATGACCGGATCACCGTGGGCGTTTTTCTTCTTCCCTGTTTTCGCCACCGCCGCCACCGCAGCTCCGCCGCTCGCCGCTGCCGCTGCCAAGCCGTCTCCGGCCACGCCAACCACACCAATAGCGCCGCCTCATCCTCACGCACCTCGTGAACCACCCGAGCGAGCTTAACTCCGCCTGGATCGCCGCAGCCACCGCTTCCCGTGCTCAACTCCGGCGACCGAGCCGCTTCACGTGGCCAGCACCCTCCGCCGCCTCCCAGTGCCTCCGTGTGGCTTCGCTGCGACCGCTGTAAGCTCCTGATGCTCCCCGTGCTCTCGCTTTAGTCGCTACCGCGTTGCATCGCCGGGACGCCGGTCACCGTCGCAGCCGGTCCGCCATGGCCGTCGGGAAGGGCTCCCCGGAGCTGTAGCGTAGCCGTTATGGGTTAAAACGGGTTCGTGGTGAGTCGTAGGTGCTGTAGAGTCGCTCGGTTGGGTGACCGACGCGAGGCTCGCCGGCCGGCCACTGCGCGAGCATGGTTGAGCGCATGGGAGAGAGCGAGAAGGAGGAGGAAGGTGATGACATGTGGGGCAGGGCTGTCAGTGAGAGAGAACGGGAGAGCGAGCGCGCGCGGGCGAGCGAGCGGGCTGGGCCACGTTGCTGGGCCGAGCGCGGGCGAGTGCGGGCGTGAGCGCGCGGGCGCGCGTGAGCGGGCCGCTCAGTGGGCCGAGCCAGAGGAAGAGAAGGGGAATCGGCCCGGTTCGGTTTTTGTTTTTCTTTTTCAAAATTTTGAATAGTGCTGTTATTTGTTTATTTCACTAAAAATTGTGTAGAGCTCCAAAATTCATGAAAATTTTTGTGTGAGTCTCTCAATATGTAAACTATCTAGGAAAAATTTTAAATCATGAAATTGAGTACTTTGTGCAGTAGAATTAATTAGTTCCAATAAAGATTAAATGCAACTTCCATGAATTTTAATAATTAATTTATTAATCCAAAAATTATGAAATTTATTGTGACACTATTTTAAATCATTCTTAATCCATAGAAAAAGTTTGAGCTTGTTTAGATAAAGTTTGATCAACTATTAATTATGCCCTAATTAATTAAATAGTATATAAATGTTAATTTGATAACTTTAAGTGTTGTGTGCCCTTTTGATTGAGTGATGTTCTTAGGTCACTACTCTTTGGTGATCTTTGGCACTTAATTCCATGTTTGAGCTCGTTAGTAACTTACTTAGTGATAGAAAGTTGGTATCGCTGGAGTTGTCACTACTAGTTAGTAGGTTTTCTGTTTTGCGACTGTATCGTGAAGGGAAGTTGTACCCCAGTTGTAACTCGTGGTATGTTATCATCAAGCATCATATTTATCATCGAGCATCATGTTAAAGCATGTTATGTACTCGTGTAGTTTCTGCTTTCGAAGAAGTCGAAGTCGCCGAGCAAGCTTCCGGAGAAGAGCTATCGTCGGTGGGTTCCGGACCAGACGTTGGAGTCCTCGAGTCTGAGTCAGTCGTCGGGTCAGAGCAAGGCAAGCCCCGGTGCATTTAAACCCTACCTTGAGTTTTACAAATCTTTATTTATTATTATGGTTTACTGCATTAAGTAATTAGGAGTTGAGTGATAACCTAATTGCTGCATTATCATCCTTAATTATTGCGATATCAACCTTGATACCTGTTTTACTGAAAATGCGTAGTATGCTTTGCTATGCTCAGAAGTTAAGCTTTTAAATGAAATGTTTATTCGGCCATGACAGCATACTTAATGAATATTGAAAGATGAGAATGAACTTAAAAGATCGGGCGGATGGTTTGGCCACTACTAACATGCATTGGGAAAGGAGTCTCAATGTAGTGTTTCCATCTTGTCGGTTAAGGATCGTTCGTTGTAAGCCTGCTTGTGTTTCGAGACTTTGCAACTAGCCTCATACCTTGGGTAAGCCCAAAATGTTGGTGATTCCATTTCGAGAACGTCTAACCTCGCACTGGGAGTGGAGAGATGGCGAGAGTAGCGTGTACCCTCGGGGCTAGAATCGGGCCGGGTTCGAGGAGTACTGTACTCTCGGGTGGCGATGGACACGTTCTGGTTTTGGGAGATCTAAATGAGGGTTGATATATGAAAGATTCGGTTCTATATATGTCATGAGGTTAGAGATCCCCAGCTGGGTATAATCGGTTCGAATCGTCGTTGCTCCTCGGTTATGGAGACTTGATCACATGACTTGCATCGTAGTTAAGAACTGGAATCGAAAGAAAGAATGTGAAGTGTTTTGATGATAATTACTTTGATCTAGATTAGGATCACATAGAATTGGTTAATGAACCATCAATGGTAAAAGTAAAATATTGAAGATAAGGACTTACTTTAGTAAGCTTTTCTGCAAAAGAAAATTTGATTCTGGATTACCCGTACCTTGATTCCTTAAAGCTAGCATGCCCTTGGAGTCTTTGTCTTAGTCGGGTAAGTCTTGTTGAGTACTCTCGTACTCAGGGTTTGTTGAACCCCTTGTTGCAGGTGCGGTTCATGAACAAGTCTGCTTTGAGCCTTGTTGCATGACCGTTGTGGCTGAAGAAAGTGACGACGAGTAGACTGTGTGGCCTTTGGGCAAGGCATCTCGCTTGTGTGATGTAATAAAGTTACTATCGATACTTCTCTACTACTGGTTTGTAATAATGTTACATAAAGTTTGAAGTTTGAAAACTGGTTTGTAACCCTAAGTTATTGTAAGACTTCCGCTACTTTACTCTGTTGAATATTTTGAACAAACTGTTGTAATATTGCAATACTCCTGTGATTGGATCCTGTTCGGAAGAAAGCAGGCCTTTTAAGTTATGAGGAACATAAGTACGACTGTCAGAGGTCATTATGACGATGACGGGTACTTGTGGGCCATCATAATTAGGAGGTTCTGTGACAGTATGTTGCAAGGGTTTCGTATGGATGTTGTAAACGTAGATCGGGATGTTGCATATGTTGCAATAGTTGTACACATATGCTGCAAACGTCTGTTCCCAATGTTTCATCTGTTTTTTCAGATATATGTTGCAAGTGTGTTTATCTGAATGGTGCATATGTTTTACACATATGTTGCAAGCGTTTTTATCTGGATGTTGTGTATGTGTTGCAATTGTTTTCACGTATTTTTTCAGGTATTTTTGCAAGTGTTTCAAACACTTGTTTTAATTATTTCATCTGTCTTCAGATGCATTTTTCAAGTGTTGTATCTGGATATTTCAAAAGCAGATCAGGTGTTGCGTCTCCCTCCACATTTTCTATTGCCTCACCTTGGTATCTTCTCCTCGCTTTCTGCTGTCTTGCATCATTCTCAGACTGCAGAGGGGGTGCAACGAGGGCCGGCGAAGGGGGTGCACCAGGGCCAGCAGACGGGACGCGCCGGGGGATTATAGCACGGACGCGAGCGCATGCTGTCCCCTTCCGTTACGCGAGCAGGTAGCACTTTGCTCTCCTTTAATTTTCTATTTTAGGCGGGATTCTGAGATGGTTCCGTTGGTGGACCACAACGCTAGCCCACGGTTTGGTTGGCTAGGGACTGGAAGATGCGTCCGGACACGCTGTGGGCGCCGGATGTCAGGGCGCTAGTGCCCCTGAACCGTATTTGAAAAACGGATTTATAGAGGTGGCTATAAGAAAATATATCCGTAGACCTCAAAAAAATCAATTTCTAGGAGCAGCCGCTTCTAAAAATTATTATACTATAGTAGTGCATGACTCCCGCTAAGAATGGTAAAATTTGCAAATGGCTTTGCATGATATAAGAGACGAGTGAACAGTAAGAAGTAAGGATGCGTGATGATTAGCGTCCAAAATTGAACTCGTGGAAGTGAGCCAAATAAAGTAATAGGGAAGGTTAGATTAGCTTGCATGGCATGTCTTGTCCCACCTGCTGCTGCTTTAAAAATATGAGGTCGTCATGATGAAGATAAGATTCGCGCATCATTATATTATCATTATATTTTACTACCCAGAGATCGTCAAATAGTAACGAGTATACTACGTATAGTAGCTTGTTTGAAGAGATATATCATTGTTGTCAGGCGGAAATAATTAACGACCTAGTGGGTCTTGATTACGTGCTTTGATAACCACAGACAAATAACAACCGATCAGAGCTAGCACATGCACATGGGATCCATCATAGATTGACGTGTTCGGTTATTTTTTTTTCTAATCCTGTCTTCATATATGATCGATATATGTAAACATATTGAGAGTTGGCCCGGAGCAGTTGACTGCAGGAAAAAATGAACTGCAAATTGCATTGCCCTAGCGTCGACCTTTGATTATCTGTTGCACACTAGCACAGAAGGTGAGGAGCTATGGGAACTGGACGTGCTTGTTTCCATTTTTGCATGCGACGCACGAGTTGTGTGTTGGGAAGTACGCCAATGTCCTTATCTCAATTTGCCGGACACGTTCGCTAGGGCGGGGTTGCTGCCACTGCCATGCCGCGGCAAGATCCACGTTCCCGCGTATAGTATAGTATAGTATACTACTACGATTGTTCGAAATGTATCCACAGAGAGAGACATGATGGGTGCTTGGTCCCTATCTGCTGGATCGAGCTCCAGTCCCTTCCGGATGCTCTGTACTAGCTCGGCAACGCAACGCGCGGCGGGCCACGTGGAACGTGAACGGTAACCAAGAACAGAAAAAGTGACCGAGCAGCGGAAAAGTGCTAAACAGTAGAAGCGCGGAACAAACAGCGTTGTACAGTAGATTCTCCAAAAAAACAGCATTGTACAGTATCAGCACAGTGCTGCCATTTACCAACGTGTGAACAGTGCAATGAGCCGTGCTGAACAGTGCTTGGTGCGCAGAGAGAGCACGGATTTATTCGTGCATGAGGGTTAATCTTATTTTAATTAGCAAGAGCCGTGCTGAACAGCATGAGCTCAAATTTAACTTCGTACCGGGTGTGAACACGTGGTCTAGTTTTTGTATAAAAACCGAGTAGTAACACGTGGACATGTGGAGGTCTGAGTTGAGAATGACTCGTATCGAACGTAAATGCGTGAGCAGGAACCAAGACTCCTGGTAGACGATGACGTCTAAACCTTCTTGAGTGGCGTGAGCGTATTCAACATTGCTTTTCAGACATATAACAGTGTTTTTATCTCACAATATTTTAACATAAGCATTAGTATAAACCAAAACCTATTCAAGTCATGCAAAAAAAATCTTAATATGCTACTGTAGTCTCGATCAGTTATTTGAGCACAGTTTTGACGATTTTTTAATGAAAATGAAACCCAACCCATTAAGCCTTAGATCCTATAAAGAGCTAGTGCATTTTATAATTCTAATATTGCTATGACATTAACTATCAAAGGCTTAGAAATTATTACATTAATTAAGAAAAAATAATGTACTTCATTAGCTTTTACGACGATCTAGTAGCTACGTATAAATTGGTTAAGTATCTCTCTACCCTGTAGTGTACCATGCCAGTACGTGTTTATATATCTACTAGGAAAGACCCCATGCATGGCATGTGCAAAGAAGTTATTCGCTCTTATTAATTACGAAAAATAATTTAGAACATAGGTCTCCTGATTAACAGATACTGTACGTGCTTTTTTTTTTTTCTCCTGATTAACAGATGCGTGTATTTTTTGAATGGACGTATTATTCTTATCTACTTTGCACAGACGTGTGAAGCCACCAACTGTCGCGAATCACGACATTATTTGTTCTTGTTTTTTGAAAGATCACACCGTATATGCAATATACTGATATAAGTGGAATCCTGGAAGGGATTTGGAGGGATGGATTTTTTTTTTTGGAACAGATAAGTGAGATGGACACGTCACATCATGCGTGGTGGTCCAACAACCGACGTGTATCACGCCATATATATATATATATATATATATATATATATATATATATATATATATATATATATATATATATATATATATATATATATATATATATATATAATATTACTATATGGTACCTAGGTACTGAATAACTATTTAGAACCCATGCCTCCTTCCTGGCTCCCAGGCCCACTGCTCCAAGTGGACAAGCTCTAGGCCCGGCCCAGCCTCGCAGGACCAGGACCGCCTGCCCGAGCTCCGAGCGGCATCACCGCCCGCCCCCACCCCCACGATCTCACCCCATCCCACCCCGACGCCACTTGGGGACCCCGCCAGTTGCCCAGTTTTCTTCCGATCCAGCGCTGGCCCTCACCCTGTCCTGCAGCTGCAGCCCTACGGTTCCCACCCAGCAGCACCGTCAGCCGTGCTTGCCGAAGCCCCCGCGAGCACCAACGGTGACACCGCGAGCCGCACGGGGTGGGCGACGGGGGCAGTTGCGGATCTTTGGATGCAAGCTTCCCCGATGTCGCCGCCCCCACCTCGCCCTGCAGCGAGTCGCATCGGCGCCACCGCCTGCCCCCGCCCCCACACCCACCCTTACCCCCTGCAGCCTGCCGCATCAGACAGAAAGGACTTGCAAGCCCACCTTGCCTCGCCGCCCCCGCGAGCTCACCCGGCTCCGTCGCGCTCCCTTCACCCATTAGCTCTCCGCCGCCACGGGACACGACCGAGAAGTCCGAGGTGAAGGTGGGCAGTCTTACTCGGTCGGTAGCGGCGCCGGTGACTGATGCTTTCCAGCGTTGATGGAGGCATCTGGTCCGTCAGGTATCCCTATACCATCCTTCAGTTTTGGAAGCTTAACATTCTGTTGTGTTCGTCCTAATAAGGAATTTTATGTTCAACATTAGGTTCCCATTTGATTTTAGGTTTGATCTGTATGTCTTGTGTGGTTTTATTTGACCAGCTGATGGTACGCTGGGAATTAAATTGTTTTTTTTTGTGTTCTGCATCAAAGTCCAATTATTGTAACGGATGACTCCATCAGCTTCTTTTTGCATAAGGAGTTGCTGATAGGCCGGATCCCATGGACACCAGTGTTGGTGGGGTGGTGCTCACCATGCTGCTATTGCTTGCCAAGGATATGGTGGTGCAGCTGGCAAGGACCGGTCTCTAGGTGAACGTCGGCAGCCATTTCTCGTTTAGGCACGGTGCAGCCCTCCCCCGTCCTCCCTGTCACCATGGCGGACAGCGTGTAGGTAAACAAGGGTGTCAGCTTCCCAGTAAGCAAGGAACCAATCTGCTCACTTTGCTCATGGAAAAGAATTAGGATTCCTCTTATTTAGGAATAGTCATTGAAAGCTCCCCTGGTCAGGCAACGTCACACTCGGAACCAAGCAGGCCCTTTGTCTCCTCTGGTCTTGAACTCCAACCCTCAGGTAATAGGGTTTGGAATTCAGAGTAGACACCAACTGTAGCCTGGTAGCCTGTCTTTTAATCGTGGAACATTACATCACTCAAATTGTGCATTGTTTAACTCAGTGCTCTCATGATTTGAGTTTGGAAGTTGAGCCGGGTCATCACTGCTTGTTGTGGAGAACTTATTTGTTATCGATTCATGAAAAAAAGGGTGTGATTTCAATTTTTTTTTGTGCAAAATAATATTTGTGGTCAGTCTAGGTCATCTACAGATAACTAAGGATTTTATGGTTCATCCATTTCATTTTTTTGGTAGCTAAGATTTTGCATCTACATATGTAATTATTTGTGTTTCAGAAACTAAATTGATGATAGCTTGTAAGTATATAATTAAGTTTACTATTCACTCATAATATAATATTATAATATGCTGGCTTTTAGATTATGAACCCACGACATTTTCATGCATTGCTTCTGTTTGTCTATTGTCGTTTCATTGGCTGTTAGATTATGAATCAATGACATGCCACATTTTAGATTGTGGTGTTGATGCAGCAGGTGTCGGCAGATGAAAGAGCGGACTCCCGAGGTGGATGGCGGAAAGGAGATGCGAGCCGGTGACTGCTATCATGGTTACCTCATGCAGCTTTTTGACATGCCATGACCTAAAATTGGGGACTTGTAATAATGCAGCACAATTATCTATGTTCTGATAGTTTGTGAGGCTGCAATGTTGTGCCACTGGAGTTTTGGCTTGTAAACTGGCATCTCCAACACATGGTTCAAACCCACATTTGCTTTCAATATAAGCACAACATTTCCAGAACATGAAATAGTTCCTGATTCGATCTTTAATTAAATTTTGTTATTTAAAATCAGTGTAGTCTGTTTTGTACTAGTCCTGGACACCTCCAGAAATGGGAACTGTAAGCATAGGATTGCAATATTCATGTTTGCAAAACCTTCTCCATGCTCCTCTCAAGCTCATGTAGTTTTTACTGATTATAGGGGAACTTTTTTTTTCTTTTCTTAGCTATCCATTTAAGTTGACAGTCTCAAGAATGTTAGTCCTGGTTCAGTTCAGATCTTACTAGATAGGAACAGAAGTTGATATTGTATTTTTTTGTAACTCCTTGTCATTTTTCTTAGATTATATATCATATTGCTTTGATACTTCTGCTTGTGAGTACAGGTTTTAACTAAAGCTGTTGTTAACTAGTTTTTTTTCCCAATGGCTTGTTTGATCATGCAATCCACAGCTGATAATACAATGCATATATCATGCCCTGCATGTGGTGGAAAATAGTTATCTGCCTCAATGACAATTTAGCTTCCTTCATGCTGGCATCATTAATCTGGAGTGTTTGCATGGTTATTTTTTTAAATCATAATGCCATTATTTGGGACAAGGAAACTATATGATAGGCTCCAAAAAAAATTATGTTTTTCTGTGCACACATAGGTGCTAGCTGTCACCATTTACACAGTATGATAAACTGCCATTTTTCTTGGATCACATTGAACATACCAATATTTTGAAGATAGCTAAGATTTACATGTACATTTTACATTGTTTGCCACTAGGAACCTAACTTGATGCCAGATTACATCGAGTTCATGTTGTTGTGTCCACACATGGTATTATTTTTTATCAAGCTCCATTGGATGCAAATTTCCCTGGTTTTCTTGCCTAATTCCAGGAGTCGGGGTGCTTGTTCCCAACAATATGGCGAGATCCACATTGGTCCCTAACTCTTTTTTGCTTTTTGAACTAGAAGGGTCATGCTTTAGTTAAAAGGCTTTGCATGCGTGGATGTTCTAGTTCTGGGCATATATGGATTCTTTTTCTTCTCTTTCTAATTTCGTTCATGTGACCTAGTTCTTTTAGCTAATATACAATCTACATCAGTAGATGTGTATCGTTTACAAAATTAAAGATATTGATTTACTGCTGTTCAGCTTGTAATGATCGTTCTTTCTTTTTTGAATATGTACTCATCATTTGTAAATTTGTCAGTGATCACCATGTTGTTCTGAAAGTCCACTAAATAATAAAGTGGTTTAAGACCAAAATCACTTTGATAAGGCTGACCTGTGTCATTTGGGGAGATGTGTTCGAACACTCCTATTATACTCGGTTAAGGTCTTCAGACAAAGATTATTCACTCCTTGCACATTAGATGTATTTTAGATATGTTATATGAAATAGGACATGCTATAGCAAACAGTTCAGCCAAATTTCATCAAGTTAGAGAAGCTGGCAATAAACTATATTAAAATTAGTGTTTCCTTCTCTCTTTGATGTCTTTTCCTTCTTTTGTTAACTGTAGGGCGTGACTGTGGGGGGGAACAGGTGTCTGCACGGTGTGCTTCAGGCTGACTACCTTCAGGTGCAAGTTGTGCAGGGTCCTCAATTACTGGTGAGCAGGCTGAATCCCTCCTCCTAATTCCATCTCCATTTTGTTCAATTTCATCCTGTGATTTGGGAATTATGTGGATATGTTTTGTTATTTGTACAATTTAGAGTGGGGTTGTACTGCATTCTATAGAAGTAGCAGCTTGATTCAGCTTCACTTGCCAGGACTCTTTATTGTGATATCGAACTCATCGTATCATCAGATTTAGATGCTTTCTATTTATATTTTCTACACCTAGCATTTGTTGTTGATTTCTTGCTCATCTGTTCACATGCAGCAGGGTCAAGAATTTGATGAATCGATGGGCCTTGGGCAGCGCTGCATTTTTGCAGCCAACAGATGGGGGCGCGATGGCGTCGGCAATAGTGTCACGCCGCCGGATGCTACTGCTACCGAGAGTGCAAAATGCATCTGTGGGATGCTACTGCAATTTTGTGCTGATTTATAAATTCGATCGATTTAATAGACTAAAATGAATTGTACTGTGTTTTCATGAATGTGTTGCAAAAATTTTGTGCTGATTTTCAATTTCCATCGTTTCATTAGAAATTTATGCCGCTCAAATGGAAAGTCGTGTTTCAATATCAAATCCTGACGCAAAATTTGTTGCAACTATAAAACAGTTTAGTCATTTCATAATCCTTGGTGAATGAACAATAAAAAAAGCCTTAACAAATACATGCAAGCAATCTATTCCACACAGGATTATTTTGTCAAGTCAAGAACGTACAAAATATGTTGCTAAAAAAACAGCCTCAAATGACGGATGTAAAAAAATTGTTCGGAAAAATTGGCGACACCCTATTGTTCAAAAAAAAAAACAGCCTCAAATCACGGACATAAAAAAATGTACGGAAAAATCGGCTGGCACCTTCTGAGCCGTGTGCACGGGAAAATAAGCCGAGGACCCAGCCTGGTAGTTTCTGGGCTGTCGGATGGGTTCGGGTACTGAATAACTATTCAGTAACTGGGTATCAAATAGGGGTTGTCCTATATATATATATATATATATATATATATATATATATATATATATATATATATATATATATATATATATATATATATATATATATACGCACACATTTCTTTTAGCAAGGCACACTATAGTATATCTATCCATCCTGTTCCCTATCAAATTTGGTCCACTGAACCCATCAGCCGGGGGACCGGGGGTGTCTTGGCTTTGCCTATTTGAACCTTCGTTGTGGCGATCGCCCTAGTAGTCTCTCGGTGGTTCCAGTACAAATAAATAAAGTGATTCACGTGCATTAGAAAATATTAAGATTACTATTTATATAATGTAAACTACCACTACTTATCATGTACAGAAATTTTTTTCTTTCATCGATCATGTCTCACCTTTATTTCCTCTTCCTCTTTTTTTTTTAGCATAGACCACTTTCTTTCTCCCAAGCATAATGTAGCTTCTACAAGCCACTATGACACATCTAATTTTTTTTATCCAATCCTACATTGCATTTGGGACTAGTAAAAAAGCAGCGTCTTATTTGCAAACAGACACTTAACATCACCCTGCATGCATTGCATTGACGGAGTTCTTCTTAGGCTCACCATCAACATTATATATTACAAGTAGGATGAAGGGTTGTCATCACACTTGTTTTTTTTATGCTCCGATGCTTTTAAGTCCGGACAAGCTTCCAAGTCCTCGTACTCGATCTCATCGAGATCGACGGTATAATTATCATGACACGCATCTAAAGCCAGAGGCCCGTACTCATTGAGATGGACGGTACAATTATCATGACATGCATCTAAAGGCGAAGGACAAATGATGCATTGGGCTTGTTCGTTTGTTGCACGAGGTTCATGGGAAGCAAGTTCTTTATGAGAGGCAAAAAGAGGTTCACGCATGGTATCAATTGTCTTGTCACGGCTTAAAAAAACTATATTGAGCGTCTCCGAGAGATTAGCCAAATTATTTTCTAAAAATAAATTTAGTTATTGTTAAAAGAAAAATGTCTCTAACCGACTTTGTAAATCTATACCTAATAATAAAAAGGTAAGATTTCATGCATTTTTTTCGTCCATCCATTTTCTTGGTCAATAGAGTTTTTTTTTCCATCCGGACTTATATATAACCGTCCTCATATAAGTTAGAATAGCTCTTGTCTAGCACGATACGTAGTCCGAATCCAAAATATATTGGATTCGTGCTCATATATGTTAAAAAATACAAATCATGATTCAAATAGACCTCTCCAATCCTAAATATGAATAGGAATTCTAATCTAAATAGAAAAGAAATATAATCTATACCCAATAATAAAGAGGTAAAATTTCCTTTTTTCGTCATATTTTTTGTCCAACCCCTCTCTAACCAATCCGTGTAACCTTCTGACACAGCACAACAGAATTGTAACAGATATGAAAAACCAACAAAGAAAACAAAATAAACTGTATTAGAACTCCAACACAGCATATGTCTTCCACCTCCTAGTTGCCTCCATCCGTCCCCCACATGGCACATCTCATCTTGTACCCACACCAAAACACGCATTGCGTAGGGAACGAATTGGTTTTTGCTAGCACGTGGACGATGCTCTCTGGTAAAAAGAAAAATGTTGCTAGCACGTGGACCGAATCGGTTTGCTCTACCAAGGAACGTGCTCCGCCTACGCAATATACAACCTTTCTTCTTTACAGAAAAAATTCAAATGTACCATCTGAATACATATATACATGAGGACATCCTTAGCTGTCCATCACCAGATCTTGTGGTCAAAATTTAATCACTAAAGCATAACAATGTAGTGGAGAATAATGTGCATGTATTATTATCATTGTGGTTACTACTACTGCTACTGTTATTTAGAGAAGACTCTTTCTTATACTCACTTTGTCCAAATGTAATCAACTTTTAGAATTATCTTAAGTAAAACTATTTTAAATTTGACCATATTTTATAGAAAAAGTATAAATATTATGACACAAAATTAATATTACTGTGCCACGTAGCTGTGGATAGAAAAGAAACACGTACTCTAGATTTGAGCTCTAGTACTCAATGATGGAAGGTGAGTTACGGAGGAAGGTGACGTGATAATTTAGGTTGAATAAGTCTATTGGCCTAGAGATACTATTTTTTCCTCCCGTTGTAACGCACGGGCATCTTTGCTAGTGACTCTCAAATTTAGAAAAGCTCTCTATGCCACCTCATTTGCTCTCTACTTTTGGATAACCTACCTCATTGGTCATCCGATCTCTTGGTTTTACAGAGTCTGTTGGAGTACTTTAGTATATTTTTGTCAAATCTATTTTAGAGAGTAGCTAAATCAGTAAATTTGGCAAGTCTTTTTTGGCTAATTTCTTAGAGATGCTCAACTCCAAGTGACTCTTTATATTCTTCCTAATTTAGAGGAGTAGAGATTTTAGTCCAATAGTCTCTTTAATTAGATCTCCCAATAGAGACACCCTCTATTCTAGATTTCTCGCTAGCCAAAGATGGAGAGCAAGGATGTCTCTCTAGAGTGTGCATAAGATATATAAAAGTTTTTGTAGGACAGGTACAAAGATATAAAAAGCAATTTTTACTTAAATCACTCTTCAAATGATGATTTAGAGAGTAAATTTTAGAAACACTCTTGAAGATGCTCTCAAAGAGGCAGCTAGAATGGATTTTTACTCCACCTGACTTTATCTGTATGTCTCTAAAAATCATCTATCTCTAAGAATCGATTTGTATAGGCATGTCAAAACCTAGCCGCCGCCTATCGAAATATAGAGGCATCGCACAGGATGAAATCCTAGCCACCCATAGAGATTGGAATCTAGAGGCGGCCCGAAATCCAGCCGTGTGCGAACGCAGGGGATCAAACTTAGGACCTTAAGCTTCCTTCCTTACCACTTCACCCCAAAATCATTTCACTTTGATCTAATGGCTGACACAATTTTTTATTCACTTTAGTGGTTATTGTAATTAATATTCTAGAGACCATAAATGAAATCACATGGAAAAAATTGAACTGAAAAGTTCTAGATCTCATAGAGTACTACGACTTTACTTTAGGTCGTTTCTCCATCCGAGGTCGTCTAGAACTTTTTTAAAAAAAATAAAATTTGAAATTTCAAAACTTAAAACAATATTTCCATACCCTAAATAATTCCAAATGAAAAATTCGTCAACTAATAAAGTTTGTCCACCTGATTTGATTTGAAAAAGTTATGAATTTTACTGTGCTACACTATTTTTTAGAGCCTACCCGATTACCATCCGTCTCTAGAAATCCATTTCTATGTACCTGTGAAATTTTTCAGCAATTTCTAGAAATAGTGATTTTGAGGTGGTTGAACTATCTTGATGCCTTTTAAAAAATAGGGTCTTTCTAGAGGGGCCTAGCAAAATTGATTTCTAGCCAGCTTTGATAGTCAAGAGTCAAGAAATTGGAAGTCCAACCTCCTCTAACAATTGATTTTTAGAGACAGATTGGCTCAAAAACTACTTTTTAAACATGGTTCTTAATAGAGCCACGCATCTCTGATCTACAAGAAAAGGGCCTTTCAAAATAATTTCTACAGTAGTGCGTCCACCTTCCGCTGCTAATAAGAAACATGCGACGTGTTTACGAAGAAGATAAGATTCGCGCAGCATTACATTAGTATACAGGAGTATTTTACTATTGCGTACTCATCTCGTTTGAAAGATGTTCAGATCGTGGGGCGGAAAATATATTAGACGGCCCAGTGGTTCTTGATTACTGTACGTGTTTATATTAATCCAGCGTTTAGACCGATGCGATCCTTTCCTTGATAACCACAGATCGACAACTAACAACCAATCAGAGCTAGTGCATAATGGGATCGATCGATCCCAGTCTCCCTGGTCCCTAGTCCCTACACTGCACGTGGATCTGTGGCGCGCCGTCCGGTCTGTGTTTTTATATCGAATCTCGTCTTCTTCCATCCCGAAAATCAACTGATAATATATAGTATGATGGGTATCCATTGAGAGTTGGCCTGGAGCAGTTGACTGACTGCTGGAAAAAAATGAACTGCAAATTGTCCTGGCTAGCGCCAAACTTTGGATAGATTCCCTGTTGCACGGTAGGTGAGGAGGTATATGGCCCTATGGGAACTGGACTGGACGTGCTTGTTTGTTGCCATTATTTTTCCATGCGACGCACGAGTTCTGTGCTGGGACGTAAGATGCACGTTCCCGTGTGTACGATTATTGTTCGAAATGTTCCACGTCCTACACCTACCGCGATAGGAAAGGTAGGGGCAACCCGAGAGACACATGGGTGCTTATGCCCCCATTTGGTCTGGTCTGGGATGTGTATTTGGTTAAACCGAACTGATCGGTTTGCATTGGATTCTCAGTGTATTTATCTGTAATAATTCGATTAACAAAAAAAAATGAAGATCGCCTTAAATTTGTGTACATAAAGCATTTGGAGATTGATTGCTGAGGTATCAAATGAACGCACCAAAAGATCAACACAAATCAGAACGGATTAATATAAGCACAAAATTGGCAGGGATCCACAGAAACTGCGTTAAAGATCAATACTAATAATTTGAGCACAAATCAACACAGATCTGTATGAGCTTGTGTTTGGTTCAGCTTTTGAAAAGCGTTTCTGCTGCAAAAAAACAGAAAGCCAACCAAATAGGCGCAACTAGAAGTTGCTTTTTCAGAAGCAGAATCCTTTTGCACCTTAGGCCTTGTTTTTGGCTTTTGGCTTTTTAAAATGGGTGAAAATAGAGAGATATTTTACAACTGTTTCAAGGAGATAGAGAGAGAGGGTAAGTTTAATAGTTGTTTTAACCAAACATCTTACAGCTTCTCCACAACACATAGCTCACGATAACTTTTTCACAATTCATAGCTCACAACAGTTTTTCTACAACTCATAGCTAAATCAAATGGACCCTAAAAGTCAAAGAAGAGGCTCACCACGGCTTCCCTCGCCCCTTGCGGCAACCATCGTTGTTTCTAAACCATAAATTACGCATACATAGATGTTACTAAACCACACATCTATATTAATATATTAAAACTAAGTAAGATGACTATGATCTTCCTAGTGTTTGATATTCATTTGGAGTATAAATAATGATTATATAAGGCTCAAATTACTTCATTCTAGATCTCACTTAAGCTTTACCACCGATCTTGAGCAACATGGTGCAGATTCCGATGACCTTGATGCCATCGTAGTATTTAAGAGCATATGCTCTAGAGCCTAAAATCTTTGTGTTTAATAGAATACAAAAGGAGAGTTAATAAAAATATATAATAAAATCAGAAGTGTTTCAACTTAATTCAGCATACAAATTTATAGCAACTAATAAGATAAAAATTTGAAAATAAAAAATCTATATACATGATGCCATGAGATATGGATTTAAACATGAGCCACCATAATTTAAGCTAAGATTTGAAGAAAATGCACACCGAAGATACATGCAAATGCCAGAAGATAGAAAAAAACTATGAATATAGACGAAAAGCATATAGGTTAGCCAAAGTTTTTTTCCACACCCACACACCAAACCTTGCAATGGAAACACCATGTGACCAGGATATTGACTTCATTATTGGGAAACCAAAAGGAAATATTACAAGCATCCCTGGTAAAAGTGGTTACCGCCAGCACACAACACTATGGCACAATCCGCGGCGCGCACGAGAGCATCTCCAAGAGTGCCCCATATCCCTTCCCCATCCATAGAATTTAAGAAAAAAGAGAAAAACTAGTCTCCAATAGTTCCCCATATTTCTTCCCCATCTTTCCGCACTTGGCAAATTCACCGTGACCGCGCGTAAAAATACGCGCTGCTCCGTCGTGCGCATCTTCTCCTTCCCGCGCCTTCTCGTGCTTCCCGCGGCTATTTCCCGCGCGTAGTCTCTCCTTCTCGCGCGTCGTCTCTCCTCGTCCACGGTCTTCGATCTCCGCCGCCGCCGACTAGGGGCTCAGGTAATCCATCGATCTCCTTCCTGCAAGTCCTATCGATCTCCTTCCCGCAAGTCCTATCGATCAATGTCCTTCCCGTGAGTGCTTCGATCTCCTCCCGCGAGTGCTATCGGAGAAGACGTCGCAGCGGCGGCCGGAGCCGCTGGGCCCAAAGACCCGATCTCCCAATCGCGACTGCAAGACGTCGCAGCGGCGGACGGAGCCGCTGGGCCCAAAGACCCGATCTCCTTCCGCGACTGCAAGACCTCGAAGAGGCGGACGGAGCCGCTGGGCCCAAAGATCCGATCTCCGCGTGCGGGCGGCTGATGCCCGATCTCCGCGTGGACCCAAATTTGTTTTTTTAAGTTATTTATGAGAAATTCTTGGAGATGACCCTTTTTTTTCCCAATACCTTTTGGGGAGTTGCCAAACTACAAAATTTGGAGAGGACTGTTGGAGATGCTCGACCTTTTATCGCTGAAAAGCAACCATGCTCACCGGAGCGCGCGCGCAGCTTATTTGGCGCATGCGATTGGCTGTTGTTCTGTATGCATGCAGCAGCTTTTCAGTTGTGGGGTTCAGCCGGTCAACTGCATGTGTGTCTCGTTTTGGTATCTGCCTGATGATTTTGCCTCAAGTTTAGTTGCCAAATTTTTGGCAAAATGACACCGTAGTAATTTTCATTGTTATTTTGGTAATTAGTGTCTAATCATAGTTTAATTAGGCTTAAAAGATTTGTCTCGTTCATTTCGTCTGAACTGTGTAATTAGTTTTATTTTTTATTTATATTTAATGCTTTATGCATGTGTTTAAAGATTCGATGTGATAGGGAATCTGAAAAATTTTGCAAAATTTTTTAGAACTAAACGGGCCCTCAGTAGATGCCTTGTTCCTACAGTACAAGAGTACACGGTCACGTCATGTACCGCTGCCCTCTCTTCTTCACATTTAGAAAACGATGGGCCTCCAGCATACTTTCTCCAGACTGCATCTTCTCTTTTTTTTCCTGCCTCGTTAGAAAATGTGCCTGAAAAAATTTGCCTCGCTTACTCCCTTTTGGCACATCTCTCCAGGTTCCTGTACCCGTCGCTTTCACTCGTCCTCCCCCTCGGGACACGATTTTTTATTTAGCTGAAAGGTACTGCTTGGTCAGGAGCAAGGATGAAAACGGCCAGAAACGGTCAAAAACAGACTTATGATATGGAAAAACGAAAGTGATCGGTTTATGATATTTTTACATTTAGCAATTAAAGAGTACAAAAATGGTTGAAAATAGTTATAAAATCAATTGAAACTGACAATTTTTCATGTTAAAAAACGGTTCATAATATAAAAAACGAAAACGGTCAATTCAAAATATTTCTGTTTCGTTTTCATCCCTAGTCAGGAGTGCACTATGGGCCAGTTTGGATGCCAAATTTTTTGGCAAAACGCTACTGTAGCGTTTTCGTTGTTATTTGGTAATTAGTGTCTAATTATAGTCTAATTAGACTTAAAAGATTTATCTCGTAGATTTCGTCTAAACTGTATAATTAGTTTTATTTTTATTTATATTTAATGTTTCATGCATGCGTTCAAAGATTCGATGTGACAGGAAATCTTAAAAAATTTGGCATTTTGAGGTGCACCTAGACAGGGCCTATCTCTTTTCTTTTCAAACTTCTATCGTACTCATATACTTCATTATTATTTTCATTATATTACAGGTACTTCAATGCTTTTGTTATTCAATCACAGGAACTGCAATTTACTTGCTTCTACTTTCCAGATCTTATTTTTCGAATCTTCTTATCATACTGCATCTGAGCATGGTCAAGACTATACTGTACGAGTCATCTGGCTTTGACCTCCCTAATATTAGACTGATAAGTAGGGATGAAAACGGTACGGATATTTTCCAACCGTATTCGAGACCGAATCCGTTTAGAGGGATTTTAATCCATCCGTATCCGAGTCCGGATATTTAATATCCGATACCGTATTCGTATCCGAATATTTAAATCACATATTTATGATGTCGATATCCAATCATATCCTATCCGGCATTTTTTATACTATCTATATTCGAATCCTAATCCAGACATAAATATGAAAACAAATAGGATATGAGATCCGATCCGTTTTCATCCCAGTGATAAGCTTTACAGGGTTCGATGGTTTGGTAAGGATCCACAACTCAACGTGAACTGTATAGACACTGAAGCTCCCAGTGCAGAGATGAGAGATGGAATCCTCTCTCCGAAAAACAATAAAAATCTATTTTTTGTTTTATCAATTGATCTCAAATTTGTTTGATTACACTTAATAAATTTGACTCACAAATTAGCCTTAATCTATATAATTAGTTTTGCAATTAGCCTGGTATCTAAAGATTAATGTGATAGGGCTAAACTTTTAAACATAGGAAACAAATACCCCTTAGTTTGGACCAGCCGGTACTAGTATACTCCGTATGTTTTTTTTGACGGACGACAGGATAGTTTGCAGCCGTGGGCTGATATCAGGGTTGATTTAAAGTCCCTCCCCTTTGCTGCCACAGGAGAATTTGAGGCATCGTTGGCTTCTCCGTGCGCCGACACTTGTCCCTGTCTATTTTGCAAAAAGGCCCTTCAGGTTTTCAGAATCAACCCACGCTCCATACCTTTCCGCCGCTAGCCTCCCACCCCGCAACCCTAGCCTGGCGTCTCGAACTCTCGATCCTCTCTCTCTTTTCTCTCCTCTCCCTTCCCCCATCGCCGCCGCCGCCAGCCGCCACCACCGCCACCTCTGCCCCTCCCTGTACGTCCTCTCCTCCCTACTCAGCCTCCACACGGCCAACGCTGGAGGCCTCGAGCAAGGAAGTCGCGTGGTCTCGCTGCGCAGTGGAGGGCGTAGAGGCACGCGAGATCCAGAGGTGCGCATATCGGGCGAACCTTTATCGGGCCCCATGGTGGTCATGGTCGGTGGAGGAGGAGCCGGCACTGGCTCCTCCCTGCCCTCTCCTCCCCGCACCGCCTCCATCTCTGGGGCAAGGGTGAGCGCGTGGACTCCTCGCCTATGACCGCGCGTGCCTACCAGCTCGCCTCCTCGACGAGCGCATCCAGGGACACGGCTGGGGGCGGTCTCTGTCCAGGCGAGAGGCCTGAATACGGCGGCGCCGGTCACCCTTCACCACTGACTAATGGGAGGCATGTTACTCTACGACTATTCTTCTCCCCCTTTTCTCTTTCACTCCTCTCAGATCCACTTGTCACCTTCTTCACTTTTCTCTTTTGGATCCGGCGAGATCTAGCAAGAGTACAGCTTTGACATCACCCGAGGCTGTAGAGGACCGTCTGAGAGCGCAACGATTTGGGAGCACTCTTTCTCCTCAACCTTGATTCGGTCGCTGCTGTACTGCGCAGACAGACACCAACTCCAACTCATTTCATGGATGATGCCCTCTATGTGTTCGATAAAACGTACACAAGGGTTGCATGCTTTCTTTTTTCCCAGTTGAGTTTTGCTTGCTGGTTACAATCTGATGCATTACGCGTGCTACCTAAAGGAAAGAAGTAAATCATTTCTTTTAGGTTGAGAGGTACGAAGTAAATTTCAGATCTTATACTTGGCTTAAATTGGAAAAGTGCAGTTGTCCAAGATTTTCTTCAGTAGCTAATTTCCTCATATTTATTTCAGCCTTTTTTTTGTTAAGGGTCTGTTTGTGTGCCCACTGTCTTTTTATAAGCATGGATGGTTAGTAAAAACTCTAGCTTATAAAGCCGCCTTATGTAATTCAGCCTCCCATATCTTATATGATTCTATGGGTTGTCTTCGACCAGCTTATTTGGGCCTTGGTCTTCTACACATATAAGATTATTATATAATCTGGCAAAGAAAAATAAACAGGATAAATCTACGAAAATCTTTAGATGGAAATTTGCATCGTTATTTGATCTTTTTCCTCAATCTCTAGATGAAAGAGGTGTGTGTTTTCAGTATACTTTTATTGTTCATGTCCTATTTGTTCAAGGCAGTGCTGGATTGTTGACTTTCTTGTGCAGAGATTGATGTTCGGATTCTGGTTCTTTATCTTTAGGGAGCACATCATAGGGAAATAGGCACCGATACTCCTGTCTTCAGGTGTAGTTGTGTCTGATCCCTCCCCCTAGGTCTTGGTTAAACTCTGTTCTGGTTCGAAAGTTTTCCTGTGGTTGTGTGGCATTAGGAAGAGATACTTTTGGGGCTTGGCATTAGGAAGAGATACTTTTGGGGCTTGGCCTCATCCCCTAGATCAGCATATTATCTTACTTTTCAGTACTTGAAATTGGGTGGTGAGTGGTGACTGGGGTTTTATAAAGCTACATGAGTTATGCTTTGAAAACAAATTTCTAGCACACTGGCGTTGTATGCTTGATGTGTTTTCTACCGTAATAAAAATATGAACTTGCACGTCTTGTCATGGCTCCTGATGGTATGTACAATAAGGAGCTTACATGTTTGTAGTTGTTTGCCTAATCTATCTCTTTGTGGATTTATGATAAGCAGATATGATTTAGATGATGTATTGTGGACACAAGCTGAAGGCATGATATTTTTTCCTCACTTTATTGAGTATATGAAATTACAGTTCAGCTCATGGATCTTGTGTTGCACAATATAGTACTTGTGTGTTTATTTTGTGGTGTTGTGGGCTATTTGTCATTTCTAACAAGCCTGCTGGAAGCTATGGAAGGACTCCATTGAATTATCGCTAGCTATCCAATTTGTAGTTTAAGTACAATGTGTCAGAAGAAACCAGACTTTTGGTAGGATGCTTTGCAGCATGAGGCCCAAATAGAACATTTCGAGGCTTTTAGCTCATCGAAATATCTCTATAAGATGGGCAGGGCACAATATTATAACAAATACTCCTGTTAAATATGCTAAAACAAGATGTCTACATGCAGAAATAGGCACTAATTTTCCGTATATATACTTTATGGTTATCGAGTTAGCTTCTCTCACTGTTTTTTGAAAGCGTAGGTGGCTCATGTGGCTCACAGGCACGGAGTGTGGTGTACCAAGAGGTCCTTGATGGTTGCTTATGCAGCATCAGCCTAGGGCTCTTGCAATGCATTAGATCTTGGGCCTTGCTGTATATATGTGTTTTTGAGAGTGTTGGCTAGCCACCTGCATTTTTTATTTTGCATCGAGTGTAACATGTTGCATATGATGTGTTTTTTTACTAAGGTTTTCATCTTTTCATCTAATCTTTGTCTCATGAATGAACATTACCGTGAGCTGCCTGTTGTACTAATTCTACCTCTCATTTTGTGCCTGCAGATGGGAGACAGGCTGATTCTTGGTCTTATGCCTGGAAAGTGCACGTATGTGTTCGTGTGTCTAGGTTTTGGGACTTCTATGATCCACAGGATGAAACAAGATTGCTGCATAGTGACCTGGTGTTGATTGATGAAGAGGTACGGATCGTCTCTTGTCTGCCTGTACACAGGTCTGTGTATTTTTACTATGGTAGCTAGCTGTAGGATTCCAAACATCAAATAAATTAGAGATCAGGTATATCTGAAATAGAAAGACATGCTGATTATAAGATGAACATTTGCTTACTAAAAAATCAGAGGTGAAAAATTGCATGAAGTTCACTGTCTGAATGTTATCATGCAGTGAGATAAATATACTAAAGCTTATTGACCTTCCGTGTATACAATGGTTTTATGGTTCTAAGTCAAATTGTTTGAATGTTATCGTGCAGTGAGATAAATAAACTGAAACTTACTGACCTTTCCATGTATATCTCATGGCCTCTCATGTTTACAGTGAAATCGAAAGTAACTAATCAACAAAGGAGGTCATGGTGCTTTTGACTCTGCCGGTTGCAGCAGGGGGTGTCTGAAGCTGAAGTTCACCGCTCTTAGTTTTATATATCTACTCTATCTAATCATTGCAGATTTGGATAAGGTATTTTAAGCTACCAATTATATTGTTCGGTAGTCATGAATTTCAGTTATAAACTGTAATGCATGGGTATGTAATGTATAGCCGGATAGAACCATAATGGCTAAGGTAGCTGTGCATATACTATATGTAACGTACGGCCCGTATAACCATATTGGCTACGGTAGCCGTGCATGTAGTCTGGCTGAACAGAACCACAACAGCTGTGATAGACATAGATTTGTTTTATATGTGACTGATTAATGATCTATACTAGCTATCTGATGGTGTGATATCTTTAGTCTGATGCTATGATAATATTGGTGATACTTGTGCTTAGTACCTTAGCCGTACTGTTGACAATAAATTATTTTTCTCAAACCATTGTAGGGCGCCCAAAGAGCGCCTGATGTTCTAGTACTAGTTCAATTGATTGACGTGACGGGCTGCAGCTGTGTGCTTCACTAGTGTACCAACCAAGACAAAAAAAAGCAAACAAGTACTACCTCTCTCTCTATAAAAATAAATTTAACTTTCAGTGCATTCCCGAGGAAAAGATCCAGAGTACAATATATATCATGAAAATATATCTTATAACAAATCTAATAATACTTATTCGATATTATAACTGGTTGTACTTTTTGTTGATAACTCACTAAACTTAAAATATTGAAACATGATACTGTGCTAAAATTATATTTTTTTTCTTGGATGGAGAGAGTATAACTTTAGAAAAATTAGCTACATGATAAATCCGATTCAACAAGAATTACAATTTTTTTAAAAAATCAAATGTCGTAGTCCACAAAATAATTCATATAAGAGTACAATGTGTGAATAACGGTGCTTACCATAGTGTTTAGATATCCCTAACATAGTAAAAGTTGCGGTTATGGAAGGCCAAAACGACCTACAAACTAGAACACGGAGATTAGATCGCAACAAACACGTGTACCAAGCACAATGTTCAATGTTTTACAAACAATTGCACAATTTGATCAAACAATTACATTTATATTGATAAAGCAATCTTCAAATCTTGTAACACATGTCATCCCCACTCGCTACAAATGATTAAGATTCAGAGTGCAAAAATTGGAGTCAAACCATATACATATAACTATATAACAATGCTATGTTTCTAAATGGGAAGAGTTCAACTTCTGCAGCAACAGTGTTTTGTGTCTAAGCTTCTACTGTGAATGATTCCAACCGAACAGACCCATAGCCTTTTCCACTTTTGACAGTAACTAGAAATTTAACCAGTGGGTACAGTAATCAGACATCACTGGCAGCACGCTGCTTGATACGCCGCTCTTTGCCACCTGGTTTAGCAGATAATGACCTCAAGATTCAGTTGTTAATGTTTGCAATTTTGCATAGGTGTGCAAGTACGACGAGGATAGTATAATAGATTGACACATTTGCCATTAGTTATCTTAGGTTCAGTATATTTGTTCACAAGCTTCCGATGCTTGTATTGGAGATAGGCATCATGTCACCTAAGTTTGTTTGCATTATGATCTAATTTTTTTTAATTGCTTGTATGATTGAAGGCCTAGTTTCCCTTAACTTTACTGAAAATGCACAGTGTTGTATTATAGAAAATAATATTGACATCTATACCTCTAAAAAGAATTAGTAAAAATATATATGATATGATTCATCAAATGAAAATTACTTGATATTATAAACCTTAGTAATTTTATGTAGATTTGAACAGACTTAAGTTTGTTCAACTCGTACAAGTATGAGATGTGCATTTATTTTGGTACTGTGAGTGTACTCCCTTTATCCCAAAATAAGTGTCGTTCACGTTTCTAGAGAAGTCAAATATTTTTAACTTTGACCAAATATATAAAAAAGATATTATTAGTTATAGTACACCCGCTATTATACTGAACAGAGCTCAGTATCGTTCAGTAGTCGCATTTCAGTATTGTTCAGTATTTCGTAGTCCTGGGTCTAAAACAGGGTGATACTGAACGCAGTTTTTCAGGTCAGTTTTAGCTTGTGTTATTCTACACCCTAGCGCTGTCGTAATTATAGTACCTAATTAGTATCATTAGATATTTCATTGAATATATATTCAAAACAAACTTATTAATTGGAGATGTAAATGTTGTTAATATTTTTTACAAAACTAGTCGGACCTAAAAAGTTTGGCCGACACGAAAACTATATTGACACTTATTTTGGGGCAGAGGGAATATTTAAGAGCATTACATCAATATCATCCATGAGCTCATTGTACTCCTTTTGTTCCAAAATAAGTACATATCGCGCACTTCTAGAAGTCAAATAATTGTCAAGTTTAACTATATTTTTAGAAAATAATATTAACATTTGTACCCGTACACAAGATTAGTACAAAATATATGATATAATTAATCTTATGATGACTTTTTTTTCTAAAATTGTGGCTCGTTTGGCTCGTAAGCGGCTCGCGAGGCTCAAGTAAGCTCGTTATAGCTAACGAGCTAAAATCTTGGCTTGGCTCGGTTCGGCTCGTTGATAACGAGCCGAACTGAGCCGAGCCAGCTTCGAGTTTTTCTTCTAGCCTTAGCCGAGCCCATCCAGCCGCCACCACCGCCGCTGCTTGCCGGACCGCCGGATCTCGCCCACGCCTCCGCCGCCTGGCCCGCGCCCGGATCTAGCCTCTCCGCCGCCGGATTCGGGCTCTCCACACCCGCGCCCCCATGCCGAAGGAGGAAGAGGTGGCAGCCGTATCGCCCTTGCACAGATCCGGCCTCGCCCGAGCAGGATCTGGAGGTGGTGGAGGACGCCGTCGTGAAGGAGGCCTTGGGGGAGGAGGGACGCCGTCACGGAGGGGCAAGACTGGGGAAGATAGGAAGAGGGGTGCCGTGGAGGAGCCTCGCGCCACCGTGCTTATCGCCGTGCAGGGAGAGGAAGAAGCGCCTTGGAGGTGGGAGAGGAGCGCTGTCGTTGCGCCGCTGGAGCTCGGAGGGAGAGGAGCTCGGAGCCGCTTGATCTGGAGAAAGAGCGCTGGGGAGGAAGTGCGGAGTAGGGGAGGGAGCAGCCGAGAAAGGAGTGGGGGAGGGAGCAGTCGAGTGGGGAAGGAGGAGAGGCGCGAGCGGAGACCGACACTCGCACGGGGAGGAGAGGCGCCGCTCGAGCTGAGGAGGGAGAGGGAGAGGAAGTGAAATGAGTGAACCTAACCCTAACAGCGTATATTTATATGGTGGATGGTTACCGCGCCTCGCCTAGGCTAGTTGGGCCTCAGCCTTTTTCGAGGCGGGCCTTATAACTGCCGCCTCGGTTAATGTATTAACCGAGGCAGTTGGGTTAGAAAAACCGCCTCGGATAATGAGCATTAACTGAAGTGATTCTGTTATGTTGCTCGCCTCGGTTAATAGATTTTGCGAGGCGTCGATTAATCTGGGGCATTAACCGAGGCGGTTTAAAAAGCTATCCGCCTCCGAGGCTGTTTTGGAAAGGTCACGGAAAATATTTTATGTAGTAGTGTGCGGGTGCCGGACGTCCGGGCGCTGGTGCCCCGAACCGTGTTTGGAAAACAGATTCATAAAGGTGGCTATAAAAAAATATTTGTAGGTCTCTAAAAATCGATTTCTAAGAGCAGCCGCTTCTAAAAATTATTAGTATAGTAGTGCATGACTCCCGCTAAGAATGGTAAAATTTGTAAATGGCTTTGCAAGATATAAGAGACGAGTGAACAGTAAGCAGTAAGGATGCGTGATGATTAGCGTTCAAAACTGAACTCGTGGAAGTGAGCAAAATAAGTACTAGGGAAGGTTAGATTAGCTCATGCATGGCATCAACTGTCTTGTCCCACCTGCTGCTGCTTTAAAAGTATGAGGTCGTCATGATGAGAAGATAAGATTCGCGCATCATTATGGAGTATTTTACTACCCAGAGATGGTCAAATAGTAACGAGTATACTACGTATAATAGCTTGTTTGAAGATATATATCATTGTTGTCAGGCGGAAATAATTAACGACCTAGTAGGTCTTGATTACGTGCTTTGATATAACCGCAGACAAATAACAACCGATCAGAGCTTAGCACATATGCACATGGGATCCATCATAGATTGACGTGTTCGGTTAGTTTTTTTCTTTCTAATCCTGTCTTCATATATGATCGATATATGTAAACATATTGAGAGTTGGCCTGGAGCAGTTGACTGCAGGAAAAAATGAACTGCAAATTGCATTGCCCTAGCGTCGACCTTTGATTATCTGTTGCACACTTGCACAGAAGGTGAGGAGCTATGGGAACTGGACGTGCTTGTCGCCATTTTTCCATGCGACGCACGAGCGCCCATGTCCTCCTCATCTCAATTTGCCGGACACGACCGCTAGGGCGGGGTTGGTGCCATGCCGCGGCAAGATCCACGTTCCCGCGTACGATTGTTCGAAATATCCACATCCTACCCCACAACGCGACGAACAGGAGAGTTGGGGGCAAGGCCGCAAGGGCAGCCGGAGAGACATGGGTGCTTGGTCCCCATCTGCTGGATTTTTTTTTTTGCAACGAAAGAAGAATATTATATGATAGCTGGGTTCATCAATACGTTATAAGCATTCTGGATTACAAAATAGTACATACGCTGTGAATAGCACAGCTCAAAACCTAACCTGTTAGATGCTTTGCAGTATGGATGACCGTACAGGCAAACACTCGGCAAATGATCTAAGAACAAATACCCAACGAATAATGGCCAACATTTCTGTAGGCGAAATTGAGGAACTTCTTCTTTCTGGTGTCTTCCTTCTTCTTTCTGCCACCGAAGAGTGAGAAAGACTAATCTGAAAATTATTCTCACTGGTCCTTCATCGTGGCCAAATCTAACCACAATAAAATAGAGAAGAGATCGGAGAAAATTATTCCATGGCGGGAACACATCTCCGCCTTGATACCGCCGTCCGAAAACAAAAGTCTCCATGTTGTCATGTCGAAGAAGATGCTGATGCCGAAGTTGTCGCCCTCATCTTCAACGGAGCCACCACGGAGAAGATGATTCCACCCTTCTCCTTCACCGTCGTCGGAGAGGAGGAGATAAAACTCCAATACCAAAAAATTTGGCATGGAGAGACACTAACCCTAATGACTCAATCTACTAGAGAAAACTTATTAAAAACAATAGATCCTCACTCGCTTCAGCATCTGGCGAGATGTCGGAGGAGAAGGGAGGGGATCAGCGGTGGTGAATTTTTTTATTTTTAACACTTTTTAAAAACTATTTTTAATTTTAGCACCGAAAGTTTTTTTTTATATCTAACACTTTTGGCCGCTCCCCACGCGAGGGAGCGGCATTTGAACTTTGCCGCTCCCCACGTGGAGGAGCGGCAATGCTGCTGAGCTGGCAGTGTTGACAAGGTGGCCTGGGGCTGCCGCTCCCCCTTGGAGGAGCGGCAAGGCTGCCGCTCCCCAGATCAGGGAGCGGCAAGCCTGCCGCTCCTCCAGGGGGGAGCGGCAGCCCCCTGCCACCTTTTCACCACTGCCACCTCAGCAGCGTTGCCGCTCGTCAGATCAAGGAGCGGCAGGCGCATGACGCCTTTTATTCTCTACTCCTCTTGAGCTGTTGTCATTCGTCGTTTCGGCGCCGCGCCCCCTCTCCCCCCTCACGGCCATCACACAAGTTATTGTGTTGTTTAGTTGTAGTTCAAATGTCGGGCGGAAGTTCGTCGAGCAGAGGTAGAGGAAAGGGAGTGAGGAAGGGACATCCGATTATGTGTGGGGGGTTCTCTGGGTCCTGATTCTTTTGAGGAACCTATAGAACAATTTCCTTTGGAGAGCAAGAGTGATTTCATCCGCGAGAGACCTCTTAGATCATACGACAACCGCACCGAAGATTGGCCAAAATGTCGCCACGGTGAGGATTGCGTCGTGCAGATGTACAACAACTGTGACGGTGGAGGCCGTCGTTTCTTCAGATGCCTGCGAGGATTTGTATTTCCTTTTCACTCTCATTTTTTTTGATTTGCATTTGGTTTGTAGAAGTACTTATTGGTAGATGCATTTTCAGGATTCAAGCTGCCCAGATAACTGTGGGTTCACTCGATGGGTCGATCCTCCTCCTATCTATCCCCATCAACAATACATCACATATCTACAGGGACGCATCTTTGATCTAGAGTATGGCCCTGGAAGTGGTAATAGGGACATGTCGGAGGACGACAGCATCAACGATGCAGAGGAGCCACTATGCAACAATCCATACTGCCAGTGCCCATACCATAAGAAGCACAGGCCTCCTTCTCCGCCGCCACCGCCACCGCCACCGCCGCCGTCAATAGAAGGTTACTGTGAGAAAGGCGCAACTCAGTTCAATATGTGGTACCATTATTAGGCATGTTAGGTTTAGTTTGCAACATGTCATTGTTTAGTTCGTTAATATCAGTGTTTGAGTTTGAACTATGTTTATGTTGGAGCAAGTGGTAGTGGAACTGTTGAACCTTGTAATAAGTGTGTACCATGTGCCTACTGTTTTCCTCGATCGTGCAAGTATTTTATTTCCAACATGTGACTTTCCAATATGTCCTAGTATTATAAAGAAGTACATGTGGTCGAGGTTACCGATCAAAGCACGGAGCAGCAGGAAACACAGCCCCCAGGCAGGGACCGACAGAGTTAGTGCTCCCCCAGCCAGGGAGCGGCATCCATAAAACAATGTTAAACGTCGTCGAACTCTCTAGTGAGCTTGAAAAGTAGAATATAAGCACATTATAAGTTTACTGGAACACATAAAACATCATATTACAAGCTCAAATCCATTAGTTCCAAATACATGTAGTTGCAAATTATTTCGACACACTGCTAGGACACATAAGTTCAACAAATGACTTGGATACATAAACGGCGACATAGAGTGCAATAAAGGGTCTCCAACTTCATCCTGCAATGAAAATGACCAAGTCAACCTGCAGTATATATGACATTGGTAAGTAACACATAGACAATTTTTTTGCTCGTTAAAATGTTATCCTTATATAGTTGCTATGCTTACATGCACTCTATGTCCTAGGAGTGTAAGGCTCCCTCGGCCGTCTCCGTCTCTTCGGATTGGTAGGCACCACGTTGGGGGTGTAGCCAACTGACTGTAAGGCTCTTCACGTTCGAACTCCCTCACATCGAAGTCGTTGTTTATACAACCGACTGGATGTGAATGCAACTGCTCCTACGTCAACTGACCATCCATATATAACTGACTGGATGTGAATGGAACTGCTTCTGCGTCACCTCCATCATCGTCATGATGATCATCCTCCAACCTGTACCCATTCTCCACAACCACCTCAGCAATGGGTGAGTTCGAGCCTGCGAGGACCCTAGTGTAGTGGGACCAATGAGCAGGATCGTGCAAAGGTATCAGGACATATTTTGCCCGAGTCTTCCCACAGTCAAATCTCACCTTGATTATGAAATCACCGCCAAACTTTGCATTCAAACGCACACAAAGGTCATTGAAGCTCGGCGGTTCATCGAACCATTCCAACTCCTCTTCCATATCCTCAAATTCACCATCTTCCTTCCTAACAATTCCTCCGAAATAAACTCGGACACAACAATCCATCTAAAAACCATTCGACGAAACTTCATCAAATCATCCAAACAAACTAACTATACTAAATTTATTAACTACACTATACTAACTAAACTAACTAAAGTAACTATTTATATCACCTATACGAACTTCACTAATCTAAACTAAACAAGCTAACTATTTCAACTATTTATAATACCTAAGTAACTATTTATATCTCCTATATTAACTTCACTAATGTAAACTAAACATACTAACTATTTATAATACATATACTAACTTTACTAATCATACTAACTAAAATAATTATTTATAATATTTATACTAACTATGCTAACTTTACTAATAATACGAACTAAACAATTAAACTAACTACTTATACTAACAATATTAAATAAACTAATCTAACTAACAATTATAATACATAAAAAACAAAATTACCTGCTCGTGGGGCAATGCTCGCGGAGGGGGTGGCCCTGCTGCCGGCTGCTCGCGCGGGAGAGGCGCTGCTACCTCCGGCCGCGGGGGGGGGGGGGGGGGGGGGGGGGGGGGGCTGTCCGCCGGGGGTGGCGTCGGGCGAGAACGTTGGCGTTCTCTGTGTTGTGACTTCCTCAGGCAAAACAAAACGCCCCCCCCACTGCCGCTCCTTGATCTGGGGAGCGGCAGCCTGCTGGATCCTGCTGCAGTCCCTTCCGGTTACTCTGTATTCTAGTGAGAGATCGTTTTTAAACTAGATAATGCGCATGTGTTGTAACGTGAAAAATAATGCCACAATAATGTAAGTATAAATCTATATTGTATTATAGTATTACCCAAAAAAACAATATATTTACTTTAAAAAACAATATATTAGACTGAACCTCAGTAATCGGACGCGAACGCGTGAGCTCCGAGAACTTTGTATCGGATGCGGACATGTGGATCCAGTTTTCATATGAGAACCTGATAGGACGTGGACGCGTGGAGCCGAGTGGAGGACGATTCGTATCGGACGTAGAGAATCAAGACTTTGTATCACCTGATAGACAAATCTTTTTAGGTGTAAAGAAGAGATAAACTTCACATTCACTATCAAAGTCTTAGAAATGATAACATTAATTAAGAAATAGTAATATACATCATTAGCTTTTACGACGATCTAGTGGCTACGTATAAATTGGTTTAGTATCTCTCTGCCCTATAGTGTTGCATGCCAGTACGTGTTTATATATCTACTAGGAAAGACCATATGCATGGCATGTGCAAAGAAGCTATCACTCTTATTAATTACGAAAAATAATTTAGAACATAGGTCTCCTGATTAACAGATATTGTACGTGCATTTTTTTTCTCCTGATTAATAGATGTGTGTATTTTTGAATGGGCGTATTATTCTTATCTACTTTGCACAGACGTGTGAAGCCACCAACTGTCGCGAAGCACCACATTGTTTGTTCTTGTTCTTTGAAATATCACCGTATGTAATATACTGATATAAGTGGAATCCTAGAAGGGATTTGGAGATGGATTTTTTTTCTTTGAACAGAGACAAGAGATATGGACACGTCACATCATGCGTGGTGGTCCAACAACAGACGTGTATCACGCCATATATATCTTTGTTTCTTTTAGCAAGGCACACTATATAGTATATCTATCTATCCTCTTCCCTATCAAATTTGGTCGACTGAACCCATCAGCCGGGGACCGGGGATGTCTTGGCTTTGCCTATTTGGATCTTCGTTGTGGCATCGCATATTTTGCAAGCTCTTTATTTGCAAACAGAACTTAAATCGGGGGTATAGGAAAATACAACATCACCTTGCATGCATTGCATTGGCGGGGTTCTTCTTAGGCTCACCAACAACCATTATTAGGATGAAGAGTTGTCATCAAAGTTGATGATTTTTTTATACTCCGATGCTTTGAACTATGGATAAGCTTCCAAGTTGTCGTACTCTCATCGAGATCGACGGTAGAATTATCATGACATGCATCTAAAGCCAAAGGCCCGTACTCTCATTGAGATGGACGGTAACATCATCATGACATGCATCTAAGGCCCTGTTTAGTTGCCAAAAAAATTTTGTAAAATTTTTCAGATTTCCTATCACATCAAATCTTTGGACACATACATGAAGCATTAAATACAGATAAAAAATAAAACTAATTACACGGTTTAGACGAAATTCACGAGACGAATCTTTTAAGCCTAGTTAGTCCATGATTGGATAATATTTGTCAAATAACAACGAAATTGCTACGGTAGCGTTTTCTAAAATTTTTCAAGAACTAAACCGGCCCTAAAGCCAAAGAATAAATGATGCATGCATGGGTTAGGGATAGTAAGTTGTTGCACGAGGTTCATGCCTGGAAGCATCTTCTTTATGAGAGGCAAGAAGGTTCACGCATGGTATAAATTGTCTTGTCACTGCTACAGAAAGCTTTATTAGAAGCTGGAATGGATTTTCACTGCTCCGCCCAACTTTATCTGTACATGTCTCTAAAATTCAGCAATTTCTAGACGTGACTGTCTAACTGTTCGTAGAACCTTAAGCTTCCTTCCTATAATTTTTTATCCACGTTATTGAGTATTGTAATTAATATTTTAGAGACCATAAGCGAAATAATAAAAAAAGTTTGAACTGAAAAGATTTAGATCTCGTAAAGTACTACAACTTTGTTTTAGTCATTTCACCATCTGAGGTCATCCGGAAATTTTTAAAAAATGAATTTGAAATTTTGAAAACTTAAAACAAATTTTTTATCCCTAAATAATTTCAAATGAAAAAGTCATTAACTAATAAAGTTTGTCTTCGCCTAACTTGATTTGGAAATGTTATAAATTTTACTATATTACACCAATTTTTAGAGACATCCCAGATTGCCAACCGTCTCTAAAAATCTATTTCTACGTACAGGTGAAATTTTCAGCCATTTTAGGAAATAGTGATTTTGAGGTGGTTGAACTTTCTAGGTGCCTTTAAAAAAATAGAGGGTATTTCTAGAGAGGCCTAGTAAAATTGATTTGTAGCCAACTTTGAGAGTCAAGAGTCAAGAAATTGCAAGTCCAACCGCCTCTAACAATTGATTTTTAGAGACGGATTGACTCAAAAACTTTTTTTTAAACATGGTCCTTAATAGAGCCATGCATCTCTGAACTACAAGAAAATGGCCTTTCAAAATAATTTCTGCAGTAGTGCGTCCACCTTCCGCTGCTAATAAGAAACATGCGACGTGTTTACGAAGAAGATAAGATTAATTCGCGCAGCATTGCATTAGTATACAGGAGTATTTTACTACTGCGTACTCATCTCGTCAAATACTCCCGTAACGAGTAGTGGCTCTCTCGTTTGAAAGATGTTCAGATCGTCAGGCGGAAAATATATTTGACGGCTCAGTGGGTCTTGATTACGTGTTTATTTATATTAATCCAGCGTTTAGACAGATGCGATCCTTGATAACCACAGACAACTAACAACCAATCAGGCGAACTGATCATAAATCAGTTGGTTAGATTCTTTATAGTGGAACCTGTCTACTCTGGTTCAGGTCTTAGACTTGGCACGGGTGCTCGTATTTTCTTGAATTTATTTTAGAATTTAACGGTGCTATGTTTTTCAATGGCTCAGTCCTTTAAAGGTGCTTACTTCGTGATCTTGAGATTTACCCACTCAGTTCTTCGGAAATACTTATAAATGTAGAGTTTACGTACGTATGCCGGTAGGGGTGAGTGCGCCGATTCCATTCTCCCTGGTCACACTGCACCTTCTCGTAGATCTGTGGCGCGGCATCCGGCCTGTGTTTTTATATCGAATCTCGTCTTCCATCCCGAAATCAACTGATATGACAGATACATATTGAGAGTTGGGCCTTGTTTAGATGGTAATTTTTTTCAACTTTGGCTACAGTAGTATTTTCGTTTGTACTTAGTAATTAGTGTCTAATCATAAACTAATTAGACTTAAAAGATTCGTCTCGTGATTTACAACCAAACTGTGCAAATAGTTATTGTTTTTATTTATATTTAATGCTCTATGCATGTGTCTAAAATTCGATGTGATAAAAAAGGCGTAAAAATTTAGAATTTGAAGAGTATCTAAACAAGGCCTTAGCCTGGAGCAGTTGATTGACCGCAGGAAAAATGAACTGCAAATTGTCTTCGATAGCGCCAAACTTTGATGGGCTTTGCTGTGGTACACCTAAATAATTATGAGTCGTTTATTTAATTTGATCAGATGGTTAATAACATCTATTACTTCCTAGTTAGGAGGTAATAGATGAAATATATGTTTATTTAATTTTTTATTTTGTAAAGTAGGAAAGGTAAGGAAAGATTTAGATATAAAAATATTTTCTTGGATCTAATTGATGCATGTGTAATCTGTTGGAGGCGGTAAATCTTTTACATGTAATGTGTTTTTGTTCCAAACCTCTATGTTAGCTATTGATTTTTTTTCATGCATGTAACATGTTTTTTTAATTGAGCATGTAACATGTAAGTATGTCTAGAAGATGCAGCAAACATATCATCATTAGGTGAGTAGCATAGATCAAATCATTAACGTGAAATGGATCATTCATTGGAATTTGAATGGAGAGATCGATCTGCATATATTGATAGTCATATATAATATATATTGTGCACTACTCATAGCTTTGATTTCTATTTTTATTTTTGAAGAGAAGACTGATCCTTTGTAATACTAAAATGTTCGCGGAATCTTCACGAGTTTGATCCACTGCTACAGTCCGATTCTTTGGTGCCGGCATGCACAAAAAAAAAGGAAGGATTGATTGTGTCTCTCCTGAGATTTGTTGGAGGGATTTCTTTCCTTTTTCTTAGGTTATTTATTTATTTAAGTAATTCATAAAATGTGAATTAATCAATGGCTCAAATTTATTTGAGATACTACCTCTTAGTAGGTAACTAGGTAACATACCCGTGCGTTGCTACGGGACAACTAAACTTTTATACTAAAAACAAATGGGTCGCATGATAAGATAACCATTGATATATTGTATTTTTTTAAGGAAAATATATGTAGACTAAATTATTCCTCTCAAAAAAAAACCTTGCAAATTATTTTGTATTGATTATCAATGAACACCAATCACTCCTATATGCAAGCTATTATGACCAAATCAGTTTCCATGACCCTAAACTGAAAACCTGGTATGCAGGAACATTCATTCATTCGTAACTTGAAAGCCTAAAAATAATCAAGAAAATTTAATACAGGTACACCGAACTGAAACAAAGGTACACCGAACTAAAACAAAAGCCTCCCAGCCTAAAACCTGACTGAGTTTGAAGCTACAAATGGTCTGAGTGCACGGTTCAATTACGTGATCACTGGGATTGGTCCGAGTGAATAAAAAATCACCGTGAATGTAAGCCACCTAACTCCAAATGTGGTACAGAAGGCAACATGAGACAAAGAAGAGGAGAACCTGCACAGAACACATACATTGAAATAAGAATAATGTTGTGGTATAGCATATTTAAAAAAGAACATTGAAACAACATCTGCTAGTATGCACAACACAACATCTGCAGCTTGAAGGAATCTAGATCTCCTGATTTTCTTGAGAAATAGAAACAATCATTTTTTTTAAAAAAATAGTCCTCTGTCAAGCTACACAAATATATACGAGCATTGCAAAGGTAACAACAAACTTAGAATTGAAAGCTCGACGAACAGGGAACTGAAATGTTACAGGATGAGTTTCAGTCCATAGTGTGATTCTTGACTATTATTGCACAGGCTATTCATATTATATCTTCAGTCCATAGTGTTATCCTTGACCATTCCACAAGCTCTCCCTATTATAAATTCTATTTCAGTTAACTGCAAAGGAAAATAATCACCACAATACAGATACAGGGACAAAATAATCAAGAGCAGGGACATGTAAAGCAGAAATTCTGCTTGTCACTGCCTCACCAAGAACACCAAGAACAAAAAAAAATAAGAAAAAGAAAGACCCCAATTGCCTGAACAGAGATAACTGGGAAAAGAAAGACACCAATTTCCTGAACAGAGATAACTGGGAAGGTACAGATTATTCGGAATTGAGAGATCTTCCACCAAACTGCCTGAACAACAGATGCTTGGTACAAAAAAAGTGTGTAAAGATGACAGCCATGATGCAGTACTCATGAGAGCAAAAAGGGAAAAGAAGAGCATAAGTGAGACTGGGAGGCATAAGGATTGCAATCAATTCTGAAAATGTAAGAAAACAGAGCATGCTATTCAGTTTGAGGACTTCCTTTACAATTGTATTTTGTTCCCTTCATGCCACTGGTTACCTAAGGCCACGTATTTAACTAAAAGATTACTGATTATTATTTATTAGTTCAGCATATAAAGTAACTATATTGCAAAGAAATTGTCTTATTTAGACTGATTGGAATTAGTTCAGCATAAAGTAACTATAATGTAAAACTGTAGTGTAATACATGTTTAAAACTGCATAGTGTAAAACTGCGGTGGCGGGGTTACCTGATCTGGCTCCGGCGGGCTCGGTGGCCGGAGCGAAGGGCGTTGGAGCACCATATGAATCTCCCATATAGGCACCACCATAGGGAGGAAGAGGACATAGTTATGTTAATAAATGACCCTCATGATCTAAAATAAAAAACTTGTGTCACACAGTTGTATGTGCAAGCTGAGAATTGGCCTAGTAATCATTATAGGTACCACTACTCTATTTATACCAATACTGAAATTGGTATATCAGCAAGGTACAAACTCCGCTACTGAAATTGGTTCAGTGTGAAAGACAACCTCATACTAAAGAATGATAGGCACATTCTGAGCAATATATAGTTCCGTTGAAAAACATATATAAGATCCTAATGAATCTGATTCCCATCCCGACCAACTATAGTTATACGGTCTGCAACATATGAAACTATAGTTTCTACCATCATAAAGCATGGAACCTTATAGTCCTTAACATGAGGATTTCTTTAATGTCCTGTATTAATAAAAGTATAAAACAAATAATGTTTTGGTTCACAATAAGTACTTGGTCAGATAGAAAAGTGGTCAGTTTCACTAGGATTCACTGGGACATCTTGCCAGATTTTCCATTGCAGGTTCTTTACAAATAAGTAATGAGATGCATGGTTAAACAAGCTAACCACTGACAACACTAACACATGCGCTATCCGGCCTTACTTCAGATGTGTTGATTTACTAACAGAAGCACTAACACAAATCAGAGCTACTAACACAAGTTTGCTTGAACAAAAATAATGATCATATTCACCTGAAGGATAAAGATAAGGTTCCAAAATAGTCCAATTTACCATTTTCAGTGAGCGGTTGTAGTAGTTCTGATTTGCTCTGAGATTTAGCCTCATCAAATAGATCCACCAATCGAACAACCTTAGTACTGCAGGTTCAGAACTGATTGCCATCTGAACCAAGAACAAGACCAAATCCAACCTGGCTTGTTTTCGGAAACCTCTTTTCACTTGGATCTGGGAGCCAACCAGCCATCCTTGCAGCCTGTAGAAAGACAACAGAAGATTCAATAAACGCAAAAAAACTGAACAATCTTTATTTCTTGGCAGGTTGATAATTCAAGTAGCAATAGAATTTCTTGACCAATTTCCAATATGTAATTGTTCTGGGTGAAGGGCTGCTTTTATTTTAGATTCATTAGGAATGTGTATCTAGACAGTATCATACACATGAAAAAAAATTGAATTAGCATGTTCTCGATGTAGAGAAGAAGAGATTTGGAGATACTTGAGATACCTGAGGTCTCAATCAGCCTCCATTTCTTCTCGTTCTTCACGTCTTGTTTCTCTGCAAAGAAAGCCATCAGTCCATCACAAAAAAAAAGAAAAAAGAAACAAGATCAGCAAGAAGAAAACTGGATAATGAGTGCATCGTAGTTGAGACAGAGAAGACAGGGAGGAGGAGCCGGGATGCCATGCTGCCAGCCATGGAAGGGTGGGCACACCTATAGGGTTCGTTGTCGGTGAAGGGCCTGATGAAGATCTGGCGAAGGGATCGACGAAGACACGAGCTCCTGACATGATACAGGAGTGGTGGGGATCGAAGTGGCGGCGAGGATTGAGGTGGCGGCGGGGATCATGGCCGCTGTTGTTGGAGGCGTGGCGTCGCCGGTGAAGGGTCGGACGAATACACGAGCCGGATCGGGGGAGGGATGACGAGCGCGCGGCCTGCAGGCTTCCGTTGTCGCCTGGCCCGATGGGACTTGGTGTTGGCGCAGGGGCGGCGAGGGTCGTGGCCACCGTCGTTGGAGGCATAGCCGTGGCGCGTCGGCGTCTCCGGTGGCGTCCACTGATCCCGCGTCCACTCCCTATGGGTGGATCCGCTCCCACTGATCACGCGTCTCCGGTGGCGTCTGTCTGCAGGTTCCGGCAACTCCGCTGCCTACGGGGAGGTTGCTCTCGACCGCGCGCGGTATAGGGTCGTTGAGGCGGCATGGGCAGGTCCTGTGGTCCAGATCTGGGCGGAAGTCACAAGGACCGCCCAGATCGACGTAGTCCTGCGCCGCTTTTGCCTCCGGGAGCCGCCTCCAGAACCGGGACGCATGGGAAAGAGGGCGTGATTGGCGAGCACGGGGAGGAGGAGGGCGTGATTGGAGGTCGCCGTGATTGGAGGAGGAGGCACGCAGGGATTGGCGAGGTGGGTGTGATTGGAGGAGGCACGGACCGCAGGAGGAGGCACGGAGGGAGAAGCGCGTGGGTGCGGGATCGCACGTCGCAGGGAAGGGATCGCACCAGAGAGGCAGACGGACGATAAAATAAATGTCGCACAAAAAAAGTGTCCACGCTTTATTCTTTTTAATTGTAGGAGATTGGTGTACCGTAGCATTGCGCACTTTGGATAGATTCCCTGTTTGCACGGTAGGTGAGGTATGGCCTACGGGCTCTGGGAACTCTGGACCGGACGTGCTTGTTGCCATTTTTCCATGCGACGCACGAGTTCTGAGCTGGGACGTACGACCAAGTCCTTATCTCCAAACATATAATTTCCTGGATGGAGACGTCAACTACGTAGGCACTAGTGGTTGCTGCATGCCGCAGCAAGATCCACGATCCCGTGTGTACGATTTGTTCGATATGTTCCACGTCCTACGCCTACCGCGATGAATAGGAAATGTACCGAGAGACACATGGGTACAGAGCATCTCAAGAGTCTGTCAAAATTCACTTCGCAAATATCGTGATTTGGCAACTTAATAAAATATATGACAAGTGAAAAAATAGACTCTCTCCAAGAGTTTGCCATTTGGACTTGGTAAAATAAGAAGAAACCCGCTAAGCGAACGAAGAGCCCCGCACGCGAAGCCGGATGCGCGCGCGCTCAGCGCGCAAATATGCACGTGGAGGGGGGAGATTTGTCAAGTTGCTAAAATTTGCTAAGTTGGATGCCAAACTGTTAGAGCACAATTTTTTTTATTTTACCAAAAATAGATGGATGCCAAGTTGATTTGGCAAACTCTTGGAGATGCTGCCCGTTTGGTCGAGCTGGGATGGGCTAGTATATTTTATTTGTAATAATTCAATTGACTAACAATGATGAAGGCCGCCTTTTTTTACAACAAAAATGAAGTCCGCCTTAAAATTATGTACATAAAGCATTTGGAGATTGATTACCGATCGAGATACTAATGAATTTAACGCACCAAAAGATCAACGCAAGTCTAAACGGATTTTGAGCACAAAATTAGCAGAGATCCACAAAATGTGTTAACGATCGATACTAATTTGAGCACAAATCAGCACAGATATGTAAGATTGAAAGTGAGAGGCTCGCCACGGCCGTCACTGCCCCTAGCTGCAACCAACGTTGTCGTGCCAATTAAACTGCGCGGTGTCACCGTGCTGCAGAGACACCAAATTTGACATGAAGTATCACCTATATCTCAAACTTTCAAAATATATGTGAAGTCCTTAAAATAAGCTGCAGCCAGCTGTTTGAACAGTAATTTGTGAGAGGAGCCAAAGAAGCAGCAACCGGTTGCAGCTTATTTGAAGTGAAGCCGAACTACTAATGTTAATCTTTTGCTCGTTATACGATGACATGGACCAATAACATAGTACCCACATGTCATGCTCATCTTCTCTGTTCCACACCCTTCTCTCTCCTCTCTCGTCAGGGGGCAGAGTTAGAACAAATTTGATGAAGCGTGCTTACTTTGGTGGATGCATATATTTTTATATAATGAAAATTTGATCATAGTCAGCAGTTTTTTTTTTCATTTCGTTGTGGCCCATTAGGAATGGTGCACCCATAGCTCTATATCTGGTGAACCAGTGGTGGACCTAGGATTTCATAGTTAGATCTCAGTGAGAAGAGACAGGTAAAAAAATCTATATATAAGAAGAGAGAAGAGTTACACTTTTTGCATGTTTTAATGCATGAGAAGTAATACTCTAAATGTCTCTTGACAGGAGAGAAAAATGTATTAATATAAACGGTAATGCTCTGAACGGGTCCTCCATCCACCCGGACACTCCGTTGTTAGGCTACGACACCAGCCCAACAACCCACACTACTCCTTCATTTCTCAAAAAAAAAAAATTGTTCATCCACTTATTTTCTATCCACTCGTTCCTCTTCCTATCACTCTTATCCACTCGCTTGCCGCCAGCCCTCCGAGACGCAACACACGGCCACCACCGAGGAACACCGTTCGGCCGCTAGCCTTGTCAGGCATGGCGTATGGCCGCCTCTGAGTCGCAGCGCACAGCCGCTGGCCCTGCCAGGCACGGCGTGCTGCTGCCCTCTCCAAGTTGCGTGGCCGCAGCCTCCTAGCCGCTCGTTTGGCCGATGCCCCCCTTCCGCGACGTGCAGCCACTATTGCTGGCCTGACGTCTACAAGCGCTGCTGGGCCGCTGCCTCCAGTGAACACCACACACCGACGAGCCTCCATTTCGCCGAGCAACAAGGAGATGTTGCATTGAAAGAGCATGTTGCAAGGGTATGTTTCAATTGTTTCAAATGTTTCAGAGGTACGTTGCAAGTGTTTCATATGGATGTTGTAAAAATATATCGTTTGCACATGTTGCAATGGTTGTAAACGAATGTTGCAAGCGTCCATTTCAAATGTTTTATTTGTTTTTTCAGACATATGTTGCAAGTGTCCTTATTTGGATGTTACATATATTTCACACATATGTTGCAAGATTATGTTTGAAATGTTTTAGTTGTTTCAGTCTTGTGGGTGTTTTCGTGTTGCAAGTTGCTATTGTTTTATCTGGATGTTGCATATGTTTCACACACATGTCGCGAATGTATGTTCCAAATGTTTCATCTGCTTCAGACTTATGTTGCATCCAAGTATTTTATGTTACAAGCGTTTCGTGTTTCAGATGCATATTCAGAGAGTTATGGGGGCATGGCCCAAGCGCCGGGAAAAGGACGCGGCGAGCCAGGGGCCGACGGATGGGGCGCGTGGTGCGCCTTGGGTCCTGCGGACGGGACATGCTCATCCTCACCCGGCTCTCGGGTCCCACCTGTGCGGAGAGAGAGGAGGGAGTCAGAGGGAAGGCGGGGTGGGCGCGGGGCAGGGTACGCGTGCATGGCAGGACGAGACAGACAGGGAAAGTCTACAACAATAGGGTAGAAGTACAACATATTTCTACTGAGCTGTTTCGTACCGTCCGATAGAATCCTACCCTATCCAACAACCGGGCGCCGGCAATTTTCATTAATAAATTAATTATACTAGCGGCAGGTAGCTCATTCTTATTTTTGACCTCATCCGTCCAAAGGAACAGAGTCGTGCAGCTCCTGGCGGCAGGCGCTGACGTAGCCGAAGAGCTGGCCGATGACGGCGTTGACCTCCACCAAGTGCTACTGCAGCGACGACGCCATTGCGGCGCCGGCGAGCCACAGGGGTCCGGCCGTGTAGTCAAGGGTCCATAACATTTTTTAATAAAATACAAATGAAAATTTTTGAATAACGTACAATAATAAGTACTACTTATTGTGTGTCGATAAAAAAATTGCATAAACTATCAAATGTTGAAAGTCCAAAATAGATTCATTGTGTCACATAAAGAGATCAATAACGTCACATAAAGAGATGCAGCGGGAGCTTATATAAGTTTAATTTAACTAAATACATATCGGAGACACGCAAAGGTACAATGTAAAAGATGAAAAATACAAATCTTAATATTTCAAACGTGAGGTCACTAAGGGTGCCTCTAAGTTAAACCTTATGAGACACCCTTCAAAAAAATCATAAAAACTATCACCGATATTATAAATATCTAGTCATCAATTCAATAGCCTTTAACGGCCAAGGAAATAACAACCATTGTACCTATTCTATTTTTAAATGATTATCCACCTTTGTCATTATGAAAAACAATGTAAATTTGCAATTGTGAAACATAATTTGATATATAATCTAGTAACTCCTTGAATTGTACTAAACTACCACTTTCCGCTATTCCAGGAACAAAACTAAAATTAAAATATTCCCTCAAATCTAAATCTAAATAACCAACATTTGCTATTACAAAAAAATATTTAAATAACCAGACCCTCATATTAATATTAACCTATTAAAAACTAAGGCGACTATGATCTTCCTAGTCTTTGATATTCATATGGAGTAAATAAATGATTATAAGGTCCAAACTACTCCATCTTAAATCTCATTTTAAGCTTTATCACCAATCTTGAGCAACATGGCACCAGTTTAGATGACCTTGATGCCATCATAGTATCTATATAATTAAGTATATCTATATAGAGAATGAATTTATAGATATAGAATAAAAAGTATTTTATAAAAATGAATGGAATTGAGAATAAGAAAATTGCAAAAAAGGGGAACTAAAAAGGGGAACTCATTTTCTTTTCCCATTCTCATCACCTTTCTATCCTTCTAATCGAACTTGAAATGGTCTACAACCTAAAATATTTAATTTTAATAGAATACAGAAGGAGAGTTAATAAAATATACAATATGCACAAGTGTTTTAACTTAATTCAACATAAAAATTTGTAGCAACTAATAAGATAAAAAAAATGAAAATGAAAAAACTATATATCCATGATGCTATGAGATATGGATTGTAACATGAGCCACCGGAATTTAAGCCAGGATTTAAACAAAATGCACCCAAAAGATACATGCAACTACCAGCAGAGAGGGGAAAAACTATGACTATAGACGAAAAACATATAGCTTGGCCATTGATAGGTTTTATTAAAACTGGATAGAGATTACATAGTATCTATATGCATACATGTATTGAATTAATGTAAGTATTTTTATTAGTTGTAGACATTAAAAGCGTCCGAATTAATGTAAGTATTTTTCTTTCTCGAACAAGTAAAAGGTTTGTGTATCTTTGTATTAAGGTAGAGGAAAAGTTCAATACAACATGCCATAGCGGCGCCCTTTCAGGTCAATGAGCTGTACATGAACAATCAAATCCTCCCTAGTGTACTAATGTAAGTATTTTTATTAGTTGTAGATATTAAACATGAACCTTTTCAAGTAAAGTATTTTTATCTTGAGGTAAAGTTTTTTTTAAAAAAATTCTGTATAGCCTTTTCAGTGTGCACCTTTTCTTTCTAAAATGAAGATTGATTTCTGAATGTTATGTGTGATAATTAGCCATGGCAAGAAAAACACTCACTAGCTTTTGAAAAACAAAAGAATTTTGTAAAACCAAAGTATTTCTCCAATACTGAAAAAATACTTTACATCCAAACAGGGTTACATGTATTACTCTTTAATGTGACTATTGATTTGACTTAGATCAATTTGATGGTATGATAGCTAAGTATACATTGGATTTGTTGTGGACACTTTAACTTAATTTCTTGTTGGGTTACTAACATTTGGTAAGATGGAGTATTTGGAGCTTCTAGCGCTTCAACTTAATTTCTTGATGAGCTACTATAATTGGTCATGGTTCCGTCATCACATCAAAACATTGAAGAAGGTTGGACATTTTTGTTGGCTCATTCTAGCTATATGCACTTTGTAATTCGGTGTGCAATATGATGTATATTTGACAAGAAAATCTATGTTTGTCTGACATTTGACAATTCCACGAACAAATGACTACCTGAATGATCATCTTTGCAGTCATGGAGGATCGAGTCACCAAAATTTAGGAGAAATCAGCCATCGTCGAGGCCTTCCGGTCCGATTGCAGTTGTCGAGGCCTACATGAAGCATGATTTATTTTAGTTTTATGATTTATTTTTTCTAAGCATGATCATCTAAGCATGATTTGTTTTTTCTTGACACCACCTTAGAAATGTCACTACTGAAACCTGGCTATTGTTTGTTTTAGTAAATGAATTGTTAAGATTCCTTAATTTCTTTCAATAAATGAATTGTTAAGATAGGGTCTTCAAGTAATTAATCTAACAGTATTTGGAGCACACACATCTGTACGGAGTGAAATTGAAAAGAAAATCTTATGTCATGTTATCATAGTTTTCCCTTAATATAACCATGGCGTTAGCACGAGCACTACACTAGTGGCTCATAAGATTTTAGTTTGGTAGACTAGAGGGTCCTAAATTGATTTAGATTCTGCTCCATTCCAAAAATATAACTTGTTTTGACTTTTCTTGATAGATAGGTTTTGTCGTACATTTAGACATATGCTGTGCCTAATGCATTGTAAGAACTATATATATGTGTTAAAAAGTCAAAATAACCTATAATTTAGAACGTAATAAGGAATAATTAGCCAAAGTTTTTTTTCTACCAACACCAAATCTTGCAATGGAAACACCGTGTGACCAGGATATTGACTTCATTATTGGGAAACCAAAAGGAAATATTACAAGCATCCCTGGTAAGTGGTAACCGCCAGCACACAACACTATGGCACAATGCGCGGCGCGCACGTAAGGACCTTTTATTGCCACACATGCTTCTCGATCGTGGATAAAATGAAACGGATAACGTACGGGAATCAGCGCTAGCTATTCCCTGCTTGCATGCAAGTCACGACGCCCTGTCCTGAGGCAGGTGAGATCAGATGGAAATGCTGTTGGGGATGCCCTTGGCGGTGACGCCGGCGTTGTCGCCCTTGTTGTCGGAGGTGTTGGGGAAGAGCAGCGTGTAGGGGAACTGGGCCTCGCTGTAGCGGTTCTTGTAGCGTGGGTCCTTGTTCATGGCCTCCACGCGTTTCTCGATCTCGATCAGCCGCGCCCCGAATCGCTTGAAAGCCTCCTGCGCCTTGGCGTCCGACGTCCACTCCTTGGTGTCGCGCTGGCCGAGGTACACCTCATCGGAGGAGTGGCTGGACAGGATCTCCAGCAGCGAGATGCCCACGACGGCCTGGAACTGCGTGGTGATGGAGCGCACGAAGAACTTCTCCGGGTTCTTCTCCAGCTCCTTATACGCGTCGGTGCCTGGCACCGGCATGGGCCGCCGGCTCACGGACGGCCGGTTCGGGTGGTACCCGCAGTACGGGTACTGCCCGAAGTTGACGGCGGCGTGCAGCGCCGACGCGATCCAGATGATGGTGGTGCAGGCCTTGACGAGCTCCGCCACAGTCTGCATCTTGGGCCACCAGGGCTCGTCCTTGAGGTCGGCGTGCCCGACCTCGCGCGCCTCCTTCCACCATGCCTGCAGCTCCACGTCGGACTGCAGCACGGCGTCGTTGGGGTAGTAGATGGCCAGGTACTCCGTCACCCACTGCTCGATGGCGTGCCAGACGGCCAGCCCGTCCGACGCGTACGGGTAGTCCTCGATCAGCAGCCGCACCTTGTAGGGGCTCGACGGATCTGGAACGGCCATGCCTCTGCATTGCATTGCATTGCAGCAGCACGTACGATTGTTAATTTAATAGTTATAATTGTTAACTGTTGTTGCTGCTGGACGATGTCTGCAGTGAGTGTACTCCAGTGTCAGTGTCGTCGATCAGTTATATATATATCTTACCGCTTGATGAGGTCGTCGGGGAGTGCCTGCTCGGCGAAGTTCCAGCTGCCATAGACTTTGGAGGAGATCTCGATGGCGTACTTGCGCGGGAAGACGGTCATCTCGAAGATGCCGCCGGCGTTGATGAGCTTCTGTCGCGCGAGCGCGTTGATGTTCATGGTGTCGCGGTAGTGCGGCAGCAGCAGCCTGTGCACGGGGTGCGTCACGCTGAGCTGCCGGTTGGTGGCGATCACGAACGGCTCCATCACGGCGTGCGTGTTGAGCCAGTGGCTGATGCCCTGGTGCCAGCAGTAGTCGTTCACGTTGACGTAGGCCTTGGCCAGGCGCCACACCCACGCCTCCGCGCCGGCCGTCGCCGGCACCGGCGTGTACACCGTGCTCTTCGCAGCGGTGATGCCGTCCCGGAGCTCGGGGAGGCTCATCTCGATGGCCACCGGCGCGAGCGTGCCGGTGCTGCGCAGGAACAGCAGCGTCCGGGTGGCGTAGATGAAGTTGTCGTCCAGGCTGTTGACCTCGATCAGGAACGGCATGTAGTGATCGTGGTGGTCCAGGATGTAGAGCCGGTTGCTGTCCAGCGCCTGCTGCACGGTGAGGCCCTCCAGGCTCCCCGCGATGTGCGCCTCAGTGATGGTGCTCGTCTGGTCGCCGTACTTGCTCGGATCAAGGGTGCTTTTCGGAGGGAACTCCTGATCAGAAATCAGAATAGTAATGTTACTACTTGGATGATTTGCCGCCGAGACATTCAATTCAAGCAAGAACGTCCATGGTGTGTAGGTGCGCGTCCACTCCACTCACCGTGAGACGCCTGATGATCAGGGGGTTCACGCCGGCGAGGGTCTCCCTTGCGAACTCCTCGTCACTCATCCAAGCTTTCTTGTCCTCTGCATTTACAGGGTATGTAATGTAAGAGACATTTTGCCGAAGCCAGAAATGATTCATTAGCCACCGTGCAATCTAACCGTACCTTTGATGATTTTGGGCATGGGGAGCTTGAGGACGTAGTCGCCGCCGGCGGGCATGAGGTCCTTGACCATCTGGAGCGGGAACTGCTTCCGGAACTCCTCGAGCGCGGGGATGTCGGGCAGCTTGATCCCGCCCTCGTACAGCTGGAGGATGTCCTTGAAGGAGTTGAACTCAAGGCCGAGGAAGTAGCCTTGGAGGATGGGCACCAGGCCGTCCGCGAACGCCTTGATCGTGTAGCCATAGAAGTCGGAGTTCTTGATGTGGCCGAACCGCTCGTCGCGTGGCACGTAGACGTCGCCGTTGGTCAGCGTCAGCCTGCTCTCACTGCTGGGGTCTGTCTGCGTCGGCTTCCGGCCCGTGCGGCCGCGGCGCGGGTAGGGGTGGTCCTTGGAGCCGCCGAGGACGGGGCGCGGGTTCCCGCCGTCGGGGTTGCCGAGGTCGTTGTAGACGTCGTAGCGGTAGACGCGGTCGTGCTCCTGGTATGGCCCCTGCTGGTCGTCGCCCCTCAGGTTCCGGAGCTCGTCGTCGCGGTAAGGCTTCAGCGCCGCCGGCATCTGGCTGGGAAGGTACGTCTGTACGTGTAGACAAGAGAAGACCGTTTGTTCATGTCAAGAGACTCTGAACAATGGGCGGCTGAAATATGCTACTCACGTCGTTGGAGAAGAAGACGCGGCTGTAGCGGTACTTGTACTGCGGGTAGATCCATGAGTTGGCGACGAAGACGATGGTGCCGTGGCCGGGGACGTCGTCGAGGGTGATGGTCTTGAGGAAGAACTCGGACGCGTGGTTGTTCTTGACGATGATGGCGCCTGGCACGCCGTGCTTCTCCACCTCCCAGTCGAAGGTGACGCGGAACTGGTTCTCGCCGGACAGTAGCGGCGGCGGTTGCAGCAGCCACTGCTCCAGGCTCGCCTCCGCGCCCACCTTCCCGCGGTTGCCGTTGTCTGCACGCGCGCGCGCGCCGGTCAACGTCAGCGTCAGTTTCTGACCAACGTGTAACATGTACCCCTACTGTATACTCCCTCCATCCCAAATTATAAGGCATTCCAAGAATCTTGGAGAGTCAAAAGATCTCAAATTTAACCAAATTTATATGATAAGATAATAATATTTATGACACCAATTAAGTATCATTAGATTCTTCATTAATTATATTTTCATAATATACCTATTTGATGTTATAATTTTTTTGTAATTTTCTCTATAATTTTGGTCAAACTTAAGATGTTTTGACTCTCCAAGATTCTTAGAATGCCTTATAATTTGAAATAGAGGGAGTATATTATTAGTAGTACTATAAAAAGTAATTATCCGTTCTTGGTCTAAACTCTAAGATCCGGCCGGTTTGTACTAGATTTAGGGCTTGTTCGGTTAGCTTATTCCGGGCTCAAGAATTAATCCAGACTCAATTACTTATACAAATTAAGCTTAAATTCCAGCTGCATTCTTTCCGTGCACTCATTTTCTGGTAACCGAACATGGCCTAAAGTGGCTCGATCGGTGTCGTTTTCGTCGATGATTGTCCCAAGCATCCGTAGTTTTACTAGTTTTATCGTTTTCCTTTTGTGAAAACTCCATTGTTATTAGAGTTGTTATTATTGACGCATGTGCGAGATCTGAGAGTGTGAGAGAGAGAACAGATGAGGAGGCAGGGTGCTCTACTCACTGGGGTCGACGACGCTGGAGCTGATGAGCTGGCAGGTGACGCCGCGGCCGAGGAACTCGCCGACGCCGTCGATGACGGCGCTGGCCATGCTGGTGACGTCGAAGCCGAGGACGGTCTTGCGCATGAGCACCACGTTGCCCTTGAGGTGCGCATTCTTGTTGCTGCCCGTCAGGTCGCCGATGACCGGGATCTTTCCGAACATCTTCGGTTCTGCTTCTACGGCAGAGCTGCTAGTGGCTAACTGTGGACTGTGGGTATTTGCTGTGTGTGAGTGAGCGAGTGATCGATGAGCGAGTAGGCCAGCTATTTATAGAGCGGGAGACGAGCTGGGGGGGCTCGTGAAGATAAGACATCCACTCGTCCAGCACGATTCAAAATAAAACAACGTGTGTCACGTTACCGTGTGTGAACTAGGAATACTACTTGCTAGTGGATGTTGGTGTAATTATTGCCAAGTTATCTAAGCTAGGACCAGTTCTCAATTGTGGTGGGTTACGATTTATCACGAGTGCCTACGCGCATGTGATGTGTTTCAGATTCTGTTGTCACTCGACACACGGCCTCGCGCCCATGTGAAGTAGCTCGTGTTGCATGCGTACGGTTAATGAAAGGGCTGACCCCTATGAATTGTATTGCTGCATGACTGCATCTTCCCAGCCTAATCTATTACGTAGTAGACTGCAAGCAAGACCTTTTTCAAGGCATTGAACTCCTCCACCTATTTTGTTTCTACAAACATTTACCCGTGTAGCACTAATTTGCATGTACCATCCAAAAGTTCACTGCAACTCTTGTCTAATAAATATGGCGGCAAACCCGTCCTTTCAAAATACACAATGATGACTCCAATATCAGCTTTTTAATTTGTTTTTCTGCTATTACCACTTCCCAGCTCCGTTCCGCTGCTCTTTTGCTGTCTGGCCGTGGTGGTGCTTAAGGTGGTTTCTTTGGTGGTGCTCGACATCTGTGCTTTGGAGTGTTTGCCTGTTTTTGTTAGTTGTTAGTTGCATATATCATGTAAAAATCATCTTTTCTGAAGCGCATATATCATCATCTTCTTTTCTTTTCTGAAGAATAATGTCTCCTGGATTTGGTAATTATTATTTGCATGCATCCGTGATTAGCTTCCGCATTGGAAGATAATGTCCCATATTTTTTATAGAATGTTATTTTTTCTAGAATAAATTTTAAATCTAAAAAAGTTATTTATATTGGAACAGAGTGTATCATGTAAAAATCAAGGTCCAACTCCACTCCACGCTCGGAAACTCTCAGTCCATTGTTACTTTTTGCACTCCCAAGATCAATAACCTAAGATTCGTCGGGTTCGCTTTGCGTTTGCGATGGATATGGTTCCAGCGCGTGGATGACTCCCGCTCTTGGGTCGATCTGCCACTACCAGCCTCTCATGAGAAGGAAGTGATGACAATCTTCAGGGTCATGAGAAGGAAGTGATGACAATCTTCAGGGTCAGAGATGGCTCGTCGATCCCTACGTGTCTGGATGGACCATCGGTGAGGTCCTTGCACAATGCACATGCACAGTTGCACGCACCACGGTTCTTGCTAGAAACTCTTGGTGCGGGGTGTAGTCTTATCAATCTTTACTGGGTACACAGGACATTGGGGCAGCTTCTAAATTCCCTGCCCCTCCCTGAAGAAAACAGATGGGGGTATTCTTGGGGCTCCAACATCTTTGCATCAACTAAAGTTTACAAAATCTTGATTGGGCATTCGGAGATCCACCCTGCCTTAAAATGGGCAGGACCATGTCGTGCCAGCGTTCCTGCTCGCTTGTAATCACTTTATTTATTTTTTCCTAATATATTCAGTAGGGGGCAAAAACCTCTCCTGTTCATTAAAAAAAATCCACCCTGCCTTCAAATGGTTTTGGAGAAGTCAGTGCCAACCCAAGCATAAGGTTTTCTTCTGGTTGTTGATCAAGGACAGGTTGAGTACCAAAAATATTTTGAAACACGCATTTGGATTCTCATAACTATGTCCTAAGCAACCTTCTGACTGAGGAAACAGTGGATCACCTCTTCGTCGATTGTCTATTTGCAAGAATATGCTGGGATATGCTAAACATTGACATCCCAATTAATTGTAGTTCCCAAACCTGACCACCAAGATGAGAACACAGGCGAACACCCTTTTCTTCATGGAAGCCATAATACTAATGTGTTGGACTATTTGGGAATGATCTTTTCTTCAAGGGCATCACAATGAACCTGACTGACTGCCGAAGGGTTTTCTTCAAAGAACTAAGACTCCTCCAGTTCAGAATCAAGAAAAGACAAGAAGACCAATTCTCATCATGGATACAAAATCTGGAGCTAATAGTTACCTAGAGTTGAATTTTTTTTCTTTCTTTGTTTCCTAGGCTTCTTGCCTCTATTTCCCTCTCTACTTTTTGTATGCTCTCGCTACTTTTATTTTTAAAATAAAATTACTGTAGGATCTTAGGCCTGTCTGGATTTCTCCAGAAAAAAAAAACCATTGCGGGTAGCTCTGACAGAGCAAGTCATCAACCGGTACCTCTTCATCAAGGACTTGGTCGATGGCTGAGAGCTACGTATTGGTAACTCTGATCTCTTCATCTGGAGATAGTCAAACAATCTGCAGCGCTCGGCTTCTATACCACTTTTTGGTGCCAAGCTAGAAGGATCTTCAATCAAGTGACTTCTACTGTCACCGTTCTAGTCCAGAAATTCATCGAAGAAGCACAAGCGTGGCGTTCAGCTGGCCACTCAATCTCAAGTCTGATGGTTAAAATTGTCCTAGTGTTCGGAAGGAGAGTAAAATGCAAGTTTTTTTTTTCTTTACCGTAATGCTACTATTAAGATGTCCGGAAGGCCGGATGCCTCGCTCCACTCATGGCCACATGCGCCGCTCGTCTAATAAAAAAACAAAATCAACTCCCGCATACCTCGCTCCGCTCCGCTTCGCTCCCGCACCTAGCGCTCGGCTCCACTCCTGCATGCAGCGCTCGAGATGCGGCACACGGCTGCCCTCTCCTGGTTTCTGCGTGCGGCTCCCTGTGAGCCGCGGCGGCATGGTTGCCGGCCCTGCCAGGCCCGCAGCCGCCTGCGAGTCGCGACGCTCAACTACCGGCCCTGCCAGGTGTGGCGCGAGGCCGCTGCCTCCTTGTCCTATCGCACAGCCACCATCGAGCCACTGTCTACAAGCACCACCGAATCGCTGCCTCCGGTGAACTCCACGTGCCGACGAGCCTCCATTCTCCAAGCAACAAGGAGATGTTTACGCTGAAACTGCATGCTGCAAGTGTCTGTTTTTCAAGTGTTTCAATTATTTCAGAAGTATGTTGCAAGTGTTTCGTACGGATGTTGCAAAAGTAGATAGCGATATTGCACATGTTGCGATGGTTGTACACTTATGTTGCAAGCTCCTGTTCTCAATGTTTCATCTATTTTTTTCCGACATATGTTGCAAGTGTATTTATCTGGATGTTGCATATGTTTTCAAACATATGATGCAAGTGTTTTATCTGGATGTTGCGTATGTTTTACAATGGTTTCAAGTGTTTTTCAAGTATTTTTGCAAGTCCTTCAAACGCATGTTTCATTTGTTTTCACACGTATGTTGCTGTTGTGAATGACGACGACTAAATGACGAAGAACACAAGATCAATCACAGCGGAGACACAAGATTTAACGTGAAAAACCCTCCCAATGCGGAAGGAAAAAACCACGAGCGCTAGCCAGCAAACACTGCTCACTGTTATCAAGAGTCTGGTTATAACGCCGTATGACGGCTTACAAGAGAGTTATCAAAGTGGAACCCTAACCAGCAAACACTCCGCTTCGCTCCGTCAGAAGTCGACCAATATAATGTGCAACTGAATTTGGAACATATTCGTTGTCATTGTTGCATCTAGATGTTTCAAAACTAGATCGAGTGTTGCATCTCCTTCTTCGCCTTTCTGCTGTCTTGCCCCGGTGTCAGACACGCGAAGATGGAGACGGTCCCCACTGGCACAGGCGGGCTCCTCGTGCTTGCGGGCGGACGTAGCCGGCGAGACGTGGGCGGGCAGGCACGAGACGCGAGATGGAGGTAGCGCTGCGGGCGGCCGGACGTGCTGGCGCTAGCCACGCCCTTTCCTAACACACCTTGCATCATACGACGATGTGTAGCGTTTTTTATTTTGTTTCTTTTTTCTTTTATCAGAAATAAGGCTTTCACTTTGTTTCTGACGGTACAATTGCGCCCACCGTACCCCTCCCACCCTCCCAATATGCTCGATTTTTTTTCTCTGCACTTATGGTGCCAGAGCTATATATATTTTAAAATTGTGGTAATTAGATAAGACCTGACGTTAGGTACGTATTTTAACTCATGGTTGCCAACTTGCATTGGAGTAGGACAAATGGCCGATCCAATCGTTTACGATTGCATCATTTCAATTATTCATTGGGACTGACGTATATAGGGCCTGTTTAGTTGCCCATGCAACCCAAAAAAGTTTGCACAGTACCCGTTACATCGAATCTTGTGGCATATGCATTGAGTACTAAATGTAGACGAAAGAAAAAACTAATTACACAGTTTAATTGTAAATCACGAGACAAATCTTTTCAGCCTAATTAGTCCATGATTGGACACAAATTGCCAAATAAAACGAAAAGTGCTACAGTAGCCGAACCTAAACTTTTTCACCAACTAAACAACCCATAGGATATATGGACATGTGGTCACAGGATATGTTTCTGGAGAAGCGATATAGATGATCCTGTGAAACACGCGGGTAGCAGAAGACTGAAGACGCGGTGTGGATTATATTTGCAATTCATACCAATGCAACTTGCATTATGCAAGTAACCTAAATCTTCCTTAGCTCCAAGCTGAGGGGATGTTTAGTTCCCACACAATTTTTTTCACCTCATCAAATTGAATGTTTGGACACATGTACGGAGTCCTAAAACGACATCACTTTTTTTAGTTTGGAATTGAAAAACCACTACTCAACATCACTCTTCTTAGTTTAGAATTGAAAAAATTATTCGCATTATCTCTTTATTATTAGGTATAGATTTACAGCAGATATAGACAAGCTATCTAATTAAACCGAGTCAATCTCTCCTTGATTTTCCATACGGGACAAATAATTTAGTGCAGATATTATTTATTATGGGCCTTATTAGTGTTTAATTGAAACATTGTTGAGCTAAGCCCAAGTATTCTGGCTCACGCACGCCGGGTAACGTCCGTTTTAAAGAGGCAAAATTTCTCTCCTCAATTGTTTAGTCTGGCCCATCCATCCGTGTCCAACTCAAAATTTCAGATCATTTTTATTCATCCATCCATTTTTTTATCTGCCTCTCTCTAATTACCGGATAATGGACAGTTTCTTCGTCCAGACTTATATATATAACCCGTGCTCTTCTCTAGGGCGATACGAAGTCGGATTTCAAAACATATTGGGTGCATGACCCGGACTCACAAGTCGTGCTCATATGTGTTATAACATAATTGTCCTATCGAATTCCTTTTATGTTTGTTTTGGAAACTAGGCCCTGTTCATCTGGCTTATAATCCGTCTTATTTGACTTATTTTTTCAGCGGGAACAGTATTTTTCTCTTACGAAAAATCAGCCAACAGTGTTTTTCAGCCGGCTTATAATTCCAGCCGAACCGGGCCTAAGGCCCCATGTGTGAACTCGTTCACATTGCGTAAAAATCTCTCCCTTGTCAAGGAGACCAAAATATCCTCATTATGTGTCCGTTTTTATTTCTGTTTTTTACCCGTGCTTCCGAACTCAAGGGGCGTGTCGCTTCTTCTGCTTCCGTTTGCGGTGTTCCTTGCATCTGCTCTTTGATGTCCCTGTCCAGGTGGTAACACGCATATACATCTCCGTTCTGTAAAAAGTGCCCGGGCTGTTTCGTGAAAACAGGTAATTAAATCAATCGGTGCTCTAACTAATCAAACAATAGAATAGTATTGAAAATTGAAGTTACGATATATATCTACAATTAGTAAATATTTTTGTCTTTACAGAAGAAAAAATATACTAAGATTGCATTTTAATTTGATATATTATTGCTAACATTAACTTATATTGTGAATATCATGGTGATCATAGATAAATATATCTTTTAAATTTTATATAAAAAATAATAAAACATAAATAGACATGTACCATTATCGTCATTGTTTTCCATAAATCCATTAATATAACCAAAATAAATCTATCTCTAAGTAGTATGCATATAACAATGTGATTATCGACGTGGGCCGCTACTATAGGAAAATTGAGAAAGATCTCTATTATAGTCATGACCGAACAGATGAATCCTTGACACAAAACTTATTAGCGACTTTGATCAGATAAAATTACATATTTTTATAGATCTTCAATAAAAATCAGGTACCTAGAAATGTAAGTCTACCAACACAATGATAGTATTATGAAAATTAAAGTTATGACATATTTAAAACTAAATATTTTTATGCATTACAACGAAAGAAAAAATATCTATTAAGATTATATTTTAAATTTGAAACAAACTTAACATGACATTATCGTATTATTGCCAATATTAACATATAGCGTACTCCGTAGATGTCATGATTATTATAAAATAAATTTTACTTTATTAGTCTAATGGAAACTGTACAAAAAAAATAAGTAGAAATGGAACATTCTCACTTTCTTTTAACGTTAAATTGGTTTTTTCTCATCCGTTGCAACGCACGGACACTTTTGCTAGTATTTTAAAATTGTAGTAATTAGATACGACCTGACGTTAGGTACGTATTTTAACTCATGGTTGCCAACTTGCATTGGAGTAGGACAAATGGCCGATCCAATCGTTTACGATTGCATCATTTCAATTATTCATGGGGACTGACGTATATAGGATATATGGACATGTGGTCACAGGATATGTTTCTGGAGAAGCGATATAGATGATCCTGTGAAACACGCGGGTGTGGATTATATTTGCAATTCATACCAATGCAACTTGCATTATGCAAGTAACCTAAATCTTTCTTAGCTCCAAGTTGAGGGGATGTTTAGTTCTCACCTAAATTTTTTTTCACCCCATCATATTAAATGTTTGGACACATGTATAAAGTACTAAAACGGCATCATTTTTCTTAATTTGGAATTGAAAAACCACTACTCCGTATTACTCTTCTTAGTTTAGAATTGAAAAAATTATTCGCATTGTCTCTTTATTATTAGGTATAGATTTACAACAGATATAGACAAGCCATCTAATTAGACCGAGTCAATCTCTATTTGATCTTCCATACGGGATAATAGCCACCTAATTAAACCGAATCAATCTCTCCTTAATTTTCCATACGGGACAAATAATTTGGTGTAGATATTATTTATTATGGGCCTTATTAGTGTTTAATTGAAACACTGTTGAGCTAAGCCCAAGTATTCTGGCTCACGCACGCCGGGTAACGTCCGTTTTAAAGAGGCAAAATTTCTCTCCTCAATTGTTTAGTCTGGTCCATCCATCCGTGTCCAACTCAAAATTTCAGATCATTTTTATTCATCCTTCCATTTTTTTATCTGCCTCTCTCTAATTACCGGATAATGGACAGTTTCTTCGTCCAGACTTATATATATAACCCGTGCTCTTCTCTTGGGCGATACGAAGTCGGATTTCAAAACATATTGGGTTCGTGACCCGGACTCATAAGTTGTGCTCATATGTGTTATAACATAATTGTTCTATTGAATTCCTTTTATGTTTATTTTGGAAACTAAAGCCCCATGTGTCGTTTACGAACTGAACTCGTTCACATTGCGTCAAAATCTCTCCCTTGTCAAGGAGACCAAAATATCCTCATTATGTGTCCGTTTTTATTTCTGTTTTTTACCCGTGCTTCCGAACTCAAGGGGCGTTTTGCCGGCCTAAACAGATTTTGACTCGCTTCTACTGTTTCCGTTTGCGGTGTTCCTTGCATCTGCTCTTTGATGTCCCGCTCCAGGTGGTAACACGCATATACATCTCCGTTCTGTAAAAAGTGCCCGATCTGTTTCGTGAAAACAGGTAATTAAATCAATCGGTGCTCTAACTAATCAAACAATAGAATAGTATTGAAAATTGAAGTTACGATATATATCTACGATTAGTAAATATTTTTGTCTTTGCAGAAGAAAAAATATACTAAGATTGCATTTTAATTTGATATATATTATTGCTAACATTAACTTATATTATGGATATCATGGTGATCATAGATAAATATATCTTTTAAATTTTATATAAAAAATAATAAAACATAAATAGACATGTACCATTATCGTCATTGTTTCCCATAAATCCATTAATATAACCAAAATAAATCTATCTCTAAGCCGTATGCATATAACAATGTGATTCTCGACGTGGGCCGCTGCTATAGGGAAATTGAGAAATATCTCTATTATAGTCATGACCGAACAGATGAATCCTTGACACAAAACCTATTACCGACTTTGATCAGATAAAATTACATATTTTTATAGATCTTCAATAAAAATCAGGTACCTAGAAATGTAAGTCTACCAACACAATGATAGTATTATGAAAATTAAAGTTATGACATATTTAAAACTAAATATTTTTATGCATTACGATGAAAGAAAAAATATCTATTAAGATTATATTTTAAATTTGAAACAAACTTAACATGACATTATCGTATTATTGCCAATATTAACGTATAGCGTGCTCCGTAGATGTCATGATTATTATAAAATAAACTTTACTTTATTAGTCTAATGGAAACTGTACAAAAAAAATAAGTAGAAATGGAACATTCTCACTTTCTTTTAACGTTAAATTGGTTTTTTCTCACCCGTTGCAACGCACGGGCACTTTTGCTAGTATTTTAAAATTGTGGTAATTAGATACGACCTGACGTTAGGTACGTATTTTAACTCATGGTTGCCAACTTGCATTGGAGTAGGACAAATGGCCGATCCAATCGTTTACGATTGCATCATTTCAATTATTCATGGGGACTGACGTATATAGGATATATGGACATGTGGTCACAGGATATGTTTCTGGAGAAGCGATATAGATGATCCTGTGAAACACGCGGGTAGCAGAAGACTGAAGACGCGGTGTGGATTATATTTGCAATTCATACCAATGCAACTTGCATTATGCAAGTAACCTAAATCTTCCTTAGCTCCAAGTTGAGGGGATGTTTAGTTCCCTCCCAATTTTTTTTCACTCCATCACATTGAATGTTTGGACACATGTATGGAGTACTAAATGTAGATGAAAAAAAAGAATTGTACAGTTTGGTTGGAAACCACGAGACGAATCTTTTAAGCCTAATTAGCCCATGATTAGCCATAAGTGCTACAGTAACACACATGTGCTAATGACGGCTTAGTTAGGCTTAATAAATTTGTCTCCCGGTTTTTAGGCGAGTTATGTAATTAGTTTTTTATTAGTAACTTAAAACCTCTTCCGACATCCCATAAAATATCCGATGTGACACTCAAAAACTTTTCACTTACCAACTAAACACCCCTTCAATTTAATTTCTATTCATCAGAGATGCATGCGTCTTACAAGTCTACAACTTACACCTCAAAGGTCGACGTCTCACACAGCTTCATACTAGCTACTAGTTGTTCATACCTCCAAGTTCCTAGAATTCGATGAACATCTAAGGCCTCAGGGTTCAATTGACGGTTCCAAAACTGTGGCATCCCTGAGTAGATGATCAACACCTCATTATTTTTGTGGCATCATTATCAATATAGAGGGCTATAAGCCTTACACGATAAATCAAGTAGATGATTAAATAAAGATAATTATAATTATTGAATTGGTATTATCATGGGTTGATACTAACACTAACACTCCCTCGGGGAATCATGATTTTTTAGCGTGATGTAGAACACGTAGAATCATTGCACCTTCTTCCAAGGATAACAATCAATCGAACTGGAGATCTCACTGAACTGAGAGCATGATTTCTGAGAAGAGATTGCATCTTCTGAGGCTAATAATCAAATCAATTGAGTTGCATGCATGCAAGATGTCTCGGTGAGTTAAAGAGGAAAGGGGGAAGAAGCATGCAATGCAAGATCATCGTGATGATATAGGTAACGCTCAATATCCATTGCTAGGAAAAACCGTATACAAGCTTCGGATCCATTGTCTTCTCTGTTTTTTTTAAACGACCCGGCACTAGTTGTGGTAATTTATATTAATAGAGAAGGAGGTTACAAAATCCCACGCAGGGGGGGGGGGGGCAAAAAAGTTGCAGAAAGAACAGAAACATTTGCAATTGATTTGAAGTTCCTAAGAATTAACACCAAGATACTACTCCGTATACATTAGATGAGTTGTATCTATATGCATGACATGACATCTTTAGAGATAGTGACATGATACAATAATACACCTGGAATACTCAGAAGATATTATTGTTATAAGAGGTTACTCCTAGTACATAGTATCAAGCACATTTTTCAGGTTCAAGATAAGGTTTGCCATAGACACAATGCTACAATAATTTATTGTTTCAAGAGTTGCTAAGAAATAACAACATGATATTACTACAATTGTTTTTTTAAAGAGAGATGTTACTATACATTAAACGTATTGTTTATATGCATACTGATTTAACATATTTCCATAAACCGCGGCTGGTTTGGATAATTAATATGTATTGGGAGTAGCCTGAGAAAAAAGGTGCTTAACCAGCAGAACATAGAACACCATGGCGAACCATGTGATTTTGATTGCGCATGTATACTCGAATCCTGACCTCTGAAACCAATCAACGACAGCCAGTCTCAGTGCCGATCTGGAGACCAAGCAATACTACGTGTGTATCCCGATGTGATCCGGATCAGATCGAGCAGCTGATCTAAGCATGAATTTTCTATTTTCTAGCTAAGGTGTAATGAAATGCAAATTGGCTTACGGAATCTATTTAATTTACGAGCTAAGGTGTAAATAAAATGCAAATTGGCTTACGAGCTCTGATTAGATTAGGATCGGATGTGGTGGACAAGGCAGACTCATCAGTGATGGAATAATTTGGCATGCGCCGCACGGGTTAGCAGTGTGTCGGGAATCGGGCGCGGTTGTCGGCGTCCTCTTCTACTACAGTGCAGTTCAGTAAAAAGTAGCTTGTGGGACGCTTAAAACTGTACAGTATGTATGATGTTTTTAAAAGTATTTCTGCTGCATGGCGATGCCACCCGCCACGTCGGTCACATCACACGGCATGCATGATTACAGGCTTTTACAGCCACGCGCTTATTATATACTAGACTCATAGTGCTCCAAAGTCTATACTATGACGCATCATCGATCATCCCTAGCTTGCGGACTCCAAGTCTGTGATGTATTATATCAGTGTTGCTAAGGCCTAAGCTGTATCATAACGAGTACGATACTACTCTATATAAGAAAATCAAGCTGCTCGTGAATCACATCCTTATCTTGAATTACGGTCGTTAGCTGGTTCTGAATCACGTTTTGATGCCGGACGGCCGGACCCATTTCTTCTCTGGATCCATGCCTTGCCACCCGTCTTTTTTGTTTTTTTTTCCCTTTTTTCGAAAGCTCAAATATGCCTCTGGCGAAAAGATTTTCAAAAATGGACCATCTGCTTGGCGTCATCGTCCTTGGCGCCAAGATATAATGGTATGGCGCCATCATCCCTGGCGCCAAGACAACGCCGACGTGGCCCCCCGTGGCACTTGACGTGGCTGTGCGCCAAGGCCATAGTTATTAGGACCGGACCGGACATCGAACCGGTGAGGCCGTCGGTTCGATGGTTCACTGGTCCAACCGTTAAGAACCGGTTGAACCGCCGGTTTGATTGTTTTTGACCGGATGAATTGAACCGCTGTCACACCCATTTAACGACCAAATGGAGTACATACCCTTATGTACGCCCAGAGATCAATCACACATAAGTTCACAAATTATAACGGAAGTATCATCACAAATGTTATTACATCACGATATTTAACACATAGTCTTAACACAAATGTAGCGGAAGTATAAATAAATAACTCTCGTGGTAGCTCCAGTCACAGGTACATTGACTGGTTGACAGCAAGACTAGTAGTCTTCAGGGAAGTAGGCGTAGTAGTCACTATTACCTCCATCTGTTACCCATCCGGGATTTTTATCCAAGTAAGAAAAATAAACAAGCGTAAGTACATCTCGTACTCAACAAGTGTAACATGGGGTTCATGAGGCTCAAAAAGGCATAACATTGGTTTGTCAGCATGTAGCTTTTAATTAGCATGATTTTAGCATATCAATAGCATCAAAATGTCTCAATGTAAACAATAAACATATGATTCATGTGAAATGATTGATGAATAGAAAAAACATAACCATAAACAATTATTCAACTATTCCATAAGGGTCCAAGGCCACTCGTGACCATGAGCACGGCTGTTATAACAGTTTTACACTCTGCAGAGGTTGTACACTTTCACTGTGAGTCGTGTTACCCAAATGCCTGGGTTAATTACTCCCAAAACACTACCAAGGTGAGCAGGCAGGGTAAATACTATGAAGTCTTTCGAAGGTTCGTCTAACAAGTTAGGGCCATTAGATTCACTCGGCAAACAGATGTAGAGCCCCCCTTCCAAATGGCACAATAACCCACAGCCTATACACATAAGGACAGAGGCCGCACTATACCCGATTCGTCAAGCCGTTCTTACGCCAAAAAGGTTACCTCTAACAAGCTAGAAAAGGTCCTTCTATATGACTAAAGCTAGAGCCATATAGCCCCCACAGTTGTACTGTAAATCCCGGATTGTGGATTATAGATGAGTCCTTATGGAGAGCAATTAGAGCATCAAAAGTAACCCCCATGCTCTAATCCCCTTTAAACATTAATCAAAATCATCTTTTAATGTTTGTTGCATATTCCTCTAATCAATTTACATGATCATAGTCCATGTTTAAGCACTAGCCATACTACTCAATGCATCACAATAGGTATCAAGGTGTAGGATCAATCACTAAGTCATCCTTAACAAGGAATAAATGCATAATGATATTAATTGCATAAGGTGAATAGGACAACAAGGATAATCCCATGCTATACTTGCCTTGCTCAAATTGGTCCTGAAGATCTTGCTCGTAGTAAGGCTCTTGATCCCCAACGAATTGCTCACCGTCTATACTCGATCAACCAATAGCAACAACACACATCCAGAGGCAATCATGCATAGGCAAACAAGACTATAATTAGAATAGTACACCATCAGTAAGAAAATAAGATAAAAATTCTTTAAAACGAATCTACAACTCGCTAGGATCACACAGACGCGAAGATCACGAAAAACGGAGCTAAAACGACAAAGTTACGAATTTCCAAAGATTTCCTATAGAAAAATAAATACTTTAATTAAAACTCGAAAATAAATTAATCCAAACCTACTGTACAGTTGTATAATTACATAGAGCTCGCAAATATGAATCTAACGCAATTTGAATGGACCAAATCGGAGTTAAAACGAAGATTCTACGACTAAAACAAGTTGAGTGGCAAAACTGTAAATATCAGAAAGCGTATTTTTCATTTACCGAAACGAAATACGTTTTCAACCGATCAAAGCGTATTCTGAGCTTTACGTTTTAGGACTGCAGGTTCTATATACTAAAATCTCAGGGTCTCTTTTACAATTTTACAAACGAACCGGTAACTTCTATTTACATCCGTTGGATTCAAGATCAACGGCCCGGATTAGATCGAAGGGAGAGGGGAAAAGAAACCGGCGGCGCTCCGGCCGATTCCCGACCGCCGGCGAGCCTCCACGGTGGTGCCATCACCGGAGAAGGCCAAAACACCGTTCCGACCACCAAACGATGAAAGAAGAACACCGGGAGGTCGAGAAGCTCACGGCGAACTCACCCCGCGCGAAGATAGGACCGGAGGATGACCGGAGGGCGGCGGCTAGCTCACGGTGGCGGCTATGGCGGCGGTGGTGCTTGCGGTGGCGCAACTAAGCGACTACGGCGGCTCCAAAGGGATGGGATGGGGGCGGAATAGTGTGGGGGTCTCGTTTTATAGCCCGTAGGCGTCGGCATACATGGAAAGAACGAAGATTCGCGGCGGATTTGATTCACTGAATCGGAGAAGAAGGAGAAGGCGGTGCGGAGCCGGAGGAAGAAGAAAGGAAAGGTCAAGACAGTCGCTGACAGGCGGGCCCGGCTTGCCAGTGAAACAAGGGAGCAGCGCGCGCAGCTAGGCCAGCAGCCGGCCTGCTGGGCTTGGCCCACGCGGGAGCAGGGCGCGGGAGGGAGAGAAAGGTGGGCCGCGCGCTGGGCTGCGAAAAGAAGCGGGCCAAAATCCAGATGAAATGAATTTCTCTTTTCTTTTTCTTTTTCCAATTTTTCAAAGCAATTTTTCAAAAGATTTTCAAATCAAATTTGAATTTGATTTAAACCACTCAATACAAAACTTCAAATGCAGCAACATGAATGCTCAATCATGTTTCTACCCTTATATTTGATTTTAAATTTATAAAAATTATTCTTATTCTAAATTTGCATGCTCACAAAAATATACAAAAATCATATTTTTCCTATTTTTCTTCTTTTCAAATTTTTAGGGTGTTACAATTCTACCCCCCTTAAAATGAATCTCGCCCCGTGATTCGACCGATGCTTACTCAAACAGTTGCGGGTAGGTTTTTCTCATATCCTCTTCTCGTTCCCAAGTAGCCTCTTCTACGGTGTACCGATTCCACTGTACTTTACATATTTTGATTGTTCGACTTCTTGTGACTCTGTCAGCAGTCTCTAAAATTTTAACCGGAAACTCTTCATATGTAAGATCCTCCTTAACAGTGAGCTCCTCTAACGGAATCTGTTCCTCTGGTACTCTTAAACATTTCTTCAATTGAGACACATGGAACACATCATGTACACCTGCCAAACTTTCGGGTAATTCCAACTGATATGCCACTTCACCACATCTCTCTATGATCTTAAAAGGTCCAATATATCTTGGTGCCAATTTACCCTTCATGTTGAATCTCTTCACACTCCTCATGGGTGACACTTTCAAGTAAACATAATCCCCTACCTCAAAAGTCAACTCTCTTCTACGAGTATCAGCATAGCTTTTCTGTCGGGATTGGGTTATTTTCAGATTATCTCTAATCATTCTCACTTTCTTTTCAGCATCCTTTAATACATCAGGCCCAAACACTTGACTCTCCCTGTCTGATTCCAGAACAACGAGGTCCTACACTTTCGTCCATACAGAGCCTCAAACGGTGCCATTTGAAGACTCTTCTGATAACTATTGTTATAAGAGAACTCTGCATAAGACAAACTCTTATCCCAGCTAGTACCATATTGTAAAGCACAAGCTCTCAACATATCTTCCAATATCTGATTAATTCTCTCCGTTTGACCATCTGTCTGGGGATGATAAGCTGTACTAAAATTCAGTTTGGTCCCCAATGATTCATGTATCTTTTGCCAATAATGAGATGTAAACTGAGTACCTCGATCAGACACAATCTTCTTAGGTACTCCATGTAGACTCACTATTCTTTCCATATACAACTCTGCCAACTTCGCACTGTTATATGTAGTCTTTACAGGCAGAAAATGAGCAACCTTAGTCAGACGATCCACTATCACCCAAATTGAATCATATCCTCTTTGAGTCCGTGGCAACCCAACTATAAAGTCCATACCAACCTCTTCCCATTTCCACCCGGGTATCTGCATAGGCTGCAACAATCCTGCAGGTCTCTGATGTTCAGCTTTCACCCTTTGACAAGTGTCACACAAAGCAACATACTCAGCAACGTCTCTCTTTAAACCATACCACCAATATTTCTCTTTCAGATCCAAGTACATCTTAGTACTCCCCGGATGTATGGAATAAGCTGACTCATGAGCTTCACGCAGAATTGCCCTTCTGATATCCTTATCTTCAGGCACACACAACCTTTTTCTAAACCATAGTGTACCATTATCATCCTTACGGAATCCTGGAGATTTACCTTTCGCTATGTTTTTAGCTATCTCTCTCAACTTTTCATCCTTCTGCTGACCTTTACGGATTTCTTGCTCCAAAGTAGGCTCTAATACTAATTCCACTGCATTGGTAGTAAATCCTAAGTTCAGATGCTTGCACTCATCACACAATTCTTTTGGCATAGGCATTACTTGTATTTCATTTGCATAACTTTTTCTACTAAGAGCATCAGCAACAACGTTGGCCTTTCCTAGATGATAATGCACCTCTAGATCATAGTCTTTTATCAACTCTAACCATCTATGCTGCCTCAAGTTCAGATCCGTTTGAGTGAAGATATACCTTAGACTCTTGTGATCAGTGTATATATCACTCTTGTGTCCAATCAAATAATGTCTCCATATCTTTAATGCATGAACTACTGCAGCTAATTCCAAATCATGAGTAGGGTAATTTAACTCATGCTTCCTCAACTGCCTCGATGCATATGCCACAACTCTACCTTCTTGCATAAGAACGCATCCCAAACCCAATCGAGATGCATCACAATAGATAGAGAAAGGTTTATTCAGATCTGGCAAAACTAAGACGGGTGCAGTAGTTAATCTTTTCTTTAATTCCACAAAATTAGCCTGAAACTTCTCGGACCACACAAACTTGGCATTCTTCTCCAACAATGCAGTCATTGGTTTTGCAAGCTTTGAAAACCCCTCTATAAATCTCCTATAATAACCAGCCAATCCCAAGAAGCTGCGGATCTCACTTACATTGATGGGTGGCTTCCAGTTCAATACATCTTTCACCTTGCCAGGATCTACTGATATTCCTCCATTTGAGACAATGTGACCCAGAAAAGAAACTTCCTTCAGCCAAAACTCACATTTACTCCTTTTTGCATATAGTTGGTGTTCTCTGAGCTTTTGTAAGACCAACCTCAAATGTTCAGCATGTTCTTCCTCAGTCTTGAAAAATACTAGAATATCATCAATGAATACCACTACAAACTTGTCCAGATATTCCATGAACACCTTATTCATTAAGTACATGAAGTATGCAGGGGCATTAGTCAATCCAAAGGACATCACTGTATACTCATATAACCCATACCGTGTGGTAAAAACTGTCTTGGGTATATCCCTGGCACGAATCTTTAATTGATGATATCCAGAGCGAAGATCAATCTTGGAGAATACACAAGCTCCTCTCAACTGATCAAATAGGTCATCAATTCTAGGCAATGGGTACTTATTCTTGATAGTAACCTCATTAAGAGACCGATAATCTACACACATCCTCTGGGTTCCATCTTTCTTATCCACAAAAATCACTGGTGCTCCCCACGGTGAAGAACTAGGACGAATAAAACCCTTATCCTGCAACTCCTTAATTTGTTTCTTAAGTTCTTCTAATTCATTTACTCCCATTCTATATGGACGCTTAGCTATAGGTGCAATTCCAGGTAATAATTTAATAATAAATTCAATGTCACGGTCTGGTGGCATACCTGGCAATTCCTCCGGAAACACATCGGGAAACTCCTCCACAACTAGATCTTCCTGGTTGGCACCATCATTGAGCTGGTTCACTGTAGCGGTCTCCTGTTTCTGCACTTTTACCTCAACTTTGATTCTATCACCCTTTGGTGTTGTCAGTACAACCGATTTATCCTTACACTGAATCTCTGCTTGTTGTTGCATCATCCAATCCATTCCCAATATAAGATCAATTCCCGCTGTTCTCAAGACTATAGGACTAACTGTAAACTCTACCCCCCTTAAGTTGAGACTAATCGGAAGACAGCGATAAGATGCTGGCATGCTTCCACCAGGTGAGTTTACTAAGATAGGGTTCTTCATGGCACACAAATGGATTCTATGTATTCTAACAAATGATTGTGATATGAAAGAATGTGATGCTCCAGAATAAAAAAGAACAGCGGCGAAAGTAGAGTGAACATCGAACGTACCAAGCATAACTTCTGGCTCCTCCATTGCAGTTTCTTGGGACAAGTGATTCACCCTTCCAGAGTTAGGTGCGGGCTTCTGGTGGCTGCTCTGTCTCTGGGGAGTCTGCTGGTTGGGCTTCTCCGGGCAATTGTAGGACAAGTGACCTTCTTTTCCACATCGGAAACACCTGTTGGGAGTATTGGGAGCACTAGTCTTCGTGGGAGTGTTGTTGGAAGGACCCTGACGCTATGCTTGATTCCCATTCTGCTGCGGAGGACGTTGGTTGCTATTCTGCGGCTGGAATGGGGGACGTTGCGGAAACTGTCCACGGAATGGGGCCTAACCACGATTCCACTGTCCAGAAAGAGGCCTCTGCTGATTATTTTGTTGAAAACCAGTACGCGGACGGGTGTTGCTATTGGAGGCTTGTCCCTGTAACCTCTTCCTCTTTGCATCCATTTCCTTACGCTTGTTATCCACCACGATAGCGCGGTTCACAAGCGTCTGAAAGTTAGGGTAGGTATTGGACATCAACTGCAACTGTAGTCCATCATATAATCCTTTCAAGAAGCGGCGCTGCTTATCATTGTCATTGGCCACCTCATGTGGACCATATCGTGACAATTGAGCAAACTTATCACGGTACTCAGCTACAGTCATTGACCCTTGGGTCAGGTTTCTGAATTCCTCCGTCTTCAACTCTATCATTCCTTCAGGTATATGGTAAGCCCTGAAGTTCTCTTTAAACTCCTGCCAGGTGACTACAGGAGCATTGGCAGGACGACCATACTCATATGACTCCCACCAATCCTGAGCTTCTCCCTGAAGTTGCCCAGAAGCGAACAACACCTTCTGTCGGTCATCACATTGTGCAATATTGAGTTGTTTCTCCACAGCACGAAGCCAATCATCGGCCTCCAAAGGATCAGCAGCATGTGTGAACACTGGGGGACGACCTTTCAAAAATTCACCACGCTTATCACATGGTTGAGCCCCAGCAACTAGCTGATTTTGCTGGTTTTGCACTAGTTGTTGCATCAACTGCGTTTGTACTGCCAACAGTTGCTCGATAGTTGGTGGCGGTGGTGGTGGTGGATTTGGGGGAATGTTTCCACGACCCCTGCCCCTTCCTCTTCCGGCCATCTGCCACCCATAAACATGCAAACTTTAAGAATTCCATGTTATCAACCACTTATAAGATTAAGAATGAGATCTGAAAGTTTTCTGGACGAGTAGCAATATTGACAGTTCAGTATTTCAATCATATCTCGAGCTACAGACATCCAAAAGAGGCGTGCTTTATATGGTTGGAAAGCTTATGAAATTATCCACAATTTCTATTCAGACCTCAAGATCAGATTCTGTCGTTAAGTCTATGAAAAATAAGGCGTAACAGAAACTGTTCTAGATCCCAGACTATGCAGAAACTTTAACTTGTGAAAATTATATCTCTCGAACCAGATCAGATAAAAAGGTAATTCCAGTGGCATTTGAAAGATGCTTGGTCTAGTTTCTCTCATAAAAATTTCATAAATGTTGCACGAACCGTTTTTAAACTATAGCAGAAACATTGAAGACTGCTCCAGAAAACAGCAAGGACAGAAACGTGATAATACCAAACCCAACTATTATTCCCTTGACTATTAAACTTATTATTCTTAAGAATGGAACTTGTAGACATGCCTGCAAGTCCCGACACTCAAACAAAGATCCAACTCACACATAAGCATAATAATAAAGCAACTAGCACACCAAGGTTCAAACCACACGACAGACTCGACTGACTCAACTGACGTTACTAAGAACGTTCTTATTACATAAAGGACTCCTATTTCCTAAGGAAGTGGCTTGTGCTCTAATATCTCATAAATCTTAGGCAGGCCTTGGTTTGCTCGGAGCTCATCAATGGTTGCCTGGCACCTCTTGATAGTCTTCTCTTGTGCCTTCACCATCTCTTCTAGCTGCAGCTTCCTATCCATCATATCATAGACAAGGTTCACCATCACCCGAGGTAGTGGCTCTAGCTGCACTGGATCTGTCATAGCCCATCCAAGGTCGGGGTGTGCACGAGGAAAGAAGCGATGAATGTCATGTTTCATAAGGTTAAAGCGAAGATAGCGGAGACCCATACATGCTTCAAAAGCAGCATCTTCAATGCTATCCTCTATAGTAGCTCGATGACCCATGTGAGAGAACATCATGTCCAGCTGATATGCCCCTTGTCTTGCTTATGTGCAAAGATGCTTGCCCTTGCCTTCCAGTATGTATCCTCTAGTGGATGAGTGTACTCCCAGCGGACGTACTCCACAGCTGGATGCCAATCAGCGAAGTAAGCAGTGAGCATCCCCACCAGGCGAAGATGAGAGACAACATTCCCTCCATTCCTATGGTAGATCCTCACAGTCCACCCCATTGGAGGAGGTGGCATATCTCCAAGAGCTTCATGATGTGGTGGAGACGGGGGTTGTCCTCGTCCATTAGCTTCCTCTTCATCATCTTCAACCTCGATGATTTCTGGATCTTCTTCAGGCCCAGGCTCTTCCTGGGGAGGTGCTGGTGCTTGGACTGGTGCTTCAGGAGCCTGCTCCTGTTCCTAGGGTTCTGGCTCTTGGGGCTCTTCAGTTGCAAGCAGGGCGCGAGGTGGGTAGTATCCTCCAGAGCTGATGCGGGCAGTCTTACGGTCACGGGCCATCTAGAGAATTTTTAGATGAAGTTAGAATAGAGGCAAAATTTCGTAATAGAATGAGACATAAGAAGCATAAAAATTTATCAAATAACAAGAGCAAGATAGTGAGCATAAAAATAGTGTAAAGATGATACTAAATCGACCATTTCTAGCTAGGCTTGCGTCCTACAGTCAACAAGAGCTCTGATACCAATTTGTCACACCCATTTAATGACTAAATGGAGTGCATACCCTTATGTGCGCCCAGAGATCAATCACACATAAGTTCACAAATTATAACGGAAGTATCATCACAAATGTTATTACATCACGATATTTAACACATAGTCTTAACACAAATGTAACGGAAGTATAAATAAATAACTCTCGTGGTAGCTCCAGTCACAGGTACATTGACTGGTTGACAGCAAGACTAGTAGTCTTCAGGGAAGTAGGCGTAGTAGTCACTATTACCTCCATCTGTTACCCATCCGGGATTTTTATCCAAGTAAGAAAAATAAACAAGCGTAAGTACATCTCGTACTCAACAAGTGTAACATGGGGTTCATGAGGCTCAAAAAGGCATAACATTGGTTTGTCAGCATGTAGCTTTTAATTAGCATGATTTTAGCATATCAATAGCATCAAAATGTCTCAATGTAAACAATAAACATATGATCCATGTGAAATGATTGATGAATAGCAAAAACATAACCATAAACAATTATTCAACTATTCTATAAGGGTCCAAGGCCACTCGTGACCGTGAGCACGGCTGTTATAACAGTTTTACACTCTGCAGAGGTTGTACACTTTCACTGTGAGTCGTGTTACCCAAATGCCCGGGTTAATTACTCCCAAAACACTACCAAGGTGAGCAGGCAGGGTAAACACTATGAAGTCTTTCGAAGGTTCGTCTAACAAGTTAGGGCCATTAGATTCACTCGGCAAACAGATGTAGAGCCCCCCTTCCAAATGACACAATAACCCGCAGCCTATACACATAAGGACAGAGGCCGCACTATACCCGATTCGTCAAGCCGTTCTTACGCCAAAAAGGTTACCTCTAACAAGCTAGAAAAGGTCCTTCTATATGACTAAAGCTAGAGCCATATAGCCCCCACAGTTGTACTGTAAATCCCGGATTGTCGCTTATAGATGAGTCCTTATGGAGAGCAATTAGAGCATCAAAAGTAACCCCCATGCTCTAATCCCCTTTATACATTAATCAAAATCATCTTTTAATGTTTGTTGCATATTCCTCTAATCAATTTACATGATCATAGTCCATGTTTAAGCACTAGCCATACTACTCAATGCATCACAATAGGTATCAAGGTGTAGGATCAATCACTAAGTCATCCTTAACAAGGAATAAATGCATAATGATATTAATTGCATAAGGTGAATAGGACAACAAGGATAATCCCATGCTATACTTGCCTTACTCAAACTGGTCCTAAAGATCTTGCTCGTAGTAAGGCTCTTGATCCCCAACGAATTGCTCACCGTCTATACTCGATCAACCAATAGCAACAACACACATCCAGAGGCAATCATGCATAGACAAATAAGACTATAATTAGAACAGTACACCATCAGTAAGAAAATAAGATAAAAAGTCTTTAAAACGAATCTACAACTCGCTAGGATCACACAGACGCGAAGATCACGAAAAACGGAGCTAAAACGACAAAGTTACGAATTTCCAAAGATTTCCTATAGAAAAATAAATACTTTAATTAAAACTCGAAAATAAATTAATCCAAACCTACTGTACAGTTGTATAATTACATAGAGCTCGTAAATATGAATCTAACGCAATTTGAATGGACCAAATCGGAGTTAAAACGAAGATTCTACGACTAAAACAAGTTGAGTGGCAAAACTGTAAATATCAGAAAGCGTATTTTTCATTTACCGAAACGAAATACGTTTTCAACCGATCAAAGCATATTCTGAGCTTTACGTTTTAGGACTACAGGTTCTATATACTAAAATCTCAGGGTCTCTTTTACAATTTTACAAATGAACCGGTAACTTCTATTTACATCCGTTGGATTCAAGATCAACGGCCCGGATTAGATCGAAGGGAGAAGGGAAAAGAAACCGGCGGCGCTCCGGCCGATTCCCGGCCGCCGGCGAGCCTCCACGGCGGCGCCATCACCGGAGAAGGCCAAAACACCGTTCCGACCACCAAACGATGAAAGAAGAACACCGGGAGGTCGAGAAGCTCACGGCGAACTCACCCCGCGCGAAGATAGGACCGGAGGATGACCGGAGGGCGGCGGCTAGCTCACGGTGGCGGCTATGGCGGCGGTGGTGCTTGCGGTGGCGCAACTAAGCGACTACGGCGGCTCCAAAGGGATGGGATGGGGGCAGAATAGTGCGGGGGTCCCGTTTTATAGCCCGTAGGCGTCGGCATACATGGAAAGAACAAAGATTCGCGGCGGATTTGATTCACCGAATCGGAGAAGAAGGAGAAGGCGGTGCGGAGCCGGAGGAAGAAGAAAGGAAAGGTCAAGACAGTCGCTGACAGGCGGGCCCGGCTTGCCAGTGAAACAAGGGAGCGGCGCGCGCAGCTGGGCCAGCAGCCGGCCTGCTGGGCTTGGCCCACGCGGGAGCAGGGCGCGGGAGGGAGAGAAAGGTGGGCCGCGCGCTGGGCTGCGAAAAGAAGCGGACCAAAATCCGGATGAAATGAATTTCTCTTTTCTTTTTCTTTTTCCAATTTTTCAAAGCAAATTTTCAAAAGATTTTCAAATCAAATTTGAATTTGATTTAAACCACTCAATATAAAACTTCAAATGCAGCAGCATGAATGCTCAATCATGTTTGTACCCTTATATTTGATTTTAAATTTATAAAAATTATTCTTATTCTAAATTTGCATGCTCACAAAAATATACAAAAATCATATTTTTCCTATTTTTCTTCTTTTCAAAATTTTAGGGTGTTACAACCGCTCACAAATACTTCAAACCGGTGTAATATAATGATATATGATAAATATTTTTTTAGAAAAATAGCAACATATATTTGATGACATATACAAATAAGATGATAAAACACAATTATATAACTTGCTTCCCACTAATCTACACACGTGCTCCAAGACATCGGTGCTCTAGAGTTGTTTTACCAGATATGTAAAAAATATGTATAAATAATATATGGAGCACTTACAAATTGGTGGCAAAAATGACTAGAATAGTAATTCGAATATTCACTGTTGGAAAACAATCTCGAATGCTAAAAAAAAGAGTACATCATTACGAAGAGCTCGTTGAGATAATCAAAACAGATATATTATTTGTCTAATTTGGAGCTCATTTGAAAAAGTTATGAAAATTCAAAATTTAAAAGACACGTCATCTCACGCCAGCATTACCAAAAAGTCAAAGAGCCAGGAGCAGCCGGCAGCACCTCCTCGGATGCAACATTCAATTCCAAAGTGCAGCAGCAGCCAGGCGGGCCCACAGATGGCAGGTGCAGGCGCTCCACCAGCTTGGATAGGGCCACGCGTCCACAGCTCCACGCTGCACGGCAGATCTACGTGCGCGGCATCAGACCGGAGCGGTTCATATGGAACCGGCCGGTTTACCGGTACCTCAAAAAAACCGGCCGGTTCAAACGGTTTTTACCGGTTCGATGCACAAGCGGTCTTTTAAGTGAACCGGACCGGTTTATGCTCTGGTTCGGTCTTTTAATGGTCGAACCGCCGGTCCGGTCCGGTCCTAATAACTAGAGCCAAGGCTTGGCGCCAATTAAGATGGCGCCATGCCTTGGCGCCAAGATCGTTGGCGCCAAGAACCCACGTTTTATCCCACCCCCTACCTCCCCGAGTCATTCTCGTTTTCTTACTCCTTCTCTTCGGGTTTTTCATCTGGACACTTCGGCCAACCTCTTCAATCGACCTATTAGACCGTGAAAAGTTGGATTTTATCCGTGGATCTTCGAGAGCTAGGTATCCTGTCACCCTTCCTTATTTATTTTGAATCGATTTGGTAAAATGAAGGCACATTCTTAACCTATGAACTTTATATTTTAAAATTCGTATGTATTGTATAACCGTAGGATGCCTAGGCGTGGAAAAGCTAGAAAACAAAGGTATGCATAGATTCTTTTCATGATATAATAAACCCTTAGTTTTAAGGTTTATTGTTATTTGTTTTGTTATATTAGAACGGAATTTGTTGAATTGTAGCAATGGACGGATGACCGAAAGTCCATACGTCCCAAAGCCGCTCCCTAGCGGTGTGCCAATACCCATGTGCTTTTGTGGTGATCCTTGCAAGATAGATATTTCCGAAGATGAGGCAACATATAAGCAGAGATATTGGATGTGTTCTAATTTTGCATGGGAACCTACAGAGCGTCAGCGTCGCAGTACATTTATTGTGAGAAATTGCTTTTGTTTATTAATGAATTTGTGTCATATAAAGTTTTGCATAATAATTGGATTTGAAACAATTGAATTTGCTGCAGACCGCTCCACCGCTATGTGATTTTGAGCAGTGGATCGACACTGAGATCAAGGAGGCTGACATGCGGCTTCTACAAGGCTTGAAGGAGTGAGATGCGGAGCGCCTGGAGATATTAGAGAAGAGACGCAGAGAGGAGGCAGCAGCAAAGGAGCACAAGGAAGAGGAGGAAAGGAGGCGTGTTGCTGCGTGTAGGGAGGAGAGGGAGAGGAAGCTTGAGCGCGTGCGCCGAGCGAAGGCAGCGATGGAGGAGAATCTCGATGCCCAGAACAAGGGAAAGTGGCCTCGTTGTACTCAGTAGTATGCTAGTTGTATGCCCAGAACATGGTCGATGTAGTTTGCAAGGTGTTTAATCTAATGTACTTTAGGTAAATCATGTACCTAGGGCATGTTCTGTGTTATTTATTTCGTCGTCATGTACTTCATATGCACTTTAAGTTTTTGGACCTTGCTTAGTGTTGTCATATATCAGGTTTAATGTTACTGAGTTACTGAAACTAGTTCTCGAGGTGTACATAAAACATAAGGAAGTACTGGATTTCACAATTCAACACGCATAACATAGGACATGGCATGTCAGAACTTGTACCAAACAAGGGCACATATGTCCTGGACTAAACCTAACATGCCTTAGGTAATTAGAGCGAACAACAAGTACATTACATGGCATGTCCACACGATAGATTTGTTCTATCTAGTAGTGCGGCCACATAGAAAACTGTGTAGCCCCTTCTCCACAGTACCCTCCCATTGTTGATGGTGGAGGTGGCGGGGGTGGTGGTGGAGGCCCGTTGTTCTTGTGGTTAGGGCAGGTGTAATATGGATCATGGCATGGTCCGTCCTGTGAAACGGCACCAGTACTGGTATCGTCTGCTTCGTCGTCCTTGTAACCGTTGCTAACTTCCCTTTCTAGTTCGAAGATACGGTCTTGCAAGTAGTAAATGTACTGTGCGTGCGGATAGATTGGTCTAGGATCGACCCATCTAGTGAAGCCACAGTTTTCTTTGGACTCTGAACACTGCATTTCAAAGATTTCAGTGAACATGCAGTTAGTATCGCCTATGAGATGCAAAATAATGGAGAACAAAATTTGAGTAATAAATTTTTAAACCAGTTACCTCTGCTCGCGGACATTTGAAGAATCGACGACCTCCATCCAAACCCTCCACGAACATCTGCACTAAGCAGTCCTCACCATGCCTACATTTTGGCCAATCTTCTTTCCGGTTATCATATCCTCGGAGTGGATACTCTTTGGTGAAATCTCTCTTGGTCTCGACAGGAAAATGATACACTGGCTCATCAAAGTCTTCCGGACCCAGAGACCCCTCCCACACAATGGGAGTACCCTTACTCCCCCCGTTCCCTTCCCTCTAGATGACCCTCCAGACATTACTACTCGTAGATAACCAACTTCTGATTTCAAGTGACTAGCATTGTATGGAGGAAGATGTATATATAGCCAGCAGTGGAGTGGAGAGCCGTTGTATTGTGGCTTTAATGCTCCTGAAAAGCTTATTTAAATTACTGAAAAACCTATTTGAAAACTCATCTGTAAAGGCTAGATTCCTTGATCAATCAATTCATCTGTAAAAGAGGATGTACGATAGGATAGTGACATGATAAATCACTGAAAAGGCTACATGCTATTGGTGTACTGCACGACTTGACATGTTGTAGAAAAATTTGGCAGAGTTTTCCCTGTTTTTGATTCAATCCAAACACAGATATCACATAAACATATGTCATCAACAATTATATATGACATTCACCTTAAACAAATATATGACCATCATCAAATTGTTTAAAGTGCATATGCCATAAACTCCATAGTCGTTCATACAATACATAATAATAGGATATAAAAGTCCATAATAATAGTCCATACAGTCCATAAGTCGGCTACAGTCCCTCATTGTCTCCTAGACTTACCCTTGCCCTTGTGACCAAGAGTGTGGGTGCCTGGAGTGTAAGACATCGCCTGGTACCGACCGGCTGTGTAGGCTGAGTCCAGGGAGCATCGTCTAGCTGAGATGGTCCAAGCTCCTCGTGCCCCTGGTCCTCGTCCTCGTGGTCATCGTCGTCGTCCTCGTGGTCGTCGTCATCGTCCTCGTCGTCGTCCTCCTCGGTGCCTTTGCCTCGCGACCCTGTAGGTGGGTGGCTAGACGAACCTACGCCACCTCTGGGTGCAAAAGGCACGTGCACGTCCTCCATCGTGCCTGTCCTGCAACCACAGCGCGCAGCGGTACGGCGTAGCCGACGTGCCAGTCTCTGATGCACAAAATCATGTCAACTCAATGTATTGAGCGTATTAGTACTCTAATATTTGCATATTTATAGGTACTTACGTCAAGGAAGCTACGTGTGTCGTCATCCCTCACCCTCGGACGAAAGCGTTCTATTTCTTGGACCGACATCCTGAGGGAGTTGCCCTACAACAAAGTTTTAGGTTGTAATTCATTGTTATGCAAATCGATATATAAAAGTAAAGCAAATGACATACCACTCTGTCCAAGATCGGTCCTGCTTCCACCTAGCGACCTACACGAGTAGACTGGTCGTACGCCGTGTCCTCATCCTCTGACGACTCAATGTCAGCGTAGTCATTCTGTGTCCACTGTAGCTTAAGCCTCGGACGTGTCGCTTGGTGGTACCAAGCTTGGTACCGCCTGTAGTCTATGTTCGTGTGCGCCTTGTTGTTGTCGTCCACGTTCTCATCAAACAACTCCCACATTTTGACGTAGTCTCGGTGGTGATGGGCCCAATCAAAGATTTTCCTGTTTTTCTTACGATCGAGCCTGCAAAACATGTTCAGAAGTTAGTCAACATGGCAATAGCATGCATGTATGGCAAAGTTAAAAATTTCGGCAGAGTTTCCTTTATATGTCGAAGCAAACCACACATATATGCATTCCATAGACATACAAACATACGAACAATTATTTCATCCATCTTATTCGACATATATCATGTGGTATGGGTAAGTGCAACTTCAGGAAAAAGGTCCGATTACAAAGAAGAGAACACTTACTTGTGCAAGTCAACACCGGTCGACACTGGAGATGGTGGACAACGCTGTCTTGCTCCAAACTGGCGTGCAACTCGATGTGGAAGGTGGTACTCGACAGCATAGAAGCAGATAAGAGGGCACCTCACCCTGTAGAGCTCGCTGTCGTTGTCACACATGTTGCTCACCACAAAAGGAAGTGCGGCCTCGTCTGTGTACGGCTCCCAAGTCACCTGCAACGTGTCCAAACAATTAGTTAGATAGCTTAATAAATAATTTCTTTTCGAACCAACATATATAATAATTTGTACTTACACTAGAGGCCATTAGCCTGTCTAGCTCGTCCGTGTATTCTTTGTACGCCCGCTCCATCCTCGCGTGAGGGACTGTCACCTGGTCCCACAGGTACGCCCACGTCGGCTGTAGACGTGCGTTATGCACTAGGAACCAGTTGCACGGAGCCAACATCACGGGACGAGCAACTGGCAGCCGCGACCACATCCACAACTAGAGCAGGTACGCACACCCACCAAGTGAGGCTGACGGTGAAGAACGCCGGCACGCCTCGCAGAGCTGACGGTAAAGGAAAGCCAACACCGCAGAGCCCCAACTGTAGTGACCCGCCTGGTCCCAGCCTGTGAAGCAAGGGATCCACATCCACGACGCAGTGTTGCCCGTTCTGTCGGGGAAGAGAACAGAGCCAAACAAGTGTAGGATCCACGCCCTACAGTAGTACTGAACCGTCTGCTCGTCTGCCTTTGGAGGACACTGTGCGAACTCAGCCCGAAGCCAGGAGAGAAGGACACCAGAAGTGCGCTCTCCTTGGTCACCCACCTCACGCCCAAGGAAGGCCTCCACCCGAGCTCTCCAACCCTCTGACCTACACAGCCCTGTCACTGCCCTCCCACGAATACTCAGACCTAGCATCTTCTGACAGTCCTGTAGCGTGACTGTCATCTCTCCAAACGCCATGTGAAAGCTGTGAGTCTTAGGTCGCCACCTATAATTTTAGCAAAACAAAAATGGTTCTCAGAAACATAACCGCGTGAACAAATGATTATTAATACAACCTATTTGTTAAAAAAATACCTGTCAACCAACGTAGTCAAGCCCGCCGAGTTGAACAAAGGCAGGCCACGACGAACCTGGAAAGATACGACGTCTAGGCCAGCTCTCGATAGGTACGGTGTGTACCTGTCGTCGTACTGCATTTCCAAGAACCCTCCATGTACTCTAGAACGAAGGAGGGGAAGGTTCTGCATTTAAACGAAATACAAATGTTACTTGACACACATATATGCACTTATAATTCGAAGTATGTGATATGAGAGTGTAAAATCTTAGCTGCCCCGGCGCTACGAGACGTCCTCGGTGGGTCTCGTCGTACACCGAGTCCAGAAGGTGGAATTGCGCCATCCTAAAGAAAATATTGTCAGTAAGTTATAAAATAAATATGCAATTAAACATAAAGCAAGAATTGGACAATCAATATGATAGGTATTAAATAATAGAAACAACTACAAGTCACACCTCACTAATTTGCCAATGGCAAGTGCGGGAATTGTGGCCAAGTCTACCGCACTTGCCACACTCATACTGCTCTGGGTCATTAAGAAATGGCGTCGCTCTACCACGTCGTGTTCTACCAGGTATCTGATCCATAACCATCCTGTGCCTCGTCCTCTTTCTAGAGCCCCGCTTGTCCCAACGGTAAGCTAGATCTACAACGTACCTTGGACCGTCGTATGGAGGCCACTCTCCAGGGTCTCGGAAAGGCACAAAGCGGGGCCTCCATGTTTCGACAAGCGTGTCGACACTGAACTCGTGAGGTATCCTAGCCTCAATATCATAGTTGTGATGCCTAGCAGCTGCTACAAGGTGAGAACATACAAAGTGATACTGCCTTGGTTTCCCACAAGTGCATGAGAAATCTTGGAGGACTACCACATGAATCCTCGACTCTCGGACCTCGCCATCAGATGTAGTACCACCGGTATGCTTCACCTCATACCTTCCTGTGGCATGGTCAAAACATGTGACCTCATGTGTCCCAGCCCTTTCCTTCGCCTTGTCTAAATGTGCCTATGGTGTTGGGGCCCAAATCTTACCTTCACTCTGCAACTGCAATGCATGGGCGTGCCGATCGTTGAACCATGCAACAATCTTGTAGAATGTGAATTGAACGATAGCGTTCACAGGCATACCACGAATCCCCAGCAATAGCTTATTAAATGACTCGGCCATGTTGCTGCACTAAAACTCGTACCTCCAACCACCTGCGTCGTGAGCTCTTGTCCATTTCTCAACATCTCTCATCAAACCTGTCAGCCATTGTCTACCTTCTGCATTAGATGTGGTTCTGACCTCCTCTAACTTCCTCCGGAAATACCTATCCTCAAGCTGTCAAGCAGCCTCCTAGAAAAGATCAAAATTATCCTTCACACCATCCTTCCGGAGTAGATTCTCAGCAAGGTGCCGAGTACACCAATGATGATGCAAAGGTGCATACCCCTCTATCTCCTCTCGCACAGCATTAAGTATGCCCTGGTGCCTATCAGATATGACGCCCACCTCCCTGCCAGGTCCAACCACATGTATCCGGACTAGCCTCAAGAACCACCCCCAGCTGTCATTATTCTCCCTCTCAACCAAAGCAAATGCCAAAGGAACGAGCTTGTTGTTTGCGTCACACGATATGGCTATGAGTAGTGTGCCACGGTACTTGCCAATCAAGAATGTACCATCAATGGAGAAGACTGGACGGCAGTGCCTAAAGGCCTCGACACACTGAGGGAAGTACCAGAAAGCACGGAAGAATATCTGTCTCCCATTCTTCCATGCGTCTGGCCTAGGGATGTACTCATAATGCATGCCTGGATTCACTGGTTTGATTGCATTGAGAAGTACTGGAAGTTGCTCGTAGCCATCCTCCCAGTCCCCATATATCATCTTCCACGCCCGCTGCTTAGCCCTCCGGGCTTTGCCATTACTTATGTCATATCCTCCATATACCTCATTAACTATTTTGATAATTGTCCTGACCTTCATGTTCGGCTCTCCCTGTAATACTTTCATCAACCGCTTGGCAATGAGGGTAGATGTCAACTGCCGATGCTTTGTGCTGAGGTCATGTGAAGAACAAGTATGTGGCCCGATAACTCTTGTGATCTTCCACTTTCCGGAGACCTTTTCCTTCCTTGCACAAACCCTCCATGGACAGCGTTCCTTGTCACACAACTGTGTAACGCCGCTCCACATAGGAATGCAGGACCTTATATGGTCTCTTGTGTAACACTGCAAACGCCTGCAACCACCTCTTCAATGCAGGGAGGTCATTGAAAACCCTCCCCTTCTCTATCTCCATACTAGGACCAGCCTCTGGAGCTTCCTGTAGCTCATCATCACGTCCTTCTGCAAACGCCTGATCTGAATGAGTAAGATCACTGAACTCATGAACCATAGGATCACGACGGCCAGGAAAAATACGCCTAAGCATCTCAACGTCACTCTCCGTGAGCTCTCCAACGGGACGATCATCGTCAGAATCAACAGCCCTTGCGATCTCATATGGCTCTGAATCATTCATAATTTCAACACTATTGGAGGCGCGGATTCCATCTCCAATTTGGACTTGAGCATCAGCAGGAGGAGCGCCCTCATTATCGGGAACGTCTCCTGCAACATAGCCACAAATAAGAGGAGATGATAAGAAGAGTGGATGAAAAGAAGAGACTTAGGTTACAAAGATAAAAGGACACCTAATTGAGACTTACTCGGATGATTCTGTGTCAAAGGGATCTCCTGAGGAGGATGTGCCACATCATTGAGGGCAGATTGTGCATCAGGAACGGTAGGCGGTACCTCCGCATCCACATCACGTTCCGGGACGGGAGGTTCAAAATATGCCTGCTCACCCATTGGCGGGGACAACCTAAGAGGGATGGGATCAACAAGCACCCGCTGCACAACCACATCCAAACTTTGGAACTGGCTTTTCATAGCCGATCTCACATAGTGTCCCACTGATCTGCACAACCTATTGGGATTATCTTCCTTAGCATGTTAGGAGGGTAACCTAGGTGAAGTACACCCTCAACTATGATGCCATCATCTCTACGACAATGTACCTTCTCACGAGCTCTTGCAGTCAACTCACTAAATGATGGCTTCTCATTGAATAGCACAGGCATATTTTGCATGTCAACAAGCTCAACATATCCATAGCGATCTCGTTCCACAATTCCTCCATAATAAATGCTCACTAGGTTGTCCATCTAATTCCAAAACATAACGAAGCACAATTGCTTTACTCCAATATAATTAAAACATACTAAGTAATAGGTCCCTAATAAATATAAAGTACATACTAAGTACTACTAACTACTAATTATTCATTACTAACTAACTAACTAACTAATTAAGCACGATACTACTAACTAACTAACTAACTAAATAACTAACTAAAAAATACATACTAACTACTACTAACTACTAAGTATTCTTAACTAATCACTACTACTAACATAATACTAAGTAATAGGTCTCTAATAAATATAAAGTACATAATAAGTACTACTAACTACTAATTATTCATAACTAATTAACTAACTAACTAACTAATTAAGCACAATACTACTAACTAACTAACTAAATAACTAACTAAAAAATACATACTAACTACTAAGTATTCTTAACTAATCACTACTACTAACTAACTAACTAACTAACTATTGTTAAGTACTACTAACTAACTAACTATTGTTAAGTAAGAACAAAAAAAAATATTTTACCTTGCCGGCGGAGGACGGTGACCGGGCGAGAGGCCTCGCCGATCGGAGGCGCGCGGCCGAGCGGGGGCGCGCGGGTGCGCGGTCGGGCCGGGTGCGCGGTCGGGCCGGGTGCGCGGCCGGCCGGCGGTAGGCGGAGCAGCGCGGGGCCGGGCGCGCGCGGCGCGGCCGGCGGCGGCGCGGCGCGGGGCGGGCACGGCTGGCGGCGCGCGCGGCGCGCGGCGGGAGCGGCCGGCCGGCGTGCGTCGCGGGCGGCGGCGCGGGCCGCGGCGCGGGCGGGAGCGGCCAGCGGCGGCGTGGGCGGCGGCCGGCGGCGCGGGCGGCGGCGTGGGCGGCGGCGTCGTGCGGCCAGAGGAGAAGAGAAGAAAGAAAGAAAGAAGAGAAAGGAAGAAAAAAAGAAGAGGCCGACCTTTTTTGCAGACTGCTTGGCGCCAAGGTTTGGCGCCAAGATCTACGGCGCCAAGCCTTGGCGCCAAGATCCATGGCGCCAAGCACTGCCACGTCGATTGCCACGGTGGCCACGTCGACGGCGTCTTGGCGCCAGGGAAGATGGCGCCATGCCGTTATATCTTGGCGCCATCGACAATGGCGCCAAGCTGAGGGTCCATTTTTTGAAATCTTTCCGCCAGGGACATATTTGAGAGAATCTTTCAAAAAAAAAGGCAAAAAAAAACAAAAAAGACGGCCTTGCCACAGGCATATTCTGTCCTGCTAGCTAGGTGCGAGTTGTCCCTCTCGAGGTTGAGCTGGATTTAAGTCGCCGTTGCTGCTGAAACATTACATTACTGAGAGGCAAAATAGCCACAGATGCAGCCACAGCAAGTGCTTTAGTCCTACCGGACGCACTCATTTTCTTTACTAGAAAATAATGATGTGGACAGCACAAATAACATAGATATCTAGCTAACTTATTTTTATTATAACATTTAGTTTTTACTTACCTAAAAATAATTTATTTTAAATATACTATTTCTTGGTTTGATTGTATGGTTTCTCTCGTCGTTCCATCGCCACGAACTCCATATGCCGTTTTTTTTAATCAATTTCTTCACTTAAAAATATTTGAATTTCTCCCCCTTTTTTTCTATTGATATCCTATGGTTGTTTACTTTCATCAAATCAATCAAGGTAGCCTTCAAATTTCTTTCGGTAAGCTTCATATCTAAATAAAACAATTATCCAAACCTCTTATTAACTATTTAGTTCCTTTGTCATCTTATAATTTTTTTACCATCTTATACATTTTTCATTACTGTAGATTAGTAGAGACCCCTCTTTTTTTAATAGAGGCAGCTCAATTTACAGTCATCTCTAAAAATGGTTTTCAAAACGAGCCGCCTATAGAAATGCATTCGTTGGGACGGGTGCTATTTTCAGCTGCCTCTACAAATGTTCCTATCTTTAGAGACAGTTCTAGATGTAACTAAATCTACAAATGGATTTTTAGAGATGGCTGGATCAAGAGCCGTCTCTAAAAATCGATTTGTAAAGGTGACTGGATCTAGAGCCATCTCTAAAATAGATGCCGCAAGGTGAAATTCGAATCTTCCAAACAACCTCAAATGGAGAAATGACAAAAACCAAAGTTATAGATCTCAAAGAATTATACAACTTTATAGTTGACAATTTTTTTTCATTTGAAATCATCTATTGAACCAAAATTATATTTGAATTTCTCACATTTGAAATTCAAAATTTTCAAACAACCTTGGATGGAAAAATGACCAAAATCAAAGTTGTAGTACTCGACTATACCTACAACTTTGTAGTTGAATATTTTTTCATTTGAATTCATTTAGGGTCTCCAATACTCATTCCAAAATCGGGTAAAGTAAATACGAGGGGAATGTATATCTCATAATCTCATATAGACATAAGTCTCTTATGAGTGGAGTGGTTAGAGGAGCCATGCGTAAAGCCACAGGTCAATCTAGGTTTAATCTTAGCTAGAAAACCGCCACTAGAAATAGAAAAATAAGGGTCTATATAGTCTTTCCAGCCGCCTCTAGAAAAAACTGATAGTACGTAGTAATGTTTATCGATGCATAGTGCATTTTTTCCTTCTTAGGCTTCACCAGATTGGTTACAATGTCGCTCATGTCTACAATAAACATTGTTGCCTCAAGGAGCTGCTAACCAATCCGTCATCGTACTAACATCCATCAACGCCTCAGGCCTTTCTCCAACAAATAGTAGAACCATCTCTTATGTTCTAGCGAGCTGCTGACTATGCCATGTACCACTATTATTGTTTCACTACTACACAATTGTTTTTTTTCTGCAAAGGAGACTTTTTTGTAAAAAGGCGGCTATGTCAAAATCCACCTCTTAATATGTTTCTTGAGAGAAAAAAAACGATTTTTAGAGACAGCTGAGATTTACAGCCGCCTCTAAACATATTTTTATCTTTAGAGACAGTTTAGATTTTTTTAAATAAAGGATAGTTTATATCCGGCTTCATCTACACCAGGGTAGAATTAGACCAATTATTACAATTTAGATAGCAAACAATGTGGTGATAGATCTTCTTTTGTCGCGCTAAATAACTAAGCTCTAGTTTTCTGTGAGGACTGGCCGAGCACACGCTGTCGCCTTTCGTCCATGTGCCCGGTGATAGATCTTCCGCTGCATGTACCCGGTGGTCCCATTGATGCATGAATCACGATTGCAGCCTTTCGTCGTCGTAGTCGATGATGGATGGATCAATATTTTCCAACTTGCCGTGCTGGCGTGGCAGCAGCTGGGGGAGCTCTCACATCCATGTCATCAAAGTTGCTAGATGCTGCTAGTCTCTGTCAAATGGGTACATATAAGAAAATCAAGTGCAAGCTGCTCGTGCGTGGATCACGTTGTTACTTATCATAATAATCGCCGCGTCGCTAGGTACTTGTCCCGTTGTCCGTCCCATCTCGCGACTAATTCGTAGTTCGTCCCATCTCTCACTCGGTCACTCAGTTCATCTAGTGACTAATTCTTTGTTCGTCGCATCTCTCACTCGATCACTCCCTTCTAAATTATAAAGGTTCATTGCTTTAACTTTATATCTAGACACAATGCATATCTAAGCGCATCAGAAAAAAAACTATATATTTAGAAAAGATCTTATATTTTAGAATAGAGAAAGTGGAAAATACAAGCTCTGTGTGCTCCGTCCCATACGGGTTGTGAACCATCTTGCTAGTTATATATACATAAAGGATTAGCATAGATCATATATAATCTTGTTTGGAGGAAAAGATCTAATTCAGTTAGTATAAACTAGGCTAATGTTTCGTGCGTTATGTTGGAACAACGATCAAGACCTTTACACGCAATCTTTACTTTTTTTCTAAATCTGAACAAACTTCTTGAAAATTTAAACAACATATTTATGTGTTCTCGAATAGGCCTGGGGATCGAATTGATTATAGAAACACAATCACAACATCTTTACTATTGTGAGGATCTCCAGCAATTCCTTAAAAAATAGTTCCAAAATATGGTTTTTGAAAGATTTGCTAAAATTTATTGAGAGAAAAAAAACTCATATACACAAACGATTTCCGGGCTTGTTAAGAAAACAAATCAAATTGCTGCCACTTCATTTTTATATGGACCATTTCTTGGTGGACTGATTCAGGTTTAGGTTAAGTAGGACTTACAAGTCTATATAGAAAGCAAATAAGCAAGCGAGTCATTGACGCTCGCAGACCTCATCCATTCACCCGCACGAAGGACGTCTCTCGGCGTCGCTGCTTCGGCTTGTGCTCGGCGACGACGTCGCATCCGACGGTCAGCACGGCGAGCCAAGCGGCGTTAGCGAGTTCTCAGCGCAACAGGCGGCTAGCCACTCTGCTCGTGCTCAGCGACATCACGTCCGGTCCGATGGCCCATGCGGCGAGCCGGCGAGGCGAGCGGTGCCTCTAGCATCCCACTTCCCCACAAGCGCCCCTTCCTCCAGGCCGTTGGCCATGTGGTCTGCTCGTCATTTTGGACTAAACCTCAGTAATCGGACACGGACGCATAAGCTCTGAAGACTTTATATTGACGCGGACACATGTGGATTCGGTCTTCGTAGTATCGCAATCGGATAGGATGCGGACACGTGAGCTTTGAGTGGAGGATGATTCATATCGGACGTAGACGTGAACAAGTGAGTAGGGATCGAGACTTGGTATCACCGGGTAGACAATATGTTTGAGTCTTTTTAGGTGTAAAAAAGATATTATGGGTGTGGTGGAAACAAACGTGCCTAGAAGTGGTTATAACAAGTGTATCATTTGACTGCTAACCTTGACTTATTTTGACCACAACAGCTTTACTAAACAGACCATAATACTTCGCACTCGTATGGCTAACAACCTATATGGGTGAAGTGTAACCCCATTTCGCCATTTGCTTCATCTGGTATTTTGGTTCATCACGCTCAGTTTGTGGGCTTCGATTCTGTAGGCCCTTATGGGCCATTTACGTCCTTTTGATTTTGTTGGGCCTTACGTTTTATTCTATTTCGGACTTACGGATTGTAGCCTCTTTTATATGTATAAAATATCAAATGTCTATACTACTCCATTAAAACTAGTGTTTTGATAGCAATTCAAGTTACATTTAGTTCTTTAGTTCTAGCTATGGTGTACTATGTACGTGCTTATGCAGGCATGGATATTGTGTTGATGAGGCTGACCGTGGTGATCAAGGTGGTTCTAGCTTGGGTGCTAGGGGTGCTTAAGCCCCCCCTACCCCATTGGACTCCATGAAATGGAACAGGGCCATCCCGGGAAAATTCAAGGCCCTGTACGAAGCTAAAAAATGTGGCCTACTAGCTTAGAAAAAACAGAGCTAAATGTATGATATGATGTAGTATATAGTACATTGCAATAAAATATATCAAGAATGGTACCTATGTTGCATAATCTTTACTTGAATAGCATCGTTCTTATAGTGTTCTTTGAAATGAAGTTTTCAATGATATGCTCATGATCAATCTTCTCCAACATTTCGCCTTCAAGTGCTATTATAGCCAAGTCATTAAGTCTTTCTTGTGTCATTGTAGAATGCAAATAAGTCTTCAATAGCTTCAATTTAGAAAAGCCAATAGAACTCTATATGCAATAGTTGCATTAGGAAAACAACCATGCTCCTTTAAAAACTACAGAATTTCAATAGGCCCCATTCTTTCTTTTGGAATGAATTCTCGTACAAACTTCAACTCCATATATAGTTCTTTGGCATCAATATCAGATTTTTCATCCTTTTCAAGGACAGCCTCAAGAGTATCACAAGAAAACTTTAAGCCCTGGTCATCCAATGACTACAATGCTTCCCAAGTAAATAAGAAACCAAAATTTTTCTGGTATTCTTTGTACTGCTCAAATCTCGTTGTAAGAGAGACAATAGCTTGATCAACAAGGCGTAAAAAAATACTCTACTCTAAATAACACCTCTAGAGACATTGTGGTTGTATTTGTGTCTTCTGGATTTTCATCATAATGCCTCTTTCTTTTTAATTTGTCTTTTTTAGGAAATGTTGTACCAATATCCATCTCAAGTGCAATTCCTTTGGTCGACTCCAAAGCTTCTAAGAAACCAGTTTCCCTATAGCCCTCGAAGAAAGAAATAAGCCCTTGCACTTTATCCATAGCAACATCAATAAGCATATCCTTTGCTTGCATTTGTTTGCTTACTAAATTAATAGCATATAGGACCTCATACCAAATGACGACTGCCACTATAAATTCATACTGTCCAAGTTCATTATTTGCTAGACCTTTAGCCTCACTGCTCTTTTTTGGATCATTATCAGTATCAGATATCTATAAAATTAAAAGAAAGAAAACATTTTTAATATATGAGATAACCAACAAAATTACACCATTGATTCAGTTCCAATATGAAAATGTTGGGTACATGAAGTAGAGCCTCCCGAATGTCTGCACATTAAAATCTGATACCTTTAACACTGTCAATGTGACTCTCCCATCGTGTAGCTGAAACTGACTTGAGAGTCAATCCAGTTATGTTATTTTTTAGAATCTGTCATTTTTTAGTAGAGTTAGCAAATGTTGTGTAGATACGTTGGATGATTCAAAAAATTCTTTAGCTTTGCCACAAGTCTGTAAGGTCCAAAAGGCTAGAGGGGGTGAATAGCCTATTTAAAAAAAATCTACAAGCTTCACTAAACAACCACGTTAGTATAAAAGATGGCTAAGCTAATTCTAGCACTAGCTCAACTACACTATGCAAGTCACCTATACAAATCTAGTGAAGCAAGGCTATGATCTCTAATACACACCAACAAGACTAAGTCACTAAGCTACTTACTCCTATGTGATAAAAGCTACACTAAGCAAACTACACTAGGACTAGTACAAGAAAGCAAAGAGCAAATGACTTGATTCTTATACCAACGATGTAGAGAAGTAATGCACTCGAAGAATCAATCACAATGATCAACCACAAGAGAAATCCTCGGCAAAGAAATGACACAAGATTTTTACCGAGGTTCACTTGCTTCTCGGCAAGCTACTCCCCGTTGTGGCGATACACCCACTTGTCGGTTGGCGAGCTAATCGACTATCAAAAGTCGAGCCCTCGGCGGGCGCCACACAACCGCACACAAGATGGGGATCCTCCAAGCCACGAGCTCCACTAGAGTATCCAATTTGCGAACTCCCACGGGGAAGGATCAATAACCCCTTACAACACTTGGTGAGGGCTCCAACAATCTCCAATTGCGAGCTCAATCACCTCCGCTGCTCCAAGCCGTCTACCGTGTTGGGAAACACGGAAGAGTAACAAGAAATCCGCAGCAACTCGAAGATCAAGTGCCTCTAGAATGCAACTCTCAAGCAATGCACTTGAACCTCACTCAATCTCACTCAAGATGTGCAACTATGCAAAGAGATGAGTGGAGGGGTTGTTCTCTAGCTCAAAGGATGTCTCTAGGTCTCAAAATGTGCAAGAGTTGCCCTCAAACCCCGGACATCTTCTATTTATAGAGAAGGGGTACGCAGCTAGCCGTTACCGGACGACTCAGTGCAAATCGCGCTGACCGGACGCACCGGTCAGGGTGACCGGACGCGCTCTACCATTTGACCGGACGCGACAGTGTCAGCGTCCGGTCGCGGTCCAGTAAGCTTCCGTCGAGACCGGACGCGTCCGATCGCACGTGACCGGATGCGCCACCGCGTCCAATCGCATCTACCCTCCGTGTTGAACTCCTGGGTGCTTGACCGGACGCGCCGGTTCCGCGAGGGATCGGACGCACCGGTCCGCGACCCTTCTCACACGCACGTCTGTCTGTGGTTTGAACTGACCGGACGAGCCAGCCGCGTCCGGTCAATTCGACTACAGCGTCCGGTCACTGTATTTTCAGTGATAATCAATTCGGACTTTCGCCACCTTTTCTCGCCTCCGGCGCAATAGAAAGTAGGCATTTCATTTTCTCGAAAATGCCTGAATCCCGCGCTCGCAAGCTCGGCGGGAGGGAGAGCGAACCCCAAACCCCTTACTACCGCTCAAACACCACCGCCTTCGCAAATGTGCTAACACCACCAAGTGTACACACAATGTGCATGTGTGTTAGCATTTCACAAACATTTCTCAAGGCGTTATGTTAGCTCTCAACTAGATCCTAATGCATATGCTCAAGACATTGATCTAGTGGCACTTGATTCCCGAGCTAACCGTGATTGCCCCTCTTGATAGTCGGCTATGTATCTTAAATTCGGTCAATCACTTCTCTACTCATCTTAGACCGGCAAAAGAAAAACCCTATGGTTATACCTTTGTCTTGCGCTCTTAGATCCTTCTCTTCCACTTGATCATTATGTCCATCATATTATGTGCGTCTCCACCATGATCGACATTTCATGTCCATGCACCATTTCTTTGTGATCTTGTGGCCACCACTCCTTGCCACGTACACCTTCATCACATGTGTTGCTTATGCCTAACTCAAAACACTTAACACATGGCATTAGCAACTTGGTGTCATTAATTACCAAAACCAAACTTGTGCTTTCAAAGTCTTAGTAGCCATATCACAAATTGTTAAATTAAGGCTATGACAGCCACAAGCAGAATAGAAAGCTCTAGGATTTACATCCAAAAATTTTCTTCGTACACCTTGATGTTTTTCTTTCATATTTGACCCATGATCATAGCCTTGTCCTCTCACATCATCTATGTCAAGATAAAAAATCTTTAGCTCATTCTCTAGCACAACAAAAAACGCTTGTCCAGTCGTGTCGTTTACATCTCAAAATCCTAGAAAGGATTCTTCAATGCGAACATGACCTGGTGATGAGTCCACATATCTTATAATTAAAGACATTTGTTCTTGGTGACTTGCATCAGGGGTACAATCAAGTATGACAGAGAAATACTTTGCACTCTTTATTTTCTTAATAATTTCAGACATAATAGCAGAAGCAAGCAAGTGTATCAACTCATTCTGAATCCTAGGACCGAGATAATGAACATGAGTTTCTTCATTTATAATACGGCGGACATGCTCTTGAATAACTGGATCAAATTCAGCTAACATCTCTACTAAGTCCAAGAAATTCCCATTGCTATCATCATATAGTTTGTTGTTGCTTCCACGAAATGCAAGATGGTGCTTGGCAAGAAATTTTACTATGCCAACAATTTTAAATAAAACTTTCCTTCAATGGTCCTTTTCTTTCTCAAGTTGTCGTTGAGCAGCTTTATCAATAGTTTGATCAGTTTGCAATCTATTACACAACTCATAACGAGCTGTCATGCTCAAAACATGATCTGCACCTGTCTCATATTTTTTGAGCCTCTTCCCAAGATGTGCCCAGTCATTATAACCCTCATTTGTCAATTGACCTTTTCGATGCCCGTTTGTAAATAATTTACAGCTGAAGCAAAATACTCTATCGAGTTCCTTAGAATAAATAAGCCAATCTCTGTCACAACTTTCTCCATTTGATAGAATTCTATTATAGAATAGTGAAGAAAATCTTCTAGAAAACCTATCCTTTGGTCCAATAAAAAATGACTTGTTGGCCGGCCGCTGGACAGTGGCCAAACTGTTGCTGTGCAAGCTGCCGTAATAGGCTTGCTAGCTAATGAGCCAAAAGCCGAAGTTTCTGCTGTGCTGATCTATTTAAGTACTCTATATTTGGAGGCCTACGAGATTTGGAGGCCCTGCGCCGTCGCTCATGCTGTACATGCGCAGGGACGGCCCTGAATGGAATGAAGAGAGAAGAAAGTGAAAGAGTAAGAGGGAAGAAGAGGGAGATGAGCACCTCTTGGACTTTAATTCTGCATCCGCTCCTGGTGGTGATGCTGGTGGCTGGACTAGTGCCACCAACAGCATTCCTGATGGTGAAGTCGTTGGAGAGCACCAGTTCTCACGCTGGAGAACATTTAGCACCAAAAGGCGTAGGCTTGGTGATCCTGATACAATGGGACATTGCACGGAATGTGAAGAGTGGCATCTTGGATGCAGATACAACGCAGGGAACTGGCACCGGGTTCATGCAGATGCAGTTCTCTTTACTAACCGTCGATCGCTACACTGGTTGGTAAGTCTACCATGGTGCAATACAAGTAAACTTGGTTGTGTTGACCTGTGACAAACCGAGCATGTCATTTTGTAGGGCTTTTTACAAAGTAATTTTGATAGGATGGATAGATTTTTTTGAAAAAAAAATTATATTGGAATTCAATGGCTTGAAACTGCTACCGTGTAAACCACACGTCCTACTTGACCCGCGTGAAGCTGGGCAACCCACAAAAAACTTTCACTCGATTCACACCGGTAGTGGTACTACTTCAGTGTCCTGCACACCATGCTCTAGTTGCCTAACATCAAATGGAATTGTATGCTCCTTTCCCATCCCGGTGAGGTCATCTATATTGAGTTACATTTTAAACAAAAAAATGTAGAGATGGAATTATTATTATTATTTGATTACAGGGGCAAACGTAGGAATGGATCTTAAGGGGCTCATCTCCCTTCTTCTTCCTCTCCCTTTCCTTCCTTCTTCGCCTCTCTCCCCTTCTTGTTAAATCCATGGAGCTTTGACGAGTAGGGGGGCTTGAGCCCCCATAACCACTACGCTGGATCTGACCCGGTTGATTAGGTAAGTACTTCTTGTTTGATAACTAGTAAGTTTGTTGACATACAACGTTGGTTAGTCATGGACATCACCTGTTTTTGCATGCTCAGATGCCTGGTGCCAAGCTTCCACCAGGGGCAGGTTGGCTTCCTATGACTCCTCAAACCACCATAACGGACGCTGCAGCTACAATACTATTTATGGAAGGAGAGAAACGACCATTGCATACTATATGAGATCCATTTAAAGATCATCAGTGAAAATACAGTGGGCTTTTGTTCTCCTTTTTTATTTGGGTAAGTCAAATTGTTTTGTAAGCCTATATTTTTTTAATATAGCATCGGATGGGTTTCCTAACTTTTTTCATTTTGAACACAGTTGTAGCAACTTTCAGTCATGGTCATCGACAGAAATAACCGATAATTCACTGATTTTTAAGCATAATACTAGTCTTCTAAACATGCCCTTAAAAACTAGACATGTCCCATTTCACTCATGCGTCTTGGTCTTCTCACCCCAGCTGACCCATCTCGCGACATGCCTCACGCTCATTCCCACCAGCTATTGGGCCACGGGCCTCGTCGCTGCCGCAGACCGCAGCCGCCATGTCGAGGGGCAGGGCCATTGTCGCTTCCACCGCGAGGACTCCCCGCTCACGCCTCCTCCTTGACCCCACCCTGTTCGTTTGAGCTATTCAGCGGAATCAGCAGCCATCCAGCAGTGTTTTTCTCTCACAACAAACCAGCGAACAGTACTTTCAGCCACAATAAACCAGCGAAACGAACATGCTGCCCATCCACCACCCAACCACATCGCTCGCTCCTATTGCTTTGGCGCGTACCTCCTCCCCTTTCGCCCCGTCCACCACCGCGGCGAACAATACCATAGAAGAAGCTGCGGCGGCGGCTGTATCCATTTTGCAGCTGGCCGGATCCATCTCCGATGCACTGCGGCACTACGGGAAGTGCTACTGGGAGCTATCAAAAGCCCACCTCAGGTGCTTGGTATAACGTGTGATTAAAAAATTAAATTTAGGAGAGGACCAAAGAACTAGATAATTTTTTAGATATTGGACAACGATTTTATTAAGAAATTGAGCTCATAAAAAGGAAATTGAAGGCCACCTTAATTTGATATCTTTAGAAATTATAGCCACAGGTTGAGCGCGTTAAAAAATAGGGAGAGACTAGCACCTGGACATTACGTTCGTTCGGACGCTCACGCTTGCTGTTGAATCAGTTAGAAAAGGCTAGTGGGGCTTGAGTTTGATCATGTGATCACAGGGGGTTCACAAAACAAGGCATGCAGCTCTTGCTCGCCTGCTCGCCCACCCGCACATTGATGCAGCATCTACCCGCGCGCTGCTATCGCCGGGCATGCTGGCCCCGCCCCGCCTGCTGCTGCGCATACACGTGCGGGCCACCACGCCCACTTCTCTTCCTATGCACACGGGGACCGCTGCACCTAAGGGGACCACCTCCGCTGCGCCCACTTCCCGCGCTTGCTCGTGGAACATTTGTGACATAAAGCATTTGCTACAACATACATCCAAAGCAGATGAAACATTTACAACATACTCTTGCAATATATGTGTATGGCCACTACAACATATGCAACATTAAGATAAAACACTTGCAACATACGTTTGAAGTAGTTAAAACATTTGAAACATACAATTGCAACATGCGTGTATAGCTAGTACAACATATGCAACTTCCAGATAAAATACTTGCAACATACGTTTGAAACAACTGAAACATTTGAAATATACACTTGCAACAAACATGCATAGTCATGGCAACATATGCAACACAAGATCTACTTTTGCAGCATCTAGATGAAACATATGCAATATACATATGAAATACATGAAACATGCGGTTGCAACATGTGCTCATCTACTTGTTGCCATCCAATGATGGCTCGTTGATGTGGCGTGGGGGAGGGCAACGCGAGGCACGGATGGCGCGCGACGCGAGGCATGGGCGGGGTGTGCAGCATGAGGCGGGTCCGGCGCGAGGCGTGAGACGCAGGGGCGCGCGGCGCGATGCGGGTCTGTCTCGGTGGAATCGGCCGCAACGGGCGAATGGGAAAGAGAAGTGACCAATTTTTTTTAATAAAATGGAGAAGTCGTGAGGGGAGTTGGACCGGTCAGACCTGGTCCGCAGGCCAGCGAAGACGCGTCCGGCCGGCCGGACGCTCTATAGAGAGGCCAGACGCTCTATTGAGAGCATTGCCATAAAAAATTAGAGAAGGGAGGGTTGATGATAACTTTTAAGCCAATAAATTGATTAATGATTGGTATATAAAATTTGTGCAGATGGATACGACGAGAGCACATAGAGAAAATATATATCATGATAAATCTAATAATACTTTTACGGTATTATAAATATTAGTATTGTTTTGTATAAATCTGATCAAACTTAAAATAGTTTGACTTAGGATAAAACTAAAACATCACATAGGGAATATATAGGATTGTATCGTATATATCCTGTTTGGTAGAGCCGTCACGAAAAAGGTTTCTCAAAAGTTGCATGAACAGTGAAAAAACTTGTTAAGAAAACTGGCCTGATCTACTTTCTTTTTGTGTTTTAGTACAACGCGGTAAAAGGCGTTGCTTGAAAGAACTGTATACCAAACAGCGAACGTAGTACTCCGTAGAGTCCGTACTCGTGGCTAAACAAGCTGTGGGGTGCAACCCATGCGGCCATTTGCTTCATCTGTTTCTTGTCACGCTAAGTTCGTGGGCTTCGAATCTTTAGGCCCTTCTGGGACAATTACGGCCTTTTGATTTTGTAGCCTTTTTCTGTTCGGGTTTTGGGCTCTTTCAAGAGGGTTCTCATCTCTCTCATTTGGGCTGGGCCAGCGTCTCCCCCGTCAAAAATCATTTTACGAGGGAAAAAGTTCATTTTGCCTCCCTCAACTATCACGAAAATCAACTTTTCCTTCAGCGACTCTAAAACCAGAAATAGTTCCTTCCTCTTCTCTCAAAAACATCTTGTAACCTGGTCACTCATAGCCTAGCTGGCCTCGGGGCCAAGTTGCGTCCGGGTGCTAGTCCGATCAAGGACAACATTCCAGCATGTATTAACATCCTTGTAGCCATTGATTTGGCATCAAGTCTGAGTAATGGAGATCACTTCCATGTTAAAAAAAACAGTCACTTGACCTCCATGGTTATTTCCCTTAGTGGTTTTCTTTTTTTTCCTTTTATGTTTATTTCGACTGAATTTTTGAAAAATCATAATAAATCACAGGAAAAACATAAAATGGAAAATCCAATTGTGTTGGGCTCCACATGAGTAGATCTACACAGAAAATATATGATATACTATGCTTTAGCACAAGTTTTTACTATAACTTTAGATCTATGTTTTTCTATAATTAATTCATAGCTATGGTTTCTCTGATCCAATTGCGGTGCAATTTTTATGGTGAGCTAATCATTACATACTTGAGCTATAGTAAAAATTCCATGCTCATTGGATCACATATGATTGAGTTATAGATTTATCTAGGTTTATGTTTGTTAAATAGTTTTAAAATAAAACTAAATCTATAACTCAGTCATACATGATCCAATGAGCATAAAATTTTTGTTGAACTCCACACCACCGTACCCCCACGCAAGAACCACCGCCTCGCGTCCACACCTGCCAAGCCCAATAGGCAATGACCCACTGGGCGGACGGAGTATTTGTATCATCAAACTCCCCCGGAGTGCACGCTCAAATCTCCACTTGGACGGGCCTATTTAGGTAGCGGGAAAAAATTTCCTGTTCCTGTATTTTTCTAAAAAATTAAGAGTTTTGCTATTTATCTGTCAACAGTTTTCTGTTATAAAAATCTGTCAAATTTGTGACCATTGATTCTGCTTTAAGATTTGTGCGGCGTGTCCTTATCCATCTGAGTTTTATTGGGTCTGAAGCCTGAACTCACGGACCTGCATCGGTGCGTTACGGCCGGAAGCTGAGCGGTGGTGCTGAGAGGACGCCTTGCTCGCTGGCGAAGCCCCACGAGCGAGATGGCCGGAAGCTGGGAGCTGCGTTGAGAGTCCGCGCCGCGGCGAGCGAGGCGGTCGCAGGCGAGCTGGCGCTGCTGCTGGTCGACGTGGCAGCTGTGCTGCTGCGGGGTTGCGCCGCGGCCCGCCGGCTGGCGGAGGGCGCAGGCACAGAGGCGCTCCGGCGTGCTTCTGTCGCTCGCGGCGGAGGCCGGATTAGCGCTGGGTTTCTTGAATCTTGATGTTATTTGAATGATCCGTTCTTCATTTACCCTTTTACATGAATGGTACTACCCCATATGTGCTCACATTTGCATATTCCAATTGATGTTCGAAGCTTCAATCTGCAGGTATGTGGTCTTTGACTTGTCAGATCTGCTCTGTGATTTGATTTTTTGTGTGAGCTATAGGCTTAGATGTTGGTTGCTTTGTACTAAAATTAGTGTTAGGGTTTGATGTCTTCATGTAGAGGTAATAGTATTCTAATGTTTTTTTCTCCCATTTTGTTGTGCTCACGATGGTGAAAAAAAGGAGTGTAGAGTCGGATCCCTTTGGGTGCTTTCTGATATTCAATTTCCTGTGATTTTTTCCATCTCATTTTATTGGAGTTAATTGCATAGTACAGTGACATTGAGGTTTTTGTTCTAGTGTCAATATGATTTTCTGGGATTATAGCGTATCTATATTTGAATGGCAGTTGTTGCATTGGTTTTGCAGGGTTAGCAGCTTCAGGATCTTCTTTGTTGTCTTGGTTCACACAAACCTTACTTAAATAAACTGTAGGGTGCAAATGGTTTAGGACTGAAATGGGTGATCGGAGAGGACTACTATCGAGTTGTGATACAATACCCAAGTGACACAGTTTTTAAGTGGGTAAGTGCTTTCTTGCTATGTCAGGCAAAGCTTTTACTTGATACAGGCAGGACTTTCTGTATTTTAGCCTTTTTAAGAAACAGCTTGCACATTTGGTTCTGCGCTTGCCTAGCATCTTATGCTTTTTGAAACTCTGCTACATGTTAAGCCAGCAAATTATGGTATTTACTCTGTCGGCCTCCTCTCGTAACTAGGATTGCTTGCCTGATGCCCATGATCAGTTCTGTAGTTCTTATGGACTGAAATTTACAGAAAGATCCGATCACCCATAAGGTTCAAGGTCTGTCGTTTGAGTTTTTGAGTTTAATCTGTGTGAAGTTGTGGCCTCATGGGAGCAGTGAGCATACTTTCAGAAGTCATATGACGAGTGCCTGACAACATTGGCAATGTTGACAAGTCGTACTCTTGTCACTTTTCAACTACCATCTGAATTTATAAACACCATAATATATACTATATATTTCAGTGGTGGTCTATAGTTCTTCACAGCTACACGATTAGTTGTTGATATGGTCTATAGTTCTCTGATTTAGTATTTTTCACATGAAAGGGTTCCCTATATACAATAAAAGGAAAGATAATTGATTTACTACTGTCATTTGCCTTACGCAAAAAAAAATAATTTTAAAAAATATCTACAATTTTTTAGTACCAAAGTGATGTCCATCAGAAACTAATTTCCAATCATTTGTCTTACATTTGACTGGTGTGTGAGGGGGCAATAGAAGGTGTTTTTTAGTTTAATTTTTTAAGTTGTATTGTTCAGAGTTGTAATGGTCAATTTAGTTTAGTATTTTTTAGTTTTCTCTAGTGTAATGGTCAATTCAGTTTAGTTTTTTTTAGTTTTCTCTAGGTTGGTTTTGACGTGGAACTTGAGCTGTTATATTAATGTGCATTTTATATCTGATGATTGCTTGGAAGTTTGAGTTCTTGGTCGTGCCCTGCAGGTTTTTTTTGTTTTTTGAGTTCTTTCTTCGCTATTTTTTACAGGTTTACCATGTTGTGTCTATTTGGTTGTGGGAGGGAGATGAGCGGTGTTTTATGGTTGCTTTTCATTTGCTGATGCTTGGGATTCTGTTTCAGATTCTATTTTCGCTTGCAACTTTGAGGTATTCTTGGTGATGTGCAGGTTATTTGAGTGTTTTTAAAAAAACTCAGCTAGTAGTGAATGCGCCCAATTTTTTTTTTGGTTTTTTGAGTTTTTTCTTTGCAAGTTTTTGAGTAGGTTTTCCATGTGGTGTTTGTTTGGGTGTGGGATGGGGATGAGCAACGTTTTATGGTTGCTTTTCAATTGCTGATGCTTGGGATTCTGTTTTAGTATTCTATTTTTGCTTGTAACTTTGAGGTTTTCTTGGTGCTCTGCTGGTTATTTGAGTTTTTTTTAAAAAAAAATCAGCTAGTAGTGAATCTGCCAATTGTTGTTTTGGTTGTTTGAGTTCTTTTTTTGCAAGTTTTTGAGTAGATTCACCTTGTGTATGCATGCGATTGGATATTTGCTTTGCTGGGCTTTCTTTTGGGCTTCTTTTTTGCTTCACTTTTTTTTTGCTGCTGTTGGTGTTGGAGTTGCTGCTACTCGAGCTTCCGCTGCTACTGGAGTTGCTGCTGATCTGCTTTTCTTTTTTATTTTTATTTTTCTTTTTTCTTTTTAATTTTTTTTCTTTTTTTTCTTTTTCTTTGTGTACATGTGTTTATTAGCTTTGGTGTGTGTCCATGTGTTTGCTAGCTTTGGTGTGTGTGTTGCTTTTTTTGGGTGATATCTGTCATTTGTAGATCAGATTTTCTTTGTATTTTTTGGCGATGTGTTTTTTAGTTTTTGGGTTTCCTTTTTTAGGCTTTTTTGTTGTTGCTGTTTGTGGTACCCAGGTTTTTTCTGGGATGTCCATTTATATTTTGACTTATATTTGGCTTATTCAGGTTTTGATGTGTTGTAATGTTGATTTTAATTGAGTTGCTTATTTTGCCTTTTTTTGTATTTGTGTTTTTTTGTTTGCGGGTTTATGTGTTTGCTAGCTTTGGGGTGTGTGTGAGTGAGTGTGTCTGTGTGTACATATGTTTGCTAGCTTTGGTGGTGTGTGTGAGAGTTGTGTGTGTGGGTGTTTGTGTGTGTGTGTTTTCAGGCCCTGCTGGTGTGTATGTTTAATTAAGTTTTTTTAGTTTACTTTCGTGGTCTGGTATTATCTGTTGTGTGAGTCTCTGAGTTGTGTGGTAGTTGGCCTGTTGACTTCATTTTTCTATGCAACTAGCACACTAAAACAGTGGCGGCTCATGACTATTTTTCAACACTTTTTCTATCATGTCCTTAATTTGGATTTTCTGTCCTTTTTTTTGCGTACCATGCTATGTGATTCCTTAGTTTTGCGATGTTCTTTATGTGCCCACTCTGCATTGAATGGTTTAGTACTACTTTTTTTTTCAATCTTGGCTACATTTGTGTGAAGTTTTTGCATATCATATTATTATATAGGATTTATATTCTGTTGTTACGATGGTTTAGATTATTAGTATATGGTGTTAGCTCCTAGATCAGTGTCAGACTGTTTCATCATTGTGCTAGATTGCTTTTATGCTTTGCATTCAGTACTACAGACACTAGACAACATTGTGGATCAGACTAGTGAGTAGTGCAGCACCAGAAGCACTTTTTATTATCAGCCCCTGTCATTATTTAAGATCCGTTATCAGACAAGTAGTAGAACTGAAAAAATCTCTGCCTCTCCACTCGGGACTAATAAATCTGAAAAGGCTAGTAGCATGATAGATTGGTATTATCCCTTGGCCGTCTCCTTTTGCACGCCCACGACGAAGCTTTTGTGTGCCCCTCAGCACTTTTGCAAATTTACAATGGTTTACCCAAGCACCTGCAGGGCACATGATCTTTGTGTTTGCTTACATGTTTGGTCTTCCCACTGTTTGTTTATCTATCTTTTGTCATAAATGGCTGCATTCTTTTCAGAGAATTCCTACTACACAACTAACAAGTTTTGGTATTTTTTAGCCTGGCAACAGAGATTCAGACTATGGTACAGGACACCAAGACTAAGCTTGAGAAGGAAAGGTGAGCAAATAACTAATACATATCACCAGCCGTCCAGTGACTTCACTAGAGAAATACATTAGCTCCTGCCATGATATCTGATGTGCTCCTTTTTAGTTGTAGCTATAAACTAAGAACTAAAATAGGTTCTTGGTAATAAATACTGGGAACATGCTGAATGGAATGTACCTATATTGATGTGTTGTTTGCCTTTTTTTGTTAATTATCATCAGAGGAAATCTATAGACAAGCTCACCTAAGGTGCTTAATCTGCTAGCAGTTTTGCAGCTAGTAAATGCAAACCATATAGTGTTGTGTTGTACCTATACTGTCACACACTCACACTTTCCTATAATTTGTGATTTAGAAAGGGACAATATTTTTTTTAATGTTAATGTGAAATCACCCATAGAGCACTGTGCTGTGCCTATATTGCCTCACTTTCCTCTTCAATGAGATAGTTGTCATCAGTTATCTTCATTTTTTTAATTGACTTATCTGAGATAGCACTGTACTATTTTCTGCAGACCTGTTCTCGAAGTGTGAAGATGATAAAGAGAAATTGCTTGTGCAGTATGAACTGCAGAGTAAGTAGTAGATAGCTAGTTTCTTCAGTTGTGTTTTATGAGTTTGTGCTCTGACATGCTGCCTTTTAACAGGGAAGAAGGAGAAGGCTACTCTATATGAACTTGAGAAAACATTTTCAGAGAAGATAGCAAATGCAGAAGAATCTCTGAAGAAGATGAAGCAGGTAAATGCTACGACATGCATGATTTTTCAGATTGTTGATCCTCGATCACCATGCATCGTTACCGTGACTAAACTTTGTATGTTTTTACTAACCATGATGTTCACTAATTCTGCGATCATGTTTCACAGGACGACAAATCAATTCACATCCTTCGCAAGTCCATCGGCTCATTTCTGAGTGGCTACCCTGATGATGAGTCACAAGATGATGATGGAAGCTGCTCTCATCAAGTGTTTTCTAATTTGAGATTTATGTGAATAATATGTTATTGGAGAATAATCATCATCAGTGCATAGGGGAGGCAAAGATATATATAGGGAGTTGATAGTTTGTGACGTCCAACTCGTGTGCTTAGTTTTCATCGGCTCAAAGCCTCAAACGCAAATAGATGACTAGACGCCGATAGATTGGGCTGGCAACAGCAGCAGCCCAAGTGAACGAGTCAGATTAGTTCATTAATATGTGCTAATGCTAACGGGTATTGGATCTTGTTTATTTTTACTTGTGTTGTGCAAATCTGACAGATTTTGCATATTACAAATCTGTTAGTTTTCTTGGCTGACGTGTCAGCTGTTCATTTGTCTAAAATTTGACAAATTTTGGAATGATAAATCTGTCAACAGTTATCTAGACAATCCCAAAAATTAAATTGATTCCTGCAAGATTCCTATAAAATTTGTACGTTCCAAACAGACCCTCAACACGCGAGTTCCATGTGATCTGACGCCGGGTAGTGCAACCGCTGCTAGTTCGTAGGCTGGGTCGGCTCCTGCTGCTTTCTCCCCCACAACCACAAGCTAGTTCGTAGGCTGGGTCGGCTCCTGCTGCTTTCTCCCCCACAACCACAAGCCACAAGTGGCATGTGCCGACACTTCGCCGGCGGCCTACAGTACACCCCTGGTGCGGATCGATGCGTGTATAGTAGTAGTTCCGGCTGTATTCATTCCCCAGGCCGAGAGCACCGCCCTAGGCGGTCTGCCGATTCGTGACACAGAGATAAACAATCACTACGGAGTATCTCCAAAACTGATGGTAACTTCCCCCACGTTCGATAGATATATACAAGTGGATTTTTCTAAACATAACTTGAAGGTTAAAATTAAACACAGCACGCTCTTTTCTCCGTACCGTACGCTCTAATAATCTCCTGATTGCATTGATTTGCTGCCTACACCAGTGCAGTCGTGCACTAACGATTTGTGTGGGAGCACGAGCATGGAGCATCCCATCCTGTAGATGATAAGGCAACTCAAGCATCATCGTAAGTGCTGTTACGATGGAGCTGCACCCGGCAATCTTGCGGCCGGCACGCTGATGATTGCCTTGCCGAGAATCTGGGTAGCCTCCTCCGGTGGAACAACAACCAGACCCACGCACCGTGCACTGTATGGGCCAACCTCGGCGACAATGCGAAGCGCCGCCGTTGGCCCGTTGTGGTTGTGGGTGGCCGTGGCCGATGCAATCGATGACAGATGCCCCGCCAAAAACACACTGGAAATCTCAGCCACGAACCTTACCTAAACCTAAGGTAGAGAACTGGATGCGTCACTGTTGACGAGGACTTTGATTTGCGCCAATAATCGATGAAAGCTCTCCCCAGGGGACGTGGCGGCGTGGCGCTGACATGTCATTTCCGGGTGACTGTCGAGACGACCTCAGGACAACAGCGGCAGCACTGTAGGAGAGTACTGTAGTATGTGCTGCGATTGCCATTTTCCGGCACCAACAGATGCTGTTGGGTTCTTGGAACGAAAGCAGCGGATGATTAGAAATGGGAAACGCCGAGACGAGGCCAAGGTCCAAAGGGAAAAAGGCTACTGATTTGGTTTCGTTTCTCGCTGTTGGCTTTATTCGTTGTTCGCCGTTCATCAGTCACCATGTGATAGAGACGGTTCCGGCTGGCGGCTTTGCCTGGTGCTGTACGTGTGCTGTGATGAATACAGTGATGCACTACTAGATACTGGCACCGTACCACCCTGTAGGAATCATGGCGTTGTTTTCTGGGTTCTGGCCGTCTAATGATCGACCTGCAGAATGTTTTTTAGTTCGATGACATCTCTGTGGTGTCGGAATTTCTCACCTCTCGTGTGGGATGCCTCACATAGCTATTGACGTTGGTACGGTGATTTCTTTATATAAGTGGAGGAAGGCGAACCATGCTTGGCCGCCAAAGCTTTGAAATAAACATATGTCGTCTTCGCTGAAACCAACTTGATGAGGCCTGGATGCACCACAATATACTTCTGGCGTTTAAACAAACCATATTGTTTCGACAAGTTTGTTGCATCTATCAGACTATCACAATAGTTCACTAGCAGTCTCTTCACGTCACGCTTATAACGCTGCAAGGATCTTTACAATACAGACTTTTTTTTTGGAAGGGTCTCTTTACAATAGACTTGGCATAAAGAAAATGAGCAAAGTGCAGGCAATGGAACAGCAATCATAAAGGACAGCCTTGCAGATGCAGCTTATATTCCACAGGTCGCAGGTCATGCAACAGCACAGCTAGTTGAGCACCAACCGGAGAGCTCAATAGCTCAGAGCCTGTTTAGTTCCTAAAAAGAACCTAAAAAATGCTACAGTACCTGTCACATCAAATCTTACGACATATACATGGAGTACTAAACATAGACGAAAGAAAAAACTAATTACACAGTTTAATTGTAAATCACAAGACAAATCTTTTGAGTCTAATTAGTTCATGATTGGACACAAATTACCAAATAAAACGAAAAGTAATACAGTAACCGAACCTAAACATTTTCACCAACTAAACAAGCCCTCAGGCTTCAAGTTCATCACATCATGTTGTGATTAATTTCTCACCCCCAATCCAAACACACGGGCGGTTACAAAACAAACAAAGCTGATCAATGAAGCCCCAGTGGTCCAGTTACATAACCATTCGGCAGGTGCTCCAACGTACTCCGTCTTGAGCTATCTATAGTAGCAATTCAAGGCTGTGATTCTGTGAATATCATCTCTTATTAGGAATCAGTACCAGATATCCCAATTTTAAATGCAATTCATTTACTCAAGCGATTTTTAAAAAATATGCTACAATTTTGGATTAATTATTTGATCGTATCAAATGCACTCTGATATAGAAAAAAAAAAAAGGCTCTGCTTATTGCAAGTAGAGTTCTAAAACAAAACACCCTTTCACAAGGGGAACTAGGGCAAACAAAAAGGGCAGGTAAGATGGAGCACCCGCTTCTTCTGATCCAGATCAGCATACAATACAATTTGCAGAGGTCGATGCTAGTGAAAACCATGGGAAACAGGATGATCTATGCCTTTTCTATTAGCCGCAAGACCTCAGCTTCGGTGGGCAGTGACGGGATCGCCCCCTTCTTTGTGGTGGTGATTGCTCCACACGCATTAGCGAATTTAATAGACTCCACAAGTTTCTTCTCATCCTGTACAGTCACCAGATACCAAATTTCAATCACATGGTAAAACTGAAAACTGAAGGACCCAGCTTGACATGTAGAACCAACAATTTTTCAGATCAAAGACAAATTTCAAGCAACTTACTTGTAGTGAGGATGGATCTTTAACGATCCTTCGGAGCAGAGCACCAACAAATGCATCACCTGCGCCAGTTGTATCAACTTGTTGTACTTTGAAGGAAGGGACAGCTCCATGGAAATCCTGCAATCAAGTATAGTAAACTTGTGTGAGTCTCAGCTGCAGATGTCTTCCAAGTCACAATGTACAAGTTATATATGCCAAAAGTGTACACTTTGAATTTGGAAAAAGACAGGACATAGTGAAGTCAAGCAGCCATGAAAATTTAGCATCAATAACCCATTTTCATAGGACAGCAGCAATCACAAATTTATAAAAACATACCCTGGCATAGTACTTGCATCCTAGATCTCCAAGAGTCACTAGGAGCAGCTTCATGGTAGGTCGCCACAGCTTCATGACAACATCGTCCTCCACTGAGCCGATGCCTGTCAAGAACTCAAGCTCGACTTCGCTGACCTTGACAATGTCTGCCTGGTCCCAGATGCTCAAGATCTGGGTGCGGGCCTCCTCACGGGATGGCCATAGTGCCTCCCTCAGGTTTGGGTCGTAAGAGAGCAGTGCACCAGCCCCTTTGGCAATCTCCATGGCACGGAGATGTGCCGTCCGGCAAGGCTCAGCAATCAAGCTTATTGATCCATAGTGAAAGACCGCAGCCTGTAGAAAATACACCTTATGAAAAATTTACCCAAACAGCGGGGAAAGATGGACAGATTTTTTTTTAAAAAAAAACTGTGTTCCAATCTGAGTCATTGCATTAGTTCACATATTTTCCAGTAAACTCTACAAATGACAGCCTTTTTTTAACATGTTTACAGAAAGCATGAAAAAAATGAACCATCTAGCATCACCTGATACGTGGTAATTCTAGATTTAATTCAAGTTCTTGGTGTGAAGAAAATGGAATAGTGCTAATCCAAATTCACAGATCCAACAAGGACATTTGCCATCATATAGTTATGCATTTATATCTTAGTAGGATCACACGGATAAATCAGAGTTTCTCTAAAGCTTCAATGGAACTGAGGAGGAACTGAAGTATGTCACGTCAGTTGCAATTATTGACCCACCACAAAGAAACAAAAATTCCTCCGTGGACTCCATTAATACACGCCATGGCTAACGATTTCTACAAGGCCAGCTCACGCCGATGGATCCAAGAAGCACGGGGTTTGACTAGTTTCATAACGGCTCTCCTTTGGATTGGATTACTACTACTACTTGTTTGTCTCCCCCCAATTTTTAGGATGAATCACAGAAGCCACATGACCAGATCCAGAAAAGAACAATTCGCCAACTAGAACGCACAACAAGATCCGACCAAAACCAGCAAAGAAAGGCGCCCACTTTGGCCCCGGAATCTTTGGATTCCACGGGAAGATTCAACATCAAAGACCCGAATTAGACGACGGGAAAAAAGGGGTACCTTTTATTTTGAACGTAATAAACAAGAAGATGCCCAAGAAAATTACAGGCGCCGCAACCTAAACCGCACGCGAAATCAGCGCAAGAAACCTAGCAGTAGCATCCAGATCCCACCCAGGATCGAATCAAGAAATGGGCGGAAAGATTGATACTGTGCTCGATGGGATGGGATCAATTACAATAAGGCTGTCCCCAGATCACGGGGTGTGAAGGCACGGGGATCGATCACCAAGGAAGGATATCAGGGTGGCGTGGCGCGGCTTAACTTACCCTCTTGATGAGCTCGACGTTGAGCTCGTCGGCGGTGAGGAGCATGTCGGCGCTGGGGTTGCGGTAGAACATGAACTCGCGCTCGCCGTCGGCGCGCAGGGTGACGAAGGCGAGCGCGGTGCGCGCGCCGGCGTCGAAGACGACGCCGCCGTCGTCGACGCCGTTGTCCCGGAGGATGGCGGCGAGCATGCGGCCGAACTCGTCGTCGCCGAGCTTGCCGACGAAGGCGGCCCCGCCGCCGAGGCGCGAGACGGCGATGGCGACGTTGGCGGGCGCGCCCCCGGGCGCCTTGAGGAAGGCCGGCGCCTCGGCCAGCGAGACCCCCGCCACGGTCGGCACGAAGTCTATCAGCATCTCGCCGAAACTCACCACCAGCTCTCGCCCGGCCGCCATTGCTTGCGCCTCGCGGTTGCCGCCCCGCTAACAAACACAGCACACGGACGCAGAGGTGGGGAGGGAGACGGAGGGGAGGACTAGAGGAGAGGAGGTGGGCGCGTGTGGGGAATTTTCTGGTGAGGTGGCGAGGCGGCGTGTTTTATAGTGCCTTGGCTTTGGCTTGGGTAGGGGGGTGATGGCGAAGGCGGATGGGAGGGTGGGAGATGGTGGGGTGTTGCCGTGTGCGGGGTGCAGCCGCGGTCGTGCTTGGGCTTCAACGGGGCAGCGTCGCAAGGGGATGACCACAGCACAGGTGCGCTATTGACGGCTGCCCTGCTTCGATCGGTTAGCTTATCCAGCTCGTCCTGTACCGTTTATCTAGATTGAAGTATGGAACCATGCCTTGCCGTTGCCGTAGAATGGTGTGTGAATCCTTTTTTCTATATATGAAACAGGATGGAGATCCCCTCCCCATACCGAGGAGCCATCAAGTATGTGAGTGAAGCCTACGAGGATGATGATTTTTAGATGTTGGCAACAAATATAACATTCGTATTCGTAGTAAACGTGGAAATTATGGACAAAAGACGGCAATGCAACAATTAAGCATATCTATTGGACTTTTTATTTGACTTAAACTTATTGTTTCCCTTACTATAAAGCCTTATAGATAGACTTAGAACATTTTATTTTATATATAAGTTATTTAAATCTCTTTTACCATTGAGGTGTAATTTAGCCTTCTGATAGGTTGCACTACTTTAGCTGCACTCATTACTATAATACATGAGCTAGGTGCAGCTGCAACTCAAGTAGCGTGAGCAAGTAACAACAGCTTGTCGAATCGCCCCGCCACGTCAGCAATAGCAATGACATGGAGGAGAGAGAGGACACACGAAACAAGCTAGCTTGTCGCAGCAGTTGTCGACCGGCGGTACATGCCCTCCAATACAACGACCAGGCATTCAATATCCATTTGTATATTATCTTGCTCCCTGCTCCAACCAAATACTGACAGGTGAAGGAGATTGCTAGATTAAAGAATAAACAACTGCTTGGAAATTTAATTAAATATAAGGAACCTTGTGAGTTAGCTGTTTGGTGCTTGTCTTATAGATCAAAGCTTGTCTCAACTATTCGCCTTGCTCTTATAACCTAAGTTGTTAATAGAAGTAGAGAACCATAAAGTATGTGGAAAGTTTGTGAGCGTGAAAAATATGGCTACCATAGTCTTGGCTGCGTGGTTCCTCATCCCTTGCTGACTCCATAAAGCATCAATTGCTCCAGCTCACCATGGTCCGTGGAGTCAAATTCAGCTTGAAGCTAACGTGTTGTTGGCAAAGCACTTCATCGCACTCGCACGTAGGAGGAGAAAATCTGTTGCGACCATGTCCACCTGGAGCAATGTAGGACAAAACAAAGGGTGATGCCACCAAGGCCTCGATGAGTTCCATCGTCCACGTGGATCCCCCTAGCTGTCCCACAATTGGACCCACATGACAACGAGCTAAAGGCATCTCAAATTAGGTCGTGATAATAATTATGGTAGTAAAGTTTGTCTGCATGGATACATTTGTTTTTGCCTATTTAGGGCTTGTGTGATACCATTCTGATATATATTGAGATTGAGATTCTAGATTAATATAATATTATGGATTTTCTGAACAAAAAAAAATAAAGGGTATTTGGATCTCATTTAAAAAGTGATTATTGCTAGTAAAAATCTCCAAATATTAGGTTTCGATCTCATTCTAGATTTCTAGTGTTTGGATCTCATTCTCATTTTTCCCACATAATTCTCAATTTTGTTAGGAGATCCAAACAAGCCCTAGTCTTCCCTATATGGATCGAATTTCCTGGGCTCTACAATAAATATGCAAGCGAATTTATATTTTTCTGGTATCTCTATTTACTATGTTGGTTTTCAGTTTTATAACTTGAACTTACTTATGGTTCAATAGTTTTATGTAGCATTGGTCACACATAGATCTTGGGTTGATTGTTAGATGTTGGTATATACTCCCTTTGTCATGTAATATAGTGTATTTCTTTTTAGATTTAGGATATGTTAACTGAGAACACAAAAGACGCATGTGCCCTCACTTTATTTTCTAATCAAAGGCTTATCTTTAACATGATTAATGATGATTGGTTGATAAATGACAAGTAACAATATAATACCTACCAAATTTATGCAAGTACTTAATACAAATCTGTTTTTTTATTTCTCTCCTAGAATAACTTATATTTGAGTATAATTTTTGGATGTTTGAATGGATTATATTACAGGACAGCAAAAGTAGGTGGGGTTGACGTGAGAGCCCTTCATTTGTTTATTACTGTTTGGCTTGGCATAATGGCATTCAATATGTACTGACATCTTAGGTCATCTGTAACAACAATGCTGCTTAGAGCATCAAATCATTAGCCGTTGCACTTGCACCTTGGATGGACCATTACCAACCATTGGTTGGGAGATATTAAACATGATATTACGTGGAAAGGAAATAAAACTATCTTAACTCTCTAGGCTGGTTGGTAAAAGCAACTCCAAAGAAATCCTCAAATTAGGTCTCTATTTTGTATTTAAGGGCTCTCTCTACCTCTAGGGTCTTTTTTTTGCATCTACTCCAACATGAGCCCTCAGATCCATTCAATAGACACTTATATATGGGACCTAGTCATTATTCACTATTATTCTCCTTCCTTGCTCTCATCGACTGAGCTATGCACGCGCGACATGGGGGCATGGCTCTCATCGATAGAGCTATGTGCGTCGACATCAGGGCAGAGGAGTCACACCCCTGCGACCGGGGGAGACAAAAGATGGGAGAGGAGCCCCGCTGCACCGGGGAGGTGGCGAATGGGGAAGGACAGCTCCGGCAGCCTTGGCGCCTCTGATCTGGTGACACTGCTTTTTCCCGTTTAGATGTACATGGAGATGGAGGGTTGTTGGTGACAGTGCGATGGGAGAGAGTAGGGTGGTGGCGCAGGAGAGAGCTAGATAGAAACAAACGGACCTGTGGGAGATGGTCTTGAGGGAAAAGATTTGCTGGGAAGGGCCTGACTAAGGTTTTTCCTCTGGCCCTTAAAGATTGAGTAGGAGCCTTATTTAGGGTTCCTATTGGAGATGCTCTAATCTCATCAAGTGTAAAAAAAATATATAGAAGAAATTACAATACTACTCAACTCTTACTATATTTGCCTAGCTAGAAGATCCACGTCTAGTGGTTGGTAGTCACTCATTTAGATTTTTTATTATGTATCTAGACATAATAAATACTTAGATGTATAATAAAATTATGTATCAAATAAAAAAACTAAAATAACTTGTAGTTTCAAAAGGCTATTTTGTTCACTCTCGTCTGTCATCTCGTTACCTCACGATGCAGCGAATGTAAGGCATTAGCAAGTGTGATGCACAGCATCAACACAACAGATCATTAACGTTTGTTTAACCGAAGAACAGAGGAGGAAGATCGTGAGACCATGTGCAACGCCAACGCAGTTTAGCTGGACACACAAGCTAACGACGAGGATGAGCTGGTAATTAATGATATAGTTTCGCTCGGCTATCTCTTCTTCACAAAAAAAAGTGCATATTACATATGTTTTCCCGTTCACTAATTACGTCGTTTCTATCCATTCATGAGGGCATCAGGCTTCGTGCTCCTCCGCCCGTGCTTGGAATGGAACATGCCGTGATGGGCCAAGCACTAATGCCTTTCCGCGCGCGGGAACTTATCCTTTGGGAGGGACCTGTGGGTGACGCTGACGGGACGAGAGAGAGGACTTCCGTTCCAAGTTCCAACATCAGTCCACGGATAAGGATTCTTTCCGGTCTCCAACGTCTGCTCCAGCAGCCAACAGCTCGATCAATTTTATCGGCTCCAGCTTCTGCCAACAGTGATGTGTCGACTTTCAGAAACTAAGGACAGACCATGATCTCCATCCACCATCAGGCCTGAGACTGTGAGAAGAGAGAGGCGGCCGTTGCCAATTTGCCAAACTGTTGATCCTCTTCCTAGGAGTCAGGCCAGCTGCTGCCTGCTACGTCTAGGGAGCATGCGTGTATTGACTTGCTTCTTCAACTCGAATTTCAGCCTGCCTGACGGCTTCGTTTCGTCACTTTATTGACGAATCAGCTGGGCGCGAGTCACGTTGTTTTCTGGGCTGATTTGCCTGAGAAATTTAAAACAAACTACCAGCAGCTGCTGATTACTTTTGATTTTTTTCTCTCTCTCGAGAGATGGCAAATCTGACTTGGCCCGCACCGACACATGAAACCGCGCCGCGAGCCCTCACTCTCATCAATCAGTGGCGAATCTAGGATTTTAGCTCAGGGTATGCCGTCTAAAAAATTTCATATACAATTCGGTATTTACCAATTCGGTAAGAATTGTATTTGACAACGTAATTCGGTATATATGCACTAAATAACATAATAAGGCTTCAATTCATAGATTAAGTTCAAACCATCCACTAAATATAGTATAAATAGTTCAAAAGTTATACCGATAATTGAAATATAGGCATAAAAGAGAACCAGAGACTTACAATGCTTTTTTTTTTGACTATTTTATTCGACGTTTTCGAAGGGATATAATTGTCATGATTATATCATCTTGCAGAAAATACCCTTTTAACACTTGTCGTTCCCACGGGTAGAAGAAATTAAACAATTTGTTATTTGTGATGTTAACAAAGAGCTATGAAATTAGACAATAATTTTCTAAAAAGACGAAGAGCAGAAGATTAAATTTTACCTAAGACAAATAGCGCATCGGCGAGGGGCAGCCGTGCAAACTACAACTGTAGATGCGTGATCAGAGAACGGAAGGCAGCAAGGCAGAGGCCCGAGGGCACCGGCCACCAGAACAGCAGGTCGTCGCCGTCCGTCACGCCTCACCGCATCGGCGTAGGCGTCGGCGTCGGTGTCAATCGTCAGGGCGGCGGCGTCGTGAGTTCGTGACTCAGACCCGATGAACGGATCCAGATTTTATAGAATACCAAAAGCCAATAGTGAACTATCGTGCAGGCTTGTACGTACTTGCTACGTGGGCCGCTTCCTGGGCCTTCTAACTTGCGGCTTCCATGATGGCGTGATCAGGTGAGTATTTTTTCTTTTTTTATATAAATACATATGTATAATACCTATATTATATTGTACACTTGCCGATCAAACAGGGTATGCCGGGGCATACCCGGCATACCCTGTGGCTCCGCCACTGTCATCAATCATCATGGATCATGAGAGAGAATCGAGATGCAACCACCGGCAATTATCTATGGTTAGCCCAGCCGACGTTATTAAACAAAGCTAAGTACATGCGTGCGTAAAGCAAGCCACCTGCCAAGTGCCAAGGAGGCAAGGACGGTGGTGTTCAAAACCAGTGGGCCTCCAGTTCTCAAGTCTGAACCCGCGCGCCCACACCCAACGCAACGGCTGCCCGCATTTGCAATTTACAGCCAGGGGACAGCGTGCCCAAGAAGAGCCGAGCCAGGTGGGGCGGTGGGCGGTGGACGGTGGACGGTGGACGGAACACATGCCGTGCTTCCAGTTCCAGGGTCGCAGAGCAGGACGGCGCGTTGCTGCCTGTGCGTGCTTGTGTTGTTGTGCGAGCGGAGCACGGCGACTGACGAGTGGGGATGTTGGCTGTAATCACTAATTCTCGCGATTGATGAGCTCATGATTCGGCGACGAGATGAGTATACGCATCCGTGCAATGCAATGTTTAGACAGCAGTAAAGATCGTATTCTATGGTTCAGGCTTCAGTCAGATTCAGAATTCAGACTATAATATACTGTAGTTCTGAACTTCAGAGAGGCAGCACTGGACCTGGACGGCAAGCAATGGAAAAAGGAAAAGGATTCCATGAAAAAATTGGGCCGAGCCAGATTTGCATCTCGCAGACAAGGCCCATCTACGCCGCAGACCGCTTGTTCACCAACTGAGCCTCGAAAGACTGGGCCTGCCACTGGGGAAAAGCCAGAAAGCGCACACTGCCGGCCTGCCGCTAGTCGTCGTCGACGACTCGTCCCAGGCCGTACGCTAGTCGGGGGCGCGAGAGGAGAGGATGGATCGGTCTCTCCCCGTGGCGGTGGTCGTCGCCGTGGTCCTCGTGTGCTGCTCCGGCCTCTGCCGCGGCGAGCGGCTCGGGGCCAGGGAGTGCGAGGACCTGGGGTTCACCGGCCTCGCCCTCTGCTCCGACTGCAACGCGCTCTCCGAGTTCGTCAAGGACCAAGGTACGGGCGGATCGTTCCTCTGCCCTGCGCCAGCACGCACTTCGTGCGCTGCTGATAAGATTTGCGATCTGAACCGGGAACGCGTAGCCATAGGAGTAACTGAGTAAGGAGGGGTCGGTCGGATCCGAATATGTCAGTTTTCTTTCATTTCGAGTGTGAAATCTGCGAGAAGCGATTTCGGTCAAGACGTTTGCCAGCTCGCAGCTTAGAAATTGGATCGCTTTAATGCCAAAAACTTCAGATGGGATGGGATTTTAGACCACAAACCAATGAAGACCCAATTAATGAACCTTATTAAAGCATGAGAACTAGTATTGGATTAGCACATTGAGCATTGATGGATTTCAGATTCAGAATTTTCCCACGGTTCTTTCATTTTTGCAGTCCTGACGAGAGTTTTTTTTTTAATAAAACTTGAAACGGGCAACGACTTGGATTTCTGGGGTTAGTGGAGGCTTTATGAACCTGTGCTCATTCTGCTGTAAAATTTGAGGTTTGCCCTTAGCTCACAAGTTGTAAATCAGGTGGTGCTGGTTATGCATTGTCCTCACTGTTTGGGTCTATCGTTTTGGTTAGCCCCACCTAGTAGCACTCTATAAAGCTCGTGTTATCCAGATGCTGCAAGGCCTTAATCTGCTTTCTATAAAAGCCGAGTAATATTGGTCTTGAAGACATAGTCAAAGAGCTGAAGCTAGCTGCGTCAGAACGGATTGGAAACATCATTTTTGTCACCAACTGAACACTTCATTTGGAGGAATATGTTTTGTCAACTCTGTTTGCTGCTTCTTGCAATATCTTTTGTCCCGGTTGCTCCATGACTCCATTAGTCACTGTGACACTGTCTATTGGCAAAGAAACTAGGGGTGGACTCATTTCCACATGTGCTATTTATGTGTTATGTCATGTGATTGATTCAAATCTAAACAACTTTTTGGTTGTGTGCAGAGCTGGTGGAGGATTGCCGTAAATGTTGCACCGAGGATTCAGATGATTCTATCAGCAAGGTATGAACTATGTGTCTCCATGAATTGGCACAAGGAAGACATATCTTTTACCTGTTGTGCCTTTCTTTGTTTTAGGATTTACAGTCCAAGTTTTTATGCTGGTTTGTGACTGTCAGTTGGTTTCTGTCAATACTGTATAGGGCTTAGATCTTATAGGGATTACTAAAACATGTATCATTTCCAAAATGGGTATAGATCTTTATTAGGCTGGAATAATGACATATATTTAAGGCATCACTTCAATGTTAGAGGCCCTGAATGGCCAGTAAACAAGACTTAAACGATATTCTTTTTTGGATGAGCATGGGTCTTAGAAGTGCCATGTAGTTCTTTATTTCTACTGGATGTAGCATCTGACTATTTGCTGTTGCCTGTTGCAGCTCACATTTTCTGGTGCAATTATTGAGGTGTGCATGAGAAAACTGGTATTTTATCCAGAAGTTGTTGGCTTCCTCGAAGAAGATAAAGACGACTTCCCTTATGTGGAAGCCCGTTATTCCTATGGTTCTCCACCAAAGCTCATAATGCTTGACAACAAGGGTGAACAGAAGGAGACCATAAGGCATGTCCTACTTAACTCTAGAATAAACCTCCAGTTATCTGATTTACATTCTTAGACTTCTATTATTACAAATAATATAAGAACTGTCTGCCTGAATCATTTCATATCATCATGTCTTAGTTCATTACACTTATATATGTTGTCTGCTTCCAATCATCCTTGCTCTTGCAGAAATTGAAGAAGAGTGTAACTCTGTGTATTGGATAGATAGAGGGTGAACCCCCAGGGTACATATAGGCAGTGCCTAACCCTAACCCTAATGGGCCTTGCCCTACATGGGCTGGCCTGGGCTGGAGGCCCACACACACACATACTCCAACATCCCCCCGCAGTCACAACGGGGGCGAACACACGATGAGACTGGAGACGAACAAAAGCTGGAAACGATGTCATCCCCCCGCAGTCGCAACCATGTCGCGGACGTTGTGGCTGGAGCGAAGAAGTGGAGGATAGCCCTCTTTGTGCCGAAGTAGCCGAGGTCGAGGTCGTCGTGGTCGTAGCCGAGGTAGAAGTTGCCGAGTCGAGGTGGCAGCGAAGACGGTCGAAGACGAAATCGCAACACCGAGCTGTCGTGGCCGCGGAACGGTGAGCCGAGCCATACGCCTGGGGCGCGCGCCCGCGTCGGCCTCGCGCTCGCGCTCGCGCTCGGCGGCGACGCTGGGGACGCGCAGGGCGGCGGCCGGGGGGGCTAGGCGATGGCAGCGCACCCGGATACCTCGGAGACCGCGCTCAGAGCAGGGGTGGCGGAGAAGTCGAGGTCCGCGCTCAGATCAGGGGTGGCGGAGGGGGAGAAGTGGGGTGGCGGCTTTCCTGCCCGCCCTCGTAGAAGTCCCGCGCTCAGAGCAGGGGCAGCGGCCTCGTCCTCGAGGGTGTCGATGAAGACGACGAACGGCAGGGCGACACAAGGCAAAGGAACGGATACATAGCAGAGCAGCAGCAGCGGTGGTGGTGGGGCGGGTAGGCTCCCGGAGAGGCGGTGAGGGGGCGGCGGCGTTGTAGACGAGGTAGCAGCCGCACTGGGACGAGCCCGGGCCGACTCCCGACCCGATCCCGCGGGTGTGGCAGCGCGTCTCGGGGGGCGGGGGCACCGTGGAGGGGCGAGCGGCGGATCCGCGCCGGCGGAGCACCCTGGCCGCCCGCGCCGGCCCCCGCAGCCGCGGCCAGAGCGGCGGCGGCGCTGGAGGCGCGCAGAGCGGCAGTGGCGGTGAGGGGGTGGCGGATCCGCGCCGGCGGAGCACCCTGGCCGCCCGCGCCGGCCCCCGCAGCCGCGGCCAGAGCGGCGGCGGCGCTGGAGGCGCGCAGAGCGGCGGTGGCGGGGAGGGGGCGGCGGATCCGCGCCGGGAGGAGGCAGGGCGGGGAGGAGGCGGCGGATCCGCGCCGGGGAGCACCCTGGCCGCCCGCGCCGGCCCCCCGCAGCTGCGGCCAGAGTGGCGGCGGTGCTGGAGGCGCGTAGAGCGGCGGCGGCGGGGAGGGGGCGGCGGATCCGCGCCGGGATAGGCCGCAGCGGCCACGGTCCGCTGACGCCACCCGCCGTGACCTCGTCCGCGTTGGTCGCGGAGCGCCTCCATGCGGGGGCTGCCGCGGTCGGGTGCCACCGCGCCGGCGTGGGGGAGGAAGAGCGGGCGGTCCTCTGCTGCTTGCTGCTCCTGCTGGGACTTCTTGACGCGACTACGGGCGCGGATCGAAGAGGATCGACGCCGAACCAAGGGCGCTGCCCCCGGCGGAGAGGTGGCTCTCCCCGGGGGCGCGCTGGAGGCAGCGAAGAGGTGGCTGGTCGGCAAAGATCAAACCTTCGGCTCTGGTACCATGAAGAAGAGTGTAACTCTGTGTATTGGATAGATAGAGGGTGAACCCCCAGGGTACATATAGGCAGTGCCTAACCCTAACCCTAATGGGCCTTGCCCTACATGGGCTGGCATGGGCTGGAGGCCCACACACACACATACTCCAACAGAAATGTCATGTAGTACTCTGATGACTGACACAATAGATAAAGAAATGATCTGTTTGTTTGTGCATGCATGCTTCAAAACATAGTTTTATTGATAGAAAGTGTACTGCTACTAGAATGCTTCATAAAGCTGCAGTAGTATAGTCAATACTGGGTAATGCTAAAGTGGCCTGAATTTTCCCTTGGCACAACATTCATCTATAAGTGACAGGTTTAAGTATTGTACTGAATAAATTGTCATCTTTCTATATGTGCGCCAATTGCTTAAAGTACAAGTATTGTACTGAATAAATTGTCATCTTTCTATATGTGCGCCAATGCTTAAAGTACCTAATGTATGGTAGAAACAGTGTTCTCAATTATTCATTGGTTCATTTACTGAAAATCTGAAACGGGCTGAGATTTGGCAGGATTGATAACTGGAAGCGAGAGCACATTCGGCAGTTTCTCAAGGAGAAAGTGAAGCCAGTGAAATTAGACAGCTGAATTCTTGCGACGAGTGCCTGAACATTTCCAATTTGACGTTCCAATAGAACCTACGTAACTTGTACTTTGCTAGCAAAATCGTCGCTGATATATGATATTTGCGTTTGCCATGTGCCTCAAAATGATTGTACAAGAAGCTTGTGTGACATACTTGTATCCTGTTGTTACTTTTACAGTCAGGTAATATCTAACACTGATTCGTGAAAAGTGGTTAATGTACGAGTTGTTTCCTGGTTAGTTTCTAGAGTTGTTTTGAGTTAAATTTTTTACGTGACCGAATTTATAAAAATAGCACAAATATTTATGAAACTAAATATGTTTTATGTGCATCTAATGATACTAATTTGGTGTCATAAATCTTACCAAAATAAACTAGAATAATGCAAGCATCTTTAACTGCTAAGTCTAGAACTTCCATTCAGGTGGTAAAGTAATGAACATTTTGCATACCTCTTATAATCCAGTCGCCCCAAATAGCGCCCACCACACCCGCCCCGCCGGGCATCTTCCCTAACTCTGGCGAGTATCTTCTCTCTCCCAATCAAAGCCCAATTTTCTATTCTTCATGAGGTGTTGTAGCTAGATAATGAGATGCTGCGTCTATGTTCCTTGAGAAATGAGAACAGTATATTCAATAGTTTTGCCTGTTACTGATCAAGTTCTGTTGGGTTCTGTCTTAACAGGTTCTCCTGTCAATCTGTTCGCTGCTCACGGACCCGAACCCTGATGATCCTCTTGGCCCTGAGATAGCTCACATGTACAAGACCGACAGGGCCAAGTGTATAAAGATGTTTCATGTAGAGAGCACATGAATGCAAATTGCAGCTATGGGAGCCTTCTCTCTCCCTTCAACTCCTGTCCACAAGCGTTAATTTTGTTGCGTGGATTGCTCTGGATTATGGAATGGTTATTTTCAGTCCTATAATTGTCAACCTATTTCGTTGCATGTTTGGCACCTTTTCATGTCTCACATTTTCCAATTCTTCAAACTTCTAGCCACAAATTCGAGTAAGATACTACCGAAATACAAAATAGTAACGGAACCAGAGTAAAATATTATTACTGAAGAAATACAATGTTTTCTTGATTTGTTTCTTTTAACTATACTCCTACTATAATAATCAAACACAAATATCCACATGATATGCATTTGCTCCGGTAAAGATTCCTTTCTAAAATACTAGTACTTACTTAAATAAAAGCCTCGAACAACACACCGGGACATTTAACTAGCCTCTTCCAAAAAAATGTGGAAAAAAGAGACGGCAGGTACCCGGCTACTATAATAAAGGAATTTAGAACAACAAGAGTTATCATTAGGAAGGGCTCGTCTTGCAATTCAGGATCGTGCTGCACAAACCGCTCCACAAAAAGTTCAGCCAGCATCAGGCCACCTAGGACAGTTGTAAACGTCTGCATGAGCAGAAGCATATAAGAAAGGTGTGAGTTCGACGAAGGTTTTTTTTTCCCACAGAATAAAAAAAAGAGTACCAGACTAATTGTTTTCCGCTGATCATCTAGGTAGGTAGGCTTAGATTAGATGGTACAGTACGCATGTATAGAGACGAGGGAAAAGGGAAGGAGCTAGGTTTCATTACATGAAGAAAATGTTGGGGAACTTCCACTTCCAGTAGTCGGACATGCTCGTGTCTTGGTTCTGCGGTGTTGGGACGTGCGATCCTTCCTCCATCCTGCTGTACGCGGCGTCGACCAATGTCTGCTTCTGGTGAGGCAGGTTGCCTTGTCGCTCCGATTGCGATTGCCTAGCGGCGATGAGGAGGGTGGTGTGGAGGCCACCGGCTTGGCTGGCGATCGAGGGCAAAAATCTCGATCAATTCTCAACGGAGGCAACGCGAGGGACAGACAGCTCCCAAGGCCGTGTTTAGTCTACTTGTTTTGGGTTATATAATGTTGTGTTCGACTAATAAGAAGAAGAAATATATAGCTCAGGTTTGTCGTGTCGTGTCGTGCGTTTTTAGGACTATATATGAACCCGTGTCAAACACGATGCGCCCGCGTGAACCAGACAAGGCAGGAGACGAGGAGCGCACGGCGGCGCGGCGTTGGCAGTATACGCTGATGACCGGCTGAGAGCACGCAGCAATTAACGGAGCATTAGAGCGGCACTAAACCCGTGACTTTCCACGTCTGTCCGATTCAGAAACCTCCGTCTGTACGCACTTGTACAGCAGCAGCAGCCGCCCAGGGGAATTTTTTTAAAATTTAAACCTTTCTTAATAAATATTTTAATATTAACCGCTGAAAAAAACATATTGCATCTCATAGCCCCTTTGGTCGCGCCACTGCGAGTGGCGCGATAGTAGCACTGTGTCACGCCACATGTGCTGGCGCGACAAGCCCAGCCATGGTGGTACAGAGGGTTGACTGGAGGTTGCGTGTTCGTCGGTGGAGCCCACCCTGTCGCACCAGAGTCGCTGGCGCGACAGGGCGATAGGGTTTGGCCGGCCCAGCCCACTTTTCTTTTCTTTCCCACTCTCTCCTTTCCTTCCTCCACGTGCGACGGAGTTGAGGCAAGGCCGGCGCCGCCACCACGCCGCCTGGCCGCCGCCGTCGGTCCTCTGCCTCCACTCTAGCGCCCCCACGTGACGCCGCCGCCTCCCCGCCTCGTTGGCAGAGGTAGAGCGGGAGGCAGACCGCGCCGCCGCAGCCCCCGCGCCATAGAACTGGCGGCGCCAGCGGTGGCTCCCTTCCTCACAACCGGCCACGAGCAACAGGTCCGTGGAGCCTCCTAGACGTGCAGGTACAGGTCCCCCCCTCTCCCCAACTTCAATTTCTTCATTTGTTGCCTCATTGGTTCCATGTGTAGGGTTTGGAAGTTTGTAAAATTGTGATTGTTTTTAGCGTTCTTGGATACAATGTGATGCGTACATAATGTTAAGGATAGACTGTGCCCGTTGATTCACCATAAAATATTTGTTGCATGGAACTAGGTAGTTGATGCATGGAGGATTTAGATTGCTTGTTTTTTTGCCTTATGATTGTGTGGTATAGTAATGTTGTAGTGAATGAAAGTGATTTGCTTTGGAAATGTGTAGTTGTTGACATTAGTTGATGTGTTGCTTCGCATTTTGTAGATGGACCATTTAGTGCAATTCTTTCATGGTGGCAAAGTGAAAGAAAATGGGAAGTTTGAATGTATGCATGAAGAAGTTCATTTCTTTAGTATAGCTCCTACCTATGATGCTCTTCTTAGCCATTGCCGAGATAAGTTTGGTTGGCCACTATGCTTGAGAGGTAGATTTGATTGTGGGAAGGAAAGAGCACACTATGTGTTGATGGTTTTGTCATGTGAGGATGATTGGAAGAACTACATAGAAGTTGTGAAGAGTAGCAGCGTTAGATGTTTGGAAGTTGTTGTGGAAAAGGGGTCTACTCCTTTTTGTGGTGGATGTTGATGATGATGTTCATGTTGAGGCCATTGAGAACATTACACAAGAGCAAGCGTTGAAGGCGGTTGTCGGTACAGAAGTTCAAAGGGCATTGGAGGTCGGTGCCTCGAATGATGAGTTCGATGAAGAAGCGTTCGTGGAGGACGATGGCACGGGAGGTGGAAATTGGGATATGGATGACATGTCCCAAGGATCGGAGGATGACGAAGTTGGTGTTGCCTTAGAGGATGAAGATGACTTCACTTCAGGGCAAACTAGTTCAGATGATGTGGTGTTGGAGGATGAGTACAAGACGGAGCCTAGTAGCGAGGACGAAAGCGAGAGTTGTGCAGCAGGGTTTATGGAGTCGTTATGAGTCCCAGTTGATGGGTCATTCAGAATGGAGTACAATGACTCGGAACTTAGGCAATTGAAGGCTGTCCATGTGGAGGTCCCTTCGGTTCCAAATTTCATGGGCATTAGTATGGTTGACCAGGCACTATGTGACACTAATTTGATGTTGTTGGATGATGAGGTGGCCCAGAGTGAGAAGACGGAGATTAAGAAGGGAATGATGTTTGACACGTTGGAGCATCTGAAGTATTTTTTGATGGATTACGTTGTTAGGTTTCACAGGCCTTATAATGTCACCCACTACGACAAGAACAAAAGATACACGATCCTCTGCAAGGTTGGATGTGGTTGGGGAGTATGGGCTCGGAGGCAAAGAAACAACACATGGAAGATTCGAAATGTTAAGCAACCTCACACCTGTCGATCTTCGAAGCTGAAGGGTGTGCATGCCCAAAACACAGCCCGGTACCTTGGTCATCATGTTGTTGGCGTTGTTAGGGCCAATAGCGACACATCAGTTTCTTCCATGATCAAGACGATATGGGGCTTCACTGGTTATAGAGTGAAGTACTCAAAGGCATGGCGGGCAAAGCAGCATGCTATAGAGTTCATGTGGGGTGATTGGAAAGAGGCATACAACCAAGTTCCTAGGATTCTAAGTGCCATGAAACACTTCAATCCAGGCCTAAGATGGTATCCTCTTGTCGGCCGCATAGTGGATGACATGGACGGCGTTCCGAAACATGTTCTGCAGAGAGTGTCTTGGTGTTTTTCGCAGTCGGTGGAGGCGTTCAATCATTGTCGGCCCTTAGTACTAGTTGATGGCACCTTCCTTACAGGCAAGTATAGGGGTGTTATGATGCTTACAGTTGGAGTGGACTCGGACAATCAACTTGTCCCTTTTAGCATTTGCTTTGGCCGAGGGTGAGAACGATGACAGTTGGTGTTGGTTCATGAAGCTTGTGAGGCAGAATGTCGTCCGTACGTCCCGCAAGATTTGCATGATCTCAGATCGGCATCACGGGTTGCTCACAGCTGCGAGAGAGCATGTAGATGGATGCGGTCCTGTTGAGCATCGGTGGTGCATGAGGCACTTTGCTGCCAACATATGGCGATGGTAGAAGAAAAAGGAGGTCGTGCAGAAGTTGAAGTCACTATGTGGGTGTCGAACCAAGGATAAGTTTTAAGAGACGCTTGCCGAGTTGCAAAAGGTCCTCAATGCTAGGGCGAAGAGGTGGATGGAGGATCAGATGCCTCAGAGGGAAAAGTGGGCTCTAGCATTCGATGCTGGAGGTCTTAGGTACGGCATGATGACCACCAATTCTTCGGAATCGTTCAACAAAGTGTTCAAGGGTATCCGTGCAGTCCCTGTGTCAGGTATTGTTGAGTACTCTTTCCGGAAGTGCAATCAATACTTTGTGAATCGATGGAACATAGGCAAGGTGTGCAAAGAAAAATGGGGTCACGCGGGTAGAAAACACTTGGATGTTGCGGCGAGATAGCTTCAAACCAAGTGGGGGAAGCTTTTGGACCATCGAGGCTAGTGTACAATGTAAGGTCAGCAAGAGGCACCAATCCGGGGGGGCGAGAAGTACGGTGGCAGGAATTATAGGGTGGACCTTGACAAAGCAGAATGCTCTTGTAACATTCCACAAATGTTTCATGTACCTTGCTCGCATGTCATCACTGCTTGTAAATGCAGGGGACTAGACCAAGAAAATATGAAGTTCATGTCTCCATTCTATCTCATGTCAAACACTCTCAACGTGTGGGAGTCTAGCTTCGAACCGTACCTAGATCCAACATAGTGGCCTCTGTATTATGGGTTGGATTATGTTCCTGACCCGGAGCTTGTGAGGACAAAGAAGGGTAGAAGGAAGAAAAAGAGGCTCCGAGGAGTTATGGACGAATCGAATGAGTATGGTGAAGATATGTATGGTTTTGGAGACTTCGATGAGGCACCGGGTCAGGTCCGTTGCTCAAAATGCCACAAAACTGGTCATACCGCTACCACTCATGACAAACGTAAGAAGGCAACCAAATTAGCTAGACGGAACGGAGGTAGTAGTGGATCGAACCGTATACAGGTACATAGGTTCTAATAGTTCTTGCATATTTATTTGATTCCTTTCTTGTTTTCTTAAGCATATGATATGTTTTATTCATATTTTGTATATTCTAACATTGTGTTATTGTTTTGACAATTCCAGAATGGCACACCCATAGTTCCCCCTTCTTGAGAGGTACTACGACAACGACCACCGAGCACACTTGATGGTGGACAACGGTAAAGTAAGTGAACATTGATACATATATTTCCTTGTTCGTTTGTGATGATATTTTCATTGCCTTGTACTTCATTAAGATATAGTTGCTTGTCTGAACCCCGTTATTGATTGTAACGTTGTTCTTTTGCAGGCTTTGGGCCCGTTGCGTCCCCGAAATCAAAGACCGCTCGAGTGGGACGAGCGCTACGCCCCTTACATTGCAAGAGCCGGAGCTAGTTTTCTAGGCTTGGCTAGAGCTATCAATGCTGGCCTCCCAAACATGGATGGTCCCCTCATGACCACCTTCGTCGACAGGTGGCGTCCGAAGACCCATTCCTTCCACCTACCCTCCGGAGAGATGTTCGTGCTCATGAAGGATGTTGGCTACATTTTGGGCCTTTGCTTGGACAGTCCAGTAGTGACAGGGATGGTGGACACACAAAACTGGAAGGATATGGTGGAGCAGTTTACCAGGCACCGGCCACCTGACCCTTAGGAAGTGTAGAAGGAGAAGAAGACTTCGGGTGTCAACTCAGCTTGGTTGCGACAACAGTTCAACAGGTGCCCTCCACATGCACTGGCCGACGTCATTGAGAGGCACGCTCGTGTGTGGTTGTGGCACATGGTGGCACAGTTCCTGTTTCCAGATGCTTCTTGGAACACCGTCTCCTGGATGGTCCTACCACAGCTTCGTGAGCCAAGGGAAAACATCGCGCAATATAGCTGGGGGTCTGCCACCCTTGCGTGGTTGTACCGGCAGCTCTGTGAGTCATGTAGAAGGGCCCAACCCAATTCCAACTTAGGTGGCTGCACATACTTGCTTCAGATCTGGATTTGGGAGCACATTCCTATCGGACGGGTGCATAGAGGCAGAGTTGCGGTAAGTAGCTTCACATTGAATTTGTACATGTCTTTCATTTCATTCGTTGACTATGTCAAATCCTTACACTTGTTTTTTTTCAGAATTGGACACATGGTGACAGTCGTCCCCTCGTCTGCTACCTTTGGATGGGAATTAAGTCGGTTCGGGGGCAGCCGCAGCGATGCTATGTTCAGTACTCCAATGACTTGGATGTCTTAACTACGAATCAGGTTCGTTCTAGCACGGATGCTGCATTCATTTTCCTTGAAGAACTAACTTCAATGCTATGTACTAAGTACCACATGTTGTAGGTTCAATGGGATCCATATGACAGGGACGACGTACGGGGGTTGAACATGTCTGCATATGTTCAGGCTGAGAAGGTGATGTGGCGATCCAGTACTCCAATGATCTTCTACTATGTGGTGGAGCACCACTTGCCCCAAAGAGTCATGAAGCAGTTTGGTAGGAATCAGAATTTCCCACTACAGCATGAGTCGACAACCCGTCAGTTGCATGAGTAAATTGTACTTTGCATTTTTGTTATTAAGCGTTGCATCCATCGTACAAGGCCTATAAATGTAACATGTGTTGTCCTTGCAGGATTTTGAGGAGGAGAAGATTCGGCGACCAGGACTGGCTTATGAAGCATGAAAAGTACATGCAAGAGTGGGAAAGTAGAGAGAGGGTAGAACTGACTAATGGGGGTCACTGTGTGCCCAACGACTAACATGACTACCTGGCATGGCTTCACAGGTCCACAAGAATCAGTGAGCATCCACCGGTCTCGAGCATTCCCATAGATGAACAAGGCAGCGACGACGAGGACCCGTACGATGTCATTACAAGGATGAGCGTGCAGCCCCAGAGAGCACCATTTGAGAACTACATGGTAACCATTTTAATTCAACTATGCATTCAGGAAGCTTGAATTGAAAAGTATGTGCTAATGATGATTATCCATTCACTCTAGGCAACTCAGCTAGCTCACCTGAGCAATGAGGCCAGAGTTTACCTTGGCCGTGCAAGAGGGACTGAGAATACATATCTTGAAGAATTTGCCAAGGTAGTTCCCCTATGTCATTCAACATGAACCTGCTTGCAGAAAGTGATTACCTCCTGTCGACACATGGCTCGCAAGTTGAGTTGCATGAGAGCTGAAGATGTACAAGTGCCAGCTGAACCATCCCAAAGCCGACAAACCCGAACAAGCCAAAGGGCTATCACGACAAGGGTAGTGCTTGAGATACCGGAGAGCTCCCGAGCAAGAAGGAATGATGAAGAAGACGACGATAGCGACGATGATGACACCCATGATCCAACATATGGCCACGATAAGCTAATGGGTTTCGAACTTGATGATGCTCCTCAGGGTACACAAACTCAGGTGTGTGTGTGATTACCAACTTGCTCATCGAAATTACCACATGAACATGAGTACAACTGGATGGCTTGTCAACTATGTGAGATAACAGGAGATGAAATGCCAGCTGCTTCATTTTACATGATCAAAATGTCTCCTGCTTCCTTCACCTAACTGGTTGGCTATGAATGAAATAGATCATCCAACTGAATCATTTTAGGTGACCATAAGATAGCTTAACACATCACAAATCATACTCCTCTGCTAAACTTATATTCCTATGAATCAAGTGTTTCAACATGAGTACAACTGCATGGCCTTGCTATTTTAGTAAATTTATTTCCCTCATGTTAGTTGTTTCACATGTCTCTTGTTTCTGTAGGGATCGTTGTCCCAATGCCCGCAACGAGGACAAGGACGAAACGTGAGAGGACGTCATAGTGACCGTTCTGACATCGGTACTCGTAATCTCCAGCCGACACATCTAGGCCACGAGCGTCGTCCTCGACACCCCTTCTCACCTAGCTAATCTCCATGTCAATCTATGTTGCTTGATGTTGGGAAATAAGTGAACTTTGTGGAATGTCGATGACTTGTGAACTATGTGCACTGCCAACCATGTGAACTATGTGGACTGTGGGACTTGTGACGCATGTGAACTATTGAACTATGTGAATTGTTAGCTATGTTGGTCATTTATGAACTTGTGTTGTTCATATGTTTGTCAACTTGTGATCTGTGAACTGATATATGAAATTGCTATGTGGACTGTGATCTATGATCTGTCAACTTGTTAGCTATGCAGTGAAGAAATGAGAAAAAAATTTGTTCTCAAATCTGTCACGCTAGCTGGAATGGCGTGACAACCATAAATCGTCCACTGTATAAATGTTTGTCGCACCATCGACGTGGGCGCGATAAGTTGTCGCGCCAGTCACGGTGGTGCGACAATCAATTACCTGGCCATCTGGTACGTTCTGGTTTCGTTGGCTTGGTGGCGCGACAGTGTCGCGCCACCATAACTAGCGTGACTGTCCCTCCTTGTCACGCCAGCTGCGGCCACCCAATTGTCCAACACAGAATGGCCCAGATTGGCATGCTCCTCCTTGTCGCGCCAGTTTTGTTGGCACGACGGACTTGTCGCGCCTGTGTCGATGGCGCGACAGGCTTGTCACGCCATCTTGGCTGGCGCGACAGACATGGAGCAGCAGGTTTCAAGACCTACTTCTTCACACATGGAAACACGGTTGCACTTGCAACCCTAGCATTATCCCATGTACCACTAAATTTTCAAATTACAACAATTATGTTCACATGAGTAACACGAAAAGTCATCATCATGATCATCACTTACATATATATTTCACAAGCACTTCTTGACAACCATTTCGTATCATGACTACAAACAATAAAGAATGGACAAGCAAGGTCATCATCACTTACACAAGGTCATGACCGTCCATCGACAATATTACACACGATAATGAGTTCAAACCAACCATTCTTCTTACAACGCAAGGTCCTGCATCTACCATATATACTAGTACTACCAAATGCCAAGCCATGGGCATCTGCAAAATATGTACGGTTGAAGCTGCCACTTCATAAAAGAAGCAACACTTTGAACAAGTCCTACGTAATGCCAATCCTCCTGGTACCTACAAAATATGTATTGCACCAAATGCTACATCCTAGTAGTCGGGATCGTAATGGTCATTGTCATCGTCATCTTCATGGTCATCGTCCTCGTCGTCATCCTCGTCCTTCTCCTTGGGGGCAGGGAGATGTCCATCGTTCGGTTCCTCATCGGGAACTACGAAAACAAAACAATGTCTCGTTGCCAACAAATCTAAGAAGATGCACAAGTCCAAATAATTTCAAAATGAAGTGCTCACAAAGCTGACGACACAAAGGGTTACAGGTCGCCATGTCCCTCCTGTGGAAGAAGGCAAGCTCCCTCCTTTCCTCCTCTTCCTTAAAGTCGTAGGTCTCCTTATTTTGTCGCCAAAAACTAATGAGCTCGTCCTCGTGATAGCATATATTGATCTTTCGTCCGGTCACTCAAGGAAAGTCATCAAAAAGCTTGTTCCATGTGGTAGGAGATGGCATGATTACACTGTACCTCCTCCTCACATCATCCTACAACTCCCGCCGTTTCAAAGCCTTCCTTTTTCTTTCGTGAGGCGAATGGATATTGACCTTCAGGCTCTCCATTAAGTCTCCACGACCATCAAAATCCTCCCAAGTGCATGAGCTCCCCACCCAAGCAAACACAAATCAATGAGCAAACTAACCCGTTGGCTTTATTCATTTAGTAACTTCACTGGTTGAGTGAACTCACCCATAACTCATTGGGCCCTCCATAAGCATTGCCACAGTAGTGTCCATATCCTAGCTCAGACAGAACAACTCCTTCGCGAGCCTTGATGCCATACTTGCACTTCCGGTCCGACATCCTTAAGCATGGCCATGACTTAATGCCTGCTTGAAACTCTATAATTTCACACTGAGAAGGCCAGTGCGATTTGGGTCCATAGTTGTACTCCTCGAAGTCACAAGCTAGGAAACATCTCTGAAAAATATAATGTTGCAAGTGAGATGTCATAATGTGGAAAACACATAGCACCTCAAAAAATAGATTCATTGCATGAGCACTTACATAATCACGCCGACCACACCGGTAGAAAGGAGAAAACATTCCCTTCTGGCTTGGAAGTTGGAGTATCGCAACCATGTCATAGTGGCATCTAGGACGATTGACAAGACAGTTCAGAGCAGCGTCAACCTTCTCCAATTTTGTCATTTCAAGAGGGTTCGGTGGGGGAAGCACCCATCGAACAAACTCATCATATGGACAACTCTTCCAAGGGTCATACAACATAATGCTCGGACCGAACATTTCATCGCCATCAATCCACTGATAGAAGTTGCATCCGTCAATGAATGAACAAAGTTAGGAGGGATGACGCCTAAGTTGACAACAATAGAAAGCACATCCGGCTGACTGGGGATGCCTTGATTGCTTCACAAAAGCCGGTAAGCCACAAGCACACAACGGTGTCGGTAGAGCTGGTGGGAATGGACTAATGCCACCATGATCCTTCGAATGGTGCACGAACCGATTCTCATTGGGAACCGCCATTGCACCTATTACAAAGTACAATAAAACCAAATTCGTCAAGTACTATTATTCTAGAGTCTATCAAAAATACACACGACCAACAATATGGTTCAACTATTTAATCATGAAAACTCATGATTTCAAACCCTAGAAATTTTCACTTTAAACCATCTATATATGTCACACCCGGCCCAATTTGGAATTTGGCCCATAGTGGCCATGTGAATGTTATGAGATATTGTGGAGAGTTTAGTGCCACCTTGGTTGTTTAGAGTGAGAAAGACTAACATATAAGGCTTCTAGAGTCCATCTCACCATCCCCGGGTTAATCCTTTTACGCGAAGCGGGGACGAAAGCGTAAGTGGGATGGTGGTAGGTGTGGTTCATTCAGCGTACAGAGTGGATCTGAGCCATTTGGACTATAAGGCGTTACAGATGGTATCGGAGCCGACCTTCGCGGCCACGGGCGCGTGTGAGCCAGGGCTGGACATGGGGTTCATTGCGCGTGTAGGCTCTGCGGAGTGCACGGCGTGGCACATGTGCCGGCACTGGGCGTACGGTCGCGTGTGCTAAGAGGGAACGTTCCTGGTTATCGTTTGCCTGATTGTGGGTATGTTGGGCCCGACGAGGACGTCGGGTTCTTTGAAGGGGTGTATGTCACACCCGGCCCAATTTGGAATTTGACCCATAGTGGCCATGTGAATGTTATGAGAAATTATGGAGAGTTTAGTCCCACCTTAGTTGTTTAGAGTGAGAAAGACCAACATATAAGGTTTCTAGAGTCCATCTCACCATCCCCGGGTTAATCCTTTTACGCGAAGCGGGGACGAAAGCGTAAGTGGGATGGTGGTAGGTGTGGTTCATTCAGCGTGCAGAGTGGATATGAGCCATTTGGACTCTGGGGCGTTACAATACATATACAAATTCCGACGCATCCATGAATGTAATCTACACAAATTCACTTGAAATCACAAACTCACAAGCAACTTTAGTAAGCACAACAGAACCCAAACAAGTGTCCAACCATTTGCCCCAAACCCTAGAACACTACCATCCACAAACAATCCAAAAACTACAACATTTTAAAATGTAACCATGGAATCGTAATCATTCAAGAGTGCTTAGGCCAACAAACCTTAAGCTACCAAAACATAACTAAAGATTGCAAACACCACTCCAAATCATAACACTCTAGAACCATGAACCACACTCAACAAAAAAAACTAAGGATGAGAGAGGCATATCTCATACACTAGAGGGATGGAACCTAAAATCCAAAGTAAATCTTCATCAAAGAGAGGTATAGAATAGGGAGCAAGAGAAGAGAGCCAAACTGGAAAGCAAGGTCGGCCATGCAGCTTACATGAGTGAGGGAGACAGAGGACCGGGCCTGGGCGATGGCCTTTTAAGGCCTCGTCGCGCCAGCCCGCCTGGCGCGACAGGTTTGTCGCGCCACATGCACTGGCCCTGTCGCGCCATATGCACTGGCGCGACAAGGTGGGCCCCACGGCGGACACGCAAGCTCGGTCAAACCGCGTTGGCAGCATGACTAGGCTTGTCGCGCCACCGCATGTGGCGTGACAGAGTGCTACTGTCGCACCGGCGCGACCAAAGGGGCTATGAGATGCAATATGTTTTTTTTTCCAGCGGCTAATATTAAAATATTTATTAAAAATGGATTAAAATTTATAAATCGTCCCAGCCCTGTATTACTCTGCAAGCCAGCCATCCCAAACCAAGCATAAAACTTCAGAGGCTGATGGTAGATCGTTCTTTTATTTGCAGTACAAATGTGTGAGGTTACATTTTGCTTCCATACAGCTGTAAAAAGGCCATGTTCTCTCAACATATGTACACTTGAGCTTCACAACGCCTGTTCTCGCTACTCAATCACCTAATTAAACCGCCTACGTTTTCAGGAGAGAAACCAAATGCTTTGCGGTGACTCCAAGCAACAGCGGGAAGCTCACTTCGCAAGCTTCCATGCATCCTCTCTTCGGGGGGTACTGCCGAGGCGGCACTTCAATTGGTATTGGTACGCCTTGGTGTTCTTTAAGGTTCAGGTGAGCCTCCCTACACCTATGGAGATAGCCAACAAAACAAGTTAGGACAGTTAGGACTGTCTCCTCTGTGGGATAGACTGCATATGTATGTACATATCTCGACAGACTTCACTTGCAAGAAGCAGCGAAGACATTCTCAATGAAAACCATTGGGGTCCAACCCAGCAGCACTGGATTCAAGCAGTAGTAAATAAACACTATCTTGGAGCGTTATAGGGCTGTTTTGGGTCACGGTTACAGCTTACAGGTTACCAATTCAGAGAAAAAAAAAAGATGTTACGTCAATAGGTCAAACTGGTAGAATCCTGAACTTGAGAAATATAATAGCAGGTTCTACTAGATTCAGAACAGGTTGGTCATGTATTTTTCTATATCATCAGGACTGGTAGGAAAGGAAGTACACCTGTCTTCGTCTCCGATGCTGCAAAGCATAGCAAGAACGAGCTATTACATAACAAGGAAGAAAGAATCCCGCAAACTGAAGAGTTGCCTGAAATAAACGAAAGCTTTAGTGTCATGTATCGATAATACACATGGAAAAATAAAAATTCAATCCCATTATGGACTGAGCAACAAATGAGAAATGCAGAAGTGGGCTGTAATCAATCAAGGGCAAATCTTTGCTAATGAAACACTGTCATCAATTTATCTTGAAGTATTTGTTGTTCTTTTGCAGCCACTGGGGTATACAATTTTGTAATAGACATTAATTAGCTCTCAGCATCATGCCATTTCAACATAAAGATATTACACGATCTTGGCATGACATGTTAATAACAAAATGAAGCATTATCACACTTCGACAGCATTCATAGCATTATGCAGAATATGGAACTCAAACAGAAGCAGATCACATCATCTCATCAGGACATGTTAACTAGGTTTGTTGAACTCACACTGAACAACACTGTTGCATCTTGTAGCATGCTAACATCCCTCACAATGACAATTACATGTCGTACAAGCAAAAGGGACATCAACTGCAATGAAGCCAATATTAGATTCCACTACCCAACACAAATAAGTCAACACAAATAAGTATCAAGTCTGCGAAGAAAGAGCTTTTTTGACGTACAATTAAAGCAATGGTTCGGCAGCATGTGACACCACTAGAATTTGCAGATACACAATCATCAAATTCAGCTTGCAGCAGCTGCTGCTCTGCGATGGCAATGGCTAGAAAATGGGAATCATGAGGATCGATTCGCCCAACCCAGTTTTGCCTGTTTACCAAAAAAGATCACCCATTCAGAATATCTACATTGGGGTCACTCAAAGAATATGCACAAACTGGAGCACCACATCTGCGTTACTATTGAAAATTAAGGGAAAACAACTGTGCTTCCTTAATTGCTGTTAAAGGGTACAAAACACATTGTTCAAGTTACCCCCACAGAACATAGGTTATTTTCACAATATGTTTTTCATTTAGAAAGGATTGATTTCCGCAAATTGAGCAAAGTACCTGAGATCCATGTCCATTTCATCTGAACAACATTTAGGTGGAGGGATGACATAATTCGGGGAGTAAACCTGTAGAACATAGGGATAACAAGACAGATATGAAAACTTCAACAAGAACTGCAAAATACAAGATATATAGTGTTCCAATTTCTCCTTATTTCTTCTGCACTGCAGTTGCAATGAAATGGATTGCTAATATAAACCTGCTAGATCTATCCAAATCAAATAGCCGATAGTAGAATGGAAACTCGGCAAGGTCAAAGTAGCATGCCGCACCATCTAGAAATGATATGGTACACAGTATAAAACAGAGAAAAAATTGCTACTTTTGGTCTTGTAGCAGAATAACAGAAACACCCACCTGGTTGCAGATTTCACATGTAATATTGCCCTTCTTGTTGCACCATCTCTGTATGCATTTCCTGTGGGCAAACTGCATACAACCAACGCCAATAGGTCAACACACAATTAGCATTTTCTTCAACAGATACTCCTAAGTCACGTGTACAACAACGTCAAGGGGGAAAAGGTTTATTGGATAACTGAAAATGGGGGTATAGTATATATTAGGATAAGGATTATCTATCGATTGAAAATTCGGATGATTGGACCTGTCCACAACAAAATCGGGTTTTCTAGAACTCATTCAATCCTAAGGATACTGTTTAAGACAAACTCAAAACCTGGCACAGCACCTGCAAATACGGAGGCCAAGTGAACAGACGATGAAACACTGACAGTCTGAAACTGTTTCACTTGGTAGACGAAGATAAAACAATCACCCAATAGAACTTTAATGCTCCTACAGTGCAAGCCTAGAGCTATTAGAGATGTCCACAATAAAGAATAGCAAGATAATCACGGAAAAGAAGGAAGCAGGTTGAACATAAACATCGACATAACCAAAAGCAAATTTCCAAAACGCAGTGACCAGAAGAAAGGGTAAACAGAACTTCAGAAGCACAGAAATGCCATCTTTAAATCTGTCCAGCTCCCAAATAATCACCATTCTACTTCAAATTTACCAACCACTACACTTTGATTCACCTCGGCTCCTCAAACATCCAGGCAAAGTTCAGAGGGAAACGATAGGGAAGGAGGGAGAGAGAGAAACAGAGGAGAGCGCTCACCTTGAGTGTGCCAGTGCAGGCGCAGGGTGAGTCCATGGCGGCTTCCTCCCCCTCCTCCTGGCATATCCGGCACTCTATGACCCCCTTCCCGTCCACCCCCATGCCGACCTTCACCTCCACATGGCCTTCGCCGCCAGAGCAGCCATCGCCGGCGAGCTTCTCGGTGCGCGCCATCTCCAAGAAGCTTTCTTGGAGCAGGTGGTAAAAGTCTGAGAATGAGCCAAAAGGCAGGGCCTTTTTAGCTCCGGGGACACCACCAACTCCAAGAACAAGAAGAGGGAAGAGCGGAGAACAAATACAAAAATGAGGAACGAGATCCTCTAACTTCGACCTCTGCGACTGCAGAGTGCAGTCGGAGACGGATCACCGTCCGCTGAGGATCCAACGGAGGCAGCCACACCAAAGTTTATAGCAGACCAATTCGAGTGGCCCATCGCAGCCCACCGTGCCAATAACAGCGACGTCCGTCTCTTTCCCTCCGGCCGCCGTCTCCGTCGTCACAGATGTGCTCCGCCTCTCTCCTCGTCGTCCCGCTCGAGCGACGCGAGCTCCGTCGCCTTGCTCGGAGCGGACGCCGCGCTCGAGCTGCTGCTCTTCCACTGCCTCCTCGAGTTCGCACAGGTCCAGCACGACGGGACGGCGGCGGGCAGGGGCAGGGGAGGAGCATCAGGACCGCAATGTTCGCCTCCAGCGCTGGTCCGCTGATGCAGCCCGCCGTCAGCACGCTGGTCTGGCTCGTCGCCGTCGCAACTGCTGCAGCCGGGTCCAGAAGGTGGTCATGCGGGCTGGGAGCATGAGCTGGTTGGAGTTGGACCTTGGACTGAAGAATTCAGTGCTGTAATTTGTGCTTACACCGTGTTGTGTAAATTGTGCAGCTGCTAGCAATTGTGCAGGAAATTAGATAGGAGGGACAAGTGCTAGCCAAATCAGAGCCAATTGCACGTATTTGAATTGTGATAAAAATTGTTCTGGAATGTAATGGTATTACTAGAATAAAGAGAAGGCATTGCATTTTTTGAAAGTTCAGATGCTGCAGAGCCAATATCAAGTCCTTATGACATGTGAACACTTTTATTAGAAATCAGTCAACCAGAAAGATCATCAGGTTGCAAAAATCAGTAATATATTCTGAGTTCTGAACATATGGCAATATTTTTAAGATAGTAGACCTGAACATACAAATTATAGTGCTGAAGCTGAACATATATCACCAACGAAGCACACATACATGCTGATGCATTAAACAAGGAGCACAACTTATTCCACAATTGCTAGAACCCTTGCTTCCTGTCCAATTTCCTGCACAAATTCCTAACATCTGAATGTAGTGCTTACAAAACACAACGCTTACAAGCTCAGGAAGCAAGTGTGTGGATGCAGTGCTTATAGCTTATTCCACAATTGATAGAACACAATGCTTACAAGCTGTGGATGTAGTGCTTACAAAACACAACGCTTACAGACACAAAGTGCTAGCACTCTGAAGATGGGTGCCGCTGAACAACTAGCTAAGGAAGCCCGGTGGCTCTCAGGTAGTTCTCCACATCTGGAGCTCGTGTGCCAAGGAGGCTCCACCTTGCCTACGGTGGAGGGGAGAATAGGCATCTCACCGGCGAGTGCGGCCCGAGCACAGCACTTCCTGCGGAACGACGAGCAGCAGCTGCGCGTGTGACGACCCAGGCGAGGAAGACACCTGATGCTCTGGCTACGAGCGGCAGCGTTCGGGAGGACAACGTCTTTGTGCCGCGGGACGAGGGGAGGGTGGCAGACGGTGGGGGCTGGTCGGCCGGAGTGCCGTGACGGCGAGGAGAGAGGCAGAGCGCACCTACGACGACGGAGACGGCGGCCGGAGGGAAAGAGACGGACGTCGCTGTTATTGGCATGGTGGGCTCCGATGGGCCACTCGAATTGGTCTGCTATAGACTTTGGTGGGGCTGCCTCCGTTGGATCCTCAGCGGACGGTGATCCGTCTCCGACTGCACTCTGCAGTCGCAGAGGTCGAAGTTAGAGGATCTCGTTCCAAAAATGAGGTAGCCTTTACCTTTTCTATTATCCTAATACTTCGTGCTATTTTATCAATTTCTGCATTTCTTTCTCGCTCCAAGCCTTGCAGTTTGTTTGTTTATTTATGGGGTCCAATGATGGGTGAGTGATTGGGTTTGTGGGGTTAGTGGGCAATGGATAGGCAATGGATAGCTTCCACTCCTGCGAGAGGGCTAGTGGAGGATGAGTTGATTGACACGCTGATACTGAAAAGTCTTTTCCTTTACTTCTGATTTTTTTCTTATTTTTCTTGAAGTGAAACATTGAAACATCTCTCTCTGAATCTTGTGAGAAATTTGGTCCTGTTCGGCTAGTTGGAAAAACGGCTGATGTGGATGCTAATTTATTATGAGAAAAAAACACTATTATTTTGCTGAATCAGTACGGCTAATAAGTTCAAGCGAACCGGGCGTTTATCGCAAACTTTCCGTTCCCTCTTGTCTGAGCTGGGCCCTAGGTGACTGTGTTAACTCTGGGCAGGCACTAAGCACGGCTGGGATTAAAATCCCTTTTGTTTTGTTCTTCCCATGTCATGATGGTACAGTTGGTTCTGCCCCATTTTGGTTACTTATTCCTGATTTTTTTTTTGTGTGTCATGGTTTCCTGCCCTTTTGTGTTGCTTGTAATTGTAAGAGGACATGTTTGGTTAGAGTCTTAGGAAAATTGCATGCCCTAGAGAATTCTATTCAACAAAAGCCAAGCAAAATCAGACATCTAAGATTGTTATCTGGGTCAGGCAACTTTCTTTAGGTCAGAACCTAATAGAGCCCAAGTGCATATATAAGTAAACTTGAAAAGAGCAAGCATTCTTTTTTGTATTGAAATTTGGCTTTTGTTGAAAGATGGAATTAGATTGTTAGTATACGGTACAAATGATTATGAAGTACGGTAGCTAGATCTATGAAGCAATATAGGTGTACTCGCTTTGCTAACCAAAATGTCCATCATCACTATTATAGTGCTTAAGACTTATACTGTTGCACAACAGGTACAACAACGAATAAGAGTGTACAGTCTCGGCTACCTTTTTGACGTGGAAACATACGGTTATATAGTACAAAATGAATCACTTTTGAATTTTAATCACGTTTGGAGCTCTCTTTTTTTCTTTAAAAGAATTTAAAAGTAATTACATTTGAAGCTATAGATATATTGAACTAATTCAGAAGGGAAACACCAAATTATAATATTTTGGAAAAAGACTAAACACCTGGAAAATGTAAAAAGGCTACGCATCTCTAATTATCTAGTATAGTATCTAACACATTAATCATCATAGTCATGTGGTGCCTGCCTCTTCTACGGAAGCCTTAACTTTTGTGGAGGCAAGATTTGATGTGTGTACTAGGGTGGTTAAACCACCACCATTGCCTTCGATTTCAACGAGAGGTTGCTGTACCTTTTTGGACTGTGACCGGTCACCCTCTGCAACTAAACACCGTTATAATTAATTCTAAGCCAGCTTGCATGTCACATTTGTGTGCAGATATTTCTGATCTAGAACCAGCTCTTTGTTTTGTTTTTGGGAATAATGCAGCCACTTGAATATTCATTCGTCTGAACCAATGATGACAGATAATAAGTTGGTACCTAATCTGCTCTGGCTAATTTGGCTGCCAAATCAGCAACTTAACTCTTTGCCAAAATTAATGATATAAACAAGAAGCACATATTAGGGGGGTTGAGAACCCAATGTATGCTAAAATCATTCTCCAGTAAGCAAAGTGTCTGGCTGTCTGCATTCACTATTCTTCACAAATTGTACTATATAAGATTCCCGACAGCTGGGCTGGTATGGCTCTAAGCCAAGCTCAGACCAAAAAGGAAAGATGCTACATGATATGGATTATATTTTTTGAAAAATTATAGTAGTAAGTAGCGAATCCTGTTGGTTGGGAGTTAAGCATTGAAGGTGTCAATGTGTATCTATTCATCATTAAAAAAAATGTTGGAAGCGTGATAGGAATAAGGTGGTAGACCACATCATCCCAGGTCCTGAGTCCATTCATCTTCCCTAATGAAATGACTTCTTTCTGGTATAATGAATGATGTGGCTACTATCCATGACGTGAACATTTCAGCACTGAAATAAGTAATGACAATGTCAGGAAGTTGCAAAATACAGTCATGACAGGGAATTCTCATGGGCCATGGAATCACAAGTGCAAATGTTTAGGGCCGGGTTTCTCTGAAAAAAAATGAAGGAATAATATGTGCAGTTCGTAGGTCACTGGCGATGTGGGGGAGTGTGAACCTTGGGAGGTGGGGAGCACCCGGAATGATTGATCTGGTAGTTGGGAGCCAAGGTGTCAACGGATGATACTCCAGACAAAGTGGATAAGATTTTTGTTAATAGTGTGCTGGAAGCCTGGAAGCTGAAGCTCTAGTGTTACCAATGTAGACATGGACCTCCCATGCACATTTTCTTCAGTTCTAATCATATCTGCAACAGGTTCTGAAGCGTATGTTCGCTGTGTGTGTTCATGTTTAGAGCGGCTAGTCGGCTACTCATATCTTCAGAAATGTTTCAGTTGCAACTCGCAACTCAAAACAGCTGCAACGACTTCCCATTTAGTACATTCATTCATAAGGGATGGCACATGAAGAAGAGTGATAAATGTATGCAGGGATGGGCATTTCTTTCTACTCTGAGGAGCCAGATTTTTGCTCCTTTAAATCATCATCAGAGTCAGGTTTCTCCTCTGAATCCTCATCAGAGTCAGGTTTCTCCTCTGAATCCTCCTCATCAGAGTCAGATTTCTCAAGCTGAAGGATAACATTGAACCCAAATGCTGAACCTGGCGCGAATGCCAACTCCATTTCGCCTTCAGACTGGGTTGTCTTGATCTCAGGTTTCACCTTCAGGTTTTCCTGATTCAGTAGCAAATCAGTGTCATACCTACCAGGCTAACAAACGTGCACAATGACAATTGTTGCCAAGTGTTATCTGAATTAGCATTCACCTTCTTGATAAATTCTTCAATGGTGATGCTCAGTATTTCCTGAAGAACGAACTTGGTGACCCGGCTTTTGCCAAGCATCTGCAGTAGGATGCTGCTGGGTATCTGAAGAACAGCAACATCATAGTGCTCAGTTTCTTCTGAAGGAGTACAAAGTACAGACAGAAGGATTGTGCAGTGCAAGCTTGATATTGCACTTGTTGCCAGGCCGTATCACTGATTGATCTCAATTATTAGCCGACACTAGTGGTTGAAATCTAGTTGCTAACAGCTGCGTGTACTCATGTTTGATCAAACCGAGTGTTTTTTTCCTTTAGGAAAAGGACAGCACATATTAATAGAGCATGCCTTGGAAGATTATAAAACGGCTTTGAATAGTTTGCATTGGTGAAGCTTCAAGTGAATGAAAAGGAGCCGTGCAATGGTTCATGGGCACTTATTGATCGAAAAGAAAAGGTTAATGTGCACTTACATTTGATGTTTTCCCTTCGAACATCCAACAAATGTCCATGCAGAGGACGCAAAACGGTTAGAAGTTTGAATTACTTCAGGCAAACAAATACTAAAATATGTCTTGTAAGAAACGGTGAGTGCAAATGTGAAGCAAGAAAGAATGTGGCATTAAGAAGAGAGAGATTACGGTGTACTTATGATGATTAGTACCTCCTTTGGACTTCCTAAAACCAGGAACTGGCGGTGCATCACGAGCCAAGAACGTCAGAGCCTCATCGAACACCTTCTGTGTCGCCTTTCCAGGCAACTGCACTCGTACCTGCATACAGAGAATTAATTGACATGGCCAGATCAAATAAAAAGATTCAGTCTGCACATCTGGACGGCTTTAACATGCCTCAGCCGAGCTGGTGAGCTCACATTGATCTTTTCGTCGTCGCGGGACACGACGGATGTCTTGACGTTCTCCAGCGACAAGTCGCTCTTCCTGTCGGCCTCAGTGACCGATGAGCCCCGACCTGCACGCATTTCCTGAAGACGTTAGCAATATCTGAAACTCTGAACAGAAGGGCGGCATGCTAGTCTCTGAACATCATGGAACCGAGCAGAATGTGGAACCGAGCAGAATGTGGTCCTCTGTTGGACATAGTTGAAGAGCTCGCAATTCACCTGTTCCAACCGCAGACACTGGCAGGAATGTGTGCCTCCATCTTCTTCCTCCAGCTGAAACAAGCAACCTGTGAAGGCAAATGTGGAAACCGAAGACTGAAAATCTGAAGATGACAGGCAACAAAGGGACAACGTCCAGTTTGTTTACCCGTGGATGCGCGTCTGGCACTTGCAGGCACCGCATGTTTTGATGTGCGCATGAACTTGATCTGTCACCTGAGGGTTGAGGGTATTGGAACGAATCAACAGTGCAACTGATGAACTGAACTTTCAGCAGAGGCAAGAACGGGACGGACCTGTAAGTAGCTGTTGCATCTTGGCCTCACTTGAAGCTTGGGGAGGGTTGCAGCCGAGGCCATGGAGGTGATTCCGGCAGTCCCGCTGCGCTGCCCGGTGCCTGTGCAGTTCCAGCCGGCCGTAGTTGGGGAGGCCGCAGAGCTCAGGGAGAAGTCAGAGAAACTGGAGCCATAGAACGGCATCCAAAATTATCTGCAACTGCAGCAAGGAGAGGAAAGGAACTCTTCGTTCGTGGGCTCTTGCTTGGGCCCTGTTCTCTGATTTTATATATATATATATATATATATATATATATATATATATATATATATATATATATATAGAGTTTTCTATACTCCCATGTACACACAGCACAGACTCGGGTCAACCAGGAGAAGCTAACGGGGCCTTGTTTAGATGCCAAATTTGGCAACCAAAATCTGCATAGTAAGTGTCCTGTCACACTGTAGCAATTTTGTTTTTATTTGGTAATAATTGTCCAAATATTGATTAATTAGGCTTAAAATATTCGTCTCGCAAAGTATAACAAAACTGTGCAATTAGTTTTTGATTTCATCTATATTTAGTACTCCATATATATGCCGACATTTTGATGTGATGAGGAATCTTCTTTTTATATAGTGAAATTTGGGGATGAATTTGGGTATCTAAACAAGGCCCGGGTTGAGGAATATCAGGTGACACATGCTGATAACTTCCCGTGAAAAACGGATCAGGTTTGCTTTTGACGTTGGGTTGGCAATCTTTTTGAAACCTGTGCATTAAATAGTAGTATGTGTATATACTTATTTTTTTTATAAGTATGCATGGATACTTCTTGCGGCAATGGGTATGTAGACATACTTTGTTTAATTTAAACAACAAGCTGGCCAGGTTTGGTTAGCGACGCTCCATTAGCATATTTCTACGAAAATATTGCACACATGCTTTCGTTAAACAAAGCATAAACAAATACTAGTCCAACATAATAGTATGGACCAATACTTTATAATAAAAATAGTATGAACAGATACTGCTTCAGAAAACAAGCACTTTATACTGTAAGTACATACACATACTTCATACTCTGAGTATGTACACGTACTTTATACTGTAAGTATGTACACATACTTCATACTTTGAGTACATAGTCATACTACTTAGCAAGTTCACTTCGTCAGGTATTCAGCTGCCATCTTAACCATCATCTAGACGACAGGGGGGCGGCGGCGGTGCATCAGAACATGCACATGGGCCATCTTGCCTGCGGCGTCATCTCGACATATATCCTAGTGATTAATTTTAGCACAAAGCAAGAGCACCACTAATAGACCTAGATTGTAGAGGTGGATGCTTGTAGAAGTCGCCAATCCAGTATAAAGTGATACGTACTCCAATCTGAACAAAAAAAAATCTAGATGAAGTGATATTATATTGAAAAAGTATCAAGTGATACTCTAGTCATTAGTATCGCTGCTGTATAAGTGATACTCCGATCGATCTGAAAAATAAGGATCAAGTGATCTTGATTCCTGAACATAAAAAGAGTCTCATGTACGTGGTACTTCAGTCTGTAAAATGAAACCAAGGCATCAGATCTGAGTAGGAGGGAGAGGAAATAAAAGGCAATAGAAGCATGTTTGAATCCACCGATGTGTTGCAACCAACACTTGTAGACACGGATCGATCTTGACCTTGTTAGGGATGGGGCAACAAGCATCATGGACGATGGGAAGTGGACGTAGGGGCTTACCTGGATGAGGAGGAGGCGACGAGGAGAGCCCAGCGTGTCTGGCCCGGCGGAGTTGCAGCAGAGGTGCAGGACCTCGGAAGCGTACGTCATGGCGTAGACGCTGAATGCCGAATCCATGTGTGCGGCTGCGGCCTCCATCTCCCAGGTGCGCAGCACACGTTCCCGCTTCGCTGATCTCGCAATCAATGAACCGATCTGCGGAAGTGAAATAACGAGATGATGGAATCAACCATCTCCCGATCTGCATGCTACGAGGAGAATAAGATTAGGGATAAAGAAATTGATCATATTAGGAACAGCGATGTGGGTTCCAATCCACTGTACCTAGACTGCATCAATGAACCGCGTTACCAAAATCTCAGATCGAAGCACAGCATCGTGGCCGGCGGGCGGCGGCAGCATATTGGAGCGAGAAAAGCCAACGCCGCCGCACGGGCTGTAGCCGCTGGACGCCCGCAAATGACGACCAAATCTCCTTATATTCATTATATTAACAGGTCCGCTTAATTAACCCGCTAATGCACCTCGGGCACCACGTTGGGAGGCTCTTTCGGTGTAAACTAGGTGGGAGTAGTTACTCATAGGAGTAGGAAAAATTTTCCATATATATATATATATATATATATATATATATATATATATATATATATATATATATATATATATATATATAGGACTGCGCTAAATGGTACCCAGGGTACTGATTATTATTCAGTACCCGAGCCGCCAGCCTGCCCGACGGATCGCCCGCACCGAACAGGACCGAGCCCCCAACCTGCCGACGGATCGCCCGCACCCAACAGGACACAGCTTCCGTTTTTCTTCGTATATAGGACGTGGTCTGCTCGTGCAACCGATTTTTTTCTCTTCTTCTTTGGTCGATTTTTTTTCCATTTTTCTTTGGCCGATTTTTTTTCCTTTTTCACGTCGTCTGCTCTCGGATGGGCTTTTGCGTTTTTTTCCTTTTTCTTTGGCCGCTCTCGGATGGCACGAACGATTACTGTTTTCTTATTTTTGGAAGGTTGATTTTCTATTGAAATAGTTGAGGCAACTAAAATGTCTAAAAATAACTGGAACTTAAAGACATGATTTGATGTATTTGTGATGGTATTCATAATAAAACTTGAGTTTTAACGGTAAATGAATCATACAAATCGTATTTCAAACCATAAACCTTTTTTTCCACCATGAACATAATTTTTCATGTAAATGAATCGCCAAAGAAGATTGAAATACACTTTGTAACTTCAATACACATGATTTTGTGTATCCCGTGTAAGTTATTCCACAAAAATCACATACATAGCTAAATAACCTTCAGGGAACATAGCTCTACCATTCATTCAGAACAGGATAATGTAGAACTTCATCAATTTCTAATCTTTTCCGTCAATAACAAATAGATAACATAGCTCTATGCTTCACTTAAAGGATCACTTTCACGTTCAATCAAATGAACCAATATTAATGGAATGATCTGTGCCAGCAAGACATGTGCAGTTTGGAATTCCATGATCCAGCTTCTTGACCGAAATAACAGAGGAATTTTGTGGAGGACACAAGCATTTATGAACACTAACGGTGAACTGGGCTAGATCTGAAAGAGTGCACCACACCATCAGCAAAAATCATTTGAATGTGTTGTTGTCTATTTGGCAAACTGCTTGAAGATGACTAATTAACAAACACAAATCACATCCTTTAGCTGAAAGGGTTGCTGATCTGCACACACTGAAAATTAACAAGTGCATAATGGTACATTGGTTTTCTATCAAAAAAAAAAGCTGTCGTGAAGCATATGAGCAAAAATACTTTTAAGGACTACTAGATAATTAATTATCTGCTAGTTTAAATTATCTGATATAGCAGAAATACTTTTAGGGGCTGCTGGATAATTAATTTAAGAAGCAAAGTGGCATGCATATTAGGATGTGGAAATTTTAGAATACTTGAGCATATGGACAACAATGATCAGCTTTAGAATTCAAGAGCATATGAGCATCAGGTGCTCAGACTTGCAATTGGCAAAAGCATACCACAATGATTAACAGTCACGAACCTTAAATCTGTGATATCAACAAGTGCATACATAGATCAAGATAGATAAATCTTAAAATCAATGCCAAATTTATGACCGGTGAAGACAGTGATAAGTCCAAAAAAGTGTAGAGCATTCTCCAGCATACTTTTTTCGTGCTAGCGGCATGCCACTGTTGCTGATGGAGTGCAGATGAAGCAAGCGTCTTGTACTGGTGGAAGGCTAACTAAAATGATAAAAAACAGAAATAACTAGTGATGATGATTTGGAAGCTAAAGCAGTCATAAATTTAACAATTCAAGATCTATTATAGGAATCATGTTTGATTACTGATTAGATTTCACAAATGGAAAAAGTTTACATAACCCCCAAAGCTTTGGCACTGCGGCTACTTTCACCCCCTGAACTTTGAAACAATCTAACGAGCACATTAAAATTTCTCAAACCGTTTAATTAACCCCCTGGAGTAGTTTTGGTAGTCGGTTTTGCCTACATGGCAATCCAACCTGGCAGCACAAGACACGCTGGCGGTGGGCCCAGCTGTCAGACCCCATCATCCGGACCCGGTCCACTCAATGCGCCGACGCTCGGTTTGAGAACTAGCCAGGCGAGCAAGAAGCAGCCGGAGGACAGTTACGGGAGATTAAGCAGGCAGCCGATGCTTCTGGTCCGCCCTACCCACTGGATTATTTCCTGCGGCCATCGCCGCCCCGCATGCGCACACAACAACCTCATGCCTCGCTCAGCGATGTCCCCGGTTACTCCCGGACTGTGATGGGACGGGAGCCTACTTCCCCTGTGGCGGGCTGTGCTGCCCCAAGTCCCTGACAACCCGCTCGAACTCATCCTCCAGCTCTTCCCTGCTAACACTGCCACAGACTGAGCACCGTCGTTGTCGCGGTGGCGCTCAGTTGGCCCACCAGCAGGAGCCCCCACGGGCCGCAGACCCGGCGGCAGTGGCAGCCTCCGATCATTGCGGCGCGGCGCAGCGTGGGAGAAACCGCACTAGCGTGGGCTTCTGGTCAGCGACAGCGAGCAATGTGTGCCCCAGGCTCAAGCTCCCCTTTGTATGACACATGGGCCCAAGCTCCAACATGTCAATGTGGACCAGTTTAGATTGCCACCTCAGCAAACCAGATGCCAAAACCACTATAGGGGGTTAAAAACCTGGTTTGGAAAAGTTTAAGGTGCTAAATACACGGTTTCATAGTTCAGGGGGTGAAGTAGACACAGGGACGAAGGTCAGGGGTAAAGTAGACTTTTTCCTTTCACAAATTGATGAATGATTGCATGAAAAAAAATGAAGAGACATATATGTTAACTATACACTGAGATGCCATGTAAAATAGGGGAAGAATATTAAAAAAGAACTGCTAGTATTAAACACAGCTAGCAAATAGCAACTCACATTATTAGAGCAGCCCTGCTTCATTTCATATATTACCTACAAATTTTGAAAAAAAATAGGACATAATTATCTAGTAACAGGAACTAGTCTTCCTCAGCTAAGAAATCAGTGGTAAGATGCCACCAGCTCTCCCTGAATGGATTAAAATTGACCAGCTTCCTCGCTCGGTCAGTAAATCGATGTAATTACAATAACAAGGACATGGCTAGCCTTACCTCTCGTGTAGGAGGCCGGGTTGCAGGCAAGGGGCTGCGTCACAACATCCCCCGAGAGGCATCTCCAAATGAATACACTATGTTTGGAACACGCAAAAACAATTGAAGATTATAATCTCAGAGAAACCATAAAATCATGTACATGGTAATAAAAGTATGAAACCCATCATTAGAACCAAAATTCTAGGAATGTACCAAGTGGCATCGTTCATAGAAATCTCACACCAAATTAGTTTCCAAAACACACAATATATCATCAGAAATATCTTTATCATTTGTGCAACTAGTGAACTATATAAAAAAAACATGACTATTTGCTGTAACGGGAACAGATGACAATTAATGAATAAAATTTAAATAGTAGTACAGCTTAAAGATTCACCTGTACAGCTGATTTTAACACCCATAGGCTACATCAAGCAAGCAAGATTTTAGAAACAAGGTTAAGATATGTGACAGTACAACATCTTATACAGTATAACATTTTTTAAGGAGCTTTTAAAGAACAAAAATAGAAAGGCTGGATCAAATCCACTCCTAAAGGGATTTGCTGTGTGGCCAAACTTTCATACACACAAAAAAAAGCAATTACATCATATGCAGTGTAACTCTTTGGTTGAGGGAAATCAAGTGTTGAGGGAAAAATAAACTCACAGCAGTGTAAACAAGGAAATGCACTAACTCTAGTAACTGGTTAAAATCATAACTAGTCAAAACTAGTCAAAAAATGCCTCGATAGCCATGCTGAAATACTTCATAACTAGTCAAAAATGGCAATTAATATTTAATAATGCTAAAGTGTCAAAACTATCACAACTGAGTATGTTGCACAGCAGAAGCATATAGAACCTTCAAGTTGAGCAGTCACATGCTCTTGCTCGTTAAAGGAAGAGCTTATGACAAAGGGCCTTTGATCAGCACACATAAATTAGTAGTTGAAATAAACAAAGCAAGGAAGAAAAATTAGGATAGGAAGATAAGAAAAGAAAGCCGAATCAATCCTATTAGACATTTTAGAAACTACCAATTACAAACATAAATGATTTCAAGTATAGTCAACCATAAAAACTCCATTAGTTGAAATCATAGATATTCATAATGAATCCTAAAGAATTTCAAACACAAACATCCTGCAAGATTCAAAAGTCTTTAGGTTCTGATAAAATTGGTGACATGAATGGTTTCACTGGCATGTGGCAACCTGAATGTAGGATATCAAAGTGATAATTGCAAATATTAGTATAAGAACCATTGCACACGAAGTGCATCCCTTGGGAACACGTAATCTGCTGTCTGAATACATGTGTTGAATGGGTGTATCTACATCTCTTTTTCCCTTGAAATGCTTGTTTGAATGGGTGTATCTACATCTGTGAGAAAGTTAGTGTCCTGAGACTTCAGGTTAAGGAACCAAGGTTTTTGATCGCCATGGAGGAATAAATTTGCCATCTGAGAAACTATTGTTCCCAACCAGGCAAAATATTGTTTGTATCTAGGCAAATAATGTATGTGTTTCAGTTTAACAAAAAGAAAATACTAGGCATGCTTGTATAGTTTTCAGTTTGGGAAATTTACTGTTTTCAGTCAAGGAAAATGCATATCCTGATGCAAGACATTTTTAAAAGTCTAAAACTTTGAAACATCAAACTGAATGATAAAAGCTTGCTACATATAACTAAATGGCCAAACTGCAGATTATCTGATGGCTAAACAGAACAATTGTTTGATGGCAAAACTGAAGAATTGTTTGATAAACTAAACATGTTAATGCATAAAACTATACTGAGACTGAAACTATAAATGACTAAAGCTCAATAGATTGGCCACGGATAAATGAAACTGAAGATTGTCTCATGGATAAACATTAGTTGCAAGTGAAAGATCTCCTGGCTGCTGCCTGCCGAAGGCAGCCGCTGGCCCTGGCCGCTAACCCATAGAATCTGGTTTCATAATTTTAACTATTTCTTTTGCCCACATCTTCATTCAGTGCTACGCAATTAGCATAAAGAAACAAACATCCACCTATGGTGCTTCTTTAGCCTGAGCAGATAAGCATCGGTTTGAATTTTTTGAGAAAGTATGGTGCTTCTTTAGCCTGAGCAAATAAGCTATTGAAAAGTAAATGTCAGAAACCATAAACCATACTTTTCAGACGATGAATAGCACACACTGATTTTTTTTTGCGAACACACACTGAATTTTTTTCAATAGCTTTGATCTGGAAAATTCATCTAACATATTGTATCTCCTGAGTTAACAGCCACTAGAAGAGTGGATTGAAGATTTGGAGCAACTCATGTACCAACAACCTAGCACACAAACATATCCAGGGCACGAACCAATCTGAAGTGAACAACTCCAGAGCCTTAACCCACTGACAATATTCAGAGTACTATTGCAATTATCTAGGGCAGTAGGGGGGGTCCAAATTATCTGTTGCTGGTGGAGCTTAAAAACCAATGATTCGATGTATGGGATTATAACTGATGATTCTACGTATTCCCGTAGCAACGCACGGGCACTCAACTAGTGAAAATCAAACATTTCTCTACCTTCAGGACATGGCATATCAAATTAAAATTTAGTATAGTGGGAGAGTCGCCCAACTAGAAAATAATTCTGTATACACAAAAAGAAATAAATGTTTGTATTGGAGGTAATATTAATGTCCAAGCTATCTGGAATCAGGATTAGAAATATTCATCAGACTATAGTAGAACAGCATGGCAAACTGTGGCATCTGACCAAGCATCATTTTCTAACCAAAAAAATAGAATGAAGGACATTTGTTGAAATAGGAAGACAGCTAGCAAATAGAATCATTTAATATCACAACAAAATTAAATGCACGGATACAGTATAAATGTAGTGTCATACAACTAAATAATTATCCAAATTACCTAAAATAAATCTATCCTGCTGGGAAAATGAATAGACCAAATAGTTGGATACACAGTCATGCACATACAGAAAAAAGGAAAAAAAGAAAGGACCTAGGGTGAGAAAGACCCAGGTCTCGTTGTCTTTTTTTTCTGAGAACGAGCTTAGCACGGGTTTCATTCAGGAGTTAAGAAGTGTACAGTGCCCTTAATCATGCTCACACCACGGGGAGCTGCTATTCTAATTGAAATTCTAATAAGCATGCTTGGGTTATGGTGGTTGACACGGTTTGTATGGATAGGTCGCCGATCATGATATGCTGTTGCAACCATGTCAGCCAAGTCACCAGCCAAATCATGCTCTAGTTTTTTCTCTATAATATATAGCCTCACTCTGTTTTCTATCTCACAAATCTCACTTTTTTCTTGAAAAATGATGCCTCATTAACCAGCCCACTACCAATTATTACTATCGTTTCATTTGCCGCCCAAGTCTTCAGCTTGACTACCTAGATTTACTAGCAGAAAAAATGTTGACAAGCACAGTATGGTATGTGGTGTGCCTGGTCATCCAAATCTGCTAAAGAAAAAATACAAGCAATCAAAGTTTCATAGAGAACTACTCGTATTGTCATAGATCGACAATTTTTTATGCATATTAATATTAATCAACAAACAAACTATACTACTGGAGCTTGCAAATCAAGATTGGGACACAATATTTTTGTGCAGACTAATCGACGTTTCACCAGATGCTGGGTGTGGTGCATCCGGTCATGCATTGATTTGAATAAAAAGGGAATGGAAGTTGATTTGAATTCGGGAATTACAAAGAAGAACACACGTATTTATCTGGAAACAAGCAAGCATGCACGGTGGGATACTACTCGCCGTGACGGAGTCAGGGGAGAACTCGGACTCCAGGGGCTCGCTGTACCTTGCCAGGGAGCCAAGCGTGCGGCAGAAAAGCGGTGCCCATGTGTGATGCGAAGCTGTTACCGAGCGACATGGCGACCGCGCCCAGTGCCGCGGCGTCCGGCGATGTCCGTGGCCCAGCCAAAGGCGAGGATGGAAGCATAATAAAAATTAAAATCAGTTGGATCTGGACGGAGGTAGGAAGGGATCCAGCTATCGAGCTAGGGAGGAAGAAAGGACGCACCTTGTCGATCTGCTCGCTCCTCATCCCTCTCCTGCCTGCTGTCGACGGGATCTGAGGGGGCACGTCATGGATGAGGTGCCACTGGCGCTCCTTAACGTCGAGAGCAAGGTGGCCTTCCCGAACTTCGACGATGGGAGAACGTCGTTGCCTCCGTGAGCTCGCCGGCGCTGCCGCTCGATCGACCGCCTGGGAGCCTGCAGCGCCGCCACGCGAGGTGCCCGGAGCCGTCGCCATCGCCGCTCGTGGCTATCCTCAGAGGAGACGGCGGTGCAGAAGGTGGGCTCGTGGCGGAGGGGGCGGCGAGCTGGGCGAAACCGGCAGAAGGGGCGGTGGAGCTCGGCGAAACCGGCGTCTCCTCGACTCCTCCCCACGATCTCGAAACTGGAATGGAAAAAAAACGGGATATGTGATAAAGAGGAGGTGGGCGCGGAGGCCCCGGCGCGGGGAGCTCCCGGGCGGGTGCGGTCATTTGGACTCGGTACTCGCTGGGTTGGACTCGGGTACCAATTAATATTCAGTACCCAGGTTAATATATATATATATATACACGTGCTATTTTACACCTTAGGTGTACTCACGTTTCAGTATTATTCAGTATTTTGTGATGCTACGTGTAGTACTGAGTGATATTGAACGTTGTTCAGTAGTACTCAGCGTTTTTTCTATTTAGTTTTGACTTGCGATGTAGAATAATATTCTACACCTAAGGTGTAGAATAATATATATATATATATATATATATATATATATATATATATATATATATATATATATATATATATACGCGCTATTCTACACCCTAGGTGTAGAATAGTATTCTACACCAAGCTGCTATACCGAACAAAATTCAGTACTCGTGTTTCAGTATTGTTCAGTATTTTTGAGGTGCTGAGTGTAGTACTGACTGATACTGAACGTGGTTCAGTAGTACTCAGTATTTTTCCAGTTTAATTTTGACTTGTGGTGTAGAGTAATAGTTTATATATATATATATATATATATATATATATATATATATATATATATATATATATATATATAAAACTATTACTCTACAGCTGGCTATAAAATAACTTATTCTGTAGCCACTGTTATGATAATTGCTATGCTAATTTACGAGATTATAGTAACTCCTTACTATGTGATTTACTATAATATTATGGTAAATATCCACACGTGTTATAGTAATTCAACTATCGTAATTATATACTGACATTGTCGTAAATTAATATATAAAATTATCGTAAATAGAGGTGGTTACAAAATAACTTATTTTGTAGCTACCTATAGAGTATACTCTCCATATATATATATATATATGCGCTATTCTACACCCTAGGTGTAGAATACTATTCTACACCAAGTTATTATACTGAACAAAATTCAGTACTATTCAGTACTCGCGTTTCAGTATTGTTCAGTATTTTCAAGGTGCTGGGTGTAGTACTGACGGATACTGAACGTGGTTCAGTAGTATTCAGTATTTTTTAAGTCAGTTTTGGCTTGTGGTGTAGAATAGCGCTGCCGTGTATATATATATATATAACCTAATATTCTACACCACAAGCCAAATTTGACCTAAAAAATACTGAGAACTACTGAACCATTTTCAGTATCAGTCAGTACTACGCACAGTACCACGAAATACTAAATAATACTGAAACGCGACTACTGAACATTACTAAATTTTGTTCAATATAACAGCTCGGTGTAGAATAGCGTGTGTGTGTATATATATATATATATATATATATATATATATATATATATATATATATATATATATATATATATATATATATATATATATATATATATATATATATATGTAATAGTACTAATAGCTAGCTAATATATCACTACTGAACATTACTAAAAATATTACTACACCTGGCTAATATATGTACGAAGAGTATATATATATATATATACTACAGCTGGCTACAAAATAACTTATTCTGTAGCCACTTTAAGTTACGATAATTGCTATGCTAATTTACGATATTACAGTAACTCCTTACTATGTGATTTACTATAACATTATGGTAAATATCCCCATGTGTTATAGTAATTCAACTATCGTAAATATATACTGACATTGTCGTAAATTAGTATATAAAATTATCTTAAATAGAGATGGCTACAAAATAACTTATTTTATAGCTAGCTATAGAGTATACTCTCCATATATATATATATATATATATATATATATATATATATATATTACATAATTGGTATTATTAGATAAATTGTTAAATATTTTTTTATAATAAATTTATCTAGAGATATAAATGTTGTTATTATTTTCTATAAATCTAATCAAATTTAATGAAGTTTGACCAGTAAATCACATAACGACCCTTTTATAAGACGAAGGGAGTGCATGATAGGGCTCGTTTGTCTTCCTTCACTTTTTTGAAAGAGATGTCCTTCACTTTCGTCACTAACACTCAAATCAAGGTGCTTAATAAATATGTACATCACGCGGCACAATTGTTTGAGCACTTTGCTACAGTGCACAGAGAAGCTAAAGTCGGTGAAACAAAAAAAAAAAGTAGTAGCTTTACTACCTCATGGTTCATTTTAGAAGGAAAGATAAAAACGGCTATGTGCTTTACAATAAAGTACACGAAGGAGCTAGAACGTCGCTGAAACTCTATAGAACAATCTCGATTGTGCCCACCTCCATTACGTTTAGGATTTGTTTCTCAAAATCTTTTTTTACAAAGCGCCACCTTGGGCGCGGCCTTCATGGAGGCCGGTGCGGTGCGGGGTTTGAAACCCCGCCGGCTGCTTTCCACTCTTGGGAGCTAGCCACTGGACCTTTGGTCTGTCCGCTTTCTCAAAATCTTTTAGGTAGTAGTGACACAAACATTATTCTATCCATGATCTTGATTACTCTCTCTTATCCAAATTATATTTTATTTTGACTTTGTCGTAAGTCAAATTTTTTTCTAATCTTGACATAGTTTTTAGCAATATATATTAGCATCTTGGAGTTTAAATACATGCACCGTTAGACTATATTAGTTTCAAGAAGAATCTAATCTCTACCTTAATATTATATAGTTAATTAAAGAGCCAAACTTCTATCCTATTTTTTTGGTTAATTAGATCTATGCCATTATAACTTCACCGTTTCTGAAATACACCATTACTATTCAAGAAATTTTGCCACTGCCATTAGAACTATGCAGATATTTGAGGCACACCATTACGTACACTTGGAGACGACTTGGGCCCACTACAGACGTATGAAGGGGAACCGTATATCCGTATGGACAAGATTGCCCCCTTTCTTCTTCTCTCTCACACTCACTGACACATGGGCCCACTCGTCAGCCTTCCACGTAGCCTCCCTCTTTTTGTCTGTCTTCTCCATCTTCGGTCGCCGGCTACCTACTCGCCTGGCAGTGGCGGTGCAGCTAACCCCGCGCGACCGGCCGTCTCCTTGCCTGGCGACGGCGGCGCAGCTGTCCCGATGCGGTGCCCGCCCGGCATCGGCGCGACTGGCTTGATGCGGCCTCCCGCCCACCCGCTCGTGGAGAGCAGCAAGGACGGAGTGCGCCACGGAGGCCGTGTCCACGGGGGCGACGAGGGGTGGCTCGACGAGGTACACGGTGAGCTGGGCACAGCCATGGTGGCAGGCTGCTGAGGACTGAGGCCGCAGTGGCAGCGTGCAATGGAGACATCGAATCCGTGACCCGCCAGCCATGGATCTGCTAGCCGCAGGTCCTTCGTGCCGTAGGTCATGGGCTAGCTCCTGTCACGAGCTAGCTCCTCGTTGCAAGCAAGAATACTAGGAGGAGGAGGTGGAGATTGGAGAAAGGGTGCGTACGGGAGGCGGTGGGTTCCCAGGATGGCCTCGCTCTGCTCGTACTCGGGCTCCTTGATGACGTGCTGCAGCAGCAAGTGGTCACCGGCGCGCAGCAGGTTGGCCACCGCTCACCACAACGCCGCTCGGCTCCACTCCGAGAAGTCTGTCGCTCGCCCCTCCCAGTGTAACACCTCATGTGTTAAGCATGCATTAGCATCCCCAAAGCATGAGCATTAGCATCAAATGCATTTTATCATCACATGTAATGTAAGTGAAAAGTTGAATTTAATCGTGTGAAACATCTTTTTGAAACATACATGTTGCATTTGCTTGCTAGGGTTATAAAACTTGTTTGGCTATAATGTTAAATAACCTATAATTAATTAGCATGATTTTTGGAGCAACTTTTGTATTCAAAATTTCCCCAAATTTTGCTTTTAAAAATATTCTAGAAAAACGGGTTTTTATTTGAAAGCTTGACTTTGAATCCTTAATTCAAAATCTGTTTAGAATTTTAAAATGTGCCCTTAAGCAAAGTTGTAGAGAATTAAATTTTGAACAACTTTTGTTTTGGGGTCAACTTCTGAAAATGTCTTTTTCATCTTCAAAATTTGAAATTTGAAATGATTTAGAAAATCTGGAATTTGGTTTATAAAAAGAAAAAGGAAAATTTCGGCTTGTTGGGCCTGCGCCCCCACTTCCGGCCCGCCTGCTCAAGCCGGCCCAGCCCGCGTCCGCACCGTCTCCCTCCCTCTCCCGCGCGCGCCCGCGTCTCGCCCGACCGCGGTCAGGAGCGGCCCGCCGCGTGGCCGTACACCGCCGGCATGCTCGCCCGGTGGCGCGTCGGTGGCCCCCGCCCGCTCGCGCAATGCCTTAACCCGAGCTGAGCCCTTCCTCCACCCGATTCTCTCCTCCTTTCTCCCAGCCTCTCCCGCTAGCAGCGCTGTGGCACAGCCGCCATTGCCGCGCCGCCGCGGAGCTCGCCGTCGTGCGCTACCGTCACTTCTGCTCGTGGCCGACGCACCGCAGCAGCCCGCTCCTCCTCGCCGCACCTTCCGCACGCGCCACCGCCCGAGGTAAAGGCCGAGGTGACCAACTTTTTCTCTCTCGCCATGGCCGAAGCTCCGGTGGAGCTCCCGGTCTGTGCTGCCACCGCCGCTCTGCCCTTCTCTTCTCTCTCTCGCGTGCGCATCCGCTCCGCCACGTTGCGCTGAAGCTAGCACCCGTGCCCAATCGACACCTTCGGCTTTCTCCGTGCCGGAAAGCATTTGCGCCTCCGCGTGCTCGTAGCCGTCGTCCGCCTCATCGCCAGCGAGCCCCCGCTGGTGCATCTCGAGCCAACCGATGGCACCATCGGGTTCGGCTCGAGAGGCGAGTCCAACGGTGCCCACCCCGTCGCCGAGAAACCTCACCGGCGGCAAGGGAACCGCCGGTCAGCGCCGCCCCTGCTCCCGGGTGGCTGACGGGTGGGGTCTCGGTTGACCGCGGGTCCCAGCTGTAGTGTCTCAGGGCTGGATCCGGCGTGAAAGCACGGGGTGCGCGTAGCATTTAGGACCGGGTGGAATTTCGGATTTAAGGAAAATGATTTCTAGAAATTGTGAAAAAAAGCTTTCAAAAATCATATCTCAAGATTTATAGCTCCAAAAATTGTGAAACAAATTTTGTAGTGTTTCTCATGAGTAGATCTACAGTTTAAAAATATTGCATGTTAGTTTTGTGATACTTTTCTGTGTAGATTTATTTAATTCCTATTATTGTTGTTACCTTGGAAAATGTGTAGTAAATCAAGGGAAAACTCAGAAAAATATGATTCTAAGTTTGATAGTTTTCTTGTGTATTGTACTTTCTAGGAAAAATGTATATGATGCTTGTTCTGTGGAAATATTTTGAGGTGTAGTTCAAGTGCCTTTAATCGATGATTTTTGTTATTTTTGGTAGAGAGCAAAAATTGTATAACCCATGCATGTGATAATTTTTGTGATGTGATTGTTTACTGTGTAAAGCATAGGAAAAATAATAAATCTGTTGTTTGATACTTTTCATAGTATAAAGTGTTTTCATGCTCATTATTATGCTATAGCTTGCTAATTTTGTATAGATTGTTTTACTTATCCAAATTCCATGAAATTTATGTGGTATGCTATTTGGAGTAGGACTATACTACTATAATTTTTGTAGATTTTTCTATGCAACAGAAATAGGTGTTACTATGTAACCCTAGTTTAAATAAGAAATAAAAAGTTATTCTTTATGAGTAATTAAAGTAATAAGAAGTGTTTGGTGTATCTTTGAAGCACCAAACCACCTTGCTGGTGTTACTTGATAAGTTAAGGTAGTGGAGATTGATAAAGTGTAGCAACACTTGTGTGAGAGTTATATGCTAGCTAGTATAAGAATAGATGACATGTTTTGTGGTACATGTTCTTGGATGATGTTGATTACCTTGTAGAAAGATTTTGTCTCTAGTCTATACTATAAGTTTCAATGTGCTCATTTGCATATCATGTCATCATGATCATAGCATTCCACCGCATCCGATGCACCGTTCGCATGTTTACTTATGGAATTGCATCATATAGGATCGCCAATATTTTTCTAAACGCTAAACGGTAAACAGTCGATTACCCTTCGTTTAGCGTTTAGACCGTTTAAACGGTGTTTAAACGGAGTTAAACGGCCTAAACGGTTTTGTACAATAACAATAAAATATACATATTTATGTAGGTAAAAATAAAATTTGCTAGAACTTATACATATTTACACATGTAAAAATCAAATATTCTACCAAATAATCTTGTTGGAAGAAATCTAAATCCCACAACACTTCATATAATTACAATGTTAATTAGTTTCATGTTGATTGTGATAGACGTAGTCCTTTAATTCACTTAATTATGGATTAAATAGTTGCTTAGCTCATTTAATCACGTTTAATCTGATTTTGTTTAGACCGTTTAGACGGGATTGAACGGTTTAAATGGGTTTAAACGGCCCAACCGTTTAATTCGCCGTTTAGGGCCTAAACAACACGGTTGACTTCTGTTTACCGTTTAAACGGTGTTTAAATGGACTAAACGGCCGTTTAGGCGAACAGTGAGGATCGTAGGAGGAGTCGCCAGTAGCAGTGCTAGAAGAGCTGACCGGAGTAGATCCACAAGATCCCCAGGCACAGGAGGTGCCCGAGGAAGAGGAACCCGGAGAGGAGTTGCCAGAGTGCGTAGATCATCAGCCTAGTTTGTTTGAAAGAGGCAAGCCCCGAAGCATTCTAAATTTCCTATTTTATTCAAGTAATTCTTTATATATGAGTTAACTATTGATGCATTAGGTTATAGGAGTTGAGTGAAACTATTGTTGCATTTATTACTATCCTTGTCCACCTAGTTATCTATTACCTAGTTAGGTTAGGACCGAATAAATGCTTAGCCTTGCTTAGACTGGTAGCGATCGATGATTTTCGGTCACCTACATTGATAGGTGGTTACTAGAAGAATTTAGCTATGAAAGATGTGATATCCTGGAATTAATCATGTGTTGATGGAGAATTGGAGACCGGGCGAAAAAGTTGGAAGCAACCCGATAGGGTTCTGGGGTGCGGTTAGTTTTCTGTCTGTGTCGATTAAGGACCGATCATTGCTCGTCCCTCTTGTCATGTTGAATGCATGCCTCACATTTAGCTGGCCGAATAAAGTACCTTTCAACCGCGAAGCTAGTGACATGATTCGGGCCGGGACCTACATAGGTGCGCGTACTAGTGCTGAAGGGAGTGTGACAGGGACGCGAAGAGTGAGTCCAAGGTGCGTCTGTAAGGTCCAAATAGGCTAGAGGGGGGGGGTGAATAGCCTAATTAAAACTTCTACAAGAATTACTTAACTACAAGTTAGTACAAAAGGTGGCGGAGCAAAATGCACTAGCTCTAACTAAGTAAGCAAGCCACCTACACAAGTCTAGTACAAGGCTATCCACTAAACACAACAACAACAACAAGCTAGATACAAGATGTAATACGAGAGAAGAGCTTCGAGCGATTATACCGCCGTGTAGATATGAGAAGTACCAATCAATCAATCACACAAGAGAAATCCTCGGGAAGAGAATGACACAAGAATTTATCCCGAGGTTCACTTGCTTCCCGGCAAGCTACTCCTCGTTGTGGCGATACACCCACTTGTCGGTTCGCGAGCTAATCGACTATCAAGAGTCGAGCCCTCGGCGGGCACCGCACAACCGCACACAAGATGGGGATCCTCCAAGCCACGAGCTCCACTAGAGTATCCAATTCGCGAACTCCCGCGGGGAAGGATCAAGAACCCCTTACAACACTTGGTGAGGGCTCCAACAATCTCCAATTGCGAGCTCAATCACCTCCGCTGCTCCAAGCCGTCTACCGTGTCGGGAAACACGGAAGAGTAACAAGAAATCCGCAGCAACTCGAAGATCAAGTGCCTCTAGAATGCAACTCTCAAGCAATGCACTTGAATCTCACTCAATCTCACTCAAGATGTGCAACTATGCAAAGAGATGAGTGGAGGGGTTGTTCTCTAGCTCAAAGGATGTCTCTAGGTCTCAAAATGTGCAAGAGTTACCCTCAAACCCCGGCCACCATCTATTTATAACGAAGGGGTACGCAGCTAGCTGTTACGGACGACGCAGCAAAAATCGTGCTGACCGGACGCTCCGGTCAGGGTGACCGGACGCGTCCGGTCACTACACGACAAAAGTGAATAGTGCGCGTCAGAACTAGCCGTTGCTCTGACCGGACGCGCTCCTTCGATCGACCGGACGCGACAGTGCCAGCGTCCGGTCGCGTTCCAGTAAGCACCCGACACGACCGGACGCGTCCGGTCGTACGTGACCGGACGCGCCAGCCGCGTCCGATCGTGCTTCGCTGCGCTCGGCCTCTCTGGACGCCTGACCGCGTCCGGTCGTACGTGACCGGACGCGCCAGCCGCGTCCGATCGTGCTTCGCTGCGCTCGGCCTCTCTGGACGCCTGACCGGACGCTCCGGTCCCGTGAGGCACCGGACGCGCCGGTCGCGCGCTTAACTTTTACGTCCAGTTGAACTGACCGGACGCGCTGGTCAGGCCAGACCCGCGTCCGGTCACAAACCCTAGCGGGCAGCACTGTGATGAACTGACCGGACGCGTCCGGTCGAACCGAGACCGCGTCCGGTGCAGCGTCCGGTCATCACAGTGACCGCCGTTCGCCTCCGTTTCTTTTCCGACTTCCGGCGCAATAGAAAATAGGCATTTCACTTCTCTAAAAAGCGCCGAATCCCGCCTCGCAAGCTCGGCGGGAGGGAGAGAGGAACCCAAACCCCTCTCTACCGCTTAAACACCTCCGCCTTCGTAAATGTGCTAACACCACCAAGTGTACACCATCAATGTGCATGTGTGTTAGCATTTCACAAACATTTTTTCAAGGCGTTATGTTAGCTCTCAACTAGATCCTAATGCATATGCTCAAGACATTGATCTAGTGGCACTTGATTCCCGAGCTAACCGTGATTGCCCCTCTTGATAGTCGGCTATGTAACCTAAATCCGGTCAATCACTTCTCTACTCATCTTAGACCGGCAAAAGGAAAACCCTATGGTTATACCTTTGCCTTGCGCTCTTAGATTCTTTTCCTCCACTTGATCAGCAAGTCCATTATATTATGTGCATCTCCACCATGATCGTCATTTCATGTCCATGCACTATTTCTTTGTGATCTTGTGGCCACCACTCCTTGCCACGTACACCTTCATCACATGGGTTGCTTATGCCTAACTCAAAACACTTAACACATGGCATTAGCAACTTGGTGTCATTAATTACCAAAACCAAACTTGGGCTTTCAGCGTCCTAGCAGTCGGGTGGTCCCTGGGTATTGCGGCCCCAGTTTATCCCGTGACGTTTACCAGAATTGTGTCATTGGTGATCTGTAGCTCACTTGATCGGTGAGTGTGGTTTGTGTGAGGAATAAATCACCAGCTGGTTAGGAATCGATTCGAATCGCCATCGCTCCTAGATAGTGAGCACTTGACTCGAGCTACATCATCGTAGTAATTATAATGGAACAATGATGGTTATTGGATAATTATGGAAATGCTAAATTTAAGTTGGCACTAAATGCATTGGTTAATCAAGTGATTGCTATAGTATAGGTGCTTACCTAGCTGGATAGGTCATAATAAAGATGATGCAAATACTTAAATTATTATCTTTATAATAGCGTCTGCTTTTTGCAACTGAGTTAGCCAACCCTACTAAAGAAAGCCTTGCATACTCCTTGGTGTCACTTATTTTTTGTTTAAGACGGGTAAGTCTAGTTGAGTACCTTCTCGTACTAAGGGAGTTGTTCCCATTGTTGTTGCAGATGGTCAAATGTACTATGGGTATTGCGTCAACTGTCTGTATCCGGCGATAGGCAATAACTAGGACTAAGGGCAATGGTCACTCCATCTATCTTATCCCATGCTTTTGTGAAATATGACTATCTGCTGGCACTGTATCTGAACTAAATGTGTATGGTTTTAAAACTACTTGCTTCTGCTATGTTAATTTGAACTTGGGTTGTAATAACTTTATGTTCTGAACTCCGATGAATTCAACTGTCGTTGCAAACTTTATGTAACATGTGACGGTGGCTGCTAAACCAGTACGATCTTGGTTGGAATATTGGTTGGTTTGAAATCCTTCGTGATTTCACGGAATCTCGGATTGTACGGGCTTAAGTTTGGTAAATTATCTGTCTGGGCGGAAGATTTTCTTACTTAATCTCATATAATCATGTTGATCCGTTACACCCAGCTCTGTGCGTGCTGTGTTTGTGAAAAGGACCAGGGAGAGGACAGAGGAAGGGGATGACATATTGGGCCCACCTGTAGGTGAGATAAAGTGGAAGGGCTATTTTGGTCCATACGAAAATGCAAAAATTGTCCGTACACCTACAGATGGGCCCGAAGACATGGCATATATATAATGGCATATTTTAGTTTTGGCAAGAATTATAATGGCAGTGGCATAGTTTATTAAATAGTAATGGTGTGTTTCAGAAACGGTAAAGTTATAATGGCACAGATACAATTAACCCTATTTTTTCGTCCAGCTCCCCCTAACTATCCAGACTGTGAAAGTTGTCCTACTTTTTTTATTTGATTCAGAGTTATGACTTATACTCATACGAGTTATAATAGCTTAGGTCTAGCGGATGATGGATATAGAGTCTGATTCCAATACGTATTAGATCATGCCCTCTATCTCGTACGTGACTCTGACTCACAGCTCGCTCTCATACAGGCAGGGCCGGATCCAGGTCCCGAGCTGCCTGGGCTGTAGCCCAGGGTGAGAACCACGAACTGTGGGAACAAGTTTTATAAAAAACACATAAAAAGGCTAGCTAGCCCATTAGCCCACCCCGACGCGAGGGAAGCCCAGTAATTTCTAGTCCTAGCCCTGGCCGCAACTGGACTCGTCTTGGCCTCTCCCTCTCGCGTCCGCGACCCCTCTCAACAGCGCGAGTCGCGACGGCCAATCAACGACAGCTCCGCAACTCCGCCTCTGGCCTCCGCGTCCCAGTCCCGAGCTCCCGGCCCCTGCAGCCCTGCCCTCACTGCCCGTCGGCCGCGTGGCTTCACCTGCCGTACGCGGCCTCGGCCGACACCCGGTGACCCGGCTAGGACCAGCAGCTAGGCGGCCACCGCCCCGCCCCTGACGCTCCCTACTCTGAGTTTGGACTCTGCAGCAGCCAGCAGGTACCAGTAGTGCTGCAGTGGTGAATCCCTACTCCCTACCCCCTCTTCCCTCCCTAGCATCACGTCATGGAGGCAAGGAGTCTCATGTTATGGAGGCCAAGAGCCTCACGCCAAGCATCAATGTCATGAATGCAAAAATGCCTCACGTCATCAACTCCAACGAAGTAAAAACTTCTGTAACTCTTGACTTCTGTGACTCTTGTCATCACTTTGCCAATTAAGACTAGTGGAAGTAACTCCCGTAATCAAGAGACACAATTAAAAACGAGAGTCCATCTGCTCATCTGCGCGTGTGTGGCATTCAGTTGTTCTCAACCTCTCAATAACATAGTTAGACAATATCCAACCATATAAGTCGAGTCAACGTTCAGTCAAAATCTCGTATGGTATTAAACCATAAAACATGCATTATTACGGACCATAGAGTTTATTTGATTTATTAATATTATATGGGCCAAGCCCATAAAATATCCAACAATCCCCACCAAACTCTAGGGTTCGATGCAAATTGGTCTCAGGACCACATTCCTTTTATATACCAGTGTTTCGATGGAGACTGTTAAGTTGAACATCCATCTAGAGTAATAGCTACACTCAGCCACAACTGAACAATGGACTAAGCCTTGAATTGACAGTTTTGTGTGAGATGAGTTTCACTAGAACTCTTAACTGATACTAGGCTGCGAAGAGCATCCCCTCTGTTTTGAAGCATATAAGTCGTACTTCTTGGCCGTTTCATGAGTATCTAGAGATTACCCACATCTCATAGATTGTGACTAGCAATCAAACTCATATAGGTGTGTTCCTTCTAGGATGCCCTGTAGGACAACATCCCTGCTTACACAAGCCACTCGGATCACATTAAAAAATTAATCAACCTGCCTTACAGCTCTAGAGAGACGGTGCATCTCAAACAAGTCAGACTCTTAATCTAAGGAGTCTCTCCCTCAGTCAATCACTAGCTTGTTTCACCATCCTAATTCACGGGATCTCCGATCATATAGGACAAGTTACCACTATGGAATGACTTCAAGTGGGTCTCAAGCCCAACTCCCTCGATGCATCTTCTATCACATTGCGTGACAGACCCTTAGTAAACTGATCTGCCAGATTTTTAGATGTATGAACATAGTCCAACGCAATTACTCTGGAGTTTCTCAGTTTCCTGACAGACTTCAGGCGCCTTTTCATGTGCCTTGTAGACCTCATGTTGTCCCTAGAACTGTTCACCTTTGTTATCACAGTTTGGTTGTCACAGTTCATAGAAATAGCTGGTATAGGCTTCTCCATAACTGGTAAATCCATAAGGAGTTCACGAAGCCACTCGGCCTCAGCACCAGCGGTATCTAATGCTGTCAGTTCTGCTTCCATTGTAGACTTCGTTAAGACAGTCTGCTTGCAAGACTTTTAGGAAACAGCACCACCTCCAAGCAGGAACGCGTATCCGCTCGTGGCGTATAGCTCATCAGCATCAGAAATCCAATTAGCATCACAATAACCCTCCAGTACCCTTGGATACCCAGTAAAATGAATGCCATAACTCATTGTTCCTTTCAGATAGCGTAATACTCTCTCAAGAGCACTCCAGTGAGTGTCTCCCGGATTTGAGACAAACCGGCTTAGTTTGCTCACATCAAACGAGATATCAGGCCTAGTGACACTAGCCAAATACATGAGAGAACCAATTATTTGAGAATATCTCAATTGGTCTCTTGAAATTCTATGATTTTTCCTCAATATTACACTTGGGTCATAAGGAGTTGGAGCGGGTGCACAATCATCGTATCCAAAATGATTTAGCACCTTTTCCACATAGTGAGACTGCACAAGAGTAACCCCACCATTTCCTTCTTCTCTCAATAGCTTAATGTTAAGAATAACATCAGCCTCACCCAAGTCTTTAATCTCAAAATTATTCGACAGAATATCTTTCACTTCTTAATCACATCAACATTATTACCAAAAATTAAGATATCGTCCACATACAAGCACAAGATGACACCATTGCCACCACCATACCGGTAATATACACACTTATCGGCTTCATTAACTGCAAATCCGACTGATGTTAAAGTCTTATCGAACTTCTCATGCCACTGCTTTGGGGCTTGCTTCAGGCCGTACAAGGATTTTAGCAACTTACACACCTTACCCTCATGACCTTTTGCAACAAATCCATCAGGCTGATCCATATAGATCTCTTCCTCAAGCTCGCCATTTAGGAAAGCTGTCTTAACATCCATCTGGTGAATGAGAAGACCGTGTGAGGCAACCAAGGATAGTAACACACGAATGGTCGTCAGTCGGACAACAGGTGAGTAAGTGTCAAAATAATCTTCACCTTCCTTTTGTGTATAGCCTTTAGCCACTAGTCTTGCCTTATACTTCTCAATAGTACCATCAGGCCTCAGCTTCTTTTTGAACACCCATTTACACCCCACAGGTTTACATCCACAAGGACGATCAACCACTTCCCAAGTATGAAAGGTCTTGATGGCTAGAGGGAGGGTGAATATCCTTTTAAAAATTTCTACAAAGACAAGCTAAACAAGTTTATCAATATAACAAATAGCGAGATGCAAGTTTTGCTTAGCCTACGGGGTGTTTGCAAGCCACCTAACCAATTCACAATTCTAGTAAATTTGCACTCAACCGCACAACTTAGCTACAACTAAAGCTAACTAGCTACACTAACAAGCTAGCAAGGTAACTAAGAAATTAATACAAGAGAAAGTTAGGAGGGTATCACCGAGGGACGAAGTATTGACCCAACCAATCAATATGATCAAGAGATGAATTCCACAATACACAACCACCGGGATCGATTAGTCACAATAAGAAAGTGATGACGCAAGATTTATCCCAAGGTTCACGTGCTTGCCGGCACACTAGTCCCCGTTGTGTCCCTCTTCACCACATGGTTCAGTGGCTAATCGGTCACACACCGAGCCTCTCAAAAGGCGCCACAAGAACCTACCAAATGGCAAAAGGTTGCAAATAACACGACCAATCCACTAACGTTGCCTTTGGCGCTTCGCCGAGGTAGGCACAAAGCCCTCACAATCACCGGAGGTGGCCAAGAACAATCACCAACTCTTGTCAACGCCTCCAAGCTGCTCCAAGCCGTCTAGGTGACGGCAACCACCAAGAGAAACAAGAATCCCGCAACAAATCAACCACCAAGTGCCAACTAGATACAATCTCATAATGCAAATGCACTTGGATCACTCAATCTCACTTCGAATATGCAAATAAGCAAGAGAGATGAGTGGGAGGGGAGTTGCTTAGCTCAAAGTGCTCACAAGTATGTCAAAGAATGCAAGAGTAAGAGCCTTGAGCCGGCCAACGAGTATTTATAGACGTACCCCTTCAAATAGAGCCGTTAGGCACAAGATTCAGCTGCAGTCGCACTGGCCGGATGCGCTGGTCGCGTGGACCGGACACGCGAAGCTCAACCGGACGCACTGGTCCCGTAACTGACCGGACGCGCTGGTCAAGCCGAGGAGCGCTCCAACGAGACAGAGACCGGACACACTGCTAGACGGACCGGACGCCACAGTGCCAGCGTCCGGTCGTTTCCAGTAAGCCTCCACATGTGACCGGACACACTATAGAACTGACCGAACGTGTTACACCCAGCGTCCGGTTAGAGTCCAGTAAGCACCCACAATGACCAGACGCGTCCGGTCGATCGTGACCGGACACGCCACCGCGTCCGATCATAATACCGAGACACGCGCGAATACTGAGAACTGACCGGACGTGTTCGGTCAAACAGAGACCACGTCCGGTCACCTCTGTGACCTCCGTTCGCCTCTGTTTGATTCACCCTTTCACATATGAGCTAGACTAAGTATGTGTGTCACTTTAGCACATGTTTTAGCTCGTGAAACAACATGTGACAATGCCTCCAAATCTTGACATTGGCGTAAAGAAAAATAGACGTTTCAATTCCTCGAAAACGCTCTCTACCGCTCAAACTTCAATGCCATTGCAAACGTGCTAACACCACCAAGTGATCTCGTCATGTGCGAGTGTGTTAGTATTTTCACAATCATTTTTCGAGGCGTTATTAGTTCTATCCAAATGCATATGATTATGAAATGCACATCTAGAGGCACTTAGGAGTTCAATAGCCGCGTCATTCCCCTCTTTATAGTACGGCTATCTATCGTATAATGTAACCACACACACTAGGTGTCTTGGTTACTAAAACACAACCCTTAAGCATATACCTTTGCCCTGATCACGTAGGGTTGCGTCCAAATCCAAGTGTGGCCATCATGATCACCATGTGCATCTTGCCACCAACCTTGGAATGTACTAATCCTCACATGCTATATACAACTTAGGCATAGGATTAGTACTTAGGCATTGTCACTAATTACCAACACCAAACATAGAGCTTTCAAAGTCCCATTTGACATAATAGAATTCATCTCAATTTGCACTGCTTCCTTCCACAAGTCAGCGTTAAGAGACGAATATGCCTCAGCAATGGTTGTCGAAGTGTCATCCACAAGGTATATAATAAAGTCTTCACCAAAGGATTTTACAACCCTCTATCTTTTACTCTTTTGAGTGTCTGTATTATTATCCTCCTCAGGAATTTCTCCTTGGGTCTCATCATCAGCGTGTATTACCAGTTCATGAAATTCAAGAACAAAAATAGAATCATGACTCGACATGCCAGGTGTATTAATTTTCATGGGAAATTCATCTTCAAAAAATGTTGCATCTCTAGATTCCATGATTGTATCAACAGCCATCTCAGGAACACTAGAATTTATTATTAAAAATCTATAGCCCACACTGTGAATAGCATAGCCAAGGAAGACACAATCTATAGTTTTTGGTCCAAGCTTTCGCTTTTTATTTATTGGCACATTTACTTTTTCCAAACAACCCCAAGTACGCAGATAAGAGAGATTTAATCTCTTTTTCTCTTATTCCTCAAATGGTGTGATTTCTTTGTTCTTTGTAGGCACTCTATTTAGGACATGACTCGCAGTCAAAATAGCCTCACCCCACCATTCCTTAGATAAACCAGCAGTCTCCAACATGGCATTCATCAAATCAGTTAGAGTGCGGTTCTTTCTCTCAGCAATCCCATTGGACTGTGGTGAGTATGGTGGCGTCCTCTCATGAATTATTCCATGCACAGCGCAGAACTCAGAAAATTCATTAAAGAAATACTCTCCGCCGCGATCAGACCGTAAACGTTTGATTTTCTTCTCAAGTTGATTTTCTACCTCAGCTTTATAGATTTTAAAATAATGTAATGCTTCATCTTTAGTTTTCATTAGATACACATATCAAAACCGAGTACAATCATCTATAAAGGTAATAAAGTATCTCGTACCACCTTTGGTCAATATTCCATTCATCTCACATATATCAGAATGAATTAAATCAAGAGGTGCCAACTCCCTCGCCACAGCAGCCTTGTGAGGCTTGCGAGGTTGTTTTGCTTCAACACACACATGGCACTTTGAACTGTTGACCACGTCAAATTTAGGAATTAAATTTAAACCAGCTAAGTGAGACATGCAACCAAAATTAACATGACATAATCTTGAATGTCAAATATCTGTCTCAACATTACCAACCACATGGTTCACAGATTTAGAACAAGTATCAACCAAGGACAAGCGAAACAAGCCTCCGCTCTCATAGCCTTTACCAACAAATGTTCCAAACCTAGAAATGACACACTTATTAGACTCAAACACTAGTTTATGACCATCACGACACAGCAAGGAGCCACTAATCAAAGTTCTTCCTTATTGAGGGGACATGATGTACGTTCTTGAGCTGCACGGTCTTTCCCAAAGTGAGCTCACACATGAATATCAACACACACATGAATATTAGCACCGGTATCAACCCGTCCTGCCCGTCCTGCCTGGTAGAAAGAAAACAAGGAAATATCAACACACACATGAATATTAGCACCGGTATCAACCCACCAATCAGGTGAGTAACAAACTGAAAAAGCAGAAGGTAATAAATTACCATACCCAGGTGTAGCTGCCTCAGTCTCAACGGTGTTGGCTGATTTCTGTGGAGGAGGAGGAGGCTTCCACTTAGCCTCAGGACACTCCCTAGAGAAATGTCCAGTCTTTCCACAGTTGAAACAGTTCATCTTTTCCTTGTTCATCATCTTCTTACCCTTCTTGAAAGGAGTGGTGGGCTTTTGCTTAAACTCTTACTAAAATTTTTTCTTCTGTGGTTTGGGACGGTTCTTTTGCACCACATGTGCGTTAGAACTCCCCTCAGTGATTTTCTTGCCTTTGACATCTTTTGCTCTAACCTTGTCTTCAACATCTAGAGTCCCAACAAGCTCAGCAGTGCTGAACTCTTGCCTCTTGTGTTTCAGAGAAGTGGCAAAATCAGTCCAAGATTATGGCAGCTTTGCAATCATGCAGCCTACCGCAAACTTATCAGGAAGAGCACACCCAAACAACTTAAGTTCCTTCATCAGTGCCTGTATTTCATGAGCCTGTTCGACTACAGGACAGTTCTCAACTATCCAGTAGTCATGGAACTGCTCCATGACGTACAACTCAGAACCGGCATCAGAAACACCATAGCAGGCCTCAAGTGCCTCCCACATGGCCTTACCAGTTGGCATCTGCACATATGCATCAATGAGGGAATCCCCAATAATGCTCAGCAAGGCAGCCTTGCAAGTGGTGTCATCGTGTTCAAATGCACGCTGCTCATCAGCGGTTGGCACACTAGCAGGCTGTTCTTGCACCACATAAAAGCAACGCACAGAGGTCAACCACAGAATAGTTTTCTGGCGCCATCTCTTGTAGTGAGTGCTCTCAAACGGCGTAGGTTTCAGCAAACCCGCAAAGCCAACAGATGAAAAGGGCGGCCATAGCGTTTTTGGATTGTTAGAAATATAGGTAATTTCAAGTTTAATTTAATCCAACAAAATGATATGATCATAATCCTAACAGTAGTGATTAAGTGCTTGTTTGAAAAGAACAGAAACATCATAAGCATGATCATGATGACATCAACATATTGCTTATTCAAAATAAACAAGAAGAGCATCATATGAATTATATTAACCAGTAATGAAAACATTATGTAGATCATGCTAACCAGAAAGGTTTTGATCAAAAATATAAGAGGATGATGAAGCACGCTATCATACCCTATGGCAGAGCCGGAGGCACCCGATGGAAACATGATGCCTTGTTGGTGTAGTCGTCCCGAACGGTGCAGTGCAGAAAGGATGTCGTGAAGATGAACAGCGAGTAGTCGTACCGCTTGTGGACACTCCGCAAAAATGCTATGGCTGCCCTTCACCCGAGCAGGTGAACTCGATAAAACGGATGCGTTCCGGAGGCTCTACTCTTCTATCTCGTGTGCGCACAGGAGATGGAACGGAAAGTACTGCTGCTATGGGAGATGTGGTGTAACCAAAAGAGAGAAATGACTGAAGGAGGAGTACAGAATATATACTACGCGGAGGACAGGCCAAAAAGGCTCAGAAGGCAAGGAGTCTCATGTTATGGAGGCCAAGAGCCTCACGCCATGCATCAATGTCATGAATACAAAATGCCTCATGTCATCAACTCCAATGAAATAAAAACTTATGTAACTCTTGACTTCTGTAACTCTTGTCATAACTTTGTTAATTAAAACTAGTGGAAGTAACTCTCGTAATCAAGAGACACAATTAAAAATGAGAGTCCATCTGCTCGTCTGCGTGCGTGTGTCATTCCGTTGTTTTCAACCTCTCGACAACATAGTTAGACAATATCCAACCATAAAATATCCAACAGTTAGAACAAATGGCAACAATGCCACGAATAGACTTGCAGTCAAACATATTCCCTTCGAGACAAAGTCTGAAAACACAACTCCGAAGCTCTGCAAAAGATGAAAAAAAAACCAGAGAAGCCCAAATGTGTAAATCTATATCTATACCTAATAATAAATAGACAAAATTTTCGTCATGTTTTTTTTCACCATGATGTGTAAGATGTAACCGTTCATGACTCAATTTCACGTAAAACTCAATTTTGCGTCAACACGATAGAAAAACGGATATGCACACATATACAAACCTAAACGGACTCCACGACCAACTATAGAAAAAATTGACACGAGCAAGACTTCTTGTGTTGCTGTCGGACGTCCTCCCCTCAGCCACACAACAGAGTCCTCACCGTTCCCTCCACGGGATCATAAAGTAATAATACTATTGCATAAGAACGTGATCACCAACAATATCTTGGAAGGCAAAGATCAGGACAGAAAAGATCCAATTAGTAAACCAAGTAAGACAAGATGAATAAGAACTCTAATAAGGTGCGACAAGGCAAGTTCCCAGAAATATAAATAATAGTTTCCAGAAATATAAATAACGGCTCAAATCAAATAAAAGAAATACTTAATGACAAGAAATCCACGGCCCACACCTCGGCCTTGAAGCACTCGCCTGATGGCAATCGCCCTAAACACCGGCTTCAAGACCACCGCGTCGTCGTGCCAGACGCTGCACGCGAATGCGATGAGCAGCCCACCGGATCCGGAGTAGTCGGCGAGCACGCTGCGGATGAGCTTAGCGAGGTCGTCGCGTGACGCGGCGCCGAGCAGGGCCAGGAGCTCGTCCAAGGCGGCGCCCCTTGCGCCCGCCGCCACCAGGGCCAGCCTGGCGTAGTTAGACAGCAGCGAGAAGACGAGGTTGTCGCCACGGTCGCTCTTGTTGACGAGCTGCTTCGCGAGACGGAGCGCCAACTACGTGAGCCCGGCGCTGGATGCAGAAACGCACTGGTGTCCGTCTCCATGGTGATGGTGGTAGGGAACTGCATGGCGGTGTGCTTGTGTTCCTTGTGTTCTTGCGGATGGATCGATGCGAGGAGGACGACATGTACGGTGAGGCTGTATTTGTAGGACGGATTGCTGGAAGCACATGTATGTATACAAGCCATACATGAAAGGGATATATAGATCCAGCACTTTCATGTGGACATGTTAGATGCAATCACAAATCAAAGAACGGGGGAAGAGAGGAGAAGAGGTCGCCGCCCTTCGAGCAAGCAGGGCCGTCGCCTTCGAGCGAGTAAGGCCACCGTCGTCGCCTTAGAGCGAGTAGTGGGGTCGTCGGACCGCCACGCGAGCGCGTGCGCGAGACGACCACCGGGGCTATCCGACGCGCGACCTGTGTGTTTCCTGGTGTTAGCGTCCGCATGCAGTGGCTGGAATCTTAACAGATTAGTTAATTTTTAGCCAATACGCGCGATCTATTTTTAATTCCGTTTGTACCATTACGTTTGTTATGACAAGATCTATAAAAGTAGATCCATGTTAGATATGTTTCGAGACAATTTTCGTGATGATAAAGTTTTGCACTTAAGAGTATAAAGTTTTAAAAGCTATAGTACAAAGTTTCAAAACTTGGAGTGTTACAGAACTTTTAAAGTTTGAAATACAAAGTTTTAAATGTGCCAATATAAAGCTCATGAATTTTAAAAATAAAATTTAAAATTATAAAGTTTTAAATCAAAAAATAAAAATTTTAAAATGTGCTAGTATACAGTTTCCAAATTTATAAAGTGTAAAGTTTGAAACTACAAATTTCAAAGTTTGAAATACAAAGTTTTAAATGTGCTAGTATAAAGTTTTAAATATGCTAGTATAAAGTTCCTGAATTTTAAAAATAAAATTTGAAAGTACAAAGTTTTAAATCTGAAAGTAGAAAGTTTTAAATGTGTTAGTATAAAGTTCCTGAATTTAAAATTTAAGTTTGAAATTATAAAGTTTCAAAGTTTAAAGTACAAAATTTTAAATATGCTAGTATAAAGTTCCTAAATTTTAAAAATAAAATTTGAAATTACAAAGTTTTAACTCTTAAAGTAAAAAGTTTAAAATGTGCTAATACAAAGTTTCTAAATTTGAACTGTGTGAGGTTTTAAAACTAGCAGTACAAAGTTTGTATTTTAATAGTTCAAAGTTTTGAATCTAGTCATACAAAGTTTATAATGTGGTAGTTCAAAGTTTATAAATTCAGGAATACAAAGTTTGTAATGTGAAAGTTCAAAGTTTTTAACCTAGCATTACAAAGTTTATAATGTGATGGCTCAAAGTTTATGAATTTTAAATGTAAAGTTTTGAACCTAACAGTACAAAGTTTGTTGTGTTATAGTTGAAAATTTATAAATTCTTAGTGTAAAGTTTTTAAACTTGGTAGCACAAATTTTAAAATGTCATAGTTCAATGTTTTGTAGCTAGAAGTATAAAGTTTGCAATATCAAAGTTCAAAGTTTTATAAATTCGGAGTTCAAAGTTTTAAATCTAGCAGTGTAACGTTTTATAATGTGATAGTTCAAATTTTTAAATCTAACAGTACAAAATTTTGAATTTAGTACGAAGTTTATATAACTTTATGTATTTTTTAATTTGTTTACCTTGTATTGTTTTTTTCAGAGTATTAATGACAACTATTTTGGTATTAAAGAAAACGGAAGCCACATGTGCTTTATATTTAGCTATTTGTATGTTGACAAATAAGATGTACTTTTTTCCTAGATTTTTTTCTATGATAACAAATTTTAATTTTCTTGTATCAGTTGAATTATCAATCTCGTATAAAGTATTATGGAATATAATGTATATGAATTTTTAAAAATAGGACTTCCACTTCCATATAGATGTCAAACTAACTCCCCGCCCTTTTCATCTCCCACAAACCCGCTATTCCGAAAGAGAAAAAAATAGCTCGTAGAATCTAAAGTAGGCTCCAGAAGCTAAATGGGCTCTAGAATCTAGATGGAAGAAAAGTGGAAAGTGGAAAGTGAAAAGCTACACATAAGAAGAGAGGAGAAAGTAACCTGATGATGGACGTGCGCTGCTACTGCTGCTAGCGCATGCGCGCCGACTAAGACTCCCGTTGGAATAGCTGTCTAGCCAAGGCTCCAATGCCTTAGCCCTATCAAAAAATTTCATTATGAATAACTTCTTTTAGAATTTGTTTTCTAAAAGTGGTGCATTATTTGAATAGTCATATTATGATCAAGCTTCAATTTAAGTTAGTGCTCATTGGTGGATCTATAAACATATGCCAGGAGAGGCACCTCTTCCTTATTTCCCAAATTTAGTCTCTGCTTGTAAGGGAATTAAGAGGGGCCTCCATACATCTAGTGATGGGGTCTCAAGCCCTGGCTGACCCATTGTGTAGATTCATCCCAGTTAGTGCTGACATCTCAAAATCTATCTTATTGATCTACGACAAGTTTATTCAAGATTATAGCCTTACCACCATTAATAAAATCATTTTTTGATAATTTATGATTTCATGGTTGTTAGAATTAATTTTTTGTCCTGTTGCAACGCACGGAAAATGTGCCAGTAATAATAAAGAGGTAAAATTTCTCTCCACCTATTTTTCGGTCCGGCCATCCCTTAACTAACTTTGTGAATGTGGAAAACCGATTATAATCCGTCTCTTTATATAACTAGGAATCTTAATTTATTTAGATCTCTCCGATTTCGGGTGAATAGGAAACCAAAACCCAGCCGTATAAAAACATAATAAAAAATGAACTCTACAAACGGTGTTGTTAGCTTCATGGTCACCCAACTCCACAGGAGTTCAGGTATGACACGCTAGAGTTTTTTTTCTTGAAATTTGATACGCTACAGTTTAAGTCCAAACGAAAACAGGAAAGGACGAAAAAAAAGATGATCGAACAAGGCAGAGCTCCAAATTGATTCTATCAAGAAAGAGTACTAAGATTTTCCACTGGACTTACACGTGTCTCTGCTTTCTAACCTCATAAATTCCGATAATTTGTTTCTTATCTTACTCTAAATCTCTAATATTAAACCACGTGAAATTTCTTAGTTTAGGTTCTTTGCTAATTTTTTCTCTCTCCTTGTCACTTTTTTATTTTCTATTAGTTTCCCATCCGTGTTTCTATTTTGTGGGCGCTTCCGGGTTCTGATTCTATTTTGGTGCTTTTGTTTTTCTTCGGTCCGTTGTTTTTTTTTCCTTTTTTCTGCTTCCAACTGTGTTTTTTTTGGTTTTTTTTGTGTTCTTATTTCTTCCACAATGCCATATTGTATCAGAACGTGACTTTTTCTTCCTGCAAAATACTACACAGCTCATACGGAGAGTAGGCCGGGTGGTTGGTGATTTTCCTTTTTTTATTATGTATGTATATGCCGGTAGAGAATGTGACTCTTGCTTCTTTCTACAAAATACTACACCAAAGCTCATAAAAGCACCGGCCTCTCTACTCGCATCACTTGGACTTCGTCTTGGGGGTGGAGAGCGCGGCGCTGATGAAGTTAGCAGCACGGGATCTCCAGCGGCGAGCTGAGGCGCAGCGCTTTGGCCATGCGTGCGCGGGAAGGTTACAGGCGAGCGTCTTGGGATGGCGCTCGTGCATTCAGAGCGTGGCGGCATAGAAGCCCTCCCTGTCGGACTTGCCCGCGGCACGCCGCGGAGGTTCGCGATAAGCTTGAGCGCGGTGACTGGATTGTGTGCCCACGCAATGGTAACAGCTCGCGCACACGCTGCGCTAGCATGTTGGGGACAACTTAAAAGAAGAGGTCGAGGCAGGGGTTGTCCGAACTCGGAACTCGCGTAGGTGAACGAGTTGTTTTCTGTCCACGCAATGCGGGGCCCCTTGGCGCCATTGGAGGCATCAGAACCGGCTAGAGGGGTCCTCGTTGAAGCAGGCATGGAGAGGTCGAGGAACGGGTCGGAAGCGGGGGGATTGCATCAATAAATTGTTGAGATAAAAGAGAATCTTAAAATTAAAACAAAGTCAGAATATGTTTAGAGCATCTCCAACCCTAAAAATTTTATTATAAGGAATCAACATGAGCTGCAGAAGACACATTTCCTTGTTTTAAGGCGGATTGTGAAGAAACTTGCTCTAAGAAGAGTTACAAAATAGTAGACACGACTACATGACATGGTCAGTATGCAAAGTCATCCTAATTTAGGATTAGTTCATCCATTGCAAACCCCATGACGCAAAGGACATGTGAAAAAAAGGTAACCAAAGAAACTATCTAAGCGTCATTGACTTGCATATTGTTCTCCGTATGGAACATGGTCTCTCAGAAAAAAAAATGACTGCAAGAAATAGGAGGGGGTTGATTGTGCCCGTGCGCAGCTGTGTCATGCAGCCACGCTCATACTGCCGGCAACATAATAGATTGTGGTCCCGTTGCAACGTACGGGCATATTTGTTATCTATACCTAATAATAAAGAAGCAAAATTTTTTCCACCTAATTTTGGTCCGGCCACCCCTTAACTAACATGTGAATGTGGTAAACCGCCTATAGCTCTTCTCTTTATATAACTAAAAATCCTAATCCAATTAGATCTCTCCGATTTCAGGTTAATTGGAATCTTAATCAAATAGGAAAAAATATAATAATATGAATAGCTACGAATCTTAATCCAATTAGATCTCTCCAACTCCAAGTAACTGGAATAGGAATTTTAATCCAAATGCAAAAAAATATAAGAATATAAATCTAATAAAGAGTGGCTATTTTCTAGAGTACATTTCAATTTTTGTCATGACTGTTTTCTGCTTGGCTTCGAGTATGCTCAGGTTTTTTTCTCGTTGATGTTTTTGACACCTTGACTTCTCTGACTTTGTTTTCGCTGTTTTCTCTACCTATTTTTTTCGTGTTCTAATAAATATAATAAAAGTAAAAACAAACAAACAAAATAAGAGATCACATCCATTTTAATCTTTGACTCATTAAGGAGGTGTTTGGTTCCCTTGTTTTTTTAACACCTATCACATCGAATGATTAGACACATGCGTGAATTGTTAAACATAGACTAATTATGAAATTAATTGCACAGATTGAGATTAATTTACGAAACAAATCTATTAAGCCTAATTAGTCTATTATTACTATCCAAACACCCTATGGTCAACTCCATGGTCAACACCTGTTAAAGTTTAACAGGGCAAACCAAACATGTCCTAAGAAACAAAAAAATTTACCACTAAGTTAATTTAATTTTTGACTCGAACTTATTACCCGTGCTACAACTCATTATGTATTGGATCTCGTTGCAACGCATGGACATATTTGCTAGTAATAAAGACTAAAAAACACAAAAGTATTGTATATTACATTGAAATATGTAAGACTACAAGAAAACTGGAAACTGAGTGAATGAAAGCCTTCAAATTACGTACCCTCAGGAAGAGCTTGCAGGCCGGGCTAATGGTTCCGCTCGTACGTGTCGGCTCCTTGTCTTCACCATCGTTGCCGCCACGTGACCGTGAGTACCCGACGTTGCCGTTCATCACGAGGTTGATGACGAGCGCATCACCCATTGCGCACCGCCCGGAAACGTACGTAGCCGCACAACGGAGGCTGATCCACTCGATGGTGGTTACTCCCCTCTGTCATGTAATTCTAGTCGTTCTAGGAGTCGGGGATCTACCAAGAAAGTCAATCTGGTTGCCCCTGCCCCCTTTGTCAAAAAGCTGCTGTGAATGGACTAGGTTCCGAGTAGATAGAGGGAAGTGGGTGCCGAGCAGACAGGCCAAAGGCTGCTGTGCACGCACTGACGGAGAAAGTAAGCTAGAACATCTTTCTTTTGGTACAAAATTTGAATGCCACGACGTACACGGAGGGAGTAGTTTCGAGTCAAAGACGACGACGGACTCGACGGGGTCAAAACGACGCTAAAAAACGGCCTCCCTAGCCCCTCCAGCAGCCTTTTTATATACTCAATTTCTTTTTTAGTAGTACATAGTACTCGCATACAAGCACGGTTATATTAAAAAAGAAATCGGAATCGGGACTATGAGTCCATTCAATTCACTAGCGGCCCGACCACGGAAGAAAATTCGGAGCCGCCTCCCTCTCCGCGGAGGCCTCGCTGCATACCCAGCGCCACGCGTACTAAAATACGGCGGCTTCATCTATAAAAAAAATACAGCGGCTTCACTGCTCCTTTCTCCGAGCACGAGCGCATTGGCTTGATGGCTCAGGCTTTGAAAGCACCAACTCGGCTCGCCCAAATTAGCAGCCAAAGACTTTACTTCCTGTTCACCATCGCCATCTGAAAGCTCTATGTTTAATGTTGGTAATTAGTGACAATACCTAAGTGCTAATCATATGCTTAACATTGTATGTAGCAAAGGATGGTTAGCACAAATCATGGTGAAGCATGATGATCAAGTGTGGATGATGAAGTGCTTATCATGGTGACGGAGAAGGAACAAGGTGCAACCTATGGAGCTTAAGGCAAAGGTATCAGCAGGATTTTTGCATTTTGGTGATCAAGACACCTATAGGGTGTGATCACATTTAGGATCGATAGCCGTACTATAAAGATGGAAATTTCCGGGGCTATTGATCACCTAATTGCCACTAGATGAAGATTCATTTGCGTATGCATTTAGATCTAGTGGAGAGATAATTTAACGCCTCGAAAATAATTGTGAAAATGGTAACACACATGCACAAAGCGATGATCACTTGGTGGTGTTAGCACATTTACGAAGGCGGTGGAGTTTGAGCGGTAGAGAGGGGTTTGGGTTCCTCTCTCCCTCCCGCCGAGCTTGCGAGGTGGGATTCAGTGCTTTTCGGGAAATGAAATGTCTATTTTTTTCACTGCGCTGGACGCGAAGAAACGGAAGCGAACGGAGGTCACAGAGGTGACCAGACGCTGGACCGGACGCGGTCTCTGTTTGACCGGACGCGTCCGGTCAGTGCTCAGTGTTTCCGTGCGTCTCGGTCTTCTGATCGGACGCAGTGGCGCGTCCGATCACATTCAACCGGACGCATCCGATCACGCGTGGAGGCTTACTAGAAATGACCGGACGCTGTCACTGTGGCATCCGGTTCGTCTAGCGTGCGCGTCCGGTCGCTGACTCGCTGGAGCGTTGCTCGGCTTGACCAGTGCGTTCGGTCGTGCTTCGCGCGTGGCTAGTGTGCGCACCTGCGCGTCCGGTCAGTTTGATCAGCGCGTCCGGTCAGCGCGGCTGCAGCAGAATCAAGTGTCTAACGGCTAGTTCTTGTTGGGGACGTCTATAAATACTTGTTGGCCGGCTCTTTGGGGTCACTCTTGGCTTGTTGATCATTCTAGCACTCCTTTGAGCTGAGCACATCCCCTCCCACTCATCTCCCTTACTTGTTTACCTAATCAAAGCGAGATTGAGTGATCTCAAGTGCATTTGCTTGTGAGTTTACATCTAGTTGGCACTTGGGTGTTCATTTGCTGCGGGATTCTTGTTTCTCTTGGTGGTTGCCGCCACCTAGACGGCTTGGAGCAGCGGTGGAGGTCCGGCACGTGTCGGTGATTGTTCGTGGTCGGCTCCAGTGAGCTTGTTGTGAGGGGTTGTTGTGGTTCCCCGGCGGAGCGCCGAATTTCAACTCTAGTGGATTGCTCGTGTCGGAACTTCTCGCCATTTGGTAGGTTCTTGTGGCGCCTTTTGAGAGGCTCGGTGTGTGATACCGATTAGCCACCGAATCACGTGGTGTAGGGGGACACAACGGGGATTAGCGTGCCGGCAAGCACGTCAACCTTGGGATAAATCATCGTGTCTTCACTTCATTGATTGTGATTGATTTGTCTCGGTGGATTGGTTATCTTGAATATCATCACTTGGAATTATTGATTGGTTGGCTCAATTCATCGCCCCTCGGTGAAATATTTCTTACCCTACTCTTGTATTACATTTCAAGTGCTTAGTTGTTTTCTCTAGTCCTTAGTAGCTTGAGTAGAGTAGCCTTCTAGTTTACCTCTTGCGGTTTGACTTGTGCGGTTGAGTGAAATATATTAGAATTATCTTTTGGATAGGTGGCTTGCAACACTACATAGGCTAGGCAAAACTCGTTTCTCGCTATTTATTTTTGCTAATTAAATTGTCTAGCACATTTTGTAGAAAGTTTTATTACGCTATTCACCCCCCTCTAGCCATCAAGACCTTTCACCGTCAGTGCCTCGGTGCCCAACACCACTGCCATCTCGGTGTCCGACTCCGACGCCAGTTGACAGATTCGAACATAGTTTTTTTCTAACAACGACCAGCGCCTGGACGTTCGGCCCCAGAACGCGTCCGGATGCAGTTATGACCCGTCCAATACTCACCACAGGAGCCGTCCGATCTCAGCTACGAAACCACATAATAGCGTAACAGAAGGAGCGTCCACCTGCCTACGTAACGGAACTACAGAATAGCAGGAGCACCCGCCCACGCCACTCATGGTGGTCCGTCCCCCGCTGCGCCGTCATCCCACACCGCGCCGCATCGAGAAGAAGGGGAGGGGGCGACGCCCGCCTGTGCCTCTGGTTCAGATGTCCACCCAGCGCCGAGAGAAGGTGGAGACACCGAGGCGAGGCAAACGAAGATGAGAAGGGAGCGAGATGCAACACCCAGCCTACTTTTGAAACATCTAGATACAACACTTGCACCATACGTCTAAAGGCAGATGAAACACTTGAAACATACATCTGAAATACTTGTAAAAACACCTAAAACAATGTAAAACATAAGCAACATCTAGATTCAGCGCTTTTCGGGAAATGAAACGCCTATTTTTTTTACTGCGCCGGACGCGAAGAAACGGAAGCAAACGGAGGTCACAGAGGTGACCAGACGCTGGACCGGACGCGGTCTCATTTTGACCGGACGCGTCCGGTCAGTGCTCAGTGTTTGCGTGCGTCTCGGTCTTCTGATCGGACGCGGTGGCGCGTCCGGTCACGTTCAACCGGACGCATCCGATCACGCGTGGAGGCTTACTGGAAATGACCGGACGTTGTCACTGTGGTGTCCGGTTCGTCTAGCGTGCGCGTCCGGTCGCTGACTCGCTGGAGCAATGCTCGGCTTGACCAGTGCGTCCGGTCGTGCTTCGCGCGTGGCTAGTGTGCGCACCTGCGCATCCGGTCAGTTTGATCAGCGCGTCCGGTCAGCGCGGCTGCAGCAGAATCAAGTGTCTAACGGCTAGTTCTTGTTGGGGACGTCTATAAATACTTGTTGGCCGGCTCTTTGGGGTCACTCTTGGCTTGTTGATCATTCTAGCACTCCTTTGAGCTGAGCACATCCCCTCCCACTCATCTCCCTTACTTGTTTACCTAATCAAAGCGAGATTGAGTGATCTCAAGTGCATTTGCTTGTGAGTTTACATCTAGTTGGCACTTGGGTGTTCATTTGCTGCGGGATTCTTGTTTCTCTTGGTGGTTGCCGCCACCTAGACGGCTTGGAGAAGCGGTGGAGGTCCGGCACGTGTCGGTGATTGTACGTGGTCGGCTCCAGTGAGCTTGTTGTGAGGGGTTGTTGTGGTTCCCCGGCGGAGCGCCGAATTCCAACTCTAGTGGATTGCTCGTGTCGGAACTTCTCGTCATTTGGTAGGTTCTTGTGGCGCCTTTTGAGAGGCTCGGTGTGTGATACCGATTAGCCACCGAACCACGTGGTGTAGGGGGACACAACGGGGATTAGCGTGCCGGCAAGCACGTGAACCTCAGGATAAATCATCGTGTCTTCACTTCATTGATTGTGATTGATTTGTCTCGGTGGATTGGTTATCTTGAATATCATCACTTGGAATTATTGATTGGTTGGCTCAATTCATCGCCCCTCGGTGAAATATTTCTTACCCTACTCTTGTATTACATTTCAAGTGCTTAGTTGTTTTCTCTAGTCCTTAGTAGCTTGAGTAGAGTAGCCTTCTAGTTTACCTCTTGCGGTTTGACTTGTGCGGTTGAGTGAAATATATTAGAATTATCTTTTGGATAGGTGGCTTGCAACACTACATAGGCTAGGCAAAACTCGTTTCTCGCTATTTATTTTTGCTAATTAAATTGTCTAGCACATTTTGTAGAAAGTTTTATTATGCTATTCACCCCCCTCTAGCCATCAAGACCTTTCACCGTCAGTGCCTCGGTGCCCAACACCACTGCCATCTCGGTGTCCGACTCTGACGCCAGTTGACAGATTTGAACATAGTTTTTTTCTAACAACGACCAGCGCCTGGACGTTCGGCCCCAGAACGCGTCCGGATGCAGTTATGACCCGTCCAATACTCACCACAGGAGCCGTCCGATCTCAGCTACGAAACCACATAATAGCGTAACAGAAGGAGCGTCCACCTGCCTACGTAACGGAACTACAGAATAGCATGAGCACCCGCCCACGCCACTCATGGTGGTCCGTCCCCCGCTGCGCCGTCATCCCACACCGCGCCGCATCGAGAAGAAGGGGAGGGGGCGACGCCCGCCTGTGCCTCTGGTTCAGATGTCCACCCAGCGCCGAGAGAAGGTGGAGACACCGAGGCGAGGCAAACGAAGATGAGAAGGGAGCGAGATGCAACACCCAGCCTACTTTTAAAACATCTAGATACAACACTTGCACCATACGTCTAAAGGCAGATGAAACACTTGAAACATACATCTGAAATACTTGTAAAAACACCTAAAACAATGTAAAACATAAGCAACATCTAGATTCAGCGCTTTTCGGAAAATGAAACGCCTATTTTTTTACTGCGCCGGATGCGAAGAAACGGAAGCAAACGGAGGTCACAGAGGTGACCAGACGCTGGACCGGACGCGGTCTCATTTTGACCGGACGCGTCCGGTCAGTGCTCAGTGTTTGCGTGCGTCTCGGTCTTCTGATCGGACGCGGTGGCGCATCCGGTCACGTTCAACCGGACACATCCGATCACGCGTGGAGGCTTACTGGAAATGACCGGACGTTGTCACTGTGGCGTCCGGTTCGTCTAGCGTGCGCGTCCGGTCGCTGACTCGCTGGAGCATTGCTCGGCTTGACCAGTGCGTCCGGTCGTGCTTCGCGCGTGGCTAGTGTGCGCACCTGCGCGTCCGGTCAGTTTGATCAGCGCGTCCGGTCAGCGCGGCTGCAGCAGAATCAAGTGTCTAACGGCTAGTTCTTGTTGGGGACGTCTATAAATACTTGTTGACCGGCTCTTTGGGGTCACTCTTGGCTTGTTGATCATTCTAGCACTCCTTTGAGCTGAGCACATCCCCTCCCACTCATCTCCCTTACTTGTTTACCTAATCAAAGCGAGATTGAGTGATCTCAAGTGCATTTGCTTGTGAGTTTACATCTAGTTGGCACTTGGGTGTTCATTTGCTGCGGGATTCTTGTTTCTCTTGGTGGTTGCCGCCACCTAGACGGCTTGGAGCAGCGGTGGAGGTCCGGCACGTGTCGGTGATTGTTCGTGGTCGGCTCCAGTGAGCTTGTTGTGAGGGGTTGTTGTGGTTCCCCGGCGGAGCGCCGAATTCCAACTCTAGTGGATTGCTCGTGTCGGAACTTCTCGCCATTTGGTAGGTTCTTGTGGCGCCTTTTGAGAGGCTCGGTGTGTGATACCGATTTGCCACCGAACCACGTGGTGTAGGGGGACACAACGGGGATTAGCGTGCCGGCAAGCACGTGAACCTCGGGATAAATCATCGTGTCTTCACTTCATTGATTGTGATTGATTTGTCTCTGTGGATTGGTTATCTTGAATATCATCACTTGGAATTATTGATTGGTTGGCTCAATTCATCGCCCCTCGGTGAAATATTTCTTACCCTACTCTTGTATTACATTTCAAGTACTTAGTTGTTTTCTCTAGTCCTTAGTAGCTTGAGTAGAGTAACCTTCTAGTTTACCTCTTGCGGTTTGACTTGTGCGGTTGAGTGAAATATATTAGAATTGTCTTTTGGATAGGTGGCTTGCAACACTACATAGGCTAGGCAAAACTCGTTTCTCGCTATTTATTTTTGCTAATTAAATTGTCTAGCACATTTTGTAGAAAGTTTTATTACGCTATTCACCCCCCTCTAGCCATCAAGACCTTTCACCGTCAGTGCCTCGGTGCCCAACACCACTGCCATCTCGGTGTCCGACTCCGACGCCAGTTGACAGATTTGAACATAGTTTTTTTCTAACAACGACCAGCGCCTGGACGTTCGGCCCCAGAACGCGTCCGGATGCAGTTATGACCCGTCCAATACTCACCACAGGAGCCGTCCGATCTTAGCTACGAAACCACATAATAGCGTAACAGAAGGAGCGTCCGCCTGCCTGCGTAACGGAACTACAGAATAGCAGGAGCACCCGCCCACGCCACTCATGGTGGTCCATCCCCCGCTGCGCCGTCATCCCACACCGCGCCGCATCGAGAAGAAGGGGAGGGGGCGACGCCCGCCTGTGCCTCTGGTTCAGATGTCCACCCAGCGCCGAGAGAAGGTGGAGACACCGAGGCGAGGCAAACGAAGATGAGAAGGGAGCGAGATGCAACACCCAGCCTACTTTTGAAACATCTAGATACAACACTTGCACCATACGTCTAAAGGCAGATGAAACACTTGAAACATACATCTGAAATACTTGTAAAAACACCTAAAACAATGTAAAACATAAGCAACATCTAGATTCAGCGCTTTTCGGGAAATGAAACGCCTATTTTTTTTACTGCACCGGACGCGAAGAAACGGAAGCAAACGGAGGTCACAGAGGTGACCAGACGCTGGACCGGACGCAGTCTCTGTTTGACCGGACGCGTCCGGTCAGTGCTCAGTGTTTGTGTGCGTCTCGGTCTTCTGATCGGACGCGGTGGCGCGTCCGGTCACATTCAACCGTACGCATCCGATCACGCGTGGAGGCTTACTGGAAATGACCGGACGCTGTCACTGTGGCGTCCGGTTCATCTAGCGTGCGCGTCCGGTCGCTGACTCGCTGGAGCGTTGCTCGGCTTGACCAGTGCGTCCGGTCGTGCTTCGCGCGTGACTAGTGTGCGCACCTGCGCGTCCGGTCAGTTTGATCAGCGCATCCGGTCAGCCCGGCTACAGCAGAATCAAGTGTCTAACGGCTAGTTCTTGTTGGGGACGTCTATAAATACTTGTTGACCGGCTCTTTGGGGTCACTCTTGGCTTGTTGATCATTCTAGCACTCCTTTGAGCTGAGCACATCCCCTCCCACTCATCTCCCTTACTTGTTTACCTAATCAAAGCGAGATTGAGTGATCTCAAGTGCATTTGCTTGTGAGTTTACATCTAGTTGGCACTTGGGTGTTCATTTGCTGCGGGATTCTTGTTTCTCTTGGTGGTTGCCGCCACCTAGACGGCTTGGAGCAGCGGTGGAGGTCCGGCACGTGTCGGTGATTGTTCGTGGTCGGCTCCAGTGAGCTTGTTGTGAGGGGTTGTTGTGGTTCCCCGGCGGAGCGTCGAATTCCAACTCTAGTGGATTGCTCGTGTCGGAACTTCTCGCCATTTGGTAGGTTCTTGTGGCGCCTTTTGAGAGGCTCGGTGTGTGATACCGATTAGCCACCGAACCACGTGGTGTAGGGGAACACAACGGGGATTAGTGTGCCGGCAAGCACGTGAACCTCGGGATAAATCATCGTGTCTTCACTTCATTGATTGTGATTGATTTGTCTCGGTGGATTGGTTATCTTGAATATCATCACTTGGAATTATTGATTGGTTGGCTCAATTCATCGCCCCTTGGTGAAATATTTCTTACCCTACTCTTGTATTACATTTCAAGTACTTAGTTGTTTTCTCTAGTCCTTAGTAGCTTGAGTAGAGTAACCTTCTAGTTTACCTCTTGCGGTTTGACTTGTGCGGTTGAGTGAAATATATTAGAATTGTCTTTTGGATAGGTGGCTTGCAACACTACATAGGCTAGGCAAAACTCGTTTCTCGCTATTTATTTTTGCTAATTAAATTGTCTAGCACATTTTGTAGAAAGTTTTATTACGCTATTCACCCCCCTCTAGCCATCAAGACCTTTCACCGTCAGTGCCTCGGTGCCCAACACCACTGCCATCTCGGTGTCCGACTCCGACTCCAGTTGACAGATTTGAACATAGTTTTTTTCTCACAACGACCAGCGCCTGGACGTTCGGCCCCAGAACGCGTCCGGATGCAGTTATGACCCGTCCAATACTCACCACAGGAGCCGTCCGATCTCAGCTACGAAACCACATAATAGCGTAACAGAAGGAGCGTCCGCCTGCCTGCGTAACGGAACTACAGAATAGCAGGAGCACCCGCCCACGCCACTCATGGTGGTCCATCCCCCGCTGCGCCGTCATCCCACACCGCGCCGCATCGAGAAGAAGGGGAGGGGGCGACGCCCGCCTGTGCCTCTGGTTCAGATGTCCACCCAGCGCCGAGAGAAGGTGGAGACACCGAGGCGAGGCAAACGAAGATGAGAAGGGAGCGAGATGCAACACCCAGCCTACTTTTGAAACATCTAGATACAACACTTGCACCATACGTCTAAAGGCAGATGAAACACTTGAAACATACATCTGAAATACTTGTAAAAACACCTAAAACAATGTAAAACATAAGCAACATCTAGATTCAGCGCTTTTCGGGAAATGAAACGCCTATTTTTTTTACTGCACCGGACGCGAAGAAACGGAAGCAAACGGAGGTCACAGAGGTGACCAGACGCTGGACCGGACGCAGTCTCTGTTTGACCGGACGCGTCCGGTCAGTGCTCAGTGTTTGTGTGCGTCTCGGTCTTCTGATCGGACGCGGTGGCGCGTCCGGTCACATTCAACCGTACGCATCCGATCACGCGTGGAGGCTTACTGGAAATGACCGGACGCTGTCACTGTGGCGTCCGGTTCATCTAGCGTGCGCGTCCGGTCGCTGACTCGCTGGAGCGTTGCTCGGCTTGACCAGTGCGTCCGGTCGTGCTTCGCGCGTGACTAGTGTGCGCACCTGCGCGTCCGGTCAGTTTGATCAGCGCATCCGGTCAGCCCGGCTACAACAGAATCAAGTGTCTAACGGCTAGTTCTTGTTGGGGACGTCTATAAATACTTGTTGACCGGCTCTTTGGGGTCACTCTTGGCTTGTTGATCATTCTAGCACTCCTTTGAGCTGAGCACATCCCCTCCCACTCATCTCCCTTACTTGTTTACCTAATCAAAGCGAGATTGAGTGATCTCAAGTGCATTTGCTTGTGAGTTTACATCTAGTTGGCACTTGGGTGTTCATTTGCTGCGGGATTCTTGTTTCTCTTGGTGGTTGCCGCCACCTAGACGGCTTGGAGCAGCGGTGGAGGTCCGGCACGTGTCGGTGATTGTTCGTGGTCGGCTCCAGTGAGCTTGTTGTGAGGGGTTGTTGTGGTTCCCCGGCGGAGCGTCGAATTCCAACTCTAGTGGATTGCTCGTGTCGGAACTTCTCGCCATTTGGTAGGTTCTTGTGGCGCCTTTTGAGAGGCTCGGTGTGTGATACCGATTAGCCACCGAACCACGTGGTGTAGGGGAACACAACGGGGATTAGTGTGCCGGCAAGCACGTGAACCTCGGGATAAATCATCGTGTCTTCACTTCATTGATTGTGATTGATTTGTCTCGGTGGATTGGTTATCTTGAATATCATCACTTGGAATTATTGATTGGTTGGCTCAATTCATCGCCCCTTGGTGAAATATTTCTTACCCTACTCTTGTATTACATTTCAAGTACTTAGTTGTTTTCTCTAGTCCTTAGTAGCTTGAGTAGAGTAACCTTCTAGTTTACCTCTTGCGGTTTGACTTGTGCGGTTGAGTGAAATATATTAGAATTGTCTTTTGGATAGGTGGCTTGCAACACTACATAGGCTAGGCAAAACTCGTTTCTCGCTATTTATTTTTGCTAATTAAATTGTCTAGCACATTTTGTAGAAAGTTTTATTACGCTATTCACCCCCCTCTAGCCATCAAGACCTTTCACCGTCAGTGCCTCGGTGCCCAACACCACTGCCATCTCGGTGTCCGACTCCGACTCCAGTTGACAGATTTGAACATAGTTTTTTTCTCACAACGACCAGCGCCTGGACGTTCGGCCCCAGAACGCGTCCGGATGCAGTTATGACCCGTCCAATACTCACCACAGGAGCCGTCCGATCTCAGCTACGAAACCACATAATAGCGTAACAGAAGGAGCGTCCGCCTGCCTGCGTAACGGAACTACAGAATAGCAGGAGCACCCGCCCACGCCACTCATGGTGGTCCATCCCCCGCTGCGCCGTCATCCCACACCGCGCCGCATCGAGAAGAAGGGGAGGGGGCGACGCCCGCCTGTGCCTCTGGTTCAGATGTCCACCCAGCGCCGAGAGAAGGTGGAGACACCGAGGCGAGGCAAACGAAGATGAGAAGGGAGCGAGATGCAACACCCAGCCTACTTTTGAAACATCTAGATACAACACTTGCACCATACGTCTAAAGGCAGATGAAACACTTGAAACATACATCTGAAATACTTGTAAAAACACCTAAAACAATGTAAAACATAAGCAACATCTAGATTCAGCGCTTTTCGGGAAATGAAACGCCTATTTTTTTTACTGCACCGGACGCGAAGAAACGGAAGCAAACGGAGGTCACAGAGGTGACCAGACGCTGGACCGGACGCAGTCTCTGTTTGACCGGACGCGTCCGGTCAGTGCTCAGTGTTTGTGTGCGTCTCGGTCTTCTGATCGGACGCGGTGGCGCGTCCGGTCACATTCAACCGTACGCATCCGATCACGCGTGGAGGCTTACTGGAAATGACCGGACGCTGTCACTGTGGCGTCCGGTTCATCTAGCGTGCGCGTCCGGTCGCTGACTCGCTGGAGCGTTGCTCGGCTTGACCAGTGCGTCCGGTCGTGCTTCGCGCGTGACTAGTGTGCGCACCTGCGCGTCCGGTCAGTTTGATCAGCGCATCCGGTCAGCCCGGCTACAGCAGAATCAAGTGTCTAACGGCTAGTTCTTGTTGGGGACGTCTATAAATACTTGTTGACCGGCTCTTTGGGGTCACTCTTGGCTTGTTGATCATTCTAGCACTCCTTTGAGCTGAGCACATCCCCTCCCACTCATCTCCCTTACTTGTTTACCTAATCAAAGCGAGATTGAGTGATCTCAAGTGCATTTGCTTGTGAGTTTACATCTAGTTGGCACTTGGGTGTTCATTTGCTGCGGGATTCTTGTTTCTCTTGGTGGTTGCCGCCACCTAGACGGCTTGGAGCAGCGGTGGAGGTCCGGCACGTGTCGGTGATTGTTCGTGGTCGGCTCCAGTGAGCTTGTTGTGAGGGGTTGTTGTGGTTCCCCGGCGGAGCGTCGAATTCCAACTCTAGTGGATTGCTCGTGTCGGAACTTCTCGCCATTTGGTAGGTTCTTGTGGCGCCTTTTGAGAGGCTCGGTGTGTGATACCGATTAGCCACCGAACCACGTGGTGTAGGGGAACACAACGGGGATTAGTGTGCCGGCAAGCACGTGAACCTCGGGATAAATCATCGTGTCTTCACTTCATTGATTGTGATTGATTTGTCTCGGTGGATTGGTTATCTTGAATATCATCACTTGGAATTATTGATTGGTTGGCTCAATTCATCGCCCCTTGGTGAAATATTTCTTACCCTACTCTTGTATTACATTTCAAGTACTTAGTTGTTTTCTCTAGTCCTTAGTAGCTTGAGTAGAGTAACCTTCTAGTTTACCTCTTGCGGTTTGACTTGTGCGGTTGAGTGAAATATATTAGAATTGTCTTTTGGATAGGTGGCTTGCAACACTACATAGGCTAGGCAAAACTCGTTTCTCGCTATTTATTTTTGCTAATTAAATTGTCTAGCACATTTTGTAGAAAGTTTTATTACGCTATTCATCCCCCTCTAGCCATCAAGACCTTTCACCGTCAGTGCCTCGGTGCCCAACACCACTGCCATCTCGGTGTCCGACTCCGACTCCAGTTGACAGATTTGAACATAGTTTTTTTCTCACAACGACCAGCGCCTGGACGTTCGGCCCCAGAACGCGTCCGGATGCAGTTATGACCCGTCCAATACTCACCACAGGAGCCGTCCGATCTCAGCTACGAAACCACATAATAGCGTAACAGAAGGAGCGTCCGCCTGCCTGCGTAACGGAACTACAGAATAGCAGGAGCACCCGCCCACGCCACTCATGGTGGTCCATCCCCCGCTGCGCCGTCATCCCACACCGCGCCGCATCGAGAAGAAGGGGAGGGGGCGACGCCCGCCTGTGCCTCTGGTTCAGATGTCCACCCAGCGCCGAGAGAAGGTGGAGACACCGAGGCAAGGCAAACGAAGATGAGAAGGGAGCGAGATGCAACACCCAGCCTACTTTTGAAACATCTAGATACAACACTTGCACCATACGTCTAAAGGCAGATGAAACATTTGAAACATGCATCTGAAATACTTGTAAAAACACCTAAAACAATGTAAAACATAAACAACATCTAGATAAAACACTTGTAATATATATGTGAAACATACACAACATCCAAATAAACACACTTGCAACATATGTTGAAACAATGGGAATAGAAGTTTGCAACATACGTGTACAACCATTGCAACATATGCACCGTGCCAATTTACTTTTACAATATCCTTATGAACACATTTGTAACATAACTATGAAATATTTGAAATACTTAAAATATAGGCTTGCAACATGCGTTTTTCACCCTTCTTTCGTATGACACAGTGCAAAGGCGGAGGGTAGCACCGTCGCGGCCCCTTCTAGACTCGAGCGGAGAAGGCAACGGGAAAAGGCCGCTGGCGAGCTTTGGGCGAGATGCGGGCTGCCGCCGTAGTAGGCAGGCGTTGGGGAAGACGGGGATAGGCTGGCGATGGCACAGGCTGCCGCCGGGCTCTAGCCAGGCGAGGGTCGGGAGGAAGGGGTCGGCCACAGGCGCAAGCGGCTGCCGACGAGCTCTGGCCGGGTGGGAGCGGGAGGAAGGCGGAAACCTTCTGGCCTGAACGGCCGGACAGAGACCTCGCGCTGAATAGTGACCGAGCGGGAATCCGTGGAGCGCGGGAAATCAGCGGAAGAGTGCGGGACAGGTGGGACGGATGCCCAGGTACGTGATTTTCTTTTTTATTTTTCTTTTCTTTTTCTTTCACATTTATTTTCTTTTTCTTTTCTTTTCTCTTTTTATTTTTTCTTTTTGTGCTCCATTTTTTATTTGTTTTATTTTATGTGATTTTTTATTTCCACTTTTATGTTTCTTTTATTTCTTTTTTGTTTTCTTTCCTTTTCTTCTTATTTTTTATTTCCTTTCTTCCTTTTTTATTTTTGTTTATTTTTTGGTCCGTGTGACTTTTTTATTATTCTTTTTATTTTTTACTCCCTCCATCCTAAAATATGTCTTTTCGCTTCCTGAGAAACAACTTTGACAAAATATATATTAAAAAATATTAATATTTATGATACATAATTGGTATCATTGGAAAGATCTTTGAATCTAATTTTTTAATAAATTTATTTGGATATACAAATGTTGTACGTATTTTCTATAAATCGAGTCAAACTTGTGGCATGGAAATCAAAAGTGATAGATATTATAGAACGGGGTTGTTTTTACTATAATTAATCATTATGTTTGTTTTTTGTATTTCTTTCTTTTTCCTTTTTGTCTTTATGTTTTTCTATAGTTATTTTTATTTTTCTATTTACCTTACTTAATTATTTTTTCATGTTTAATTTTTTATATTCTATATTACATAAAATGTGATGTTCTATATTGTTTTTTGCGATGTTCACATGGGATATAACGATGTCTTTTGTGATGGTCATGTAGTAGACGTGTGGTGTTCTTTGTTTTTTATGTTGTTCACATGTTATAAATGTAATGTTCTATGAAGTTTTTTATGTTTACGTGGTATATATTTGATATTCTATGATGTATTTTGTGATGTTCACGTATACAATGATGCTATATGATGTATTTTGTGATGTTTACGTAGTATATATGTGATGTTTTATGATGTTTTTTATGTTTACTTAGCATACATATGGTGTTTTATGTTTTTTGTGATGTTCACGTGTTATACATGGATGTTCTATGATGTGTTTTTGTGATGTTCATGTGGTATACATGTGATATTCGAGATGTATTTTGTGATGTTCACGTAGTATACATGTGTTGTTCACGAAGTATACATGTAATGTCCTATGATGTTTTTTCGTGATGTTCACTTAGTACGCATGTGATGTTTTACGATGAATTTAGTGTTGTATATGTAATATATATGCAATGTTTTATGATGTATTTAGTGATATTTTACGATGTATTTTGTGTTGTTCACGTAATATATATGCGATGTTTTATGATGTATTTAGTGATGTTCACTTAGTATAAATGTAATGTTCTAAGTATATTTTAGGATGTTTGAAAAGTCACCATGTGATATTTTCTTTTAAATTTTTCTCTATTGCGTGATTTTTTTCCTTATGCTTTGCTCTAGATTTATTATTTTTTCTTTATGTTATGTATTTATTTATTTACTATTCATATATTTCATTATTTTAGTTATCATTATTTTTTATGTATACTATAATACCAATTACATGAATTTAAAACTAAAATTTTGTTCTTCTAGATTGAGAATACTTTTCTTACGAAGACGGAATATTGTTTTCTGAACCTGGAACATCGTCTATGCTTAATAAAAAAATGTTCTATGTTCATAAGATAAATGTTCGTCAATAAAATTTTATCTAAATATATTCATGTGGGATCTTGTTTTGAATGATTTATTGCAAGAAAACTGATGATGTAATCAGAATTTAATTTGGATGTTTGCATTAGCAGTTATGAATTTTTTAGTTTGTAAACATGTATGACGTCACTGCACGCAAATCAAGCGGATAAAAAAATCACACATGCATGCTGGTGGGCTCTGTCCCATGTGCTGCCTCTGGTTGGGTTGGAATAATTGAGTGGGAACCGTGCCAGACGGATGTTGCGGTCCGCCCATCAGACACTAGCACACTCCGGAGGAAGGGGCCGACGGGGAGCTCAGGCCGTGCGGGAGATTAGAAAAGGGGGCTGGTAGTAGGCGCAACGACTGACGGAGGGACGGAGGCACCATGAGGGATGCGTGGGATGGAGGCGCCGCGGGGAGTGGAACGAGTAAATAGGGATTTTTTTTCTGCGAGGTGCGTCCGGACAAGAGTCATGGGACCGACGTCCTCATCATATCATTATTGTTTTTCATATTGCCATGCAATATGGATAGGGGTTGTCCCCTGAATTTTTTTTATTAAAGCCTTAATCATATTTGAATAGGACTGTAGTTTGGTGATTATAGCCCTTCTTTGGAATACGAGAGTCGTACTGATTGTAGTGGTCAAGTTGCAAGTAAATTCAGATCTAGTAATCTATACAGTGTGTTTTTTCTTGAAATACTCCCTCCATACATGTAAAGCAAGTCCTTTAGGACATCATTGTTTCTTGAACAACTAATGTACTCATTGATTGATTTCTTGAACACATGTTTTGTAGGTATTCTTAGAGTACTCTCTATGGAAAGAAAACAGGATATTTGTAACACTTTAGAGTGTTTTGAAGGAAGCCATGAAGATTAAAGGATGCAACAAGTTCAAGATTCCTCACATGTAAAAAGAAAAACTAGAGAAAGATGATCAGTTGCCATTGCAAATCTCTTGTGAAGCTTCCTTGCTAGCCGAGGCCATTGCTAGAATTCCTGCAGCAGAGAATTAGAAGAAGAAAATTAGAAGATGCAAGCCAAAGCAAGTTAGCTTATGCACCAAATTAGAAGAAGCAAATAAGTGAATGCATGCATGTTAGGTTGAATGAATGAGACATGGTACCTTACTGATCTTTCTTTGCATCTTGCTTCATCTTTGCATCTTGCTTCACCTTCAAATGCTCGTCAAGTTTGTTCATAACATGCTCAGGCACAAGTATGGTGTCACCACGCATTTTAAGCATCTCCACATCAGGAATGTAGATCTCACAACCAAATTTGTCATAGTCATGCAATATTCTTGCTGCGAGATCGTAGTCGCTATGTAGAAGACCGCAACGGGCACACCTGCGAGCGCGGCAGCGAGTTTGGAAGCAGCCTTCGTCGGCGTTGTCGGCATGGAACGTGCTGTAGCAAACATAGAGAGAAGGTTCGGACTCTGGTAGCAAGGAGTCTGGGACGAAGGAGTCCACGGAGTCCGCTCGAGCCCGTCTTCCATGGAGTCCGGCGCCACCAGGATCGCCGAGTCATGCTCAAGGCCGTCTTCTTGGAGGCCAGCAAAACCTTCTCTAGCAGGACGAAGTGCGGCGCCACGAGCATCTGTGACTCCGGCAAGACTCGCGCCACCTCCATCACCGAGTCCATGGCGCTAGCGGAAGGGAGGCTGCTGGAGTCCATGGCAGCGCACGGCTAGGTCAGCTTCGCTCTCGCTAGCGACGCTGCAGTGCAGTGAGGAAGGGAGGCGAGCGTGCAGTTGATTTCGAACCCTAAACCCTAAATGGGCGTGGGCGGCAACTAGCGCGGTGCGTGCCGAACGGTGTGGGCGGCGATCCGTGCGACGCTAAATGAAGCGGGCGCTGAACGGGTGCCTTGACAAGAGCACGTGCGCGTGATTACTGCGGGAGAGGAAATGTGGCGCCGTGATTAATGCGAAGTGAAGCGGAACGGGCGGCGAGCGCCAGGGGCAAACGCGACCCTGCGTGCGTGCAACGACATGCTTTGCGAAAATGGGCCAAGAGACCAAACCGACATGCTTTACGGGTACGGAGGGAGTATACAGTACACCATGAAAAAATACCGAAGCCTATGTCTTCGTCGCAGCAGTTCTCAGACAGCACTGACGGCAAAGTGTCATCTTGGGCTTTTGGCCCCTTCCTCCTGCCATGGCAACCACTGTCTTGGGCTTTGTCTTCCTTCCATGCATGTGGATTGGAGCCTACGATGCAGCGTTCTAGGGTTGAGGCAGATGGACACGTTTGGTTGCAACCCTAGACCATTTGCCTGGGACAAGATGTTGCCTGCATGTTGCCTGTGAAAGCTTTTGGTTTTGCCTGGTCAGGCAGCTAGAGAACGATAGTTGTTTGGTTCAAACGTGTTGCCTGGAGAGTAGGACCGTGGGCCCCCTAGCTCATTAATAGAGAGTAGTCATATTAATTGAAGCCCAGACAAACGCATGCAACACCAGGCGATCGATTTTGGTTGCCTGGCAAGAGAAGGAGGCCTTGTTTACATTCCAAATTTTAACCCCAAATTCCACTATACAAAAAGAAAATTCCCATTACATCAAAATGCCGGCACATACATGAAGTACTAAATGTAGATGAAATTAAAAACTAATTGTACAGTTTTGTTATACTTTGCGAGACAAATATTTTGAGCCTAATTAATCAAAGTTTGGATAATTTTTACCAAATACAAACGAATTGGTACAGTGCGCATTTAATGCGCACTGTACCAATTCGGCCATCCAAATTCCGCATCTAAACACGGCCGGAGTTGCTGGGTGGAGGCTGCTGTCTAGGACACCAACCAAATAATTTCCAGGCAGGGTTTAGGCAACAACCAATCCAGGCAAATTTGATCTAGGGTTGCATCCAAACACACCCGGTGCGGTGGCGTGGACTGGCATGCGGATGAAGGGAAACAAAAAAAAAGCCACGGTCCATTCGGATGCCGCTGATTTGGGTGAGCCAAGTCGGTGCTTGCAAGCCTGAACCATCATGCCAATGCTCTCAGGAAAAGGAGCAGTGGAGCCGCCGTCTCGGCTAGCCGCGCTATGAAATTTTAGGACGCATGGCTCCAAACGGGGCTGCTGGTCTGTCTTTTGTGGGCGAAAATATGTGAACCAAAGGCAATTATGGCTTGTTTGGATTGGAGGAATTTCAAAGAAATCCAATTCCTATGTTTTACTTACATCACGTGGTGTTTGGAATGAGGAATAAAGTTTTCCTTGCCTATGAAAAGGCTTGCTTTCCTTCATGAAATGGAGGAAATAAAACATCCACTTTGAGCTCTTGGAAAATTTTCCTACATATGAATGGACAGATGAGCAAGCTCTTGTTCACTAGAATGGAGGAATAAACATGTTCTTGGATTCCTGTGTTCCAAACACCCATTCCTATAAAATTCCTGTGTTCTCCAATCCTCTGTTTTCTACCTACACTCATTTTCTATTCCTGTGTTTTGTTTCTTTCCTCTGTTTTATATTCCTCCATTCCAAACATACCCTTATAGGGGAAATCCAAAGGGGCTCCAACTAAGTATTTGCAAAACTGACCGAAGAGTAATCAAGCGTGCCCACGGATGCACCTACTATACTAGCACAAATGTTCATGGTTAATAACTCCACATAGTAGCCTAGCGTGACAGCTAGCTGGCCTAAACGGCTAAACATCCAAACTGCAACTGCAGGTGCATCCACATGCACTGCACTTACTCACCTTCTCCTTGTTAGCTTCGCGGTTGCTAGTGGAGGCCTGGTCATCATCTCACGTGCGGCTCTGTAATCAAATTCCAAAATATTTACGGTACGAAATTAGCAATCAATTCAGAATTTTCACTTATCAGGACATGTTAGAGGGAAGGGAAACATACCACAACGCATAAGAATGCGTGCAAGGCCACCGCAGAGGCCACCATTGCCCGTGTTGTGACGGTCGCAGACGGGAAGAACGCTCCACAGATAAAGAGGCAGAATAGCACCATGACACCCATCATGCCAAGGCGGCTAAGGGCCTGTTTGGTTACGTTTTGTTAAAGTTTAACACCCATCACATCAATGTTCTCTCGAACGCATGGAGTACTAAATGTAGACTAATTGCATGCATGTCGCCACAGATTAAGAGTAATTTACGAGACGAATCTATTAAGCCTAATTAATCCAAAATTGGAAACTTTTTATCAAATAAGACGAAAGTGCTACAGTGTTTGTTAAACTTTAACACCTCAAACCAAACACCCTAAGGCAACTTGCCAACTGAAACTCCAACTTCGTCTTGCCGTACAGATCCATCACGAGGCCGCAGCTGACAACAATCCAGAACACAACGCCGATTCTTGCAATCCATGGGCCGAAGGCCGAAGGGAATACTTGTACACCAGCTGCAGATGTTAGCAATGCCAGCAGAGCGGCCAGAGCAACCCCGAACAGCGCATGGCGCTTATCAATCAGCTTCTCCTGCATTCTTGTTTTGAACACAAAGTGTAAGTGAATGGAAACAGTAGGACCAACACAAGCTTACTATGTGTTATCGTCTTTTGACAAATGCTAGCACCCAACATCTACATCTGACTATCTAATTGAAGTGTGTAACAATCAAGTAATTACTCCCTCTGTCCACAATAACATGCAATTCTCATTTTCAAAGAGTCAAAGTATATGCACAACATCTCTTCCGTAGCAATTCACAGACTTCATTGTTTCAAAGAAAAGGAACCACAGATTTGTGCAATTGGATTTAAATGAACTCCTGTGTATGCATGCATCAGTATGTACAGACAACGCAAGTAAGTTGGGATCGATGTTGTAAACTCACTTGGCTGTAATATAATGCACAGAAAATACAAATTGATCTACTGCAAGGTTTGTCAGTTGTATGGAATTTTAGGGAGTGTCTAGCTAGTATATGGTTGTTCTGTTGTCTGCCAACAACCGAGTGTCACAGGGCTCAAAAACATACGAGAGAAATCTAAAGAAAAATCGGTTGTTTCAAAGGGCTGCAACAACCGATTTCTAGACCCCAGGATCAATATCTAATGTTGTCCTTTGCTGTTGTATGTACAGATCGGCAGCCCATATATTACAAATTAGATACAGTCCAATTGTATGTACAGCTACTTCTGAGAACTTTAAAGTAGGCCCAAAAACTATATAAAAAATATATTGAAAAAAGAAAACAACAAAATTCAACAAAAAAAAAAGCAGCCGACTAAGGACCAATCAAATTATATGAAATATATATTGAAAAATGTTTTTTTATTATATTTTGGCCTCACTGTCTCTCGTCAACATTTTTTTGGCCAGTCTGTCTCTTGTCAACATTGAACCTAGCCCGCCCACGCTGCTTCATCTACAATTGCAGGGCACACATATACATACATACATACATACATACATATATACACACATACATACAATACAATAAACTACAACAAAAACAAAAATCTGCCAACTGGAGATCCATCAAATTACACAAACAACAAACAAAAAACACAAAAAAATGAAAATGACAAAAAAATGCCAACTGGACTCAATAATAAAAAAATTGACAAATGAAATTGCAAAATTATATAAAAACAAAACAAAAATCTAAAAAAATTCCAAATTGGGGTCAAATAATAAAAACTACAACAAACTACAACAAAAACAAAAAATTGCCAACTGAGGATAAATCAAATTACATAAATAACAAACAAAAAACACAAAAAAAATGACAACTAGGCCGAATAATAAAAAATTATAAAAACAAAAAAAGACAAAAAATTATAAAATTATTCTAAAAATGCCAACGTCTAAAAATAACAACCCTTCATCACCTGTATCACCATCTCGTCTCCCAGACCCAACAAGACTAGCTAGTTGTTGTAAAAAAAAACAAGACTAGCTAGTGGTAAGTACGTAGTATATATCGATCAACATTCCTCGTGTCACTTCGTGTAGGTGGGTTGTGTTTAGTTGCTTCAAACTTCTAAAAATTTTACAAGATTCCCTGTCACATCGAATGTTTGGACGCATACATGGAACATTAAATATAGGTAAAAAAATAACTAATTTCATAGTTATGTGTAAAATCACGAGACGAATCTTTCGAACTAAAGTAGTCCGTAATTGAATACTATTTGTCAAATAAAACTAAAACGTACTACAGTATATTTTTCAGTCTTTTCAGACCAACTAAACACAGCCGCGCTGTGACTGACGAAAAAGAAAAGAACCGCGCTGTGACTGACGAAAAAGAAAAGAAAAAGCACTGCATGCAACCAGCACGCGTACGTGACACACACAACCCCCTGCCAAACCCAGTGCACGCTGTCACACACAAGACCACGCGTCCACGCGCAGGACGCATGCCCTCGATTATTTGCGGCCAGATCAAACAGCCAGAAACCTTTCACCGAGGCGATCGTATGGCCAACAAATCGTGTGTTCACAGCCTCTAAAACAACCGGTTGTAGTTTACCTTTTCCCGAATTTTATCGTTCAGATCGAATCAGTCGATTATTTGTGGTTCAGTAACAGTGCAACGTCAATCTATATAATAGCTAAGGAAATAAGATGAAACATTAAGAAATAAATACCCAGTGACGATTTGACTAATTTTAGATTCGTAATTGAAATCAAAACTCTACAAAGGGTTTAAACTAGAAACTTGGAATCAAAATTAGAAGAGAATTAGATTAACAATTGTTGGAACTTGGTTCTGAATAAGTTAGGGGCCGAGCAGAGAGGAGAGAGGTGACAGCTAGGGTCTGCAAATGAGTGGGGAGGAGAGAAACCCTTGTTCCCATGTTCATATATATATATATATATATATATATATATATATATATATATATATATATATACAACGATAACTTACGAGTGTTCCCTCAATGGAGGAGAATTTCACAATCTACTACACTAACCCCTATTAGACCTCTTTTAGGAGAGGATTGGCCCATATATCATTAGGGCTTCCCCAAAAAACTAGTGGCTAAGCGTGCCTTAAAACCAAGTGGGGATTCCATGATCGTGTTAAATAGTTAAATGACACTAAACTAGTTGCACTGAAAACTAGTGTGACAAAAACAAACTAAATCTGACAATAATACGCGTACTGTCAATCTGCAAGCGCTGCGGAAAGTGCATGTTGTGATGGCGAGAAAACTTAAGATGGCTACGAGTCTAGATTGCACAAACGATAAGCAGCACAGAAGTAATAAGGGTTGATGCAGGGAGGAGAGCAATAGGTGAGAGGTTGAGAACAGTTGACTTGCTTATAACCATGCGCCTGTGTAGATTAGAAGGAGCAAACTTGTGTATAGCTAGTGTACTACAGCTAGGCTCTTCAAAATCGATCCTGGAAGGGGGGCAGAGCCTAGCATGGCCTTAACGTGGCTCCGCCACTGCCAACAACAATCAAGAGAAATACCTTCTAGTTCCATAGAAGGGTTGCACTGTGTTGCAGGCTGCTGGCCTACTCCTGTGTCCAAGTGAGGGTGCAAGTCGCGAGGCGAGTAGGCGATGGCATGGCCCATTGGCCAAGGCGGGGCAGGGCGGGGCGGCAGTCAGGTGGACGACGAATAAGCCGCAATAGCGAGCGGGCCAAACTGTAGAGCGGACCAGTCGGACAAGAGGCTAGAGTGGCGATGGTGGTCGGGCGAAGGCACAGAGCGATGCATGCGGTAGGCTGGCACGTCGGTGTGGCAGCTACGAGCAGCGTCAGCGCGGCACGACCCTGCGACTACGCGAGCGATATGGCAGGAGGGGTGGCGGCGACTCCTACTCACGAGCGGCATAGAAACTGTCTTCGGGGAGACTCCAATGGAATGCTGGTTGGGCTGTTTTTGTTGGGCCAAAAAAAATTACATAGATATTATTGGGCTAGTTGGGCCACGACTAGGGCCATGGCCCCCGTTGACCTAGGCCTGGGCCCGCCCCTCGTTGTCGTGCAACCCATCGCCGGTCACAGTGGGGTCACGATTCGCTCCCGCGCTGCCGTGCAGCCCATCGCCAACCACGGTGGCCAAGTCGTCGGGCCTATCGTTTTTTTTCTCGAATACGCAAAAGATTTACGTATCATTATATTAAGGAGAAACGTTCAGCCGAACATACAACGCGCCTCTAACGAGCGCCGAAGGAGGTCAACAAGCACGGTCATAGCTGGACCATCCTAACAGAGTAACTTTACGGCGATATTACATAAGAGGAACAACCAGGTGTGATCATCGACGCGCCCTACGAGTCTTCGATGAAGAGCTTCACCGCGTGCCCGTTGAACGTCGGAAACGACGCCGCGTCAAGGGTCTACAACTGGATCGACGACAGGTCCCCAAACGCAACGCGTCGAGAATATTCCTGGTCCTATCGCCGGCCACGGTGCCGACCTCGTTGGGCTGGATGAGAGGCATAGTCAGCGTTTCCTTCATTTCGTCCTGATTCCGACCGCGGCGTAGATTTTTGGGCGGGGGAGATGAGGAGGGAGGGGAGAGGAGGGTGGAGGAGGCAGTTAGCCGTGACTCTGCTGGGGATATATAGGTGGAAATACAGGCCCTGGCGCGGCGGGTTTTTATTCTGTTTCTCGACAATGGATAGCCATCAGGCCTGAACATTGTGATGGGAGAAAATGAACGGCGGGATTGGGAATTTGGGTAAGGCGGTAAGCCCCAACGGCCAGGAGACCTTTTTTTCCCAAATGGTGTGAGATGGGCTTCGATTGCTACTTCATTCCAGACGGCTGGACACTAGCAAAGCCGGCAAATGTTCCTGCCACATTTACAGTTTCTTCAATGTTGATGCTCAATATTTCCTGAAGAACGGTGACCCAGCTTTTGCCGAGCATCTGCAGCACGATTCTGCTGGGTATCTGAAGAACAGAAACATCATAATCTGCGCTCAGTTGCTTCTAAATGAGTACAGACAGAAAGATTGTGCAGTGCAATCTTGATATTGCACTTGTTGCTAGGTCGTATCACTGATTGATCTCAACTATTAGCCGACACTTGTGGTTGAAATCTAGCTGCTAACAGCTGCGTGGTACTCATGTTTGGTCAAACCGAGTGTGTCTTTTTTTTCTTTATAGGAAAAATGATAGCATAATATTTTTATTTTTGGGAACATGATAGCACAATACTAAGTAGAACATGCCATGCTAACGCTTGGAAGACGATAACACGGCCTTGAATAGAATGCATTGGTGAAACTTCCAGTGAACGAAAAGGAACCGTGCAACTACTACAAGGTTCATGGGCACTTAAATTTGATGTTTTCCCTTGGAGCATATCCAACAAATGGCCTCGCTCGTGCACTTCACTGATGTTTTTTTTTCTTTTTCTGTTACCATGTTTTTACTCGTGCGTTGCAATAGAAGCCACGTAAATTTTAACAAAATATCTGTTATTTTATGAGCATTCTCTCTAAGTAAAAATGTCAACCTGGGAGTTCATGTGCATGGCAGTGCTCACTTGTCTTCATTCGCTTTCCTAGGTAACACTCAAATCAAGGTGCGTGCTTAACAAACACTTTATATTTATCATGAGACCGTTACTCCAAACACCATCACGCGGCACAGTTGCTTGGGCTCTTTCATACAGTGTGCAGAGGAACAGAAGCCCATGAAGCTAAAAAAATAGTGGCTTCATCGGCTCTCAGTTTATTTTTGAGGAAAGATAAAATTGAAGATGGAATCAAAGTTAAGCTCACTGAAACTCCAAACAGGGCCTTATCTGAGCTGTGCTTGAGACCGAAACCTAGCACTGCCAATAGTTCAACGAGCCAAACAACAATGGAGCAACGGGGATCCCAGAGTACGAATTATTAGGGGTGAGGGTGGCTACGCCTACCCCGCCCCGTCCTGGTAAAAAGGTCCAAGGCCCAATCCAACTGCTCAAACTTATACTATGGTAATCAGCCACAAAACCTGTTTGCTTCAAAGTATCAAGGTGCTTCATGTGAATTTGATATTGGTCCCGATCAAAACGAATGTACACTACTTAATGGAGAGCCTCCCAACTCAGCATGCGACCTCTCAGCTCAACTGTTTATGCAGCCAGGTGGCCGCGACACCTTCAAAGTTGAAAGCCACAAAAGCAGGGCTTAAGAGCACCTGACATACCATAGACCTTGAAATAGAGTTCACAGCGATCCTTCCAGAGACAAGGATTCTAGCCATTGAATTTTGGGAATTCCAATTTGGGCATGAAATGTGAAGGATTAGAATTGGAACCCGCAAGCATCTCTTGCAAAAATTCAGAGGGGTCAGGATGCACATACCCTTGACCGGGTGTGGTGGAGGGCCGAGGACCCTGCCGCCAATGACTCGGTACTGGTGGTGGATGTGCCCGCTGGGCCGCTCCCCGGTAGAATCAGATGCTTCTGGTGGTGGAGGCCGGTTGAGGTCTAAGGTGGTGACCCAACCCGCTGGTGAAGGTGCCGGTGGCAACGATGGTGTGGGACGCGCCCAGGGTTTTTTTTACTGACCGGAAGGGTCAAACCGCCGGCCTCCGGTTCCGGTTTACCGGTCCGGTTTGTCAGTAACCGGACGAGTTTGAATTTGAATTCAAACTCGCCTTCGGTTCGGTCGGCGGCCGGTTTACCGAGCGGTTTGTAGCGGTTACCGCTCGGTTTGAGCGGTAACCGCTACAAACCGTTTAGATTTTTTTTTGCATGAATAAAAAGAATTTTTGGTACTTCCTTTGCACAAATTAATATAAAAAGACCGCACAATGCGGTAATAAATAGCATAAGTCACTAAAACAACAATATATAGTCCCATACAAATACATATTCGCTTACACAAACAAATAGTCGCATGGTCAACTACGTAGAATGTATGGGAAGACCCCTTGTTGGCACGACATTTCATATTCGGCGGTGGACATAAGAGAGATACCTTGCTGTCTAAGCAGGGCAGCCTTGTAATCTTGCCAAGTTTGACCTGTCCATGCTGCTGTTGTCTCCCATTCTTGAACTAACATATTGTAAAAACTGGAGTCTTCACATTTATACACCCATCTAGTCTGAGTCTGCATGATCATGTTAGGAATGGGATAGCTATAAGTAGGCTGTGAGGTATCGTTGTAGAAGAAAGAAGAGTATTGTGGAGTGTCGTAGTCTGTCGGTGCATATACTCTCCTCTGCGATGTCAGTTGTCCATGGTCACGGTCTTGAGTAGCATGTGTGAATTGGGTCTCGCCTGCAATCAACCATAATTAGTAGGCATAGACAGAAACAATTGTGCGTATGTAGGTGCAATGGATACCTGTGAAATGAAGACTTACATAACTACTACCACCAGCACCAATAGTAGCAGCCCCACTCCCACCACCACCACCTTCTTTCCCACCACCACCGCCACCGTCACTCCCACCACCACCGTCATTGTCACTGTCATCGTCACTACTGTTATCGTCACCACTATCCTGGGACTGGTATTCCTCATCCTCAGTCTCTGTGTCGCTGGTCACTGCTTTTCCTTTTCCTCGGTGACGCTTGCGGTCACCCTTCGGAGGCACCATCTGCATCTTCCTCTTCTCGAGATGACTTTCACCCACATTTCTACGGGCCCAATCACTACTGTAATCATGCCCCGTAGCCTGACGTAGATCCTCGGGGTCTATTTAGTCACTGCCAACACAAACAAATGAATCACATAAATAAAATCAATCACATAATACAGGGTGAGACATACACACATATTTGTATATATATAAATATAATGTACCTAACAAGATGTGATGGCAGAGGGACGTCCACTTCGTCAGAATCCTCATCAAGAACGAGGTAGGTTAGATCTACCGTACTCCATCCATTCCCTAACCGGATTGCTCCGGTCATAGAATGAGACTTCGATGAACCGGTCGATAAAATCTTCTTCATCATGCCTTCGTGGGTTCACATCCGCAAGTCGTAGCCGAAGGTTGTAATTGACATAAACAAGCCTATTTAGTTTCTTGTGCGACAACCGATTGCGAACCTTCGTATGCAGCAAGACAAAAGTACTCCAGTTCCGCTCGCATCCACTGGAGGAGATACATTGTGAAACAAGCCGCAAAGCAAGGCGCTGCAAATTTGGAGTATCTCTACCAAATATCATCCACCAGGGCGCTGCAAGTGGAACACATTATGTTAGCTATATGTTTCAATATAGGAAACCAAATGGGTGTAGAAAGTACTTTTACATGGGGTTGTCCTTAGATCCGTCGCCATTTTCATTGTCAGTTCTGAGCCAAACTCACCAAGCTTCTGTCGAAAAATCTCAGCTTCCTGCAATGCTTGCACGGCGCACTGCACATCCGTCATTTGCTGAAATGTCTCCTTCAGGCCACCGAACATTCTTGGAGTTGGATCCAAACTATATGTAAGCTTTGGATTTAGAACAGCAGCTGCAACATATGATTCAAATAAGCATACGGTAAATATTCAATATATAGAGCTTGCTAAATCAACATAAGTCATTATCATACCTGCACCCACATACGTCCCTATGTACATGTCATGAATCCTTGCGTCCATAATCTGTCTATACTCATTCCATGTTTGTGCATTCCTTCCAAAGAACGACTCCAACTCCTGTTTGCAATTCTGGTACTCGTACACCACGTCACACATGTTGGGCCGCTTGTCTTGATCAGCAAAACGAAGGAACTTGTAAATTGGTTGTGCAACCAAGTTAAAATTCGCTTGCATACTTGCAACATACCTGCATGATCGGGCATGTTACCAATATCCTTCAGCATCAAGTTGATGGTGTGTGCCAGACAAGGTGTCCAAACAATGTGACCATACTCCTCTTTCAGTGAGTTGCAAGCTTTCTTGTAGTTAGCGCCATTGTCGGTGACCACATGGACAATATGCTCAGCACCAATCTCCTCCACCACCTTCCGAATCTCCTGAAAAAAGCAGAACATATTATATATACATATATATATATAAAAATAAAAAGAACCACATGACAACTATGTTTAGGAGGTACCCTGTACAAATAGTTAGCATCTTGACTTTTTCCAGATGCATCAATGGATTTGTGAAACCATGTGACCCCATTGCAATAAATCAGAAAGTTTATGACACTCATTTTAGTGGGGCCAGTCCATGAATCACACATCAACGTGACGCCAAAGTTGGGCCACTCCTTCTGAAACTTTGCATACCTATCCTTCAAGTCTTTCTCATTCTGATCTAGGTACTTGCCATCAATATCCCTTCTAGTGGGTGACGCGATGCCTTCACCTGAAACCATAAGCAAAGAATGAGAATATGGAAAGATACATAAGGCTATAGGTCTCCAAGTATAGGTACTTACCTCACTTCTGTGTCTCTCGGACCGCACTGACAAAGTACGGATTGTCGGCATTTCGTCATGGGATTCCTACATAATGGAAAAACTTTCCCCAAGCTTTACCAATAGCTTCCTTTGCATTTTTCCCCTTCTGCGTCCAAGACCCTGTATCAATCCTTTGTTGGTGCATTCCTCTTCTCCCACCGGCTGCCATATGATAGCCCTCCACCTCCACAGGAGTCTCCCTCCGTGATCCTGCTCTTCTAAACAACCTCTCAATAGGATTCCCACCATGCGAACCACCACCACCACCACTACCCCCTCCACGGTCGTAATTATCTCCTCTCTGTTGCACCCTCTGTTCGTAGTCATATTCTTCTCTCGACTGGTTTAGTGCTTCCTTCATCTGAGCCTCATATTCATCATCACCGAGGGGATGGTTTCCCTCCGCTGCAGCTTTTTCTCGTGCCAACCTTTGTCGATCCCGGTCAGCAGTCGTCTTCTTAGCTCTGTCAAGATCTCGCTGAAAGTACGCACGCACATCTGGTGGCACACGGTCGCAATGCAAGGTGTTCGCCCCGTGCCCAGCCAAATGCTGTTTAAATCTAGTGCAACCACCACCTCCTTTCGTCACATGACAATAATTGCATCTCCATCCCGGAGCAAGATTTTCACCATACTCCCATACAACGTCTCTGTTTCTGCCTGACATTGTCTACATGCATAAACGGACAACACAAAGTCACACCTAAATAAAATATATTTACACAATATATACCTAAAATATAAATCCTACCACAAATCCTACCTCTAATCCTAAATCTAAAAAAAAACATCCTAAAGTAAATCCTACCTAAAACCTAACCAAAAACCTATCCTAAATCCTAACACAAATCCTACCTAAATCCTAGATCTTTCATAAATCCTAACACATAAACAATACCTAAATCCTAAAGCTAATACTACTCTAAAGAAAAAAAACAAAAAAAAACTTACCTGGCGGTCGTCCGGCGAACAGAGCGGTAAGCCGCTCCTCCCGGGCGGTTAGCCGCGGATCCGGGCCGGCTAACCGTCGCGGCGGCGGGCGCGCGGTAAACCGCCCGGACCGCGCGATAAGCCGGCGAGCCGGGGCGGTCGCGCGCGGCGGCGGCGCAGACGGAGCGGGCGGGGGGCGGACGGGAGCGGATAAGCTTCTGGGCGCGTTGACCCCCCCCCCCCCCCCCCCCCCCCCGCAGCTCCCGGCGCGTTTTGTGCCCGTGACGGCCTAATGGGCCTCATGGGCCTTAACGGGCCGGGACCGGAATTTTTTTTCAAACTTCTATACGTATAAATAAATACTAAACAAACTCGAATTTGAAAAATTTTTACACCATTGACTTCTATAAATCATGAACTATTTTTAGAAATTTTTTCAGCATTTTTTTTAAAATTTTAAATTTGAATTTGGGGAATACCTAACCGGACCGGACACCGTCCGGGATTTTTAACCCTGGACGCGCCTCCAACTACTCGATGCGCCCGGCCAGCTCCAAGGCCTTCGTCAACAAGGTCCCTAGGGACTCGTCGGTCTTGATCCTCCAGGCCTCAAATCCAGACATCTTGTCCAGCAACTGCTTTATCATGAGTTCTAACCCTTGGAATTGCTGAGTCAATCCCTTGATGTTGGTTGGCATCTGCGCTTTCAAGCTTGGAAGGTTTGTGTGATGGTGCTTGATCGATTCGACAACTTCCAAAAAAAAATCTCCAAGAATCGCAGGTTCCAATTGTTGTGTTCTAAGTAGGAGAATTGGTAAATTTGTGGAAAATTGAGAGAGATGATTGTAAAACTCAAGAAGTTGGAAGATGAATTTAGGGAAGAAGAACACGAGAGGAGAGGTGGTTCGAAGTATATTGTTCAAGGTTAGAAAAGACACTATGCGGTCTCCAGGTGGTGACCTACCACTTAGAGCTTAGGCATGCGCCTAAGCGATCGTAGGTGTTTTCTAGGCGTTCATGCCAATCTAAACAGTACTACACAAATGGGCATTCAGGCAATCAGCATCCGGATTCCCCCCACTAATCACCCTCCCAAGGGTCATCACGCATCCCCATGTGTTGTTTTTTAGGCCAGTCTCCGAGAAAGTTTCACGTTAGTTTCATTTGCATTAAATAGGTTGTCACATAGACATTTTTTATGACATGACAGTGTATTTAAGAAGAGAGAGAAAAAATATGTTTCATCTAGATAAAACTCTCTTGACACGATTACCTACTCTCTCTGGGTCTTAAAATTAAATGTCTATGAAACGATAGAATAAAACACTCCATTGATAGCGGGTGTTTCATTCAAGTTTCATTTCATTTCATATGACTCGGCAGTTTTAAAAACAACACCGTGAAACTCTCTACTGAGACTGGCGTCAGTGGTCAGTGACCACATGGTTCAACATGATTTCACTCGTAAGATTCACCCATATCGAAGTTTCACAACACAAGCTTTCTTTCTTCTTCCTTTTTCCGGCGCTGCTTTCCCTTCATTCGAGCAAGGCACCACAGCAGTGGTCGGCTGCAAGAAAGACCAAAACGGATGAACGGAGTGGCGAAGAGGAACCTCTATCTCCAATTTCACTGCCATGTGTGATCCTACCCACTGCAGCACTCAAACTCAGGCATATTCGTGCACCGCCGCCGATATGTCTTACTTGGTCGCGAACGCACCGTCGCTGGCCTCTCCGCTTGCTTCTCCTGCACCTTCGTCCGAGCATCAATTAAAAAGAAGTAAAACGATCTCCGGCAGCGAGGATCCTGCTCTTTAGCAGGGATCCTTTGTAACATTGTTTTTGTTTTGTCTCTTTGTTAGTACGTATATATTTCAACATGTTCTGTTCCGGATAAAAGAGATGAGCACGGAAAAGAGCTATAAACCTGAACTTTGTTTTTTTTTTCCTCGATCAGGCTTGACAGCCTGTTTTTACCTGAACTTTGTTTTGAGAGAGAACAATCTGTATCTGAACTTTGACGCAGATATGGGCCTGGGCACGAAAAAAATGGAGACACATATGACTCATCTTTCCACGGTATAAATTTTGAAATATCTAATTTCAAAATAGGTCCTATGTTATTGCTACAATAGGGTCTCTAAGGGTTGGTAATTTTAGAAACTGGTTGCACTTTTCAAACCAAATAAATTAGAAGAACTACACAACATCAGTAAAAAAAAATCGACACATAAATGAATAAAAAGATATATACATTCTATTTTACTAGCATACTCAACATGTACTTGTGCACCATTAAATCCTGATATGAATTCATGAAAACACGAGCAAGTCGAGAACTCTATTTGGGTGGCAAGTTCCACCAATGGATTGATTTTTATAGTTCATCATAACACCTAACTCAACGTGGGGTTATAAGCATAATTGATCTACATTTTAGATTCAAAGCTTGCATCAAGAACGTCACATGTGTGTGCATTTTTGCTTGCTATATCTCTTAATACGAATCCTGCACCAAACCGCGGGCAGACCCACTATCCACGTCATCCGGTAAGCTGCGAGCCATTGGATCGAGCGAACTCACGATATGGACCATCCGATTGCGGATCGGCTCGGGTTTCAACCATTAAGCCGCTAACGGGCGTTCGAGAATCATCAGGAAACTGCAGTCCGCTTGCCAATTTACCACCATGGACCGGGCGGGGGGGCGCAGGCACGGCGTCCCCGGCCACCCCGGCACGAGCGGGAGGGCTCGGGGCGGCGTCGCGGCGCCGGCCACGGACGGCGAACCGCCGTCACCCCTTCCTCCGGCCACTCCCTCAGCTACGGCAGACCAGGCCCTCTTTCTTCTTCATCCGTCTATTTTGGTTGCAGGACCGCTCGGTTGCTGCCGCCGTGACCTCACCTAGCACTGCCGCGCGCCAGCAAGCCCCCTGCCACTGAGTTCGGTTCCTCACCGTCCACACCACGCTCCATCATGGCCATCCCGCGTCTAGCCGCACCCACCCATGCTGTGGTTGCGCCTCGCCGTGACTAGGGTATTAACCGATAAGACCTTACAATGTGTTTGGTTCCACAAAATGTAACACAATTCGATTACGTCCGCTACCGGATAATGAAACAAGTGTTTGGTTTAGGTCGGCCCGTTAAAGGGTACCGCGTAATAGGATATCGCTCAGTTCATTGCTGATACCGCCCTCCCCGACCTTTGTCTTATTACGTCATCGTCGTCTCTCTACTCGAAGACTCGACGCCCACCTCTCGTCCCGCGGTGATATCCAATACCTTTACTGTGCTCAACCAAACTAATCAGGGAATCAATGATCCCCCACCGGTCCCCATGTCATCTGTTTCCATTACTGTTCATGTTACCAGCGAGGAAAACAAATGCCATCTTAGTGTATAAAAAGGCTCAATTACTAGGTATAAGACCATAATTATGAGCGGTCTTGTTTGTAAATTATATAGACTTATTTGTAATTATAAACCCCACCAAGTGAAGAAATAAAACCATCACGTCCTACGTTATCTATAAAAGAGGGGAGCAAGGGATAGTTGGGGTGGAGGGGACTCTTGCCCACACATTCATATGCTTTCTCCTTATACCCTCACTCTCTCCTCACTCTTTATTCGATCTCACTCTCTCCTCCTCCTCCTCTCTCTCTCTCTTTGTTTGGTTAATGACCAATAAAAAATAGATATAGTCAAGCCTCATGAAAGCATGATCACCATGACACCATCCATGAATAATGTACAAAACCTAGTCAAGCCTCATAAAGGTGTGATCACCACCCATTGCCAACTACACCTACAATGCACATAACTACTTAAGGCTCATGAGAATGTGAGCAAGCACAAGTCCAAAAGGTCAATGTCACTCCATATGTCAAACCATCCGATCGGCAACGATGCTCATGTCAAAAGTGGTGGTAGTACTCTTCAAGGTGATGTCGTCAGCTCTGAAGCAACTCTGCAATAACAGAAGTAGTGATTAGTAACTCTGCAATAATAGAAGTAGTGATTAATGAATACTCCATGTGTAAATGATAGCAGGACATTATTAAGCCTATGGCCAGGAACTTACGATTACCCTCGAGACACCCACAGTCACCGATGCAAGACCGAAGAGAAACATCAATGCGCTGAGAAAAGATGGAAAGTAGTTAACTCATGAGTATCACAACTCCCAATACTCCTAGCCAGCCTAGTTGTCCTGCACCAATTTGCTCTCGGTCCTTCTGACCAAACTGATTGAGGAGCATTCCTCTAGTTGGCAATATCCACATGGCGATGTCTGCGCCAGCCACCCAAGTCCAATCCCTAGGAAATAGCTGTAGTCCTACCACTGAGGTGAGCAAAGAGGTGCTGCAACTGCCGTAGTGTTAAGTAATTGCCGCATCCCGATAATTGTGGCACTGCTCAAACTATCGTTGCGGACGCGAGATGGCCACCTGCAAACCCACCATCCAAGAACTCCTATTGGAGGGAGGGTTGTCACGAGCTAGATCAGCGCCTAATGCTTCCATGGCGGATAGCAGAATGTCATGTACCGTGGCGACAAACTGTGGCTCATCCTTTGCGGCTCCACACAAAACCCTGGCGATGAGCAAGAACAACACCCTTGCATTGTGGTCACTCGTGTTCTGGGCGAATTTGCAAGCCTCGAGAGCAAAAAAAACTCAACAGCGATTGCTAAGGCACTACTAGGCGCTTCCCTCCCCAACTGAATGACTAGAAGTGCGGACACATCTACGACGTTGAGCGCCTACGAATTCTAGGCTCAGTAGGGGGATTCGACTGCCCATCACCGGTGCATGGGCAACACCGATACTAGTGCAGAACCATGGCTGATTTGCGATGAACCTCACTGAAGTTAGCGCTAAAGTTCTTCAGCCTCGTATGGATGAACATGCAGTTGAGCTCTGCAAGAGAGAACTCTAGGTTGCTCGCGGTCTTTGTGTCACGCAGAGATTTGGTGTATGCTATAGCCCAAGCAGCAACCGACTTGGTGGGGCTAGCAAACACATCGAGCTCACTGCCCTAGAGCTCTTCGACAAGAGCATATGATGTGGTGACCAACTCGTGCATGTGTTGCAACTCTTGCATCAAAACCTGGGTATTCTTCCCCGGTACGACGTCTAGCGCTAGGTACTTGAGCTTCTTGCCAGCGTCGAGCCCATTCCCGGCCATGGCGGCCAACTCATGGGCGCGTAGCCACTCGTGCATCAGATAGAGATGGGGAGGATTTGGAGCATTGGAGCAGAGGGAGGTGGGAAGGAGAGGGGAGATTCAAGTGTGGGAATAATTGTTTGTTCCCTTCCCTGCCTTATATGAAATGAAATCGTCTGTCCTCCCACAAGCCACCACATAACTATCGTTGACATATCCACCATCAAAAGAAGATCTAATATAATGGCTGCAAGTGTTTCCTAAAAAAAGTTAGCCATCCCTTTCATTCCCATGCCGAGAGCTCTGAATGTGGCAATCTCCCATGCCGAGCAGCCGCAGGCCTCTAGCACCACACCATGCCATAGCAGGCCACTCACATCGCACCGCTGCCGCCCGCGCTGCTACAAGCCACTTGCTCCACGCCGTGTGGTGCAACCTACAGCTCTCGCCTCGCCAAGTTTTGTTCAACAAGTCTGGTTGAGAATAGAGTTGCAAGCCAAGAATGTCGGCCTGGTCAAGCCTAGCTTCCTGGATGTGATCGAGTTATGATTGTGGGTTGTCGGCATGCAGTTTAGCAAGAGAGGCTGCAAGGAGGAGGAGAGGGGTGCCATCTCACCATGGAGGAGAGCAAAGCCCCCATGACGATGTGGAGGAAGCTGAGCTAAGACGCTATGAAGAGGGTCCAAGTCTCCGAGAAGGACAGTGGCGGAGCTAGGGGGTCAGCAGGGCCATGGCCCCCTCCTAACATATGACAACAAATTTTTATACCTATTAATATCTTCTACTCTCTTATAATTTTTATTTATATTTAGTGGAAGAATATGACAAAATTATTGTTATATATACCTATTAATATCTTCTACTCTCTTCATCCAATAAAATGTCATTCTCACTTTCTGAGAAATCAAATATTTTCAACTTTGACCACATAGATATATAAGAAAATATTAATATTACATAATTAGTATTATTAGATAGATTGTTAATTATATTCTTGTAATAAACTTATTTAGAGATATAAATATTACTAATATTTTTTATAAACCTATTTAAACTTAAGACCAGCACGAATTCCATAGCGACATTTTTTATTGGACGAATGGAGTAGATAATAAAATCATACAAAACACAACTAGATAATAAAATCACCCCTACGAAACACATCCGAAAGACTAAGCCAGTAGATCTCGAGATTTATGAAGTCACCATAGAGCCTTGCTTGCGACACCTAGCGACGCGAGGGCTACTAGGCATGGAGGAACAAATAGATAAATTTTAGAAGAAAAAACCGAGTTATTTTATATTTCCTTGAATTAAAATAAATTGCTTATGAATTTTTAGAGGTTAACCTAGATTTTTATTATTTTAAGAAAATAGAAAGGATAGTTGGAGGGTGTTCGTTATTTGGTTTGTAGTTTAAGATTAAAAATTAGACGGATGTGCAAGTGCAACTTAGAGGTTGAAAATTATACTTTGTTTTAATTACAAAAATAGTGCCACTCCAACATTTGGACAAATTAAAGTAGTATTTGGTCCCAAAAAAGTAAGATGTCCAATTTCCAAGAAAGATCATAAGGTCCACCACATCCATGAGACAACCCTAGGCGGCGCCCCTGGCGCCCGCCGCCGCTGCCGTCACCGGCCGCCATCCCGGCGCCGGCGGCCCATCCCTCCACCTCTCCTACCCTCTCCCTCTCCCCTCCCCTCCCCATAGACCCCGAGTCCGTGGATCCACTCGCCCCTACATCCGTCAACGCCGCAGGATGTCCCCTCACCGAAGCGCTGCCGCCGCCGCTCGGCTGCCGGCTGAGCGCCACCCCCGCCGACGGCTGAGCACCCGTTGCAGTCGGATCCAGCCCGGGTGGCCCCAGCGCGGGCGTTTCCGTGGCCACCGCGACGGAGTGGCCGCTGCCTTCGACATCTCCCTCAACGCCCCCAGCCTGCTCGACAACGACAGCCACCTCCCCCACCGGCGCTGAGTGCTCCCCTTCCTCCCTCTCCCTTGACGCCGCTCTATTTTTCCCCTGCTCCGTCGGCGGATCGAAGGGTACGCGATGGGCGGACTCTGACGGCTTCAACGATGAGCGCTCCCCCTCTGCCGGCACGTACTCGGCGGCTACTTGGCGGGCCCACTCGGCCTCCCTCGTCGAGGAGGCACATGACGCGGTTGTCGGGTCGGCGCATGCTGCTGGCATAGCAAAGGCGCCACGTCAGCGTACAGGGCGGGTTTGGACGCATTGGGACCTAGATGACATCCGAAGTTAAGTTCAGGGACCCAAATGACACCTGAAGCCAAATTCAGGGACCTAGAGATGACATTTTGTAAGTACGGGGACCCAAGTGACACCTAAAGCCAAATTTAGGGACCCAGATGACACCCGAAGCTAAGTTCAGAGACCCAGAAATAGCATTTTGAAAGTACGGGGATCCAAATGACATCACCTGCCAACTTCAGGCACCGCCGGTGAATTTTCCTCTATAGCTAAAGCCATGAGGGTAAGATAAGAGTCACACAATGGATTCTACTTGTACTTATGTGGTTTCTGGTCCATCTCCTGTGATTCCAAATGCAAACCACAGCGCGAATATCATTCCAAACAGACATGCTATCTTGACGGAGAGGTGCTCGTTCGCGATAATATTAGCAATAATCACCGCAACGGCGATGGTGACCGCAAAGATATGGAACAGAGAAGAAGATATACAGATATGTAAGTCAGCAAACAAATATCGCACGTTCGGCATACGGACCCGATTTGTAGTACAAATGACGACGTAAACGGAAACCAAGCTACTCCTAGATCCGAGTCCAAATACTTTACTGCCTGCATATGGGATCTGTCGCAGATCCGGCTTCATCCAGGGCTTCGGCTTTTCTTGTCTCCAAGCCAGCCGAGCAGAGTCGTGACCGTGAGTTGAGAATTGAGATCGCTGGCTGGAGGCAACCGTTGGCTAGGCTGGCCGAGGCGCATGAAGAGCCATTAGCCATATGAACACACGAGTCGCGATAGACCACTTCCGGTCAGCAGGAATTAAAGCCCACACAACCACAACGAACACGTCGGTCTGGGTGACGTGGCGGTTTCCTACTGGACGTACGGGTGATTTACTACGCCGCGATTGGGTGACGCGGAATTAAGTGCGGTGGGCAGCTGGGCTTTCCATTCCAGCGGCATGGACGGTCACATTGACTGACTGACTGTCCCGTGCTCAGTTTGGACGCGCGTTGCGGTGCGGGCATGCCATCCGTGGGCCCCACCCTGGCAGGGACGTTTTTGGAGCCGCGACCATTGACTTGGACAGGTCGCGGGCACCCATGACCCACCTGCCGGCTGGCCGGCTGCTAATGGTCTGCTGCTGTAGTGCTGTGCTCCACACCTCCCACTCGCTCCTCCCGCGGAACACCCTCGAGTCTGCAAAGAATTCACCAAAACGCCACCAGCCAAACCCGCTGCGCGTGCCTGACCTGGTTCATGCCTTGATCGAGCGAGAGTGTCATTGTTGTGAATAAATCCTATTTCCACGGGCACGTTACTCCCCACGCGCGCTACAAATATTCCCTGGGTCCAACAGCTTGGGCACGCAGCGGCAGCACGCCGCGGTAGCGAAGCTCCCCTCCCTCCCGGCGCCCCGCCCGCTCCTTCTCTGCTCCAGCGATGGGCACTCGCCGCGGCGGCGGCATGCTTCACGGCCTCCTCGCCCTCTCGTCGCTGCTGCTCCTCGCTTCCGGTGAGATCATCTTCGAGGAGCGCTTCGAAGGTACGCTTACGGCTTACATGCCTCACTATCACTGCCCAGCTTCCCAATTAGCCAGAGTATAACTTTGATGCTGCCTGCATGCCCCATGCTACACTAGATGCTTCTATCCTGTCTGTGCCTTTCGATTCAAGTTTGCTGAATCAGTAGCTGGATTCTGCTCTTCTATTTGGGGAAGACTGGACAGTCTGACAAACGAGACGACTGGTAGGCGTGCGCGTGCGCTACTTTTCTCCGTCGACCCCCTGGGTTTCCGAGTATTGTCCATCCTTGTCCTTGGCAGATCATGCTTCCGTATTGGCACGTTAGCACACGTGGATAAGAAATTGTTAGTTCTCAACCGTTGTGAGGTGACCTCGAACTGATGTAGTGAGGCTGTCAAGGTTTCCTGCTGAACTTTTTTTTAGTGCCTTAAGACCCCATGCTAAACATGAGCTTGTTGCTTTTGCAAGTCATCATGATTCATTACTAAATTACTATGGTCCACACTAATAGATCATCCCTATTCTAATCTAAGGTGTTTTACTATGTTACCGAATTGTTAATTCTGTGTTCCAATATTCAGATGGTTGGGAGACTCGGTGGGTAGAATCCGATTGGAAAAGGAGTGAAGGGAAAGCTGGAAGGTTCAAGCACACAGCGGGAAGATACTCTGCGGATCCTGATGACAAAGGTTTACTTCTCATCCATGTCATTTCTGCTTCAACTGATGATGTTGATTATTTGATCACAAAGCATTTAATGCTTGCGCTGCGGCGCAGCCTGAAAATTTGACTCATCCATGTCCTTTAATTGTGGACACCAGGAATACAAACAACAATGGATGCTAGACATTTTGCTATCTCAGCCAAGTTCCCACAATTCAGTAACAAGAACCGGACACTTGTGGTCCAGTACTCCATTAAGTTTGAGCAGGATATTGAATGTGGTGGTGGCTATATTAAGCTTATGTCCGGTTATGTCAACCAGAAAAAATTTAGTGGGGACACTCCATACAGGTAAATTCTTTACCGGCATTTGGCCCCACGAAATTTTCCATTTCTTTGAAGCTGCATTGGCTCAAAGTCGTCTGTGTGCTTGACTTGTTCACATTGTTGAATAACTATGAGTGTCACTACCTCCCACAATTTGGTTATGTTTTAGTATTAGATGTATATGTTTTGTACACCCTTTGACTTGTACCACAAACCGTTTCTGGCTATATATGAAAGGTAACCCAACCCTAAGACTGTGCGGTGTTTTTGTTGTCTCTCTACAGTTATAAGTCCAAATAGACATAATGGCTTGTGAGTGAATAATCCTATCTCTGCTTCTGAATGTGGTGTCTGAATATGATTTGCATCCTCTACTTTTATGCAGTTATTCATGTGTGCTGCTGAGTGATGCCTGCTAACTTTGACAACTTTCTATTGTGCAGCTTGATGTTTGGACCAGATATATGTGGTACTCAAACAAAGAAGCTCCATCTTATACTCTCTTACCAGGGGCAGAACTATCCCATCAAGAAAGATCTAGAATGTGAAACGGACAAGTTAACACATTTCTACACTTTCATTCTTAGGCCTGACGCGTCTTATAGCCTACTTGTTGACAACCGTGAAAGAGAAACTGGGAGCATGTACACTGATTGGGATATCCTCCCTCCTCGTAAAATTAAGGATGTTCACGCCAAAAGGGTTGGTTATTATTTTTATGTTAGAGCTTTATAGTTCCCAGAAATTACAGCATGATAAACTGATATTATCTGACACACATATTTGCTGCAGCCTAAGGATTGGGATGACAGAGAATATATTGAAGATCCTGATGAAGTAAAGCCAGAGGTTTGTGATTCCACAATTCTTTTCTGAATGATGCATTGGCTTACTATTGTATAAGTTTATAACATATCATTGATGTTGGTCAGGGCTATGATTCTATCCCAAAACAGATTCCTGATCCGAAGGCCAAAAAGGTATGCAAGTTCTAACATCAGTCAGACTTAAAATATCAACCATGTAGTCACATATGCAAGGAACACTCATGCAAAGAATTTGTTCCAGATAGAAACAACACAATATGACAAATATTTGACATTTTTCCTTCTAAACCAGCCTGACACATGGGATGAGGACGAGGATGGAATATGGAAGCCCAGGATGGTATCGAATCCAGCATACAAGGGACCATGGAAACGCAAGGTCTGAATTCTTGCTTGGCGATCGCTCCTTGGGACTTCATATTAATTATATAGCTCAGTTTTTCACATACTCCTGCTTGCAGAGAATTAAAAATCCTAACTACAAGGGTAAATGGAAGACCCCATGGATCGATAATCCAGGTAAGCAAATAAAGATGTTGGTTTTATATGTGTACTCAGTAACTCAGTTTAAGTAGTCAATAATACGATGCACATTCAGTACACTATCCAATATTGCATTCAACTGCTGATTTTTAATTAAACCCCATTTTAAGCTTTAAAGATCACATTATTTTGCAGAGTTTGAGGATGATCCAGATCTTTATGTGCTGAAGCCTTTGAAGTATATTGGAATTGAAGTTTGGCAGGTACTATATAGTTTTTTTTTCAAAAATGATTTCTTTGACATAATTTTAGCTTCTTGCTGCCTTCTTGATTGATGTAAGCACCGTGTAGACTTATATCTCAAACGTATGCAGGTAAAAGCTGGTTCAGTTTTCGACAACATTCTGATTTGTGATGACCCTGAGTATGCAAGAAAGGTTGTTGAAGAAACTTGGGGTGCAAATAGGGAGGTAATTGCAGATGAAAATTACCAGATTGAACCGGGCTTCTCCTGGGAACACTATCTCATTTTTCTCTATTTTTGCAGGCTGAAAAGGAGGCTTTTGAAGAAGTTGAAAAGGAGAGGAAAGCTAGGGAGGATAGGGTAAGAATGAAGCATTATGATTTATGAACTTTCTATATTCAGTTGGATCTAGTTACTTCTATGTTGATCATAATTTAAGGTCCTTGAGTCAAAAGAATAACCAAGAACTGTTTGCGTACAGGAAGGTCAAAAGGCAAAGGATGATGGTGACCGGCGCCGAAGGCGTCATAAAAAAGTATATTTTCTTCATCCTGCCACATAGCTCACGCACCTTTTTGTCTTCTCCACAAAGATCCTATTTATTAAATCTTCGTCATGGTTCCTTAGTTTTTTCAAAGTATCATCGTACCTTGAATGCTTCATGGCACATATTACAGAAACAAAAAAACATAAAGACATTATACTAGCCAAACGTACAAGTATATTCTTCTAAACTGATGTGTGATGTGTTTTACATTTGTAGTGCTAGAGGATTGCATTTATGTGTTGATTTGTGATGTGCTCTTGTGCTAGAGGCACATATCATTGCCTAAAATGTAATGCATTAACAGGTTCTAAATACATACATGCATGGTACACTAACTCTTCTTCCTTTTATATGCTTACAGCACTACAGAGATCACTGGGATGACTACCATGTAAGTTAGAAATCAGAATCAGCTTTGTTTTTCTTTTCAATGAAAGAAATGCAGCTTCTATCTTTATGAACTTCCCTAGCTGGATTATAACAAGTGGCTTATTTACTATATTGATTTCATGTTCAGGATGAGCTATGAAGTCACCAAAGTATTGCATCCCTCAAAGAATAAGCGGGAAGTTGCTTTGGACATTGTGGATACTTCAATAATATAATTGATTCGCCAGGCCAGAACAACCTGAAGTGTTTCTTGCTATGTGCCAAAAAATTATTCAACTACAGGATTGAGATGTAACGGGCAAAACTGAAGATCTTTTCTGCTTCTTGTGCAACAGCAGGAGATTCCAGCGAAAACTTGGCTCTGGCACTGAAATAGGGTGGACGAGGCTCTGTTTCTTATGTTTGTAACACGGTGCTGGCCATGTGCTAGCTTTGTAATCTCAAAACATTGTCTTTGCCTGAATAATGTAAGTTGACCATACGATGATTCCAAAATTTACTGCATACCAAGTTACGAAGTTTTGTAGCTGAGGAACGCTTAATGTTCATATATATTATTCCATCTTCAAAAGGATACGATGCACTTGGTTTACATTATCGCCGCTGCATAAATGAACACATAGGTTCAGCCTTCCTTGGCCAGGTCATGGATGAAAGGCCTGAACTCACAATTTCTAACACCCTTTTCTGTTGTGCACTAGGGCCGACTTGCTGTTTTAAGGAAAATATAATTATATTAGAATTAGTTGATTAGTGCCTCGAGAACAGTATCAGATTTCCTAGATACATTGAGACAACAGTGTAATGGGAAACAGTGCATGAACATACACCTTGTTCGTTTCGCTGGATCAGCAGCCATCCAGCAGTGTTTTTCTCTCACAACAAACCAGCGAACAGTACTTTCAACCACAATAAACCAGCGAAACGAACAGGGTGTCCGTTCGTGCAATCTACAGCATGTAGCAAAAGTATTGGTACTGTTCGGAACAGCTTGCTGTTGCAGCTGTGTCTGCAATTCCTCAACTGCAAGCTACACCTTGTACTTGGCTTCTAGTTTGAATCTTGGTATTAGCAGATAAAACATGCATGAAAAGAGCAGCACTGAACGAATTCAGTTAGAAAAACTCTCTTTACATGGTAACTATGCAACTAGCGCAAAGAATTCATTTCTATTCAAAATGAACATGCATCTGGAAGGCCAGATGAAGAATTCCTTTACAGCAATGATTAACGACATCAGCTACATCAGAATTTCAAAACTGAATACATAGCATTGTGTCGACATGATACAGTTTTCAAAACAAAAAACAAGATTCGTCGAGCATTTCCTCTCTGCGTGTTATACAATGTCTGCTACTCTTCTCCCAGGCAAGACATCCATTTGCAGAGTTCTACCATTTCTGGAGGCAACCATACCAACAGAAGGTAGTGAAGGGTCTGTCACTGGCTCGATCTCAATGAAACTCAACTCCATAGATCCTGTGCGCTTCAAGCTCAAGACAAATACAAGTGCAATCCAGCCGAGCATGGTGATTGCCCAGTAGTTGTTCATCCCATGAATCAGACCCCAGGCAATTGAGTACCCAACTATTATCCCGGACAAGTGGCCAATGAAACTGGCCTGTGGTACCATGATTGATGTGAATATCAGCGACTCGAATGGCGCAAAGCTGATGGGCAGTGAAAGAACCCCAAAAATATTCAGCTTTGACGACGGCTGCTTGGCAGCCAGGATTGTCATCCAGCCAAACACAACGCATGAGTAGCCAACCGCAGTGACCCTCCTGAAGTACTCCACCTTGAACCTCTGAATCATCATGTGGTAGAACCCGAGGACCAGCAATCCGGACAGCACGACGAGAACGAGCGTGTAGTGCAGGTAGTACTCGACGCCGAGCCCGATCTGCCCGAGCTGCTCGACGACGCCGAGGCTCCACAGCGCGCTCATGTTGAACACCAGGTGGACCACGCTGATGTGCGAGAAGGCGGAGGTGATGATCCGCCAGTACTGCCCGCCGTCCACGGCGGCCTCGTAGCTCAGCCCGACGTCCGCGTACCCGATGCCCCGCTTCTGGATGAGCCACCAGATCAGAGAGCAGATGCCGATGACGCTGCTGCTCGCCGGCTTCTCCAATATCTCGTAGATCAGCGGTTTCCCCATATTTCCAACACAAAGCTTCGCGAGACTTGACCCTTCGGTTGGCTGAGATCTCCTTGCTCGGGGAATGGTGGATCGGGGGCAAATGATCCAGGGATTCGCAGGCTGCGTGTGGATTGGGGGCTCACTGATTGCGAAGGGATAGGGGCTCGATTTGATGCGCACGAATTTGTGGCGGGAGGTGGGGTTGGGTGATTTGAATTGCAAAATTTGATGGGTTTTGCGATGGATCAGTGGCTCTCACCTCGGAATTTTGGAGGGGATTCGAGTAGCTTCTCGGCCGGGCGCGTCCGATGCCTAGGCTCTTCGAGCCGGGAATTTTGGGCTCTGTTGCTTTGCTTCGAGAGTGAGGGAGAGGATGGATTGTGTGTTGGCCGTGTTTAGATGCGGAATTGGGAGGGCCGAATGGGTACCGTGCGTATTAAATACGTACTGTACCAATTCGTTTGTATTTAGTAAAAATTATTTAAACTTTGACTAATTAGGCTTAAAATGTTCGTCTCGCAAAGTACAATAAAATTGTGCAATTAGTTTTAAATTTCATATACATTTAGTACTCCTTGCATGTGCCGACATTTTGATGTGATGAGAATCTTCTTTTTGCAGAGTAGAATTTGGGGTTGAAATTTGGCATCTAGGCCTCGTTTACATACCAAATTTTCCCCAAATTTAACTATGCAAAAAGAAGATTCCCCATCACATCAAAATACCGGTACATACATGGAGTACTAAATGTAGATGAAATAAAAAATTAATTGCACAGTTTAGTTATACTTTGCGATACGAATCTTTTGAGCCTAATTAGTCAATGTTTGGACAAAAATTCACAAATACAAACGAAATACTACGGTGAGAAAGATTCCACTGTGCAGATTTTGATGGTTCCAATTTGGACCAACTAAACACTGCCCTAGTGAAGGACTAAACTGCAAAACAGTCGTACTTTACGGTCTCTCTTTTCATCTCTTGCCGTACTGTCCTGTATCTGCACGGTACCGTAGAACCCTAGATTTCCTTAACCCCCGTTTGGATAGGTCCAGTGAATCTAGCTGGCAATATGATCGGGTCAGCTCCATTACATGATTTTATTTTTCTCGAACTTTACTGGTGTTTTGCTAAAGGATTTGTAAATTTTATCCCCTCTAAATTTACCCCTGGATAGGTGTTGGTTAAATGCGGTAAGGAAATTGTAAGGTGGATTTGGGATAGGAAATTGTGAAGTTATCATTTCTTTCATGAGTTCACACTTCCATCAACATTAAATGCGATCGACATGTCGAAAGATTTTCAAACACCGTCACACTAAGGGACCGCACTATAGAAAGAGACTCTTTGGGGCACCTACCAAGGTTGAATTAATCATCTCTAGGCATTGTTTGTCTACTATTGTTGTTTAGTCTGCTTTAATAGCGCTTAAATGCTTTGTGTTTTCTAATTTAATTCGGCATTTATCCCATATATACAATGATTGTTTCATCCATGTGGCTTGCCATTTAGCCTGGATAATGGGCATGGCTAAAAAGTAGGTGCCAACTGTTAAGCGTTTAGTGGCTATAAAATCATTTCCTCTAATAAGTAATCAATGTGGAGGTACAAATTGAGAAACAATTTAGAGTTTGGAACAATCATGTAAGGAAAAAATAAAAAAATAGTAGGTTGAATTGTTCAATGTGTTCGACTGCATGTTTTGTTCCATCAGCCTACACACTCATTACTATCTTTTATGGTTGGCATGGATTGAATTGAGTGTCTGGATAATCCCTAACATAACTCGATCAAATATTCCTAGATACGGAGTATATGAGTGTCATATCCAACAAGACTCCCACACAAACGCATAAACATGCCATATTTAAATTACATTTAGCAAAAACTTTGAAAAATACAAATAGAATGGAGGCCTTATAAGGTGTATAGCACAACAAAGGTGACATGCAGAGCAACAAGGTATTGGCCTAAATTCTGAACCTTAAACATAGCCAATGAAGACCTCATGCTACGCGGAGCTCAGTTTAAAGAGGAGAGGTTTGATACACTACGTATGACCTAAGGATGGAACACCGTACATTGGTGGTGGGTGGTTGATGGCAAGTACCACCAGCGCTAGGGGAGCTTAAACTCATTGGTTAACGAAATTGGCGACGCAAATGGATCCGGTGGTGGACATTGTCAAAGACAAAGGTGCTCGATAGGTAAGGATACCTGGGTCTGGACTCCGCCTCTAGCAAGCTGAACCACTATACAAAATTTTGAATCTAGTTCTAGTCAGACCCTGCATACGCTGTAGGTTACTGTACAAAATCAAATGAATCAGCTCAAAGATCAAATAAACGGGAAAACGAACCGAATCAATGATGATATATCAGATCAAATCAAGAAATATCTCAACGAAGACAAATCATCTACGCTTACACAAACACCAAGAGGTACTACTATATACTAGTACAGTCTACAGAAGTACACAGTATATATAGTAGTAGTCGAGAAGAGCATAATACTGTACGTGTACTGTGTACATGAATCGGCGCCTCACACACCCAGACGCGCGCGCGCCACCGAACCATCAATGGCTGGATCTGGCGGTCCTCCAGAGCCTGACCTCGAGAACAACCGAGGCGAGGACCCAGACCGCCAGGAAGATGCCGTAGAACGCGCTGAGCGCGGCGGCCTCGTGCGCGATGGACAGCCCGATGAAGACGTTGGCAATGGCGCAGGCCACCGCGGCGCGGCCGACGTAGTGGTGGTACCAGTTCCAGTACCGCCTCACCTTGGACCCCTTGCCCGGCCGCGCCAGGAACGCCAGCACCTGGAGGCAGCCGAAGACGAGGACGGCGACGCCCAGCGCCTGGTGGCTGTCGGCGCCGGGCACGTCGTCGTCGAGCTTGAACCCGGCGACGACGCCGACGGTACCGAGCACGAACCCGACCCCCTGCACAGAGACGTGCGCGTAGAACCAGAACGGGTCGTGGCGCTTGAAGTAGCGCGCCAGCGCGACACCGACCGGCATGAGCACGCCCCACCCGAGCCCGGCCATCGCGCCGTGCCACTTTTTCGTGTTGAACGCGCCGGCGCCGGACGCGCTGGACGCGACGCCGGTGGCGTAGTCGACGGCGGCGGAGGCGTAGCTGCGGTGCCGCACGAGGTAGTTGTTCGAGAGCTGCGCGCCCGAGGGGCCGACGGCGTAGATGAGGTAGGGCGGCGGCGGCTGCGCGGCGGTGAACTGGAAGGCGAGGTAGAGGCGGGACGACTGCGCCACCAGGAGCGTGGTGCCCGGGACCAGCGCCAGGCTGCCCTGGTCCGGCGGGCAGCTCCCCGGGCTCGTGCCGCCCAGGCGGTACTGCTTGGCCACCCCGGCCCCGCTGGCCGTCGTCCACCCGGCCACCGCGCTGCTCCCCACCATGGCCCCGTCCGACGAGAACCCCACCGAGATGTAGCCGCCACCGTCCGGCGCCGACAGCACGAAGCTCCACGTGTTGTTCTGCCCGCTCTTCCCGTACTGCATGCAATTGCAAGCGCGCTCTCGTCAATAATCAGTACTACTGCTCGGGCCGTGGCCGTTGCACACGGCGGCAATGGAAACATGTACAAGTCTTGTGTATGTGTAACTGACGTACGCGCACGATGAAGCCTTCTGAGGTCCATGCGTCGAAGCAGGTGAGGTTGGAGGTGTCGAAGGGTATGAGGCGGCTGACTGCGGCGAGGCCGGCGGTGCCGGTGCACGAGTCGGCCGTCTGAGACCTCGCGACATAGCTGCACAAGCAGCATAGCAGCAGCACGAGCACTGATCTGCTAATGCTGGGAGAACAAGAAGACCTCGGCTTCATGTCGGTATCCGATCTGTCACCTCTGCCGGTTGCCTGCAGATTGATGGGATGGGAGTGTCCGGGCTGTGGTTTCCTGGCCAAAACGGAGGTGCAGATATATACCAAGCCGGCCGTTGGAACGTGAGGCCTGTGGAAATGTGAGCTTGCTTCGACGAAGTAATGCTTGGTAGACAACGCGTGGCAGTTGAGCGGTGGCACTTGGCGTACACAAATGTAGCGTCACGTTAGTTGATGACCTGGAAACTGGTTTATTTTTGCGTAAATCTTTTAGTTGGTGGTTTACTAGCCACACTTCACCTTTAAATTACATACATAAGTACTTAGAAGAACGTTTATAGACATATATAAAACTGCAAACAACGGGCAACTCTGGTGTCTACGGATTGTACTAACCTTCTAGACTAGACATTCTGATCTGTACACATTCTACTCGATGACACAACCTGCACATTGGCCTGGCAAACTTTGGTTGCATGCAGGCAACATACATACACGCACTGCGTATACCTTTTAATCCTCTATCTGTGTCTCCTGCTGGCGCGACTGGCTTGTGCCATATCTCTACTAATAACCAAGCTAAAATTTGGCATAGTGATCACCAAATTGGTGGCCATGAATTTTGTCAACTTTGGCTACCAAAGTGTACTAAGGTGGCCAAAGAAAGAGGACACCAAGCCAATTAAATTTGCCATGCATCCAACCAAATGATAGCCAAAATTGAGCTAAAATTTGCTTTGGCTAGCTTAGACACTGAACCAAACACACTCAAGTTGCAAATCATTCACAGAGGAGAGATGCTGAGATCAAAGGCATTGTTGCATGTTGCTTGGCCTGCATGGTCACTTGGTCAGATCGAAAGAGGAGACCAGGCCACGTTTGCCCAACTTCCAGCGGACGCGTTTGTTGGATACGCATCTCCAACTCCAATCGCTCCATAGTAGAGTACGACGGCCGCGTGGAGGCCACACGCATTACTGTACCGACTACCGACAGACAACCGCAGGAGATAGAATTTGCTGGTTTGATAAGCTTGAGCCCTAGAAGGTTCCAGGCCACGCAATATTAAGACCCTCGTTTACCATTTGATTAGTGCTAACCTCTTTCTGAAGCTACTGGGGTGGGGCCCGCTACATACCATGGGCACGGGATATCGGGTATTTTTTTGGTGGTGCATGCAAGTGCAAAGTGCCATCTGCCTATCTGCTTTGGATCTGCCCGGACCCCGGGGCACTGAACCTGCCCGTGAATTCAGAAAGGTCCGCGACGACGACGACGACGAACAGCGGTTGGGTCGCGGCGTCGTCGGTCGTCGTCTGGAGTCTGGACTCCACCAAAAGGACCAGCAAACCGAAAGCACTTGTCCTGCAAGTGGTGTGGCCTGTGGCTTGCACGCACCCTCCATGGCTTCGCTTTGACAACGGTGCAGTGGGCGTGTGGCGACCACGCGCCTTGCCGTGTCAGTCAAACCTTGCTGGACAGTCACTGATCGCGATGGAAACCTCCATCTCTTAACTTTTATTATTGATTTCCTTTTTCGAAATGGCCCGGTTGGTAAAACATTCTTCTACCGGGAATAAAAGTGTCGTGTCCTGGCACCCTGTTCATACACGGTAGCGCAAGCTAAGCAAGCCCTTCAGAGATATCTTCATCGGCTTTTCACTTGGCTAGTTGATTTTTGAGGGATAGAGAATAATGGCTCAATAATGCAATAATGTATGTACAGTGCCTAGACCCATATGATAGAGTTTCTAAGATCAAACAACACTAAGATATTTATACAGTGATGCTTAAGATGTATGCCGTAATAGCTTTAGAAAAAAGTAGCATGCATGGTATTAAACTCTAGGTGACGAGTAGCCTGAACTGAATCTAACTTCGCTGAAAATAAGCATAGACGCGCTCCATCTTTGACTTCTTGAGCACTAAGGCTTGATCATCAGGTTTGTAGCCGCTGATTTTCCATTAACGGCCCACGGTTTTTACCCACTTGATATATAGTACGTAGTACGGAATAGTATATAACACTGCCACGCGTCGGGCGCCGCGCTTCGCTACGCGGTGCACGCTACGTTCTGAAGTTGGCCTGGACCAGGGGCCATCATCTGTGTGTACCGTGTTACTTTAGCCACCGTCATCACAGCAAATGTCACACACCTGGATTCTTCCCTTTATCTATTTATCTAAGGGGCGCAAACTTGAAGCGACGAGTAACCTAGCAATTTAGGAAAAAAGTCTACTAAATAAACACTCTAGATTATTGCTAGTTGCATTATCTGTTTTGTTCCCTCACTATAAAACTAGATATTTTTCCTTAAACTATTGAAAATTATCTAAATATTCCCCTAAATTGGCTTTGAAAGCGGTTTCGTTGACGTGGAATATCAAAAAGTCTACTTCTCAAGGGTTGATTATATTTTTTGCGAATTACACAAGTACAGACGCAGATGCTCAATACGCACACACACTCATCTTATGAACACACGTACGCAAACCCTCCCCCTATGAACACATTCGAAAGACCGTGCCGGCACACCTCGAGATTGACGAAGTCACCGTAGGCGCCTCGCTATTCGAGATTGACGAAGTCACTATAGGCGTCTCGCTGTCGACGTCACCTATCACAAAAAGCACAACATCGTTAAATCCTGAAATAAATCCAAAAAAATATGAGCATCCATGCTAAGTCGAGGACTTAAATCTGGATGGGCAAGTTCCACCATAAGAATCTAACCAACTGAGCTAGGCTCAGTTCGCAAGGGTTGATTATACCCTTAATGCAAATGTTCAAATGACCCTCTGGATGGTATCGTACTTGTAGAGCTGTTGGGACATTGTATTACACCGCACTAGCCTAAGCATCTTGCAGCTCATGGCGATTCGTGTAGTTCTGATCAAGATTTAATAGAATTTTACCAAATTCAAAATGTCTCACAATTAAACAAATGCTTTACTATACCACAGTTTATATATACAAGCGTTTCACAAAAAAAAAACTGTATATATATACAAGTATGCCAACGAAACGAATGCCATATATCAATCATACAACTGTCACAGAGGCTCACTACACGTACGTACAGAACAAATAATGCCACGAGAAGAAATAATACAAGTGAATGTTAAACACAGACAAGGGCCCGTATGGCAACCATGCGTGCAATGGAAAGAACCTGGCAGGCAAAAAGAAAAGGTGCAGTGTAGCTACAGCCTGAAGTCCTCCCCATCTGCCGCGGACGGATCAATGCTTACTTACGTTACGTCTCCATTCCTCGAGCACAAGGTAAACCACCGCGAAGACCCCGATGAAAATGCCATACACGTAGCTCCACTCCTGCCGTTCGTTGGCCAACGAGAGGCCGTAGAAGATGTTGGCGACGCCGAGCACGACTGCCACCCTGCCCACGTTGTGATGGTACCAGTTCCAGTACCTCCTGGCCTTGGTCTCCTTGTCCTTTGCCGGCCTCGCCAGCAACGCCATCACCTGCAGGCAAGCGCAGACGAGGACGGCGACGCCGATGGCCTTGTGGGTGGCGACGGGGCCCTCGTCGTCGTCGAGCCTGAAACCGGCGACGACGGCCAGCACGCCGAGCAGGAACCCGAGGCCCTGCGCGACGACGTGCGCGTAGAACCAGAACGGGTCGAACCGCTTGAAGAAACGCGCGAGCGCCACGCCCGCCGGCACCATCACGCCCCAGCTGACGAGCGCGAGCACGCCGTGCCGTCGCGCCGCGCTCAAGAAGGCGCCGCCACCGCTGGCGCCCGAGCTGCTGGATGCTGAGGCTGGGGACGTGCGCTTCTCTCCCTTTCCCTCGTCACCATCTTCGTCGCCACCGTCACCGTTGCCCTTGCCCTTTCCTTCGCCGCCCTCTCCGCCATCATCGTCGTCGTCACCTGCACACGCGCGCGATCCACATCCACCCACGCAACTCGATCAGAATGTCGTCAGTCAAGAAACAGATCAGCGCGCGCGCGGATTTAATTTAATCACTTTTGGCGTACGTACCGCCGCCGGTAGCAGGGCTGCCACCGCCACTGGACAGGCTGATGGTGCCGGCCGCCATGTCCTGGTGCTGCGGCAGCAGGCCGTTCGACCCCGGCAAGGTGCCGCTAGGACCCACGGCGTAGACGACGTTCGTGAGCGGCTGCCCGGCGAGCTGGAACGCGAGGTAGAGCCGGGACCCCTTGGACACGATGGTCGGCGCCGCGGCGCCGCTCGCGAGCGCCAGCTTGCCCTGGTCCGGCGGGCATGACCTGGAGGTCGTCCCGCCGAGGTAGTACTGCCTCGCGGAGCCTGCACCGGCGGCCGTCACCCACCCGGCCACGGCGCTGCTCCCGACCATCCGCCCCGTGGGCGAGAAGCCGATGGAGATGTACCCGCCGTTGTCCGGCGCCGACAGCACGAAGCTCCACGCGTTGCTCCCCGGCGCCGCCTCGCCGAACTGCACACGACATTACACAGAGAGGAGTTATACACCGCACGATCCTGTATGCACCGACGACGCTGAGCCTGAGCGTACTCTTAGGACGAAGTCCTGCGACGGCCACGCTTGGAAGCAGGTGAGGCCGGTGGTGTTGAAGGGGACGAGGCTGCCGAGGCTGAGGCCATTGCTGCACGAGTCCGCCGAGCTCTGCGAGCTCGCGGGGGGCAGGTTAGAAGCGGCGAAGCAGAGCGCGATGAGGAAGACCGAGAAGAGAGGGAGTGGCGTGCATTGCTGGACCAAGTGTTTGGGTGCTCTCATGTTTCTAGCCATGGTGCATGCACGGAGCACGGCGAGCCCTACCGATCGATAAGGTCGGAAACTGTGGGCGCCGTACGTGGTACCGTGCACAGCGAGTGTCTGGATGGATGCCGAGTGCCGACTGTGACGAGACAATGGCGCGTTTAAATAAGCAGATGGCGTGTGTTCTGCCTTCGCTACAACATTGTTTATGCGAAGATTAGGAATGGGTTGGTGCGTCATGCGTGCATGGTACTAAAATATGGTGGCTTCTAGTTCTCTTCTGAATAATGGAAATTCTGGTGATCGATCGGCCTAGGATTTCACCCTTTTTTTACAGTAGTAGACGACTTACTACGTGTTCTTCCACCTCCTACGTGTTCTTCCACCTCCAGGCTCCAGACAAACATTCCTTGAGCCCTTTTCCTCGTCGCCTGGTGTCGTTCACTGCCGCCCATCTACTCACCATCACCAGGGGGCAGGCCTTCCACACTGTCGTATCTGATTGCCGCAATCCGTCTTAGTGCCACCATGTAGAAGTATTTTTCTGCGGAAAAGCTAAATACTTAAACATCACTCGGTTGTTTTAGCCGATTTCCATGATTTTACTGGCAACCCTCTCCCTCCCGTGCCCGCACCGGCAGAGCCAGCCGGGCCAAGTCAGGGCGAGGTTGCCGCGGCCGTTCGCCAGAGTTGGAGAAGAAATCGGCAGCGGGAGGAAGGGAGGGGAAGAGGGAGGCTGCCATGGGCGCAGGCCACGGAGCTCCTGCCAAGCCCTACCGCGCCGTGGTGGAGCGGTGGGCTGTGGCGGGGGAGAGTTGGAGGTAGAAGAAACAATCAAGACCATTGGATCTTCATCGTGCGGTTGAAAAAAAATCTGGTGTTCAATAGACTGATCTTTTTTGCTGAGGTACATAACCGGTCCTTGGAAAAGGATATAAGCCTGTGTGTGCTTTTTTAAATTTAAATAGAAAAATTCGTGGCAGAAAAATTGAAAATCTCCCGAAAAGGACTTAGGAACTAGGGCCGCATTGGAGCCGAATCTTCATTTTGCCTAACCAAAAAACCTTTAGGCCTTTTTTTATGCACATGTATTCATCGCAATCTACATGTGTTGAGTGGATTGGAGTGGAATTAAACTAAATTTCATTCCATTATACTCCAACACATGTAGATTGAGGTGGATACACATGCATCCAAGGCCTTATTAGGCTTCTATAAGTTTATATACCTAACAAAAAAACATTTATTAGGCTTTAAAAAGTAAAACCAATTGTTTTTTTAGCAAAGTAAAACCAATGTTTATTGGGCCTATAAGTTTCCGCTGTTCCGTCTCCACGGCCCACGAGCCCACGCGACGCGCAATGCTGGAATCATCCGACCCGACCCGAGATCGCTTTCCATTCCCATCGCTTCTTGTGCTAAAAAATAAAATAAAAAAAATTCCCATCGCTTCTCTTCTCCACACGAACTCCCTCGTGGGATAGAGCGAAGCACCAAGCAGGAAAAAAAAAGAGGGACAGGAAGAAAAAAAAAACATTCTCGTTTCGCTCTACGCTAGACCCCCGCCCGAATCGATGGAGATTAGGGCTCAGCCGACGAGCCTGAGGCTGGCGCCGCCGCCCGCCTCCGCCAGCTTCCGCCGGACCCCCCTGAGGACCTCCTTCCTTAAGGGAAACGGTGCGTGCTTCGATTTTGTATCCCACTTCTACATCCTTTCTGTCTTGTGGGGCGATTGGTACTTGAGGCTTTTGTGTGGAGAATCTGTTAGGGCGCCTAACCCCCTTACCGCATGCTAATCTAGCGGAACATTTGTTGTCTGGGATGCTCAGTGCTGCTGCTGCTGCTGCAATTGTTGAACCAGCGTGAACAGTGCGACAGTTGGGCTGTGGGGGTCGGTGGCTCGGTGCCGTTGTTATGATGAACTATTATGTGCAATATTAGTTCTGTAATGCCCTCCTGTTTACCATCATGAGCAAAGATGAGCCTAGACTTGGTTGAATTTATTATCGTACAGGTCTCTGTTTTTATATATAAATTGATAGCTTGCTGGCTTTATAGGCAAAACTAAATTAGTTCCTCGCGACTTGTAATGTTTTGAGATTTACTCCGTAAAGTGGAAGCATCTTTTGCTTAGCTGAAGATATTGGTGAATGTTGATTCTCACTGCACTTCATGGTTGTCAACACCAGCACAGGATCCTCTTATTTTTTTCCTGGAACATTTTCATCGTGTGTGATGCCTGTTTGATGAGACCACTGCTCGTGCTTTGATTTTATGTTGTCGCACTAAGTTGAATTCCATACATGATGACTATGCTTCTACAGAATGTTTATGTTTGATTTTGCTCATGTTTGTAGTGCACAAGCTCGTACTATTGAACAAAACTATTATGTTTCGGTTGAGAGCTTTACAAAGTGCAGAATGTAATGATATGGGTATGGTTTATAAACTTGTGTTTATGGCTACTAATTTACCCTTCCGTGCACTCCACAGTGTCACTTAAAGTTGTGCAATTACGACAATCAAATGCCAACAGATTTAAGTGCAATAGCATACGAAGTAACCTCTTTGATAGACTAACAAGGGTTGTCAGGGTGAGTGGTATTTTTTTCCCTTCATTATGTTATTTGCAGTAACCAATTTTTCATATGTAATCTAAAGTTTTGTGCCCTTCGTTTTTTCTAGTCCTACGCAAATGCAGTTCTAAGTTCATTTGAAGACCCTGAGAAGATTCTAGAGCAGGCAGTTTTGGAGATGAACGATGACTTGACAAAAATGAGGCAGGCCACCGCACAGGTTTGTTGTGACTGCCTTCAGTATAATTGACAGAGCTTTTTCTTTCTTTCCAATAATGCCATAATGTTGTCTTTTCCAAGTTTCAACACATTTTCTTCTATCGCCTTTACAGTGTTATTGCATAAATAATTAACGCTGATGCTACATGCTAGTTTGTTTGCTGCCTCTTACATCAGATGCTTCTACTCTTTTGTTTCATCTCTTGTTATGCTTGTGGAATAGAAATTTGATTCTATTTTATGGATTCTTGTTGTGGTAGGTCTTGGCGTCTCAAAAGCGGCTTGAGAATAAATACAAAGCTGCAGAACAAGCTTCTGCTGATTGGTATGGTTATGGTTTACGGCATCGAACTGAACTTCGACATATGTTTGCTTTGCAGTAATAAATGAATAATGTTTTTTTTGGTCTAAGTGTAGGTATCGGAGGGCTCAACTTGCTCTTCAAAAGGGTGACGAGGATCTTGCTCGCGAAGCCCTTAAGCGGCGTAAATCATATGCTGTATGTGTCATTGATGATGTGTAGTACAATGTGCTTGTTTGAGGTTTCCTTACCGTGCTGATTGGAATAGAATGTTACATATCTATGTGACATGTTGAATCAACATATCAAATTCCTAACATAGACTTACTGTTTGTGTGATTGTTTGCTTAGGATAATGCGAGCTCCTTAAGGTCCCAGCTTGATCAACAGAAGGGTGTAGTTGAAAATCTGATTTCGAATACCAAGGTGAGTTACTATTTTGAACTGCTAGAACGGTCTTGACCCTTTTTGATATCCTTATTATATTTGTTGGTACAGTTCTATGTGCTCATGTAGTGCACCAGGTGAAAAGTGCTCATTCAGTATTGTTGAATTATTAACCACTGGAGTATGCCATTCTGTAGGTTCTTGAGAGCAAGATAGCAGAGGCCAAGCAGAAAAAGGATACCCTAAAAGCTCGTGCTCAATCAGCGAAGTATGCATTTATTATTTGTTGATTATTTTTTCCCCTTTTTTTTGTGTTGTGTTGTGGATACACTGACAGATGTGGACTTTGTTTCACTTCAGGACTGCCACAAAAGTGAGTGAAATGTTGGGCAACGTGAATACAAGTAGCGCCCTTTCTGCGTTTGAGAAAATGGAGGAAAAAGGTACTCCCTTGATCTAATCTTTTTTTCTGACTATCATTGTCCCTTATGTTTTATATATGTGGTGATATCACTTTTTTTTTGCATGGCTGGTCTTCTGCCCTATGTTGTTGTTGTTGTTGTCTGGTCTTCTGCCATTGGTTTTGGTTTAGGGCAGAGACATGCTCTAATACTCTATGTCGAACATAGCTTCAAACTCTACCATCAAGGATTTACTATTATAAGTTTATAACACTGAGGTCAGCTAGAGCATACGCAATATACAGTTACAAGCTTCCATACTTCAGCAGCCAGAAATTCAATACAGAAGGTTGCTGCCATAATACCAATAGTCTAGCCCCTAAAATAAGTTATTCCTCAATTGTCATCAAGTTGTTAGCTCCAATTACCTTTTTTTTTCTCAAACACGCAGGAGAGCTGTGTCAATTAAGAAGAGAACAAAAACATGGGGGAAGATCCCTTACAAAACACAAAAACACACACACACACACACACACACACACACACACACACACACACACACACACACAAACCCTAACCAAAACCTAGATATCACAAAACAACAAATGCGCCCTTTACAACAATAGACCGACCATGACCACAAAATAAACACAGGCCCGTCAACCATCCTCCGGCATAAGGGCCAAGAGAAAGTTAACACCTTGTGCTCCGGCCAAACCTCAAGATGTAAATCCTCCATAGCTAGCAACACAGCTCAGGCCATGTTCCCAAAAAAAAAGAACACAGCTCGGGCCACACTATGGGAAACCCCATAAAAAACACACCTATTGCGATGCTTCCAGAGAGTTCAAGCACCTAGAATAACAAGGGAATAAGGACCTTTTGCATAAGATCAACCGCCCCACTGGAAATTCTATCCCACCAGTCATCAAAACAAACGTCTTCCATTTGAGGACAGAGGTGCTGCAGACCAACCCTTTGCAGGAGGGAGAACCAGAATTCTCAAGCAAACACGCATGACAACAACAGGTGGTTGATGTTTTCCTCGTCCTGGTCACAGTGGGGGCAAGTAGTAGGATGCTGAAGGCCACATCTTGCAAGTCGATCAGCTTCCAACTCTATTTCTAGCAACCAACCACATGAAGAAATGGCACTTTCCAGGTGCCCAAGATTTCCAAATCCTCTCCCAAGGATGGAAGGCAATTGTCCCCTGGAAAAATGCTGCATAAGCAGATTTTGCCAAATAGATGCCGTCACTAGAGAGTCACCAGATGAAAGAATCTTCGACATCCTACTGTAAGACTACTGTTGAAATGACATCCCACAAACCCAGAAATTCATTAATGACTCCAGCCATTAAAGCGCCCTGCAACTCTGATACCCAAGAAGGATTCGTGAGGGCCTCAAGAACCGTCCTTCTCTTGATACGTCTTTTGGGTACTATGGCGAACACTTGAGGTGCAATATCAGCTACCCTCTTGCTAGAATTAGTGACTCTATTGATTAGGGCTAACCCTAGAAGGGTAGCTATATAGTTCCATACATGGGCCACATGGGCCTTAGCCTCATGGGCCTACATATACTCCAACACCCCCCCGCAGTCTGAACTACCGTCGCAGCGGAGTTCGAGGCTGAACAAGAAAGAACACACACACAACCCCCCACAGACGCAACTAGCCACCGGTGATGTTGAGGCTGGAGCGAAACTCGGCGAAGGTCGAGGACGGGAGGCCCTTGGTGAAGATGTCCGCGAACTGGGAGGTCGTCGGAACATGAAGGACCCGCACCTCGCCCATGGCCACCCGATCACGGACAAAGTGGAGGTCGATCTCGACATGCTTCGTCCGCTGGTGCTGAATGGGATTGGTGGAGAGGTAGACCGCACTGACATTGTCACAGTAGATCAGTGTGCTCCGGGAGGGTGGAGTGTGCAACTCAGCAAGCAGCTGCCGGAGCCAGGCGGCCTCCGCCACGCCGTTAGCCACGGCGCGGTACTCCGCCTCGGCACTGGACCGGGAGACCACCGGCTGGCGCTCGGACGACTAAGACACCAGGTTGCCGCCCAGGAAGACGGCGTAGCCGGAGGTGGAGCGGCGAGTATTCGGGCACCCGGCCCAGTCAGCGTCGGTGTAGACGACGAGGTCGGTGGAGGAGGCCCGGTGTAGGAGGAGGCCGTAGTCGAGTGTGCCCCGGAGGTAGCGGAGGAGACGCTTGAGAGCCGTGAGGTGAGGCTCCCAGGGATCATGCATGTGGAGGCAGACCTGCTGAATTGCATAGGTGATGTCCGGCCGGGTGAAGGTGAGGTACTGAAGGGCCCCGGCAAGACTCCTGTACGCAGTGGGGTCGGCCACCGGAGGTCCCTCAGCCTCCGACAGCTTGCCCTGAGTGTCGACCGGAGTGGAGCAGGGCTTGCAGTCAGACATCCCAGCCCGCTCCAGGATATCCCGAGTATACTGCCGCTGATGAAGAAGGAGCCCAGCAGGACGGTGCTCAATAGTGACACCGAGGAAGTGGTGGAGCTCACCCAGGTCCTTCATCGCAAACTCCTGCTGGAGAGCTGCAATGATCCGCCGGAGAAGTGGCTCGCTGGAGGCGGTGAGGACAATGTCATCAACATAGAGCAACAAGTATGCAGTGTCGGCCCCATGGTGGTAGACGAACAGGGACGTATCAGACTTGGCCTCCACGAATCCCAGGGTCAGCAAGAAAGTAGCGAACCGGTGGTTCCACGCCCGAGGTGCCTGCTTGAGGCCATAGAGGGACCTGTTGAGCCGGCAGACCATGTCAGAACAGGTGGTGTCGACGAACCCCGCCGGCTGACTGCAGTACACCGTCTCGGTAAGAAGGCCGTGGAGGAAGGCGTTCTTGACATCCAGCTGGTGGACGGGCCAAGACCGAGCAAGTGCCAGCGATAGCACTGTACGGACTGTGGCCGGCTTGACCACCGGGCTGAAGGTCTCATCGTAGTCGACGCCAGGGTGCTGAGTGAAACCCCGGAGGACCCATCGAGCCTTGTAGCGCTCGAGAGAGCCGTCCGCTCGGCGCTTGTGAGTCCAAATCCACTTGCCGGTGACGACATTGGCGCCCGGCGGTCGGGGCACCAACTCCCACGTCTGGTTGGCGAGTAGCGCGGTGTACTCCTCTTCCATCGCGCGGCGCCAGTTAGGGTCTAGCAGGGCGTCGCGGACGGAGGAGGGTACCGGAGAGACCACGGCGTCGTCGGTCGAAGCCTCGAGGACACGAGGCGGCAAGGTGCCAGCCGCGTGTCGTGTCACCATCGGGTGAACATGCCGCGGGTGTCGGTGAAGCAGCGGCGGGTGGTAGACCGGCGGGGTACCACGGGCCGGCGGAGACAGTGGCGGTGGTGTCGGTGTCCCCGGTGGAGAAGGGACCACGAGCGGCGGAGGCCGCGGCCTGCGCTGGTAGACCCGTACCGGCGCGGCGAACCTCGACGGAGGCGCCGGTGCGGGTGCCGAGACGGGATCCGGCGTCGGCAACCGGCACGACCCCCCCGGGGCAGAAGCGGGGGACGAAGGCCCCGGGTCTGCACCAGCTGAAGAAGATGGGGCCGCGCCGGAGGACCCGCAGGGGCCCGGACTCGCAGGGGAGCCGGGACAGGTGGCCGGCGCCGAGCGCGGCGAAGTGGTACCTGCAGGAGACCACGAAAAAGGTGGCTGGACCACCGGGTCAGTGGGAAACAGGGCGGGTGGGTCAGGGACCGGAGGTGTAGAGGTACAGGAAAAAGGAAAGACGGACTCATCGAACACCACATGGCGCGAGATGAGAACGCGCCGGGAGGTAAGGTCGAAGCATCGGTACCCCTTGTGATCCGGGGAGTACCCGAGGAAGACACAGAGCGTGGAGCGAGGGTCCAGCTTGTGAGAAGAGGTGGCAGCAGTGTTGGGGTAACAAGCACACCCAAACACGCGGAGGTGATCGTACCGAGGCGGGGTACCGAAAAGGGCGTGGTGAGGTGTGGGAGCGGGACAGGCAGCAGAAGGAAGGCGGTTAAGAAGGTAGGTGGAGGTGTGCAGGCCCTCAGCCCAGAAGCGAGCAGGAAGAGAGGCCTGAAACAGAAGAGTGCGCACGGTGTCGTTGGTGGTGCGAATCATCCGCTCTGCCTTGCCATTCTGCGAAGAGGTGTATGGACAAGACATGCGCAACTGAACACCGTGAGAGAGGAAGAAAGCTCGGGAGGTGGAGTTATCAAACTCGCGACCATTGTCACACTGGACGGCCTTGATGGTGAGACCGAACTGAGTAGACACCCAAGTAAAGAAGTGAAGGAGCGTGGTAAATGTATCAGACTTCGCACGTAGGGGAAAAGTCCATGAATAATGCGAAAAATCATCAACAACCACAAGATAGTACTTATAACCAAAAATACTGATAACAGGAGATGTCCATAGGTCGCAATATACAAGATCAAAAATGCGGGCCGCGTGAGAAGAAGAACTAGAAAAAGGAAGACGAACATGTCGGCCCAATTGACACGCATGACACAGTTGCTCATCATGAGCTCGAGTACATGGAAGACCAGAGCTACGACTGAGCTGTATCAGGGCATCACGTCCAGGATGGCCGAGGCGCCGGTGCCAAGTAGTAGAGGAAGTAGAAGCGGCGAAGGCAGCTGACAAAAGGGACGGCGAAGAAGACGAATGCGCTGCCGGGAAGCGAAGGGTGTAAAGGGGCCCGGTGCTGTCACATCGGAGCAGAGGACGCCGGGTAGCCAAATCCTTTACAGTAAGACCAGAAGAGTCAAATTTCACAGAACAAGAATTGTCAGCTGTAAAACGACGAATAGAAAGAAGGTTATGAACCATAGAGGGGGCAACAAGAACATCAGGTAGGCGAAAGGAGCCATGAGCACCGGCGGTACCCACAGATGAGACTGGAATACAAGAGCCATTTGCGACCATAATGGACGAAGGAAGAGAGGAAGAGGGAGAGTGAATCGACGAAAGAATACCGGGGTCAGGAGTGGTGTGGTAGGTGGCCCCCGAATCGGCGATCCACTCGGGTCCGACCGGAGGTGTCAGACCCATGGTGGAGAACGAGCGAGCCAGGGCCGTCTGGTCCCATCCGACGACCCTCGGTGGAGTCCACGCTGCAGCAGGAGGGAGGGCGCCGGGTGGAGTACCAGCAGGAGGAGCGCCGGTGAGCAAGGCCACCGGTGGGCGTGACTCGGCCCCGGTGGTGTGGTAGGGCCACATAGAGATGCGCCCTGCCCATGGGTGCTGGAAGGAGGGCCATGGCGTCCCCCCCGGTAACCCACCGGGAACCTGAGCCTGGGTGTGGCCACCCCGGCCACCCCCGCGACCCCCACCGCGGCATCGGCGACCGCCGCGACCCCCCCGCCTCCGCTCAGCCCGGAGGGAGGAGGACCCAGGAGAGACGACGGTGGTGGAGCAGTGGTCCGCGGTGGAGTAGGGGGGCGCGGTGAAGTAGCAGCCAGGGCCGTCGAGGAGGACGAGGACCCCGCAGGAGTGGTGGAGACCGGCTGGAGGCCCTGCGTGAGCTCCTCCATGACGAGATCGTCGCGGACCTCCAGGAAGGTGGGGAAGGGCCGCTGGCGGGTGATCCACGTCCGGAGGTGGGCGTAGCGGTCGCTGAGCCCCCGGAGGACGTTGAGGACCAAGATGCGATCCTCCACGGGCCACCCAAGGTCCCCCAGGGAGTCGGCCATGCCCTTCATCCGGCGGCAGAACTCACCGACGGAGAGGTCACCCTGGACGAAAGTCCGGAAGCTCGCGTCGAGGCGCAGAGCCCGGGCCTCGGCGTTGCCCAGGAACTGGCCCTCAAGGGCAAGCCAAGCCCGGCGCGCGTCAGGAGAGGTGCGGACGAGGTCGTGGAGGTCGAGAGAGATCGTCCCCAGGATCCAGGAGAGGACGATGTTGTCCAGACGAAGCCACGACGGGGTCTGGACGGCGGCCGAAGCGTCGAGGAGGACGTGGTCGTCGAGGGCGTAGCGGCGAAGAGTGAGAACCACGAGGTCCCGCCAGCGAGCGTAGGAGGGTGACTCCGGCTCGAGAACGACCGGCACGAGGAGGCGAATGTTCTGGACCCCCCCTGCCTGGTAGTGAAGCTGTGCCACGAGCGGGTCAGCCGGGTCGTGCCAGAGGACAGCAGTGTGAGACACACGGCGACCCGGCGAGGCAGAGGAGTTGGCACCAGCCGGAGAGGCGGGAGAGAGGAGCCGCTCCGCCTCAGCAATCTGACGAGCCAGGGCGTCGGCCGCTTCGCGCTCGTGCTCCCACACAAGGGCGGCCGCCCGCACCCGGGCCTGCCCCTCCGCGGCGGCGGCACGCGCGGCAACGAGAGCAGCGGCGAGAGAAGAGGTGTCACGGCCGGCGTAGGGTTGAGAGCCGGCGTAGATCTGGGAGAGGAGTGGCGGTGTCGGGGCCGGGAAAGTTTGGGCACCGGCGGGAAGGTGGTTGCCGGTGTCCATCCCGGTGCCGGGAAGGTGGACGGCGTCGGCGGGGCGCTTGGACAGGACATCAACCCCCCCATCCTCAACACCTCCTGCAGGAAGAGCTGCAGCAGGGCCCCCCCATGCCCCCCAACCGTCGGAGCAGTGAGGGAGGAGGAGCCCGAGCCCCCGGCTGCGCCCTCAACAGCAGGAGCGGCTGTAAGGGCAGCAGCAGAGGGAGGGGAGGCGCTGTGGACAGGGGAAGGGCGGCCCTCCAGAGCCAAGCCGACGGCGTGATGGAGATGGGGAAGTGCAGCAGCAGGGAAGGCCGGCTGGGCGGGCAGGGCGGTCAGCCCCCCAGCGGCGGCGGGTGGAAGGGCGGGTTGGCCCCCTGCGGCGGCGGGCAGGCCCCCTGCGGCAGCAATCCTGGCCCAGGTGGGGGTGGGGAGAGAGGGAAAGGAATGGAAATAGGAAGGGGAGGGGGGAGGAGAGCGGCGGCCGGCCATGGTGGCGCCCGCCGGCCAAGAAGGCAGCGGCGGCGGCTGCACCTGGGGGTGGCGGCGGCTGCTAGAAGGGGGAAGGAAAACAGGCTGCTGATACCATGCTAGAATTAGTGACTCTATTGATTAGGGCTAACCCTAGAAGGGTAGCTATATAGTTCCATACATGGGCCACATGGGCCTTAGCCTCATGGGCCTACATATACTCCAACACCTCTGACCATGGATCTACTTATCAGACCAGAAGAGGGTGCGAGCACCATTTCCAACTTCAGATACCACTGCCATTGAGAAGAAAGCCTGAACATTTTTATGAATCTGAAGCTGAAACACTCCCAATGGACGACCAGGATCACTCTTTTGTAGATCCTAAGCGCCCAACAGAGATTTTGGATATTAGAAATGCCAAGACCTCCAAGCTCTTTAGGGAGACAAACTTTGGTCCAAGCCACCAAGCAATGGCCACCTTTTACATCCTTTCTACCTGCTTCAACAGCCCAAGGAGGTATATCAACAGCCATAGCTGCAATAACTTCACCAGAGTAAAAAAACTAAAACAAAGGTTGTAGTGGCATTTTTCTTTGAGGAGCTTCGAAATTTGGCAGTGACATTACCAATATGCACTAAGATGGTTCCTTGCATAGATGTGTAATTTCTACAAATGTTCTTCTTTTGGCCTCTTGCCCAAGCCTTTTCAACAGGATTTTCCATTTTAATATCATGATATTAGTTGATCCTGGTGTTGGAATGAATGGATTAGATAGATTAGGCTAACCCTAGAAGGGTAGCTATATAGTGTAGCATACATGGGCCTCATGGGCCTAGCCACATGGGCCACAGACATATACTCCAACACTCCCCCGCAGTCTGAACTACCGACGCAGCGGATTCAGACTATACACCAGGAAAAGAAAATACACACGAGCCCCCCACAGACTCAACTAGCCACTGGTGATGTTGAGGCTGGAGCGAAAGGTGGCGAAGGTCGTCGATGGGAGGCCCTTGGTGAAGATGTCGGCGAACTGGGACGTCGTAGGTACATGTAGGACTCGCACCTCGCCGATGGCCACCCGATCACGGACGAAGTGAAGATCAATCTCCACATGCTTGGTCCGCTGGTGCTGCACGGGGTTGGTGGAGAGGTAGACTGCACTGACGTTGTCGCAGTAGACAAGCGTGCTCCGGAGAAGAGGGTTATGGAGCTCGGCCAGGAGCTGTCGAAGCCAAGAAGCCTCGGCCACGCCATTGGCCACGGCGCGGTACTCCGCCTCGGCACTGGAGCGGGAGGCCACCTGCTGACGCTTAGACGACCAGGACACCAGGTTGCCGCCCAAGAAGACAGTGTAACCGAAGGTGGAGCGCCGAGTGTCCGGACATCCGGCCCAGTCAGCGTCAGTGTAGACAACCATCTCAGTGGAGTAGGACCGCCGGTGAAGGAGCAGGCCGTAGTCCACAGTGCCGCGTAGGTAGCGGAGGAGACGCTTGAGGGCAGTGAGGTGGGGCTCCCGCGGATCATGCATATGAAGGCACAGCTGTTGAACCGCATATGTGATGTCCGGGCGAGTGAAGGTGAGGTACTGGAGAGCACCAGCAAGACTCCGGTACGCGGTGGGATCAGACACCGGGTTCCTCTCAGCCTCAGACATCTTGCCCTGTGTGTCAACTGGAGTGAAACAGGGGGTTGCAGTCAGTCATCCCGGCTCGCTCAAGGATGTCAAGAGTGTACTGCCGCTGGTGAAGGAGAAGGCTAGCAGGGTGAGGCGCAACAGTGACCCCAAGGAAGTGATGTAGCACACCCAAATCCTTCATAGCAAACTCCTGCTGGAGAGAGGTGATAATCCGGCGAAGGAGTAACTCACTGGAGGCGGTGAGGACAATGTCATCAACATAGAGCAGTAGATACGCAGTCTCAGCTCCATGGTGGAAGATGAACAGTGACGTATCGGACTTGGCCTCCACAAACCCCAGTGAGCGCAGAAAGGCAGCAAAACGATGGTTCCATGCCCTGGGAGCCTGCTTGAGGTCGTAGAGAGATCTGTTGAGTCTGTAGACCATGTCAGGACACGAGGAGTCAACAAACCCGGCCGGCTGACTGCAGTAAACTGTCTCAGTGAGAAGACCATGCAGGAAGGCATTCTTGACATCCAGCTGATGCACGGGCCAAGAGTGAGTGCGAGGGAGAGCACCGTGCGGACTGTAGCCGGCTTCACCACCGGACTGAAAGTCTCATCATAGTCAACACCAGGCCGCTGAGTGAAACCCCTGAGAACCCAACGAGCCTTGTACCTCTCGAGAGTGCCATCTGCCCGGCGTTTGTGTGTCCATATCCACTTGTCGGTGACGACGTTGGAGCCTGGTGGACGGGGCACCAGATCCCAGGTCCGGTTGGCGAGGAGAGCCGCGTACTCCTCTTCCATCGCGCGGCGCCAGTGAGGGTCCAGCAGGGCCGCGCGGACGGAAGAGGGTACCGGAGAGACTTGCGAGGCACCGGGCATCGCCGCAAGAGCCCGGGGCTGCAGGGTCCCAGCCGCGTGTCGCGTCACCATAGGGTGAATATGACGCGGGTGGCGGTGAAGCAGCGGGGGGTGGTACACCGGCGTCGCGACACGGGCATCCGGGGACCGTGGTGGCGGTGTCGGTGTCGCCGGCGGAGAAGAAGCAGTCGGTGGTAGAGGGCACCCCGGCGAAGAAGGAGCCACCGGTGGAGACGTAGGCGGCGGCTCCGGTTGTGCACGTCGCTGGTAGACGAGCACCGGCTGGGCGAAACGCGCAGGTGGTGCCGTAGTCGACGGCCCGGGCCCCGTGTTAGGCGTAGTAACGGGGGCCGACCCGGAAGGTGCACGACGCTGGTAGACGAGTGTCGGCTGAGCGAAGCGCGCAGGTGGGGCCAAGGGCGACGACCCGGGACCCGCGTCAGGCGTAGTGACGGGGGCCGGCCCGTGAGGGAACCCCGCTAGGCCCAGGCATGGGGTGTCACCGGCGGGCGGCGAGCTAGGGCACGGCCCCGGTGAAGGGCACGGTGGAGTAGTACCTATGGGAGACAACCGAAAAGGTGGCTCGACCACCACGTCAGTGGGAAACAAGGAGAAGAGGTCAAGATCCGGGGTGGACGTGAGAGTGTGGGTGGAGAAGGGGAAGACAAACTCATCAAACACCACATGGCGAGAGATGAGGACCCGTCGAGAGGTAAGATCATAGCACCGGTACCCCTTGTGATCCGGGGAGTACCCGAGGAAGACACAGAGAGTCAACCGAGGTGCCAGCTTGTGGGGAGCGGTAGCTGTGGTGTTAGGGTAACACGCACATCCGAAGACGCGAAGGTGGTCGTACCGAGGAGGGGTACCGAAAAGAGCGTGGTGCGGCGTGGGAGCGGGGCAGGCAGCGGAAGGAAGGCGGTTAAGGAGATAGGTGGAGGTGTACAAGCTCTCAGCCCAGAAGCGCGCAGGGAGTGATGCCTGAAGCAAGAGGGTGCGCATGGTCTCGGTGGTGGTTCGAATCATGCGCTCAGCCTTGCCGTTCTAGGAGGGGGTGTACGGGCAAGACATGCGCAACTGGACACCATGAGAGAGAAAGAAGGCACGAGAGGCGGAGTTATCGAACTCACGACCATTGTCGCACTGGACGGCCTTGATGGTGAGGCCGAACTGTGTGGACATCCAAGCGAAGAAGTGGAGAATGGCGGGGAAAGATTCAGACTTTGCACGAAGAGGAAAAGTCCAGGAGTAATGAGAGAAATCATCAAGCACCACAAGATAGAACTTGTAGCCAGAAACGCTGATGACAGGAGAAGTCCAGAGGTCGCAATGTACAAGATCAAAGATGTGAGCCGCCTGGGAAGAAGAACTATGAAAAGGAAGACGAACATGACGGCCCAGCTGACACGCATGGCACAAATGCTCACCGTGAGTCCGAGGACACTGAATGTCAGAACTACGACTGAGCTGCATCAGGGCATCATGACCAGGATGGCCGAGGCGCCTGTGCCAAGTGGTGGAGGAAGTAGTGGTGGCGAAAGCAGCTGACGAAGGGGTTGGCGAAGAAGACGAAGGAGACGCTGGGAAGCGAAGGGTGTAAAGGGGCCCCGTGCTGTCACACCGAAGCAGAGGACGCCGGGAAGCCAAATCTCGGACAGTGAGACCGGAAGAGTCAAACTCCACGGAATAGGAATTGTCAGCAGTAAACCGACGAATAGAAAGAAGGTTGTAACCATAGAAGGTGCCACAAGAACATCAGGAAGACGAAAGGAGCTATGAGCGCCGGCGGCACCCACGGACGTGATAGGAAGGCAAGACCCATTTGCGACCATGATGGACGAAGGGTGAGAGGAAGAAGGAGGTTGAACGGAAGAGAGGATAGTGGGGTCGGGAGTGGTGTGGTAGGTGGCACCCGAATCGGCGATCCACTGTGGGCCGACAGGAGTTCTCGGGGCCATCGTGCTGAAGGAGTGTGCCAAGGTCGCCGAGTCCCAATTGGGCAAGGCGCTGGAAGGTGTAGCCCACTGGAATGCTGCTGGGTGAAACCCGGGAGAAGCAGCAGCGAGCATGGCGACGGCCGGCAGGCGAGGCTCACCACCGGGAGCCTGGAAGGGCCATGACAGGTCGTGGAAACCAGAACCCCCACCACGTCCTTGTCCGCGACGACGGTGTCCGCCACGCCCCCCCCCCCACCCCCGCTCAGTTCGGGGGGAAGAGAACCCAGAAGAAACGACGGCGGCGTAAGGGACGGAGGCGGCGCCCAAGCCTGGCCAGTGCCCGCGCCAGAGGTGAGGGGGTGGCCCGCGCCGGCGGGCAGTGCTGGAGGGTGGCCGAGCGGCGCCGGGGCCACGCCTAGGGCAGCCGGAGCCCAGGAAGGAGAGGTGGCCGGGGCGGCCGGGAAAGGCGCTGCCGCGGGGAAGAGGGGCACGGAGGCGTAAGGGGTCCAGCCCGGGCCAAGGGTAGCGCTAGTGGTGGCAGCACCCATGGTAGGTAGCAGCGCCTGTGGGTGGGCCGCACCAGCAGAGGGAAGGTCGGTCCCGACGGCCACATCGGACGCAAGGCAGCAGCCAGCTTGCAGTCCAGTGGTCGGCCACGCTGCGGGAGAAGGAGGAGCAGTCGGCCACGCTGCGGGAGAAGCAGGAGCAGCAGCCTGCAGGGGCGCGGTGGCGGCAGCAGGCAGCCCGCCGGAGGCCGGCCAGGCGGCGGAAGAGGGAGGAGCCAGCAGGGCATCCAGCAGGGGCTCGGTGGGTCCCATGGCCGCGCCTGGTGGCACGCCGGCGGAAGAGGGAGGAGCCAGCTGGGAAGCGGTGGCCGCTGAAGGAGGAGGAGCGGCCAGCAGAGGCAGCCCGCCAGGAGAAGGAGCGGTGGCCAGCAGGGGCGCTGCGGGACCCACGGCCACGCCAGGAGGTGCTCAGGTGGGGGCCGCGCCAAGGCCCGGTGGTCCGCCGGCGACCGGCGGCGCCCGGGGGCTGGCCACAGCCGCGCCAAGGCGGGCGGCGCCTGAAGGGGCGGCGGCGGCTGGATGCTGCGGGTCGGCGCCTGGAGGGGAGGAAATGGCCACCGGGGCCCAGGATGTGGGGTGGGAGAGGGGGTGGAAGAAGGAGGGAGGAGGGGAGGCTGCCATGGCTGGCCGGCGGGAGAGCCAGAGGGCGGCGGCGCCCTGGGGGCCAGGCAGGCGGCTGGGAGACGGGAGGGAGGGAGAAGGAAAGTTAGGCTCTATACCATGTTGGAATGAATGGATTAGATAGATTAGGCTAACCCTAAGGGTAGCTATATAGTGTAGCATACATGGGCCTCATGGGCCTAGCCACATGGGCCACAGACATATACTCCAACGCCTGGGATACTTCACTATGCCCTAGTGCTGTTATGAGTACGATCTTGACAAGGCATGACTACATCCTCAATTCATCTATTGGATCTCTCACTATGCATTTGAGTTAATTTGAGTATGATCTTGGCAAAGCATAGCAACATCCTCAAAAACTTCATTTTAACTGTGATGTGTTTGTTGTGACTTGCGAATATCATATTTCTTCTTTTAGTCAAGAATGATGTCTGACAGTATCTTTGCTTGCTTTCATGTGTTTATCAGCAACATGTTTTATTCCATGGTTGAATGTCAGAATGTTGTTCTCAGACAAATAATGCAATAATTACACATTTGATGCAGTTATGGCAATGGAATCCCAAGCAGAGGCACTCGGCCAGTTAGCAACTGATGATCTAGAAGGAAAGGTAAAAATGAACATTTACAAACCAATCATAAATACTTGCCTTGTGCTAATGGCACATGACTATCTGTATTTATTGGTGAACAGTTTGCACTGCTCGAGACTTCATCTGTTGATGATGATCTTTCACAACTGAAAAAGGAATTGTCTGGAAGCTCTTTGGTATGTATTGTTATCTGGATTCTCAAATTAGAATTCTAGCAATTGAAGCTAATGAGATATCTGCTGTTTATTTATTTCAGTAAATGTCCATTCTAGCTGACGATCTGTCATCTGTTGATTTATTTCAGCAGTAGCTAACAATTTAAGCTAATGAGATATCTGCTTGTTCACACGATAGAACGCAATGATGTTATTTTGGTGTACATTTACTGGACATATTTTTGTTTTTTTTTAAAAAAAATGGACATATTGATTAAAAGTGTAGAAAATGGATTACAGTTGGTAGACAGCCATCAAATTTTCGGTCCTTCAAACTATTTTGCTCTATTCATCTTCTATGATCTCCACTGATTCAGAGCTAGTTTTGTTCAATCCCTATGAGGTGGACTTCACCTTTAGAATTCATACTATACCTGGTATATGCTTAAGTATGTGAGGCCTAATACAGATATTTGTGTGAACAAAGTCCATGTGAACCTGCTGACAATACACCCATTACCTTTATTTCTTTATTAGAGCAAGCCAGTTGAAGAATGATATGCATATGCAGTGCCTTTTGTCTTACTGCTTTCCCTTCTCTCTTTTTTCTCCTAATTACAAATGAATTGGTTGATCATTTATTCAATACAAAATGAATATACTTGCATGTCACCTACAGAAAGGAGAGCTTCCTCCAGGCAGAACAGCAGTCAGCAACTCAGGTGCTGGGCGCCCTTTCCCCGACCTAGAGATTGAGAGCGAGCTAAACGAGCTGCGGAGGAAGGCCAAAGAATATTAGATTCCATCCTCCTTGTCAATTCAGCAGGCCTGACGGAATCTCGTTTCCCCGGAAGATAGTGCAGCCGCGGATTGCTCACATTGCGCCTTTGAAACACCAGCGCGCCTTGACTGTTTGTTAATGAGTATGGAATCGGTAAATTTCTCGGCATTTTCCCTTCGAGTGACATTTGTACAGCTAGCCATAAATTGTTGTAAATCACTACTCGCCCTAGAGCCATTTTGCATACTTTATATATAGTCAAAGTTTGAAGTTTCCACCTCGTGGTTGTTACTCCCTTCTTTCGTGCCATAACATGTGTTTTGTGACTGACTTGGGAGTCAAATCGATCAAATATTCCTTTTCCTTGCAGTGCCTGTCGACGGGTCCAACCGTCCAAGTCAGTGCTCGGGTGCGACTGGTTCGTTGTTTAGTTAACCGATGGTTTCAGCGACATTACGGATGATTCAGTCTTATGACGAGCAGTTGGTCAGCAAGTATCAAGCTTGCTACTACTAATACTATGGTGCTGTTTGGTTCGCTTATTTGTAACGTCATCCGATTACACTGGTAACAGATGACGTGCGATTGTGTTTGTTTCAGTCCAACTGTAATTAAGTCACGCTGTAATCAGATACCGCACTGTGGAAATGTGTTACCCCTGCTAGGAGAGCGTGAATCGCTACCGCTGTGCGTCTTTTTCTCCGCTCTACATGTTGGACGAGGCGCGCACAGACTTGTTCTACAGCTCTTTTCACTCCGCATCTTCCTGGACGGCTGGCGATGCCATGCGTCAGTCCCATTCCATTTCCGCTACTGTGTGGGAAACAAACAAATCAAGGGATTTGTTGCTTTATTTACGTTACCTGCTTTTTTCGATTGCATTGGCGTTTGCGTTACAGTTTGTAAACCAAACACCATCATATCTTGAGTGTGCGGTCGTGTTTGTCTTTGATCAACGTCTGAATTCAGAATTCCTACCTTGCCAAGAGAAACGCGCGGCATGTGGACTTTGAATGCTGCATCATACGGACTTTGAACGGCGGCGCATCCGTGGTGCATGTCTTGCGTCCTTGATCGTACACAACCTTGCCGTTTCATCAGTGTCATACTAAAAAATGCTGCAACTCTATCGTCAAACTAAGGCTTCACACAGCAATAAAAAAAAAGATTCACACACGATGACGTTTCGCTTGCGCATGTACTATATGTATAGAGCACACCCCGTTGAGTAATCTGCCGTTTCGTGCATGCCAAGCACTTTTGTACGACTGGGAAGAAATCATTAACAAAAAGATCAGTACGGTCGGTAAGCTCAACGCTAGCGTGTCAACTCATCCGCTGCCTGTGAATTCAACGGCCTTGACTTTCCAGCGCTGCCCGCCCGTGCTGCCTCTCTCTGCCTTGGACACGTCGGAAACCGGGCGCTGCCGTTTCCTGCCGAGGACGCGCGTGGCGTGCGTGTTGTTGCCTTGTTGGACTTTGGGATCCCGAACTGTTTCCGCTGCGCTCCGGGAGTCCGGGTATCAGGCGGCGGTGCACCAACACAACAACCTGCTGGCCGGCTCCGGCTGGCGTGGCCTGGCCGCAGGCCGCTGCACCTGAAAACCCCATGCCGCCCGTGAGAGGATCACCGAAAATTCGGGCGGCCTTCGTGTCACCGAGCGTGGCAAATCCTTGACCGTTTCTCTGGCCGTCCAGCGCAGCAGTGACCAGGGCCCAGGGCCGGATGAAAGAAAAATCGGCTCCCGTCGTGGTCGCGGAGTTGAATACTTGACCGGTTCTGGGTTCCCGCCCGGGAGGCGGCAGCAGGATCCCAGCACTTTAAACGGGTCAGCATTCCTGCACGAAATTTTCAACCTAGTTGGCTGCAAAGCAGAGACCTGGCGCGGGAGCAAAGAAAACACCGCCCGCCCGGCGACCCGGCACACACCACGCACGTACCTTGCCAGCCCGCCCACGCCCAGAGCCAGAGTGGCACGCTCGGCTCTATATAAACGTGCGGCAGCCTCTTCCGGTGTGTCCAGAGCAGAGCAGAGCACAGCACACATCGCACTCTTCCTTCGTCGTCAAGGAGCCTGCTGAGACACGTACAGCGAGCGAGGCTGCACGTACAGCAGAGCCGGCAGGAAATCGTCTCACCAGCCATGGGCCACCGTGCAACGCTCGTCGCCGTCGTCCTTCTCGCCGCCGTCGTGGCGCTGAGCCTGGCGGCGCGGTGCGCGGACGCCGCGAGGCCCGTGCCGCCGAGCCCGGCCGCGGGATCGGCGTACGAGGCGATGGTGTCCAAGCTGATGGAGATGCTCCCGCAGGGGCCGAGCGGGGGAGGCGCGGGCCACTGAACACGTCCGCCCTGCACGTAGCCTGCGGTTTCACGCAAGGGTGAAACCTGGTAGTTGTAGCTACGGTTCTTTGGTTTAATTTTTACTTCTCCATACACCTTTTTTTTTTTGCTCCCTGTGAGCTTGTTCTTGCTTCTTAACTCTCAAGAGATAGAGATGTATATACACCATATATATATACAGGAAAAGTTACTTCTTGTTAATGAATCAGCAGTTTTGTTCTACACATAGGATCTTGTGTATATTTTCGTCATTGTTGCTTAGTTCCTCCCCCTAAAGTTTACTTCCTATCACTTAGATGTTTGACACATACATAGATAGAGTATTTAATATAGACTAAAAATAACTAATTGCACAGATTGCGACTAATTTGCGAGACGAATTTTTAAAACATAATTAGTTCATGATTTGACAATGTGGTACTACAGTAAAACTACAGTAAACATATGCTAATAACGGATTAATTAGGCTTAATAGATTCATCTCACGGATTACTAACGGATTATGTAATTTGTTTTTTTATTAGTATCTGATATCCCATATAACACCCGATGTAACATCCTAAACTTTACTCTCTATACTTAAACACCCCGATGTAACATCCTAAACTTTACTCTCTATACTTAAACACCACCGGCCTCCTCAGTTGCCATGCATCCATGATGGATGAGACTACGAGAGATTGTTCGCGGTAGTGGTTAGGTACACCTGGACTTTGGCAACGAGTTGCAGCCTTGCAGACATGCATGTCTTCGCCTCTTGGGTGGTGGTGTTACTGACCAGACCAACCCATCACTCTGAATCCGTACAGTCCTCTGCAGTAACAAGATCACGCACGGAAACAAATCTTTTAACCAACCCATTTGAGGGACGAAGAAATCAGACCAGGGCTCCGTTTCGCCCAACTTGGCGTCAGGATCTGTAGTGGTAGATGGCAGATGGGTCGCCACTAGCTGATCTTTCTTTTTGACTTGTGGCCGTGCAATACGTGGCGTGGCGTTGCCAACCAAACCAACGATGGGCATGCACGAGCAAGGAAAGCAAAAAGTCCAACCCGCCACAAGTCAATGGCCATCTCTGCTGGTTCGAACAAGTCGCGGCTTTTGGCGTGCAGGGGCTGAATTCAGGTGAGGTGCCGTCTCGTGCTGGCTGCCGGAGATGCTACTAGCTTATTAACTTGGTCATTAACTGCACGCTCGAGCTACCGCGAAATAGTGGTAGCAGTTTTGAAGAAGAAGAAGATGCTATATGCGCATGCTCCGAATTTCTAGAGCACGAGTTCAGGACCACTACGACTCAGAGGAACATGCTTTTTTTGAAACTTGGAAACAAAGCTTCCATTATACTTACATCGGTTCCAAGCTTGTCACCGGAAAACAAATCAATTACAAAGTTCGGTGCATGCATGGTCCACGCATAAACACATCTTCCACCCTGTTCGTTTCGCTGGATCAGCGGAATCAGCAGCCATACAGCAGTGCTTTTCTCTCACAACAAACCAGCGAACAGTACTTTCAGCCACAATAAACCAGCGAAACGAACAGGGTCGAACCAGCACTCAGACCTGCACCATATGTAGCTAATCTATCTGCTACCTGATTACAACACCTGTTACAGACCGATACAGAAAAATCTAACAACTCATATATCATTAGGTCTCTAATCTGCCTAAAAGGAGCCCCATATGGACTCATGTCCCATGATGTTGTCTTGAGCGCTTCGCCGAGGATTATAGAGTCCGTCTCACAATAACTTTATTCATCCCCAGGCAAGCAGCTCTCTCCAGGCTCTTGAGCGGGCTGCCAGGGCCTTTGCACGCAAAGGGCTTGAAAGATGCTGTAGCTTACCAGTCCCCCAGCTCAAGAACATGTCCCTCATCATTTCTCACAACAAAACCCCATCCCCTGTTACCAGAATTCTGGTAGAAAGAGGCATCAATATTAATCTTGTAATAGTCAGGCGGTGGTGACTTCCATTTGGGGTGCTTGCCTTGATTTTGTTGATGTGATCTAATTTTGAATCTTTCCTAACTCCATTTGATGAAAAGCAACAGAGCTGCAGATCTCAGCCATAGACGCCATTTTTTACCTTCATTAGTTTTGTTCCTTGCCGTCCACCGTTGCCAAAGAAAAATCAGTATTTTATGTTTCACCTCTGATTCCATATTTAGGATCAGGCTGATAGCTTCATTACCAGACTTACACCGTTCCAGCTAGATTTTTTGTTCCTCTAAATTCATTGCCCTCCAGCACTCTTTGGCCCTTTTGCATTTGAAAAAAAGATGGCCACAATCCTCATCCAGGCGTTTACAGACCGGGCATACTGTGTCCAAGCGCACTCCCCTCCTTGCCAGATTACGGCGTACTGGCAGGCTGTTGTGCGCCAACCTCCACACAAACATCTTCACTTTGTTCTGTACACCCAGATCTTGAGAGGATCATGGGTACATAGTCATAGGTCATAGGGGTCTCACACAGGAGGTCCTCTTTCCCCTTTGCTTTTTAACTTAGTAGGGGATGCTTTGGCTTCTATGTTAAATTCTGCTAAGCAAAAAGGTCACATAAGGGGGTTAATTCCACACCTTGTGGATTGGGGGTTAACACAACTCCTATATGCTGATGATACAATTCTCTTTATGGATTATGATGAGAAATCTATTAGAAATGTCAAGTTCATACTTTACTGTTTCGAATGGATGAGTGACTTGATAAATTATCATAAGTCTGAGGTGTATCCAATGGGTTTGTCTCTGAGTGAGCAAAATGAAGTTGCTAATATGTTGAACTGTAAAGTGGATTGTCTGCCAATGGTTTATTTGGGTATACCAGTCTCTGATAAACATTTGGGGATTAATGCTTTGAAAGGGGTACCTAAAAAATTACAAAAGCATTTACAACCTTGGAAGGGGAAGAATATGACCTCGGGGAGGGAGAGATTGATTTTAACTAATTCATCCCTAAATAGTCTGCCAATTTACACGATGGGGTTTTATTTACTACAAGAAGGTATACATCAGCAGATAGACACTATTCGAACGAACTTTTTTTTGGCAAGGGGCGGGGGACAGTTTCAAATACCACATGATTAAATGGAGGAGTTTATGTATTCCAAAAGATTTTTGGGGGTACGGGTATCATTGATACTAGGGTGAACGAGGCTCTAATAGGGAAATGGGGGTGGAGAATCTTACAAGCTGATAATAGGGAAATGGGAGTAAACTGCTACATAGGAAATATCTGAATAGGCATGCCTTTTTTTCAAGTCTCAGGAGTGGGCTGTTCTCAATTTTGGAAAGGGGTCTTAAAAGCTAAAGATATTATGAAGTGGGGCTGTCAAGTTCGAGTAAATAATGGGGAGAGTACTAGATTTTAGGAAGATGTCTGGGCAGGAGATATACCCCTCAAGTTGGAATTTCCAACGCTACATGAGCTACTTGGTTGGGATAAGGTTTCAATAACTCTACAGGAGGTCTTTGAGGAATGGATCCCTTTGGTTACACTAATTACCATATCAAACTGTTCATTCTTGCAACTGTGATGTGGGGGCTTTGGACTACTAGAAATAAGATTGGGGGGGATAGAAAAGCGTTTTCCTCGATCTTCTGACGAAGTTTTTCACAAAATTCTGCGTTTTGCTCAGCGTTGGCCATTGACTTGTCTTTTTTTTTTCAGCCTGACCCTGCCCGCGGGGTTCCTGCTAGTTGTTTGTACGTCTGGAGGTTGACGACTAGCTCATCATCTCTCTATAACTAGGAAGGGAAGGGAAGGGAAGGGAAGGAGGCGTCCAGTCATCTCGTCTTCCTCTTGGGCTCGATCTTTCCCTCCTGTGCCTGCCGACGATACAATACTGATTGATATGCGCTTGATCACGTGGAGAGGTGTACAGGTGGACGGTGGGAGATCGCCAGCCTAACTAACGCCCGACCCCAGCTAAGCTTAAGCTAGTGGAGGAGAGTACTCCTTCCTAGTACTAGTAAGAGGTGGGGAGAGGCAGCAGAGCTGCATCTGCATTGCACTGCTTTGGAGTGAGAGGGAGGCTAGGATTCACGGGCGACCAAGGGGAAAGGAAGGCGCCAAACAAGGAAGCAGCACCCGTGTCGCGTCGTGTCGTGCGACGGGTCACCCCCAGCCAAGACAGATGATGACACATTACAGCGAGGCAGCTAGCTAGCTGCAATATGCATAAGCATAACCTCCTGATGACACCGCACACCAAGTGCAGTACTGCTAGTAGTAGATAGTGTTTTGTTTTGTTTTCTCCATAGACATCTCTACTCTATATATACTATACTACCAGTAGTTGGAGTTGAGACGGTGACCGCCGACTCCCCCTTGGCCACGAATTTGATCCCGATCCTTTCCTCGTCTCTGCTTCTCTCTCCTAGAACTTGGTGCGTGCCATGCCCATCCCATATCCCCCCCACGCGTGAGCATGATCCTGTCCCCGGCAGGAGAAGTTTCCAGAACGAGCGTATACAGTATGTAAAGTAACAACACGGAGTATGTATATATATGTATATCCCTCCGTCTCCATGTAGAGAGTGATAGATATTTGTACATACATTATACATACGTACAGTGTGTAAATATAACAAATGCTTGCTGTATGTAAAATGCATGCATGGTGGATGGATCGGAGACGGAGCACATACTGTACCATCATGCGGATGCAGGTGCCGGGGCAAAGGCATGCATGCATGTGATACAATACAGTGATACTAGTATACTACCAACCAGAAACTGGTAACGGAACGGACAACTAATTAACCACAAAAAAAAAACGATTTTTTCTTTGGACGAGAGCGGGAGGAAACACAGCAGCGCAGGCTCACAGTCTCGCGCTGGCCCAGCGTGCTCTGGAGTCTGGCCGGCCGTGGCCGCCAGTGCCCCCACACGAGTCACGCATGCCGTGCGTACGTGCACCTCTCCCTACCAGCCACGACCAGCCGGAAACGGATCCTAGGCTAGCTTTGGTTTTCGAGTGTAAATAACAAGTGTATATGACTATATGTATGTATGTACGTACTCCTATATAATGGAGTACGTATAAGAGTAGCAAGCGCTCGTACGTACCAGTGTCCTCAGCTCAGCTCCTTCCACGGGGATTGGGGGCCCGCCACACGCTCACTCTCCAAGCTCACCCGCCATCCGCCTCTAGCTGAGACGCATATACCGATCGAGCGCGAGCCATGCCACGCCCAGTTTAATAAGTAAGGCAGCCGCCGCCTAGCTCATCATCCGCGCCAATTAAGGAGCAAGACAAACCACCGTACCGTCATCATCCGCAGCAGCAATGGCAATGCCCAAGAATTCCTGCGCCGGCGGCTGCGAGATCCAAGCCAGCGGCATCAACTACCGCATCGCCGTCTCCAGCCGACCACACCCTCCTCTCAAGGTCTGGAGCCGGTCAGACGACGACGTCCATGTCGAAGACCACCAGGACCACCACCACAGCGTCCGCCATGTGCTCAGGGACGTCTCCTGCCGCGCGCGCCCCGGAGAGCTGCTCGCCATCGTCGGCCCCAGCGGCGCCGGCAAGTCCACCCTACTCGAGATCCTCGCTGGCCGCCTCTCCCCGTCCCCGCAGCCGCAGCCCGACCTCCTCCTCCTCCTCGACGGCGCCGCCGCCCACAGCGCCGACCTCCGCCGCGTCTCCGGCTACGTCACCCAACAGGACGTACTCTTCCCGCTGCTCACCGTGCGCGAGACGCTGCTCTTCAGCGCGCGCCTCCGCCTAGGCGCGCGCCTGTCCGCCAAGGACATGCACGCCCGCGCCGACGCGCTCCTCGACGACCTCACCCTGCGCCGCGTCGCCGCCACCAGGATCAAGGACCTCTCCGGCGGAGAGCGAAGGCGCGTCTCCATCGGCGTCGAGGCCGTGCATGACCCGCCCGTGCTCATCCTCGACGAGCCCACCTCCGGCCTCGACAGCGCCTCCGCGCTCCAGATCGTCGGCGCGCTCCGCGCCATGGCCGAGACTTGCGGACGCACCGTGCTGCTCAGCATCCACCAGCCGGGAGCGCGCATCGTCAAGATGTTCGACTCCGTCCTCCTGCTAGCCGCCGGCTCCGTCCTCCACCAGGGCACCGTCGACCAGCTCCGCGCCCTGCTCGGGGACGCGGGCCTCCACGCCTGCCCCCGCACGTGGACGCCGTCGAGTTCGCCATCGACTCCGTGGACGCGCTCCGCCTCCACCGCCGCCACGCCAGCGCCGCCGGGCTGCAGGCGCCGCCTCCCCAGCCCCCGCAGCCGTCTTCCCGGGAGCGGGAGGGCCGCTGCACACTTCAGCATCTGTTCCAGCTGCACGGCAAGCAGTTGGCCGACGAGGACACCGCCGCCGTCGTCCCCGTGATGGCTAGCAGCGCGGCCGCCACGGCGGGCAACCGGTACGCCAACTCGCGGGCGCGCGAGGTGGCGGTGCTGTCGCAGCGCTTCTTCAAGAACGTGGCGCGGACGCGGCAGCTCTTCGCGTGCCGCGCCGTGTGCATGCTGGTGGCGGGGCTTGCGCTGGGCTCCATCTTCTACGACCTCCGCGAGGACAAGGTGGCGGAGCGCGTGGGCCTTTTCGCCTTCCTGCTCACCTTCCTCCTGTCGTCCACCACGGAGGCGCTGCCCATCTTCCTGCAGGAGCGCGACATCCTGGCCAAGGAGACGTCGTCGGGTGCGTACCGGGTGTCGTCGTACGCGGTGGCCAACGCGGTGGTGTTCCTGCCCTTCCAGCTGGCACTGGCCGTCGTGTTCGCGGCGCCGGTGTACTGGCTGGCGGGTCTCCGTCGCACGGCGGCGGCGTTCGGCTACTTCCTGCTGGTGATATGGCTGATCCTGTACACGGCGAACTCGGTCGTGGTGTGCTTCGCGGCGGCGGCGCCGGACTTCGTGGTGGGGAACGCGGCGATCCAGGGGGTGATGGGCTCCTTCTTCCTCTTCTCGGGCTACTTCATCGCGCGGTCGGCGATGCCGGCGTGCTGGGTGTTCATGCACTACCTGTCGCTGTTCAAGTGGCCGTTCGAGGCGCTGCTGGTGAACGAGTTCGCCGGCGGCGGGAGGTGCGTGGTGCGGGCGCTGGGCGAGTGCGTGGCGACTGGGGACGAAGTGCTGCGGCGCGAGGGGCTCGGGGAAGAGTGCAGGTGGCGCAACGTCGGCGTCATGGTGGCCTTCATGGCGGCCTACAGGGTGTTGGGCTACGCCGTGCTGAGGGTGAGGTGCAGCCTCGCGCTCAACAAGGGGGCCGTGGCCGCCGGACCACCTGGCCTCGACCTCAGCCTCAGCCGCCGCCTGAGAAGCCAGCTAGCCATCATGGGCGCCGCTGCGTGGCCCTCGCCGTCTTCGTCTTCTTCTTCCACCCCGCCGACGTGACTGTGACTCGCCCACCTCCTCGCTCCGAGTTAAATGGCATAATTTGCCAAGCAAATCCACTAGTGTGCTTATTTGTTTTAGCTGCCCGGTTTCCCACGAGCATCCATCCTTTTGCTCGGTGATTCCTACGGAGGAGTATACATACTTATATCAGTATTGTATTATATACTTCGAGTAGTAGTAAAAAACGAACAATATACGAATTTGCCATAGGCCCGCGCAACAGTATGCATACAGTATACTTTGAGTTGTTCCCTCCCGTCAGTAACGTAGGCCGTGCAAGCGGCGCCGCCGCCCGGCATTTTGGGCATAGGCCTCCTCGCCGGCACCGTATTTGGGTTGATATGTATTCGATATAACAACTTAATTTGCAGTACACTAGAGAGGGTCTGAGCTTCCATGTAAATCTATAGAGACCTCCTAGGGCGTCCGAAAGCGTGTATCGAACTTTTTCTCTACCTTAATATAAAGACGCGCAAAACTTTTACGTGATCGAGAAAAAAAGTATTGTAAAAAACAAACAATATACGCCCTGTTCTGGAAGTGAATTGTATCCTAGTCAAAAGAATACACAAATCTCAAAGCACAAATGTGCAGCCTGTGACATGAAGATCGAAAATGCGAATTTGACACCTTGTCCTCTTCCCCACCTCCTTTCCTTCCCTTTGAGTTTAACTTGGTAGGAAGGAGATGGGGATAGGATTTCATTCAAAAAAAAAACGGATGGGGATAGGAGAAGCAAAGAAGCTTGGACGATGAAATGCTCACAAGATTCAAAGTTCAACTACAAATTCATGGTTATCTCTATCAGGCTCTCTTATCTATAAAGATCTCTATTTTTTGGTGACATCTTCAATAGTAAACCCCCGTTCCCTCCTCACATAACACTGGTCATCCACAGTGACCCATCCCTGCCTCCCCACGCCTCGCAAAGCTCGTGTCATATCTTTCCCCAACATCCACAATAATCAACCGATGGTTAGAATGTCGTGGGTCTCCATTAGTTACTCTCACTAGTGGAAAATTACATCGCCATGTGCTGTTTGCCACTTTCTCGAATGTAATTGGCTGCATCATGGTAGTGGTTTCTCCAAGTAAAAGGGTCCCCGTGTGTCCCAAATCATGCAGATCACAATCCTCTAACACCTTTCGGAATCCCTCCATATAAGACTTTGCTCTTGGTGCCCCTCCTCCTTCTCATAATTAAACAAGATCTCATTAAAATCACCGTTGCACACCCATGGTAGGTTATTTTGCTCCTTCAGCAACCGCATGAGATCCCATGTATTTTCCTTCCCCTCGCTTCTTGACTCTCCATATATACAGTATACCTCCACTTCCACCCACCCTCCTCCTTAACATGCACATCAATATGTTGTTTCGACATACTCTTGACACTTACATCAATACCTTTTTCCAAAACATCGCCAAACCTTCGCTGGTCCCCTTGCTGCTTTTTGTAACCATATTAGGCATTTCTAGGTTCCACCAAAACCATTCCATCCACTTCTTGTCATGCTTTGTTTCTGACAAAAAGAGGATATCTGGGGCCTCTCGCTTCTGGACATCCAGAAGCCCACAAACTACCGGGTCGTTCCCCAGTCCCCGACAGTTCCAACTTATAATCCTCATTTTTCCCGGCAGGATTGGTCAACCAATCCCGCCTTAAAGATAGTAAGTTCTTCATTCTCGTCCCCTGAGAAAGTCCTCGCCTTCTTATTCTCCTCCACAGCTTCTTCTGCTCCAATTTCCAAACCTCTTTTCTTGCCAGGTTGCTCCAACCTAGCCTCCGCTAACCCTTTTATGCTGCGAGGTACTCTTCTGAAAGTCCTCTTTGTGATCTTCTCCTTCCCATTTCCTTTACTTAGATCATTCACCTCATCCCCATATAGGCTCCGGTCTTCTGACTTTTTGAAAGTTTTCTTCAGTGTAGTTCTCCGCACCTTGTTGTTCATGGTCCACCTCCATTTCCTTCTCCCCGTCGTCACCTCTAATTCCTTGCTACAGAATATTAGTACTCCCTACTGTCAATTCCTCTTGGTTAGTTTTCAATGCCATCTCTGATTTCTTCACCCCTCCTCCTTGTCCTTCTGCAGGCAACCCCTCTTCCCTTTCTATGGTACACTGGATCCCTACCTCCTTCTCAAAGACAAGTTTTTTAGGTTTACTGCTATGAACTGAGAGAGACTTTTGACTTTCGGGGGTTGGTGCCATCTTCTCTCAATGGCGGATCTAGATGAGCAGAATCTTTAGTTGACAGGGCATTTTTCTCCTCACTCCCCTTTTCTCCACTACCCCCAGAATTTATCTTATATTGTATTTGTTGGCTACCACCTGAACTGCCTCTCCCACCTGACAAACAATTACGAGAATCACCTTGAGCTATGCGAGGAGTTGGTGTGACTCTCAGCCAATCCCCAAGTTGTCTTTCTTTTGACCTCCAATCCCCTTCGTCGCATTCCCTGTCAGTCCATAGTTGTAACAAAAATTTTGAAGAAACTCATACTTGAATGGCACCAAATCTTATCTCCCTCCTGCTCTCCCTCCATAGTTACCCCTCTCCTTAATGGCTACAGATGTCTAAGCGCACTTTGATCCGGAGATAACGCCCAACAGCTGAACCATCTGCGTCAGACTCCACCTCAATAGTTTGACCCACCCTATCTCCAATCGCCTCCCCCATTTCGACATTCATCAGCCCAATCAGAAGATCTAGCACCCTAATCCAGACCGGAATGAAATTGAACTCTAGCTCATCCAATTTCTCTGTGCTATCAAAATCAACCACTACCAACAAATTCCCTCCCCTAACTCCCAGGGCCCCTCAAAGATAGCTCTCTTATTACCACCTGTGTAAGGTCCAAATTGGCTAGAGGGGGGTGAATAGCCTATTTAAAAATCTACAAGCTTCACTAAACAACCACGTTAGTATAAAAGATGGCTAAGCTAATTCTAGCACTAGCTCAACTACACTATGCAAGCCACCTATACAATACTAGTGAAGCAAGGCTATGATCTCTAATACACACCAACAAGACTAAGTCACTAAGCTACTTACTCCTATGTGATAAAAGCTACACTATGCAAACTACACTAGAACTAGTACAAGAAAGTAAAGAGCAAGTGACTTGATTCTTATACCAACGATGTAGAGAAGTAATGCACTCGAAGAATCAATCACAATGATCAACCACAAGAGAAATCCTCGGCAAAGAGATGACACAAGATTTTTTACCGAGGTTCACTTGCTTCCCAGCAAGCTACTCCTCGTTGTGGTGATGCACCCACTTGTCGGTTCACGAGCTAATCGACTATCAAGAGTCGAGCCCTCGGCGGGCGCCGCACAACCGCACACAAGATGGGGATCCTCCAAGCCACGAGCTCCACTAGAGTATCCAATTTGCGAACTCCCGCGGGGAAGGATCAAGAACCCCTTACAACACTTGGTGAGGGCTCCAACAATCTCCAATTGCGAGCTCAATCACCTCCGCTGCTCCAAGCCGTCTACCGTGTCGGGAAACACGGAAGAGTAACAAGAAATCCGCAGCAACTCGAAGATCAAGTGCCTCTAGAATGCAACTCTCAAGCAATGCACTTGAATCTCACTCAATCTCACTCAAGATGTGCAACCAAGCAAAGAGATGAGTGAAGGGGTTGTTCTCTAGCTCAAAGGATGTCTCTAGGTCTCAAAATATGCAAGAGTTACCCTCAAACCCCGGACATCCTCTATTTATAGCGAAGGGGTACGCAACTAGCCGTTACCGACGACACAGTTAAAAATCACGCTGACCGGACGCACCGGTCAGGGTGACCGGACGCGTCCGGTCACTATAGGACAAGCGAAAACAGTGCGCGTCAGAACTAGCCGTTGCCGTGACCGGACGCGCTCAAACGTTTGACCGGACGCGACAGTGCCAGCGTCCGGTCGTGTTCCAGTAAGCTCCCATCGAGACCGGACACGTCCGATCGCACGTGACCGGACGCGCCGCGCGTCCGATCAGCACTCCGCTGCACTCTGCTCCTCTGGACGCCTGACCGGACGCTCCGGTTCCGTGAGGGACCGGACGCGCCGGTTGCGCGCTCTTCTTCTGCGCATAGGTGAACTGACCGGACGCGTTAGTCAGGCCAGACCAGCGTCCGGTCAGAAACCCTAGCTAGCAGCACCGAGTAGAACTGACCGGACGCGTCCGGTCAAACCGAGACCGCGTCCGGTGCAGCGTCCGGTCACCACAGTGACCGACGTTCGCCTCCGTTTCTTTTTCGACTTCCGGCGCAGTAGAAAATAGGCATTTCATTTCCTCGAAAACGCCTGAATCCCACGCTCGCAAGCTCGGCGGGAGGGAGAGCGAACCCCAAACCCCTTACTACCGTTCAAACACCACCGCCTTCGCAAATGTGCCAACACCACCAAGTGTAAATCACCATGTGCATGTGTGTTAGCATTTTCACAGTCATTTTTCAAGGTGTTATGTTAGCTCTCAACTAGATCCTAATGCATATGCTCAAGACATTGATCTAGTGGCACTTGATTCCTGAGCTAACCATGATTGCCCCTCTTGATAGTCGGCTATGTATCCTAAACCCGGTCAATCACTTCTCTACTCAACTTAGACCGGCAAAAGGAAAACCCTATGATTATACCTTTGCCTTGCGCTCTTAGATCATTCTCTTCCACTTGATCATCATGTCCATCATATTATGTGCATCTTCACCATGATCGTCATTTCATGTCCATGCACCATTTCTTTGTGATCTTGTGGCCACCACTCCTTATCACGTACACCTTCATCACATGTGTTGCTTATGCCTAACTCAAAACACTTAACACATGGCATTAGCAACTTGGTGTCATTAATTACCAAAACTAAACTTGGGCTTTCAATCTCCCCCTTTTTAGTAATTGATGACAACCATCACAAAGATAAGAAATAAAAACAATTATCAATTTCGATAGTATTAGCTCTCCCTACATATGTGCTATCATGAGTTTGGTTCCATTGTGCACATATGTATGGATTTGAATTTTGGGAGAGTTACTACTATCAAATTGATGCTAAGGTATATAGAATGGACCTTTGAAGCGTGATACCAATCGGAGTTGCCTTTATATACCATCCTTAGCATCAATGTAGCTAGACACCACTTGTAATACATCACTTGTAAAGATCACAAACACTAAAGTACCCCGTGAGATCAACATTATAAGCAAAGGTGTCTAGATACTACTTGTAAAGCTACTCTTAACAAAACATCATTCAAGTTCTAATTGTAGCAATCACCATACAAACATGAATATGAATTTAAGCTTTGCAATGCAACAATTCATCATGTTAATGCACATACAAATGCAACAAACAATTCATGAGCTTGCTCCCCCTACTTGTGTGCTCAATTTTAATTGATCCTTTTCCAATGTCATAAATTTGATTTCTCTCCCCCTCACTATATCTTTGTGACTTTTCTATCTTTGTGACTTTTCTCTCCCCCTTTGTCAGCAATCACTAAAAAGGTGCTAATTTTAGTGAGAGTCAAGTCAATCAATATGAGGGAGTCCAAATTATGGTTCAATCTAGATCACTTGCCTAGAATATGTAATTCGGTTTAATCCAAGGACAAGCTTCTTCACACCTCATAAAGTATAAGGATTATCTTGACCATGTTGAATTACACATCATGAGCTCATTTTCTAGATTCAACACTAGGTTTGTAAGCCCACAAACATGTCATATGCTACCACTAGATCAATCAAAATATAGAAGCAATAGTGGTACCATATATACATTAAACTCATTTGATTTTCATGAATGAGCCTATTTGTTATGCAAATATATCTATATGTTCTAAACATGTCCTTAGCAAAGTATGGATGATATGCCAAACAACTTTACCTTGCTATGTCGGAGGAGAGGCATGTCATATAAGAATGTGGGGGTGCACTCATCTCAAGTTGGAGAAGTCAAGTATGTTCAATTCATTCTTCAACTTGTAAAATCTTTTCTCATCAAGTGGCTTTGTGAATATGTCGGCTAGTTGATCTTCGGTGCCAATGCTTTCAATGCTAATATCACCCTTTTGTTGATGGTCTCTTATGAAGTGATGCCTTATGTCAATGTGCTTCGTTCTTGAATGTTGAACCGGATTTTGAGTCATCTTGATAGCACTTTCATTGTCACAAAATAATGGCATATTCTTGAACTTGATTCCAAAGTCATTCAAGGTGGCCTTCATCCAAAGCAATTGTGCACAACAACTACCGGTACTAATATATTCAGCCTCTGCGGTAGATAATGCAACACTATTTTACTTCTTTGATGACCATGAAACAAGAGACCTTCCTAGTAGTTGACAAGTGCCACTTGTGCTCATTCTATCAATCTTGCAACCACCATAATCGGAGTCCGAAAATCCAATCAACTCAAAATTAGACCCCTTTGGAAACCATAGTCCGACATCATGAGTGCCCTTTAGATATCTCAATATCCTCTTGGTTGCTTTCGAGTCACTTTATCTAGGTGAAGCTTGATATCTTACACACTTACACACACTAAACATTACATCCGGCCTAGAAGCGGTGACATAGAGCAAACTTCCAATCATAAACCGGTATTGCTTTTGATCTACCATATTGCCACTAGCATCAACACCCAATAGATCATTTGTGCCTATTGGTGTACTCATTGACTTAGCATCTTGCAATCCAAACTTCTTGATCATGTCCTTGATGTACTTGCCTTGACTTACAAAAGTGCCATTCTTCATTTGCTTGATTTGAAGTCCAAGGAAATAACTAAGCTCTCCAATCATAGACATCTCAAACTCTTTTGCCATCATATTTCTAAATTCTTCACAAAAATCTTGGTTAGTTGATCCAAAGATAATGTCATCCACATAGATTTGCAACACAAACAAGTCATTTCCAAGCTTCTTGGTGAAGAGAGTGGTGTCAACCTTTCCCATCTTGAACCCTTTAGAGAGAAGAAAGTCCCTTAATCTCTCATACCATGCTCTTGGTGCTTGCTTCAAACCATACAATGCCTTCTTGAGCTTGTAAACATGGTTGGGCTTCTTGTCATTTTCAAAACCGGGAGATTGCTCAACATAAACTTCTTCATTGATGTAGCCATTGAGAAATGCACTTTTGACATCCATTTGATAGAGCTTGATGTTGTGTGCACAAGCATATGCTAATAAGATTCTAATTGCCTCCAATCTTGCAACCGGTGCATATGTCTCTCCAAAGTCAAGACCCTCAACTTGTGTGTAATCTTGTGCTACCAATCTTGCTTTGTTTCTCACAACTACACCATCTTGATCTTGCTTGTTTCTAAAGACCCACTTAGTACCAATCACATTATAGTTCTTCGGCCTTTCAACTAGTTCCCAAACTTGATTTCTAGTGAAGTTGTTTAGTTCTTCATGCATGGCATTTACCCAATCAGAATCTTTCAATGCATCTTCTATTTTCTTAGGTTCTTCAAGTGATACAAATGAGTAGTGCTCACAAAAGGATGCTAATCTCGATCTAGTTTGAACACAACTTTGAATTCCACCAATGATTTGATCCAATGGATGATCTCTTGCAATGCTAGTAGGTTGGAGTATTGGGAGTTGATTGCTTCCACTTGTTTGACCTTGAACTTGAGCTTCATCATGAGAACCACTAGAGCTTGCTTGATTTGTATCAATTTGCACACTTTGGTTGATCACATGAGTATCATCATCATCATCAACTTGCCTCGGCCTTATGTCACTAATGTCCATATTCTTCATTGCTTTTGACAATTGATCTCCTCTCACATCATCAAGGTTTTGAGCTTCATTTTGAGACCCTTGGGTTTCATCAAACTCAACACCATGAACTTCTTCCAAGGTGCCATTTGTGAGATTCCAAACTCTATATGCTTTGCTTGTGGTAGAATAACCAAGTAAGAACCCTTCATCACATTTCTTTTCAAACTTGCTCAATCTAGTGCCTTTCTTAAGCATATAGCATTTGTAACCAAACACTCTAAAGTATGCAATGTTGGGCTTTCTTCCATTCAATAGCTCATATGGTGTCTTCCCAAGCTTCCCATGACAATAGAGACGATTGCTACAATAGCAAGCTGTGTTGATGGCTTCACTCCAAAATGAATGACTCACATTGTATTCACTAAGCATTGATCTAGCCATATCAATCAAGGTTCTATTCTTTCTTTCAACTACACCATTGGATTGAGGTGTGTACGTTGGTGAGAATTGATGTCCAATACCAAGATCATCACACAAATCTTCAATTCTTGTATTCTTGAACTCACTACCATTGTCACTTCTTATTTTCTTGATGGTGATTTCAAACTCATTTTACACTCTCTTGACAAAAGATTTGAATAGATAAAAAACATCACTCTTGTCATAGAGAAAGAACACCCAAGTGTATCTAGTGTAGTCATCCACTATCACAAAACCATACTTGTTCCCACCAATGCTAGTGTATGTTGTTGGCCCAAACAAGTCCATATGCAATAGCTCAAATGCCTTTGATGTGCTCATTTCACTCTTACTAGGATGTGCATTTCCAACTTGTTTGCTGGCTTGACAAGCACTACAAGGTTTATCCTTCTCAAAGGTCACATCCTTCAATCCTCTAACTAAGTCATGCCTCAAAAGTTTGTTCAATTGTTTCATTCTAACATGACCAAGCCTTCTATGCCACAACCATCCCATACTAGATTTGCTAAGCAAGCATGATGTCAATTGTGTCTCACTATCATTGAAGTCAACCAAGTATAAGCTACCGTGTCAAAATCCTTTGAATATCAAATTTGATCCATCAACACTTATGACTTCAACATCATCACTACCAAATATGCACTTGAAGCCAAGATCACAAAGTTGTGCCACCGATAAAAGATTGAAATCCAAGCTCTCAACTAGCAATACATTAGATATACTCATGTCATTTGAGATAGCAATTTTACCGAGCCCCTTGACTTTGCCTTTCTTGTTGTTGCCAAAAGTGATAGCATCAAAAACACCATTTTGACTTGTATCAATCGATTTGAACATACAAGAATCCCCGGTTGTCGGTACCAATAGTATAGGGGTACCCACATTTAACGATAATAAAAATCAAAACGACTAAGCCGTGCCCAAACTCGGCCGCACACCGGGTCCGCCGCCTCGTACGAAGGCAGCTCGACGGAGTGCCTCGATCGCGCTCCAGGCTCCGACTCGTACGAGGCACCCTCGACGGAGTGCCTCGACCGCACCCCATCTCTGACTCGTATGAGGCCTCCTCGACGGGACGCCTCGACCGCGCCCCGTCCCGCACGGCGAGGTACCTCAACCACATTCCGACTCGCCCGAGACTCGACCACCTACCAGGAACACTCCGACTCGCATGAGCCCGGGTCGAGCGTCTCGACCCCTTTTTTCTTCACCTGCCCCAGGACAAAAGCCATGGCATTTAATGCGATTACCTACTTTCACCTACCGACATGGCTGCGAGCAGGGTCGACGTGGGAACAATGCCAGTATCAGTCTTTACTGTTTTACCGCCCATCCCGTGATGGAAGGTGAAAACTGTCACTGTACCCACCTTACCGTGCACTGTGCGTCACTAGTTACCCTCGAGGGAGGATACGACAAAGCCCGTACACCGCGATCCCAGGGATTCGGACTTATCCGTTCGGCCTCGACCCAGCCTCGACCCGGCCTCGACGCCCAGCGCGACTCAACAGGGAAGGGAGGACGGCATGGCGCGGTGCTCCGGGTCATTTCAGCGTCTCGTCCTCTACGTCACCATGGTGTCCAGGGATGGCCCCCCATTTCTAGCACACGTCGCTACAACCACCTCAACAGGGATCGACAAAACATCATCTCAAGGCTCCCGTCATCTTGGCCTCCTCTCGCCCTATAAAAGGGCAGGCCAGGGCTCTACAACGGGGGAGAAGACAACGGACAACAAGCCAGACACAAGATAGAGATCAACATCTCAAGCAATCATCTTGTATTCCTTTTTCTCCTTTTTGAGACCTGGGCTCACCACCCTCTCTCGCAAGCTTGTAACCCCTACACAAGTACCTCGGTGCAAGGAAATACAAATCTCTCCCCCCCCTCGCTAGACGTAGGGCCTTCTCTTGCCCGAACCAGGATAAACCCCCGTGTGTCCTCCTTGCATCACCATCCAGGAAAGGGACACGCAGCATTTACTCGTCGGTTTAGGACCCCCTCGGGATCGAACACCGACAGTTGGCGCGCTAGGTAGGGGATCGCTGCGTGCCAACGTCGCTTTCCCGCCTTTTTTCCCGGATGGCTGACCCCGAATGCCCTATCCCGTTGGCCATGGTGATCTAGTTCGGGAGTTTAGAGTTCATGTCGCTTGGCTATGGCTATGATATGGTCCTACTCCCGCCAAGGCACCCTACCGACGAGGATTATGAGCTCTCCCAGCCCGGGGGAGCAATCCGCCGGTACCGTCGCTCCAGGCAGGCGCGAGCCGCCCGACGATGACGAGCCCGGCGCAACCATCGTCTTCACCTCGTAGAGGGTGATGGGATCCCCCGTTCCAGCACCCCCCAGCCAGGCGCCAGCCTAGATTTCCTTGTGGAAGGTCTGGGCAGGATGAGCTTGACCGGGGGTAACATGCCGACGGAGAGTCCCGCCGCTCCCGGTGAGACGCCACTGCCCCGTGCGTCCGTTCCGGCGTGGGCAGCGACACCGCCATCACCATTCCCGTTTGGGCTAGAATCGGCTGCCCAGACCTATGCGTCTTCCATAAGCACTAGCATGAGCGCCTACGAGGAACTCCCCGGGCACCATCTACGCTCCACTCTGGACCTCGTCGCATCCGCTCCAGCCTCTGATTATCTGGACTCTACGGAGACTCTGGAAACAGGGCCCCGTGAGACCGCCTCCCGGCGTCACAATCACGGGAGCGGCTTGCAACGGCCTCACATTCCTCCGTCATACTACTACTTCGGCGCTCCTGACTCCGACTCGACCGACGACACCTACGATCCGACCCGCGAATGCTTCAACGTCGACGTTGAAAGCACGTCGGAATCAGAGGAAGAGGAGCCAGTCGAGGGAAGGCATACACCACCTCATGTCGAGCTTCCTGCCGAGCAAGCCGAGGCATAGTTCCTTGCGGATCAAGGAATGCAGCTCCAGCAAATTCACGAGCTGCAGGAAAGGCTCGACGAGGAACGAGAAAACTTGCATCTACTTCAACAAACCCTTGAGCGTGAGCGCGCGGAACGTGCACTTGGCGGGAGAGCTCGCGAGAGAGCTCGCGACGTCAACCGTCGCATCAACGAGGACCGGGTGAGCGACCCCTCGGTTTTCGCTCGAGCTAGCCAGAACGTCGTCGCCGCCGCCATGCTCCTCCGCAACATGCCCGAGCCGTCAAACCCTGACGCCCGTCGGGCTCGAGATGAAATCCGAGAACTCCTCGAGACCGCTGCCATGCAGCAGGCCGAGAGCTCTGCCTCGAGGCGACGCGAGCCCGCCTCGGAGCGGCCCGTTGAGCCCTCCCGACAAGAGAGAGAAGCCTCGGTCCATCCCGAGCCTGCCCGGCGAATCCCGGTGGCTCCCGCCTGTAACGGAACCGCCCAAATTATAAGAGCACAAGTACAAAAACAATCACCGAAGTGATCAAATTCTCACACTTGAGCCCATATAACTCCGGTAGTCCAATGAAATCACGAGGGATTTCAAACCAACCAACATACAAGCCAAGATCGTAGTGATTCAACATAACAAGTCATATGTTACAACCATTTCATAAGTAATTGAATATACATCGGAGTTCAACAAAGTTATTACAACTTAAGTTCAAAAGTAGCGGAAGCAAAGTAATTTGAAACTAACAACACCCTTATTTCAAATACATGCCAGTACCAAGGTCGACTTCCAACAAAAGCATTAGAGAGAAGATAACTCAGAAGGATCATGCCCGTGATCACACTCCTCCACTAAGGCAGGAGCCAACCAACTCTTGCAGTCGCCAAGATACATCTCAACCTGCAACAAGTGGGGATAAAACCCTGAGTACAACAATGTACTCAGCTAGACTTACCCGTCATAAACCAGAAAGAAAGTGACACCAAGGATCATGCAAGGCTGATGTAAAGTGGGCTAGCTTGACAACATTTTGCATAAAAGCTTATTATGGATAAGTAATCATTAATGCTTAAGCATCAAGTTAATTATCATTAACCTGTCATCTATATTAGAACCTGTACTAGAGCACTCACTTTATTAGGAGCAAGCAATATTAACCATAGCAGGTATAAAATGAGGCAACCTTTCCATCGTTATCCAATTAACCATCCGTTCAATTTAATGGAATCTACGTTGCCGCTGCTCAAGTCAAGTGCTCACTAACCGGGAGCGACGGCGATTCGAATCGAATTCCTATCCAGCTGGAGGGGTATTTCTAACACTCACCGAGACACGCCTGGCGAGGGCTGCTCAGGTCATCTTTCGTACAGTTCAGGAATCGCGGGTCCGAATGATGTCGCGACCCCAAGGGCGACACTCTGCCAGGTGATAGGGACTCTAACCCCCATTGGTCTCACGCCAATGTCCCCAAGCACATCCTTTCTCTCCTCCAAGAAGCAACCTACCATTCGATTCCCGGCCTGGACCATACTACTCGACCTCGCGGTCGGAACGACTTATCCGGCCAACTAAGTGTTAGACTGCGTTCAACATGACTCAAGGACGTACAGCGAATCGGTCCTTAAACGACTCAGACGGGGATAGATCGACACCCAAGACCTCCATGCCTTGTTGCTTCACTATCGTCATCCCGCCCGGTCTCATTTCATTTTATTAACACATGGTTCCATTTCACGATAGCAAATATAGCCAACCGTGCCATATATGAGTATCCCTATATCTCGCAGGTGACAGGAAATCACCTGACTTCTACCGCTTAAAGCAGGGCTAAGCATCTATTCGATCCTAGTCTATGTAGGATTCAAGGATTCATATAACTGGACAAGGAATGATATAATGCATCAAGGGTTTCCAACCAACTCCTACCACTTAATGCAACAATACTTATAACATATATATATATAATTAATTGCTTTGAAGATAGGAGGCTTATAATGCTCCGGGGCTTGCCTGGGGTCCGACTCAAGTTAGTGTTGGTCAGATGAAACTCGCTGAGTACTTCCATCTTCGGGATAGTTCCACTAAACACCGTCGTCGGGTTTGGCTCCAACACCACATCTTTCACGCGTTTTAGCTAGCGTACCTAAATAAAATGCAAGATGCAAGTACATGAATACAAGGAAATGCAATAGATGATGCATCATACGTTAATCAAGGCAAGTATAAGGTTATAGTAAAGACACGTAAGCACATCACATTACTTAAGTAACCTTACACAAACAAATATGCTAAAATAGCAAAGAAAATAATACCAAGCATGACATAAGATTTATAAAGTCTCAGGTGTACTAGCTTAATCACCAAAGATATGAATCACACTTAGCAATACGCAAGCAAAGTAACTAAGCAATCATGTATTTTCAATAATTCTGGACATACATACAGTAGCTGAGTAAATCAATCATATCTGAAGTTCTACAAATCCAAATGATATGCAATAAGACATTATAGAAATCTTATGAAATTCTCTACATTTCATTTATAATCATCACAGCATGATTCTAAAGTTTAACATGTCGAATTTACACAAACATAGAAACTGGTCTAACAAGACAGAGAGCAAGCAATTCTGTAACCCAACTTTAAACAGCTATAACTCCTAAACCACATGGCCAAATGCCACCAAATTTTAACAGAAGCTAGATACATAAATTATCTACAACTTTTGTATAAATAAGTTTTACAACAAAGCACATTATCATGGAGAACTTTGCTAAGTTTCCAGATCTGTCCAGAAACTTCAATTGCAAGAAATAATTATTAACTTATGTTACAAACATATAATTAGACAAAACCAACTCTACCAACATGTCATACATGACTAATGAACACCAGAAAACATAGTGTCCATTCCTAAATAATTTCTTTTAATGCATTTTCTTATTTTATTTAGATAATTAGGTGGAATTATGAACACCTATCAAAAGTGCACCATAAATTCTATCACAATAACAGAGGCCTACACATGCTCTCAAAAGTCTACTGTCCAAATTTGAAACCATTTGGTCATGTATAACAACCTCTATGAAAAAGACAAAAGGCTATAGAAATGAATCATGGGAGAGCAAGTTAAACCTAAAACTCAATATCTTCTGTGAACACAAGGTCATATTATGAATCAATATGATAGAGCAACAAAATACTAAGGTAATGGAACAACATTTTCTATTTTATCATATATATATTATTTATAAGCTATTTATCAAGCCCTAAACAAGTTAAATCAATAACTAGATCACCCAATAAGTAGTGACCAAGAAATTTATACCACAATACAACCACATCATGACCAGACTACCATAAAAGTTTCACATCATTTGGAGCATCCTAACTCAAGATATAAAATGACAAGTAATAAAATGAGATTTCCCTTATTTAACAAGGTCAAATCAAAACCCTAAGAAAACAGTGAACAACTAGGGTGTTTAATATTTTTCCTAGCAAGTACATGTTATCACAAAATTAACCAAACAAGAATCACTATTTTTGGATCTCTAAAACTCTAGATATGACTCTGGTCAAGTTTATAAGCATTTTTGGAGCATTTTTAAAACTTAAATAAAGACATCAGAAAATATCTACAAACATATAGGATTTTATGACTCTACTGCATAGATCTCTTCTCAAGGTTTCCAAAAAGTCCACATTTGCCATTTTTGGATTTTTCTAGCATGAGATATGAAATTTCGAAGATTTACTCAAAATCTGAAATTCAAAATCGGAATAAAACAAATCCTATTGAAATTGCTAAGCGCACCCGATTTCCCACCACAGATTTGTGACTACATAACTGACATGCGGGACCCGTTACCCAGCTGGGCCCGCTTGTCATTAACACACAGAGAGAGAGATAGAAAGGAGAGGCGCTGGTCGTCTTCTTCCTCCGGCCGGCGAACAGAGGAGGCGGCGCTGCAGCTTGGCCGGCCGGCAGGGACAGCTCAGGCAGCGAGGGCGGGCCGTGCGACACCAGGGGGCCCACGCGGACCCGCTGACAGTCGCAGCTTGCCCCGCGGTGGTCCGTGACGGCCTGGCCGCGGGTGCCGGCGGCAATGGCCGAGCAGGCGCTGGTGGTGACCCTCCACGGCGGTCGAGGTGGCTGGGAAATAGGCGCGACGCATGAGAGATGGCCCACTGATCATGAAGGTGGGGCTGGTTGGAATGAAGGAGGCTCGGAGTTGGAGGAACACCGGCGGCCATGGAGCTCGGCATTGCCGGCTATGGCGGAGACGTCGCGGCACAATTGGAGGCCGGTGAATCATGGGGAGCAGTCGGTAGGGTCCGACCACGCGCGTACGTGGCATTGAGGCAGCCCGCAGCACGACTAGGGGAAAAAGGGAGGGCGGCCGCGAGCTCAGCCGGCGGCCGGCAATGGCGACCAGAGGGCACCGCCATGCCCAGCGTGAACCGAGAGGAAGAGAGCGCGGAGGAGGGCGGAGAGTGAGCGCACGGACTCGTTTCTCCCCTTCTGAAGCGACAGAGCGCTCGGCAGGGCAGCAAGACACGCGTCCATGGAGGTGGGGGCGCTCGGCTCGCATGGCTGCCACGCCCAGGGCGCGTGTCACCCGTTGGGACATTTCCGCGAATACGTGGTGCGCGATGGAGCAGCCGGTTTGAGACGCCGTTTTGGGCCAGCTCTGGTGGAAATCTGGACATGGGCCAATTGTCAAAGTTGTTCACCTAGGTATACTCTACAAATTTCATTTAAGCACCAAGGTCATAAGACCCACAGATTAGGAGATAATCAGTCCCCAAATCACCAGTGTCAACAAGTTAAACTAGGGCTCGGTTTTGGGATTTCGACATGCCAAACTTGGTCAAATTGATTCCAAATTTTTACATGTTGTCCCCCATTGAATTCCCTCCAACTTTTGTTAAGGAGTCAAACCAAGTTACTTAACAAAATCTCGAGAACGCGGAATGCCAACGTCGATGTTACTGGAATTAGGGCTTAAAATGGCTAAGTGCTGAAATCAGTCCTAAAACTGACTTGTGGGCCCTTTTTGATCATGTTCCACATATTTTCATGACTTGACCTTTAAACAAAGTTTGTTCCTTATAAAATTCTCCTCAACTTTGTCAAAGGGTGCACAGCCATGCAAAGCTTTTAGGTCACACTTTTGAAACGGTCAAACACAAGTATTCCTGGGTCCATACATGGTCAACCATCACTTAGAAGCACATTTAGGCAAAATGATCAACATGAACATTGTTCCCTTAAGTGCCCTAAGTGTAGTTAAGGTGTTGTAGAGTTTATCTGGAGTCATTTGGACCATTTACAAGGTTTGGTTGATGTTCTATAGTTCCATTAACTTAATGGGGCAAATTCCAATAGGAATAGAACTTATCATTTCATGTGACTTTTTTGATTCCAAACTTTACGAAACTTTTCCAGGGATCAATATAGATAGTTATTGATGTGGGACATGTGAAGATACTTTGATAGCCACACCCAAGCATATATCTTTTAATTGAGCCTATATGTAAGCAAGGGTGCAATATCCAAGTTTAGGTTAGGGTTTATTTCCATAGGTTTGACTTTAGCATCATCATCTCCACTTAATCTATCATGTTTGAGCTCAAACCCACTGCTTAATTGGTGATAAACACCTGGGGTGTTACACCGCCCCTGAGCCCAACAACGACGACCGTGAACCTCGAGACACCCGTGGCAACATCGTCGAGTGCCGCACGCGCAAGCACGGTGACGGTGTGGCTCGAGGCTACCACGTACACAGGGGCGGGTGCTACGACAGCTCAGAAGATCGTAGCCCCTCACCCGAGCCTCCGGGCCCTCGGGTCTTCAGCAGGGCTATCCGCGAGACAATACTCTCGGCTCGGTTTCGCCCTCCCACGACCCTCACCAAGTACAACGGTGAAACCAAACCCGAACTTTGGCTCGCTGATTTCCGCTTGGCATGTCAGCTGGGTGGGGCCACCGACGACCGGGTCATCATCCGACAGCTCCCCCTGTTCCTCTCCGACACCGCTCGAGCCTGGCTCGAGGATCTCCCACCTCGGCAGATCCACGACTGGGACGATCTCGTGAGGGTGTTCGAGGGAAATTTCAAAGGGACCTACATGTGTCCCGGCAACTCATGGGATCTCCGTAGCTGCAAGCAGAAACTGGGCGAATCCCTCCGGGATTACATCCGGCGCTTCTCCAGGCAGCGCACCGAGCTCCCCAACATCACCGACTCTGACGTGATTATGGCTTTCCTTTCTGGAACCACCTGCAAGGAGTTGGTCCGAGAGCTGGGCCGCAACACCCCACTCACTGCCAACGGACTGATGGACATCGTCACCAACTTCGCCGCCGGCGAAGAGGCAGTTGGCGCCATCTTTGGCGGTGAGCAGGACAGAGGTAAGCAGAAGGCTGACGATCCCGCGGTTCCCACCCGGGGCTCCAAGAGGAACAACCGTAAGAAGAAGAAAGGCCAGCAGGGCAAGCTCGAGGCCTCGGCCGACGAGCTTGTCGCCACTACCGAGCGCAAGAAGCCTCGAGGCCCCCCCCCGGCGGGGGCATCTTCGACAAAATGCTCAAAGAGCCGTGTCCCTACCACAAGGGACCCACTAACCATAACCTCGAAGATTGTCATATGCTCCGTAGGTACTTCGAGGGTGCAGGCGGCAAGAACACCGACAAGAAGGAAGACCCCAAGGGTGATGACAAGGATGAGGGATTCCCCAAGATCCACGACTGCTTCATGATCTACGGAGGACCCTCGACCCGCCTCTCGGCTCGCCAGCACAAGTGAGAGCGGCGTGAGGTTTTCTCCGTACAAACGGCGGTTCCCCGTTTCCTCGAATGGTCTGCGGTGGCCATCACTTTCGACCGTGATGATCATCCTGACTACGTCCCCAATCCGGGAGTCTACCCGCTTGTTGTTGATCCCGTCATCGCCAACACACGCCTCACCAAAGTGCTCATGGACGGCGGAAGCAGCCTCAACATCATCTACTCCCAGACCCTCGACCTTCTGGGGGTCGAGAGAGCGCGCCTCCAACCTAGCGTCGGGGCTTCCACGGAGTCGTGCCAGGGAAACGGGCGGAACCCCTCGGATGGGTCGATTTGCCTGTTTGTTTTGGCACACCGGCCAACTTCAGAAAGGAGACCCTCACCTTCGAAGTGGTCGGGTTCCGTGGAACATACCACGCTATCCTCGGGCGCCCAAGCTACGCCAAGTTCATGGCTGTTCCAAACTACACCTATCTCAAGCTCAAGATGCCAGGCCCAAACGACGTCATCACTGTGGGGCCCTCGTATGAACATGCCTACGAATGCGACGTTGAGTGTGTCGAGCACGGCGAGGCTGTTTTGGAATCGGTGGCTTTGGCTGCAGACCTCGACGGTCTTGCCAATGAGATTCTCGACCCAAAGCGCCACGCCAGCAGCTTCGAGCCCGCGGAAGACGTCAAGCTCATGCCCCTCGACCCCGCTGATCCCAACGGGAAGGCGCTGAACGTCAGCGCCACCCTCGATCCGAAATAGGAAGCCGTGCTCGTCGACTTTCTCCGCGCAAACGTTGACATCTTTGAGTGGAGTCCCTCGGATATGCCGGGCATACCCAGGGAAGTCGCCGAGCACGCCTTGGAGATCCGGGCCGGATCTAAGCCGGTGAAGCAACGCCTGCGCCGCTTCGACGAGGAGAAGCGCAGGGTCATCGGCGAGGAGATTCACAAGCTACTGGAGGCCGGATTCATCAAGGAAGTTCATCATCCTGAGTGGCTAGCTAATCCTGTATTAGTTAAGAAAAAGAGTGGGAAGTGGAGGATGTGTGTAGACTATACTAGTTTGAATAAAGCATGTCCGAAAGTTCCCTTTCCTTTGCCACGCATTGATCAAATCGTTGATTCCACTGCGGGATGTGAAACTCTTTTGTTCTTAGACGCCTATTCCGGTTACCATCAGATCAAAATGAAGGAGTCCGACCAGCTCGCGACTTCATTCATTACCCCATTCGGCATGCATTGCTATGTTACGATGCCCTTCGGTCTCCGGAACGCGGGGGCTACGTACCAGCGGTGCATGCAGCATGTTTTCGGGAAACACATCGGGTCGACCATCGAGGCTTATGTCGACGACATCGTTGTCAAAACAAAACGAGCCAACAGTCTGGTCAGCGACCTCGACGTTGCATTTAAATGCCTCCGGGCAAGAAACATCAAACTCAACCCAGAGAAATGCGTCTTTGGCGTCCCTCGAGGCATGCTTTTAGGGTTCATCGTGTCCAAACGCGGCATCGAGGCCAACCCCAAAAAAATCTCTGCGATAACCAAGATGGGCCCCATCCGAGATCTGAAGGGCGTACAGAGGGTCACGGGTTGCCTGGCAGCACTCAGTCGTTTCATTTCGCACCTCGGTGAAAAAGCGCTCCCTCTGTACCGTCTCTTGAAGAAATCGGAGCATTTTTCCTGGACCCTCGAGGCTGAGGAAGCTCTCACAAAGCTCAAGGCCACACTCTCCAACTCGCCAATCCTCATCCCTCCGACCCCGGGGGAACCGCTCCTACTTTATGTCGCCGCCACGTCACAAGTGGTCAGTGCGGTCCTGGTTGTCGAGCGGGCCGAGGAGGCACATACCTTGCTTGTCCAGAGGCTGGTCTACTTCATTAGCGAAGTGCTCTCAGAAACCAAGATCCGATACCCACAGATCCAGAAACTGCTATACGCCGTCGTCCTAACACGGCGCAAGCTCTGACACTACTTCGAAGGTCACCCGATCACTGTGGTTTCTTCTTTCCCCTTGGGAGAGATAGCCCAGAATCAGGAAGCCTCAGGTAGGATTGCCAAATGGGTAGTCGAGCTCATGGATGAAACCTTGTCCTATGCGCCGCGCAAAGCTATCAAGTCACAGGTGTTAGAAGACTTTCTGGCTGAGTGGATCAACACCCAACTCCCTCCTGCACAGCTCCAGGCGGAGCTGTGGACCATGTACTTCGATGGGTCATTGATGAAAATAGGAGCAGGCGCGGGCTTGCTCTTCATCTCGCCCCTCGGGGTTCACATGTGCTACGTCATCCGGCTTCATTTTCCTGCGTCTAACAATGTCGCCGAATACGAGGCGCTCGTCACGGGATTAAGAATTGCCATCGAGCTCGGGGCCCGACACCTTGACGTTCGAGGCGACTCCCAGCTCATGATCGATCAGGTCATGAAGAGCTCGAGCTGCCGTGACCCCAAGATGGAAGCCTACTGCCAAGAAGTACGGTGCCTCGAGGACAAGTTTCACGGCCTCGAGCTCAACCACATCGCACGCAGGTATAATGAGGCCGCCGACGAACTGGCAAAAATCACGTCCAGTCAAACTACGGTTCCACCAGACGTTTTCGCAAAAGACCTCCAGCAGCCATCAGTCGACCTTGGGCCAGACGGAGGGGTCGACGGGACATCACTCGACCCCCCACCTGAGGCAGAAGCCCCCTCGACCGGGGCTGAAGCCATGCAGGTGGAAGGCTTGACCCCACCGTCTGACCTCGAGCCTGACTGGCGCGTCCCGTACCTCGACTACCTTATCCGAGGGGACCTCCCCTCGGATAAGACCGAGGCTCGACGGATCGCTCGCTGGGCCAAAACCTTTGTGATCATTGGCGACAGTAGGGAGCTGTACCGCCGTAGCCCTACTGGCATCCTCCAACGCTGCATCACAAAAGAGCAAGGCAGGGACCTGCTCAGCGATCTTCACTCGGGGCTTACGGTCACCACGCAGTACCTCGAACCCTCGTCGGAAATGCCTTTCGACAAGGATTCTATTGGCCGACCGCGGTCTCCGACGCTGTCAAGCTAGTACGCTCCTGCAAGGGTTGTCAGTACTATGCGAGACAAACCCATCTTCCGGCACATGCCCTGCAAACTATCCCCATCACATGGCCGTTTGCCGTTTGGGGGCTCGACCTTGTCGGACCTTTGAGAAGGACAACTGGCGGCTTCACCCACTTGCTCGTCGCAATCGACAAATTCTCCAAGTGGATCGAGGCCTGCCCTATCACCAGCATCAGGTCCGAGCAAGCTGTGCTCTTCTTCACCGACATTATTCATCGCTTTGGGGTCCCCAACTGTATCATCACAGACAATGGCACCCAGTTCACTGGCAAAAAGTTTTTGGATTTCTGCGATAACCACCACATCCGTGTGCTCTGGTCAGCCGTGGCTCATCCAAAAACAAACGGCCAAGTGGAACGCGCCAATGGTATGCTCCTACAAGGCCTGAAACCCAGAATCTTTGACAAGCTAAACAAACATGGCAAAAGATGGGCCGCCGAGCTGCCCTCGGTACTGTGGAGCTTAAGAACAACGCCGAGTCGAGCCACGGGGTTCACTCCGTTCTTCTTAGTCTACGGGTCTGAAGCAATGCTCCCAACTGATATAGAATACGGATCCCCAAGGTTGAAGGCCTACAGCGAAAGAAATAACGACACCACAAGACAGGACGCCCTCGACCAGCTCGAGGAAGCTCGGGATGTAGCTCTGTTGCATTCTGCCAGGTACCAGCAGGGTCTCCGATGCTACCACGACAGACACGTCCACCACCGTGACCTCAACGTCGGCGATTTGGTGCTACGGCGAAACCAGGACACCAAGGGGCGGCACAAGCTCACGCCACCATGGGAAGGACCGTACATCATCGCAGAAGTGCTAAAACCGGGCACCTACAAGCTATCCAACGAGAAGGGCGAAATCTTCACCAACGCTAGGAACATTGAGCAGCTACGTTGCTTTTTTCCTTAGAAGGCCTCGAGGCTCTATAATTTCTTTTTCATCAATAAAGAATACTGCGATGTTCAAACTTTCATTTCACAATGAGGAAGGATTGACTCTGTACTCCCAGAATCGACCCTCCCTCGGGGGCTATAAGGGGGGCACCCCCCAGTCCCCCAAAAAAACTTGCACTCTTTTTTAAAAATTTAGGAGCCGCTCCTTAGATCGACCGCGCCGTAAAAGCGCCCGAAGGATCGAAAGGGCCCTCGAGCCAGGAGTATCACCTACGCCTCCAGGGCTATGGTACCTCCACTCACCCCTTACGCCTCCTAGAGGCGTGATTTCACACTAGGGAGATCTAAGTGACGGTTCCTAACTTGGAAAAAGAACACACTCCCTGTCGCTCAGGACAGGTTCTCACGCGATCCACAAAGCCGCAACAGCACCCTGAAGCTCGAGGGCAGTTGAGCCGTGGGGTCACCTAACGCCACTAAGGCTACGGTACCTCCACTCGCTCCCTTACGTCAAAGGACGCAATTGCGTGCTAAGTATCCAAGCGACAAAAGGAAGAAGAAGCTCGAATAAAATTAAATTGACCACGAACCGGTTTATGTTTCGAATTCTTAGGGTCTCCAAGACCACCACGACCAAAATTCAAAGTACCAACTTATTACATGGGCCTTTGCGCCCAGATCTGGCTCACAGGCCTTCATCGTCAGCAGGCGGGACCACCTCAGCTTCAAAACGCGAGGCCAGACGGCTCCCAGGCCCTTCCGCGGCTTCAATCAGCTCCAGGCAGGCATTCTCATTGTCCTCGTCCGTCCGATCCGGGTCTGTGATGAAGCCGTCGGCAACGAGCTCCATGTCAAACACAAACCCTGAACGGACAACGACCAGTGCCCTCTTCACGCCGTGGTGGAGGTTGTCCCGTATCTTCTCCCGGGCAAGGCGGCCCAGCGCCGCCATCCGACGGATAAAGGAGTTCCCCGAAACATCTTCCCCGGTGTCGGCGTCGGGCTCGACCCCCAGGCCGTCACACACGGTGGTGATCGCGCCCTCGAGCAGTTGGGTCCTCCGGGTCTCGGCTTCGAGGTCTGAAGGGAGTTGGCAGACGAGTGGGCCTCCCGATTCTCACTCTCCAGCTCTGAAACACGATAAAACGAATTAGTACCTAACACGAGGCCTCGACGTCGCGGCCGTAGCGGTCACACTTACCCTCGATATGGGTCTTCAAGCCCACGACCTCGTCACGGAGCCCCCCGCACGTCTGCTCGAGCCCCAGGAGGGTGCTGTCCTTATCACGGACGGTCGCCTTCAGCGCCTCGATCTCCTGGCGAGCGGACTCGAGAGCCGCGTCCCTCTCCCGGACAGCTCCGTTCAGCATCGTCACTTCATCCTTCAGAGCACCAAGATGAGCAGAGGCCTGCTCGACCTCAACATTGAGGGTGTCGCACTGACGGCTGACCTGGGAGACGTCCTCCTCGAGCTCCTTCACCCGTGCCGAAAGGGGCTCGAGGTCCCTGCGGGCCTGGGCAGCCTCTTCCCGGGCCTTGTCCATATCGGTGCGCATCACGGCTTCGGCCGCCCAAGCCTGCATCGCCTCCTCCTTCACCGTCGCGTAGGCGGTACGCAGCTCAGCCATTTCGGCGTTCCGATCGGAAAGCCGTTTCTGGGCCTCCTCGACCAGGGCCCGTTGCTGAGACAGCGCGGCCCACATGCCACTCTCATCCCGGATGAAGAGCGACTTGCGGCGGGAGTAGTACTTCAGCTCCTGGTCACAACTCGAAGAAACCAAGAAGATAAAGAAACCGAGGAAAAAGGACACTAAGAACCACGAAGAAAGCCGACGGGTCGATCATACCTCGGTGGCATCCCGTATACTTCGTGAGACGGCGTCGGACGCCACATGAAGCACCCAATCGAGGTGCCGGTGGACACCCTCGAGATACTCCCAGCGGTGCACCTCATCCCTGTCATTCAGGGTGAAGATGGGCTCGGCGTCGGGGTTCGCGGCGTCCCTAAACTGGAGGGACGGCCCCCCCACCTCGGTATCTCCGCCTCGGCCCGTGCTATCGCCAGTGCGGCGATGTCGGGCCATGACGACGACGACCCGACCGGGGCGTCTCCCGGCCCCGCGGAAGGGCCGGCCTCGCCCGTAATTCCCGCGGCTCCAGCGGCCGTCGAGGCACCGGCCTGATCCGTGGCCTCACCCCCCTCGACCCCCATCACTTGCTTCCCCTTGTCCAGGGGGGTGTCATCGAGGGTAAGGTCCACGAGCGCCCGCCCTTCTGAGGACGCCGGCCCCTCGGTCGCCGGCACCTCCGGAGCCGGCGCCTCGACCGTCGGCACCTCCGGAGCCGGCGCCTTGACCGACGGCGCTCCCAGAGCCGGCGCCTCGACCTCTGGCGCCCCTTCATCTGAAGCTCCGGTCGGGGGCTCGACGGCCCCGCCCTCCACCGTCTCCGTCGGCCCCGCCGGTGGGTCTTGCTGCGGCTGCGGCCCCCTCGCCAGCGCCGCCTCCTGTTCGGGTGCCGACACGACCTCCTCCATGGTCACGTCAGCACCCGCCCACTCCGCACCACGGGCGGATGCTTCGCCCGTCACGGCCTCGACGGCAGCCTTGGCCGTCGGCAGCGGCCTGGGCTCCGCCTCGACCGAACTGGGCGCCACCGCCCTCGCCGGTTTGGACCCCTCTGTGGCGAGATCAGGGCCAGCGACCGCCGTAGCATCTGCCGCCTCCTGCTGCTGTCGCAGACGCCCCTTCACGGCCTCGACCTAGCGAACCCAGGCCGCGTCTCGCTCCGCCGTCCGGTTGAGGACAGCGGCGCTGGCCCGCAGCAACTTCACCGGGGTAGGCCCCATTGGCTCCGCCTTCCGCTTCAACCTGTCAAATAAGAAACAAGGTTAGCCCACGAATCCAAAGAAAGACATAATAACCAAGTAGAAACACTTACCCAGAAATTGGCACCAAGGGCCTCGACCCCGCACGATCCGAACCTCCCGGGGCGGCGGACGGTGGCCTCGCAGCGGCCCCACCAGCAGGCCGGGCGCTCCGTGGGGCCCTGGCCGGCGCGCTGCCCTGCGCTTTCTGTGCTTCCGAGGCCAGCTGGCCTCGGGTTCTCACGCCTGCCGGTGGCGCCGCCGATGACGACGCCGGCACCACCGTCCCAGCCCCCGCCCGAGCTTGCGGGGCCTAGGCTGGTACAGGCATCCCCGTCGACCCCTCTTGCCGGGTCCGGGGTAAAGCGGCCCCTCCCGTCGAGGGGCCCGCCTCTTTCTCCTTCTTCTTCTCCTTCTCCTTTTCCTCCTCCTCCTCCTCCGTCTCCTCGACCACGACAACCGAGGAGGATGACCCCCCGATGGGCTCCAGCAGAGGGCGGATATCGGGGAGGTCCCCCAATCCGGTCGCGGCCTCATACCGCGACAGGGCGTCGTCGTCCTCGCCGCTGCTGTCGTCGTCCTCCCCCGAGATCGTCTCGGAAGGCGACGGCGCCAGAGGGACCCCGTCGATGGTTTGCTGGCGCCGGAGCTTCTTCAACGCCTCCGCCTCTTTGGCCTTGCAGATTGCCCGCTTCTTGGCCGTCTCCTTGGTTTTCTTCTTCTTGGAGGCATGCTGGCGTCGAGCCTCCCGGGCGGGCAGATCCTCTGGGACAGGCGGACGCGTCTCCCGCAGCGCCGACAAATCCTACGCGCCGGCCTCGACCAAATTAGGGGAATCCAAAAACGAACAAAACTAGCAAACATACTAGCCCAAAGATACTCACCACGGGCTCGAACCCTTCGGTAGGCCTCATAGGGACCCGGTTGACCTCCTCCACCTTGAAGTTCCCAACCATCCGGCGCGCCCGTCGGACGACCTCCTCGAGGGTAAGAGATTCGTGGGACATCCGGGTCCCCTCCAGAGGTGCCTCCGGGGTCATCTGGTCGAGGCGGAGGCGACGCTAGCACAGCGGCATCACTCTGCGGCGGTGGAAGGCCGTAGCCACCGTCGCCACCGTCAAGCCCCGAAGACGAAGCTGCTGCAACGCCGCCAGCAGCGGGTGTTGACACTACCTAACACCACTTGAATACTAGGTTGTTATCCCTAGCATGGTGCTAGAGCGTACTAAGGTATTTATAAACATAAAGGCTCTCTAGAAAATAATCTATTCTATCCGCAAGCGCACAGATAAAATACCTCATTGTAGCATTTCACCAGGATAAGTATTCCAGGTATCGTTATTTATAATTTTGCTTAAGAGAACGGCGAAAGCGAAAACAGGGGTAAAATCTATCAAGGCTTAGACTAGAGATAAACTTGCAAGAACATGATTACTACTGAGAAACTCGTGGAAATATGTGAGAAAAATATGTTAGTGGTTAGCTGTCCGAGAAGTCAGTCGTCCAGGGGTTAGTCGTCCGAGAGAATTATAAATTTTAGCAGCACTTCCCCCTAAACAACTTTTAATTCCGCTTGGGACAGCGGGAACACTAATTACTAGGTGATCTCACTCTCTATCTCAAAAATTTTCCAAACTCTCTTCCACTCTTTCTTTCCCTTTCCACTCTCCTTCTCACTCTCCCACTAAATTGTGTAGCTTGCACCAAGTTGATGAGGTTTGACTTGAGCTCGAACTCAGGTACTCCTTCTACTTCAAATCTTGGACCAGTAGGAATGTTCTCAAGACTTGGGGCAAAAAATTCCTGTAAGGTCTTCTGTGCCATCACTTCAACAATTGGTAGCTAGCTTCTTCTTCCTTGATTGCTTTGGTTCTGATGATGAAGAATTTAATTCACCAAAGTCAATCCTGATATACCCTGTAAAAAAATATAAATATAGGAAAACAACAGGGTGAACCTGCCAAAGCAGAGGTGCCTTGCTATGATTTCTCATTTATATAGTAGCTGTTATGCAATTATTTCTCAATAGTCTAGTCTAAAATTTTATTTGAATAACCTTGACCGACTTCCTGACTTTCCTTACCGTTCCCCGGCAACGGCGCCAGAAATGCTTGTTGACACTAGCTAACACCACTTGAATACTAGGTTGTCATCCCTAGCATGGTGCTAGAGCGTACTAAGGTATTTATAAACATAAAGGCTCTCTAGAAAATAATCTATTCTATCCGCAAGCGCACAGATAAAATACCTCATTGTAGCATTTCACCAGGATAAGTATTCCAGGTATCGTTATTTATAATTTTGCTTAAGAGAACGGCGAAAGCGAAAACAGGGGTAAAATCTATCAAGGCTTAGACTAGAGATAAACTTGCAAGAACATGATTACTACTGAGAAACTCGTCACACAGTCACTTGCTTTGGCAGGGGGTAAGCCATAATAATAAAGATAATGAAATATAAGCTCATGGGTAAATAACACAGCGATTAGAAATAGACTACTCCACATAAATGTAAGGTGACGTCGGACTAGCAAGAGAATGGATTCTAAGTATCTACTATTTACTAAGTCATAATCTACTCTAAGCATCTACAAGATCATATATAGCACAAAAAACTCTTCATTCATGTATAAGGAACATTGCTAAAGTAAATCAGAACATAGCAAGACTTACTCCGCAATACAAATTCTGCCTGTCCTATCAACGGAGGGTGGACTATATAAGAATCAACGAAGCTGTCACCATCGCGAACTACCACACGACCCGGCCAATAGGATACATTTGCAGGTAAATAACATCTAAGCACCACGCCTACATGTGATCTACCACTTAACTCCCACGTGAAAAGAGCTAAGCGCTTTGCAAACTCATGCATGAACTCATCATCAATCATAACTATATCACTTATAGAACTAGAGCAAACTAGGAACATAATAAATAAAGACATAATGCAATTAGAATAAAGTCGTAGAGAAAGATATGAAATAATACCAATCTTTATTGACGAAGATCCGAAATCCAGAGCGCTAGGCCCTACTTCTCTAATTCTATCTAATCAATCCTATAAAACTTGAAAGAATTGGGAGTAGCTAAATCTAATTCTCTGCGGGAGAGAGTTTCTAAACCCTAAACTTGATGGCTTCCTCTGATAATGATTTCTCCTCCTCCCCTGGGGTGGAGAGGCCCTGCTTATATAGCCCCCTCAAATGATCGTGGGCCGTCGGATCAAACCGATATTAATCGCATGGTTTTCCTTGATCCTTTAGGTCGGTGGAGCATAATCCGCGAAGTTGACGCTGATTGGCCATGGGAGTAGGGCGGCCGCCCCAAACCCTAGGGCGGGCGCCCTGGGCTGGGCCCCGTTCGGCCTCCCGTTCGTTCACGTGTCTTCTGGAGTCTTCTAGATGATAGAAAATTAGCGCACATGTTAATATCTCTATGTAAACCCGACGTGTGGGCCTTCTCTCCGTATTTTCTGATAACCCCCTGCAGAAATAGACAAACACCAAAACTCGTGGAATTCTGTCAGATAAAACCCTAATTCTAGATGTCTAGTGCATATTGATCCTTTTCCATGTTTAGTTGATAATTAAATTTGATACTTAAGGATCGTCAACAAACTCCCCCAAGCTTACCCTTTGCTCGTCCCTGAGCAAACAACTAAAACTCAGATGGATCAGGAGTTGCTTTGATGTTTTCTTTCCTGACAGGCACACATGCTTTCATATAAAATTCTCCCAGATTAGAGTGAAGTGTCTTGGGGATTAGCACCTGTACTTAAGCCTTAGGTAATTGAAAGACAAAATAATTAAGCCAAGCACTATTCCTCCTGTCTATACCTCACCTTTGTTCTGGAGTTTTGCATAAGTTTTCAAAATAAAGCTCAGAGTTCCTAGACATGATTCACTTCAACAGCCCATACATATGTTTAATCGAACTGCGGATCCAAAGGAACTCAACATACAATTAAATCAAGATGTGCATGTGTGGTGGAGTAAATAATAGTGATGGTGATGATAAAACTTATCGCTCACTGTTCCTCATATTGCTATCTCTCCTCCTCTCTTGATCTTTTATTGGGAGAGAACATGGGCTATCTCTTTTTTTTCAGGTGGGTAGTAAATACCCCTAATTCTACTGTCGGACACTTGTCTATTTTTTCCGCTCAGGTGGGTATCTTTGTACCCCTAATTCTACTGTCGGACACTTGTCCATTTTTACCTCTCGTCTTACTCTTTTTCTTTTCTTTTTCGAGGTTCCGGGCACTTGCCCCTTTTTATTTTCTCGCATATTTTTGCATAGCCCATGTCTCTTTCTGCATTTGATCTTTTAGGAGAGAGAGAATAACAATACTTTGGGACAGTGAGTGATAACAATATTTTTAACAGATTTTTAATGATTGGTGTAATAGATGTGTGCAAGTGAGTATCTTGATTTAACCACATGAAAAGCTCCTAAGGATCTACACAGCTCAATGAAACTCGAAAGATACAGCAATTATAGCAAGTATGGCTGTGGTAAGAATGTTATGCTAGGAACTCATCATGTGATTTGTAGGTTTTTTTTTCAAAATAAATTTCCAGAACTTAGTGTTGTAAGAACAAGATAAACAGCAGCCCAAACTTTATATCATGTCTTATCTTTTACCTGGACTTTAGTTTTAGGCTCATGTTCCCATAGATAGTAAATTTCAGATTTTAGCAAGTCTTGGGAGAACTCTTAATATAAAAGCTAGGCACTTGAAGGTAAGTAAACAGAGTAACTGTTCATCATTTCCATCATACATGTTTTTGGATTTTCTTCATTTATGTCTAGAGATTGAACTAAACAGGAAAATAAAGCACACTTATCTGCACACTCTTTTTATTTGGTTTTTATTTTTTAGGAATGCAGTAAATTAAGAAAGAAAATATTTATTGGGTTTTCTAAGTTTTTTTTTTAAGATATAAATATCTAAAACAGAAAAAGAAAAACTGAAAAGTAAATAGGGAAAAACAATTAAAACTCACTCGGTAACTGGGGAGGAACTCCCCCAAGCTGGTTGTTGTTGTGGCTCTCTTCACTCAATGTTGAAGTAGCGCAGCATGGTCGTGACGTTGTTGTTCAAGGTTGTGGTGTCTTCCCTTATTGCTTGCACTCTAGTGGCTTGCTCCTGGTTCCATTTTTGTTGCTCCTCCAGGAGTCTTCCGTGCTCTGCTTGCGTAGTGCGGATGTCGAGGAGAGTGTTGTCGGTGCGGGTGTAGAAGGCGGCAGTCTCTTGGTAGTAGTCCCCCGAGAAGGCTTAGGAGGCGTCGGAGTATCTTCCTGTATCAAACTGGGGCTGGGGCCTAGACCCTGAAGCTCCATATGGGTCAGTGGAGTACCTTCTTGTAAAAGGCGGGTTCTCCCACTGGTGATATTGTCCCTCCGGCCATGTCTCTTGTGGTGGTTCTTCTGGCTGGACGTGTCGCGCCCATGGGTCCCGAAGAACTCTGGGGTTGTAATCATTATAGTGCAGATGTGCTACCTCTTCTGGCCCGGGATCAGCTCCTTGCCATGTATGTTCCTGATGGGTGGCCATCCGTGCGGATGCCGCGCGCTGTGGAGCTCTCCGGTTCACCGGTGCTGCAGTCTCAATCAAATAATTTCGAACAGAATATATGCCAAGGTCCGGGTTAGGTAACCGAACCTTGGTGTTGTTGTCATACAGCATGTACATTATCCCCGCTTCCCTTTTTAACATCCGTGCGTATCTAAAAGTGTCGTAGCCGTGATAAAATCTAGGTTCCTCAATGAATTCTAACGATGAATTTTCTAACAACTTAAGGCTAACGGCTAAACGAGTTATGAGTGAAGTACACCCGACAGGTCCCTGAAGAGTAGGTGTGCCAAGCCAATGGGCAACTAAAAGAGTAACAGGTGAAACTTGGATTTTGTTTATGGCGGCATAAATGAGTTGTAGATCTCCCACACGCACCTTTCTCAAGTCATCACGAAAGAAAAAATTGTACCCGAGCCATTTGTGGAACATCCGGAGTGTAGGATGCTCCATGTCGCTGGTTCGGGGTTGGTAAAAGAGTTCGTCCCTAGAGATTTCTCTCCAAAACTGATGTTTCTCAAAATTGGGCAAGCCGGAGTCAAGGTCCAGAATGCTCCGTGGAGGAAAACCGAGGTGATTACTCAGCTCTCTCCAGGACAGCATAATGTCTTGCTTGAACATCTGAAAAGAAATCCCCCCTTACAATATTGTAACGTGCAAAGAAATTCAATAGTAAGGAGACGGGAACCATGCTCAGTGATATTCCAAAAATCCGTCCATCCTATCATTTGAAAAATTAAGTCAAATTCAGCAGCCATACCTGTCTCTTGGAGTAAGGCGAAATCGATGGTGGGAGTGTGAATGAATGTCTTGTTTTTCAACTGCTGGAGAATCTCCTTCTCCCTGCAATTCCTGAGCCCAAGGTCTCCTGTCTTGAGTAGGACCTTGTTTGGTGCACCCGACGAAGACGATGGAGCTTGCGGAGGTGCCGGATCGACACTCATCTCCGACTGGCGTGAGGAGAGTCGAGACGAACTCCTCGTACCACTCCTGAGAGACTTGGCCGCGCTCTTTACTTTCTTAAACATCCTGCAGAATAATAGGGACAAACAGAAACTCGTGGAAATATGTGAGAAAAATATGTTAGTGGTTAGCTGTCCGAGAAGTCAGTCGTCCAGGGGTTAGTCGTCCGAGAGAATTATAAATTTTAGCAGCACTTCCCCCTAAACAACTTTTAATTCCGCTTGGGACAGCGGGAACACTAATTACTAGGTGATCTCACTCTCTATCTCAAAAATTTTCCAAACTCTCTTCCACTCTTTCTTTCCCTTTCCACTCTCCTTCTCACTCTCCCACTAAATTGTGTAGCTTGCACCAAGTTGATGAGGTTTGACTTGAGCTCGAACTCAGGTACTCCTTCTACTTCAAATCTTGGACCAGTAGGAATGTTCTCAAGACTTGGGGCAAAAAATTCCTGTAAGGTCTTCTGTGCCATCACTTCAACAATTGGTAGCTAGCTTCTTCTTCCTTGATTGCTTTGGTTCTGATGATGAAGAATTTAATTCACCAAAGTCAATCCTGATATACCCTGTAAAAAAATATAAATATAGGAAAACAACAGGGTGAACCTGCCAAAGCAGAGGTGCCTTGCTATGATTTCTCATTTATATAGTAGCTGTTATGCAATTATTTCTCAATAGTCTAGTCTAAAATTTTATTTGAATAACCTTGACCGACTTCCTGACTTTCCTTACCGTTCCCCGGCAACGGCGCCAGAAATGCTTGTTGACACTAGCTAACACCACTTGAATACTAGGTTGTCATCCCTAGCATGGTGCTAGAGCGTACTAAGGTATTTATAAACATAAAGGCTCTCTAGAAAATAATCTATTCTATCCGCAAGCGCACAGATAAAATACCTCATTGTAGCATTTCACCAGGATAAGTATTCCAGGTATCGTTATTTATAATTTTGCTTAAGAGAACGGCGAAAGCGAAAACAGGGGTAAAATCTATCAAGGCTTAGACTAGAGATAAACTTGCAAGAACATGATTACTACTGAGAAACTCGTCACACAGTCACTTGCTTTGGCAGGGGGTAAGCCATAATAATAAAGATAATGAAATATAAGCTCATGGGTAAATAACACAGCGATTAGAAATAGACTACTCCACATAAATGTAAGGTGACGTCGGACTAGCAAGAGAATGGATTCTAAGTATCTACTATTTACTAAGTCATAATCTACTCTAAGCATCTACAAGATCATATATAGCACAAAAAACTCTTCATTCATGTATAAGGAACATTGCTAAAGTAAATCAGAACATAGCAAGACTTACTCCGCAATACAAATTCTGCCTGTCCTATCAACGGAGGGTGGACTATATAAGAATCAACGAAGCTGTCACCATCGCGAACTACCACACGACCCGGCCAATAGGATACATTTGCAGGTAAATAACATCTAAGCACCACGCCTACATGTGATCTACCACTTAACTCCCACGTGAAAAGAGCTAAGCGCTTTGCAAACTCATGCATGAACTCATCATCAATCATAACTATATCACTTATAGAACTAGAGCAAACTAGGAACATAATAAATAAAGACATAATGCAATTAGAATAAAGTCGTAGAGAAAGATATGAAATAATACCAATCTTTATTGACGAAGATCCGAAATCCAGAGCGCTAGGCCCTACTTCTCTAATTCTATCTAATCAATCCTATAAAACTTGAAAGAATTGGGAGTAGCTAAATCTAATTCTCTGCGGGAGAGAGTTTCTAAACCCTAAACTTGATGGCTTCCTCTGATAATGATTTCTCCTCCTCCCCTGGGGTGGAGAGGCCCTGCTTATATAGCCCCCTCAAATGATCGTGGGCCGTCGGATCAAACCGACATTAATCGCACGGTATTCCTTGATCCTTTAGGTCGGTGGAGCATAATCCGCGAAGTTGACGCTGATTGGCCACGGGAGTAGGGCGGCCGCCCCAAACCCTAGGGCAGGCGCCCTGGGCTGGGCCCCGTTCGGCCTCCTGTTCGTTCACGTGTCTTCTGGAGTCTTCTAGATGATAGAAAATTAGCGCACATGTTAATATCTCTATGTAAACCCGACGTGTGGGCCTTCTCTCCGTATTTTCTGATAACCCCCTGCAGAAATAGACAAACACCAAAACTCGTAGAATTCTGTCAGATAAAACCCTAATTCTAGATGTCTAGTGCATATTGATCCTTTTCCATGTTTAGTTGACAATTAAATTTGATACTTAAGGATCATCAACAGCGGGTCTAGGCGCGGCTTCTCGGCCTCCGGCACTCCATACGTACAGCGGTCCTCCCGAGCGGTCAGCACGCGGCCGGTGTACCTCAGCAACTGATTATCATCGTTGCGGAGGTAAAACCAACCCTCGTGCCACCCGCTGTTCGAGGAGATGAGGCGAGCTGGGATGTACTGATCCGCCCGGCTCGACCTCACCTGTAGGACGCAGCTCCCTACTCAAGCCGCGGCCAGGACCCCCTTCTCCCCCGCCCTCCTGGCGAAGAGCTCGGCCTTGAAGAGGTGAAGCCACAGGTTCCACTGCGGCTCCACCCCAAGGTAGCCCTCGTAGACCGCCGCGAAGATGGCGGCCTGCGCGACGGCATTGGGGGCGAGGTGGTGAAGCTCCACCCGGTAGTAGTGGAGGAGCGCGCGCATGAAGATGGATGCGGGAACGCCGAACCCCCGCTCGTGGAAGCAGACGAAGCTCACCACGTACCCTTCAGGGGGCGCTGACTCCCGGTGGGCAGGTGGCGGCGCGATCCACTCCGGCTGCGACTGACTCGTCCTCGGCCGCAGCAGCCCGTCCTCAACCAGCTCTTCCAACCTCCTCTCCGTCACCGAGGAGGCCGCCCAGTCGTCGGCGGGGAGGATCTGGCTCTTTCCTGCCATCAGGTGTCGTGGGAAGAAGGGTGGGCGGAGAGGATGCGGCGGCGGCGGTGATGTGGGCGGAGAACGCAAGAAGGCAAGGGCTGTCTGCGGCAAGGAGATGGCAAGGGCACAAGGAACCGGTGGGGGACTCGGACCCCTAGGTTTTTGCTTTTATATGCCCGACGGAAGCCCAACGGCCGCGCAAAAAGGTAGGAACAGTTTCCCGTATTAAAAGCGCTCACCTAACCGTCCCCCACGTCTTACAGGAGCCGGGCACGTGGCCGTCCCCCACGCCATAACCGAACGCCACGTCGCCCACTACCACGCCGGTTTCGCCCTAAAAAGGCGCGCCTCACTAACGGGCAGGGCGAGATCCACGGACGGATATTCCAAGATGCCTTGTAAACGGGTCCCGGACCCGTCATAAGTCTCGAGGGAACGGGAGCTGGCCCTCGACCCGGGTTCGACAGCCGCCCTCGAGCAACAGAGTTAGGGACAACCAGGGGTGCGCCCGTACATGGCCAGGGCTCGTGCCGCGCTTTCGAGGCACCCCAAGACGTATTCGAGGCCAAAAGAGGAGGTCGACGTAGGAATCCCATCGAGGGAGGCATCGAGCCCTCGGATCCCGTCGAAGGGAACTGACATCCGCATGACCACTCCTTAGCAATTCTTGAGAGCGCTCCCGGGCCACTAGCCGACTCCTAACGACTGGAGCACGGGCTCGCACTCGAATCCCCCCGCTAGCAGCTCACCGGAGATCGTCGGAACTCGCCCAAACGGGGTAGTACGGCGTTCCCCACCCCTCCTCCTCCTCTCTGCAGGAGGAGCGTGAGGGTCGCTCGACAGAAGACGGCCGAGACTCCGATCGACCTCATGCGCACGAGGCTCGGGGGCTCAACCGCATCAAACTACCCACGATGAAACACAAAAAAGACCTCGGAGGAGTACTCCACACTCCACCAAGGCCTCGGGGGCTACACCCGGCGGGTGCGCTCGCGCGCCCCCACCAGAGAAGTCAACGGTGCTACGACTCCAGTTCATCAGCAAAAAGCCTCTAGGAGAGTGATCGCACACTCACCAAAAGGCTCGGGGGCTACTGTTGGTACCAATAGTATAGGGGTACCCACATTTAACGATAAAAAAAAATCAAAACGACTAAGCCGTGCCCAAACTCGGCCGCACACCGGGTCCGCCGCCTCGTACGAAGGCAGCTCGACGGAGTGCCTCGACCGCGCTCCAGGCTCCGACTCGTACGAGGCACCCTCGACGGAGTGCCTCGACCGCACCCCGTCTCCGACTCGTATGAGGCCCCCTTGACGGGACGCCTCGACCGCGCCCCGTCCCGCACGGCGAGGTACCTCAACCACATTCCGACTCGCCCGAGACTCGACCACCTACCAGGAACACTCCGACTCGCATGAGCCCGGGTCGAGCGTCTCGACCCCTTTTTTCTTCACCTGCCCCAGGACAAAAGCCATGGCATTTAATGCGATTACCTACTTTCACCTACCGACATGGCTGCGAGCAGGGTCGACGTGGGAACAATGCCAGTATCAGTCTTCACTGTTTTACCGCCCATCCCGTGATGGGAGGTGAAAACTGTCACTGTACCCACCTTACCATGCACTGTGCGTCACTAGTTACCCTCGAGGGAGGATACGACAAAGCCCGTACACCGCGATCCCAGGGATTCGGACTTATCCGTTCGGCCTTGACCCAGCCTCGACCCGGTCTCGACGCCCAGCGTGACTCAACAGGGAAGGGAGGACGGCATGGCGCGGCGCTCCGGGTCATTTCAGCGTCTCGTCCTCTACGTCACCATGGTGTCCAGGGATGGCCCCCCATTTCTAGCACACGTCGCTACAACCACCTCAACAGGGATCGACAAAACATCATCTCAAGGCTCCCGTCGTCTTGGCCTCCTCTCGCCCTATAAAAGGGCAGGCCAGGTCTCTACAACGGGGGAGAAGACAACGGACAACAAGCCAGACACAAGATAGAGATCAACATCTCAAGCAATCATCTTGTATTCCTTTTTCTCCTTTTTGAGACCTGGGCTCACCACCCTCTCTCGCAAGCTTGTAACCCCTACACAAGCACCTCGGTGCAAGGAAATACAAATCTCTCCCCCCCGCTGGATGTAGGGCCTTCTCTTGCCCAAACCAGGATAAACCCCCGTGTGTCCTCCTTGCATCACCATCCAGGAAAGGGACACGCAGCATTTACTCGTCGGTTTAGGACCCCCTCGGGACCGAACACCGACACCGGTCATATGTTGAGTGCACCCACTATCAAGCACCCAATGCCTTCCTCCGGCTTTGTAATTGACCTACAAGATAAGATCAATTCTTTTTAGGTACCCAAACTTGTTTGGGTCCTCCAAGGTTAGTGACCAAGCTCTTTGGTACCCAAATGACTTTCTTCTTTGAGCCCATCCATGGTGTACCAATAAACTTAGCATGAACACCATTTGTACCCTTGGTAAGTATATAGAAAGAATCAAACTTAATTGAGGATACATTAGCATTGGATTTCTTGTTCATGCAATGTTGCTCTATGTGACCAACTTGCTTGCAACTTTTGCAATAGCTACCATTGTTCTTCACAAAACGAGTCTTGTGAGGAGCAAAAGCGGCCTTGCCTTTCTTGGGGTTATAGCCCAATCCCTCTTTGTAGAGATAAGCTCTTTGGCTACCCAAGCACATAAGCAAGCGGTCCTCACCACCATAAGCCTTAGCTAAGGTGTGATTGAGCTCTTTTACCTCCTTCTTGAGATTTTCATTCTCAACTATAAGTGTGGAGTCATAAGTGAAACCATCACTACTAGATGAGGATGATGTAGATGAGCTACATGAAGGGTTAGTGGGAGCAACAACAATAGGCTTATGACAAGATTCATCAATTATATCACAAGATATGCCTATGTTGCAAGTTTTAGCTTTCTCAACATTAGTTGGCATGTTTTCACATTTTTCAACTAGAGAGGAATGAGCTTCTTCAAGCTTAGTGTGAGACTTTTGAAGCTTCTTATGGTCTACCTTTAGACTCTCATAAGATGCCCTAAGCTCATTAAGTTCTTGCATAAGGTTTTTCTTTTCCTTAAGCAAGCCCTTGCACTCCTTTCTAGATTCTTTAAAATGTTGAGTGCAATCTTCTAGCATAGTGATTAGTTCATCTTTAGTGAATTCTTCTTCATCACTATCACTATCATTATCATGATTACTCTCATCGTCGGATGATACCTTAGCGGCCTTAGCCATAAAGCACGATGGAGTGTCGAAGAGGGAGACCTTCTCTTGGATGGCAATGCTAGCATGTCCCTTCTTCTTGCTCTTGTTGTCATCCTCATCATCACTTGAGGAATCATCACTATGCCATGTAGCAACATGAGAATCATTCTTCTTTTTATGAGAGCTCTCCTTCTTTTCTAGCTTCTTCTTTTGCTTCTTCCTCTCCTTCTTGATAGCATCTTCATCATCACTATCATAAGGACACTTTGCAATGAGATGGTCCTTGCTATGGCATCTAAAGCATCTCATGGTATGCTCATTCTTCTTGGATGAGTTCTTCCTCCTTCTTGCACGAAAGCCTTTCTTCTTCATGAATTTGCCAAATTGCTTGACAAAGAGAGCCATCTTCTCATCAATGTCATCACTATCACAAGAGCTTGAGTCTTCATCACTTGATGATTCAATCTTGGATTTGCCCTTGGATGTGGTGGCTTTGAATGCCACACTCTTCTTTTTCTCATCATCCTTCTTCTCATTTTTCTTCTTCTTTTTCTTGACCAACTCATCCTTCTCATCATCTTCTCTATATGAATCATCGGTCATCACTTTTTGAAATATTTGTTGAGGAGTTGAATCCTTCAATGTAGTCCTCACTAGCACGGTGATCAATGTATCAAACCTCTTGGGCAAGCTTCTCAAGAACTTCATAGAGAATTGGTTATCCTTGACTTCCTCACCAAGTGCCTTGAGCTCATTGATAATGACTTGCAATCTATGAAACATCTCCGGTACACTCTCATCATCTTGCATCTTGAAGCTTGAAAATTTTTCTTGCAAGATATATGCTTTAGCGGTCTTTGTGCCTTCGGTGCCCTCAAATGTTTCTTCTAGCTTGGCCCAAGCATCATGTGCAACTTCTATGTTTTTCACTTGCTCAAATGTCTTGTCATCTAATGCCTCATGAAGAGCACTAATGGCAATGTCATTGCATTGGAGTTTCTTCTCTTCCACCGGTGTAGGTGCTTCCGGATTAGCAACCTCAAATTTTGTTTCGGTGACCTTCCACACTTCTCTATTGATTGACTTGAGGTGTGCGGTCATCTTAACCTTCCAATATGCATAATTTGTGCCATCAAAGTGAGGTGCCTTCTTGGTGTTGTTGATGTGCAAACTTAATTGAGCCATTTCTTCTTCATCGTAGGTTGTTAAGCCTCAAATAAACGGTGCCTCGGCTCCGATACCACTTGTAAGGTCCAAATTGGCTAGAGGGAGGTGAATAGCCTATTTAAAAATCTACAAGCTTCACTAAACAACCACGTTAGTATAAAAGATGGCTAAGCTAATTCTAGCACTAGCTCAACTACACTATGCAAGCCACCTATACAATACTAGTGAAGCAAGGCTATGATCTCTAATACACACCAACAAGACTAAGTCACTAAGCTACTTACTCCTATGTGATAAAAGCTACACTATGCAAACTACACTAGGACTAGTACAAGAAAGTAAAGAGCAAGTGACTTGATTCTTATACCAACGATGTAGAGAAGTAATGCACTCGAAGAATCAATTACAATGATCAACCACAAGAGAAATCCTCGGCAAAGAGATGACACAAGATTTTTTACCGAGGTTCACTTGCTTCCCGGCAAGCTACTCCTCGTTGTGGCGATGCACCCACTTATCGGTTCACGAGCTAATCGACTATCAAGAGTCAAGCCCTCGGTGGGCGCCGTACAACCGCACACAAGATGGGGATCCTCCAAGCCACGAGCTCCACTAGAGTATCCAATTTGCGAACTCCCGCGGGGAAGGATCAAGAACCCCTTACAACACTTGGTGAGGGCTCCAACAATCTCCAATTGCGAGCTCAATCACCTCCGCTGCTCCAAGCCGTCTACCGTGTCGGGAAACACGGAAGAGTAACAAGAAATCCGCAGCAACTCGAAGATCAAGTGCCTCTAGAATGCAACTCTCAAGCAATGCACTTGAATCTCACTCAATCTCACTCAAGATGTGCAACCAAGCAAAGAGATGAGTGGAGGGGTTGTTCTCTAGCTCAAAGGATGTCTCTAGGTCTCAAAATGTGCAAGAGTTACCCTCAAACCCCGGACATCCTCTATTTATAGCGAAGGGGTACGCAGCTAGCCGTTACCGACGACACAGTTAAAAATCACGCTGACCGGACGCACCGGTCAGGGTTACCGGACGTGTCCGGTCACTATAGGACAAGCGAAAACAGTGCGCGTCAGAACTAGCCGTTGCCGTGACCGGACGCGCTCAAACGTTTGACCGGACGCGACAGTGCCAGCGTCCGGTCGCGTTCCAGTAAGCTCCCATCGAGACCGGACGCGTCCGATCGCACGTGACCGGACGCGCCGCGCGTCCGATCAGCACTCCGCTGCACTCTGCTCCTCTGGACGCCTGACCGGACGCTTCGGTTCCGTGAGGGACCGAACGCGCCGGTTGCGCGCACTTCTTCTGCGCACAGGTGAACTGACCGGACGTGCTGGTCAGGCCAGACCAGCGTCCGGTCAGAAACCCTAGCTAGCAGCACCGAGTAGAACTGACCGGACGCGTCTGGTCAAACCGAGACCGCGTCCGGTGTAGCGTCCGGTCACCACAGTGACCGACGTTCGCCTCCGTTTCTTTTCCGACTTCCGGCGTAGTAGAAAATAGGCATTTCATTTCCTCAAAAACGCCTGAGCGAACCCCAAACCCCTTACTACTGTTCAAACACCACCGCCTTCGCAAATGTGCCAACACCACCAAGTGTAAATCACCATATGCATGTGTGTTAACATTTTCACAGTCATTTTTCAAGGCGTTATGTTAGCTCTCAACTAGATCCTAATGCATATGCTCAAGATATTGATCTAGTGGCACTTGATTCCCGAGCTAACCGTGATTGCCCCTCTTGATAGTCGGCTATGTATCCTAAACCCGGTCAATCACTTCTCTACTCAACTTAGACCGGCAAAAGGAAAACCCTATGGTTATACCTTTGCCTTGCGCTCTTAGATCATTCTCTTCCACTTGATCATCATGTCCATCATATTATGTGCATCTTCACCATGATCGTCATTTCATGTCCATGCACCATTTCTTTGTGATCTTGTGGCCACCACTCCTTGTCACGTACACCTTCATCACATGTGTTGCTTATGCCTAACTCAAAACACTTAACACATGGCATTAGCAACTTGGTGTCATTAATTACCAAAACCAAACTTGGGCTTTCAACCTGGCTGTAAAAAAGAGAACAAGAAGAAATTCTCCCCCAGCTCTTTACACTGTATTCCCTTCTCAGGGCACCAAACCTTGCCAAGCATGCGAACAATGCCATCACCATAGCTTGCCTTCTGAGAAAACAACTCACCCACAGCTTGCGGCACCTTCCCCAACTCCTTGGCATTCATCCTCCAAGCACCCTTAACCCCACCTCCTCCTCCTCTATCAACTTGAGTCCTTTCATCAGCCCATTGAGCCCCTCACCACTCCTCCCGTGGTTTGCCATCCAGCACCACCCAACGCAGCAGCACTTGAAGAGGAAGGAAAACAGAACTAAACATTCTAGACCAGAGACTACGTGTGAGCAACTAGTAGATCTCATGGATTGGAAAGTGGATGCGCTCCCGATTTAGGCCTTGTTTGGATGCACATGTATCTATCTCAATCCACATGTATTGGAGTGGATCTTAGTTTAATTTTCACCAAATACACTTCAACACATGTGGATTGAGATAAATACATGTGCTTCTAAACAAGGCCTTACTAGTGGTTTTTGGAAGAAAAACCAATCTGAAACTCCAGGGACAAGCCTGGAGTCCAGAACCTTCTCCGAGTCGCTAAGAGCCCTACGGCACCCGCTGACCAGAGACTTCAGAGGAACATGCTAGAAAAATCAAGGACGAGGATGGCACACGAAAAGGTGAAAAGAAAAAACATGGTAATGTGAATCTAATTGCAATTGTTTTTTTAGCAAAAGAGTTAGCCTTCATTATATATCATAAGAAGTAAACATGTCTTCCTACAATTGAAATTGATATTTGGGCCATGGCCCAGAAAAATAAAGTTGCCCCCATTGGGAAAGACTTGTGCGTCCAAAGGCCCATAAAGCGCGGCCCAAATAAGAACACGCAAAGGAGGCCGTCTGGCTTGGGCGCTGTATCAAGAGGCAAGTTCAGTACGCACTACCACCGGTTTCAGACAGGAGATGTTTGCGTTGCACAGCTAGCCACCTGCATGTAGCCATGGACATGGACTGCACTGCACGAGCGAGCAGCCGAGGTTCTGCTGAGGATATCTTGCAACTGAAGCAGCGAAAGGCCGGCGCCCGGCGGTGATCATCCACCGCGCCCCTCCGGTGACTCCACGTGCGTGCAGCATGCACTGCACATGCCACATGGGGAAGCCTGAACTCGCATCCCTGCAAAGCTTTGTGTGCTATGCTTAGTCGCCCGCCACCTCGATTGGCCCAGCCTGGAGCGCACAACACCAGTTTCTGCAACACCACTGTTTGCAAGGCACAGTATTCTTCTTTCTTTCTGAATTCTGTCCCTACTCACCGGCAGCTCTTAGAGTTTGTGTGCGTGTGTCGATCGACCACCACCTGATCGAAACAGCACGCAATCGAGCCTTATAATCGTCGACGTTAGGTGTGTGAAAACGTATCAGAAGAGCTAACTTGAACCGCATGAACTGTACCTACAAAGAGCTAAAAGTTCAGAAATAGCTGCTTCGGCTTTATTTCCAGTGCTTTCAGATACAACTAAAAAAACAGATATTTGCATGTGGGACGTCGGTTATGATGATTTTTTTTTAAAAAAAAAAAGTACTACGCTTAAAATCTGCGTTAGGAAATCCACTTGTGTATATTAAATAAGATCACACTCGAGTCCAACTGCCCAACTGGTTGCTCTTTCCAATAATTAATTTCCAGAAGCAAGCAGAAATGTGCCTGCTCTACTTTACTCTGTTCCAAATTAAAACAAAACAGGGGCAATGCAAATGTATTGTATGTACGTAGTATGTCCTAGCCAGAAGCAACGTCGGAGCTGAGGTGAGGTGACGGCTCCAGCAGGAGGCAGATCGTTGCGGAGATGAGGACAGAATTGACAATGAGCGCTGGCCGGGCCATGGACGCGGCGTACATGTGTTGTTAGGAGCAACTCCCAGCACTAAGCCGCGCTCTGATTTCGACCAGGGACCCAACTAGCTAGCTACGCCTCTATCTTATGAGAGGTTAAGTTGCACTTCATCTCTGGAGTACGTTGCAAGCAAGACTCCATTGTCCATTCTTAGTCTCCTCAGCGCTTAAGCCACTCAATCCCCAACTCATTTCCCCTTCTTTTACAACACGTTCCACTCATGTATGTAGTCATGTACGCATAAAGGAGATCATAGCGAGGGTCAATGTTGTCGCTCTGTGATTCGGTTCGATCTCTCTCCTTTTTTCTCTCTTTGGTACAAATAATACTACATCCGGTTATAAAAATACCTGACACGTACTCTACTTCGTTCTCTGCCGGACTTTGAAATTTTGATTGCCAAGAAACAAACTTCTGAATATTTATAACCCGATGGTAGAATGTAAATCAATTTTTCAAAATTTTGGCAGAATGGAGTAGAAAATGATTCAGTGCTAGCTCAGTTAGAAGCCGCCTGCAACTGAGAATATTGGCTGGCCCCCACAACAAAGATGCTGGCTGGTTGTTGATGGTAACTTCATTGACAAAACGCTGCTAATCAGGATGACAGTTGGAAGTGAATCATCGTGCTGGTCCGGAGGATTCATCCTCAAGCAACTGTGAGCAATGACATAGCCATCAAGTTACCAGATGAGATGAAGATGAGGTTGGCTGGCTGCTATATAGGATAGTCTAGTGCGCAGGTTAGTTACAGAAAAGCTTCCGAGTTATCCAACAACCAGCACGATCATGACAGCATCATTGCCCACGTTAAAAATCCACACAGAACCCTGCAAAAATCGAATCATCCGTAATTAGTATTCGTCAAACATGTTGTGGCGCACAATAGCAGCTGAACAGTGACTGTTAGGTAAAGGTAAGCACGTCTGTCTGTCTGATGAGTAGCCGTGAATTTAGTCTGAACTGGATTTCAGAGTCCACACTGATCTTTAATTTATGAGCCAAGAAAAACATTACCACAAAAAAAGACCAGGTAAGTCTTTAGTATTCCCTTTGCTCATCCTAGTTCAGTAGACCAATGATAGTGAAACATACCTGCTACTACAACCTACCATAGCTTCTTGTAGACTGCTCACATATATAGGATATTCTTTCAACCAATCCCATTGCAGCCTTACAAGCTGGTCTGCGTACAACTGCACAGGCCATGTTGTACAACTACGAGTATGGCCTTGTTTAGTTCCTAACTTCTCCCCCCAAATTCTACTATGCAAAAAGAAGATTCCCATCACATCAAAATACCAGCACATGCATAGAGTACTAAATATAGATGAAATTAAAAAATAATTGCACAGTTTTGTTGTACTTTGCGAGACGAACATTTTGAGCCTAATTAGTCAAAGTTTGGACAATTTTTACCAAATACAAACGAATTGCTACAGTGCGCATTTAATGCGCACCGTAGCAAACTGTAGCAATTCGGCCACTTCCGAATCGGGAACTGAACAAGGGCTATGCATCACACATGGCAGGGGTCCCAAAAAGACATGGGACTTGTTTAGATGCCCAACTTTGGACATCCAAAGTTGGTATTTTGCCGCTGTAGCATACTGTAGCATTTCGTTTGTATTTGGTAAAAATTATCCAAACATTGACTAATTAGGCTCAAAACGTTCGTCTCGCAAAGTACAACAAAACTATACAATTAGTTTTTGATTTCATCTACATTTAGTACTCCATACATATGTCGATATTTTGATGTGATGGGAATCTTCTTTTTGCATAGTGGAATTTGGTGGCAAACTTGGTGATCTAAACATGGCCATGTTTGAAGTACTGCTAGTGCATAGGCAAGGCACGGCCAGGCACAACAGAACAGTTACCCTCAAGTCCTCCCTGCAGCTGCAGCAAAATGCTATGCTGCCTTTTGAGGCTTGGCAATCAAGCAAGGTTGGTCGGGTGTCATCGAGTGGGAAAGTGGGCACTCCCATTCATCACCAACAATCCGCAAAAGAAATCTATAAGATGGCCCTCTCACGAAGTGCAGAGAGTTAGTTCCAAGGAAAAAGGCCATGGCCAGGTGCGGTCCTCCGATGCCTGCATGGAGCTAGATGTCATGATCTTGTGAGGACTGCATTGCAACTCTGGTGAAGTGTGAACAAGATCTTGGAGAGAGAGGCTGTGGAAGGTATGCACCTTTGGTTCACATCATACTCTCTTTTTGTTTTGTTTTTTCCACCCTGAAAATAAGATATCCCCTGCTATGTTGCACTGTAAATATACAAATCATGCTAAATTTTTCAGGAACCACTTAACTGCTCAGTAATGTAATTTTTCTGAACATTATTTTTAGAACTTGGTCGCTTCAATTTTCATACAAACTTTAGCCTACAGGATTCGATTAAACTCAGTTACCTTGTATATCAGCAGTTGAAGTTTTCCTGGAAATCTTGAATATCACATGTTGACATGTATGCTGCCGAATCATATTCATGCCCATCAACTCTTTGGTGTTACTCTGCCGCTTTAAAGTCACTTCTACAATGCAAAAATAAATACAGTAGGAATGATAGCGATATCGGGTACTGTAAGTCCGTAAGGATTACCACACATTCGAAGTTCAACTTTACAGACTGATAATAATGTGTTCATGTGCTAGTTATTAGACAGGTCATTCCTTCTGAACAAAGCGCCAGACTTTCTTACTCTTGGATCTTTCGAGAAAAAAAAAACTTTCTTACTCTTGCCTCGAATACTCTATGACTTTGCACGACCAGGGTTTACTTATTAAAAATAGTATTTCATCAGAACAATGATGCAAACTTTCTTTCCCACTCGTCCGTTGTTCATGGAATTACAGAGGCCTCCCTGGCAGGGGGAAATGTTAAAGGACGGTAGGAAGGAGAAATGTTAAGGAGATGGGTAAGAAGGGGAACTGGTTCACTGCACTCAAGAAGGCTTTCACCTCAAGCCCCAAGGAGAAGCCAACAAATGTAAGCTGGTACTCAAAAATCGATCCTAATTAATTGATTGATTATATTTATATATGCATCATTTTAGCTACATTTAAAGCAGATTTTCTCACCAAATCGAGTGGTTGTACCGTATTGCAACCAACAAAGGTTAAAGGAAGTCAAAAGAATTTGGATTTGACGTTGATTGCTGTGGAGTAATGTGCTCGATCAATGGCAAATTGGCACGCAGGTGCATCAGCTGGTAGCGCAGTACCCGTCTTCGCACGGGCACGGGAGGGACAAGAAGCGATGGGGAGGCTTCGGGCGGTCGCGGCCGCACGCGGAGCCGGCGTCGCCGGCGGCGGGCGCGCTGATCAACATCCCGCTCTACCGCGAGCCGAGCAGCATCGAGAAGATCCTCGGCGACGCGGAGATGGACCAGCAGCGCCAGTACTACGCCGCCACCAGGGCGCAGTACCAGATCACGCCGGCGAGGCCCACCACCGCCGTCGCCGCTTCTGCTGCCGCGCCGCTCCCACAGCCGATGGTGGGAACAGCACGTGAGCGGGAGCGCGAACGCAGCAGAGAAGACAAGCCGGCCTCCGTGGTGCTCCCGCTGCCGCCGCCGTCCCCTCCCCCGCTGATCAGGAGGTTCGACCATGACAGGGAGCAGCAGCAGAAGCTGCAGCAGCTGCAGCTGCAGCTGCAGCCGCAGAGCAGGGCCGAGACGGAGTGGCGGCAGCAGCAGCAGCAGCCGAGGCGGCACCGCGCGGCGAGGCAGCGCGCCGCGGCCGTGGCGATCCAGTCCGCGTTCCGGGGCTACATGGCAAGTCCATCTTGTCGCTTAGCTTTGCTGTTCGCGTTCGCACGACGCGTCGATGCGGTTGGTTGGTTGTGACGTCGCGCGTTTTTCAATGGCGTTGGCTGCAGGCGCGGCGGAACTACCGGTCGCTGCGCGGGCTGATCCGGCTGCAGGGCGTGATGCGCGGCGCCAGCGTGCGGCGGCAGACGGCGCAGGCGATGCGGTGCATGCAGACGCTGGTCCGCGTGCAGGCGCAGGTGCGCGCCAGCCGCGTGGAGGCCATGGAGCGGCGCAACCGGCAGCACCACAGCGGCATGCTCAGGGACGGCGGCAGGTGGCGCGCCGGCTCACAGGTACTAGTCTACATCAGTGAGACTAGACGTACTCCATGGCTTTCCTTTGATCACCTCAGCTACTCTCTCCGGTGCGATTCAACGCGTGCAGGACGGCGGCATTTGGGACGACAGCCGGCTGACGCAGGAGGAGGCGGACGCGCGGACGAAGCGGAAGGTGGAGGCCGTGATCAAGCGCGAGAGAGCCCTCGCCTACGCCTACTCCCATCAGGTACGGTGCCGCAACACATGTAACCCGTTCTCATTGCCGCCATGGACATGGACATGGACATGGAATCGAAAAGCCAAAGGTTTGTGGTGATCGACCACCTAAAAGCCAAGCAGGCGGTGGTGCGCCGTCGCTGTTTGGCAGGAGTTGGAGTTGGGATTATTCTCGCTCTCGCTAGTCGCTACACCTTGTCATCCGATCTGATCACACGCACCGACTGACGTACTGTTTGTTTGTTGTGCTGTCCTTTTGGCAATGTTGTCGGCGACGACGACGGCAGCTGCTGAAGGCGACACCGATGGCGGCCCACGCGATCCTGGCGGACCTGCAGTCGGGCCGGAGCCCCTGGTGGTGGACGCCAATCGAGCGCCGCCACGAGCCGGGGGACTACCGCCCCGTGGAGCCCGCCAGCAGCAAGCCCCGTCCGGCGTTCACCATCGCCCGCCGCGAGACGACGACGACGACGCCAATGGCGATGACGGCGGCGACGACGCCGGCCCGGTCGGTGGTCTCGGCCTACTCCAAGACAAGGTCCACGAGGCCCGTGACCAAGGTGGGAGCCCCGGCGCCGCCGTTGAGCCACGCCGGGAGCATCCGCGACGACGAGAGCCTGACGAGCTGCCCGGCGTTCGGCGGCGTGCCCAACTACATGACGCCCACGCTGTCGGCGTCCGCCAAGGCGCGGGCGCGGGCGCACCTGCAGCAGCAGCAGCAGAAGGCGGCCCAGGAGAAGCCCAGGTTCTCGTTCGGGCTGGGCCAGAGCATCGGGAGCTGGGCCAAGAGCCCGTTCTGGAAGGCCGGCGCCGGCGGGCTGCCGTCGTCGAGGGTGGCCACGCCGGCGGCGTCCGTGGCCGGCGGGCGGCACCGGTCGACGCGGTCGATCAGCGGGCTCAGCGTGGACTCCACCGTGTCCATGCCAGCCGGGCTCGGCAGGAGGCCCTTCAAGTAGATACACACACATGTCGGACTCACCGTTGCTTGCATTCTCCTTCTTCCATCTCCTTTCGACGCATTTGTGCTTGGAATTTGTACGTACCTGATTGATGGTGTGGCTTGTTGTGGGTTACCTTTGCGTTTGCTGATTCGCTGTGCTTTACTAGAGGCTAGAGCTCCCTGGTTGCTGGCTCCTTTGTCCCCAGCCTTCCTTTGGTTTGGTTTTTGAGGGGCCAATGAGCTGTAGCGTGTAAACTCGGCGACTCCATCGAACAACCGTACATGCGTTCAGTAAGTTCATGCTTTTGTCAATTATTACCATGGGATGCGATGCATATCCATTTTAGTTGATCGTGCCACTCAAGAAAAAAAAATGGAAAAACATAAACATTCATGCTGTTGGGAGGGGCAATATAGGTTTGTACTCTGTTGACATGTAATGCGGATCGGATAGTTTCTTCGGTCTAAATTATACTAGTTTTACTTCAGTTTTATCAGAGGTTAAATTTCCCAACCATTGGCTGATTTTTAGAAAAACATATTGATATCTATATGGTCAAACAAATGCACTGTCAAAACATGTATCATAGAGAGAATTTCGTTGTATATATTGTTGCATTTTTCCAAATACATGGCAAAAGAGAAACATGAATCTCATAGGCTTGGAGAAGATAGAGTGCTCAGATGATAGATAAGATTAAATAAGCGACACATAAAAAACACTCGAGCAAGTTGGGAAACCTAGAAGTTTTCAGGGTTTCCTGAAGTTCCAGTTTTGCACGCCCATTGTTCCGAAGATCGAAAGTTCCAATGTTCGTTAGGACCGGAGTTCTGATTTTGTGTGCACCTTGGCAGATTTGCGCAACATTGGAAGTTGCTTCCTAGTCAGGAGTTTCGATCATGAGAAGTTCCGAATATCTGTTAGAAGTTTCGACTTCGCTATAAATGGCTATTTGGAAGAAAAGATATAAATATGTTTCTTCTCTCCTCCTAATTGTTACCCACTTCATTTAGTCTGACTAAACTTTGGCCAATAGCATCTAAGAGCATTCAAAGCCCCCTCTCTTCTCCCCCTCTCTTCAGCATCTAAAATTAGAGCTAAATTTTTGTTGATTCCGTAGTTTCTCTGATCTTCTGAACTTCCGATCAAGACTGTAAGCTCCGATCAAATATCTAAAACTTTTGAAATTTTACTCATTCCCTACTTTAGGTTTTTGTAAGAAATTTTTAGATCAAGTTATTCACCAACTATAGGCATTGTTGATCTAGGGCTGGGCAATCTATTGCATTGTTCGGTTTATTCGGTAGAAACCAACGATTTCGGTTTCAGTTTTGCCATGCATGTGAACTGCTCATCATGGGCTAGTAAAAGTGCTGCGGGTCTCCTCCTCCTACATGTTAACGAGGGCCATGTGATTAGATTTTAAGGCCTGATTGTTGTTGGGTCATGGGCCAAATTGAAATGACGATAAGGCTAGATTGCTTACTGGTGAATCAAAAAATGCTGTGTCGATGCCTCCATGGCCCCACCATCATGTGTTGTTTTCTTCAGATCCAGAAGTCTTATGTGACACAAACTTGACAGCTTCCCTTGGCGGCACACCATGATATAGTAAAGTTCGCTTGTAGTGATTGTTTGGTTTTTGTTGCCTGGTAAACGAACAAAATTGTTGAACACTGAACTGGACAAAACCAGGAACCGAAGCCAAGTCAAACACCGAAAAGACCGATACTTCGGTTTGGTTTTCAGTTTATGGTTAAAAACTGCTTAGACCTAGTTGATTCTTTCAGGCTCGTTGGACAATTGGAGAGGGAGAGAGAAACCATGTGGTGGAGTCAACATAGGAAGTGGATGAATGTTGCGTATAGATCTCTGTAGATCTCACACGAAAAATGTCACGCGAGTGATTTCTAGTGCTCGCTCATTAAATATGGTTTGCGGTCATTTGTGGCGTATGAACTACTAAATACTCCCTCCGTTCTAAATCATAAGTCGTCTTGACTTTTTTTGGTACATCCATTTTGCTATATATCCAGACATATGTTATATCCAGATACATAGCAAAATAGATGTACCAAAAAAGTCAAAGCGACTTCTAATTTGGAACGAAGAGAGTATATTAATAAATTCAACGAGAAAGTCACATATGATGAAGTCAAACACGTTTGCTGCATTAATTGAACAACCATATGGTTTTGCAAGTGTATAAGCCTCTAGTGCACGATGTTGGTAACGCGCTAGTGCTTCCTGACATAAAAGGCTTTATGTGCGGGTTAAGAAAAAGTTAACTCTAGCTCAACAGTAAGTTGTATGGATTAATGTCAATAAACATTATTCACAAGGAAACTAACCACATGGGGCCTATATTCGTTGCCATTTTTTTATTCATTGCAAAACATGTGTACCATGTCTTAAAGGAAGAAAAAATAGTATGAACCGATTTTGGAGCCTAGATGGTTTGTTGCTTGTTTTCTCGATTTTGTTTTTATAAAATGAAATAAAAAAGGAGCAAAAGGTCAGAGGTAGGGGAAGGATATATATGGTTGAGGGAGGAAAAGGAGAGAAGCCAAGCATTTATGTCGAATTAAAGATGTAGATCGAATGATTGGAGAGAGACCATGTGGTTAAGTCGTCAAAATGGAAAGTGGATGGATATTGCATATAGATCCTACATGGAAAAAGAGCCACCCGAGTGATTTCTAGTGCTCACGCATTAATAGGGTTTTCGATCATTTAGGGTGTATTAAATGCTAAATATATATTAATAATTTTGACTACAAAGTAACACATGATTAAGTCAAACACGATGACCACATGGTTTTGCAAGTGTGTCAAGCCTCTACTGCACGATGTTGGTAACGTGCTAGCACTTCTCGACATAAGACGATTCCTGCTTCATGCAGGCGAGTTGCAGCTGCAAATCCGAACCGAGGATGAGTTTTTGGAGTTAGCTCACCCTCGTGAGATCACAACCCTTTGCCCCGCCCACCGTAGCACATGTGTCGCCTAGCGTATGTGGGGCAACTTGGCCTCATCGTCTGCATGTGTTAAGAAAAAGTTAACATTAGTTCAACATGGTAAGCTGTACGGATTAATGTCAATATACGGTATTTTCACAAGGAAACTAATCAAATCTATTCGTCACCATTTTCTGATTCGTTGTGAAAGGTATGTAGCATGTCTTCTTCGAAGAAAAAATAGCACGATATGTTTTTGGTGCATGGAGGGCATGTTTTGGAGGGTTCGTTATTTATTTTAAAAAGTTTGTTCTTGAAAAGGACTGAAAGGGAAATTGATAAAAATAGAGAGAGGAACATAACATGTATGCTAAATTCAAGAGGGAGAAAACATGTGAAGGGAGAGAAAATAGAAATAGGATGAATGTTGTGGTTTCTTATTTGCCAAAATATGACAAAAATCCACATCACATAACCTATGTCTAATTCAAACACGTTTGTTACGTTAATTCAACAATCATGCGGTGATAACGCACTCACGGAGTCGCGGTTCCCGCTTTCAATATGCTATACGCATCAGTCTAAAACCAAATGGACGTGGCTGACGCATGGTCGTGCGTGCGTTAGCTGAGCCGCACGATCGCCTTCCTGCCGCGTGCGTCCACCGTCTTCGCCCTCTCTGGCTCCCCTTGCCCCGCGCGATGCCCCATCCTGCCGCCGCGAAGCTATGGCGAAACCCTAGCGCGCCCGCGGCGGCCTCCTTCTTCCCCCTCCCGCGCGCCGCCATGGCCATGGGTGCCCCCACCCTGACCTGCTAGCCCAACTGCCTCCATCGCCGTTAGGACCCTAAAGCCATCTTCCCTCCATCCCCATCGCCTAGCCGCCCTGCCTCCAGGCTCCTCGTCGGAACCCTAGCAGTCATATTCTTCTTGTTCGACTCTAGTGGGGACGCAGACGCGGTGGGGCGCGGGCATCGCGCGGGCACGACCGCCAGGGAGGAGCTTGCAGAGAGAGAGAGGGGTGGAAGTTGAGGTGGGGCGTGGGCGTGCGGTGCATTAAACGCCCGCATGCCCAGCTTTAAGACATTGCCAAAACAAATAGTTATAGTAGACTCATCAATGCTGCATGGATCAACGTCAAAATTGAAATTTGCATGAGGGAACTAACCAAACAGGACCTCAAATTTCTTCTATTCCATTGAAGGGAAAAAAATACATACCCGAAGGAACCGGCGTACCGGACCGTCTAAACATGGGCCAGGCCTAAACGTGCGGCTGGGGTGGAGCTGGGCTTGTAGTAGACACGTGGCAGGGCTCCATCAGCCACCGCTCGGCGGCGGCCGTCGTCCCGCGGGAAGCCAAAATCACGAAACGAAAAATTCTTGAAACCGCCGGCCGCGGGAAACATTTTGCGCGCCGCGCCGCGCTCCCTTCCCCTTCTCTCTCGCGCGCGCCCACCTCCCTTTACAAATACTCCCTTCCCGGTTCGTCTCCTCCTCTCCTCCAAATCCCCAATCTTCTCCAGTTCCACCCGGCCACCCCGCACCCCAAATCTAGATCCACCGCCCACCACCCCGCCGCCAACGCGGACGCCGCCTCCTCCGGCTGCACTGGTCGCGCCATCCTCTGGTGCCTGGACTCCGCGAATCTGCAGGTGCGGCTCTGAACTTGTGCAGAAATGGGCTATCTTGCATTTTTCCATCTCGCTGGAAAGCTACCGGTTGCAGTTTCTGTGTCGCGCAAAATCCTAGTACATAGTGACATAGTGTATTTGTTACGCCATTCCTGAATGCCTCCGTTTTTTTCGTCATCTTGATCCAGGTTCAGTAGAGTAGACCAGTGTCTGAGCACGGACTAGATAGAGGAATGCGCTGTTTGTTCCTAGAGTAGCAGTTGCAAGATCCAAACCCTCCCGCGATGGAAAGCGGCGCCGTGGTTCTCGGTGTTGCTCGCCCCGAAGAGGCCCCTGACCACAACGGCGCGGGGCCGCGGGACGATATGGGCCAATCGCAGATGCAGGTCGATGGTCCCGTTGTTCTCAACCAATCCGCTGAGCTCGGGTCGGGTGACTCGATGGCCGTCGATGACGCCCCGGTTCAGGCACCATCAGGCCAGCCGGTGGCGGCAACACAACAGTCTCCTGCTACGCTGGCGGACGCCATCATGGAGGTGCAGAAGCAGCTGAAGCGGAAGAGGGCTTCGAATAGCCCAGTGATTGCTACCGCGGATAAGGACGCTCTGGTTGCCGGTTGCCGGCAGGAGCTCGAGGGGCTCTTGCAGTATTACAAGGAGGTTTCTGACCGCAAGATGCAGCTTGACGGTGGGAACCTGTCCGTCAACGGGATGGTTGGCTGCTTGCTTGAGGAGAGCAGTCTTGGGCTGACCAAGTTGGTGGACGAGATATATGAGAAGCTGAAGGGATTGGAGGGTGTGTCTGTGGCTTCAGTCCGTAGCTCTGTGCTGCTCGCTGGGCAGAGGATGATGTACGGGAAATCTTCCCCGGATGCTGACGTGTTAGAAGATGAATCAGAGTCGGCTCTTTGGTGCTGGGAGGTAAGTTGGGTGTTACTACACAAATTGTGTTCTTTTGATTATATTGTTTTGTATTTTTATTAAAAAAAACTGAACCTTTTAAATGCATATGCAGATAAGAGATCTGAGATTGTTGCCTGTGAAAGCACGCAGCATTCTGAGCACACGGAGATCTGTCAGAAAGAAAATCCATGAGAGAATCACTACCATATATTGTAAGGACAACCTTGTTCTTACTCACATTTTTATCCACGATTTTTGCTGCCTGTAGTGATTTATTTGCATATTCCATTTTCCTACGGAAAATATAATGAGAGTTTGTCCAATTCTTTCAATACATGGCATGTTTCTCTTCCCAACAGGATGAAACTTGGTATGCTTTGCTGTTTTTTTTAATGAACTGGTATTATTTTCTGTTAGTTTCTTTCAAAGTAGCTTGATGCTAAATCAACTTATATCTATGCATGTATTCATATAACCTGTAACATTGATTATCTATTCCTTATTTACTGGCTCACTCACTGATCAAATGTATCACTGGCAGCAACTTTGTCGGTTCTTGAAAACCCAGGAGCTTACGTCCAAGTAAATGATCTAAAAAAGGCATCATTAAAATTAAACAAATCACTGAACCTGGAAGGGATCAGATCAATGGTGGAAAGAGCGACACAAAAGAACACAGAACGGTGTGTACCCTCTTGCATATTACTGATGCATTTGTGTGGATTCATATGCACATTTTCTTTTCTCCTTGAGGTTCTGAAAGTCCTAATGTGTAAGCCTTTTCAATAAAGGGGTGTGAAAGATGCTGGATCAGCAGTTAAGGAATTGATGCAAGAGACAGAAAAAAATGACCAAAATATTAGAAGACTTGAGGATACTAGTGTCTCTGAGCTGCAGAATGGAAACTCGCCTGCTAATGTAAGTACTTGATTCATTAATTGCACTGTACTTGAGCCATTCTAATAGCATTTCAACAGTTGCATTTTAATGTATCTTCTTCCAACCGTCAATGTTTGGTTTGTTTGAATGTCAATATGTGGACAATGATACACCATCATTTTCTTGCATTAGTAGTACTTCAGTTGCCTTTACCTGGACACTTCCTTAAATCCAGATAGTGTGTAGCCTAACCTTTGGGTAATCAGATATGACAAATGATAAAGGAATGGTAGCATTTTTAATAGGTTTGATATGATGAGATGGCTGTTTTTCATGTTTATCTTAGAAATTTGCTTATTCGGTGCATATAGTGCTTGCAGCTGTGCTTTGTTCCTTTTTTTTCCCTTTCTCTTGAGACCATGTCATAATATTACAGCAATAGTTTTTTTTAGAAGGGATGACAAAAAGCTTTGATGTGATTTATATTAGATGAAGAAAATGAAAAATACAAGTGTAGGCCCAGTTTTTTGAGTGGAAACCAGCCCTAAAAACCACCAACTGGGAGAGTGCACCACTCATCCTAGTGCACCACTCATTACAGCAATAGTGAATAATTGAAATCACACACACAATTGCTTTTCCCACAATCTAGTAATGTTATATTGTTGAATTCCAGGAAAAAGAGATTCAGAAAGCACAAAAACAAGTGGAGAAGGAAATAAAGCGCCAGGAGAAAGAAGAAGCTCAGATGAGAAAACTGCAAAAGAAACAGCAAGGAGAGGCCCTAAGAGAACAGAAGAGACGTGAAAAGGAGGAGGCTGAAGTTAAGAAACAACAAAAGAAGCAGGAAGAGGAAGCACTGAAAGAACAGAAGCGTCGTGAAAAGGAAGAATCTGAAATGAAGAAACAACAGAAAAAACAGCAAGAGGAAGCTGAGAAAGAACAGAAGCGCCTTGAGAAGGAAGCTACACAACTCAAGAAGCAACTAGCCATTCAAAAGCAAGCTTCTATGATGGAACGTTTTTTCAAGAGTAAGAAAGACAGTGGAAAACTTCAAAAATATGGAGAGAACAACTCAGTTGACGATCCATGCAATGACAACAAAGAGACAATACCAGCAACCACATTGAAAATTGATTCTTCATTGTCTCAACAAGAGAACTGGGTTTTAGAGGATCTTCGGAGGTTAGCAACATTTTTTGAACTCTATTATTCTTTCACTTTCACACTTACTAAAAGTGAAGGGACTTAATGAACATTGGTTACAGGTTGCAGGTCACTGGTTGGAAGAAGCTATCTAGCTACAATAGGTCCTCCAGATGGGGTATAAGATGCAAGCCCAAGATGGAGGCATTTAAAGAGCTGAAGCTTCAGAAATCCTCAGATGATATGGTCGATGAAATACTTTCAGCTCCAAATGAAGATGGCGGTCACAATTCAAGTCAGGAGAATGAACATGATAAGCTTGAAAGTGACATTGATATGCTACAGGCTAGTGAGGTGCAATGTCATGGCACCAGTAACCCTAAACCTCTGCAAACTATATTAATTAGAAAGAAGCTTCTGCAATTTGACAAAAGTAACAGGCCAGCGTATTATGGATCCTGGAGGAAGAAAAGGTTGGCATTTCAATATTCATGCTGTCTATAATTTATCATCACTTTATATTTTAGTGCTATATCATGATTTATTCTAAAATTATCTGCAGTGCTGTTATTGGTCCAAGGTGTCCACTTAAGATGGATCCTGATCTTGACTACGAGGTTGATAGTGATGATGAATGGGAAGAGGTACTTGCTGATATTCCAGCATCTTTTTTTTCTTCTCTTTTGGTAAAAAAATCATATTTTGTTTTCTGCACAGGAGGATCCTGGTGAGAGTCTTTCTGACTGTGAGAAGGATAATGATGAATTTATGGAAGAAGATTCCAAAATTACAGATGAAGAGGACGAAGATAGCTTTGTTGTGCCTGATGGCTATCTCTCAGACAATGAGGTACATATTAAATAAGTGATGTCACCTTTTCTAATTTGAGTTCCTCATTTGTCTTGGTGCAATGCGACTTTTCATGCTAGTTTCAATTAGTAAAGCCACATACCAGTTTTATATTGACAAAAGTGCGAACCAAATATTGGTTAATCTGCTATGCTTAGGTATCAAACCAGCAAACTCCGATTCTCAACCCTAGAGGGGTACCTGATATATTCTGTAAAAGGTTATCTACTAATCTCTTATATCTGCTGAAAGAATGATAACAGTGAGAACTGTATTCCATGGTTAAGAAAATAAAATAGTGGGATAAAACAAGTGTACACAAGTTCAGTAGAAACTAGGAAGATACAAGTTTATGTATGACTTCATCCATGTGCTTTTCTTGAGTTATATATACTTTCATATCTGTTCTACCCATAGTTGTTAAAACTGTGATTCTGTCATCTAATTTTATGGCTTCACAATCTTAGTTGATTGTGTCGATTCTATGACTCTGTTAAGTAGAATCTAGGAATAATGATTCTAGTAGTTATAATCCTAAGATTTGTGATCCTAACATTGAAGTTCCAATCAGATTCATGATCGTTATTTTAGTAATCTTGGTCCTACTATATGTGATGCCAGGTGCTATTGTTCCTCAATTAAATGTGCAATATTCTTTGTTTCACTGTTGGAGTTCACTTCCTGCAGGGAATACAAATTGAAAGCCTATTGGATGATAAAGATGAGGAAGCCAGTAGCTCACCAACTGGTCAGTGTACAGAAGTTGAAGAGTTCAGGTCTCTACTGCGTCAACAAAGAGTCCTGAACACTTTGACCGAGCAAGCTCTCCGGAAGAGCCAACCTCTTATTATATCCAACCTAAATCACGAAAAAGCTGAATTACTGACTGCCGAAGACCTCAAGGGAATGGCAAAGATTGAGCAGTTATGCTTGCAAGTTCTTTCAATGCGCATCTGTCCAGGAGGTGCAGTTGTTGATGTGCCTCTAACTGACAGCTCATCTGCAACTGTTGAGGAAACTAACCAGCCCAATGTGAAGAATGGCTCTCCTGGGGCTGCATCTGCTATACCAGAAACAGACCTGCCAGAAATTGTAAGCACCGAGTGAATATTAGAAATTGATATCTATTGTTTGAAGATAGCATGCAGCTGTAGTTCTCATTTTGCTTTAACCCATAATGCAGGTCCAGGTGATAAGATCATGTCGAGATGGTATCCACAAGGTGGTGGAATTACTGCAGCACAAATTTCCAAATGTTCCAAAGACTCAACTGAATCGTAAAGTGAGGGAGATATCTGACTTTATTGACAATCATTGGAAGGTGAGGATGCTCTCACATTGAAAAAATCCCGTGCCTGATTATTCACAGTTTCTGTGTCAGTAGCATGGTTTTGTTTAGTACACCTCCAAGGGCAAAATGGATTTAACATCTTATGTACTGTTTCCCTGCAGGTAAAGAAAGAGATTCTTGATAAGCTAGGATTGGATTCGTCACCAGGTACCTGTATTAATTAATTTGCTTTTGTTTCAGAAGTAGGATCCCTGCATATTTGTCCTTGGAAAATCTTCTTACCAATCATATTACTTGTTTTCAGTGAAATCCAAGAAGAATAAAAGCATAGCCACTTACTTCTCGAAGAGATGTTTACCTCCAGAAGAGGCTGTCGATGCTCTGGCTGCTTCTCCTGAGTTGCGGTTGAAATCTAAAACAAAAGGTGGCACCGAAGCTCCTCAGATCAATCTGTTCCCCTCAAAGCAGTAGAGTTTTTAACAAGATACCCTGAAAGTTGGATCAGGGGTCAATGAAGCTATGAATCCAGATGAGCAGAAAGCTCAGCGGTTCATGTACAAAGGCTATGGAAGTGCAACTCAGTTTTGCATCATCACCAATGGAAGATGATCTTAGTGCAACATGGGTTTTTGACAACATGGAGATCTGGACTGTTTCCAGTGTTGGACATGTTGTAATTTTAGCCATAAAGTAGGTTTTTATTCATTAAGGATATTCAGTTCAATTATTTGGCCTTGATGTGATTAACATGTATCTGTCCCATTGTTAACGCAAGGCATTGTTCTGAAATTGGCCATCTGCAACTTGTGGTGTGTTAGAACATTATGCACTCGTGATTCTAACAAATAAGCAATGTGTCTTGTGACTGCTCCATTGAAGTGCATCTGTTGAACTGCGAGCCAACAAATTTTCCATCTGTGGCTTCTGACATGACAACTTTGTGCAAAAGTTGGTTTTTGCAACCTGTTTGCATCAAATCTGATGAATGTACATGTAAATAGTAGCAAAGGCAACAAAAGCAATATATATTTGCTTTGGCATTGAACATTTTTGGTTGAACAGGCATAGGAGTACACGGTAGTACAAAAGAATTACAGCAATAGGCATACTAGAACAGACGGCAAAGAATCAACGAATCTTGTTCATATAGGAGTATCATTCTGAAGGAGCAATTTAAGACCAGTGGTGGACGGGGCATCAGACATGGTACGACTGCCAGTTCTTGGCGTGGAGGTCGTCGTCGAGGCGGAGGGAGAAGGCGAGCGCGAGCGCGGCCCACTCGAGGACGAAGATGGCGGTGCCGAGGCCGCCGACCATCTTGAGGATGACGGCGCCGTCCTCGTCGCGGACGTAGGACTGGAGCTCGGCGAGGAAGTCGGAGGTGCGTGTGAAGGCGAGCAGCGCGACGGCGCCCTGGAAGATGGCGGTGAGCGCGGCGCCCGCGGTGTGCGCGTTGTGCCACTGCGCGGGCGTGGCGGGCGCCGTGAAGGAGCCCGAGCAGCCGGCCGCAGAGAAGACGGCGGTGAGGGCGTGGAGGAAGAGCAGGAGCAGGCCGCACGGGGACGGCAGCAGGCGCAGCGACAGCGTGAGGAAGATGCAGCTGGAGGCGGCGCCCAGGAGGATGTAGTTGCAGAGGAGGAACGCCTTGCGCGTGTGCGACTTGCCCGCCATCGCCGCCGCCGGACTCGCTCGGAAGCTGTTGGGCTGGGCTGGCTTGCGAGCGAGGTCGAGATCGAGAGAGGGAGGTTTGGAGTGGTGGAGTGGGAGCGGCGGAGTGGTGGCTACTTATGCCCGCGCGGGCGGGCGGGGTGGCGCGGACTGAGGAGTGAGGCCGCGAGGGGCAACGGCTAGTCTGGTGGGTGGGGTCCGGAGCGTGGGGGTCCACTGGCGTGAGAAGAGAGACGTTGCCCGCCTACTGGAGTATAGTTGACTGGGACGGGGATCCTATGCGAGCAGCGAGCCGTTGGGTAAGAGAGGCGGGTACTGGAAGCCGCATTCCGAAATGCAACCCAAGTCCAACTGAAAGTTGGTCAGGGTATTTTCTACCAAGTGATACGGGATTTAACCGAGCAGCATTTCTGCAGGTACTATGGGGTTTACAACAGCTGTACTCCAAGATTTAATTTCAGTACCAGCAAAGGTTGTAGGCTTGTAGCTAAACCTGACAGCCAAGTAGTTGAACTGGACTTGGACCACGGACCATTTTTACTGAACTCACCCTCATCCAGACGGGCAAGATCGTAGACTCAGGAATTAACATTGACACCTCTTTCTCTAATCTCTATAGTCTACACACACACCCAAGTTGGTGGCAACTTACAGATGCTGCTCACACAATTAATTTACAGCTGCTTTGCAGTGACTCAAAACCGACTCCTTACATCAGAAACGACATCGAATTCACAAATTACATCACAAACCTCTTGCCGCGCGGAGTGGAAGGGGAGCCGATCCCCTCGACTTGGCTCCCAAGCTTTCAGCGGGCGTCATGCCTCGGCTGTCTGGGCCGACGACTCTTCGGCGTCCAATGGCTGCGACTCGTGCTTCGCCGCGGCCTGGAGAACCCGGTCTTTCACCGCCGTCGTGGAGGGGGACGTCGGCAGGCCCACCTTGTTTGGCTCTATCTTCTTAGCTGCCCATGACACGGCGTCTGCGCCTACTCTTACTGGAGACAGCAACAGCCTAAGCCAAGAGAGCAGGAGGGATAGGGAAACTTGTAATCATCTTTTCGTTGTTCAAGAGGCAATTCCAAAATTTAAAACAACGAACACAGAAATTTTGATACAAGAACAGGAAAAAAAATCCAGGGTAACTTACTTTAAGTCTTGCTCCAAGTCCTCGGAACGCTCATATGTAGAGAATCGCAAGTAGATAGTCTATCCAGAATAAAAGAAAAATATCAGACAAACTGTGTTGCTGCCACATTTTGCAAATTGGTATATATTTGCGGTTAACAGTAATGCAGAAGTGCCGAGTTATATTAGTGTTTCCCAGAGATGCAGGTGCATGCATTTTTTTTTTCTGAGACGCAGATGCATCCATATTGGACAATGAACAAACAAATAAGCCAAACGTACTACATACCAGCCCAACGCTTAAAACAGCGATATATTGCAAAGTCGTCTCCCATTCTGCGGACATAGTGATAAACAGTCAGTTAAACAAAAATCAATATTCTAATTCAGCAGCAGTACACATGTTTCTTCTAGCCAGATTCCAGCGACAAGTATCCATCAATGCAAGTATATCCACTCAAAAAAAAAAGATAAAACAAGTGTTCAGGATGTGGCTTGTATTGAACGTTTAGGAACACAAGGACTAGTTCTTTAGGTTGGTCTCAGGAGAGCCTACTGTTCTGGTATCATGCAGGCATCTTAATTCCTAAGTCTTAACCAAGAAATGTACAAAGTATGAATCAGACAACAACTATAATTTACTTACACACTTACCAAGTAAAGCATAGGAAAGTGCTGAGAGGCCCTGTTAAAAAAAGAGAGACAACATTGTCAAGAAAAAAAAGCATCCAACAATTTCCGTGAAAAAGATAATGCATCTAAGGCTACAAAGACAACATAAAGGTAAAAAAAAAAGGTGCTCTGTGTTGTACGTACACTTGAACTTTGAAAGGCACAAGCTCTTACCAAATATAATAGAAAATTAGTTGCAAAATGTTCAGGAACAGCAATACAGTGTGCCAACATGAGCAAAAGGCAATAACATGAGAATAAGACTAGTGACCTACCAGAAGAGATCCAAACACAAGAGTTGGGGTGGGCTTTATTTGTTCGAGGATTTCCTCAACGTCCTGCATATTTTGAGACATTAGTGTGGGTGGTCGAGAATAAAGAGGTACAATTTTGTAGATTGTTAACTTATGAAACATGTTAAAGCCCGCAAGAACTAACATCTATGAACTACTCAAATGATACTGGTCGAGTGATAAATGCTACAAACATGATAAATGATATCCTTTGGTTCACAGGTGAGTTTCTGGTTTTGATTCTTTTTACCTCATTTATTGCCGTTAATGCAGTCTCCGGTTTCAGTTCTTTGACACGAAGGTTCTTTGACCATGCTTGGAAACCACCTTTAACAAGGTAAGGTCGCTGCACCCAAACATTCAAAGTTAGACAGGGGAGAGAATGCATGCTAATGCAGTACTGGTGAAGACCAAAGCACTCGAAATTTGCCTGCACACCGAGCTTCTTCAGTAACCTAGCAATGGCTTTTGATCGAGCTCCATTATAATCCATAACTATGACCTTTGAATCACCCTACAGTGGCAAGTGACAAAAATACTAAACTTATTGTGAAGAAATATCGGAAGGCAGGTACTACTACAAAGTTTATACCTCAGTTCTAACAGCATACCTTCACCAATTTCAAGTTTCGAATGACAGCTGCCAGTAAGGCATCATCAACCTCTCTTCCACCTTTAAGCATACTCTTAACTGGGCCTTTGATCTAAGGAATAAAATCAAATGAAGTAGTTATCAATGAACATTTTTTCAGTTATTTCACCCCCTTTGGAATTCAAGCAAGGAGAGTTAAATAAGAGTTGTTTTTTGCTAATTATTAAAAAAGTTTAAAATGACAGAAATAAGTCCGTGTGTAGCTGGTCTTTGTGGGACTGCAACACATGGTCCTTGTGTCCTTGTAATAGCATCCTTGACTGCTTTTAGGACAGCAGTTAGCATATTTAGGACAGCATCTTAGGACAAGCATCTTAGGACAGCATCGGCATCTTAGGACAGCATCTTGACTAGCATCTAGGACAGCATCTTAGACTAGCATCTTAGCAGCATCTTAGCATATGCTTGGCTGGCTAGCGGCCCTATAAATATGTATCCCTAACCCCTCAGGTTGGCATGACATTGTATGGGTTTGTGTGAGAAATAAACCAGAAAATTGCCCCAACTCCTAGTGTCATCCTCTCTCGATGAGAGTAAAGATTCAGCTACTACCAAGAGTGCGAATCCAGCGACTAACAAGTGGTATCAAAGCCGTACTATCCTGTAGCCTGAGCATCTCCTGCTCTTCTCCTTCCCCGGCCTCGCAGCAGCCCCAACCGCAGCCGGTAGCAGCAGCAGCTCCGGCTGCCCCTGCTCTCCACACAGCAGCCCCCTCGATAGCGCGCCATGTCCGCAGGCCAGTCTCAGGGCTCGGTCGCCTCGAGCACGCGGCGTCGGCAGGAGGCCGACCTCGCCGCGGCAGAGAAGCGCGAGCGAGCGGCAGCAGACGCCGCTGCAGCAGCGGCAAGGGCATCGAGGCTGGCAGCAGCGGAGCTAGCAGCAGCTAGAGCGGAGGTGGAAGCAGCGGCGGCGGCGGATGCAGCGCGTGCAGCAGCAGCGGAGGTCGAGGTTCTACGCGGCAGCAACAGCAGCTCCATCACTGCTGATGACAGCGCCGACGCGGACTTCGAGCTGCTGGAGAGGGAGGCATCGCGAGGGCGAGCGGCGCAGTGGGCAGCCGTGCACGCCCACGAGCGCGGCGGCAGCCCAGACAGGCACAGACACACCGGCGGCGCTCCTGAAGGAGGCGCGCACGGCGGTGGCGCTCCTGGAGGAGGCGCGCATGGCGGCGGCGGACGGGTCGACGGAGAGCGCGGCCTTCACAGGCAGCGCGGCTCTCTCTCCCCGGTTCGGTACCGTGGTCACCACGAGTACCAGGCTGTCGTCAGGGACGTCGGCCCCGGCGGCGGGTGGCCTACCCTCACCAAAACCAACTACGTTGAGTGGGCTGCGGTGATGAGGGTGAAGCTCCAGGTGCGGCATATGTGGGATGCAGTCCGGTACGGCGACGTCGACTACGACCAAGATCGACGGGCGCTGGATGCTCTCATTGCTGCAGTTCCGTCCGAGATGCAGTTTTCGCTTACCAGCAAGCGGACTGCCAAGGAGGCTTGGGACGCCATCGCTGCAGCACGCATCGGCAGCGACCGCGCCCGCAAGTCCACACTGCAGGCACTTCGCAAGGAGTGGGAGAACCTGGCCTTCAAGCCAGGTGAGGACGTTGATGACTTTGCTCTCCGTCTCAACACTCTGTTGCAGAAGTTGGTGCAGTTCGGCGACGACACCTACGGCGAGGAGAGAGCTGTTGAGAAGCTCTTCCGCTGCGTCCCCGAGAAGTACAAGCAGATGGCTCGCTCAATCGAGTCTCTGCTGGACCTCTCCACGATGACGATCGAGGAGGCATTGGGCCGCCTCAAGGTCGTTGACGGCGATGAGCCACAGCGCCTCTCGGGACCCGTCACCATTGGCGGAAAGCTCCTCCTCACTCGGGAGCAGTGGGCTGCCGGCCAAGGTGACAGAAAGAAGGGGGAGCCTTCTTCCACGACAGGCGGCCGCAAGCGTGGCAAGCGTGGCAAGCCGTGCAAAGACGCCCAGGCAGGGGCGCGAGGACGTGCCGAGGGTGATGATCGTGGAGGCGCCCAGGGCGGCGCCGCTGGCAAGCAAAAGCCAGCACGAGGCGACCCTTGCTACAACTGCGGCAAGCTTGGTCATTGGGCCAAGGATTGTCGACAGCCACGACGCGGCCAGGCCCACGTCGCGCAGGCGGAAGAGGAGGAGCAGCCGGCTCTGTTCATTGCTCATGCGAGCATCGAACTACCTCCAGCGGCACCGGCCGCAACGGCTTTCCTCCACCTTGACGAGCCAAAAGCACACGCCCTCCTCGACGACAGCTCCGGCAACGACAAGACCGACGGGTGGTGCCTTGACACCGGCGCCACCCACCACATGACCGGATGGCGGGAGTTCTTCACCGAGCTCGACCCAAGCGTTCGAGGCACCGTCAAGTTCAGCGACGCCTCCGCTGTGGAGATCAAGGGCGTCGGCTCTGTCGTCTTCGTCGTCAAGACTGGCGAAAACAGGCTGCTCACCGGTGTCTACTACATCCCCGTGTTGAGGAACTCCATCATCAGCTTGGGACAGCTGGATGAGAGCGGATCGCGCGTGGAGATCGAGCACGGGGTGCTGCGCATCTGGGATCATCGACACCGGCTCCTGGTCAAGGTCAACAGGAGCAACCGCCTCTACGTCCTTCACGCACAGATGGCGCAACCTCTTTGTCTTGCAGCCCGCCGCGACGACGACGCTTGGAGGTGGCACGAGCGCTTTGGGCACCTCAACTTTGAGGCCCTGAGGCAGCTCGGCAGCAAGGAGATGGTGCGGGGCATGCCGCACGTCGACCACGTGGAGCAATTCTGCGACACCTGCGTCCTCACCAAGCTGCGGCGGCTCCCTTTCCCCCGCCAGGCGAGCTTCCGCGCCAAGGAGAAGCTGGAGCTCGTACACGGTGACCTCTGTGGCCCCGTGACACCGGCTACACCTGGAGGCCGGCGCTACTTCTTCCTCCTCGTCGACGACGTGTCCCGCTACATGTGGGCTGTCCTGCTCGACGCCAAGGCAGCCGCAGCGGACGCCATCAAGCACCTTCAAGCTGCTACGGAGGCGGAGTGTGGCCGCAAGCTTCGGGTCCTACGCACGGACAACGGCGGCGAGTTCACGATGGCCGAGTTCGCGGCGTACTGCGCCGATGAGGGGATCCACCGCCACTTCTCCGCGCCGTACACTCCGCAGCAGAACGGCGTCGTCGAGCGCCGCAATCAGACGGTGGTGGCCACCGCCCGTGCCCTCCTCAAGCAGAGAGGGATGCCGGCGATCTACTGGGGTGAGGCGGTGATGACTGCCGTCCACTTGCTCAACCGCTCCCCCACCAAGGCCCTCGACGGCAAGACGCCATACGAGGCCTGGCACGGGCGCAAGCCCGCGGTGAGCCACCTTCGCGTCTTCGGCTGCCTGGCCTTCGTCAAGGAGCTCAACCACGTCGGCAAGCTCGACGACCGGAGTACGCCAGGGGTCTTCATCGGCTACGTGGAGGGCGCCAAGGCCTACCGCGTCCTCGACCCTGCGACACGGCGCGTGCGCATCACGCGTGACGTCGCGTTCGACGAGGGGCGAAGCTAGACATGGGGCAAGATGGTGGATGACGACTCGACTCCGACGACCAGCGATTTCGTCGTCGACTACGTCCACTTCAAGGAGGCGAGGGGAGCTAGCAGCTCGTCCTCACCGAGCTCGCCTACCCCACCACCTCGTTCGCCACCACCTCCGGCGAGTCCTTCACCACCGCCACCACCAGCTCCGGCAAGTCCACAGGCTCCGACGAGTCCACCACCAGCACCGCCGGCCACGCCTCGTTCTCCTACACCGGACCCTACCTCTTCAGGCTCGGCACCGGCAGCTTCGGCCCACGACGAGCAGCGCACAGTGGAGTTCGCCACTCCGTTGTCCAACGACGAGGATCGCATCGACGCCTACCACGGCGGCGAGCCTCTGCGCTACCGTACCGTGGACAACCTCCTCGGCGAGCAGCCGGTCCCTGGACTGGCACAGCATGACTTTGAGGCGGAGCTGCACCTCGCACGGGACGATGGCGAGCCTTGTTCCTTCGCCGAGGCGGAGAGGGACGCGGCATGGCGTGCCGCGATGCAGATGGAGATGGACGCCGTCGAGCGAAACAAGACGTGGGAGCTGGCCGATCTTCCAGCCGGCCACCACGCCATCTCTCTCAAGTGGGTCTTCAAGCTCAAGAAGGACGAGACCGGAGAGGTGATCAAGCACAAGGCGCGTCTGGTGGCGCGCGGCTTCGTCCAGCAAGAAGGAATCGACTTTGACGACGCCTTCGCGCCCGTTGCACGGATGGAGTCCGTGCGACTCCTCCTTGCGCTAGCTGCCCAGGAGGGTTGGCGTGTCCATCACATGGATGTCAAGTCGGCGTTCCTTAACGGCGACTTGAAGGAGGAGGTCTACGTGCATCAGCCACCGGGATTTGCGATTCCCGGCAAGGAGGGCAAGGTGCTTCGCCTGCGCAAGGCCCTCTATGGCTTGCGGCAGGCACCGAGGGCGTGGAATGCCAAGCTGGATTCTACGCTGAAGGGGATGGGCTTCGAGCAAAGTCCGCACGAGGCGGCCATCTACCGGCGGGGCAACGGAGGAAAGGCCCTGCTGGTAGGTGTCTACGTCGACGACTTGGTGATCACCGGCACCAAGGAGGCGGAGGTGGCGGCTTTCAAGGAAGAGATGAAGGCCACCTTCCAGATGAGTGATCTGGGGTCTCTCTCCTTCTACCTGGGAATCGAGGTGCACCAGGATGACTCCGGGATCACGCTTCGACAGACCGCCTACGCCAAGCGCATCGTTGAGCTAGCTAGGCTCACCGACTGCAACCCAGCCCTCACTCCGATGGAGGAGAGGCTGAAGCTGAGCTGCGACAGCACGACGGAGGAGGTGGACGCTACGCAGTACCGGCGTCTTGTGGGGAGCCTTCGCTACCTCGCCCACACACGGCCGGACTTGGCATTCTCCGTCGGCTACGTTAGTCGGTTCATGCAACGACCGACAACGGAGCACCAGCAGGCTGTGAAGAGGATCATCCGCTATGTTGCGGGGACTCTCGACCACGGTCTCTACTACCCGAGGTGTCCTGGCGCGACACACTTCGTCGGGTACAGCGACAGTGACCACGCGGGCGACATCGACACCAGCAAGAGCACAAGCGGGGTCCTCTTCTTCCTCGGCAAGTGCCTCGTTAGCTGGCAGTCGGTCAAGCAGCAGGTGGTGGCCCTGTCCAGCTGCGAGGCCGAGTACATAGCGGCTTCCACCGCTTCGACTCAGGCGCTCTGGCTCGCTCAACTGCTTGGTGATCTCCTCGGCAGAGACACTGAAGCGGTGGAGCTCAGAGTGGACAGCAAGTCCGCCTTGGCCTTAGCAAAGAACCCCGTCTTCCATGAGCGCAGCAAGCACATCCGCATCAAGTACCACTTCATTCGGAGCTGCTTGGACGAGGGGAGCATCAAGGCCGGCTACATCAACACCCAGGATCAGCTGGCAGACCTTCTCACCAAGTCCCTTGGGCGAGTGAAGTTCCAGGAGCTTTGCACCAGGATTGGGATGGTCCGAGTTCCCTAGACGGCGCCACACAAGACTTAGGGGGAGAATGACAGAAATAAGTCCGTGTGTAGCTGGTCTTTGTGGGACTGCAACACATGGTCCTTGTGTCCTTGTAATAGCATCCTTGACTGCTTGACAGCAGTTAGCATCTTTAGGACAGCATCTTAGGACAAGCATCTTAGGACAGCATCAGCATCTTAGGACAACATCTTGACTAGCATCTAGGACAGCATCTTAGACTAGCATCTTAGCAGCATCTTAGCATATGCTTGGCTGGCTAGCGGCCCTATAAATATGTATCCCCAACCCCTCAGGTTGGCATGACATTGTATGAGTTTGTGTGAGAAATAAACTAGAAAATTGCCCCAACTCCTAGTGTCATCCTCTCTCGATGAGAGTAAGGATTCAGCTACTACCAAGAGTGCGAATCCAGCGACTAACATAAAACAGGGTAAGCATGCATAGGAACTGTCCAGTAATCACTGAATGATTAGGCAGGTATAATTCTTTCTCTACAAAAATGTATCCAAATTAAAAGAAAATCAAGTACCATTGGAGATCTTTTGCTGAAATAAGACATACCTCGGGTAAATCTACACTTGCATATTTAGACCTAGCCCCAAGGCGTAGATCAGGAACACCATCTTTTTCCCTCAAATCCTACATAACATAATCCAATAATGAGCTTGAGAGAATGCAATCTTCTATTACCCTACACTACAGAAAACATGACAAAAGAGCTTCAAATTTTCAGTTACAAATAAAGAGTATGAAAGGAATGCAATAAACTATTGCACTCAGGCAAGAAGACAGTGGCTACTAAATAATCGTTTCTAGAAATTTGAAGTGCTATGTATTATGAAATGGATTGAAAGGAGAGCTCCAAGGAAACAGGGAGCGAAGGCCAATGAGATTTACAATATCTTGCCTCCAATAGTTTGGCAGTATTGTTGTACTGAAGCAACAGCACAAAAAGTGATTAAACAATCCCTTCTAGCATTACAGACTGGATTAAAGAAATAGCTCAGATGAAAAGGGACACGAAAGAAAGAAAAAGGCCAGTGAGATTTACAATATCTTGCCTCAGGCCGAACATCAATAAGTACAGCTTTCCCATCATTTTTCAATAACTCGAACGCTGATTCAGGTGACAAATCTCCAGAATAGCCACCGTATATGAAGAGCCAGTACGTTGTCCTACAATGTAGACAAAATTAGAAGGAGCTTTGCAAATAAGGTGCAGCTCGAGGTTTGGTAGGCAAAACAAAGAAATGTTCCTTTACCCTATTGTCACTGAACCTCCAAGCACAACTGCCAATTGAACAATAGGATCACTTGGATCCAAACCAACATTCTTTTCAACACCTTCAACAGCTACATATACCTGAATCACAGCACGCACTAAAATTTATCAGTGGATACTTCGACAATGAACTTCTCTGAGGAACATTCATGCAACTAGACATGCCTAGGTGTTTAGCATCCCACTGAGAACAGCAGTGAAGTTAATGACCTTTTTTTCTCGAATACGCAGGAAAGCTGCGGATCATTGTATTATAGAGAGGAAAAAAAAAGGGCCCGAGTACATTACCAACTCATGCCGGTACCATACATGAGAAGGTTGGGACACTTACAACATTATCACCTATGAGATATCTGACGACCGACAACCAGGCACACCTAACCAGAGGTCCCTACCCCATCTAACCGAAGTGCTTGGAGCTTCTTAGCTCCAGCCAAGCACCACAGTTTGTACTCATCTCTAAACTGTCTCAAGACCCGTGAACGGATGGAGTAGCTCCATCAAAGAGACAAGAATCGCGATGCTTCCATATCAACCAAGATGTCAGAATGATTAGCGAATTAATAATGGAACATCAATAAGTACATACCTGTTGCAGAGCATTTCCGATTGGTCTCAAAACTAGACCAGCTTTCTCCTCAGACGAGCTCAACAAATCTCTAACATTTGGTGGTAGAGACTCCTTCGCAGACCCATAAGAATACACAACAAATGTGGCTGCACTGCCCAGTGAATCCTCTGCTGCAACAATCGCCTTCCTAAGAACATCAACAGCCACAGCCCCAGCTCCGGCCACCTTCGCCTGCAACGCGCCAGAAGCGTCCGTGACACCTCCGGCGGCCTGCTCCTTACCGGCGTCGACCGACGCCTTGAGCCCACCGATCGCATCGCGCACCGTCTTCCTCCACGCACCGAGCGCGTCGTACGCCGACAGCCTCAGCTTGTCGTAGGCCTCGGTGAGCGCATCCTCCGCCTGGAAGACCTGCTTACCGACCTTATCGATGAGCCTGGCCACGGAGTCCTCGACCTCGGACGCGTCGGACGGGAACGTGCTGGGGAACGGCGCGTCCGACATGGCCCGCTCCGCGGCATCGGTGGGGGCCGAGTTCACTACGGCGGTGGCGGCGGCAGCTGCTGCCTGATCGGGAGCGGCCAGGTCCGCGACGGCCGTGAGCGGCTGGTCGGTGCCCGTGCAACATAGCCCTGGGCTGGGGTCGGCGCTGGGGAGCGGCGGGAGCTCGGAGGCGGGGGCGCCGAAGGCTCGCGCGATGTCGTCCGGCGCGGCGGTGTAGGGGGAGAGGATGGATGAGTCGGCGAGCGGCGGGCGGTCAGGCACCTGCGCGACGAGCGGGTCAGCGTAGGACCTGAGCGCGGCGCTGACGTCCAACCTCCGCGGCACCCGCGCGACGACGTGGGACGCCGTCACCTGCCAAGCAGCAACAAGGGCATTCAGCGCCCCGGAAGGCGGCAAAATAGATAAAACCGGCACGGACAGGCTGATCGCCGGCGAAGGCCGCACCGGGCAGAGGGGGGAGCAGCTGGGCGCGGCGGAGCAGACGGGCAGCAGCATGGCGGGCGGGCTCATCGCGTCAGGCTGCTTCTCCCATCCGTTTCGTTGCCTCGAGACGAGGGGGGGCGTGGACGGTCGCGGCGGCCGGGGCGAGGTGCTGGTTGGGTTGGAGTTGGAGGTCGCTCGGGACGGGCACGTGTACGTGTGTCGCGGCGCGCGGGAGGCTGTGGAGGAGGTGGTTGATCCGGGACGAGTGGAGCCGGTGAGACGGCGAGGCGGGGGTTCGGATTTTGCCGGGATTGCGCGGATTGGTGTTCAGGGATTCGGCGTGTGGTGTGGCTCGTCGGCGTCGAGGTGGCGGCGGTGGGCCCGTCCCAGCGCTACACGCGGCCACATGTTCAGATGGATGCCCTTGGTACGGAGTAGTTGGCAGCGCTCCAACCGATGATCGCTGTTATCAAAAGGAAAAAAAAAAACGATGATCGCTCAGTGTCTCTAGTCTACTGGCAGGCTGCTTGAGCTTTTTCCACTGGTTGGGTTGGGCAGTGGTAACACGTTCGTCACGGTGAAGCATGAAAAATCTCTGGACATCAACGTGAACTATGCCAAATACTGCTAATAATAGTGTCATTTGGCTACTGGCAACGCTAGTACTCGTCCCGTCCACCAAATAATGCAATTCTCGTTTTCCGAGAAGTTAATCAATTTAAATTTTGACCAAAATTATATAAAAAAATAATAACATTTTTGATGCAAAATTAGTATTATTATACTAGTAGTTATAGAATATATTTTTATAATAAATTTATTTGGAGACATAATATCAATATTATTTGTTATAAACTTGGCTAAATTTGAGCTACTTTGACCGGCACGGATCCTATAATTACATTCTTTTCTTGACGAAGGGAGTAGTCATTTGCATCGCACATTCCAATGGTGATGTGATGGAATTGCTTATCAAAGCCTCAGACAAAGGGCGTGTTTGATACCATGACTACTTGCTAGCTAGCTAAAACTTAATTCAAATTAGCTCTAGTGCATCTAAACATGTGCAGTTGTGGGCTAATAGGTGAGCTGGTTTTTAGACAAGTCTTTAACTAGTTGTTACCCAACTGGTTAGCCAACCATTGCCAATTTGGACTAATTTTTAGCTCCAACGAGTAATTAGCTATGTATATCTAAACAAGTATAGGTACGGCTCTCTTCGCCAAAATTTGGTGCCCATGTTTTAGCCGTGGCAAAATGTGTGTTTATATTTGTCGTATGAACATGCAGGAAACCATTGTAAGGATTCAAAATTACTACGGTAAGGAGTACTATTGAGTATTAACCTTTCGATATTTTATCATTTTTTATTATCTCATTAGTAATTTGCTGAAAACAAAAAAAGTTTTGTTTTGAAGGACATTTTAACCAAATTTTGCCTTGGGATAAACCTTAGACTTTTTCTAATGTAAGCTTCATGATGGAAATAATGGCCGTCAATGACATAATAATATTCCTTTATGCTCAGGATATAAAAAAAATAATTTATGTTGTTGACAAACTTGAAAGCGTGGTAAATGCGGTAAATTTTTCCTACCTCATCTTCGGTAGCTCCTGGACGCCGGATTCGTCTCCAACCCTTACGTCAACGTCAACCCAACTTCATCAAGGCATCACCGTGACGTATCCCCCTTTGTTCCGCTCAACCACCTTCCTCCAATACCGGGTTAGTAGTGTCACCCCTGCTGCCTCTGCACCCGCCACCACAATTGTACGACCTTCCACCCCTAGGCTCGCCGTTTTTTTTCTCGGTCCACCGTAATTCTCATAGGAGACCTTAAATCTCGAATCCAGAACCCTAACCTCGTTGCGGTTGTCATTGGACCTTGGTGCTTGACTATTTACACATGAGTAGTTTGGAGGAAAAACCATTATTGAGGATGCCTATAGCACCCTGGACTCCACGGGAATGAATCCTTACCAGTTTGTGTTTTTTATTATTTCTTGGTACAATTGCAAAATATGCACAATTTCCCGTCATGCATGTTTACCTAATGCTATGGTAGAACCCATTCCCGTTTTGGTTCTTATACACGCAACAACTACGGTTGGTGCAAAGATTTCTCTCCTATCTAGACTTATTCTTTTTTATATGCCTACCCTTGACAATGAGTTCCATTTATTGTCTGCTTGCTCTGTTCTGCCTCTAGCTCCAACTATTACGGTCTCCAAGTTGCAATTGGTTAGTGTGCGGCTTGCTAGGGCGGTGTGCGCTCTGGTTATGACTATTCTTGTTAGGGCATTGGTGTGGGTGGTTGCTGATGTGCAGATCGAGCGGGTGAAGCTAGAATGGCAGACGCTGTGTTGCTATAATCCTTTTAGATTCATCATCCATTCCTAGGTTGAGCACCTTTGGATTTCAAAGTCATCTTTGGTTTATCATCTTTGCAAATGTGTTTAGCTTGAGTCTCATGAATCTTACAACAAATCTTCCTCGACTCAATGCTTTACCTCTAGCACCACAGTGCTCAAGGGAGGCTTTTGGGAGGTTTTCGCCTCCATTACCCTTGCCCAATGACAGTGTTCACCATGTTCTCGATGGGGCATTGACGTGAAGACCTTTCGTCACTTTTGTCGGATGCAATCTTGGAGAGCCTACTCAAATAATATGTCTAGTTAAGTTTTTCTCCGTGGGTGCAGTCTTTAGAAGCTTCTAATATTTTATGCCTAGTAGCAATGTGGATACCTTCATGTAATTGGGGATTTCATTCCCTGATCTATGTACTCTGCTCTTGACGTATGAATATATATATGAACAGATGAACTCTTAAAAAAAACTAGATCATGAAATGTTGCTTGAAGGTGGACTGTAGTACGTACATGACAGGGTAACCCTGTAGTCATGAGGCGGTTCAGCCCTCATTTCTGTTGGTAGGGAGCATCTCCGAGACACATTCTAAATTTCATGTTCTATATCTTCGTTTAGCTATCCACTTCATAAAATTTCTTTCTCTATAATCCAACATATTCTAACAGACTAGCTATATCTTCAAGAGAAATGAATGGAATTTGGAGCAATACAAACATGGCACTAGCTGTCAGCCTCACATACACCAAGATAGCAAGGCAGGCCGGCTAGCCAAATTTAGCTCACGAGCCTCATGAGATAGCATGTCGAATAGGATAGCAATTACGTTGGCTAGTCTGTTGGAAGCCAGATTTCTAGAGTTTTAGCTAAAAATAGTAATAGCAAGTTAGATAGCAATTCTCTTGGACATGCTCTTAGAGCATCGCCAACAGAATTGGTATCTAACATGCAAATGCTATTTTAAACTAAAGCTCTAAAAAAATGGCCTTCAAGAGACTGGCCAACACGATTGCTACCTCATTTGACATGTTATCCTGTGAGCCTCGGTAGCTAAATTTGGCTGACCAATGTTCCTTACTATCTTAGTATATGTGAGGCTGACAACTAGTGTCATGCAAGGATGAAAACGGACGGGATGAATCCCGTTTCGTCCGCAACCGTATACCGTTTTTTCCCGTCCGTTTTCGTTTTTTCCGGGATAAACGGAAACGGGACCGAAAACGGGGCGGAGTAAACGGAAACGAGACCGAAAATGGTAGAGCATTTGTCCGTCCGTATTTGCGGTATCCCGTTTTTAACCGGGATATCCTGTTTTTCGTCCCGTTTTTCTTCAATACGGGATGGGCCTGTTGGGCCTGTTTTTTTTTTAAGGAGATGTTGGGCCAGCTAGGCCTTGAAAGTACATGCCTGAGTTGCTTTTATTTTTCTTTTCATCTGTGTGGACATGTCACATATATATTCCGGCCCCTGTTCGGCTGAGCTTATCAGCATGGCTTATCAGCCGTGGAACAGTGTTTTTCTCTCACAACAAATCAGCCACAGCTGACTTATAAGCAAAAAAAAAACAGCCTGCCGAACAGGACCAGAAAATATTGTCGGAGTGTGGCACGGTGGTCAAACAATACGGCAGATGCACAGATGCTGCTCCAGTAAATAGAAAATAGAAATCGTGCTCATTTTTTTCAATTTAAAGGACGGAGAAAAAAGAAAAATATGTACCAGTAGAAATAACAGGCCCATCAATCCATTAACTCATTACCCATCGAACCTCTATTCCTATTCTAGCCCACCAACACCGACGAAAGGCCCATTTTCCAGCAGCACGCTCAAACCGATCCTGGCCATCCATCCCAGCGCCAAGACGCTATCCATCCGTCCACCGGTTAGGGTTTCTCCAGAGTTAAAAGGGCAGGAGGAGGCGCCCTTATAAACCCTTCCCTCGTTCCACAGCTCCCACCCTCTCGCCCGCCAGGAGAAGCCGCCGCCGCTGCTGCCGCGTCCACAGGCACCGCAGGGGACCGAGATGGTAAGATCTTGAGCCCTTCCGCTACGTTCCTGCTTCTTGAATCGATTGCTGCGTCCGTGCTTGTGCCGCTAGCGTTTAGTTGGGTAGGTTTGTTCACTCGTGGAGGGTCCGGAGCGGCAAGGGCGTAGGTCGCCGCCGCGTTGGGTTAGCGTGAGCACGCTGGCTGGCGGCAGGCTACACTTGTGGCCGCCTGAGATGATGTTTTGGTAGAAGAAGTTGAATTGGATGGGCCTTGCGTTATATTTTCTTGGATGTTAACAAAAAAATGTTTGGGCGAAGCCGCGAAGGGAAGGTTCTTCTGCCCAATTGACTAAATGGCCCGCTGCTTCTGACTAGTCCTTTGGTTTAGCGGTTATTGCATCTGCTCTATAGTGTCTTTATGATTGTATGTTCACGTGAGGATATATTGTTGAATGCATGTCATTTCGTTGTTTCTTATTCTTTCCAGGGTTTACGAGTCTCCTTTCCTTCACAGGATTCAATTGTTCTGGAAAAAAAACAACTTTGTTAGGTCTAGTAGATCTGTATACTAGAGTGGATTTAATTGTTTTTATACCTGTGCAAAACTTTGCGGATTTCTGTCTATTAATGTTGTTGATGCGCCATGATTGCTATCTTAATGGTCTCACCGGTTCCTAGACAAGTATTGGGATATTGGTGGATTGTTTTCGACATCTATATTGCATTTTTATTGTTAACTCAGCTGTGACTCTTGATAAATATGCATTTGCTGCATTGTTTGATTATCTGGCACTTGCTGACCAATTTTTGGTTGGTAACTTAGTTAATTCCATTGTATGAATCCTTGACGGTTTTCAATGCTCAAACTCATCTGTCTACTTGTGTGCCTTTTGGTTATCTCTCCAGGGTGGTTTTGTCAAGACGCTGAAGACCAATGCGTACTTCAAGCGTTTCCAAGTGAAGTTCAAGAGAAGGCGCGGTATGTTTAGTCTGCTCTTTTGATGCTTGCATTATTATCTTGTATTTCCTGTGTGTTTGATAGTCTGTTTCTATTGACCTTTTCTGCAGCTGGTAAGACAGACTACAGGGCCAGGATAAGGCTGATTAACCAGGATAAGAACAAGTACAATACACCCAAATACAGATTTGTTGTGAGATTTGTATCCTTTGATTCTTTTTTATCTTTGTTAATCTTTCCTATTACTATGGTACTTTGAGCTCTAGAGGCATGTATTGTATCCTCTTAACTAGATCTCCTAGACCAACAAGGACATCACAGTACAAATCATCTCTGCTAGTATAGCGGGTGATATGGTTCTTGCTTCTGCCTACTCGCATGAGTTGCCACGATATGGTCTTGAAGTTGGTCTGACCAACTATGCAGCTGGTAATTTTTTCTGGAAACAATCTGTAAATTGCATATTATACCTTGATGTATTTATATGTTCTCTAATTCAACTGCTTACACCCATCTTGTAGCCTACTGCACTGGCCTTCTGTTGGCTCGTCGTGTGCTCAAGATCCGTGGTTTGGATCAGGAGTATGAGGGCAATGTTGAGGTAAGATTTGGCCAAAGATTTAATCTTTTTTTTTTTGCTGATGTTGCATTGGTTGGGCATTTCTAATGTTTATCTTCGTTCATTCATCAGGCCACTGGCGAGGACTTCTCTGTTGAGCCTGCTGATGAGAGGAGGCCTTTCCGTGCTCTCTTGGATGTTGGCCTTATCAGGACTACAACAGGGAACCGTGTCTTTGGTGCCCTCAAGGTATGTATACCTTCCTTCTGATATCATGATGTTATATCGGGGTGATTGTTTGTAGTTAGCTCATCAAGAATAATCATTTTTTTACATGAGCTTGCTGTATAAGTCATCTCTTATGGTGATCGAGCTTTTTAACATTTGTTGTATTTTGTTGCTGCAGGGAGCTTTGGATGGTGGCCTGGATATTCCTCACAGTGAGAAGCGATTTGCTGGTTTCAAGAAGGATGACAAGCAGCTGGATGCTGATATCCACCGCAAGTACATCTATGGTGGCCATGTTGCTGACTACATGAAGGTTAGTTGTGCTTGCTGCTTATCACACCACCCATTTTTCTTTTCCTGTGTTCCCTTTAAGTTTATTTCAGAAATTGTTGACCGTCCTACATCACGACAATATTAGACTAGAGGCTGACTAATTCTTTTGCTCTTTATGTCCCAGAACCTTGCTGAAGAGGAGCCAGAGAAGTACCAGGCTCACTTCAGTGAGTACATTAAGAAGGGAATTGAGGCTGAGGACATGGAAGCCCTGTACAAGAAGGTCCATGCTGCGATCCGTGCTGATCCTTCCGTGGTCAAGCCAACCAAGCAGCCACCAAAGGAGCACAAGAGGTATAGCTACCCTCCTTATTTTTTATATCTATACACTATATATGGTCACCATAATTCTATCATTTGCTCTGCCCTTACCTTCTGTGTGTTTCAGGTACAACCCCAAGAAGCTGACATACGAGCAGAGGAAGGCCAGCCTCGTTGAAAGGCTCAACCAACTCAACTCCTCCGGTGCTGCCGATGACGATGAGGATGACGAGTAAAGTTTAGTCCCATCGAAGTAGTGCTATCTTATGAGGCGATCATGCTATGGCATTTATCCTTACCTGTAGTCCTGCATCAGGCATTTTTGTTTAAGTTTGGCGATGTGAACAAAGCTGTTTCTGCTAGTTTCGAGCTGGAGTTCTGGATATTTACTCTTAATATTAAAATGCTGCCGTTTGGACATGTTTCTTCTGAGTTCTGCTTGTCTTCTGGTTGCCTTCCTTATGTGATGGTGGCATATCGTGACTTTATTATCAACCTAATGGTTGTATTTTTTATTTCATGGTTGATTAATTTGCTTATGTTACTAGAATGTCATTGGCGAGTTAGGTTTTGCAGGTGAAGCCAATCCATTAGGAATGATGTTTTGCAGCGCTATTTCAAAGTTCAAACTTTGTTCAGTGGGAGCCACATAATGTGAACAAAGAACCTGTTTATGCGAGTTTGGAGGGGAATTCAGGTGATGCCTGATTAGTTTTTGGTGAAGTCAATGGAGTATCTTAATTACCATTGACATCTCCGCCAGTTCGTTATTAGTAATGAAAAGATGTTTATGTATTTTAGACGCATAACTTTTGCTATGGATTTAGAGGTACACTATGTCTAATTATGACATAGTTATATAGTAAAAGAAATAAATCAAGAAAGTCAAAAGCATCTTAAATTTGCAACGAAGAGAGTAGAGAAAAAAAACCATCTGTGAGTGGACGAGTGATGGGTGAGCTGCTCGTGGTCCATTCTTATTCGGTCTAATTTGGCCTGTTGTATAGCAGTACTTTTTAACGAACGAATAGCAGGCCGTCTTATTAGTCGATCTTGCCGGGTGAAGGAACCGGGTTTGTGTTTCGGAGGGCATTCTTTTTCGTACTAATGGAGTATAAAATATATAGAAAATGACCTCAATAATCTAGTTGCTAGGATAGAACTAGCCATATTTTAAGGGTGGAAGCCGCCAGCAGGCTTGATTCTCTCTAGTTGAGTAGCTGAAATCTATACCAGCAGTAGATTCATACAGCTATAGCATGCCAAGAAGGGCAGCCGAACAGGCCCGTTTGAAATCCAGTACCACCGGCATCCACAATCTTCAACCTCATCTCAAGCTGCATGAGCTAAACCTATAGCTACTAATAGTTGTTAGTGTTTTTTTCCCCTCAATACATAGAGCATACTTCTACACAAAATAGGTACGTACACATCATGACGCGCATCATCCATGCCATTATTTCAAGCAAAACCGAATGGAAGGACATGGACGCAATGCATTGTCGCATTCAACAACCACGGGAATCATGCAAACTCCGGACTCACTATATGTGCTCTCCTGAGAGCCAGGTACTGTGAAAGCGGACATTTCCTGGAGGCCCTGGTATATCCTGCACTTGGCGATGGCAGTCAGGTCAGGATCTGGCAAGATCCATGGATATCCAATGGCGTTACCTGATAGCCAATAACACCAAGAAAGGAACACTTACACGTGCCGCGGAACTCATAGAGCAATTGGTGCCAGAAGTGTTCTGGGAGGAAGATGTGCAGCACATCCTGGCGACATCAACAAACCCAGGACGCGAGGACACTCTGGCTTGGCATTTTGATCGGAGAGGTTTGTTTACAGTGAAATCGGCATACCATGTATTGGATGATGAGAAAGAACGACTGCAAACTCGGCAACGGGTACAAAGCAGCTCTGACAGTTTTTCCATGGATCAAACAGGTACCTTCAGGCGCAAACTGTGGAAATTATCGTGGTGTCCTCCCAAGGTGAAGCATTTCATGTGGCGTATGGCTCAAAATAGCCTGCATTTGAAGATGAATATTCAAAGACGGGGCGTGAAACTGGATACCAGATGTCCGGTTTGTAACCGTCTAGACGAAGATGGTGGACATTGTTTCCTCAAATGCAAATTTGTGAGAAGAAGATGCTGGCTCGAACTCCGCCTTGAATCGGCCAGACAAAGGCTTTTGTTGAGGCCGTCGACAATGGAGTTTGCTCAGGAGGTGCTGCTACTGAAAGAAGACGAGCGTCTCAAAACTACGATTTTCCTATGGAAATGGTGGATGTGCGCAATAAAATGGAAAAGGGGGAGAGAGGGCAGTCGAGTAGAGAGATAGTTGGAAACGTCCTACACATGATTGAGGACTTTAGAAGGAGGACAAACTAGTGCCGGGAAGGAGCAGTAAACCCGTATAGCAGTGGAGAGGAGAGCCCCGCCTTTGGGCCAACTGAAGATCAATTCTGATGGAGCTTTCATTTAGGCGACAAAAGGTAGTGGTTGGGGTTTCATCATCAGAGATCACTGAGGGGATGCAATTGTGGCAAGGGTCGACGTCTGGGGGCGGTGCAGGACGTGTTCGCAGCAAAGACAATGGCTTGTGTGAGGACGCTAGAAATGGCGACTGATCAAGGGATACCGCGGATCCAGTTAGAGATGGACTCCTCTTTGCTGAAACAAGCTATTCTCTCGTCATCCGTGGACTTGGCTGCCAGTGGGATGTTGTCAAGAGATGTAGTGAAGCATGACCACTTCGTGTGTGTAGCGAGGTCATTTTAATTCCTAGAGTTTGTAACTCGCTGCGCATGGGTTTTCTCACTGTTTCTCTGAAGGCTAGCTGGTGATAGATGCTCAGTGAGCCCACCACCACCTGTTTCAGCAAGTTCTTCTCTGAATGCCTTTTGTTCTTGTTTTTCCCTTTTTACTCGAGTCCTCCTTTGCATAGTGCCTTTTAATCCCTCTTCTATTGGTACATGTTTGGTAGATCTGTTGGCGACTGTTTCAAAGGGAAAAAAGTAGAATAGGAGGAGATGGTGCGGGAGCGCGACCGCGCCCCCAGCGCCCGGACGGGCTCTCCGCCGGGAGGCCCCCCGTCGCCACGCCAGGAGCCCTCCCCAACGGCCCACGATGAGCCACCAACCCCAAACCCCGGCGCGGCACCCCAACATGCCGCCCCGCCACCGGAAAGCACCCCGTCCCCCACCGCGACGGTCACCGCCGGCCATGGCGCCACCATTGGAGAGAGCCACGTCCAGTCCTCGACCAACTAGGTACGCGCCCGGCACAAGCTCCCAGACCAGGCTCCCTTTTCCAGGACCTCCTCCTCCTGGATTTCCATGCGACCGCCTCCCCTTCCCTCTTCGGTTTTCCCCTCCCGTCGCCGGCGACCGTCTAGGTGACCTCCACGCTCCTGGTGGACCTCAACCGGTTTCAAGTCGGGAACGCCCTGTCCTTCCACCTAGCTGCCCCCTGTTAGGATTCTTGCTCGCCTTGTTGCTCGGTTTCTTTTCGCCGCCGACGTTGCGAGCCCCTCCGTCGCCGCCTTCATCTCCATCAACAGCCCATTTGGGCGGGGCAAGCTCGAACTCTCCGTGTACTGCTCCCGAGAATGCACGGTCTTCAAGGCAGAGCAGCTACGTTAGGCGGCTGAGCGGCGATGTTTGAGCGGTTTGGGGTTCGCTCTTCCTCCTACCGAGCTTGCGAGCGCGGGATTCAGGCGTTTTCGGAGAAATGAAATGACTATTTTCCATTGCGCCGGAGGTTGAAAAAGTGGTGAAAGCACGAAAGTGTTTCATGAGCTAAAACATATGCTTTAGTGATACACATATGGAGAGTAGCTCATAAGTGACAAGGGTGATCAAGCAGAACGAGAAAACGACGAAGTGTCGTCGAGATACACGCGACAGACGCGCGAGCCGGGAGCAACAGACGCTGACGTCAGCGTCTGTCGGGCTACCCTAGCTCGGCTTGTGCGCGCGGGCGCGACAGATGCGCTGTCGCGAAGGCAACAGACACAGCCTCGCGCACTGTTCCAGCGTCTGACGCTGTGGAACTACGCGGGCGCGCGCGAGCGTGAGCGACAGACGCTCGATGCCGCGTCTGTAGGCCTTGCGCGTACGCGTCTGACGAACTCGGGCGAAAACATCGTCACTAGACCGCGTCTGTCGACCGGCGTCAGACGTGTTTGTCGCTACTGTTTAGGACCGTTGGTTTTCGAATGAGCTGGACACGTGGCGTTGCACGGAGCGACGGACACGCCTGTAGTGTCTGTCGGCTTGGCGACAAACGCTACTGTGCAGCGTCCGTCGCCCCCGAAATTTGCCCAGTGAAGGGTATAACGGCCTGGGGTTCTCTCTTGCACATTTGAGATATTGAGGCACACTTTGAGCTAGAGAACTTTCCCTCCACTCATCTCCTTGCTTGGTTGCATACTCTAGAGAGATTGAGTGAGATTCAAGTGCATTGCATTGAGAGTTGCATCTAGTGGCACTTGATTCTTGAGTTTGCTGCGGATTACTTGTTACTCTTGGGTGTTTCCTGACACCCTAGACGGTTTGGAGCAGCGGTAGTGTTGAGCTCGTGATTGGAGATTGTTTCGAGCCTCACCAAGCGATTATGAGGGGTTCTTGAGCCTTTCCCGTGGGAGTTCGCGAATTGGCTACTCTAGTGGAGCTCGTGGCTTCGAGGATCCCCATCTTGTGAGTGGACGTGCGACACCCGCTGAGGGTTCAACTCTTGATAGTTGATTAGCTCGCGATCCATCAAGTGGGTGCATCGCCACAACGAGGAGTAGCTTGCCGAGAAGCAAGTGAACCTCGGTAATAAATCTTGTGTCATCTTATTGCTAAGGATTTCATTTGTGTATGTGATCACGTTGACTGATTGGTACAGTGGACATATCTCTTCTCATCAACGTTGGTATATCTTTTCAAGCTCTTTGCCTTGTTTAGCTTGAATCGAATAGCTTATCACTTAGGAGTAATTAGTTTAGAGACTTAGCGTTGTTGGTGTGAACTAGATATCATAGCCTTGCACTAGAATTGTATGTGTGACTTGCTTAAAAGTAGTTGAGCTAGTGCTAGAATTAGTTTCACCATCTTATTTACTAACTTGTTGTTTAGTAAAGCTTGTAGAAAATTTAAATAGGCTATTCACCCCCCTCTAGCCATTTGGACTTTACAACTGCGTACTGGAAGCAGCGAGCGAAGTTTCAGGCCCTCCGGGAAGGTGACACCAACACGACATTCTTCCACGCCAGGGCCTCCTGCAGGGCACGTCAGAATGCAATCCGCGCCCTGGAGGTGGATGGCGTGCAGCTGGTCAGCTACGACGACAAGATGTGAAAGGACCTTGATGTCGCCTAGAGGGGGTGAATAGGCCTACAAAAATTTTAGCTCAAACAAAAGTTAAAACTTAGGGCAACATTGCCTCCCTTTGAGGGCGGCATTGCCTTCCTGCGAGCATGAGTCCAACACGGCCCAAACTTAGTGGAGATGTACTAGGGATATCCAGTGACGATCCTATAAAATTTTAGCTCGAAGCTCCATCAGAACAGAGGGCGACACTGTCAGCCTATGAGGGCGGCACTGCCACCCTTGTGCAAAAGGAACTTAGCACAATTCAAAATATAACCAATGAAATTTAGATCATGTAAATTTCTCGATTTTCTACAGAAGTATTAGTCACAGAATATCAAATAGAAGCTGCAGATCGAGCACCACCAAGTAGATCGGAACCAAACCCTAGAATCAACACAAATACAAGGCAAATTATAAGAACACAAGTGAGACACCGATTTATCCCGTGGTTCAGCTCGCCACTAAGGCTTGCCTACGTCCACGTTGTTGAGGTTTGCCACAAATGGCTAGGGCTTGCCCTAAGGCTTTCCTTTCCCTCATTCTTAAATTAAGAGAGTGAACTCTTGAAGTGAGGGTGACTTTACTAGATGATTGGGGTGATTACAAACCTCCCGAGGCTGCCACACAAGTTGACAAGCTCACGGGCGACGCTCTTACCGGCTAGGAGCAAGCTCCAAAAGTAACAAACACAATCCACCGGCTTAAACATGAACCAAGTGCTCTAGGAGATGAAAAACAGTTGGGGCTGCTCGCTAATGTAGTTTGGAGGCTCAATCTCTCAAAGAATCGGAGAGGAATCAAAGGGAGAATCTCGAGGAGCTCCAATGGTGAGTGAGGGAGTGAGAGAGCTGCTCTAGTCGCACCTGGAAGGGAATGGTCGAGAGATGATTGTTGGAAGGGATGAGGAAGAGATTAAATACCCCCTCAGCCCAACGGTCACTTTAAGTGCGGCACTGCCGCCCTCACCAAACAGTAAAGAATGGAAAACTGTTTTGTTGCCTATTTGGTGGATGGATAAGGAAGTCCTGGACAAGATATGAGCACTTGGTCACACATTTAAGCTTGTGCATTGTATCCCCCTTTATAGGATAGCATTTCCTAAACTAAAAAATAAAACATGAAAGAATTTAACCTCCTTTGAGTTGGTTACCACTTTCTTTTGTAATTGGGGTTTCTACCATCGAATGGACTGTCTTCATTCTCAATATCACTTCATAAGAGCTTTGCAATCTTCTTTGTTTCATCTCTTAGAGCAAACATACTTTGACCATGTGAAAGGTCTTGATGGCTAGAGGGGGGTGAATAGCCTTTTAAAAATTTCTACAAAAACAAGCCAAACAAGTTTATCAATATAACAAATAGCGAGATGCGAGTTTTGCTTAGCCTACAGGGTGTTTGCAAGCCACCTAACCAATTCACAATTCTAGTAAATTTGCACTCAACCGCACAAGTTAGCTACAACTAAAGCTAACTAGCTACACTAACAAGCTAGCAAGATAACTAAGAAATTAATACAAGAGAGAGTCAGGAGGGTATCACCGAGGGGCGAAGTATTGAGCCAACCAATCAATATGATCAAGAGATGAATTCCACAATACACAACCACCGGGATTGATTAGTCACAAAAAGAAAGTGATGACACAAGATTTATCTCGAGGTTCACGTGCTTGCTAGCACGGTAGTCCCTGTTGTGTCCCTCTTCACCACGTGGTTCGGTGGCTAATCGGTCACACACCGAGCCTCTCAAAAGGTGCTACAAGAACCTACCAAATGGCAAAAGGTTACAAATGACACGAGCAATCCACTAACGTTGCCTTTGACGCTTCGTCGAGGTAGGCACAAACCCCTCACAATCACCGGAGGTGGCCAAGAACAATCATCAACTCTTGCCAACGCTTCCAAGCTGCTCCAAGCCGTCTAGGTGGCGGCAACCACCAAGAGAAACAAGAATCCCGTAGCAAATCAACCACCAAGTGCTAACTAGATGCAATCTCACAATGCAAATGCACTTGGATCACTCAATCTCACTTCGAATATGCAAAGAAGCAAGAGAGATGAGTGGGAGGGGAGTTGCTTAGCTCAAAGTGCTCACAAGTATGTCAAAGAATACAAAAGAGAGAGCCTTGAGCCGGCCAACGAGTATTTATAGACGTACCCCTTCGAATAGAGTCGTTAGTCAGTTGAAACTGCTGCAGTCACGCTGACCGGACGCGCTGATGAAAGGTCCAAAAGGCTAGAGGGGGGGTGAATAGCCTATTTAAAAAAACTACAAGCTTCACTAAACAACCACGTTAGAACAAAAGATGGCTAAGCTAATTCTAGCACTAGCTCAACTACACTATGCAAGCCACCTATACAATTCTAGTGAAGCAAGGCTATGATCTCTAACACACCAACAAGACTAAGTCACTAAGCTACTTACCCCTATGTGATAAAAACTACACTAAGCAAACTACACTAGGGTAAGTACAAGAAAGTAAAGAGCAAGTGACTTGATTCTTATACCAACGATGTAGAGAAGTAATGCACTCGAAGAATCAATCACAATGATCAACCACAAGAGAAATCCTCGGCAAAGAGATGACACAAGATTTTTTACCGAGGTTCACTTGCTTCCCGGCAAGCTACTCCTCGTTGTGGCGATACACCCACTTGTCGGTTCGCGAGCTAATCGACTATCAAGAGTCGAGCCCTCGGCGGGCGCCGCACAACCGCACACAAGATGGGGATCCTCCAAGCCACGAGCTCCACTAGAGTATCCAATTTGCGAACTCCCGCGGGGAAGGATCAAGAACCCCTTACAACACTTGGTGAAGGCTCCAACAATCTCCAATTGCGAGCTCAATCACCTCCGCTGCTCCAAGCCATCTACCGTGTCGGGAAACACGAAAGAGTAACAAGAAATCCGCAGCAACTCGAAGATCAAGTGCCTCTAGAATGCAACTCTCAAGCAATGCACTTGAATCTCACTCAATCTCACTCAAGATGTGCAATCAATCAAAGAGATGAGTGGAGGGGTTGTTCTCTAGCTCAAAGGAAGTTTCTAGGTCTCAAAATATGCAAGAGTTGCCCTCAAACCCCGGACATCCTCTATTTATAACGAAGGGGTACGCAGCTAGCCGTTACCGGACGACGCAGCGAAAATCGCGTTGACCGGACGCTCCGGTCAGGATGACCGGACGCGTCCGGTCACTACGCGACAAACGGAAACAGTGCGTGTCAGAACTAGCCGTTGCCCTGACCGGACGCGCTCAACCGAGTGACCGGACGCGACAGTGCCAGCGTCCGGTCGCGTTCCAGTAAGCTCCAGCTGCGACCGGACGCGTCCGATCGCACGTGACCGGACGCGCCCCGCGTCCGATCGGCGCTACGCTGCGCTCGGCCTCTCTGGACGCCTGACCGGACGCTCCGGTTCCGTGAGGGACCGGACGCGCCGGTCGCGCGCTCTCCCTCTGCGCACAAGAGAACTGACCGGACGCGCTGGTCAGGCCAGACCCGCGTCCGGTCAGAAACCCTAGCGAGCAGCACTGTGATGAACTGACCGGACGCGTCCGGTCAAACCGAGACCGCGTCCGGTGCAGCGTCCGGTCATCACAGTGACCACCGTTCGCCTCCGTTTCTTTTCTGACTTCCGGCGCAGTAGAAAATAGGCGTTTCACTTCTCCAAAAAGCGCCGAATCCCGCCTCGCAAGCTCGGCGGGAGGGAGAGAGGAACCCAAACCCCTCTCATCTGCTTAAACTCCACTGCCTTCGCAAATGTGCTAACACCATCAAGTGTACACCACCATGTGCATGTGTGTTAGCATTTCACCACCATATATATGAGTTTACCTAATGGCTTCAAGTCACTTTCACTAATGATTTGATCCTCAACAGAATATGACTTCTCATAGCTTGATTAGTTCCTCGACTCAATGCAAGGACTCTCTTCTTCACCTTAGCCATGGTAAATACAAGTGTAAGCCCAGTTTTTTGAGTGAAAACCAGCCCCAAAAACCACCAACTGGGAGAGTGCACCACTCATCCTAGTGCATCACTCATTACAGCAATAGTGAATCATTGAAATCACACACAATTGCTTTTCCCACAATCTAGTAATGTTATATCGTTGAATTCCAGGAAAAAGAGATTCAGAAAGCACAAAAACAAGTGGAGAAGGAAATAAAGCGCCAGGAGAAAGAAGAAGCTCAAATGAGAAAACTGCAGAAGAAACAACAAGAAGAGGCCCTAAGAGAACAGAAGAGACGTGAAAAAGGGGAGGCTGAAGTTAAGAAACAACAAAAGAAGCAGGAAGATGAAGCACTAAAAGAACAGAAGCGTCGTGAAAAGGAAGAATCTGAAATGAAGAAACAATAGAAAAAACAGCAAGAGGAAGCTGAGAAAGAACAGAACCGCCTTGAGGAGGAAGCTGCACAACTTAAGAAGCAACTAGCCATTCAAAAGCAAGCTTCTATGATGGAACGTTTTTTCAAGAGTAAGAAAGACAGTGGAAAACTTCAAAAATTTGGAGAGAACAACTCAGCTGACGATCCATGCAATGACAACAAAGAGACAATACCAGCAACCACATTGAAAATTGATTCTTCATTGTCTCAACAAGAGAGCTAGGTTTTAGAGGATCTTCGGAGGTTAGCAACATTTTCTGAACTTTATTATTCTTTCACTTTCACACTTACTAAAAGTGAAGGGACTTAATGAACATTGGTTACAGGTTGCAGGTCACTGGTTGGAAGAAGCTATCTTAGCCATGGTACCTCGGTCCTCAAGCTATCGCTTGCCTTCACCTTCGCTTGGTCTCTCGAAGCCCTTTCCTTGCTATCTTCACCTTATCAAGCCATACTCAAGTCCCAACATATTAAGCATCCATTAAAAAACTATTTCTTCAATATTGTGGTCCTTACTTGAATATCTTCTAGATATGAATGTTGAGATCAATCAAGCTCTAGTTTGACTCACATAGAGAGATATACATGGATTCACATCAATATGGTCAAGTCAATTCATGTTTCCTTATATCCTCTTTATTTTGGCTTGACACTCCTAACACTTACTTCAATTTCTATCTTCATACTTCTAGCTTGATCAAATCAATGTAAAGTGATTTCTCAAATTTTTATCCATACAAGCAAACCAATGTAGAGAACATCCCATATTCATTATACATTGTCTCCATTGTCATTTCTCCTTTGCTTAACATTTCCTCACTTATGCATTCTTGATTCATTCTTGAACCTTGATCAAAGCTAGTCCACTGTCCCACTCTTCTTGTTCATGCAAAGCAAGCCATTATAGAGACTAATCCAAAACCATCAACTCATGTCTCATTTGTCATATGCTAAATATGTTTGCTTTCACATGATGCTATGATATCTCACAACATAGGAGCCATTTTATTAATTCCATTTGCATTATTGTCTTTTGCTTGAACTAGATTGTTTCCATAATCTTCCAATACAATAATACATAATTCGGCCTTTCATTTCAACACTATGTGGAATACCATCAAGTTTGCCTACTTGCGGAACCTTGGATATACTTGTTAAGACACAATCCATGAGTATATGCAATAGACTTAATCTTTCTGTTCAACACTTAGCAAACTTGTTAAACATTTAATTATGTTGTCATTTAATTCACCAAAACCCACTAAAGGGCTAGATGCACTTTCAAGATGGCCGCGCTCACCACTTACTACACCAACATCCTAGGCAGTGAGGTGGCCACGACCTAGAGCTACAACCTTGACCAACTATACGCTGGTGCCTAGTGCACAGACTCGACGCCGCTCATCGCTCTGTTCTCAGAGCAAGAGGCGCTCCGTGCGATGCGCGCTATGTCGGTGGACAGCGGGCCCTGCCCTGATGGCATTGGGCCTGGCTTCTACTCGGTGGCCTAGGAGACCATCAAGGGGCGACATCATGCTCTTCCTACAAACTTTCCACCATGGCGATGCCGATCTGCAGCGCATCAACAGAGCGGTCATCGTCTTGATCCCCAAGACGGAGGCAGCCACGTCGCCCGCCGCGTTCCGCCCGGTGTCATTGCAAAACTGCCCCGTCAAGATCCTAACCAAAGTCCTAACCTCTAGATTGCATCTGCAGATCGCCAAGCTCGTGGACACAGACCAGACCGGCTTCATCAAGGGGAGATCCATCGTCGAGAACTTCATCCTCGCCACAGAGCTGGTCCAGTGCTGCCACAAACGCCGAGCGCCAACTCTAGTGATCAAGCTAGACTTTGCGAAGGCCTTTGATTCAGTGAACTGGGCAAGCCTACTCAAAATCCTGAAGGTGCGCGGCTTCCCCAGGAAGTGGTGTGACTGGATGCGCCAACTCCTGGTCACGTCCAAGTCGGCGGTGCTCCTGAATGGGGTTTCCGGACCATGGATAACCTGCAAGAGGGGCTCAGGCAAGGGGACGCGCTGTCGCCATACCTCTTCTTGCTGGTCGCGGACGTCCTCCAATCCATGATCAAAGTAGACGCGGCGATCAAGCACCCGCTGACTGGCGGCACGGCCCCTGTGCTCAGTACGCCGACGACACCATCATCCTACTTCACGCTGACATGGAGAGTGCCTAGCGCCTGAAGCTCGCCCTCGACAACTTCTCCACCAGCACTAGGCTGGTGATCAACTTCGGGAAGAGCACGACCATGCCTATGCATGTCCCCTCGCCGATTTACAAGCCTACATGGACCTCCTGCAGTGCAGGGAGGGGAAGTTCCCCCAAACATACCTGGGGCTCCCCCTCTCCAATGTCAAGCTACCGATCGCGGCTTTCGTCCCGCTCATCGCCAAGGTGGACAGGTACCTCGCTAGTTGGAAAGCTCTCCTCCTAAGCACTGCCGGCAGGGTGGTGCTGATCAACGCCGTGCTAGGCGGCCTACCGACGTACGCCATGGCCGCCATGGTGCCGCCGCCGGGAGTCGTCAAGGCGCTGGACGCGCATCGGCGTGCGTTCTTGTGGACGGGCACGGACACGGCCTCTAGTGCGCAGTGCCTCATTGCTTGGGAGGACGTCTGCAAGGACAAGGAAGACAGCGGGCTAGGGATCAAACGCATTGACACCCAGAACGCCTGCTTGCTGCTCAAGCTTTTTCACCGGCTTCACCATCCGGAAGGCTCGGCCTGGGCCCTCTGGGCCACGGAGCACGTCAACCGGGTGGACTTGAGTGGCGTGCTCCACGGCACACACTGGGCGGCGCTCCGTGACCTGCTCCTGGCATACCAACACATCACCAAGGTCTCGGTCGGGGACGGGAGCAGCACGGACTTCTGGAAGGACTACAAGCTGGGCGACACGCCGTTGGCCGATCGGTTCTCGGCCCTCCACAGCCACTACGTCGCCCGCGCTACGGCAGTGTGCGACGTCGTGCGCGCGAACCTGCACGGTCTGTTCCAGCGCCAGCTGACACCTCAAGCATTGGTGGAGCTTGATCAGCTCTCTGAGATGCTCTAGGAGGTCACGCTTGGCCTGGAACCGGACGAACGCTCCTGCTTCTTTGAGGATGCAGGGCACCGGCTGGTGTCGGGGCTCATCTACAAAGCCTCGACGCATGGTGACCACGACTGCGCCTCCTACTCCTTCGTGTGGAAGAACTTTGCCCCACCGCGCGTCAAATTCTTTGGCTGGCTCCTCACGCAAAACAAGATCCACTGCCGAGAGGCCCTGGCTTGCAAGAACATCCTCGACGATGCAACCTGCGAGATTTGCAAGGCATCAGAGGAGTCGGCGGATCACATCCTCTCTGCATGTCCATTCATCCAAATCTTCTGGACAAGCATCGGCTGATTCCCGGGCAACATCGCCAAGGTTAAGGAAATGTGGAACACACAGCCTCCCCCACACATCGCGAAGAAGGTCCTGCATCCCCTGCTCGTACTTCTATCTGGGAAATTTGGAAGCACCAGAACGATGTCGTCTTCCGCGGGCTGCCACCCGACGTCGCCCGCCTCACCTCGGCGTGCAAGGAGTCTATCAAAAACTGGAGCTGACGCATCCCGAGGAAAGAAGAAGCTATGGCTAACCGTTGGAGATTAGCACTCTCTATGTGATCTAAACACCCCCCCCCCCCCCCCCCCCCCCCCCCCCCCCCCCCCCCCCCCCCCCCAACATGTAATCCTCTGCTGTAACTGTGCGAGACTCTGCTTTCCGTATCAGAAATACAGGTGGGGTTCTGTTCCAAGAACCCCCCCCCCCGCGAAGTTGACCTCAAAAAAAAAAAATCGCTGCGCATGAACTTGCCAATCTTGGTTTGAGTTGAGACCCTGGTGAGTCTTGTGTCCACTCTGGACAAAACCCCTCCCAGAGTTTGTTAAACAATTGGTAGCTCGCGATGTTGTCGACCCTATTGGTTCAATAACAAGGCCCCCGTAAAAAAAAGCTCAAAAAAAAGTTCGGTTTATTGTGGTAAAATCAGACCCCTTAACATTTGATTTAGCAGGAATGTTTATTTTTTGACTAATTATTTTTTTGACTAATCATTTTATTGGTTGGTGGCATGTCCATGGGCATATAAGGAGACACCTGCAATGACCTGCATATATCATCACTGTAACATTCTCCTTTGAATAATTTCTTAATCATGCCAGGCTACTAGCAAGAGAACGGAAGGTTACACTTTGCTTGCACACAAAGCCTAGCTTTATCCCTACCTCCACGCCAGTTACAGTGGGAGGAGAGGCTGACTCGCAGAAACATCCTCTTTTCCTCCGCCCTTCTCCAAATCGATTTTACTTGAGCAGAAATGTTATCAACCTTTGAATGCGACAAACAATCTGCTTGAATCAGCAGGATCCTCATCCTTTGATTATTTCCGTTATTTGACAAGGATGTGTTTTGTTAATATCACAACTGTATAATGGTACAGGCGTCATTTTGCCAACGCTCAACTTGTACAGAGTCCTAAACTACTGCAGCTTCTGCGCATGTGTTCTCTGATTATAGGCTACAACTAAATCTACAAAACTGGATGGTTGATGGTACAGCTCCAAGATCTGAGTTCCACTTGAGAAGCCCAAGCAGGCCAGGAACACGAAGCACAAGCAGAGCATCATGGACCCGAAGTAAATGTTCCTTTCTCACTGTGCTTGAGCGAACTTACAGGTCATCCTCCATCAGTTCATCAGGGAGATGTACTTTCTCCATTGCGGACTGCCAAACATCAGACAAGCAAGTCGGAGTTATTCATCCCTCCGTTCCAAAATGTAGGCCATTTTAGTTTTTCCCTAAGTCAAACTTACCTAAGTTTCACCAAGTTTATAGAAAAATGCACCAATGTCTACAATATCAATTTAGTTCATTAAATCCACCATGATATATTTCTTTATTTAATATTGTTAGATGTCAATATATTTCCAATAAACTTGGTCAAAGTTTGTTTTCCTGAAAACTTGGTCACAGCTATAGAAACTCGACTTAGGATGAATCAAAACAACCTATATTTTGGAACACAGAGTCAATCACAAATGGTGTCCATATAACATGAACAGTAGAATAGTGATAACAGATGAATTCCACTTAATGGCAATTTATAAGGTAACAGTTCAACTAGCAATGATTGCCTCACCACTGCACGAAGATACAAAGACAAATTAAAAACAGAAAAACAGGGTGGATAGCGGTAGGAGGGATATGGAAAATGAGATTGTGCTATACCTTAATTATAGCAAGATCAGCAGCAGGAGGTTTCAAATCCAGGGCAATGCCAAAGCAGAAAACAGCTTTGTCAAGGATATTGAGTTGCTTGTAAATCTTTCCCATCAGTGCATACATACTGCTCTCATGAGGTGCAATCTCCTTTAGCCGCTCCAACTCATCCAGAGCTTCTTGATACTTCTGAAGACCTAGAAGGATTAAGGCCTTCTGATACTTGGGCAGTGGATTCTTCTTATCAGCTGCTATAGCTTTCTCCATCATTTCCAATGCCTCCTCGTTCCTCTGACAAGTTTAAATCCAGACAGAAGGTTCATTTAATCATTGTCCAGTTAAGATTTTGAAGGGGAAAACAGAAATAGAGAAGTACTCCATCCGATTCCATATGTAAGTAATTTTTAGACTACAACAACCTATATTTGGAATCAGAGGGAGTAGTCTATTGTTGTCGATCAATGATACCAACCTTAAGAGAATGCAACGCCATCCCAAGATAGCACATGAGAACAGAAGAGCGAGGATTTATCTGAAATGCCCTTCTGAAATGATGCTCAGCAAACTCAAACTTTTCCTGGCGAAGATACACCACCCCAAGGCCATACCAGGCATTGTAGTGCCTTTCATCTACCTGCAGTGCACACCGGTAGAATTTGATACTATTCTCATAATCCTCCAATGCAGAATACCTACAGTTTAAAAGAATGGGGTTCAATTAGAAATTTTGAAATGATTGTCTCGAACATGAATTTTCAGGATGCAGTTTCAGATTTGCACCAGTTATAAGATCTGGAGCATGAAAATTGAAACATATAGAATATTTATGAGAGCCACAACATACTCATGACCACATAGAGTGTGAGCATATGCAAATCTTGAGTCAAGCTGTACCGAACGTTGAAAATTCTTCAAAGCAGTCTCATGATCTTTCCTCAAGGCAAAGCAATTGCCCACTGCACACCTGTTGCACATTCCAGACAGATACATTAGAAAATGAAACATGAGGACCCAGCTTTCAGACTAAAGGCTTATGATTGTGGCCTAGACACATCTAGGTGTTTTGCACTGCAATGACACCAAGACTGCATCTAAATAGTCAAAACCAAGAACAATAACCTATCCCCATCAACACCCACACACAATGTGTTACAAGATGGATTTTAAAAATAAAATCGAAATAATGTGGCAAGAAAAAGCCCCAACATTTTCACTCTTTCTGAGATAAAACTACATACCATGCTTGAGGAGATAGTCGATCAATGGAAATAAGCTCTTGAGCAAGGTAGCTTAGTCTCATTTCCTCATTCAGATGCTGCATAAGAGGCGTGTGAGCTTGGAGATAAATGTGCCAATAAATGTAGCCAAGCCCAATGCTCCAATTTCACTTACATAAAGAACAGTAGAATAGATGTCCATTCCATCGAGCGTACAAGGCGACAGTCGGTGTGCCAATTCAAAGTAACGATCAGCTTCCAAATAATCAACTAATTCGAAATATGCCTTACCAACCTGCATAGTCGACCAAAACAAAAATAAGCCACAAGCATTTGCTTGTCAAAAGAAATGAATTTACAGACCTTTCTTTACGTTCATATATGTAATACCTAATATATAAGAGACATTACATTTTTTAAAATAAAGGACTAAAATGTATGATATTGGCAATGTTTAAGGGACTCGCCACTTGCATTAACAAAGGTTGGTGCTTGAGTTTTAAGTTAACAAACTACCAATTCCAAATTGACTAAAAAAGCTGATAGAGAGCAATAGAAACTATAATCTTAAACTCCTAACGATTAGACACCATAGAACTCGTTAAGTCATCGGGTTCACTAAAATTAATTTACAATTTCGGATACAAAGGAAGAAAACAAAGTTGCCTACAAAGTTTACATGTTAATTTGCTGGCAAAGATGTACTCCAGCAAGTAATGTCATCAGCAGTTCTTTCATTACAAGAATCAAAAGCATGTTTGGAATTCTCTAATCATCTTGCATTGACTTCACCTGGCATAGAACCCATCCAGTGTTAAACTGCGACTCAGGGAGTTTTCTGTAGACTTCCAATGCTTCCTGAACAATTAATAATGAAATCAGTTTAGTGGTATCACTGGGTACAAGGTCACCATCTTTAGCTAAACACCCTATATCATACCTGGCACTTAAACAAGCAAGAAAGCCTAAAACCTTCCCCGAGTGTTCGGAAAAGTCCCAATATCTCCCTAATACCAAGTGCCAATTTGGAGTCTTGCAACAGAATTCGTTCAGCTTTATCTTGCTCAAAGGATCTTCCATCAGCTGTACTTACAGAAGATGAAGTTCCTGATATATTGTCGGTCCACATTTCATCAATGACTTCATATCTACTTCCTAGATTTAAAAAGAATCACCATTCATAAAGACGGTTGAGCAAAAAAAAATGCTCATCCATACACTGACACCTAATGCAAAAGGTCAAAACTAAAAAAATACATTTTACCAAATAATATTGTATCAACGCTAAGGTGAAAGCGTTGGAGATAATCTAGTCACAGGGCAATGGATACATTTAGTACTCTAAATGCCAGGGTTACCAAAATAGGGTTTTATTATGGTTAAAAAAAAACTTGCTTCAGTATTTTATCCTAATAATGACGTAGTATTTAAAGTATGAATAAGAAGTTCATTTCTAAATCAGCATAAGGAGAAATCCCTATATTAAGACCATATATGAAAATACATTTGCTAGGCAGTTTCATGCTTGGTTATTAGCAAAGCAGTATCCTAAAAGTTCTACAACTTGGTATCATAACTGAAATTTCAAAAAAAAAATGACAACCATATATATGGCAGAAGAAACAACAAAACAATACTACTACCAAATATGATGGCATAATTGTCTAATGTAAACTAATAATTGATAATGATATTAAGTAAAATGTGCCAATACATCCTGATCATGGCAATATAAAAACACACCAACCAAATTTGCCTACATTTATTCTGAAATTTGATGAATCATCCACATTGAAATGATAATCACCTTCATCAAAATTTTCTGTAGCCCGTGGTTTTCCTTTCCTAACTTGCACGGAACGTATGGCTGTTGAACACAATTTTGATGGTGTGGACGAGTTTACTCGCAATTTACCTGACGAATGACCTGTACCATTCCCTCCAAATTGGGAGGTATTTGAATTTGAATTTGTTGCTGTATCTTTAAGTCTTTCACTTCTTCGAGGTATTGAAGTTGAATCACTATTAAACAACCTTCCGGAAACCTGAAAAATGTCGTCAATTCTAATATCACCAACAGTGCGGAGCCAGAATGATGCATCAGGGTATTCCATATAAATATTAAATACAATTGTGCAATGTAAATATGCAATAGTATATAGGACCATATAAATGCATAGCAAAGAGGATTTGGTGTGAATGTGGGAGCCTTTTTCTTTGTCTTTGTAGCTTTCTTCCATAATGCAAGGCAGGTATGCTAACACCTAACATATTTTTTTGTTTCTTTAACCAAACACATACCCGCTGGCACCGCCCCTGTAACAGCAAAGAGTACAAAGGAGAGAATATCAACAGAAAAGAGTACAAAGGAGGGTCTACAGACAGATCTCAAATCTACCAAACAATAAAACACATCCTTTTTCAATCGAACAAAACCAATAGGAAAAGAAAGACCTTCAATGTAAGTACAGATTAAATAGTTTTAATACCATTGTGTATTATATCACAAGATGAACAATACAAAAACTAGACTTAGGACTATATTGATCATTTTCAGTGCCTTGTACTCCCTCCAGTAAAAAAGAAATTATGCTTTTGACATCAGCACGGTCTCTAAAAAACACAAAAACCACTTTTTTGTTACAAAATATTTATTAAACATAGCAAAAGTATCTTTTTATGAAACTGCATTTTGATCCAAATATCTACTCGTATCATTTCCAAATATCTAAAGTTGATATGTAGAGAGCAATTTAACCAAATTTTAGAATGGTTGGCTTCAGGCAACCCCAAAACACCCACTATTTTTGTGTGCAACACTGCAGGTACAGAGAATGTTGCAAAAGAGTATGCAAACACAAGAATGACACAATGATCTAACCATTATGTAAATAATATCATCAAGATGAATGGTATTATAAGGCATTCTGAGTTTTTGAGACCATTGTTTGTTGCTGGTACACAAATGGCACACTAGTACTGAAGAATGAAGGTACTTGCAGCCAAACTTAAGTTTATGAACAACAAAAACCGTCATGTAACAGCAAACAAACTGAAAGACATGACTGATCCTGACACTATGTACTACTATTGTAATAGATGATAACAACGAATCCTGCACTATGAATCCTGATACAACGGATCATCGATGTTAGTTTACTGAAACTTCAAGGGAATTCATATTTAAGACATTTCATGGTCGGGTATGAGCAAGTGGAAAATATCAACATGCCATAAAATAAAATAAACATAAACCAACACATATGTCACTCTGACATCCTTTTCAGATAAAAGTCAGGGGAGAAATGTGAACTATAGTGATAGATAGGCCATTAAAAATCATGAGAAAACCATGGAGGTTCTAAAGATCAGGAAACAGGCAGGTACAGAAGTTACAAGTAGCGGCATCCAATGATAGCAATCAAATGAAAACCCCAACCTTCTTGAGCCTTGCTTCATCCATGTATTTCCTTCTAAGTGGCTGGTTTACTCCATTAGCTTTCTGCTTCGTGGGAGCATCGCCACTTATTGTATTCTGATAAGCATGGACATTCCTAAAGAGTGGTGGTGGCATGATACTAGAAGTCTGCATAATTAAATTAAGTAAAATGGAACTCAGCCGACAGTAAAATAATATCATAACTGAAGAAATTAAGTTGTCAAGAACTGATTAAAAATTGTGTAAAACATTTCAACATTTAAGACACAATATAATTCCCTCAGTGCAATAGAAAACCAACTACTATGAACAATAATTATGATTGAGCAAGCAACAGTGCCACACAGCTCTATATCATCAGAATGTTGTTCACGAGACACAGAAGATAGATATTTCTGTTGGAGTATATGTTTAGGCCCATGAGGCTAAGGCCCATGTGGCCCATGTATGGAAACTATATAGCTACCCTTCTAGGGTTAGCCAAGTAATGGAAAATAATTCCTCAAACATGGTATCTACAGCCTTAGGTTAGGTCCTTTCCTCTTCTCCCCTGCCCGCCGCCCCTGCCTGGCAAGGCCGCCGCCGGCCTCTGGGGCGCCGCCGCCGGCACCTACCACCATGGATGGCCGCCCTCCACCTCCTCCCACCCTCTACTCCTATTTCCCAACCCGATCTCCTCCTTCCTGGGCGCAGGTGCTCTCTGGAGCTGCTTATCCCGCCGGCGCGCAGCCCATGGCGGCTCCAGCCGCCGCCGGCCTGCACAGCCGTGCTCTTCCTTCTCCAGGGGCGCCGCTGCTGGGGGCCCTTCCTGGCGCCCCTACCGACCTCCTTCCCACCCGCCCGCCACTTCCTGCCCCTTCTCCCGCCCTAACCTTCCTGGATCTGTCCGCCCAGCCCGCCATTGCCGCCCTGGGGGCCGCCGCTGCACACTCTGGCACGGCTGGCGCCCTGGGGGCAGTGGCCCTCTCCTCTGCCCTGGGTGCGGATGTCGAGACTGCCGATGGTGCTGTGGTTGCAGCTCTTCCTTCCTCGTCGTCGGCTCTCCCTTCCTCCTCGGCTTCACTCCCTGACGGTGGAGTCCAGCCGCACCACCTTGCTGCACCTTCTGGCACTACCCTTCCACCGCCATCCACCGTCACCGCTACCGCTCTCGGCCTCGCTCCGGGGCCGGACTCCGCCCTCGCCGCGGCCCTCGTCGCTGCCCGGGCCGCCGCGGCGGAAGGGCAGGCCCGGGTGCGCGCAGCTGCCCTCGTGTGGGAGCGCGAGCGCGACGCGGCCGACGCCTTGGCCCGTCAGATCGCCGAGGCCGAGCAGCTCCTCACCTCTCCCACGGGCCCGGACGCCGGAGCCACCTCTGCCTCGCCGGGGCGCCGTGTATCACACACTGCCGTTCTCTGGCACGACCCGGCCGACCCGCTCGTGGCTCAGCTGCACTACCAGGCGGGGGGGGGGGGGTTCAGAACATTCGTCTTCTCGTCCCGGTCGTCCTCGAGCCGGAGTCGCCCTCCTACGCTCGGTGGCGGGATCTGGTGCTTCTCACCCTTCGCCGCTACGCCCTCGACGACCACGTCCTCGTCGAGGCCTCGGTCTCCGTCCAGACGCCGTCGTGGTTCCGTCTCGACAGCATCGTCCTCTCCTGGATCCTGGGGACGATCTCTCTGGACCTCCACGACCTCGTCCGCACCTCCCCTGACGCGCGTCGGGCGTGGCTCGCTCTTGAGGGCCAGTTCCTGGGCAACGCCGAGGCCCGGGCTCTGCGTCTCGACGCGAGTTTCCGCACCTTCGTCCAGGGAGACCTCTCCGTCGGCGAGTTCTGCCGTCGGATGAAGGGCATGGCTGACTCTCTGGGGGACCTTGGGTGGCCCGTCGAGGATCGCATCTTGGTCCTCAACGTCCTCCGGAGGCTCAGCGACCGCTTCGCCCACCTCCGGACGTGGATCACCCGCCAGCGGCCTTTCCCCACCTTCCTGGAGGTCCGTGACGATCTTGTCATGGAGGAGCTCACTCAGGGCCCCCAGCCGGGTTCCGCTGCTTCACCAGGGGCTTCGTCGGCGGCTCTGGCTGCTACTCCGCCGCGTCCTCCTACTCCACAGCGGCCGTCCGCTCTGCCACCGTCGTCTCTCCTGGGCCCTCCTCCCTCCGGGCCGAGCGGAGGTGGGGGGGGGTCGTGGCTCTCGTCGTCGCCGTGGAGGGGGCCGCGGGGGTGGCCGGGGTGGTCACCACCAGGCTTCGGCACCGGCCGGACCACATGGGGGGGCACCATGGCCTTCGTTCCAAAACCCGTGGTCCGGTCGCATCTCCATGTGGCCCTACCACGCTCCTGGAGCCGACACTCGTCCACCTGTGGCCATGCTCACCGGAGCTCCTCCTGCGGCTCTTCCACCCGGTGCCATCCCTCCTACGTCGCGGGTTCCACCCTCCGGGACTCCACCGGGGGTCACCGGCTGGGATCAGGCGGCCCTGGCTCGCTCGTTCAGCACCATGGGGCTGACACCTCCGGTCGGACCCGAGTGGATCGCTGATTCAGGGGCCACCTACCACACTACTCCTGACCCCGGTATACTTTCGTCGATTCACTCTCCCTCCTCTCTTCCTTCGTCCATTATGGTCGCAAATGGTTCTTGTATTCCTGTCTCATCTGTGGGTACCGCCAGTGCTCATGGCTCCTTTCGTCTTCCTGATGTTCTTGTTGCTCCTTCTATGGTTCATAATCTTCTTTCTATTCGACGTTTTATAGCTGACAATTCTTGTTCTGTGGAATTTGACTCTTCTGGTCTTACTGTAAAGGATTTGGCTTCCCGGCGTCCACTGCTCCGATGTGACAGCACCGGGCCCCTTTACACCCTTCGCTCCCTGGCGGCTCCTTCGTCTTCTTCGCCGCCCGTTTTGTCAGCTGCCTTCGTCGCTTCTACTTCCTCTACTACCTGGCACCGGCGCCTCGGCCATCCTGGACGTGATGCCCTGATACAGCTCAGTCGTAGCTCTGGTCTTCCATGTACTCGAGCTCATGATGAGCAACTGTGTCATGCGTGCTAATTGGGCCGACATGTTCGTCTTCCTTTTTCTAGTTCTACTTCCCATGCGGCCCGTATTTTTGATCTTGTACATTGCGACCTATGGACCTCTCCTATTATGAGTATTTCTGGTTATAAGTACTATCTTGTGGTTGTTGATGATTTTTCGCATTATTCGTGGACTTTTCCTCTTCGTGCGAAGTCCGATACGTTTCCCACGCTCCTTCACTTCTTCACTTGGGTGTCTACACAGTTCGGCCTCACCATCAAGGCCGTCCAGTGTGACAATGGTCGCGAGTTTGATAACTCCACCTCCCGAGATTTCTTCCTCTCTCACGGTGTTCAGCTCCGCATGTCTTGTCCATACACTTCTTCGCAGAATGGCAAGGCTGAGCGGATGATTTGCACCACCAATGATACCGTGCGTACCCTTCTGTTTCAGGCCTCTCTCCCCGCTCGCTTCTGGGCTGAGGGCCTGCACACCGCCACCTACCTCCTTAACCGTCTTCCTTCTGCGGCCTGTCCCGCTCCCACTCCTCACCACGCCCTCTTCGGTAACTCACCTCGGTACGATCACCTCCGCGTGTTTGGGTGTGCGTGTTACCCCAACACCGCTGCCACTTCTCACAAGCTGGACCCTCGCTCCACGCTCTGTGTCTTCCTCGGGTACTCTCCAGATCACAAGGGGTACACCGGTGCTTTGACCTTACCTCCCGACGGGTTCCCATCTCTCGCCATGTGGTGTTCGATGAGTCCGTTTTTCCCTTTTCCAGCACTACCACCCCTCCGGTACCTGACCCACCCTCCCTGTTTCCCACTGACCCGGTGGTCCAGCCACCTTTTTCGTGGTCTCCTGCAGGTACCGCTTCGCCGCGCCCTGGGCCGGCCCCCAGTCCAGGATCCCCAGCGGGCCCGGGCCCGTCGTCCTCGGGCGCGGCCCCGTCCTCTCCGGTTGGTGCAGACCCGGGGCCCTCGTCCCCCGCTTCTGCCCCGGGGGGGTCGTGTCGGTCGCCGACGCCGGATCCCGTCCCGGCACCTGCCCCGGCACCTCCGTCGAGGTTCGCCGCGCCGGTACGGGTGTACCGGCGCAGGCCGCGGCCGCCGCCGCTCGCGCTTCCTTCTCCACCGGGGACACCGACACCACCGACGCAGTCCCCGCCGGCTCGTGCTGCCCCGCCGGTCTACCACCCGCCGCTGCTTCACCGACACCCGCGGCATGTTCACCCGATGGTGACTCGACACGCGGCTGGCACACTGCCGCCCCGTGTCTTCGAGGCTTCGACCGGCGACGCGGTGGTCTCTCCGGTACCCTCTTCCGTCCGTGACGCCCTGTTGGACCCTCACTGACGCCGCGCGATGGAAGAGGAGTACGCCGCGCTACTCGCCAACCAGACGTGGGAGTTGGTGCCCCGGCCGCCGGGCGCCAATGTCGTCACCGGCAAGTGGATTTGGACTCACAAGCGCCGGGCTGACGGCTCCCTCGAGCGCTACAAGGCTCGATGGGTCCTCCGGGGTTTCACTCAGCGCCCTGGCGTCGACTATGATGAGACCTTCAGCCCGGTGGTCAAGCCGGCCACCGTCCGTACCGTGCTATCGCTGGCGCTTGCCCGGTCTTGGCCCGTCCACCAGCTGGACGTCAAGAACGCCTTCCTCCACGGCCTTCTCACCGAGACGGTGTACTGCAGTCAGCCGGCGGGGTTCGTCGACACCACCCGTCCTGACATGGTCTGCCGGCTCAACAGGTCCCTTTACGGCCTCAAGCAGGCACCTCGGGCGTGGAACCACCGGTTCGCCGCTTTCTTGCTGACCCTGGGGTTCATGGAGGCCAAGTCTGATACGTCCCTGTTCGTCTACCACCATGGAGCCGACACTGCATACTTACTGCTCTATGTTGATGACATTGTCCTCACCGCCTCCAGTGAGCTGCTTCTTCGCCGGATCATCACCGCTCTCCAGCAGGAGTTCGCGATGAAGGATCTGGGTGAGCTCCACCACTTCCTCGGTGTCACTATTGAGCACCGTCCTACCGGGCTCCTACTTCACCAGCGACAGTACACTCGGGACATCCTGGAGCGGGCTGGGATGACTGACTGCAACCCCTGCTCCACTCCGGTCGACACTCAGGGCAAGCTGTCTGAGGCTGAGGGACCACCGGTGGCCGATCCCACTGCGTACAGGAGTCTCGCCGGGGCCCTTCAGTACCTCACCTTCACCAGGCCGGACATCACCTATGCAGTTCAGCAGGTCTGCCTCCATATGCATGACTCCCGGGAGCCTCACCTCACGGCTCTCAAGCGCCTCCTCCGCTACCTCCGGGGCACACTCGACTACGGCCTCCTCCTCCACCGGGACTCCTCCACCGACCTCACCGTCTACACCGACGCTGACTGGGCCGGGTGCCCGGATACTCGTCGCTCCACCTCCGGCTACGCCGTCTTCCTGGGCGGCAACCTGGTGTCTTGGTCGTCCAAGCGCCAGCCGGTGGTCTCCCGGTCCAGCGCCGAGGCGGAGTACCGCGCCGTTGCCAATGGCGTGGCGGAGGCCGCCTGGCTCAGACAGCTGCTTGCGGAGTTGCACACTCCGCCCTCCCGGAGCACACTGATCTACTGCGACAACGTCAGTGCGGTCTACCTCTCCACCAACCCCATCCAGCATCAGCGGACGAAGCATGTGGAGATCGACCTCCACTTTGTCCGTGATCGGGTGGCCATGGGCGAGGTGCGGGTCCTTCATGTTCCGACGACCTCCCAGTTCGCGGACATCTTCACCAAAGGCCTCCCGTCCTCGACCTTCGCCGAGTTTCGCTCCAGCCTCAACATCACCGGTGGCTAGTTGCGTCTGTGGGGGGTTGTGTGTGTTCTTTCTTGTTCAGCCTCGAACTCCGCTGCGTCGGTAGTTCAGACTGCGGGGGGTGTTGGAGTATATGTTTAGGCCCATGAGGCTAAGGCCCATGTGGCCCATGTATGGAAACTATATAGCTACCCTTCTAGGGTTAGCCAAGTAATGGAAAATAATTCCTCAAACAATTTCCTAAGGGCGTACTCGGTGTTGAAAGCTCCCACACAAGGTGGGATCTGGGGAAGGGAATTCTAGGCAGCCATTACTTTGCTTATTTTGCAAGGAGGCCGATTGGAATCCACAACGTCCAGAAACAAGTGGAGACTCTACCACTGCGCCAGACCCACCCTTCTACTCCCTCCATTCCAAATTACAAGTCATTCTGGACTAGACATAGTGTATATGTAGATGCATAGCAAAAGCTATGCACGTAGAAAAGTCAGAACGACTTACATTTTGGAATGGAGGGAGTACTTTATTGCAAGGAAAAATGTTTTTCTTTAGAAAAAGGTAAATGGGTCAGGATAGATGAACAAAACAAGAAAATTCTGGGGTCAGGACAATTCTTGAAGGTCTAAAACAAGCCATCTGAGCCAGTGTCAAATAATTGGAAACATAAGAGACATCAAGGTCTAAAACAAGCCATCTGAGAGAGTGTCAAATAACTGGAAACATAAGAGACACCAAGATACCAGTGCTTTTTAACATGGTTCTACCAACCGCTGATTACATTTAGTCTCCTATTTGGTGCACATTGGCAGAAAATCTTAAGTGAAGAATCAAACATGTTGTACTGACCTGTGCTGCAGTTGGTGATGGGGTGTCAAACTGTGCTACGTTAGAGGTTGAACTGTTCTGCACATGCAATGCAGTTGGTCTTACATGAGGATAGCCACATACTTCTGCTATGTTGTTAGCATGAAGCTGTTTGATTTGCTTAGGACTAATATCCCCAAGACTTGCAGAGACCCTGGATGATAGAACTCGATTTTCATTGGCGAAGTTCGACTTCACCAGAGTGGGCGTGGATGTGTGTTCCTGCTGGAGACGTAGAGCAGTCGATTCACTAAAACACTCATCAGTATCTTCAGCAATACCTATAAGATGAAGACACATTTTTAATGTATGTTTATGGCTTCAAACTTTAAGTGAGGATGACTCCTTGCAAGCAAAACGCTAAGGCTTAATGAACCATAGTGTAACTTCTACGGTAAGGCAAAAGGAAATACTGCACACCAGGAATGAGCTAGTAACAATGAACACCAAGCTAATTGATGATGATTGAAATCCATCCAGATAGAGAATTTATCGCAGTAATGCTCCAGTGCTCTGATTTTACAGGAACAAACATATTTCTACATGTTAACATAGAAGACAGCAATATATGAGGAAATGTCTATGAAGGCCATATTCAAATCCACTAGATGTGGCATATTCAGGAATGCACATTCTGCAAAATCACCATTTCATTTCTATTTCTACACCTTCAAAAGTTAAGATATGAGGCAATACTTCATGCAACTAGTTCTAATACTCCCTCCGTCCTTGATTCAGGGGCGTATTGGCTTGGGAAAAGGTTTTTGAATTCACAGGCGCCTAAGCCGTTGGGTGCATCGGGAGCTAGCGCTCACGTCCTGTATTCCTGCGCGGAGTAACTGTGACGCCTCGCTTCCAGAGTATCAGCTGCATGCATGCATGCAACTTGCTCTCCCTTCCTAACTGTGTTCCCTATTTTATTCCTACCGCACGCTGCAACTCTATCTTGCGTACTCAGCCATAAAGAAAAGGCACTGGACATGGACGAAGTGCCTCTCTCGCCGGCAAAGGGCTCGGCCGCCTCACCGGCGAAGGACGCAGCTGCTTCGCCGGTGCTCATCGTGGTCTCGACTGGGCGCCGGGCTCCGAGGAAGAGAGCGAGCGCGTTACCATCGATCGTGAGGAGGGCGAATCCGTCGCGGCATCAGGATTCCATGCTCTCGCTGTGGTCTCATACACAGTGAGTATGAGATCACATCATGGATCTATGGCTTCAAGGAGTTTGACTGCAAGGTAATTTTCCCTAACATCGATGATCTAAAGATGGACGGCGATACTGTATTGCTCCCTGCACACATATGGATGGCCGAGAGTGATGCTGATATTCTAGATTCAACCAGTGTAGGCGAACAGCAAGAGTAGTTGTTTTTTGCGAGCGCGAATGCTTTGCATGCAGCCATGCAGGGAGTCACCGTCAGCATGGGATACAAAGGGATTTTGCAGCGTTTGCGGCTGGAGGTTACGGCAATTAAGTTTTCCTCGGTCTCGGTGAAAAATGCTATTACGCCTCTAAATCAAGGACGGAGGGAGTATATCAGAATTAGTGTAGACCTACCACAGAACTTCATATATGGGTGTAAAATGAACCAACCTAATATACACAATTCCTCATATGCCGCCCATAAAAGAGGATCTAGAGTCAACGCTTGTGTAAATTGTTCAGCTGCAGCTGAAATTCTGCCTGTGCACCTGCACACAGTTGAGATAAATATATAGAATCTGAAAAAAATTATAATATGCAGCATCATGCATTCAGTTAAGCCATGAACAATAAACCTGTAAATCACTCCAAGGAGGTAGTGTCCTGTTGCTCCACTTGGAACCTGCAGAAGGATGAAACCAATACTAGAAACAGGCTAACCCAATACAGGAAATAAAGCAAACAAAGATGTGATTGATTTTATTTTCTCACTATCTACTTCACCACTGTAGAATCAGTGAGCAACCTCAGCTGAACATCATGCCCCAGGAGAAAAACAAATGAAAAGAGAGAGAGAGAGAGAGAGAGAGAGAGAGAGAGAGAGAGAGTTTCAAGCCAATCCATGCAGTGCAAGCATGTACCTTGTAATACTAATGCTTCTCTCGTATAACATAAAACAACCAGAATTTCTGACAATAAAGGGGAACGAACATACATACGGCTTTGTCCTTGGCAACAAATTTGGTACGAAACACCGCAAGCAAAATAAAGCAACCAAGCCTAGTATTATTTTTAAGGAACCAGGAAATGTTCTCACTGAATTAGCTATGGAATTTAGTTCACAAACCAACAAGCACGTCATGCACTGCCCTTTATTCAATACTGGAACCCCATAAGGAAACTAACTATTGTTCAGTATTTTATTTTCAAACTAATGTAGTGCTGCCAAGTCCCATTGGAATATTGTGCTGTTAATATAGTTTATTAATGATCGAAAAATACTTTGCTGCTATAATACCACCACACTGCCTTCTACACAAAAACAGAATCACTCATGTTTTCACACACCAATTTCTTGTACAAAGGCCAATGGATAAGATATTTACATAAACAAATCATTTTAAAATATGATGTATACCTCCATGTTTGGTTCATTGACTGGACATAGAGTTTCTTCTGCTTCACGCAAGAGGTTCATTCGAAAGCATGATGTAGCAAACAAGTACCGGGACTCCGGCAGCTTCTTCCCTTCATATCACATCAGAAACAAAATCTATAAACCATCCAAACTACTCTCATATAATATCTGTGTTACATGGTGAGCATATGCTATTACCTTTCAAAATGTGGTATGCAGCATATGGCTGATTGTTGTGGAGGTAGCAGGTCGCTAACAATTGCACATTGGTCTGTGCAGAGGAGGTAGAGCAAGAACATTTAGCGCACACTGCTATGTTGCAAATGGACTTAATTTTTTTAAAAAAAAACTAAATAAGATTTTTCGTGAGCAAGAATTACTAATTGAAAAGAAGTCCTTATAATAGTAAATCAGGCACAGGATTCAGGTTAATCAGTGAGGTAACATCTGCTAAGAAATTGAACGCATACACATGAAGCACTAAACACGCATTCACGTTGTGTTGATCTTCATCCCACATGAAGACCCATGAACCACATCGAGAACCCAAATAAAAATTTAAACCCAAAACCATGCATTCAAGTTGCGTTGATCTTCATCCCACATGAAGACCCATGAACCACATCAAGAACCCGAATTAAAATTAAAACCCACACTCTCAAGTAATTATAAGGTTACGAAAGAAAAAGGGGTGAGCATGTCCTGTAAGAACATAGGATTCAAGCAACTGAATACCTTAGAATGGGCTACAAATATTGTCACCCCGAGATTATCATAAGGAAAAGAACCTGGGCATAACACGTCACTGTAATCACTAGTCCATTATGCACTAACATCAGTAGAGCTTCTACCTGTGAAATTGCCTCAAAAATTTAGGCAGAAAATCACCCTCTCCAGTCAAATTCACTATGAACCCTAGATGAAACGCGCAAGATACTCCAGTTAAAATTCACTATGACCCCTACAACAGCTACAGGGAGTCGTTCTAATTCGAGCCTAGATAAGCCATAGACCCAAATCTCACCACTCTACTCCTAATGCAACCCTAGCCACTTCAAAAAAAAAAAACCACAAAATGCTACTAAATCGAACTGAACAGCGGAGGTGAGCCCCCCGCGCTCAAATCACTGTCCCACGCCCGATCCGACCCCCAGACGTACCATTCCCACGCGCAACCACACCGAATCGAGCCGCACTAGTCCCGTTGAGGAGCAGGGAGAGAAGGGGGCTACCTCGGAGGGGAACTGCGCGCAGAGGCGCTCGCAGAGGAATACGGCGTTGCGGTGCATGAAGAGGCGGAGACTGCTGTGGACGCGGTCCACCATTAGGGTTTCCATCGCCGCCCGGCGGCGGCGGCGAGCGCGGGCGGGCGGGCGAGAGCGAGGGGAAGTGTTGTGCGGTGGCCGAAGCGCAGGCGGCAGGCGCAGCAGTGGGAGGGTCCGGTCGTTTGAACCAGCCGTTTGAATCCAGGAGGCTCTTGGTTTTGGGTGCGATGCGATTTGACATTTGAGGGATTCGAACGACTGCTGTGCCCGTGCGTATGCCGGCGGCGTGTGAGTTGGCACAGCGCTACGGGTACAGAAAAAGCGTGTAGAGGAGTCATGTGCGACAGGTCGCCGACAAGTGGGCCGTAGTCTTCGGCTCCGAATATGTGAACGTTGGATAGGGGCCGTGTTTAGACGCCGAATCAGTGTGCCTCTGATCACTATTGAATACTGTAGTAATTTTGTTTTTGTTCGGTAATAATTGTCCAAACATTGATTATTTGGGCTTAAAATATTCGTCTCGCAAAGTACAACAAAACTGTACAATTAGTTTTTGATTTCAACTACATTTAGTACTCCATATATGTGCCGGCGTTTTGATGTGATGGGGAATTTTCTTTTTGCATAATAGAATTTAGGGGTGAATTTGAAAAACTAAACCAGGCCAGGATCAGAAAGAACCTATGTGGATCCTAGTCACTTGCCCTCGCCTGTGTATGCTGCGCCGCGGATACATCTGCTGGCCTCAGGCACCCGCCCGGTGACCCACGGTGGCGCTCCAGCAGCTGCAGAAGGCGGCTGCGGTAGGTGGGGTCCTATTGCAACATGTGTAACACCCGATCTACTTTTGCAACATTTAGATGAAAAACTTGCAGCATACATCTAAAACAACTGAAACACTTGCAACATACGTCTGAAACACTTGCAAAAATATAAAAAACTTGAAAATACGTGTGTAACCATTACAAGCATATGCAAACATTTTAGATAAAACACTTGCAATATACATATGAAAACACCTGAAACACTTGCATATATATGTAACATCCAGATCTACTTTTGTAACATCCAAATTAAATAGCTGCAACATACATCCGAAACATTTGAAATATTTGAAGCATACGTGTATAGCCGTTGCAACATGTGCAACATCCCGATCTACTTTTGCAACATCAATATAAAATACTCGCAACATACCTCTTGAATATTTAAAACAGTTGAAACATACGTTTGCAACATGCGTTTTCAGCACAATGTCATCTTGTTGTTATGATGAATGGAGGCTCGTCGGCTCGTAGAGCTCGACGATGGCGCGGAGATCAATTATGACGCGGAGGGGGGGTGTAGCGGGTGGGCAAGTGCAGTGCCCGCGGCGAGCGACCTACACGCCGGAGAAGGCTACGGTGAGTGAGCCGGAGTGAGAGCATTACCGTATTTATTGTGCACTCTACCGAATAGAAGAAATGTTCTGGAGCGATGACTAGGAGATTCGAATTCGTAGATCGCAAAAACTAGGAAGAGTATTTGCAAGGATATTTAGAAGAGAGCTATGTATGCACAAATTCTTTACCTTGGTGCCCCACACTCTCACAGCCACGAGGAGTAAGACATGTCATCCATCCTCTAATCTTACTCATTCCCTGAAATTATTCCTCTCTGTGGTTTGAATCGTGGATGCGATGATCAGTCATCAATTACCATGCAAGTGACCAATCAACAAGCACAAGTGCAACCATTTTGTTAGAATCTTGCAGTATGAAAGGCCGGTAAAGTAACACGTGATGCCGAGACATTTGTCTTTTATTTGCAATGCTGAAAAGGCAAGCTGAAAAGTATTATTTGCTGATTTATTGTGAAAGAAAAACAATATTCCTTCACTGAAAAAGTATGGCTGAAAAGACCAGCGAACCGTTCCTGATGCCCCGTTCTGCCCAACCGAAGTCCAGCTGCTCCAAGCAGCGGCGGAAGATATATCGTGATGGTAGCCGAAAAGACAAGCAGTGAACCTCCAGAGATAATGGAAGACTGGAACTCATCATCCATCTCTCAACGTCCTCTGATAGTTCGTCATCGCTCACAACCGTCTGATACAGATCTGACGGAGTCAATGTCTTATGTACCTATACAAGTTAAAATAACTTGTTTCATTCAAAAACAAAAAGTTAAAATAACATGTACAAGCACCATGCGAGTCCAGTTATGAAACAAACTAAAATACAAAGGCTTACATGGTCCACTGTTGTGCTCTCTACGAACCGGTGCATGTATGAGTTAGAGCAGATTGTTAAATCAGGGTGCTAACTGCTAAGTCCAATCCTAAAATAACGTGATTTTTTGTAAATCTTTTAAGTGTCTTATATACCCATTATACGAGTTACAGTCATATCCAGACACAATATTTTATGGAGTTTGATTCACATAAGAATTGCTAAAATGTATTGACATTATCGTTGAATAAAATTTTGAGTCATATATATATATATATATATATATATATATATATATATATATATATATATATATATATATATATATATATATATTCCATTGCAAGTTGCAATGCACAAGCATATTTGGGATGTAATTAAGGGTGTGTTTGTTTACCTGGACGTCCCCCAGATGCAGGCCTAGGCGGTGCAGCGTGGGTTGTTTGTTTGCCTAGAGGGGATTTGGGCCCGGCCGGCACGCTACTTAAAGCATCCCAGAGCCAGGCCCCGGGGAAACGCCCACCCCCTCCGTTTCTCCAGAGCCCGGCGGGATCATTTTGGCCGTTCCCAGGCTCGCTCTCTCGTCTCGCTCGCGACGCGGATATTTCCACCCACTTCCCCGCCTCCCCGCTAGGGTTCGCCTCCCTTATAACGGCAGCTGCAGCTCACTCTTCTCCTCTCCTCCCCGCTCCTCACTCCCTCCTGCTCTCCACTCTCACTGCGGTTGCCTCGTCCTCCCTCGTTCAGCGGTGCGTGGTGGCAGCGGGGTCGTAGACGGGCCTCGCGAGGCTCGCGTCGGCTGCACCTCCTCCGTCTCGCCAACGCACGGGTGGTGGTGGTCCTCGTCGTCTTCTTCTTCCTCGAGACGAGCAAGTGGTGCTGCGGGTGGCTGTGTTTGTTTGCCTGGACCTGGGCCTGTGGCGGACGCTGCTTCGTCTTCCCCAAGCCATCGCCTGCTTCCTCTCTGAATCTGCTTCCTCCTCCTCAAGCCGCCGACTTCTTCCTCCTCTCCGTCCCCAAAGTAAGGTGAAATCTTGAAATGTTGGTTACATCTGGCCCGATTTCTACAGTCAAAGTGCTCATAACATTGTGAAGTATTTACACTTGACCCGATTCGGCGGTCAAAATGCTCATAGCGTTGTTTCTGTGGGATTCATGGTTCGCTCGTGGCAGATCTGTGAGTTATTAGGCCCAATCCATGATGTTTCCATGTTTTCGTTTCGCTGTGATGCTATATATGAGCTAGGGTTTACTGTTTATCATGGTCTGAGATTGGGATCCTACTGTTGCTAGTTTATTTTTGGTCGATCTGTGAGTTATTGGTCCCAATCCACGATAGTTCCATGTTCTTGTTGCACTGTGATGATACTTATGAGCTAGGGTTAACTGTTAGACATAGTTTGAAATTGGGATGTGTCTATTGCTGGTTTATTTGTGGTCGATGATGTTGAGGTGGAGCCTTTGGGAGGATGTGTTATGCACATTGCAGCCGAGGCCATGAAGCCCTAGGTGTCCACTTGTTTTAGTGAGAAGGAGGTCCTCATCATGACCAACATGACAGATGCAGCGAACAATGTAGTCAATACCCTTAGAGAGACTGGCCCTACTCATGTGGATGCTGACTTGTATCATGTTGTGATGGACATGCCTAACTTTAGTGAGGAAGCCCTCATTGTTGCCTTCTCCTACCTGCTGGACAACAAAGCCCAGGCCACTGCCTATGTGAAGATGGTTGACAGTCATAGGGTTCTGTACCTAAGGACCTTCCTTGCCAAGCACTACTGCATGTAGATGCTCTAGGGCCTGCCCTAGACTTGGAGGGAAGCAGTTGAGGATTATATATGCAGTCCTCCACCCTCCATCACTCTCCTTAACTGACTTTAGGAGACTTTTGCTCTTGTGTTCTAACTGTGCAGCACTGACGGTATAACACACTACTTTTGGATTTGTGGTTCTTTTATGATTGAGGAGGTGGGTAACTATAGTTGGCATGTAATGGGAACTAATGTGGGGATGCTCCATGGACCCCTGGTTGTTGAACTATTGAACCATTCGGTGGCTACATGCCATGTAATTTGTAATATAATCAGTTGGACCTAATGTTTTTGCTGGTTTTCTTACTGGTTTCCTGATTCTGTTGTTCGAGGCCGATAATGACACAATTTTGTATAGAGATGACATTGCTTATGATCGGTTGTATGTGGTTCTCATGGCTGTCATTAAATCGTGAGATACATCCATACCCAAACAACAGCTCTTTCTATTCTTTGTTGATGGCTCGGGTTAGATGTGTCTCATGATTCCATAACTGTCATGAACTTGGTTATTTTGACTTTGATGGATCTCATGGCTGTCATCAAAACATGTGAGACATCCATACCCAAGCAACCGCTCTGTCACTGATGCTCTGATGGCTTGGGTTGGACGTCTCTCATGCTTCTATGGCTATCATGATCTTGGTTTTCTACTGTCTACATTTGGCTTCTCTAGGCAAACAAACACGTCATCCTCTGTTTTGTTCTATTTGCTACTTCAGCAGTGCCACCAGTGACCGTTATCAGAATGTATTGAATCATGATATCGTCTGAGGCCACATACTTTTTCTTGCCTATGATGCAATCGATGAATAACTGAGGCATTTCTACAGCTGCCTGTGATGTCTATTGCACATGTACCATGTGTATTCCAACGGTTTGTTCCTTGAGTTTGTCTACCACTTTAATTGGACTGGACAACCTTATTGAACAAACCGATGGCTTGCACCTAGAACCATCTTGGACTGAGGCTTTCTTGCTTGTGAACCACAGAACAATGTGTGCTTGGTACATTGTTTTGAAGGGGAAGCAACTTGGTGTGTACACCCGCTGGGCTCAGTGCAGTGAGCATGTACAGGGATATCGAGGAGCCGTGCATAAGAAGTATAGCTCTTATGAGCAAGCAATGGCTGCTTTTAACTCAACTATCAACTCAATGTCTTCCTCTAAACCTTCTTCTTCTTTAACTGTTACTGAAAGCGGAGAAACAACGTCTCTAATGAGTTACAAAAATGTGATCATACTCTTCCTTTGTGCTTTGGTTGTTGTGATGTGGATGAGGCTAAACAGTTGCAATAGCTATTAGAGTATTTGTTATTGGATGCATCAATTATTTAGTACTTGTAATATGTGATTTAGCATGTTGTACTGTCATTGAATTTGTGTAAACTGTCATCTAATTAGTACTGCTAAACTATATTGCCATGGTTATTTGCTCAAATGTTGCAACAGCTGCTCTATTACCTTGTGTATGAAAACTGTGATCTTGAGCTGCATCGCGAATTGTCTAGGCAACCAAACACTATCCCAATCAGACATTTGGGAAGTGGTTGGGAACATTGGCAGCTGGACTAGGCAAACAAACACAATCCCGCATGGGCCTGGCCCAGTTGGAAAAAATCACCAACCAAGGTGTTGTTGCACCTGTTGGGCCTGGCCTTACTGGCCTGGCTTGGCTAGTACATGCAGGCTAGCGACGTCCAGGCAAACAAACACGCCCTAAGAGACCCAACACTCGAACTACGGGACTGTTTAGAACCACTTATATGAGAATTTAATATAATCATGAATTCCTAAAAGATGCGATATGAAGTGTATGAATGAAAAATCTAGTTGTTTGACAGTTTTTATTATCGCTCGTAAGGATATCCGCGATGGGTGACTCATTAGCTAGCTCTAAGCATTTTTTATATTTTAACAGAAAAAAGAAGAGCTCATACACATTCTAAGATCATATGAGAGTGTCGTGTAAGGTTATTCATATTATGAGTTATATGCTAAAAGTTAGCACTGTTGTGAAAGTTGGAGCTGGTAACTAGATTATACCATTGTAGGTGCCATAATATGCTCAGAGTGTAAAATGATATATATACCCCTATATAAAGGTTAATGGCTTATGATAATGATGATGATTTTTGTTAGTTAAATCTATTTTGTTATATATTACTAAAGAAGTAATTATATTGGCATCTTTTTTTTTTCTTGTCTCGCACTCTCACTTGTGCGCGGAACCACCGCCGCTCCTGGGAATCAGGCAAGCGGGCAGCGGACGGAAAAAAGCTTACGGTGCAGGAAACGCGAGTGAGAGGCTATGGTACCCAGAACGCCGGGTGCAGTGCAAGTTTGGGTGGCTTCTTAAGCTTTCTTTACAGTCTTAACTCATTTTTTGTTTTTATGGCTTAGTCAGTAGAGTCCACTTCTCTCTTCTCTTCTCTGCTCAGCGTTTAGCTGGGTTACAGCCTACTAATATATACTTGTTTTGATTATTTTCATCTAGAGTCCGATAACAATCGGTTCCAAACCGGGCCGCGGCTTCCTTTTCCTCGCCTGTTCACGCCCGCGTGCGCTCTCTCTCCGACCGGGCGACTGCCGCCGCCGCCGCCGCCCTACGCCAGGCCCAGGTCTTCGCCGGCGACGAGCACCCACCAGGTATGCGCACCCCTTCTCTCTCCCTTCCTTGCTCGCGAAATCGAGCACCCGAACCCTAACTTAAACTATCTGGCTATCTGTTTTAGAATTTATCTGGCTATCTGTATTCGGACCTGATCTAATTACAATTGTATACATGCCTACTAACTTAGGATATTTGTTTTCCAATATAGTTCCATGCCCTTTACTGGGCGCCCCACTTTTATTCGAGTTCCGCCTGGTTCATTGCGTAGCATGTGTAATACTTCGCTTGTTTTTGCTCCAGATTTCTGGTGAGAAATTTCACTTTGAGGATGGTTCAGCTCTTTTTGCAAGTGCCGGCAGAATGTGGTAGTGTTAATACAATTGCCATGGAAGAGAGGAGATATCTTTGTCGCAATGTTGAGTCCATAATCAAGTCAGTTACAAAATCAGCAGGCAGGTATGAAGCTCAGTTGTGGCTCTGCGCCACTGTCTCATTGGTCCATTCGCTCAGTCACCGTGGCCAGAGGGACCTGTTTCTTGATCTCTTAGAGATGAAGAATTCCAGGCGTGATGTTGCTGCTCGCTTGCTGCGGATGATTTTCGATAAGAAACCCAAAATGGTCGGGTCTATTCTAGCAAGAAAACGCCATATACTGGAGGAGTTCTTCCGAGGTAATTTTCCTAAGAGCTCAAAACTATTTGTATTTCTATCTGTTACTCAAATACATCTTGTTTTGCTTTATTTATATGCCCAAATAAATTGCTTATTTGAAACATGTTTGCCAAAAATATGTATAAAATAGGTCCCTAACTCAATAGTCTCAATTTGAACTTGTGCTGGCTGCAAGGACTATTATGTTGTAAATGGCATACCATTTACCCTATTTCAGTGTCTCTCATGTAAATTTGCTAACATAGTATTATGGAAATTAGTAACACACTGCTGTGTACAAGAAGGAGACTGAAATGGTGTTTCAGTGACAACTATATCATATTCGTCTCTCAGCCTATTTTTAATTGCCTCTAGGTACGGCCTACTTCTCTGAATGTGGTGTAGGCGTGTAGTGCTGGAGCTTGTCATGAAACTTCTTGCCATTATTTGCATATGCCTATGTTATGCCTGCTTACTTAAGTCCCCAGCAAAATCAATAGGGCGCTTTTGTCCTAAGCATGCTTCGGTGCCCCTTTGTCCTCACTGCTTTAGTAGTCCCTCAGTCAAGCTAAGTAATTAGGTGTGATATTTTATATTCCCCGTTGAACTGTTACCATGTAGCAGGAATTGGTTGAGATGCTATTTTTGGGGCCGTTTTCATTGCTTACAATTTACACATGCCCCTATTACTTTCCGCAGGAAACCCAAAGAGGATAATGCAGTGGTTTGGCCACTTTGCTGTTACTGGGGAATCCACACATAAAAAGGGAGCTAAGGCACTTTCTCAGTTTGCATTTGTAAATCGTGACATGTGCTGGGAAGAACTTGAGTGGAAAGGCAAGCATGGGCAATCTCCGGCTGTAGTTGCTACCAAGCCTCACTATTTTCGTGATCTTGATGTCCTCCAGACAGTGGAGAATTTCTTGGAGTATGTCCCAGATTTCTGGTCTTCTGATGAGCTTGCTAATTCTATTAAAGATGGTGAAATACTGCAAATTGATGCAGAATATTTTGTAGATCAATTTTTATACTTGATGTATGAGGAGAATTCCAAAGATGCATGGCATGTGGTTGAAGATTTTTTGATGGACGAGCAGTTCTCCTCTCTTTGCCAGCATCTTCTAATCCATCTGGATGAGCAAAGGCTTCTTGATTTCTTAAAATCTTTAGGCAAGCTCATCAATCCTACTTTGCAGTGCAAGGAATTGACATTCCCATGTTGTTGGCTTGAGGTTCTTTTATCAGGACATTGTGATCACATATCTCTTGATGATCTTATCTTGTTGAACTGTGTCATTGCCAAGGGTAGACAACTTTGGCGGCTCATGAAAGATGAAGAACAACATGAAGAATTGGGGCAAATGGAAGAGCTTTTAAAGGGCGTAAATCATTTGACTGATGCTGATCATTTTGCTCTCATGAAGGAACTTGTGGGGACAGAATTACCTGATGCACTTAGGTGGATAGGCATTCAGTCCTGGGTAATTTTCTGTGATTTGTCGAAAGAATGCAAATCAGGAGATTCTTGTGAATCTTTGTTCTCTCATAACAAAATAGAATTTCGCAAGGCTGATGTTTACTCATTGGTTCAGAATGATGGGTTCTCAATTTCACATATGCCTGATACTGATGATGAGGATCTCACTGGAAGCAGCCATAAAAGGAGAAAGGGAAATAGGAGGAGAAAGCGGCATAGGTATGAGTCTGATGAGGACAAGCTTGATGAACTGCTTGAACTTGGATCATCTGATGGAAAGAACGATGTTGAGTCACAACGTGGAAGCTGGCGCCTTTCAACTGATGGCTTCTCTGCTTCTTGGGACTTTGTATGTACCTTCTTTCTTGCTTAATACTAGTTGTCACCAAAGTTATTGAATTACTCTTAACTTTTATTCGTTTATTATGGTTCCCATGCAGGCAGACATACCAGATCACCTTTCTACTTATTATTTCACAGTTTGGGTAAAGTGGGCTTGCTTTAGATGATTCTCCTCAGTATGTGTAGCATGTCAATGTCAATCCTGGTACCTTTTCAGCAACAAAGTCTATGAGCATGGAGCTCAGGCAGGCATATTTCTGCATCAAATCTACAATATTTTGGTGATGGGTTCTGATGGTAAGCGTTAACTTTTTGTGCTTTGATGTTACGTACCATGAATTCATTTCCTATGCAGAGCTTTGAAGTTCTATTGTCATGTGCACCCTAGAATTAGGTTTATGAGACTGTCATTTGTACTTTTTGGTAACTTTTTTTTTACTGTCATGCTACAACTTTAAACAATTGATTTGTTTGATTTACTTCTGCCACATTTATGAATGTCCTTGCAGATTCATTCTGGGATTGCTGAACGCTGCATGATATGCAGGACAACTCTCTTTAGTTGGGCTTGCTGAAGGTTGACACCTATTGAAGAATTTTGGCTGCTTAGACGTTGAATATGGTCCAGGCATTTCCTTGAAACCCATTTGGACTTTGGAGTTAGTTGCTAAGATCACAGGTGTTGACTACGCTAAGCAAAAATGAGTCTGTAATTGTGTTGTCCAGTGCTAGTTACATTTTAACGACTACACCTGTTGTACATGGATATGTACCAGATTGTTGCTGTGAATTTGACAACCTTAAAGGAATTCTTAGACACTTCCAGCTATGCATTGTACTCAGGTTCCTCAATATGAGCTGGGAATCTGCACTGCCTGCAGTTTCTGGGAGTTTGGGAATTCTCCTAATTCATGTATCAGGATCAACATGGCGGGTGTTAGCAATTCGTGACATGCTGCCAGCGACAGGTAGCATATGGTTCAAAATTTCTTACAACCCTTTTGTGTACATGAAAAATCCTGCCTCAAGAAGGTAAGATGCAATTTTTGATTTAGCAAATTACAAGTGCAATTTATGACATTGAGAGCTGAAGCCAACACCATTTAAAATATTGTACATCAAAGCCTGAAGAAACATTTAGAACAGTGGCACCGGACAGCTACATATTTTGTATATACAATTATACATTGACCATATATCCAACCTTCAAGGTTACATAAAACCTATAAGAACAACCATAATGTTGCAGAAAAGTAGTCTATAGGCATTAGAATATTGTCTACCAGGTAGCTGAAACATTGTAAATGTGGTCTATAGCGCAATCCATAACTAAAAGTATCCATAATCCTATGAGCTACCCATAAAGAATAAACAAATAATTCTTCTCTCTGCTCACTCTCTCAACCTTGCCTCTCTCATATGGACTACTCAGACCATATACATTGTGGCAACAACAATAACTATAGCCCACTGATGCAAAACTGTCCATATGGACTAACCAGTCCATATACATTGTGGTTGCTCTAAAAGACCGAAAAGATATAATTCATGAGGGAAAATTCTCGTTCAAGTGTAGAAATGATTTAATATCGAGGGATCAATTTCCCTGTATCAGTTTTATGTGATATTAAAGTAATACCTATAAATTTTCAGGCTGAAAAGGTACGATTCTCTTTGAAGTGTACAAATGACTGTATATAGCAGGGATCAATGGAACACAAATTTCAGTGCAGGGCAGCAGTACCAAACTTCAGAACAGGGTGATTCAGAGCAGGACGAGACACAAATGGAGGCATATAATTCTCCAAACCATAGATTAACAAAAAATGATTCATCAAGAGGGGGCAATGGGGGAAATTGGTGGTACCCCCAGCTACTGGACAGATCGAGACAGCTACATTTACAACTGATCAAGTCCACCAAAAGAACGAGAAATGGAGTTTTGGCTACAGTGCAGGGAATGTAACTCAGAAGCACTGAATCCTGATGAAGGCGTATATTCATCAAAACTTGAATTCTTCATCTATATCAGATAAGGTATCTGGTGGATCATATACAATCATATCTGGGAAAAGCTCAAGAAAATCCTGCTTTATCTTCTCCCTCAGTTCAGGGTATGGAACCAACCCTTTCAGGATAACACGGAACGGCAACGATAGAGGAGGGTCGGGGGAGCTCCTCATGTCCTCGTAGATTTCCATTGCAAGATCAATCAAACCAGCATCACAGAAGGCTCTCACAATGTCGCCATAAGTGTGCTGATCAAATAGCACGTCTTCAGACTTGAGATCCGCCCAGACCTGCCTTGTCTCATTAATTTTCTTGTTCCTCGCTAGCATGTATAGCATGTCTCGATAGAGGTACATGTCAGGGCGGTACCAGATTTCTTTCCGCAGAACACCATATATCTGTAACAGAAAATCAACACTTAATCATCCAGATTACCATGCTAAACTTCAAAAATAACTGTTTGTTGCACACTGAATGCTATGCTCCAGGAACATCAAACTTTGGAAACACCTAAAAATGGTGATAGCATAGGAACATCTCCAAGCTGGGCACACTCCTGAGTAGAATGGGGGAAAATAAATTGAGGATTAGCACTCATTAGTCATTCCATTGAAATAGAGGATTTCCACTTATTTTCCTGGTGCACTATACAAGTAGTCATTTTGGCCCTTGAACCCCATTACATGTCTTTTTCAGTTATTTTGGGCCCCAGTAAAAGACTGCCATAAGAGGTGAAAGATAACTAAGAGATTTCTTTACATGATTATGTGCTACTTATCTGAGAACTAAGAATTCAATCCGGCCATCAACTCATATTGAAAAATCATAGAATGCACCACAGAAGAGAGGCAAAGCTCATTTTCAGCGTAATGGTTGGCAAATCCTCAACAGGCACTCAAGTATCTGGCACATCCTTACATTCTCCAATTAAAACAGCCTAATATATCCCCACCCCAAAAGGGAACATAATAAGGAATTAAATGTGTTTTTTTTCTTGAACTACACAGGAGAGCGTGTATCATTTCATTAAGAAGAATAAAAAGATACAAAGGGAGGGAAGTAAGAAACCTCTCCCAGGCACCCCCACGGGGTTTAGTCAATACAAAACTCTAGAAAATAAACTAGGGAAACACAACCAGCAGCCTCAAACAACCAAGGACCTTGGGATCCAGGACCAGCGACCTAGCAAGGAACTCGTGTAAGGTCGAGGCTACCGCCATAAACCATAGATTACTCTCATTAGCCACAGATTAAAGCAGCAGTGACAAATGTGTTTCAACATCAATCTCCAGGACATATTATCTGTTAAGTAAAGAAAGTAACTCCTACACAGTAGCATACTCCACAGTAAAATCATATCCTATACTCTTATAAAGCTAAACCCCACTAGAGATTTCTCTCAACATGCAAGCTATCCACACCAACAATCCACTAGAACTTGCAATTATAGTCAACTAGCACATGTGATTATGATGGTTATCTCTTCATCCACTAACATGCATTTAGTTGTCCACATAGATGTATCAAACCATTCACAAAAATTAGTTTAAGATAGTTTCATTCATATAACTATAAATATAAATAGTTTAAATTATCTGGAATCCCCGCAGCAACGCGCGGGGTATTCTCCTAGTTATGTAAGACATCCAAGGCTAAGGCACAAATTCTAGAGGACCCTCCATCATAATCCACCTATACTTGATGGACCAATGACATTCAAGGAGAGGTAGAAATCAGGCAACTGTTGCATGGATGTAGTAAAAAGAGGCAAGACTGGAAGCAGGAAAGGAATTTTCACTGAACACGAGTGGATAGAAATTAACAATCCACATGCCAGAACCATGATAATCAAACATCCTTCACTACTGTTATTACCACTGGTGCTACATTACTGTTTTATATTTATTTAACTTTGCTTCATCATTCTTGTAGAAGAGTGAGACTCTGTCTGTATTGCATAGATAGATAGAGGGTGAACCCCCAGGGTACATATAGGCAGTGCCTAACCCTAACCCTAATGGGCCTTGCCCTACATGGGCTGGCCTGGGCTGGAGGCCCACACACACACATACTCCAACATCCCCCCGCAGTCACAACGGGGGCGAACACACGATGAGACTGGAGACGAACAAAAGCTGGAAACGATGTCATCCCCCCGCAGTCGCAACCATGTCGCGGACGTTGTGGCTGGAGCGAAGAAGTGGAGGATAGCCCTCTTTGTGCCGAAGTAGCCGAGGTAGAAGTGGCCGAGTCGAGGTGGCAGCGAAGACGGTCGAAGACGGAATCCAACACCGAGCTGTCGTGGCCGCGGAACGGTGAGCCGAGCCATACGCCTGGGGCGCGCGCCCGCGTCGGCCCCGCGCTCGCGCTCGGCGGCGGCGCTGGGGGCGCGCAGGGCGGCGACAGGGGGGGCCAGGCGATGGCAGCGCACCCGGATACCTCGGAGACCGCGCTCAGAGCAGGGGTGGCGGAGAAGTCGAGGTCCGCGCTCAGATCAGGGGTGGCGGAGGGGGAGAAGTGGGTGGCGGCTTCCCTGCCCGCCCTCGTAGAAGTCCCGCGCTCAGAGCAGGGGTGGCGGGGAGGGGGGCGTCGTCCGCGGTAGACGGCGAAGGGCGTGGACTCCGGACGAGTTTGCTTGACGACGACCGGCGACGGGTGGCGCGACCGCCTGGAAAGGCGGCAACACCGGCGGTGACGGCAGACCACGAGCGGCGCCGCTGCAGCCGGAAGGGCGCAACAGCTGGCTCGTCCTTGGGATTGTCGATGAAGACGACGAACGGCAGGGCGACTCAATCCCGGTCTCGGACCAGGCAGAAGAAAAAAAAAAAAGGTCCAGAGCAGCAACAGTAGGCAGTAGCAGGGTTGACCGGAGGGGGAGTGGAGAGTAACCCCAAGCTGCTGCGGGACGCGCAGGCGGACGGGTGGGAGCGGTCGGACTTCCCCATCATCTGCGAGTCATGTCACACACACATACTCCAACAATTCTCTTGTTGGGTTTCATCTCTAGCCTACGCCTATGTACACCAACTTAAGCCCTGTTTGGATCCCTATAGATAGAAGTTATCTGCTAATAATTATCTCTTTTGGAACCAAACGGGTATAGATAATAGACTAGCTAATTCTTAGTTGGACCTTTAGATAACAACTATCCGACTAGCTAGACCAAATCAGGTAATGAGTTATTAGCCAGCTAACTATTATCAGATAATGAATCCAAACAGGGCCTTACTTGGGACTAAAGGCCTTGTTGTTGCATAGCCAGCGGGGCTCACTTGGATCTTATCACTAGCCTACACCTTTTGTTGGGTTTCATCTCTAGCTATGTTTTCCTCGAGGGGCAGGGTTGGGTACATAGGCCCCTATGCACCCAAACTAGCTACTAACTAGTCATGTGTTATACTAACTAGTTATGTTCTACTCTTATGTAGCCTATGCTCTTGTTGTAATGTACTTGAGGTGCCAAAGAACGTAAATAAATTCTGAGTTATTGGACTATGCAATTGCTTAAAATTAAACCCCAGCAGGTTCACAGTTTGTAACCAGTCAAACTATTTATGCTATAGGAATTTTTCAGTATAATCAGAAGTGTGTTAAGCAAGCTATTAAGAAAAATATTTGAACTGCTCATTTGGGCACCAAAGATCTAAAGATCAATCCTGCTTTAAGCTAGCACAGAGGACAACACAATTTGAGTAGAACAAAGCTATTTAGTACTCACACATGACAACACACTTCAGTATGCTTAAGAAGAGCAGAGGAAATAAAGAAGTCCAAACAGTGTCAACTAGGTCCCAACTTCTAAACTCAGGTAGCTCAAGTGGCGATAATGCATTACAATTTAACTGTTAGTCACTATTTAGTCCTCCGAAAAAGTAAAAGGCACATAGATACAGCATTAAAATCCCCGGTCTATGATTCTAGTAAGGCAAGTCATTCTTAAATTATATGCCAGTTCAACACAAGAATGATATCAACGACTTTTTAGTTTTTCTAGACATGCGCATGAGTTCTCCCAAATGACTAAAACTCTAAAAGAGATGAAAAATGCACAGCCAAAGACCAGGGCAGTGGATGGAGACTTACAACAGGAAAAACCCTCCTAATCCAACTTGCTCTGTTTTATTAATCCTATTTTCCACTTCTCGATATGTCAAAACTGATTTTTGAAAACAGCGCATCAGAAGTTCAGACTACCATTTGCTACTCCAACTGGTTTTTCAGATTCGACCGATTGGGATCCCCATTTTGCAATTCAAGGTTCAAAACCACGCAGCAAACCACCTTGCACACCGTTCCTTTCAAGTAAATCGATTCTTCTGCACTACAAGAATCAGTAACGAGAATGTAGCCCTCGTTTAGTTTCCGAAATATTTTGGAAAATATAACTGTAGCGCTACTGTAGCACTTTCGTTGTTATTTGACAATTATTGTCCGATCATGGTCTAACTAGGCTTAAAAGATTCGTCTCGTCCATTTCGTCTAAACTGTGTAATTAGTTTTATTTTTTTTATCTATATTTAATGCTTCATGCATGTGTCTAAAGATTTGATGTGACGGGAATCTAAAATATTTTGGGAAATATTTTGGGAACTAAGCAAGGGCGTAGCCGTGAACTGAACAGTAGAGCACGCAGGTTTTATTGGGATAGGAGTGTAAAACCTTCATTGAGAGGATGACATGGTCCTGGCGGAGGAGCTCGGCGAGGACGGCGAGAAGGTCGGTGCGGAGGAGCCGCGACACGTGCGAACGCATGAACTGCTCCAGGCGCGGGTGGCCCCCCGCCGGGGGCAGCGCCGCTAGCCGCTTGAGCTGCGCCACCGCCATGAGGCCCTCCTTGCCCATCTCCTTCTTCCGCCGCCATATCGACAGGCTCGGGCTCGACGCTGCAGACGAAGAGCACAGCCTCTGGTGGTGGTCAACATCGGGGGCGGACCGGAGCAGGGTTTGGAGGAGGCGGCGGTGATGGCGGAGCGGAAGGAGACGGGATAGCATTTGGGAGTTAGGGACCGACCGGGATTTGGGCCGTTGGTGACTTGGTGGGCAGGCATATTCTCTGTCTCTTCTCTATCTATACATATCTATAAAAGTCGTGGCTTTGGAACGGGTCCGTCCCCCTCACGTGACACTGTTCCCGCAACAGTGCTTTTGAACAGTAAAACCCGTATGGTACAGTAACGGATCCTGTAAACAGTAGACCCGTTAAGAAACAGTACAACCCGCTACGGAACAGTACCGCCCGTATGGTACAGTAACGGATCATGTAACAGTAGACCCGTTAAAAATAGTACAATCCGCTACGGAACAGTACCCCCGTTAATAAACAGTAAACCCGTTAAGAAACAGTACCACCCGCGCATTGCGCGGGCTCTCCTGCTAGTTCTATCTATTATTCTACAAAAAGCCTCACTTGTTATCGTCTGATCGGACCGATAATCCCTCTCCGCAAAACCGCCCCGCCCCTTATTACGTCGCATGCGCCCACGACCCCACGCCGCCACCAGCCCACAGTTGCGACCCGCAAGTCCTCGGACATCGAGACCACCGCCAGCTCCGCAGCTCCCGACGCCGCCGCCAGCCCCGGTCCTGCCTCCCTCGCTCCGACGACGCCGCCAGCCCGGGACCTGCACGCCAGCGCCGCCAGCCCCGTCGACGAGACGTGACTCCTGCCGTACCTCACTCTCCCCTGCAGTCCGCGGTCCGGCGGGGCGGCGGGTTCCGTGGTGTGCAGAGGGATCAGGCGAAGGCGATTCTGTCCAAGCAAGCCATCAAGATCGCTACCAGGGCCGAGCAGCATGAGCGCTTCATCTTAAGGTCATTTCCCGACGCTGCCTCCGTTTAATCTCTTTATTACCTGCCTTTCTTCTGCAGTTGATGTTCAGAAATCTTGCCGCTCCCGTGGTCCCTTTCTTTATCGGAATATAAGGGAATTATTGGCCTGCGTTTTCCATAACCAATCCAGTCCGCAGCCAATTTTGGTGGGCATTGTGACATGACCTCTACAGTTGAATTGGCAAGCACTGAAATCATGTCAAGGGAAGCAGGATCAGCGAATACACGAACACGGATTGAACCGCAAGTGATGCAAGATTAGATGTTTTTATTGAGCCAACTTACCAAGGGGATCATATGTTGGCAAGGTGATGTACCGTGGGCAGTGCTTGCTTTTTGATACACTTCCAATCGTCAAAGAAGTAGTAAGACAATCACGAGGCTGGAAACATAAACTGAGATAAGCATTGCCTTGCAATATGCGTCATTTGAAATTTGGAAATAATATAAGTATCCAATTTGGGGGACACAACCGTTCAGAGAAATATTCAAAAGTGAAATTTATGCAACACATATTGACCAGAAGCTAGTAGAGAGCAGCTTGCAAGTTCAAACGCCACAAAACAGTAACCAAACAGGGCACTGGACTTCGGTATTGTTATCAAGTTTTGTTTCCATAGGGCTCAGAGCGATCGTTCAGCATATATACATAGGACACAAAATTCTTCAGAAACATTCAAATTTTTTAGCAAATCAAATTTCGGTCCTGTAGGAACAATATTAACAGATATGCTTTGGTGGTAATCTGTCTACACAACAGTCATTGGTTCTACTCATGGCTGTAATATTTTATAGCAACAAATTGTAGGGAGTTGTTCAAGGGGGGAAAATGGGAAACTTACCTTCAATTCTTTGTCGAAGCATAACCTAAGTTCTTGGACTGAACCACTCTTGCAAACAATTTGTGGTGATCCCCCAAAAGCATGTTTGATGGTATCGATGACATCGCTCAGTGCATATTCCTTACCATTTGAAACCTGTATCCCTCCACTTGACAGCATTTCCTGCAACCCACGCAATCCAAATTTACAATAGAGAAAGGAGAAAGTTCCATGCTGCTATTCTGGTTGTAGGCATTACTTTCCAAAACCATGCTGGTAACGTGAAGGTACTTTAGGCTAGCTAAGAAACCAATGCTATGGTGTGGGTATTGGGTAATCTGTCAAAGACCCAGGCACTAACCGTAACGTTATACTTGAAGTAGAGGTCAAGGGCAATGGTGAAATACTGTAGTTCATCCTGAACCACAGGGGCAGAGCAAGTTCCATGCTTCTCTGAAAAATGAAACTTGATGTTAAGGTTATGCAGTCATGCAATTCTCAGAAACGTCTGCGCAATCAAAGTTGAGCATAATGCCAGACTCTACTTTGCAAGCAAAAGTGTGTCATAGTTCATAAGGGAAAGAACATTACCCCACTGAATATGAGCAACAGGCGAATCGAGCAGAAAACGTCATCCCGTAAGACAACATGCAAAGGAAATAGCAAAGAGGTTGAAACTGAGGCATACTTTCGGAGTTCAATATTATAGCATAATGGACGAATCTAGTTCTGAATTCGGGTGTTGCTACTGCACCTCGTGAGCCCAGAAGAGTCCCTTGCCGCTGAAGCAAGTTCCAGATTTGGAGCAGTAGAGGGACGGCCAGAACTTGTCAAGCACCTCCTTCAGTGGCAATATCTACACCACCAGATGATGGCACCAAGCCATCGGTCAGGACGGTTGTTGAGAACTCATCCACAGAATCAAACGCGACAAGAGGACCAGACGGAAGCACAAACAACGCCCTGTGAGGCTGTGGCTGAGCAGTCACCTTGTCCATGTCGAATTGGGTGCGGCGGCAGCACGACGGCCAGGTCCCGTCGTCGTAGTCCGGCCATAGCCCGTCTACTCGAGCGGCAACAGTCGCAAAATTGAGACCAAACCGATCACGAATTCACCTGACGGAACATATATATACAAAAAAGAAATCGAACGAGAACGGATCGAGCACTTACGGATCGTGAACGTCTGGAGCGGCTCCGAGCTGCAGGCGGGGCAGGAGAAAGAAAAAGAACGGCGTGAGGTCTCGCATCAATCAACCCAAACGAAATCGATCTATGGTGCGAGCAGCGAGCTCTCGGCGTCTGGACGAGAGGATAAGATGGGGGAGGGGAGCCACTGGTCGTGGCAGGGGCGGCGGCTCGGCGCGGCGCACGTACCGGCAGCAGCCGTTGGTGGCGCAGCAGTGGCGGGTGGAGGCGCAGATGGTGCCGGGCCACTGCAGGGAGAGCGCGAAGTAGTCGAACTCCCGCTGCGGCTTGCTGCCCAGTGGCGCGCGGGCGGAGCCCAGGTCGGCCAGACCCGCGGCGACCAGCACCCACACCGCCAGCACGCACGCCGTCGTCATCGCCTCCCTCTCCTCCTCTGCCTCCGGCAGCTCAGCTCAGTACAACAACTCTGCGGGGCGACGAGGCCAAAAGCCAGATGGGGCTGTATCAATAGTGGTGGGGGCACGGAAACGGCCGTGTCCCTGCAAGCGGGGCCCTGCGTCGCCGTATCGGGGACGACCTCTATTTTTTTCCCCCTAATTAGCCGCTGAGACCAGAAGAAAATGGTTTGGTTGCGTAGCGCGATTGTCTTGATGGAATGGAATGGAATGGAATGGCAGGGTATATACCCTTGGCCTCGCCCTCGCACGCACATGGGTTTGATACGGAATATCCTTGGCCATTAACACCAGCGATAACCGGTTGCGATGCGACGAAGCAACCAGCCAACCAGCCGCAAACGAGATGCGTGTAGCGATCACGTCTACGATAAGATCAGAACTTCAAAAGTGACACGCAAATCATACAGGAGCAACGCGAGCAGCCTCACCACCTCTCCTGGAGAAAACGTCTGGGACACTCACTTCAGATAAATGTGTATTCATTCACATTCACATTGCATTCCCAAATCCCAGCGGCCAATCATTTGAGACTCTGAATGAAAGAATTGTACAGGACCATGCAGGCCCGGTAATTCTGCAAGCACGCCGTGGCGTCATGCTCTGTTGACTATTACTCATTTCAGAACCTGGAGTCCTGGACGCTGCTCAGAGTAGCTCGCCATTGGCTTGGAAGCTTGGTTACTGTTACTGATCCCCTCCGTAGCTTTGGCCATCGCTGCAATCGCAATCACAGTGTCCGATTAGAGTAGTGCAGCCATGACAAATCTGGACCGGAATTCTCTTCCCGTCTGCAATTCTGCATCCTGCACTGATTCCACACAACGACAGTAGTACAAGATAGAAGGGCCCACTCACCAGAGGGTTTATACGACGGGAACGTGACGTAGCGAGGGCAGTAGCTTCTACTGTTCGGTGCAGTGCCAGTCTCAAGCGTGCAATCACGAGGCTGCCAAGAGATGCGAGTCCACCATGTTACAGGGCTCGGAGCAATCATGTCTCTATCTCGACAATCATGTCTAGTCTAGGTTTCTCTTATTTGTAATGGTCCTTTCTTAGCTATTCCAGAAATTAGAGCCTACTCCACTCCTAATAAAAGCTGAGCGCTTATTATACTCATCATATATAGCAGCATGAGTTTTGTTTTTAGACGAACCTGTGGCATAAGTCTAGTTTCCTGCTCAAACTGATTTGGCTGATTCAAAGATTCAGAAACTGACATGACTTATAGAAACTACCTACCTGATAATCCTTGTGGAAGCAGAGCCTGAGTTCTTGAACTGATCCGTTCTTACAGACAAGTGATGGCATTGCCCCGAATGCATATTCAATGACAGCAACAATATGGCCAACGGCGTATTTTCTGCCGCTTCTAGGCCAGATATGTGCTTTCCTCAGGGCTTTCTGTAAGACAAGAGCAGGAGCTAGAGTAACGTGCCGACAAAATTCTATAGTCTCTCATGACTTGTGCAATAAGTATATCGTGCTCAGAGATCAGAGATGTAGTGATGACTGACCGTAACATTGTATTTGCTGTAGAGATACAGTGCCGTGGAGAAGTAGTCATATTCATCCTGTATTTCAGGGTAAGCACAAGTCCCGTGAGTTTCTGCCAAAGGAGAGAAAATGGGGTATCATTAAAATTAGAGGCAGATCTGCAAGGAAACTACATCCTCTGCTACACAGCAAAACATAACCAGATTTCTTAACACAATTAAGAGGTAATAGCACAGAACATTATTTGTGCCAACAAGTTCAGAAACTGCATACCCCACTGAAGAAGATCCCGGTAAACCATCAGCACATGCACACAAAACAAAAGAAACCATGGGGTCAGCACTTAGCAATTAGCATAAGCATTGTTCCCTGTAACCAATTCTCAAAAATCCTCACTCACCTCATGCACCCAAAATGGCCCCCTTCCACCAAAGCAGGTTGAAGAAGAACCACAGTACAAGGACGGCCAGTACTTCTCGAGTATTTGCATCAACATTAATATCTGAGACATGGCAAAATCAATCACACTGACATCACATACTTGCAGTGGTTCAGACATCTCATTCTGAAGAAAGTTTGCGAAGCTGGAACCTTATTTATGTTGAATTTGGTTGGTCTGCAGCATGATGGCCAGCCCCCATAGTCGTACTGTGGCCAGAGACCGTCTGTTCAGACAGAACAAAGATCATGAAATGGCTATCAGCGGTACTTGGATGCAACTGTCTTAGCCTATCAATTACTTTGGGGCCGAAGTGCAACTGCGCAATGCATAAACATGGCATCGTTTACAGTTGCGATGGAACACCAATGCATTTCATTTCAGTGTCAAGAAGTTCAACAGCAGTTTATGTATGATGGCAATCAAATCAGCTGGTTGAAACAACAAATCAGGCAGGTAAAGTATTTGGAGGCTGCTCACTGTTCCTGCTCAGAAATTCATAATTTCTACCATTTCCAAGTCAGCAACAACAGATCAATAATTGGTGTGTGAATTTATTTAGTCATGTTTTAAGGCGCCAATTTCATTATAAGAGATACTTTTGTACTCCTGAATCCTTACCAACATGAATTTAAAAGCTTGGAAAATCGTGTGCTATTCATGTATCCAGTAGCTGTATTTTCTTCAGCATTAAAAAAAAATCAAACTCATAGGTCATAAAGACATAAACAATGCATCCAGTGCAGTATCAATGTATCATAGACAATGCATCCAGTTCAGCATCCAAATGGGGAAAAAATGCAAGTGATTTGCGTGGGCTTACGAATCGTGAACCATTTGAGAGGCTTCGATCTGCAGAGAAATTAAACCAAATGAGCTCGCTCAATCGAGTTCCAGCGGTGACAATGCGAAGATAATAGTCGAGGACAAGCGAGACGGTACCGGCAGCAGCCATTGGTGTCGCAGCAGTTGCTGGTCTCGCGGCAGATGGTGCCTGGCCACTGCAGCGCCAGTACATAGTAGTCAAACCCCACCCACCGGCGCTTCCTGCTGCCACCTCCCGCGGCCGGCGACGAGGACGACGCCGAAGCGGACGGCGGGAGTAGCGCGCCGGGGAGCAGCACGGCGAGGCAGAGGAGCGCGAGCGGGAGGAGGAAGCGCTTCTTCCCGCCGCGCCGGGGCCGCCGCGTCTCCATCAACCCCGCGCCGCCGTTGCTTCGCGAATGCGATCTTTGGCGTGCGCGTGTCTGGCTGGATCTATCAGTATATGTCCTGCTGCTAATCCATCAGCCTGCTGCAAGATTGCAACTTGAAATGGTGGGGATAGAGTAGCTTGGAGAACATGCCATATATGAGCAGTGAGGTAACTGATTCCATTAATTTATTAATAGCATTCTAAAGAAGATAAGATAACCCCTCCATCTCCATGGGAAGATCAGCTTTTGCTTGCGTATGGATGGATGGCTTGCTGTGCTCGTGAAGCATAACCAAGCTACGACAGCTACAAATGTTGATTGGAACTCCATTTGTATCGTCTTTTGGGTTGCCCTTTCCTCTTGCCTCCTCCCATGGAGGATGCAAAAGTTGGAATTGCATATTTGCCAGCCAAGTTATACCATAGCGACATGCCGGTGGCACAATGGCTGGAAGCCACAGACATTTAACTGAATTTCCATTTTATCTGTTTGGGAACAAAATGATCTCTCTACCCTAAAAGAATGTATTTTTATGTTTTTTTTATGAATAACATGTCAATCTTAAGTTTAACCAAATATATAAAATATACTAATATTTATGATACGTAATCGTGTGGGAGCCTCTGGCACTGAGTCTGCCCTTTTTTTAATCTATTAGAATAATCACTAAATATATTTTAAAAAATCATTGAGGTATAAATGTTGATACTAGGAATCTCTATAAACATTTTCAAACTTAATAAAGTTTGGCTTATTCTATACCTAGAATTATCTTTTAATAAATACTTCATTTGTTCCATAAACGGACAGGGTGGTGGTGATCACCCAGGCCAACCCTGCTCTCTGGAATTTTAGGGCGGTGCACCGCCGTCCCCATGGTGGTGACTAGGGCGGTGCCCCCTCATCCCAAACTCTGAACTTGTCACCCTCGGTTAAAAAGTGGCGGTGTGACTAACAAGGTTATAAAAACCAAATTAGTCATATAAGGGAGCTACTTCTATGCTACACAAATAAGAAGGTAACTAGCAAGCTATACAAGCAAACTAATTACAAGAGCAACTACACAAGTGCAATGTATATGAAAGTAAATACAAGCTTATGTAACGGGGATGCAAACCAACGGGAAGACAAGGATGACACGGCGATTTTTCTCCCAAGGTTCACGTGGTTGCCAACATGCTAGTCCCCATTGTGTCGACCGCTCACTTGGTGGTTCGACAGTTTATTGGCATCACCCACCAATCCCACACGTTGGGCACCGTAAGAACCTACCCACAAGTAAGGGTAACTTAAAGACACATTCTACTAGAGTTGCTCTTCGCGGCTCTCGTGGGGTAAGCACAATACCCCTCACACCACCTAAAAGAACCGAGGATGTCGCTTAGAGGGGGTGAATAGACTTTTCTAAAAATTCAATCTTTCAAAATGCGGAAATGATTAGAGTTGGAGTTTCCAATTAGTTGGAAAGCCCAAAACAGAGAATTAAACCCCTCACAAGTTAGCTAACAGAGTAAACAAGGTATATAAAGTATATCTAGGAGCTAAAAACGTGCAACACAAAGATTAGGATAGTGAATGAATAAATTCAGCACAGGTGGAAAATACCCGACGCATCTGGTATACATGGGTTCTGCCTGAATAGCTCCCAACTTGATCTTTTTGATTTCTCTTTTCAATCAAGTTGCAGTCACCTATTAGAGACCTGCAAACAAGCTCCACCAACACAAGTAGATCACAAATACACAATGAAAAGAGAGATCAAGACACACGATGTGTTTTACCGAAGTTCGGCCTCCATTGAGAGGGCTATGAGCGACCCAGCAAAGGTCTCTAGAGGACCACGAAGGCCACTCTAGCTGAAGTCTTTTCCAACTCCTTTTTCCTCCTTCCACTAGCTTGATTCCTTCCCTTGTGGCGGTGGAATCGAACCGTTACAAACTTTCCAAGGCATACCACAATCTCTCGGGTGCTCTCCGGCGACGCCTAGCCGTCTAGGAGCGATGAGTCCAAGAGTAACAAATGCAAATCACAAGATCGACAATATGCATAAGTGTTCAAGGGTGGCTTGCTCTCAAATTTGAATCTCACTCAACCCACGAGATAGATTTTGCAAGTTTTGAATCAATCGCTCACTAAGAGAGGGTTGTAGAGCGTTCTCAAGGCTCAAAAATGAGTCTGGAAGTCAGAAGAATCAGCAGCCCCAAAGGTGGAGGCTAAGGGATATTTATAACCCCTTTGAAAAACTAGCCGTTATGTGACCGTTGGGCAATACCAAACATGTCTGGTATCAGTATTGGTCGCACAGCCCCCTAACGGTCACTTTGTCAGTGACGCGTGAGACGTCGGAACGGAACTCCCGACGATTGTTGGAACTCCCGACGACCCAAGCCGAGACAAGTGAAGAAAGTGTTGTGCTTGGGCAAATACCGGACACGTCCGGTATTACCAGACCAGCAACACCAAGTTAGCACTTTTGTCTCTGAAACACTCAAAACCTTGCATGGGTTGGCTTGAGCACTTATGAATATTTATCTGTCAACATAATGCATCTCTCTTAATAGTACGACATACCTATTAACTCAAGATCAAATGAAAACGGACTTTGAAGCACTTGAGTAGAATTCCCTTAAATCGACTTGCCGTTGTTTTCGATCTTCGACAAGTGAGGGTGTCAGTCATGTCAACTTGATTTTCTTCTTGAGCATGGGACTTGACTTCTTTCAATAAATATGAGTTGGCTTTAAATGTATCAAGTCACTCCTTTATAAAGTCATCTAGGATTTGATTCTCCACTTCGATAGGACCAACATGATTTGATTAGTGCCATGCATGACTAATGCAAGTATTTCCTTCTTCACCTTAGCTAGGTTCCTAGGTCGCCAAGCCATCGCTTGCTCTTCACCTTTGTTTAGTACCTCAAAGCCTCTCCTTGCTATCTTCACTATCACAAGCCGCCTAGTCACACTTGGTGTCGAATCATTCATTAAGTTCATTTGTATATTTGTCTTTCATCTAGCAAGCTTCAAAGGTGAGACCATTCCATATGCAATCCTTCATGTCTCGTTAATTATTTTTCAACGTACTTGCTTTCATATGAGTTATAGAAATCCCACAAATGAGTAAGTCTTGCATAAAATATATTTGCATTGTTGTCTCGTGTTTGAACTAGATTGTTTCTAACAATACATCATTTTGACTTTCATTAAATACTTGTGAAATAACCTATTTTCAGTCCACACTTAGCAAACGAGTTAGACCTTTAATCACGTTTTCATTGAATCATCCAAAACCCACTTAAGAACTTGATGCACTTTCACCACCCTGACGCCCGAAATCGGTCGGCCCCGGCCTTCCCCTCCCTATGTTGCATATGTATGTTTTTCAGACATTTCAGATGCATGTTGCAATTGTTTCATCTCAATGTTGCAAAAGTAAATCGTGGGATATTGCAAGTGTTTCAGAGGCATGTTGCAAGTGTTTGTTCAAAATATTTTATCTATTTTTTAGATGTATGTTGCAATAGTTTTGATCTGGATGTCGCATATGTTTTACACATATGTTGCGAACAGTACGTTCCAAATATTTTAGTTGTTTTCAGTCTTATGTTGCAGCAAGTGGTTTCATGTTGTAAGTTGCAAGTGCTTTATTTGGATGTTTCATGTGTTTCACACAAATGTTGCAAGCGCATGTTTCAAATGTTTCATCTGTTTTTAAACGTATGTTGCATTTAAATATTTTTTATGTTACAAATGTTTTATGTTTTTCGTCCGGGGCGAGCCGGGAGCCGGCAACCGGGGCGCTCGGTGTGCTGGGGGCACTAGGGGCCAGCAGACGAGGGTGCTGTGGTCGGGGCGTGCTCGTCCTCAGCCACTCATCTCGGTCCCGACTGGCGTCCACATGGAGAGAGAGGGAGAGAGATATGAGGGGGGGTCAAGGAAGGACCGACGAACCTAGAGACGGGGCGAAGTGCGTGCGTGGGACGGGACGAAAGTGGGTGGAGGCGGGCTGCAACGCTAGCCACGCCGAAAGAATAATACAACCCAATAAGAGTTTGTTTCCGGACAGTTCATTTTCCATTCGATTCAATGTGTATTAAAGGGAATAATTCATTTCCCAACACACATTGGTCGAAGTTTCAACCCATGACTGCTGTGGCGTCAAAATCATCAACATCGGCTTTCCTTGTGCCTCAGTCACCCATGCATGGTGGGTTACTGGCCGAGGGTTGTCCGGGTTCCGTGATTGATGGTTGGTACTGTAAGATTAGAGAGAGGGGTGTCATATTCACTTCAACTTATAGCCTAACTTATCAGGCTATGATACAGTGTTTTTCTCTTACGGCTAAACAGCGTCAGTCCGCTTATGAGCCACGAAAACCATCAACCTTCGTTCTTCGACGCGCGGTCGTCTCCTTTCACATTGCCTGACTCCCAACTGCAACTGTCCTGAACGTGACACAGACCCCTGCAGCTGTAGCGGTGGATTACAAGTTGCCTGCACCCCCGTTGCTACGTGCCACCCAAAGCCCAAAGCTGGGCCGCTGCAGGCCTATCAGAGCTAACTCCATGGATTACAACCTCCTCCGACCTGGGTCGCATTCGCCGGGCTCGCTCTGCTGGCGATCTGCTCGTACCTGGCCGCCGTGCGCCGCAGCGGGAGACGGTCGTACCCGCCAGTGGTAGGCACGGTGTTCCACGAGCTCTACCACTTCCGGCACCTGCACGACTACCTCACGGACCTGTCCCGCGGGCGCAAGACCTTTCACCTGCTCGCGCCGGGCCGGCGGCTCATATACATGTGCGACCCGGCGGTGGTGGAGCACATCCTCCGGGCCAACTTCGGCAACTACGGCAAGGGCGCGTTCAACCACGACAACACGGGCGACCTGCTCGGCGACGGCATCTTCGCCGTCGATGGCGACAGGTGGAGGCAGCAGAGGAAGATCGCCAGCCACGAGTTCGCCACGAGCGCCATGCGTGACTTCAGCGGCGCCGTCTTCAGGGCGAACGCCGCGTCGAAGCATGGAGTTCCAGGCAAGCGCCGTGAAGTCGACGCTGGATCTCGTCACTGAACAATTAATATCATTTTACTTTTTTTAAAAAAGAATCTTGTCCTTGAATTGGCTGGCTCGTTTGTTTGTTCAGGGCCTCCTGCAGAAAGCGGCGATGGACACCATCTTGGCCGTCACCTTCGGTTCGGACCTCGACGCGCTGGGCGCAGCGGGTTCAGGCGGCGGTGGCGGCGACGAGGGGAGCCGCTTCGCCGCGGCGGTGGACGACGCGAGCGAGTTCACCCTGCTCCGCTACGTCAACCCGTTCTGGAAGGCGATGCGGCTGCTCAACGTGGGCCCGGAGGCCGCGCTCAGGGAGCGGGTGAAGGCCGTCGACGAGTTCGTGTACGAGCGCATCCGCGCCAGGTCCGAGGAGCTCAGGGCGGCTGCGGCGGCAGCGCGGCAAGGGGACCTCCTCGTGGCGAGGCGAGACATGCTGTCCAGGTTCATCGAGGCAGCCACCATCACCACCATCGGAGGTGACGGCGCTGCCACTGCAGGTGCAGGGACGGCGGCGGCGGTGGACCACAAGTACCTGAGAGACATCGTGCTGAGCATCGTGATCGCCGGCAAGGACACCAGCGTGGAGGCGCTCGCCTGGTTCTTTTACATGGCGTGCAAACACCCGCGGGTCCAGGAGAGGGTCTTCCGGGAGGCCGGGGAGGCCACCGCCGGCGCCGCCGGCGAGACCGCGTCGTCGGTGGACGAGTTCGCTCGGAGCCTCACCGACGAGGCGCTGGGCAAGATGCACTACCTGCACGCTGCCCTGACGGAAACGCTCAGGCTCTACCCTGCGCTTCCCTTGGTAAGGATCGGATGGAGCAGATTGATTAGTTTCCATTACTTACGTTGTTTGTTTAGCTGTGTGATCATCCATCGATTCAATTTATTTCATGTTTCACCAGAACAACAAGGAGTGCTTCTCGGACGATGTGCTGCCGGGCGGCTTCAGCGTCGGCAAGGGAGACGTCGTGTTCTACGTCCCGTACGCCATGGGGCGAATGGAGTACCTGTGGGGCAACGACGCCGAGGTCTTCCGGCCCGAGCGCTGGCTCGACGACAACGGCGAGTTTCAGCAGGAAAGCCCGTTCAAGTTCACAGCTTTTCAGGTAGGTGACCCACACGTGTTGCAGTCTATTTATACAGTGACGTGACGACATAGGCTGTGTTTAGATCCAAATTTTGGAGTATCAAAATACACTGTAGCATTTCGTTTGTATTTGGTAATAATTGTCCAACCATTGACTAATTAGGCTCAAAACGTTCGTCTTGCAAAGTACAACCAAACTGTGCAATTAGTTTTTGATTTTATCCACATTTAGTACTCCATACGTGTATCGCAAGTTTGATGTGACGGGGAATCTTTTTTTGCATAGTGCACTTTTTAATCTCTACTATAATTGACCACTTCGATTTATTTTAGGTTCACCAATGAAAACGTCTCCCGCTGAGTAGTCTAACCATTGTGTACCCAGAAAAATACACACAGAAATTTATCTTCATTAAAATTAAAGGCTAATAAAATATCTAAACCAAATCCGATGGCCACGAGTGGATGTGTGATGCGAGGCTTCTCACCCCGGCTTCAAACGCATCTCACCCCACACCGCATGACGCTCGAGCAGCCAGCGTTCGATTCCCATGGCTGGCTTCCTTTTTCTTTTCTTCCGGAAAAAAACGTCGACCTCCCTTGCCGGTCGCATCTCTCCACCTGCGGGGGGAGGACGTGGCCGCTACCGCCCTGTGCGGCCTCACGCTGGAGGAGCTCGTGACGGCGGCGTGGCCATGGAGGACGAGGAGCCCGCAGCCTCGCCGGACACCGCCGTGGGCCTCCCAATCCCTCGAGATCCGCCGCGGGGAGACTGCTGAGGCGTTGACCATGGAGGTCATGGATCGGAGGAGGTGTCGGACCTCGCCAAGTCGATGCGCCAGGCGGTGTCGCTCCTCGCCGCCGCCGACCCCTCCGACGACGACGCGCCCTGCCGCCCCACCACCTTCCACAATGTCGTGGCCCTCGGCAATGTCGTGAGTATCGGACCTCCGCCGCCTGCCCGCCCCCCACCCCACGAGACCCTTCGCAATCTGCTCCTGTTGCTAGCGTGCTACACTGCTGCTGCTCGTGTGACCCGATCTGAGTTGTTCCGATCCGTTTATCTGTGCAGGGTGCCTTCAAGTCGGCCATGCTGAACAGCCTCATCGGCCACCCGGTCCTGGTGAGTTAAGATCGTGAAGATGCTCTTTTAGGATGTTATTATCCTTTTGTTCCAGGAGTTTACACACCTTTTCGACATGTTTGATGCTAAGTGTAGAGCTATTTGTAAAATGCACCTTTTTGTTGTTGTTTATTGTTCACCAATTTTTGTGCATCCTTTAACCTGGAGCCAAATAAAGTTTGCAGGTTACAACTTACAAGAGCATTGATCGTTTCCTTCTGGTAGTTAATAAAGTCAATTCTTTGATAGGATAGATTAAAGGTGATATGTGATCGTCCATGATTTCTGAAGCAAAGTTGTTATTTGCATGCTTGCTCATCAGGTTTATAGGATTATTGATGGTGATACGGCCGAACCCTGTGATCCTGACATGGAGACGGTTGCTTCTAATAATAATGTGGCTGGCCAGATGTATGTATCATCGATATATAGATATAGAGAAAGTTCGTTTCTTTCTTGTGCCTATAGATCTTCTTGGTTTCTTTTGTAGAGATTATAATGCTGTGCACAACGTTTCAGGGCTCATCCACTTCCTGCATTTGGTTCTTCCTCCATCGGTTGGGTACAAAATTGTGACACTGCAGGTGTTTTTATATCTTTCAGTCTTAGTTAAGGATCTTGTATAGTTGGAATATAGCTAATTTTACTGCAGACATTGAGATTGCGTGGCAGATTAAATTGATGATATTTTAGAGAAGCCTGCCGGTAACAAATAATTTTGATCACAATGTTATGGATATCAGATTGGCAAGCCAGATTTGTGGAAACTGATTCAATAGATAAATAGCATATAAATAAGGGCAGGTTCGGTTACTGCTTTACTGTCAATTACTTTACTTGTAGTTTCACACATTTTGTTGCAAAAACTATAATAACTGGCTGTGAAGTTTTTGACTGGAACATTACTTGTCCGTGTATTTGTCATTTCCCTGTATGATGTCATATGTATGAGCCTGACAAGGAATTCTAACCAGCATGAATTTGTCAAACTGTACTTCTATTCTACATGAAAAATACAGTTTGTCAGTTACCCAAATTAACAGAGATTGTTCATTCTGTGCAGTTGGAGGCTTTAAGAAACAATTGATGAAATCGTTGAGTGAAGATAATCTATTGGTGAGTTGTATTGATCAAATTTTTTTCACTCTTAGTCAAAATTTATTGTTACCTTTCAAGCCTTCTCTTCTGCTGGAACTTTTGTGTGACCAAATAATTTTATTGGCATATTTTCATAGCAACTGTCTGAATCCAGTCAAGATCACAACGGAGAAGATAATTTGACAGCTCGAGTCCCGTCTTGGAAAGGTGTCATTCAACATCCTTATGGTTTTGACACCATTTTCTGTTAAACAATAACCGTAACCACATGCCTGATACATGCTTTCATCTTGTTTTAAATGACTATAGATGAAGTTTCAAGCAGTAACACTTCTTCAGATACATCCGGCAGATCCACAATGACTGAATCCGTCCATGGTGGAGGTAATTCACTCTCGCAGTTCATAGGCGGATGACATATTGCAGTTGTCAAAACATATCAAGGAGACAGTAATAGAAGTAGATGTTTTAGTTTTGATGTGGTAATTTTTTTTCCTATTTTGCTGCAGGCTGCCCTCTTGCTTGATGCTTTTATCAAGGACTGAGCTTCTTTCTCAAGACATGATTAATGAAAAGCGCAAGAAAGCTGAAGAGCTTGGTATGAAAAGCTTCCCCTGTCCTCTTGGATTTCTATTGGACAATTTTTAATTCATGGACGATTTTAAATTCAATCTGTTTTGCTATTGGATTACCCAAAGATGTTTCAGATTACATTTTGGAATCGAATGTAGTGCTAGATAGAGGCCAGAAACTGTTTTAAAGTACAAAAACTAATTTGATTTTGTTAACTCACCTGATTATGCTTTCCATATTTTTTTTGCAGCAGGTCTTCCACCAGATCATGTTCTAAATTTCAGTCAATCCTGATGCAGTAGGCGCAGCAGCAGCAGCAGCAGTGCAAGTCCAGTGCTGCGGCGGCCATTACCCTGGTTGTCCCCCCATCCTCGCCTCTCAATTTACTGTGAAATTTGCTCCTGTAGGATGCTTGGTTCAGTCAACATGCTGTTTCTTTTTTGAATTGTTGTTGACAATTCCCACCCTTGATTACTAAAGTGAAATTTGCTCCAGGTACTTTTATCTTCTTTCTGAAAGATTATGGGATTATTTAGGAATAAGGTTATTAAGTAAGAACTTTTACTTTCAGATAAGATCAAATGTGAAAATCTGTAGTGTACAGCTACTGTCAAATGCTTATTACCGCTGTTTTGGGGTTTCAGCCTGGGGAAGCATTTATAGTTCGTAATGTGGCAAATTTGATACATTTTTTAAAAGTGGTTCATTGACAGTAGACAAAATGTTGCAATACCAGCAAGGCAGCGCATCCACGCATGAACAAGATTTTTGTTCTTTTGATGGAAGGGGTCTCTATTCTATACATATGCATAGGTTCAGATGTAGATTCCTAGAACAATTAGTAGAGATTATTTCTTGGAAAAGACGCTGAACCTGGATTGTTCTATGTGATCTTTTAAAGATGAGAATTTATATATATGATCCAATCTGAAGTCTGAAATGAACATGGATTGTTCAATTCGTTTTTCTATCTTGCTTTGGTTGGTGTTTAGAAATTTGTTTGACATTTGGGAATGAGAAAACAAAAAATACTTATTTAATTGAGTCAGTAGATAGGTGTGGCAGTTTGTTGTCAAGTTTTTACCTGACTAGATGAGTTCATGGTTATAAACATTAGGGACTAATTCACATTTCCAACATTTCCTTATGTTTTAATATCGCCATAGCGTTAGCATGAGCAGTCCTTCCTGCATGCTAGAAAAAAATGTCCTGCACTCTAATAGAAGCTGTGTTGTTTTTTCTTCACATGATATATTGCTTTCCATCTCTCTAATACATTTGGAAATCCTTCTTTTATTGTTTTTCTCTTATACTGCCAATAGCTTTGTAGTTTTGAATTAGTTGTGAGCAATGCAGTGATGTAGCCTTGTAAACATGCAGGTGTTATCTCTTGTAGTTTAAAACCACTATAAACGGAAGTCACAAAAAAACCACTATAAACGAATATAATATCAATTTTACAAAATGGGTCAGTTTCACTTCTCTTTCTCTGTGTCAATTTGTCTTTTCTGCAAATAATGAAATAACGAATGATATTCATTCCCGCAATTGTAGAAACTGGAATTCATAAGTATCTACAATATTGGATCTACTGGATGTCACTTCCATAGGTCAGTGCCGCTGTCATTGCTGCACCTTGGTGAGATCCCTGCCCGATTCAACGCGTCTTGCTGCAAATCGTCAATCTGCGCTCTTGGTTCAGCATTGCTGTAGTAGTGTAGTCGTTGGGACTCCTCTGAACAACTCCCCACACTGGTTGCTTGGCACTGGAGTTCTGATCCATTGTTTTTGTTTGTTTGCAAGGTCATTGAGCTGTGAACCCAAATATGGTTTAAGTGATCGCCTGTAGTTTTGTGTCCTAATAAGTCAGCTTTCTTCGTTTTCTTGATCCCACATTTGGTTATGTCACATACTTATATTCTGCATTCAACTAACTAAATCAATTCAACAGGTAACAATCTTTCTTCGAGTTATGTGGATTATAAATGTACTAATCTATTTCTATATATATTCGGTATTAAGTTCTTTTGACATTTAGATTAGTCCTTGTTTCAAATGAGCATCGACCCTGAGTGGTCAAGGTGGAACTGACTGCACATCATTGCGGTTCAGTTCAGAACATGCAAAATGGAGGCTCCGCGAGGTCATGATGGCTGATGATGGCAGGGGTATATGATGGTTGCCAGCGTTTGTCTTTCTAGCAACTATGGATCAATTTAGTCAAAAATAATTTGAGGTTAGTACATATATTTCCAAATATATATTTGGTATGGTAATTAGTGGAGTTGCAATGTAATTATTCATAAAGAAAAACATTGGAATGTAATTAGAGAGACTATCATTTCGTGATATCTAATTTGCACACCCGAATGTTGCCGTAGCGTTAGCACGGGTACGCTACTAGTGGATCTAAACACAGCCATATACTCTCTGAGCGTTGCCCCTCGTCAAATTTATTACAGGCCGGTCCGAGGATATGCCTGGGGAAGGAATTCGCGTACAGGCAGATGAAGGTGCTGGCGGCCGTGCTGATCCGCTTCTTCGTGTTCAGCCTGCGGGACGAGGAGGCCAGCGTCAACTACAGGGCCACCATCACGCTCCTCATTGAACACGGCCTCCATCTGACGGCAACGCCGAGATGAGTGACAGTTTGTCAGTTTCTTATACGGAAACATTAAGGCATCCACAATGTATAGCATCGTTGACATTTATTTATGAAGTGATGAGACTTCTGCTATTAACAAATTGGTCCAATGTTTAAAACCAGAAATTGAACCTATAACTGTGACCACGCTACTAAAAGAACTCAGCGGCAACATTGCAACGGAGAGAAGTGAGCAGTGAAGAAATAGTTGTTTATTTTATATATAGGACCAGGTTAACTTCTCTATTGATAGCAATGCCGAGATGATTGACAATTTTTTATATTGTATATTTTTAGAATGGGGCGTTTGATTTGTGGAATGAAGTAGTCTGTTATCATCTCACTTTTTAGTTTGTAAAATGAAATAAGTTGGTCTGTCACCATTTTGGTCCTCACATATAATCCTCCATCGCCTCTGCTCATCCCTTCGCCAATCGTTAGCACAATGATAATAAGAAATGAGAAAACACAAATCCAAATACTCCGTATATCTTGTACTTTTCGTTTAGAAACAGATCTAAAAAAACTCGATCCGCGGGGGTACGAAAGTCTGGACATTGTGCTTAAGAAGAAAAACTTTCTCCTGCAGATCGATAAAACCCTGGCTCTAAACTCCTGTCCATACACAGCGGTATCGTAGCTCCCATAAGATTGAGCTGATCTTAAGGGGGTGTTTGGGACTGCTCTACTCTACGTTTTTCAGCTTCACTTCACGTTTTTTTAGCTAAACGGTTTCAGCTCCACGGGAAAAGGACGGAGCTGGTGCTCCACAAACTCCACTCAACCTGTGCTTTGGCGTGGATATTTTGCGCCTCTGCCCAGCGAAACGCACCTTGTGGGGCTCAAACCCGAGCCGCAAGATGCGACGCGGTCAACCACTCGGTCTAGCGTATGCTTAGCGTCGATCTATAGCTTGTGGCCCCAAAAGGTAGTGCAATTGTGCAAATAATCCCAACGAGACACTAATCCAGGTCAGCAGCCAGACCCCTGGATTTTGAGAAGGCTGGCGGTCATCAAATTGATTGGGGACAGGTTATTGGATCTTTTTTTTTTTGAACCGGGGATTTTCATTACTTATTATCAGCTGACAAATCCGCAGCTACCGTGTCGAGTTGAGAGAGCAGCGCTTGGCGTTGGCAGTGGAAGCGGACGCGAGCGCGGGGCGCAAGGTGACGCTGAACGCGCTACTGCGCGACTGTGCGGGCTGCGCCCGAGGCAAGTGAGGGTGAGGCCCATTCCATCAGGCCCTTGAACGGTTAAACCCTAGAGAGACAAAGGAAAGAAGGGACGGGGGGAAGCAGGTGACCGGCGCCGCCCTTTGCTCGACCCCCTGGGCTCTCCCGCATCTCTTATGGCTGCGACGGCACCGGCCTTCACGGGCAACCTGAAGGTGAGTTCTTGAAAGATCCCCATCCGCCATCGTCCGGTTCGGGTCACTTTGCCGGTTCCGGCGCGCTGCGGGCGCGGCATCAACACCACCCATGGCCACCACTCCCATCCCCAAGCGCCGTCGCAGGTCCCTGCGCGGGCGCAGCCGCGCAGGAGGGGGGGTGGGGGCGCGGCATGGATGATTTGCCGCCGAGCTGTGCTGATTCGGGGCCCCGGCGTCTGTGGCATTCAGACCTCCATTTTGCGCTTAGTAGTAGATTCAGTTCTCTGCAGTCAATAGCTCAAACACTCCTGTACATGGATCTTGGGTTAACGTGACTGCGAATGTTATGATTTTATTGGGCATCCTTTTAGTGGATTGAATTGATTGTAGCTTGAACCTTTGATCCTGATTATCTACCATTTTATCTCCCCTGGCTGTGGTGTTCTATGTTTGTCTGAATAAACTATTGGCATTTTATCTCTCCTGAGAGATGAAATGGGACATATTAGATTTATGCGTATATTATTTCAACACATTTAGTAATGTGCTGACAGTATATGCTGAAATCAAGTACCTTTTCTATTTATTTTGTCAACGAAGTGAGCAAAAAACAACGGTGTGTTATGTGTGGCCATGTTGCATGAGCGAAGAAGCATGCATTTCTGTTTCACTTGAAAAGAAAATAGTTCTGCAACTAAAATCTCAAGTAACCAAAATGCTATTTCTGAATCTGCAGTTCTGCACCATGTTGATGTCAAGTACTAGTACTGATGGTTGTTTTTCTTGATATTTGTAGAAAGCACTTGCAGGTCTGAGAAGAATCAATTTAGATGGGTTGCGATGGCGTGTATTTGATGCTAAGGGTCAGGTTAGGATTATTTTTTCTAGTTTGAGTTGCAAGGGTCAATTTACCATAAAAAGGATATGTTGTGAGGTAAATTGTCTATGTGATAGGTGCTTGGACGGTTGGCTTCCCAAATAGCTGTTGTGCTTCAAGGCAAGGATAAACCGACCTATGCACCACATGTGGAAAATGGAGACATGTGCATTGTACTTAATGCAAAGGATATCAGTGTTACAGGAAGGAAAATGACAGATAAGATTTACTACTGGCATACAGGGTTAGTAAATCCCAGCAAAAAAGTTGTTGATTACATTATTTTTGAGTTTTTTGTTAACTTTCTCTTGTTACGTGTTTATCCCCAAATAGGTATGTTGGCCATTTGAAGGAAAGGAGGCTCAAGGACCAGATGGAGAAAGACCCAACTGAAGTGATTCGCAAAGCTGTGCTGCGCATGCTTCCCCGCAACAGACTGCGTGATGTAAGTGAAACTTCATTTCTCTTTCATTCTGCATTTGAGGCTTAGACATGAGCTCTCTCTTTTTAGGTTGAATAACTGGATTTTAATGCTAGCTTTATTTGCTGTTTCTAACATTGTAATGAATACTGTATCTATCCTCTTGATATGTGTTACTAGGATCATGCCCTGCATTGCAACGGGAACAAAATAATATCATGATAATTTAAATAAACATAAGTCTCTAATACATATGTATGGCTGAAGTTTGCTTACATTCACAATTTCAGCTGGTTTTGGAGCCTGTATGTCTTGCTTATTCGCAAAAACCAATGAAGCTCAGCTAGTCTCTGTAAAAATCAATATCGTAAGAGCATCTCCAGCAGTCCCCCAATTCCCATCCCCAATGAGAAAAACCTGTATTTTGAGGGATTTGAGAGCTCCAGCAGATCCCCATTCCAGCCCCAATGAGAAAAAAAAATTCTTAGTCCTTCAAAATCCATCCTCCAACCCCTCAAAGATGAGGGAAACCTCCCTCCCCCCAATACCTGAGATTTTTTGTGCGAGCTCCAACTACCGCAAGTTCCTTCCCGCCTCCGATGAGCTTGCTCCCGGCAGCCTCCAGTCACGCCGTAGACGGCGGGGGTGCTCCAGCTCGCGCCGGGGATGGTGGAGATGCTCCAGCTTGTGTCGGTGTCGGCGGGGATGCTCCAGCACGCGTCGGGGATGGTGGGGGTGCTCCAGCTCGCATCGGGGATGGTGGAGGTGCTGCTTGCGTCGATGGAGGGTGGAAGTGCTCTGAACTCACGCCGGTGGAGGTGGAGGTTGCCGAGGTCACGCCGGTTGGATCTGCCAGGCCCGACGGGAGGAAGGGCAGCGCTGAGCAGGTTGCCGCGCGCCGCCAGGCCCAAAGCCGCCGGCGGCTCCTCCATTGTGGCGGCGTCAGGAGAGAGAAAGAAGCGGCGGGTTCTCTCGGTGCGGAGAGAACGAGGAGGCAGCGGGGAAGAGAGTCGCGGTGGGAGAAGAACCGATCGGGAAAAAAAATGTTTTTGGCTGACAAGATGGGACCCATCTGTATTGGGGTTGTGTTTTTGGTGATCTGCTGGAGCACTTCCCCCAATACTCTAAAAAGTAGTATTGGGCCATCCCCATTATCAACTTATTGGGGTAGATGGATTGGGAGACTGCCGGAGATGCTCTAAGAATGAACAGTTGGAACACTTTCTGAGTAAAATTTTAGCCTACGGTGGCAAAGAGACAGTATTCTTTACTGCCAAGCCATAGTAGTTCTTCCTTCCTGGTTTGACCGGCCCTCAATGTTCGAAATGCTATTTCAGTACAATTTCTATGCATAAAGCCAGAGTTTTATACCATCAAGAGAAAAATATCCATTTTCCAGTTCATTAACCAAGACACCTCTATCATTAAGTAAACGGGCTACGATAATCCAGTAGCATTATTCAATATATCTATTATAGGACCTCTATCATTTTGAACTGAATATATCAAGCAGTAAATATCAGTTGTCTTCCTGGCATTGAAGGACCAAAATGTTTTTTATACATCAATTTTATAGAACTACAACGAAATATCCAGTTCATCACCATTGCTTAGAGGTCTGGTAATAGCATACATCTTCTTTCAAGAGATTGTGGAGTTCAGCACAGTAATCCTTAAGCCTCCTAATGTCTTAACTATCATCATCAAGCCTCCTTATGCCTGAACTATCAACAATTGCCAGAATCTCATACAGGTCACATAGAGCGTCAAGCTTCCAATCTTCCTTCTCCACTTTGACATAGAACTGCTTGATACCCTCAAGGGTGAGCTCATCTCTCTTGACGAGAATCCGAACAGGTTTCTTCATAAACTTGTGGGTAATCTCAAGGGCCTCAGGGGGCATGGTAGCTGAGAACACACCGACCTGAATCTTTGATGGAAGAAGCTGGAAGATATCATAGATCTTTCAAGGGCACATGTAAGTTGAAGCCAAGCATCTTATAAGCTATCAAAAGATAGCTGCAAAGGGCACATGTCAGTTGAAGGCAAGCAGCTTATAAGGAGGAAAGAACAGTTCAAAGCTGGTTCAGGAACATTAGGTGACATATCAGCAAGTTCCGCCACAAAATGAAATTAGCTTTATATGCATGCCGATACTACATTTGACCTATGCATATCACAATCCTACTAATCACCAAAATATGGATTAGTTTAGTTGTGACGTGCAGTTTCTTTTAGCTTAAATCTGGGACACATATTGGAACTGGTCTGATCCAGCCTTGGAGTACCAAGGGAGTCTAAGCTGCAAAAAATGTGGATTCCCAATCTTAGATAGGAGGAAACATTTTGGGGTGTGGGGGGTGGGGAGCTTTTGTTTTCTTTTACTACAGAAATACCAATTTGCGCGTGTGTCCTGGTGTTAGTTTCTGCAGAGAACGGACATTGAACTTAACAGTGCAAAATTTATTATTGCTCACTGGGCCATGAAATTCCAACCTACTCTGTTGCTAATGGATTATTTCATGAATCAATTGCTGCTAGAGAGGTTTAATTTGCCTGTACTCTGTCGCTAATGGATTATTTACCTTTCTCCTTTGCATTGCTAGGCTTAGCCAATCTGCCTAATGACCTGTCAAAATTTGTTAATGCCATGTTGTGAACACTGGTTAACAAAATATTTGGAGATTTTAAGCTAGAACTATATATATCGATGGAGAAATTTTGCAGTATTTCATTATCTGATCATATTTTCCTTGGTACTGTTACACATGATTGAGGTGTTATATTAAGTTGCAATATTGTGTTTGTGTACTGATGGCCTGGCCTGTATATTTCATAACAATTGTGTTGACCGAGGTTTCAAAACATCCTATTGATCGAGGAATCATGCCTTTTTTCTTGTCACGTTAAATGTGCTTGGTGTTTGACATATACTGCTCTTGTCCTCCAGGATAGGGATCGCAAGCTGAGGATATTTTCTGGGAATGAGCATCCATTCCATGATCGCCCTCTTGAACCTTTTGTGATGCCGCCACGGCAAGTACGCGAGATGCGCCCCCGTGCAAGGCGCGCAATGTTAAGGGCCCAGAAGAAAGAGCAGGCAAACAGAGCCAAGGAGGAAGAAGATGCTAAGAAAACCGCAGCTGAGGTTACTGCATAGGCTCCTGTTGTGAATTTGCATGCTGCAAATTTACTAGATGCTGTTTTAGGATTATCTTTTTTTGCTTGATACCCTTTTGAGCGGAATAGGCACCAGAAGCTGGGAACATGCCAACCTCGTTCTAAATCACCTTGGTATTTGTATTACAATTTGTAACCTGTCACAGCTGCTTTCTGTAAGTGAATAAGACCCTCAGAATTTTTGAACCCCTGATCTCAAGAGTGCATCCGGAAACGAAGGGAAATATCCACAGAAGCTATACCCTGATGTAAGCTTGTTAATTTACAGTGACATTATCTGGAATGAAGCTGATTGACTCATTACACTTCCTGAAAGTCCGAACGGAAAAAACTTCTATTCCGATTTCCTTTCAAAATTACTTTTTAGGGAATTTCGAAATTAATAGGCAGAATTAATCTTTCGGACTAATAAAGGTTATAGTGGCCCAACAAAATAGAAATAGTTAGGCCCAGCCCAGAAGGCCTTAAACCCTAGTAGAATGAAAGAAACCTCCTCCACGACTGCTCCGCCTCCACCACGGGTCCACGAGGCACGCAACACAACAATTACAACACACCTCGCCGCCGCCGCCGAGGACGACGGCGATGATGTGGCGTTCGCGAGCTCGTGCGCTGCTCCTACTCCGCTCAACCATTCCCCGGTCACCGCCGCCACCCCCACCACCATATCCTACTCCAACCCTAACCCGACTCCCACCTCCCCGCCCTCTCTCCCGCTTCCTCTCCTCCTCCCCGGATCCCATCCCCGATGCCTCTTCCTCCGCTGCCGCGGATCCCTTCCCTGAAGCCTTCTCCTCCCCGACCGAGGCCTCCCAAGATGATGCTACTGAGGCCGGGGAGGACAACCTGAGCTCGATGTGGGAGGAAGCTGGGGACGCCGACGATATCTTCGCCTCCCCCGGCGGCGCCGACGCCGTAGCCGACGATGAGGAGGTCGCCCGCGTGTGTGCCGCCGTCGAGTCCACTCCCGAGGACGAGATCGCGTCCACCCTCGCCGACATGATCGTGGACTTCAACGAGCCGCTCCTCGCCGCAGTCCTCCTTGCTGCCGAGCAATGCTCCTGTAAGAAGCTGATTTCCCTGTTCAACTATGCCGCGAAGAATAACCCCGCTGCCAAGAGCCTCTCGAATCTTGAGATCCTCGTGAGCAAGGTAGCTGATTCTGATGAGATAGACAAGACAGACGCTTATTTGCTTTGGGATTCGATTAAGGAAATTGGCTCTGTGCCAGGATCAGTGAGTACACCGTTGTTGAATGAAATGATCGCCATATTTTGGAAGCTTGAGAAGTCGAAGGCAGCGCTGGAGGTGTTTTCCAAGTTTCATGAGTTTGGTTGCACTCCGGACAGTGACAGCTATTATCTTGTGATTGAAGCGGCACGAAAGAAGTCCATGTTCCGCTCTGCTTGTGAAATTTGTGAGAAGATGATTGGATCTGCCTGCTTCCCTAATGGTGAGAAGGTTGGCAGGATTTTGACTTACCTTTGTGAGGGGAAGAAGGTGAAGACGGCACACTCATTATACCTTGCAGCGAAGGAAAAAAAGATTCAGATCCCAAAATCAGCCTTGGATTTCCTTGTTGGTGCTTCGGCAAGGAATGATGAGACGATTGATACTGCTCTAGAGCTGCTGGAAGAGTACCAAGGGGAGTCGCTTAAGCATGCAGGCAAGTCCTTTGCCACGGTTGTACATGCTTTGTGTAGGGTAAACAAAATGGAGGATGCAAATAATTTGTTGACGAGGATGGTGCAGCTTGAACAGTACCAAGGCGAATCTCTTAAGAATGCAGGCAAGACATTTGCCACAGTTATATATGGTTTGTGTAGGAAAAAGAAGTTGGAGGATGCAAAAACATTGTTGATGAGGATGGTAGATGTTGGCCCAGCTCCTGGTAATGCAGTGTTTAATTTTGTCATCACTGCATTGTCGAAACAGGGAGAAATGGAGGATGCAAAAGGTTTGATGAGAGTGATGGAGAGCCAAGGGATCAGCCCTGATATCTATACTTACAGTGTGCTCATGAGTGGCTACACAAAAGGAGGGATGATTGATGAAGCCCATGGTCTACTTCGTGAAGCTAAGAAAATTCATCCGAAGCTAAACAGGGTTGCTTATCACATACTTATCCGTGGATACTGCAAGATGGAGGACTTTGAGAAGGCCATTGAGTGCCTAAAGGAGATGAGGAAAGATGGGTTGCTGCCAAATGTGGATGAGTATGACAAACTGATTCAGTCATTGTGTCTCAAGGCTATGGACTGGAGAAGAGCTGAGAAACTCCTGGAGGAAATGGAGGATAGTGGTTTATGCCTAAGGGGTATAAATCGCAGCCTCATAGCTGCGGTCAAGGAGTTGGAAGGAGAGGAAATGCAGTCAAAGGCGAGCCAAGAAGCATAGTTTCTCTAGGACACTTGAATCCATACGTCGGCTAATTAATTTTTGGGTAGCGCCTTTCTTTTTGAGCTTTTCATCTCTGGTGAGCTTGCAAGAAACATCACCTCTGTACCTGTGTTTGTTTGTTGTTATTTACTATAATAATTTTGCATTTATATTTAAATGCTAGACTGACAAAGAAGAATATTTAGTTTTGGTCTGGGGCTTCTATTTATTTACAATATGAGGTTTTCCATATGTCATTATACATGAATTTATTTTCATGTCTTGCTTAAGAACACAAAATATTTTGGCTGCCAATGGAATTCAAGTTAGGGAAATATTCTTTCACATATTTGGTGATTTAGGATGATTTCATCAATTGTTTAGTACACTTGTCACATTTATTGTTACTCCCTCCGTTCTGATATATGAGGCGTGCGCTGGTTTTTGAGAATGACCATTTTACCAGGCGCAACACTGTAGCATGCATTGCAATTAAATAGCATGCAGCACTTACCAAGCGCCTTGATAGGCAAGGCGCTCTTTTCACTGCATGCATGCAAAATTGATTTGCTATTCCATCTAACCGTTCCTCCTCCGTTCGCTGCACGCATGCAAAAAATTGATGATGACTTCAACAAACAAAGGGTCATGGCACCACCGGCTAGGAAAGGGGAGCTGGATTAAATAGTTCTTGGTATCTGAAATACTTGTGTTGGCGCCTCATAAAACGGAATGGAGTGAGTATTTCTTAGGGCTTTTGAGTTGCAATCAACATTTTCAATATAATTTGCTGGCTTTTACAAAAACCGATTGCATGACTGAAACTTTCTGTTCATCGGTGACTTCTTTTAGACAATTCCGTTAAGCATTTGTTGCACTTCTATCTGTATAACTTGAACATAGAGCTCTACCTGTGCATCATGAAAATAATTACCAGTTCTGTTTTCTATCGAGTTAGCTCTGTGTCCTATCTGTTACTTTTATTTTTATCAGGGAGTCATTCAAGGTTCTTACTAGTTACTACTGCCAGTGGCTGATGGTAACTGAAATCTCAAACTGTTCCGATCCTCTTAGGCCAGTCTCAATGGGAGTTTCATAGAGTTTCATGGGCATTAAATATGCTGACATGACACTGTATTTAAGAAAAGAGATGGATAAAAGTTTCATAGGAGTAAAGAGTTTCATGGGGAAGAAACTCTTTTGCACTGTTTCCAACATATGAGAGTGTTGGAAATTGGGACATAAAAGTTCCACTAAGACTAGCCTTCTAATCAGGCTCTTTAACCCCACTTAGGATCAAATGCTTTGTACTATAGGATAAGTCTGTTTATTAAAACCAGGCAAGTTTTGCTGTTTAAGCTGAATCATAGTTATTGGTTGCAAATATTCATAATGAGCTCTGTGCCAAGACTAGACCACATAGACATAGTGATTAAGATATACTCCCTCCATCCCAAATTATGGGTCGATTTGGCTTATATCTGGTGCGCAGATATAAGCCAAAACAACCTATAATTTGGAACGGAAAAGTAGAACTAGTAGTTTGATTGTTCGTGGTCCTTGATTTCACCTGTTTTAATATTTTAATTGTGCATTGTGTTAGGTGATTTATCCACCAGTGGCACTATCTGTTGATTCACTAATTCGGTATCTTATATGTTAAAGCAAAAGGTCACGGCATGATGCTATCAATTTTCAGAAGTTTAGATTACTTCATGTATAAGCTATACCTTTAGTTCTTGCATTTGTTTGATTCCTCTTCGAATCACTGTATTTGTGCTTTTTATATACTTTTGGTTTTCATGTCCTAACTAATTCGTTCCAGATTACAGACTGGCCTCTTACTCTACCTGCACCATTGCATTGCCTAATGTTATATTCTAGTCATCTGTCAGAACACGTTATTTTTTTTGGTTTGCTGCACACTGTGATGGCAACTAGGAAGCCAATAAGATGGGGGCAAGCGGTCACGGTTTATTTGTGCATGGTCAATTTTCCACTAGCAAGCACTGGAAAAAATATCAGGACAGAACCTCAATTTATCTCCTTTTTTTTTGTATTCACAATCTCAACTAAATTTTTTCATGAGATATGTCACCATCAAGTCGAATAATTGTGAAAATGCTTTCATTTACAGAGTAAATTTTGTACCATTGTAGCTGTGGCACCAGTTCTTTTTGTTTACTGTCGTTGATGTTAATTTTTAGCTTATCATCGTTTAACTCCGTGATCCACGTTGAGGATTTTGAAATCACTTGCCACAATCGAAATTTGGCCGGCTAACATATCATGCCTAATACAAATTTTATCTGTTTTTTTCTTTTCAATGATTCAATCCTTGTCAGTTGTCACTACCATATAAAATCACAATCTGTTGAATGCATAATTGAGCACTGACTCAGCTGTTCTTGATCTTCAAAAGAAAAGAAAAGAAAAGAAATCTACTATACTGATGTTCTTGCTGTCGATTGATATCGCAAAGCGGCGGCCCCCCACTGGTACGGTGGAAGCAAAGCACAACTCACAGAAAAGATTGATAAAGCATTCAGTTCGCATTGCACCAAAACCACGTCACCGATTCTTCCAACCATAGATGCCGCACATGATGATGATCAAAACACGATCCTTGTAGTTGTACATGCAAGCGACATCTATTCTATTCTATCTTCTGTTTGTTATTTGGTGCCACTAACCAAAGGATCCTCGGGAGACTTGCTCCAGTTTCTTTTGTCGCTGTTGTGCCGTCCTTCCACTGTTTTCTATGGGTTTGGCATCGTTAACGGGCGGTGACAAATCATATGTTCATTTTCTACTCGAACTTTGAAGTAGTGCTCTCATTCTTTCGATTTTCTTCGACTTCAGAATAAGTAAAGTAGCTGTAAATAGAAAACGACAGTAATAATAGGTAAATTATCGTCAGGATTCTGTTTCAAGTTTCAAATTTGAACTTCGGTAAAATCCCTATGTTTGAAGAAATGCCCGTTTCAGAAACCGAATCCAAATCTCTGGCTACCTGCATGACAAGTAGGGCCAATCCCACTCTGGAAGAATGGAACGGACGAACGAACCGCCACACTGGACACAGCGCTCTCGGATCTGCCTCGCCGGCTCGCCCCATGCTCTCGTCACCCTCCATTGGCCGACAGGGACGACACGCCGGCGTGGCTGCGCACGTGTTCTCACCCTGCGCTCTTGCCGGCCGGGGCAACTGGCGATGGCGAGCGAGTGTCTGCCGCTTCCTCTCGGAGTAGACGTCAGGCCCCATTTATTAATTCAACTCGCCCCAACCCCACAAGCCCACGCTTCCGAATTCACCAACTCCTCCACGCCGCGTCGAGATCGCTCACGCCTTCGCTTCCAGTTCCAGTAACTCCACCACTAGCTCAGCCCACCCGCCGGAACAATGGGGAGCACGGGGCGCGAGCCGGAGGTGACCCGCGCCGACTTCCCCGATGGCTTCGTCTTCGGCGTCGCCACCTCCGCGTACCAGGTTGGTACCCCGCCGCCGCCTTCGCTTGGCGTCCGTCCCGCCGAGTGCTTGCGCCTTGCCTACGCCTGAAGACTGCGCGCCAGCTAGTGCACGCGATGGCCTGCTCGGGGGCTCTAGTTCTGAGATTTGAATTGGTGCGTGGGACTGTGGGTTCCACCGTTTGGTCTCTGTTTTTTTACTGTAGTTCCGAGCTCTGATGCCGTCTTTGCGTTTTAAGCTTGTTCCGCTTGATGATTGGCGCTTTAGCTTGAGTTTGGATGGGTGTATGGAGTTGATGCAGCTTGGTTTGGTGGATGTATGGAATTGATTCAGCTTGTCCCAGACGTGCAGAGGCTGTGTCTAGGAACAGGTGCGGATCACGGACTAGCATTCCGTGTATAGGTCACTAGGACTTCTCCGTCAAATTAGTCTCTCCTGTATTTATATTAGCGTCCCTGCTTCGGGTTAATTTCAAGTGCAACTTCTGATGAATTTTTGCTGTGTCTCTGGAAGGGAGAGTACCAAAGATAGATGGAGTACAAGTTGAAAGAGTGGACCCAACAAAGGATCCCCCATCCATTCATTGCATTAACTAATAATGAAAGTAGTTTATTCATATGCCAGTACTGCCTTGTGCTGTCCATAAAATAAGTAACAACTCTTGTTGCTCTAGGCAAATAGTGGACGACAGGCGAACGGTGGTGCCCAGTTAGGAGGTAAAGAGTGTCGGTATAGTTGCTGTTAACGTCCCCAACTGCAGGGTGTAGAGTTGGAGAGTGATGGAAGAATAAGAGTTTAGGTGTAGAGTCGGGTTGCATAAATCTCAAGGTGGACTATTAGTTGATCCAAAGATGCATAGTCTTTCTGGGACAAAATTGTGCTTGTGCCTAGAGCCCTACACACTAGAAAGACACAGAATGTAAATATAGACACACAATGAAAATATAGATAGGAAACCACCCTCTTTTCTCTTCCTTTCTCTCTAAAACTGGAAGTTACGTTGTTTGAATTCTTTCCTCTGTAGATTGAGGGAGCGAGAAGGGAGGGAGGCAAAGGAGACAGCATATGGGATGTATTTACAGATGACAAAGGTTTGCTTATCTGGTTCCTTTATAATCTCTTTTTTTTAGGAGATTCCTTTATGATCTTGAAATACATTTATTTCACCATTTGTGTTCAAATGCTTGCTTTTTCAGAACGTATCTTAGATAGAAGCAATGCAGAAATTGCAGTTGATCACTATCATCGATACAAGGTATTGTCTACCGTCCCTATAAAAGAGAAAAAGAATCAACAGAAAAGAGGGGCAGGGCGGAGGGGGTACAATCTTCTTCGTAATAGGGTAATTATCAACGAATTGAAATGTTTGCTATAAACTTTCAGGAAGACATTGAGCTCATGGCAAGTCTAGGTTTTAGTGCGTACAGATTTTCAATATCTTGGGCGCGTATATTTCCTGGTATGCTAAACTTAACAGATAGAAGATTCATTTATAACTGCACGTGACATGGACCACGATATAAATATCTGCATTTTCTGTTGCTTGTCAATGCTTAACACAGATGGCTTGGGGGAAAAGGTCAATGAGCAAGGAGTCGCCTTCTATAATGACCTCATCAACTTTATGATTTCGAAAGGTACCATATGTTTTACTGATTAACTTTAAAGGTTACAGCACTTATAGTTGTTAACCATTCGACTGTCTGACAATAGGTATTGAGCCTTACGCAACTCTGTATCATTGGGATCTTCCAAACAATCTTCAGAAGACCCTGGGGGGCTGGATTTCTGACAAGATTGTGTAAGCCACTGCAGGCATCTTAAGTGTGCAGTATGATTAACAATTTTTCTTGACGCTTAAATGGATGATTACATATGAGATTCTTTTCGAGACAACTTTTTATTTCAAAAGTGGTTGCAGCTTGATTTGCTGTAGTTTATATGAGTTTCTCACCATAAAAAATATCCCAGGGAGTACTTTGCATTGTATGCAGAGGCTTGCTTTGCAAATTTTGGAGACAGAGTAAAGCATTGGATAACAATCAATGAACCGCTCCAAACTGCAATCAATGGTTATGGGATTGGAATTTTTGCACCTGGAGGATGCCAAGGTGAAACTGCTAGATGTTACTTAGCCGCTCATCACCAAATCTTGGCTCATGCTGCTGCTGTTGATGTTTATAGAAGAAAATTCAAGGTCCGTTTTAGTTCTTATATGAATTGCCTTGAGGTCCTTATTTGGGGAGTGTAAATCCTGGTCCTGGCATTCTGGCTCCTGAAAGCAGCTGATTGGTTCTATTAGTTCTTTGTTAGTATGGGTTCCTTTTTACTCTCTCTTTTTTTTGGACCCTCCCACGTTTCTGTATCTCCTGTATCATGCTTACACACTAATTTCCTTGTATATAATGAGAATTGGAAGTTTGGAAACGTACTGCAATTCATTTTATTTCCTACCAGTTTTGTATTTGGTACGCTCATCATCATTTCATTAGCTTTCTGGCAGTATATTTTGTTCGTCTGATGGTTTTACATGTTACGAAAATAGGCTGCACAAGGTGGTGAAGTAGGGTTGGTTGTTGATTGTGAATGGGCAGAGCCATTTTCTGAAAATGTGGAAGACCAAATTGCTGCACAACGGAGGATTGACTTTCAACTTGGATGGTATGTTGCTATTGCTAAAGTGATTAGACTCTATTGATTTGGGCTAACCCTAGAAGGGTAGCTATATAGGTACCATTCAAGGGCCACATGGGCCTAGCCTCATGGGCCTAATACATTCACACTCCAACACCCCCCCGCAGTTTGAACTACCGGCGCAGCGGAGTTCAAGGCTGAACAAGAAAGAAAACAAGTAAGAACACACAGGACCCCCCGCAGCCACAACTAGCCACTGGAGACGTTGAGGCTGGAGCGAAACTCGGAGAAGGTCGAGGAAGGGAGGCCTTTGGTGAAGATGTCCGCAAACTGGGAGGTGGTCGGGACGTGAAGAACCCGGACGTCGCCGATGGCCACCCGGTCGCGGACGAAGTGTAGATCGATCTCCACATGCTTGGTCCTCTGGTGCTGCACGGGGTTGGTGGAGAGGTAGACTGTGCTGACGTTGTCGCAGTAGACGAGCGTGCTCCTGGCGAGTGGGTGGTGAAGCTCAGCCAGGAGCTGGCAGAGCCAGGCGGCCTCGGCCACGCCGTTGGCCACGACACGGTACTCCGCCTCGGCACTGGAGCGTGAAACCACCGGCTGGCGCTTGGACGACCAAGAGACCAGGTTGCCGCCGAGGAAGACAGCGTAGCCGGAGGTGGACCTGCGGGTGTCCGGGCATCCCGCCCAGTCAGCGTCGATGTAGACAACCAGTTCGGCAGTGGAGGACCGGCCGAGGAGCAGCCCGTAGCCAAGTGTGCCACGGAGGTACCGGAGAAGCCGCTTCATAGCAGCCAGGTGGGGCTCCCGCGGAGCATGCATGTAGAGGCAGAGCTGCTGGACGGTATAAGTGATGTCCAGCCGTGTGAAAGTGAGGTACTGAAGCGCGCCAGCAAGACTCCGGTAGGCGGTGGAGTCCGCTGGCCCAAGCATCGGACCCCCAGCCTCTGACAGCTTGCCCTGGGTGTCCACCGGTGTAGAGCAGGACTGGCAGGCGGTCATCCCTGCTCGCTCTAGAATGTCACAAGTGAACTGCCGCTGGTGGAGGAACAGGCCTGAAGGTCGGGGCTCAACAGTGACGCCGAGGAAGTGGTGGAGTACCCCAAGATCCTTCATAACAAATTCCTTCTGGAGTGAGGCAATGATGCGGTGGAGCAGAGACTCGCTGGAGGCGGTGAGAACAATGTCATCCACATAGAGGAGCAGGTAAGCAGTCTCACCCCCATAGTGGTATATGAACAGAGAGGTGTCAGACTTGGCCTCCGTGAACCCAAGAGTCTGCAGGAAGGTAGCGAATCGAGAGTACCAAGCCCGGGGTGCCTGCTTGAGCCCGTAGAGAGATTTGTTGAGCCGGCAGACGAAGTCAGGACGAGAAGAATCCACGAAACCTGCCGGCTGACTGCAGTAGACCGTCTCAGTCAGAGTGCCATGGAGGAAGGCATTCTTGATATCCGGCTGATGCACAGGCCAAGAGCGCTCGAGAGCCAGGGAGAGGACGGTGCGGACTGTAGCTGGCTTCACCACGGGACTGAAGGTCTCAGCATAGTCAATGCCGGGCCGCTGAGTGAAGCCGCGGAGGACCCAGCGAGCCTTATAGCGCTCCAGGGAACCATCAGCCCGCCTCTTGTGCGTCCAGATCCACTTGCCGGTGACAATGTTGGAGCCTGGCGGACGAGGCACTAGGTCCCAAGTCTGGTTAGCGAGGAGGGCCGCGTACTCCTCGTCCATCGCGCAGCGCCAGTGAGGATCCGCCAAGGCCGCGCGGACGGAAGAGGGTACCGGAGAGATCCCCGGCTCGCAGGCGGCGGCGGCGGTGAGGGCCTGCGGGCGAGACGCCTGCCTCGTCACCATCGGGTGAGTGTGACGAGGGTCCCGGTGAAGAAGAGGCGGGTGGTACACCGGCGGGTCGGCGCGAGAGCGTGGCAATGCCGGCGGAGCATGCACCGGCGACGACGGCGCTGGTGACGAGAGCGGCGGAGCAGGCTCACGCCGGCGCTCGTAGACGATGCCGAAGCGTCCGGAAGGAGGTGAGGGCGGACGCGGCTCCCGCCGGCGCTGGTAGACGAGTCCGAAGCATAGTCACAAAGTTTTTGGGTCGATGGGGTCGAGGTACGGGGTCGCGGTACGTGGTACGCTACTCATGATAGATTTTTACACTTCAAGTCGAAAATGAACCCGTGAATCCGGGTCGGGGTTGACGAACCTGGGTCGAGGGTCGAAGGTGGTGAACCCGTTTTATGTGACTATGGTCCGAAACGCCCGGGAGGAGGTGGGGTCGGTGTGCTCGGTCCCGCGATCGGAACGGCAGCATCAGGCACAACGAGAGGCAGCGAAGCCACAGGGAGCGAGGGTGGAAGCTCCGGGGCTGCCTCGACCGTGTCAGGCACCGGAAGGTCCTGGTGCGAGTCCGGCAGGGGCGAGGCGGGACCACCAGGAGAGTGCGCCGGAGTAGTACCTGCAGGGTAGAGGAAGAAGGGTGGCGGAATCGCCGGGTCAGTGGGAAAGAAGGAAGCCTCCGTAGGGTCAGCGGGAGGTGGAGGTGTAGAGGTGGTGGAGTAAGGAAATGCCGACTCATCAAACACGACATGGCGAGAGATGAGGACACGGCGAGAGGTAAGGTCAAAGCATCGGTAATCCTTGTGATCCGGAGAGTATCCGAGAAAGACACAGAGGGTCGACCGGGGAGCCAGCTTATGGGAAGCGGTGGCGGCGGTGTTAGGGTAACACGCACACCCGAAGACTCGAAGGTGGTCGTACCGAGGAGGGGTACCGAATAGAGCGTGGTGAGGCGTGGGAGCTGGGCAGGCAGTAGAAGGAAGTCGGTTAAGGAGATAGGTGGAGGTGTGCAGACACTCAGCCCAGAAGCGAGCGGGTAGAGATGCCTGGAGCAGAAGGGTGCGCATGATGTCATTGGTTGTGCGGATCATGCGCTCTGCCTTGCCATTTTGAGAGGAGGTATACGGACAAGACATGCGCAGGTGGACACCGTAAGAAAGGAAGAAGGTACGTGAGGTTGAGTTATCGAACTCACGGCCATTGTCGCACTGGACAGCCTTGATGGTGAGGCCGAACTGAGTAGATACCCAAGCAAAGAAGTGGCTAAGAGTGGGGAACGCCTCGGACTTGGCACGCAGGGGAAAAGTCCAGGAATAATGGGAGAAATCATCGATCACCACCAAGTAGTACTTATAGCCAGACATGCTGAGAACAGGAGAAGTCCACAAGTCGCAATGAATAAGATCAAAAACACGAGTGGCATGTGAGGAAGAGGACTGAAAGGGAAGGCAAACATGACGGCCCAGCTGGCACGCATGACACAAGTGATCATCGTGAGGCCGAGAGCACCGAATGTCGGAGCTACGACTGAGCTGCATCAGGGCATCCCGGCCAGGATGGCCGAGGCGACGGTGCCAAGTGATGGAGGAAGGAGTGGCGGCGAAAGCGGCTGAGGAAGACGAAGAAGGGGAAACAGACGCCGAGGAAGGTGAAGAAGGTGAAACAGACGCCGGAAACCGAAGGGTGTAGAGAGGCCCAGTGCTGTTACAGCGGAGCAGAGGAACCCGGGAGGCCAAATCCCGCACGGTGAGGCCAGAGGGGTCAAACTCAACCGAACAAGAGTTGTCAGTGGTGAACCGGCGAATAGAGAGAAGGTTGTGAACCATACCGGGAGCCACAAGAACATCAGGGAGATGAAAGGAGCTGTGGGAACTGGCAGTGCCCACGGATGAGACAGGGATGCAGGTGCCATTGGCGACCATGATGGAAGAGGGACAAGAAGGGTGGGGAGGACGGAGAGAAGAAAGTAGACTCGCATCGGGCGTGGTGTGGAAAGTGGCGCCCGAGTCGGCGATCCAATCAGGACTGGCTGATCGCAGCCCTGCGGCAGGAGGAACTGCGGGCGGAGGACTGGCGGTGGTGCTGAAGGAGTAGGCTAAGGCGCCTGCCCCCCCCCCCCCCCCCCCCCGCCCGCGGCCGCGCGGAAAGGCATGGTCGCGACGGTGGCGGCCCGTGGGAGACCGGCGCCGGGAAGGTGGGCGGCGTCGGCGGGCTGCTGTAAGGTCCAAATAGGCTAGAGGGGGGGTGAATAGCCTAATTAAAACTTCTACGAAAATTACTTAACCACAAGGTAGTATAAAAGGTGGCGGAGCAAAATGCACTAGCTCTAACTAATTAAGCAAGCGACCTACACAAGTCTAGTACAAGACTATTCACTAAACACAACAACAACAAGCTAGATACAAGATGTAATACGAGAGAAGAGCTTCGAGTGATTATACCACCGTGTAGAGATGAGAAGTACCAATCAAACAATCACACAAGAGAAATCCTCGGCAAAGGGATGACACAAAATTTTTTACCGAGGTTCACTTGCTTCCCGGCAAGCTACTCCTCGTTGTGGCGATGCACCCACTTGTCGGTTCGTGAGCTAATCGACTATCAAGAGTCGAGCCCTCGGCGGGCGCCGCACAACCGCACATAAGATGGGGATCCTCCAAGCCACGAGCTCCACTAGAGTATCCAATTTGCGAACTCCCGCGGGGAAGGATCAAGAACCCCTTACAACTCTTGGTGATGGCTCCAACAATCTTCAATTGCGAGCTCAATCACCTCCGCTGCTCCAAGCCGTCTACCGTGTCGGGAAACACGGAAGAGTAACAAGAAATCCGCAGCAACTCGAAGATCAAGTGCCTCTAGAATGCAACTCTCAAGCAATGCACTTGAATCTCACTCAATCTTACTCAAGATGTGCAACCAAGCAAGGAGATGAGTGGAGGGGTTGTTCTCTAGCTCAAAGGATGTTTCTAGGTCTCAAAATGTGCAAGAGATACCCTCAAACCCCGGACATCCTCTATTTATAACGAAGGGGTACGCAGCTAGCCGTTACGGACGACGCAGCGAAAAACGTGCTGACCGGACGCTCCGGTCAGGGTGACCGGACGCGTCCGGTCACTACACGACAAACGTGAACAGTGCGCGTCAGAACTAGCCGTTGCCCTGACCGGACGCGCTCAACCGCATGACCGGACGCGACAGTGCCAGCGTCCGGTCGCGTTCCAGTAAGCTCCCGCTGCGACCGGACGCGTCCGATCGCACGTGACCGGACGCGCCCCGCGTCCGATCGGCACTCCGCTGCGCTCTGCCTCTCTGGACACTTGACCGGACGCTCCGGTCCTGTGAGGCACCGGACGCGCCGGTCGCGCGCTTAACTTTTACGCCCAGTTGAACTGACCGGACGCGCTGGTCAGGCCAGACCCGCGTCCGGTCACAAACCCTAGCACCCGCGCCGCGATGAACTGACCGGACGCGTCCGGTCAAACCGAGACCGCGTCCGGTGCAGCGTCCGTTCAACACAGTGACCGCCGTTCGCCTCCATTTCTTTTCCAACTTCCGGCGCAATAGAAAATAGGCATTTCATTTCCTCGAAAACGCCTGAAACCCGCGCTCACACGCTCGGCGGGAGGGAGAGCGAACCCCAAACCCCTTATTACCGCTCAAACACCACCGCCTTCGCAAATGTGCTAACACCACCAAGTGTACACCACCATGTGCATGTGTGTTAGCATTTTCACAAATATTTTCCAAGGCGTTATGTTAGCTCTTTACTAGATCCTAATGCATATGCTCAAGACATTGATCTAGTGGCACTTGATTCCCGAGCTAACCGTGATTGCCCCTCTTGATAGTCGGCTATGTATCCTAAACCCGGTCAATCACTTCTCTACTCATCTTAGACCGGCAAAAGGAAAACCCTATGGTTATACCTTTGCCTTGCGCTCTTAGATCCTTCTCCTCTACTTGATCATCATGTCCATCATATTGTGTGCATCTCCACCATGATCGTCATTTCATGTCCATGCACCACTTCTTTGTGATCTTGTGGCCACCACTCCTTGCCACATACACCTTCATCACATGTGTTGCTTATGCCTAGCTCAAAACACTTAACACATGGCATTAGCAACTTGGTGTCATTAATTACCAAAACCAAACTTGGGCTTTCAATCTCCCCCTTTTTGGTAATTGATGACAACCATCACAAAGATATGAAATGAAATCAATTTTCAATTTCGATAGTATTAGCTCCCCCTACATATGTGCTTCCATGAGTTTGGTTCAATTGTGCACGTATGTATGGATTTGAATTTTGGGAGAGTTACTACTATCAAATTGATGCTAAGGTTTATAGAATGGACCTTTGAGGCGTGATACCAATCGGAGTTGCCTTTATATACCATCCTTAGCATCGATGTAGCTAGACACCACTTCTAATTCATCACTTGTAAAGATCACAAACACTAAAGTACCCCGTGAGATCAACATTATAAGCAAAGGTGTCTATATACTACTTGTAAAGCTACTCTTAACAAATCATCATTCAAGTTCTATTTCTAGCGATCACCATACAAACATGAATATGAATTTAAACTTTGCAATGCAACAATTCATCATGTTAATGCACATACAAATGCAACAAACAATTCATGAGCTTGCTCCCCCTACTTGTGTGCTCAATTTTAATTGATCCCTTTCCAATGTCATATCTTTTGCTTTCTCTCCCCCTTAGTAACTTAACTTTTTATCTTTGTGACTTTTCTATCTTTGTGACTTTTCTCTCCCCCTTTGTCAACAATCACCAAAAAGGTGCCAATTTTAGTGAGAGTTAAGTCAATCAATATGAGGGAGTCCAAATTATGGTTCAATTTAGATCACTTGCCTAGAATATGTAATTCGGTTTGATCCAAGGACAAACTTCTTCACACCTCATAGAGTATAAGGGTTATCTTGACCATGTTGAATTACACATCATGAGCTCATTTTCTAGATTCAACACTAGGTTTGCAAGCCCACAAATATGTTATATGCTACCACTAGATCAATCAAAACATAGAAGCAATAGTGGTACCATATATACATTAAACTCATTTGATTTTCATGAATGAGCCTATTTGACATGCAAATATGTCTATATGTTCTAAACATGTCCTTAGCAAAGTATGGATGATATGCCAAACAACTTTACCTTGCTATGTCGGAGGAGAGGCATGTCATATAAGAATGTGGGGGTGCACTCATTTTAAGTTGGAGAAGTCAAGTATGTTCAATTCATTCTTCAACTTATAAAATCTTTTCTCATCAAGTGGCTTTGTGAATATGTCGGCTAATTGATCTTCGGTGCCAATGCTTTCAATGCTAATATCACCCTTTTGTTGATGGTCCCTTATGAAGTGATGCCTTATGTCAATGTGCTTCGTTCTTGAATGTTGAACCGGATTTTGTGTCATCTTGATAGCACTCTCATTGTCACAAAACAATGGCACATTCTTGGATTTTATTCCAAAGTCATTCAAGGTGGCCTTCATCCAAAGCAATTGTGCACAACAACTACCGGCACTAATGTATTCGACTTCGGCGGTAGATAGTGCAACACTATTTTGTTTCTTTGATGACCATGAAATAAGAGACCTTCCTAGCAATTGACAAGTACCACTTGTGCTCATTCTATCAATCTTGCATCCACCATAGTCGGAGTCCGAATATCCAATCAACTCAAAATTAGACCCCTTTGGAAACCATAATCCAACATCATGAGTGCCCTTAAGATATCTCAATATCCTCTTGGTTGCTTTCAAGTGACTTTCTCTAGGTGAAGCTTGATATCTTGCACACTTGCATACACTAAACATCACATCCGGCCTAGAAGCGGTGACATAGAGCAAACTTCCAATCATAGACCGATATTGCTTTTGATTTACCATGTTGCCACTAGTATCAACACCCAATTGATCATTTGTGCCCATTGGTGTACTCATTGGCTTAGCATCTTGCAATCCAAACTTCTTGATCATGTCCTTGATGTACTTCCCTTGACTTACAAAAGTGCCATTTTTCATTTGTTTGATTTGAAGTCCAAGAAAGTAACTAAGCTCTCCAATCATAGACATCTCAAACTCTTTTGCCATCATATTTCTAAATTCTTCATAAAAATCTTGGTTAGTTGATCCAAAGATAATGTCATCCACATAGATTTGCAACACAAACAAGTCATTTCCAAGCTTCTGGGTGAAGAGAGTGGTGTCAACCTTTCCCATCTTGAACCCTTTAGAGAGAAGAAAGTCCCTCAATCTCTCATACCATGCTCTAGGTGCTTGCTTCAAAGCATACAATGCCTTCTTTAGCTTGTAAACATGGTTGGGCTTCTTGTCATCTTCAAAACCGGGAGGTTGCTCAACATAAACTTCTTCATTGATGTAACCATTGAGAAATGCACTCTTGACATCCATTTGATAGAGCTTGATGTTGTGTGCACAAGCATATGCTAATAAGATTTTAATTGCTTCCAATCTTGCAACCGGTGCATATGTCTCTCCAAAGTCAAGTCCCTCAACTTGAGTGTATCCTTGTGTTACTAATCTTGCTTTATTCCTCACAACCATGCCATCTTGATCTTGCTTGTTTCTAAAGACCCATTTGGTGCCAATTACATTGTAGTTCTTTGGCCTTTCAACAAGTTCCCAAACTTGATTTCTAGTGAAGTTGTTTAGCTCTTCATGCATGGCATTTACCCAATCGGAATCTTTCAAAGCATCTTCTATTTTCTTAGGTTCTTCAAGTGACACAAATGAGTAGTGCTCACAAAATGAAGCTAATCTTGATCTAGTTTGAACACCACTTTAAATTCCACCAATGATTTGGTCCAATGGATGATCTCTTGCAATACTAGTAGGTTGGAGTATCGGGAGTTGATTGCTTCCACTTGTTTGACCTTGAAGTTGAGCTTCATCATGAGTACCACTAGAGCTTGCTTGATTTGTATCAATTTGCACACTTTGGTTGTTCACATGAATATCATCATCATCAACTTGTCTTGGCCTCACATCACCAATGTCCATGTTTTTCATTGCATTTGACAATTGATCTCCTCTTACATCATTAAGGTTTTGATCTTCATTTTGAGATCCTTGGGTTTCATCAAACTCAACATCATGAACTTCTTCCAAGGTGCCATTAGAGAGATTCCAAACTCTATATGCCTTGCTTATGGTAGAATAACCAAGTAAGAACCCTTCATCACATTTCTTTTCAAACTTGCTCAATCTAGTGCCTTTCTTGAGAATATAGCATTTGCAACCAAACACTCTAAAGTATGCAATGTTGGGCTTTCTTCCATTCAATAGCTCATATGGTGTCTTCCCAAGCTTCCCATGGCAATAAAGACGGTTGCTACAATAGCAAGCCGTGTTGATAGCTTCACTCCAAAATGAATGACTCACATTGTATTCACTAAGCATTGATCTTGCCATGTCAATCAAAGTTCTATTCTTCCTTTCAACTACACCATTGGATTGAGGAGTGTATGTTGGAGAGAATTGATGTCCAATACCAAGATCATCATACAATTTCTCAATTCTTGTGTTCTTGAACTCACTACCACTGTCACTTCTAATCTTCTTAATGGTAGTCTCAAACTCATTTTGCACTCTCTTGACAAAAGACTTGAATAGATCATAAACATCACTCTTGTCATAGAGAAAGAACACCCAAGTGTATCTAGTGTAGTCATCAACAATCATAAAACCATACTTGTTCCCACCAATACTAGTGTATGTTGTTGGCCCAAACAAGTCCATGTGCATAGCTCAAATGCTTTTGATGTACTCATTTCACTCTTACTAGGATGTGTATTTCCAACTTGTTTGCCGGCTTGACAAGCACTACAAGGTTTATCCTTCTCAAAGGTGACATCCTTCAAGCCTCTAACTAAGTTATTCCTCAAAAGTTTGTTCAATTGTTTCATTCCAACATGACCAAGCCTTCTATGCCATAACCAACCCATACTAGATTTGCTAAGCAAGCATGATGTCAATTGGGTCTCACTATCATTGAAGTCAACTAAGTATAAGCTACCATGTCTAAACCCTTTGAATATCACATTTGATCCATCAACACTTATGACTTCAACATCATCACTACCAAATATGCACTTGAAGCCAAGATCACAAAGTTGTGCCACCGATAAAAGATTGAAATCCAAGCTCTCAACTAGCAACACATTAGATATGCTCATGTCATTTGAGATAGCAATTTTACTAAGTCCCTTGACCTTGCCTTTCTTATTGTTGCCGAAAGTGATAGCATCAAAACCACCATTTTGACTTGTATCAATTGATTTGAACATACAAGAATCCCCGGTCATATGTTGAGTGCACCCACTATCAAGCACTTAATGCCTTCCTTCGGCTTTGTAATTGACCTACAAGATAAGATCAATTCTTTTTAGGTACCCAAACTTGTTTGGGTCCTCCAAGGTTAGTGACCAAGCTCTTTGGTACCCAAATGGCTTTCTTCTTTGAGCCCATCCATGGTGCACCAATGAACTTAGCATGAACACCATTTGTACCCTTGGTAAGTATATAGAAAGAATCAAACTTAATTGAGGATACATTAGCATTGGATTTCTTGTTTATGCAATGTTGCTCTATGTGACCAACTTGCTTGCAACTTTTGCAATAGCTACCATTGTTCTTCACAAAACGAGTCTTGTGAGGAGTAAAAGCGGCCTTGCCTTTCTTGGGGTTATAGCCCAATCCCTCTTTGTAGAGAGAAGCTCTTTGGCTACCAAGCACATAAGTAAGCGGTCCTCACCACCATAAGCCTTAGCTAAAGTGTGATTGAGCTCTTTTACCTCTTTCTTGAGATTTTCATTCTCAACTATAAGTGTGGAGTCACAAGTGAAACCATCACTATTAGATGAGGATGATGTAGATGCGCTACATGAAGGGTTAGTGGTAGCAACAACAATAGGCTTATGACAAGATTCATCAATTATATCACAAGATATGCCTGTGTTGCAAGTTTTAGCTTTCTCAACATTAGTTGGCATGTTTTCACATTTTTCAACTAGAGAGGAATGGGCTTTTTCAAGCTTAGTGTGAGACTTTTAAAGCTTCTTATGGTCTACCTTTAGACTCTCATAAGATGCCCTAAGCTCATCAAGTTCTAGCATAAGGTTTTTCTTTTCCTTAAGCAAGTCCTTGCACTCCTTTCTAGATTCTTTGAAGTGTTGAGTGCAATCTTCTAGCATAGTGATTAGTTCATCTTTAGTGAATTCTTCTTCATCACTATCACTATCACTAGCATTATCATGATCACTCTCATCGTCGGATGATACCTTAGCGGCCTTAGCCATGAAGCATGATGAAGTGTCGAAGAGGGAGACCTTCTCTTGGATAGCAATGCTAGCATGTCCCTTCTTCTTGCTCTTGTTGTCATCCTCATCATCACTTGAGAAATCATCACTATCCCATGTAGCAACATGAGAATCATTCTTCCTTTTATGAGAGCTCTCCTTCTTTTCTTGCTTCTTCTTTAGCTTCTTCCTCTTCTTCTTGATAGCATCTTCATCATCACTATCATAAGGACACTTTGCAATGAGATGGTCCTTGCTATGGCATCTAAAGCATCTCATGTTATGCTCATTCTTCTTAGATGAGTTCTTCCTCCTCCTTGCACGATAGCCCTTCTTCTTCATGAATTTGCCAAATTGCTTGACAAAGAGAGCCATCTTCTCATCAATGTCATCACTATCACAAGAGCTTGAGTCTTCTTCACTTGATAATTCAATTTTGGATTTGCCCTTGGATGTGGTGGCTTTGAATGCCACACTCTTCTTCTTTTCATCATCTTTCTTCTCATTCTCCTTCTTCTTCTTGACCAACTCATCCTTCTCATCATCTTCTCTATATGAATCATCGGTCATCACTTCTTGAAATATTTGTTGAGGAGTTGAATCCTTCAATGTAGTCCTCACTAGCACGGTGATCAATGTATCAAACCTCTTGGGCAAGCATCTCAAAAACTTCATAGAGAATTGATTGTCCTTGACTTCCTCACCAAGTGCCTTGAGCTCATTGACAATGACTTGCAATCTATGAAACATCTCCGGTACACTTTTATCATCTTGCATCTTGAAGCTTGAAAATTTTTCTTGCAAGATATATGCTTTAGCGGTCTTTGTGCCTTCGGTGCCCTCAAATGTTTCTTCTAACTTGGCCCAAGCATCATGTGCAACTTCTATATTCTTCACTTGCTCAAAAGTCTTGTCATCTAATGCCTCATGAAGAGCACTAATGGCAATATCATTGCATTGGAGCTTCTTCTCTTCCACCGGTGTAGGTGCATCCGGATTAGCAATCTCAAATTTTGTTTCGGTGACCTTCCACACTTCTCTATTGATTGACTTGAGGTGTGCGGTCATCTTAACCTTCCAATATGCATAATTTGTGCCATCAAAGTGAGGTGCCTTCTTGGTGTTGTTGATGTGCAAACTTAATTGAGCCATTTCTTCTTCACCGTAGGTTGTTAAGCCTCAAATAAACGGTGCCTCGGCTCCGATACCACTTGTAAGGTCCAAATAGGCCAGAGGGGGGTGAATAGCCTAATTAAAACTTCTATGAAAATTACTTAACCACAAGTTAGTACAAAAGGTGGCGGAGCAAAATGCACTAGCTCTAACTAATTAAGCAAGCCACCTACACAAGTCTAGTACAAGGCTATTCACTAAACACAACAACAACAACAAGCTAGATACAAGATGTAATACGAGAGAAGAGCTTCGAGAGATTATACCACCGTGTAGAGATAAGAAGTACCAATCAAACAATCACACAAGAGAAATCCTCGGCAAAGGGATGACACAAGATTTTTTACCGAGGTTCACTTGCTTTCCGGCAAGCTACTCCTCGTTGTGGCGATGCACCCACTTGTCGGTTCGCGAGCTAATCGACTATCAAGAGTCGAGCCCTCGGCGGACGCCGCACAACCGCACACAAGATGGGGATCCTCCAAGCCACGAGCTCCACTAGAGTATCCAATTTGCGAACTCCCACGGGGAAGGATCAAGAACCCCTTACAACTCTTGGTGATGGCTCCAACAATCTCCAATTGCGACCTCAATCACCTCCGCTGCTCCAAGCCGTCTACCGTGTCGAGAAACACGGAAGAGTAACAAGAAATCCGCAGCAACTCGAAGATCAAGTGCCTCTAGAATGCAACTCTCAAGCAATGCACTTGAATCTCACTCAATCTCACTCAAGATGTGCAACCAAGCAAGGAGATGAGTGGAGGGGTTGTTCTCTAGCTCAAAGGATGTTTCTAGGTCTCAAAATGTGCAAGAGATACCCTCAAACCCCGGACATCCTCTATTTATAACGAAGGGGTACGCAGCTAGCCGTTACAGACGACGCAGCGAAAAACGTGCTGACCGGACGCTCCGGTCAGGGTGACCGGACGCGTCCGGTCACTACACGACAAACGTGAACAGTGCGCGTCAGAACTAGCCGTTGCCCTGACCGGACGCGCTCAACCGCATGACCGGACGCGACAGTGCCAGCGTCCGGTCGCGTTCCAGTAAGCTCCCGCTGCGACCGGACGCGTCCGATCGCACGTGACCGGACGCGCCCCGCGTCCGATCGGCACTCCGCTGCGCTCTGCCTCTCTGGACACTTGACCGGACGCTCCGGTCCCGTGAGGCACCGGACGCGCCGGTCGCGCGCTTAACTTTTACGCCCAGTTGAACTGACCGGACGCGCTGGTCAGGCCAGACCCGCGTCCGGTCACAAACCCTAGCACCTGCGCCGCGATGAACTGACCGGACGCGTCCGGTCAAACCGAGACCGCGTCCGGTGCAGCGTCCGGTCAACACAGTGACCGCCGTTCGCCTCCGTTTCTTTTCCAACTTCCGGCGCAATAGAAAATAGGCATTTCATTTCCTCGAAAACGCCTGAAACCCGCGCTCGCACGCTCGGCGGGAGGGAGAGCGAACCCCAAACCCCTTATTACCGCTCAAACACCACCGCCTTCGCAAATGTGCTAACACCACCAAGTGTACACCACGATGTGCATGTGTGTTAGTATTTTCATAAATATTTTCCAAGGCGTTATGTTAGCTCTTTACTAGATCCTAATGCATATGCTCAAGACATTGATCTAGTGGCACTTGATTCCCGAGCTAACCGTGATTGCCCCTCTTGATAGTCGGCTATGTATCCTAAACCCGGTCAATCACTTCTCTACTCATCTTAGACCGGCAAAAGGAAAACCCTATGGTTATACCTTTGCCTTGCGCTCTTAGATCCTTCTCCTCTACTTGATCATCATGTCCATCATATTGTGTGCATCTCCACCATGATCGTCATTTCATGTCCATGCACCACTTCTTTGTGATCTTGTGGCCACCACTCCTTGCCACATACACCTTCATCACATGTGTTGCTTATGCCTAGCTCAAAACACTTAACACATGGCATTAGCAACTTGGTGTCATTAATTACCAAAACCAAACTTGGGCTTTCAGCTGCTCGGTAGCAGCAGCGGCCGAGCCGAGGGCCGCGCCCGCGCCTGCAGTAGTAGCACCACCCGCATCAGTAGCAGCGGCAGCAGTGCCCGCGCCGGCTGTAGTACCACCCGCCGCGGCAAGGGTGGCGGCGTGCCAGGCAGCAGGGGCAGCAGCTGCCAGGGCCGCAGGGGCAGCGGCGGGTCGGCCGAGCCGAGGACCGGTGAAGAAGAGGCGAGGTTGTCCGGCAGGGCGGACATGGAGCCCGCATCCCCGGTCCACACCCGGTACTCCAGGTGGCGGGCGGACACCAGGCGGCGGGTGAGCAGCAGCAGCAGGGGGTGTCGGGTGGAGACCTGGCAGCGGTGGAGGAGTGGCAGCCGCTAGAGGTCCATCCCCGGCCACCCCAACCGGTTCAGGCGCAGGAGGAGGGAGGCCAGCGGCGGTAGGCGTGCCCACGCCCGCGGCTGCTGTCTCTGCTGCAGGAAGGGCGGCAGCAGTAAGGGCAGCAGCGGCGCCAGGCCATGCCGCTTGCCCATGGGCAGAGCTGGCACCAGACCCGCCATATTGGAGAGCAGCAGGAGGGGGGCAGATGGGGTCCGGCGGGTGGAAGGCGTCCACTCTCGCCACCTCGGAGGCCAGAGCAGGGAGGTGCTCGAACGGCACTGCAGCGGGGCACAGGAGCGAGGAAGCCGTAGAGGCCGAAGGAGCAGAGCCGGTCCAGGACGGACGACGTGCGCTGCAGCGGGAGGCGGCGGGGGGGGGGGCGAGCCGCGCCATGGGCGGGGCGACTTCCTGTAGCAGGGGGCGGACCACGGGCGGCAGCAGGGTGCGGGCCTCGGGCGGCAGCAGGGGGCGAACCGTGGGCGGCAGGGGGTGGACCTCGGGCTGAGGTAGTGGCGGGCCAGGAGGGAGAAGGGAGAGGTGGCGGCCGGCCTGCCATGGATGGCCGGCGGCCGGCGGCGGCGGCGGCCAGAGAAGGCAGCGGCGGCGCCTGTAGAGAGGAGAGGAAGGAAAACCTAATCTGATACCATGCTACAGTGATTAGACTCTATTGATTTGGGCTAACCCTAGAAGGGTAGCTATATATGTACCATACAAGGGCCACATGGGCCTAGCCTCATGGGCCTAATACATTCACACTCCAATAGCTATTCATATTATTAATGTCACATGGGCATTTCTTCCAACATTGTTTAGCTTTCACACTAGTTTTTTCCCTAAATAAGGCATAGTTTTTTTTCACAGAATGTACACATTTATGTAGTATAACATGCCCGCATTTATTTGGTTTTGTGTTCCTAGGATGGTGTGATATCCGCTGACTATTTTCCCTTTACTTAAAGGTACCTAGACCCAATATATTTTGGTGATTACCCTGAAAGCATGCGTCAGCGACTGGGCAGTGATCTTCCAACCTTCTCAGAGAAAGATAAAGAGTTCATCAGGAACAAAATTGATTTTGTTGGACTAAATCATTATACTTCGAGACTCATTGCTCATCACCAAAATCCAGATGATGTTTATTTCTACCAAGTGCAACAAATGGAGAGAATAGGTATGGTACTTCAGCTATCAAGGAAAGATAAAAAAAGTGTCTTATTTAGACACCAGAAGCGTTCAAGAATGTTTCCTTTCACAAGGAGTGGGGACGGGCAGAGAAGGGGAGGGTCATTTGGTCAAACCCTAAAAAATTACAAACTTCAATAACTTTTAAATTCTAGTTTGAAAACATGTAAGTTATATGTGTAGAGTTGTATTGAAAGTATTTGCAAAATATCACAAATTTGAAGGATTTTAACTTTTGAAGAATATTCTAGAAGAAATTAGTGGTTGAGAATGTGCATCGGAGACAGTGGAAAGTATTTGACTGGAGGGAGTAATAATTAATTTGATGAAATTCACTTTCGCCAACTTCTAAGTATGTTTGTCTAAAGGGTTTTGACGATTCTACCGAGTAGATGGTTTGCACTGAATATTTTGCCCTGAAACATTGCGAGGGATGTAAGGTGAACGACTTCATCCCAACTCCAGAAAGATGGGTTAAAAATTGGGCATTTCAGTAGGATGGGGAGAGAGACCCTGGTGGAGATTACAATCCTGGAAGTTAGGTGATTTCAGCAACAACATCTAATCAACTCTAGCTATCTGTACAAAGAGAAAGAGTGTTATTGCTAATTGGGTCAAATGTTCTAGGAACACTGGAAAATCGATGTTGGTGTATGTGGCTGAACTACTCTGTTTGCAGTCTTCCTTAGTCCTTGGATCAACTTTAGATTCACTCGAGATCATGCCTGCAAATTGGTATTATCATTATTCTGACATTTATTCTTTTGGCAGAAAAATGGAATAGTGGTGAAAAAATTGGTGAAAGGGTCAGAACTCAGCACTGAACTTATTTCTCCACGTGTTATCTGGTTCTCTCCTAACTTACTATCTCAAATTTGTGCAGGCTGCATCTGAATGGCTTTTCATAGTTCCTTGGGGCCTTCGTAAAGTACTTAATTATATAGCGAAGAAATACAATAATCCAGCAATTTATGTTACTGAAAATGGTAAGGCTTCCATACTTCCCAAAATCAAAGTGAAACAACGTGGGATATCTAGTACTGGTGGCATGATACAGAATATATTATGACAGGAAATTGTACAAATATGTAGTGACTCAAATCTTGAATTGCTGAAGTCAATGCCATTCCTTTGCATGAATCAAGGTTGAAAATAGAAATATTTTGTGCCCTATAATTTATTCTTTCCCATTTCAATTTCCTGTAGATAAGATACGCTTACAAATATAGCATATGAATTGACTTGTTTAGTATTTTAGTGGAGACTGAAGTAGTAAAAGAACAAGAGCTTAAACTGTGAACAACTGCTGCACCACTTAATATATTATTGAATATGCAAGCCCAAGATGCAAGGTTGTAGGTTGTTTGTACTGTCTTATTTGTTATATTTGGAAATAGAGTTTCAACTCTGTCCTATTTTGTATTCTAACTGAACTGCTTAATACAAATTTACAGATATCTGCATATTTGAAAACTTTCATGTTATCCTGCAAAAATTTGGACGGTGCCAAATGTGTGGTTTTGACAGCTACCTGTTCAGTATATTAAATGGACAAAAATATTAGGAATAAACTAGGGTGTGAATTCAAAATTTCGGAAATCAAACAAGTGAAATATACCATTGCAACACACTGTTTGTTATTGAAATACAAATGATGGTAGTTTTGCTTGCACAAGTAATAGTGTTTAGTGCTATTGGCATGTGATATTTTTGACCATCTGAATCAAATACAGTGTGTGTGGATTATGGTGTCCTTACCTAGTTTGTTTTCTGCAGGCATGGATGATGAAGATGATCAATCCGCAACGCTTGACCAGGTCCTAAATGACACGACGAGAGTCGGTTACTTCAAAGGATACCTCAATTCAGTTGCACAAGCAATCAAGTAAGCTTTATTTTGCTGCCCATCTCTATAATACTAAACCTGAGCCAAGCTCCGGCCTCTTATTGGGCCACGTCGCCTCATTTCTCGCAGCCGTCTGATTCTACTGTTCAGTTCGATCAAGCCGTCCACTTAAGCACTGCTGAGCTAGCCTTTCCCGAACCTTCCCGAGCATACTTCATCATGCACTCATGCAGGTTCCCTCGGGCACGGCTGAGGGCCTCGCTTCTCAGTCCCTGGCAGGCTGGCAGCTGATCCTGTACCTCCGCTGGCCAACCACGTCCGTCACAGACACCATTGCATCTGCCGAAATGGCCTCTGCCTCGTTCGTGTGAACTGCAACCACGCCGACGGCCACTCTCAGGCCACAACTTAACACTAGCGCTATGCTGCAGCTCCGGGTAGCCAACGGCGACCCACGTAACCGCCTCGAGACCACGCCCAAGAGCCCACGTCGGTTGTCGGTTGAGATCCTTCGAGTCCAGTGAAGCAAGCTCCCTTCCTCCTCTAGCTTCTTTTGTTTTTTTTTTTTGAGCGAATCTAGCTTCTTTTGTCTCATGTGCTTCCATTTAATTTCTCCTTGGTGGTGGCATTGCCGGATTTGGTGTTGTTACCAGTTACCACCGCCGTTCTCCATGAATTCCGCCACCTCAAACTGTGTGTATCCAGCTAGCCGGCCAGGCTTGTTGTGATTTGTGATGCAACCAGCTATTTGGTGAACCCCCCCCCCCCCCCCCCCAATTTGTTCTGTTTGGCTAAACTGGGCAACGACACAGGGCTCAGGCGGCCAGACCAGCTCATTTCTGTTTACAACATGTTCCGTGAAGAAGATTGCACGGTGAAGCTAGCTACTTAGTCCAGGCATGTTAGTACTTGTGCATTCAAGATCTTGTAAAATCCATAGGAAAAAAACTATAACTCCAAATGACTTGAATTTTTTTCTTTATCCCTGTATTGTCATGTGCTCTAGATTTTGAAAATATGTAAACTTGTGAAACATTTGTGAATCCAATTTTATTCACCTACATTAGTGATGCTCTATCTGTGGAAACATCACTGATACCCAACTCACAATGCTTATATGATACTAATATTGCCTAACATGTGAACACCGACATACTTAATGAAAAAGAACTGTCCATATATTTTTTGTTCTTTGAAGAGTATATAATTTATACCTTATATAAATGATTATCTTTTTCCCAACTACATATTGAATCTGTTCCATTGGATAAACAATTAAGTTTACAAATTATTCAACTTTGACTGTCACCAAATAAAGAGATAAACTAGGTATTTACTATAATATATATGGCATAGTTATACGAACCTAAAGGCACCGGCGGAGCCATGTATTGGCCATAGAGGGCTCCGGCCCCCCCTTGCCTTGTAAAAAAAAAAGAGGATATATGCTGCTGTTGTGTAATTTAGCCCACTAGGCAACGTGATGGGCCACGTGCAAGCCCAAACTTGGGGCCTGGCATGTGGCACCCGTGAACGCAAGCAAAATAATCCACGGAGTCAGAGACATCAGGCACGGAGCCACGGAGTGACCCAGACGGAGACGGCGGAGGTGACGAGCCGAAAACCAAAAAGCCGAAGGTAGGAGCACCGGCGCTGTCGATGCCTCCAGCTGGAGTCCTTGGCGGCGGTGGCGGCGGCCTTCCTTGACTCGCCCGTCGGCGGTCTGCTGACCGGCCCCCGGCGGCTGGCGCGGCAACGCCCAGGCAGCCAGTAGCAGCCAGAGTCAGATCTCAGGTACGATTGCAGTTGCAGCTTGCTCTTGTTTCTTCTTTCGTTTTCTAAACTCTTTAGATCAGTAGCCCATGTTGTCTAGAAGTGGCTGATTGAGTGATAATTTGTAACGATTAAGATCTCTCGTCATTTATTTGGGTGATAATAGTCTGTACATTTTTTTCCTGTAGATACAAATGGGTAAAGAGAGGCCCATTTCTTCATTTTTCGAGAAAAAAAGAGACGACGAACCTATTGTTGAGCAACCATCGATTCCTGCAAACTTAGTTGAATTAGAAACAAGGCAAGATGAATACCAAGCAGATGAAGGTGAACCTGAACCTATTGTATTTCTAGGAATTGAATTCCTACAGCGAGATCCAGCATTACGCCGACAAATTTGGGAGTATCCAAGTAACCAGCAAGATGAAGTACGACGGGCATATTTGAAGTTAGGTCCAATGCAACCTAAACTTAAAAAATACAAGGGTTTTGGACCGCAGGGTCATAAGCGCCATTTCCAGTATAATTGGTTTAGTGATTTTCCATCTTGGTTGGAGTACTCAGAGAGCAATGGTCGTGCATATTGTCTTCTTTGCTTTGTGTCAAGCAAAAATATAAAGAAAAGAAGTGGCTTTGATGTCTTCACAGCACAAGGCTTTGACAGCTACAAGAAAGTTAACAATGGCAAAAATTATGGATTCTTGGTTCACATAGGATCTGATCCTTGCTCAACACACAACAATGCAGTCACGGAATGTCATAACCTATTGAATCAACCAAATCATGTTGATAATATTATCGAGGTGGCAAGCAATCAAGAGAAAGAAAGAAATCGTCTACGGCTGAGAGCATCAATTGCAGCTGTCAGGTGGTTAACATTTCAATCTTGTTCTTTTAGAGGCCATGATGAGACACCTCAGTCAAAAAAATAGAGGGAACTTTGTTGAAATATTAAAACTTCTTGCTGAATTTAATCCTGAAATTGCAAGTGTTGTGTTAGAGAATGCTCCACAATTTGCAAAGTACACATCACCTGATATCCAAAAGGAAATCTTGAGTATTTTTGCAATGAAAGTCAGAAAGCATATACGTGAGGAAATCGGGGATGCAAAGTTCTCTATTCTTGTGGATGAAATATGTGATGTTGCAAAAAGAGAGCAAATGGCAATTGTTTTCAGATTTGTGGATAATGATGGTATTGTACAAGAACGGTTCTTTGACTTGATACATGTGAAGAACACCAAAGCACTAACATTGAAGAAAGAATTATCTTCTCTGTTGTCCAGCTATGCCTTTGATGTGCAGAACCTTCGAGGTCAAGGTTATGATGGCGCTAGCAACATGAAGGGAGAGTTAAATGGGTTGCAAGCACTTTTTCTCAAAGAATGCCCGTATGCATATTATTTTCACTGCTATGCCCATCGCCTACAACTTGCTCTTGTTGCTGCATCAAAGGATGTGGTTCCTGTTACCCAATTTTTTCAGAAATTGGTTTTTATTGTAAACACTGTTGACTCATCATCTAAGCGTCACGATGAGCTCCATGACGCCCAAATGGATGAACTTGCACGCTTGCTAGCTATTGATGAGCTTGAGACAGGACAAGGAGCAAATCAAATCTGCTCTCTGAAACGTCCAGGAGATACAAGGTGGGGTTCACACTTAGGTTCTATTGCTAGCCTTATGGATTTGTTCAATCCTGTGAGTTTAGTTCTACAAAATTTAGCTTCTGATTCATCAGCTGGTGCAAACCGTGCCGATGGTGATACTGCTTTCAACTACTTGACATCTTTCGAGTTTATATTTATCCTACTGATGATGAGAGAAATGATGGAGATCACGGAACAACTAGGTCAGGCTTTACAAAAGAAAACACAAGACATAGTGAATGCTATTCGACTTGTGCAATCCACAAAAGTTCTACTTGAAGAAATGAGATCAGATGATGGATGGGAAAATTTTATTTGTGGGGTTGTTGAGTTATGTTTGGGTCATGAAATTGACATTCCAGATATGGAAGCAACATACATTATGCGTGGTGGTCGTGCTCGTCGTCAACCAGATAATTTTACCAATGACCGTTACTTTCGAGTGGAGATATTTCGGGCAACAATTGATACTCAGCTAGCTGAATTGAACCTGAAGTTCAATGAGAAGGTGATGGACCTTTTGTCCATTAGCACTACATTAATACCAAAAAATGGATTTCCATCTTTTCAGTGCTAGTGAGATATGCAAAGTGGTTGAGAAGTACTACCCAGCAGATTTCAACCAACAAGAGAGGCTTAGATTAGAGTATCAGTTGAAGCATTTTGTTGTTGATGCTTCCAACAGTGAAGATCTGAAAAATATTGCAACCATAGCTGAGCTATGTCGATGCCTTGTTGCCACAGGACGCCATAGGACTTCTAACATGATCGATAGATTGCTTCGGTTGCTGCTTACTCTTCCAGTTTCAACAGCTAGTGCTGAGCGTGTTTTTTCTATCTTGAAGATCACTAAGACAAGACTACGAAACAAGATGGAAGACAAATTTCTTGCCAATAACTTGGTAGTACACATAGAAGGCGAGATCGCAAGAGAATACAGCTATGAAGATATAATTGCTGATTTCCGGAATTTGAAGAAAAGAAAAGTGGACTTTTAACAACTGCTAGTTCTATGGGTAATCCGGTAATGGGTTACTTGTCTTTTGGTACATATATACAACACTGCATATATATGCTGATATGATATTGTAATGGGTATCCTATGGACAATAGACCATGGTCACCTGTGTTTTGTTAATTGTGACCTAATTATAGTAGTATAGAGCTAAAACTTATTTCTATAGAACTTATGTACTGTACATGTTGGTCAGTTAGTCTATATGGTCTGGTTTTGAAAAATGGCCCCCCCTGTATTTGGCTTCAAGCTCCGCCACTGCCTAAAGGTATACTCTATTAGAGAGAAGTTGTTTTTTTCGAATTCTGAAGATATATTTGTCTAAAACACTCTTGGTTGATTGGTACATACTAGCATAGCGAAACGAGTTCATCATCCGTTGTACTACGGCATATGCACTGTACCATGGACTGGCTCACTGGCAACTGGCCAAGCTCCAAGCAGGCACGGCGCGGCAAAGCCGCGCCAGTTTTCTAGTCACATAGCTAAGAGCGTTGAGCCAAAATATGGCCCTTTTTTAGAACGTGAGACGCAATATGACTGACACAACTACTAATCATTTGATGCAGGGACGGAGCTGATGTCCGTGGGTACTTTGCGTGGTCATTCCTGGACAACTTTGAGTGGGCTATGGGCTACACCAAGAGGTTTGGCATAGTTTATGTCGATTACAAGAATGGGCTGTCCAGGCATCCGAAAGCATCGGCCCTGTGGTTCTCGCACTTCCTGAAGGGCGAGGCTGCCGAAAACAAAGCTGACAAAAACTGAGCGAACAGCCCACAGCAAGTACAGAACATTACATATATACACACACTACACGTTCCTCCTGTTGTTGTATCTTGCAGTGACCACCGGTGTATGTATGTATTCATCGTTATAGTCTCAGATGTGGTACGAAGGGCAGGCCTGGTGCAGTTGGTGAGTGCTAGCTCGCCGAGTCACTAGGTCCTGGGTTCGAAGCCGTCTCTCTGCAGAATTTCTGCAGGGGTAAGACTTTACTTCGGTTATTCCCTTCCCCAAACCCCACTCGTGTGGGAGCCTCTGGCACTGGGTCTGCTCCTTTAGTCTCAGATGTGGTACCTGCCTATATACCTGTTCTGTCATTGATCCAACACTAGCTGAAATGTATTTTCCGGGAATCAGAACCTCAGATAGCTCACGCTTGTCTTCTGAACACCCATGCATTCGGTATTATTACTGTGCTGTCATTGTTGTACTATTCAAGTAAGGTTGTATTGCCATTACCGATTCAGATGTTCGTTTGTATTGAGCTGGAGTTTTCATTAGGGTTAGGGCACTTTTAAACAGTTTTAGGGTTCAGGTCCCTTTATCTTTTGCTGGTGGTGGTAGGGCGTGTCTTGTCATTGTTGTAGGACAAAGTGGCATGTGACCATTGCTCCCCCATGAAACAAGGGGTGGTGAAAGCATGGAAGCTGCTGCCCATCAGGGGCCTATCGCTGCAGCTGTAGGGTTCGCGTGCATGCGTGATGCCCCCTCTTTATTCCTTGTTGCGTCAAGATGCCGGGCAATGGTGTTCTCGCTTTCAGGTGGTTGGTTTGGTTACACGCTTTGCTCCCATCCCGTCCCATGGGTGCCGTTGGCATCCCGTGCTGTGGATGTGATGCAGCGCCAGAACAGGAATCAGGCCGTTGAGAGGGGTTCTTCATCAGGCTTTCGGAGAAGAGAGACGTCCTAGGCCTACTACTGATTGGTACTGTGCTCCGTCCTTGGCCCTTTGCCTTTGGCATTCTTCTTCTTCTTCCTTGCATTGGGTGCCCCGTGCCAGCTGCTGCAAGCAATCCCTACGGCCAGGTTTCGGTCCCTTTCGCCTACTTGTTTCGTGCTGCCAGTGCCAATTGTGTGACATCAAGATCTGGCCCGCCAGAGACCGTACCACAGGTTGCAACAACACACGCGAAGCCCGGTTCGGTTCAAAACTTCAAATGTGTTAACATAACAGGCATCAGGAAGGAACGTGCCAGTTCATTCACCGTGGCATTGCCCGGGTTCGACTCTTTGAAACCTTTTCGGGCTCTCTGAGCAGGCTTTTAGATCTGCTTCTGAATTGCATGGGTTGTTTCCGAACACGCACGCAGAATTTATCCTCTGTATGGATGAATGAACGAATATGTACATGTACCGATCTGGAGCAGCAGTAGTAGAATCAAGCTGTCCAGACCCTTTAATGATAATGATAACGTAAATAAACAAGGGCTACTCCTGCAACTTTATCACGGCTGGATGGAACGTTGGCAAAAGCCACGGGGGTCTTTGCGAAAAGAAAGCAAAGGCACGGAGCGTAAAGCCGGCTGATTCGCGGGCATCTCGCCCTCACGTGACGGCGTGCGTGCTGTGGCTACTGCCTAGAGACCCTAGACTGCTAGACTGCTGATGGAGAACGGAGCGGGAGCGGCTCCTAGTAGTAGCCATGATCAGAAGACGCCAGGTGGGGGGTGCTTCTGTTTCCCCAAGCCGGAGTGAATCTGCCTTGCTTTCCATGTCTGTCAAAGGCAAAGCGGCCAGATCAAGCATTGGATTCCACTTGCAGGGTGAATGGGTGCGAGACTCTTTCGCTTCGCCTGTCCTGTGCCAGGGCTTAAATGGCAAGGTTTGGTGCACGTCACAAGCTTATTCAGTTCTTTGCCGGGCGTGCTGGGTAGTCCTGATTAAGAAAAACAAGTTTGTTAGAGAGCTAATTCGTCGGAAATTGACTGAAATGTCTTGGGGGGAACTTGAAACTTGAAAGGGCACCCTGATGATGGCCATAGGGAGAGAGATCATCAATGAGGCCAGGAGGAGCTTGCATGTGCAACTCACGAGACTATGATGGAAAGGAATGCCGGGAGCCAAAGGTTGGGCGTGGGTGATTGCAATTGCAAGATTGGGTAGTGAGTGGTTCAGGTGCTAATGTAGATGGCTCCTACCCCTACAGTCTGCTGTGGTGGTCATTCAGCAATCATCACGCTATTGCTAGTGTTTAGAGTACCTATCATGCATGGATTCATTCGTGCTCCATCTTTCACTTGTGCTCTCGTCCCAGATGTAGAATTAGAATCTTGCTACCCCATCTTTTGTCTACCTTCCACATCTCCAACCACCACCACAAACCTAGTACTACTATTGGAATTCCTTTCTTCTCATAATCAAAACTAAAATAATTATCATAGTTCCTAATCATAGTATTTTCGATCCACCCACCTGCATTAGCAGCCAAAACGATCCATGTGTTTTGGAGGCCACAGGCCAAGGGAGCCCCCAAAAGAAAACAACTTTAATTGGCCTTGGAGGCCAATGATTGAGGCCATCAGAGTTACCCAAGCGAGAGAACGGAGACAAGAGACGCCATGCGGGGCTGCGGATCTTGCAAGAGGGGAGCAAGGAAAGAGGGAGTTTGGTAGGAAAGGGCGACCAGGCCAAGCCATGCCGCAACGTTTTGTGGGCGTGCATCCAAGAACCGAACCACCGCTTGGTTGTCACCCTCACATGGAGAATGGGGACCCAACGATGGCACCCACCCGAACCACCGCCCGCTTGGTTTCTTCCTCCCATGCTCTCCAGGCCATCGAAACCTCTGCCATCTGGTTTTGACCAGGCACTTGTTGGTTCTTCTGATGTCCCAACTGGAAGCCTGCTGCAGCTTTACCGCATTCATCCATGGTCTGAGGTTTCACCTCTTGGCTCCTGGGGCACTGCACTTCTTACAGTGTCTGAACTTTACAGGATGCTCCTGTAATTGGAAAGATTCTTCTACTGCAGATAAAGGGTAATTGTCAGGCAAACTGGTAGTGGTATGCATGGGGTATATATGGTGTGTATGGACCATTTGTGCAATTGGAAAGATGGTGACAAAAATAATTTCAAAAAGAATATGATGACAAAAACACAGTTGATGGATGACACAGGTTGATGTTTTCTTCCTTGGTACTGCCAGAGTTTAATGGGTTTTGTTTTCTTTTCAAGTACAGCACAGAGAGTCCAGCTACCTTCGACCTTCCAGCTCTGCAGATTTTTTTTGTTTTGGAATTGTTAACTTCACTCTTCTGTCATTCTGTGAGATGGATAAATCTACATCTTGTTAACAGCTTCATGTCATGTACAGACTGAACTGAAGACTGAAATTAAGCTGCATACATATATGAACTGCTTATTTCCTCTTCTGATCTAGACTTTATCCCTTCTTATATATAGAAATAAATATTTGCAAAAAATATTGTACATTCTATAATCTACAGGTACAAAAGGTGAAACAAAAGGACAGCCCGCTACCATTTGAATCCCTCTGCCCCCTGGTGGTGTTCTACTGACGGTCCGCGAAAAATTATATTGGCAGACTACCAGTGATCATGGTGATGACACTGAAGCAGCTGAACTCTCATCGTCAGAGAATCCAGCTCTCAAAGCATGAAGCCGTGGGAACAATTGTGGCATCATTGGGTTAACCGGCACTGGGAAATGGCGCACAGAGCTGGCGATGGTACGGTCATTGATCCTGCCCACTTCCTTGCAGACCTGATCAAGAACCGTTAGGAAATCCCTTACGACCATGAAGATCCTGAAAGGGTGAGCCTCCTCCTTTGCGGAATCACCATGGAAGTACTCGGTGATTTCCTTCACGAGCGACAGTGCCACACTCTCCTGGCACTGAACCCTGATGATCTCGTCGTCTGCCTTCTTCAAGAACTTCTGCATTCTGTCGTGGAACTGCCACGCATCATCCCTTGACTTCAACTCTTCGTTCAATCGCAGTACCTCAGTGATCTTGTCTATTCCTCCAGCAAGTTTGGTAACGTAGCTGCTAAGCACGTCGGAATCCATGGCAGCTGCCTTCTTGACATTGCTGAGCTCGTTGGCAAGGCCAGCCACTACCTGGAGACCTAGCTTCTTGCACTCAAGCTCTTCTCGTAGAGGATTTGCTTGGGTTCTTGGAGTTGTTTGGGTGCTGGCAGACATACGGGAGCCCTCTGTTCGTATGATCTCCTGTACGACGAAGTGCAGAAGGGTCGTGTGTCCATCGGTGCCTTTGACATCAACCAATTTGAGTAGAGTGTCAAGCTTGAACGCGTGTGCATCCCCACGGTTTGTGCCAACATTCATCCTGTTGCCAGTCTTCAGAACTGCTTCAAGTAGCTTAAGAAATAGCCTGCTGCTTCTAAGCTCATCACAAGCAGCCTGCGAGCAAGAAAGAAAAGGAATTAGGTTGAGGAAACATACTGAAAAGGCTAAAAATTTCAGCTATGTCTATCACATATGCACAATAGCATAGGGAGAAGATGAAATGGTGCTAATGAAATGGCGATGGCATAGACATAATGCTCACCTCAAGGGTCTCGAAAGACTTCTTTAGGTAATTGACCTCTGAATCAAAGTTCGCTATGTAAAGCATTGCATCAACTCTTTTGAAGGCAAAAGGCACATCAAGCACTGCCTTGAGGAACTTCTCAGCTGGATTAAGCTTAATTGGAGAAGTCTCCTCTTTGAATTCTTTCAGTTTAATCTCCTCTTCCTTGGTAGGAGCCATCTTCAGCAATGTCTCCAGTAATTCTGCTCCAAAGTTCTCCGTGTTACCTGAAGGACAGGCATGGTAAATCAGTTAACACATTAGTGAAGCCCATGGAGTGGAAAATGTAGAGCAACTATTACATCTTCAGCAACATAAATAAAATAATTCTAGCCCAAAAACTCCAAGTTCTGCACTAATACAACAGGCTTGCAGTGATTTCCACAAAAAGTCATGACAAATGACTGAAAAATGGAAGTTCCTATTGTGAGCAACTATATGAATAGAGCATAAAGAGGAATGAGAACAAAAGCAATTTCTCCAACATTCTTCACAGGCTCCCTGCAGATATAACTCTCTGTACCTATTCAGCAGACCTGAAGCAACCAGTGATTTTCAGCATAAATGGACCAGCTATTCCAGCAACGACTCTCAACGTCTCTATGCTGGCATTCACTTCATTCACACGAACTTATTAAAAGCCCAACCATACGATACGGACAAGCATGGCTGCAGTCCAGTCACAAGCTAAATATAGTCAAACACGACTCACACAACTCACTAGCAAAACTAATCCTATGCGATCGAAACATCAGTGAACACCAATGTAGCATGTATGCAGAGAATCAAAATGGCTGAATTCTAGGAAGTAGTGTCAGCGAGGATCTTGTTCACCTTCACAGATCGCGTCGCAGACCTCTTCCTTGGTTACATTCAGCGCGCGCAGCAAGATGGCAATGTTCTGCGCCTTCTTCGGATCTAGGACCTTGTTCTCGGCCTTGGGCGTCGGCAGCACCGGCCTCCTCGTCGCCTCCTTGGCCGGCGCATTGGCTGGATTGCAAATGAACAGCGTCTCGATCATCTCCTCGTTCACCCTGCAAGAATTCAGTGAAACTCCTCAAGACACCGACCACGAACAACTGAAACATCTGAAAAAGATGGAAATTTTGCAGAGTTCTCACTGGAATGAACTGGACTTGAGCTGATCCCACACCATGACGCGGTCGGAGCTGGCCCGGACCTTGTCCCAGTGCAGCGGCTTCAGCTTCGGCCGTGGCGTCGTGTCCTCGGACTTGTCGCCTTGGTCCGAGCTCTCGGGCAGCCGGCTTGGGAACGCGTCGGTGGATGCAGGGACGCTCCTGAAGTTTGCAGCTTGGGGTGGCGGCGACAGTGCCGGCGAACGGGTTTCTTTGGACGTGTCGGGCTTCCGGACACGGCTCTCCCAGTAGCCCACCGGCGGCGGCGGTGGTGGAGGAGGAGGTGGCGGCGGCCCTGCAGCCGGAGGTGGCCGCGGCGGGTGTGTGCTCGTCGGTAGGGATGGTGGCTGGGCGAATGGGTTCCTTTCGATGGTGTCGGTGCTGGATCTGAGAGCCGATTTGTCGTTTAGTGGAGAGCACGGTGGTGATGGGGACGGTGGTTTGCGGCGAGGAGGTGGCGGTGGTGGCAGTGTCGGTGCGAAGGGAGGAGGCGGGGGCGGGGTCGGAGGAACCGGCGGGAGGACGACGACGCGCGCGCTTTCCGATCTTGACTTGACGGAGCGGCGGCCGGACTCGCCTGGGCTGGAGAAGGCGGGCGGCGAGGCGGGGGCGGGGGACAGCGTCGCCCCCGGCGAAGATGGGTACGAAGGCGTGCTCAGGACCGACCCAGGGGACGGAGTCCTGGAGCGGTCCCGGGCTTCAAGGGCCGCCTGTACTGCCGTCGCCAGAGTCCTGCGCGAGCTGGAGGTGGTCTTCGTTGATGAGCCCCGCGGCGAGTAGAATTCTTCTTCTCCGGACGACGGGGAGCCCCCACCGGGGCTCCTCGACGGCGCAGGCGCGCACTGCCGCGCCAGCGGCGGAAGTGGGCGGAGCTCGGGCGATCCGCCCGAGCTCCGGGACTCCTCGTCGCCGGACGACGTCGTGTCGCTGCTCCTCTCGTCCGCTCTGCTCGCCAGTGTCCCCACGTAGAGGAACTCGGCAGAGGTAGCCGGCGCCGGCGCGGCCCCGCCGACGCCGCCGCCGCTGCCACCGAACTCGTCGCGCGCGAAGAGGCTCGTCCTTTCCGGGTGCAAGAACTTGGCGTCCCCGCCACCGACACACCCGCCTCCTCCGCCACGCGCCGCATTGCTCCGGCGGTGCGAGAAGAAGAAGGCGACGGACAGCCCGAGCACGGCCACCGTGAGCAGCGGCAGCAGTATGGCCGGGACGAGCTTGGAGGCCTTCTTGGACCCGTGCGAGCTGCCGGCCGGAGGCGTGGCGCCGCTGGAGCCGGTGTTGGGGAGCACCAGAGCAGGGTACGTCGGCTGGTCCTGCCCCGTCGGCATCGGAGGCGGCGGCGTCACCGGCATCGCGGGAAAGAACGGCGGCGGCGCCGACGGCTGCCCGGGCTGATCCGGGACGAAGAAGGGCTGGTGGAGCTGCCTCCTCGCGGTGGCGGGAGCGTCGGGGCCGTTGGCTCCATCGACGCAGCAAGTGGCGAACAAGATGGGTAACAGCAGCTGCAAGAATTGCCGGGGAGATGGCATTGCGATGGAAGAAGAAGAAGCAAGTAGAAGAGCAAGCAGCAGCAAAAACTGCGTGTGTATGGTGTGGTGTGTGTGATCGACAGATCTTGGAGGAGAGAGACGGAGAGAGAGAGGAGCGAGGAAAGGAGAGGAAGGGAGGTGAGGTGTTCTAGTGTGGATACAGCTAACAGCTTACATGGAGGTGGAGTATTTTGGATTTGTCCACGACCTCTTTCTCTCTGCGCTCTGCCTCTTCTCTTCGCTCTGCCTCTCCTCGTCTTCTACCCTTCTTGGTGTGCGCCTTTTATTTTATTTCGCTTTTGTTTAGTAGATTATTTTTTGTGCGCTTAGTGCAAAAGGCATGTGGGTTGGCCACTAGTGCTGGTTTAGTTTTTGTGAACTGTATTGTAAGAACGGTGGTGGTTGAAGCTTGCCTGGTTTGTTCTCATTCCTTGGCCATTTTCTCGGCTGCTCAAATAAACTAATGGAAGGTTGTTGAAGAAGGGTGCAAGAGAGCAAAGCGCGCGGAGGTGTGCAAGAACAAGCACGAGTAAAATATTGGGGCACTAGGTTTTATGTATTAGCTATTCGAGCATTATATGAAAGTGGGGGCACCATATAGATCTTGCTCATTTTTATGGAGTTGTTATACGTCAAGCTACAAAATCAGTCCCACATTTTTTTTTGTAAAACTCGACGTATACTCATAAAATCATGTAAAAGCCCTCTTTTGGTTTATCGTGTGCATATGAAGGAACTATAATCTCGCTTTCTCGGTGATGATGAAAGGTCAAATGTGGAAAATAAATGGCATCGAGCAAAGGCAACACCTTATGCTGTAGTGATAGATATAATCTCTTCTATCACGAATAAGTCACATTTTGAGATTGGCCTAAATCAATAGCTTGAAACTTTGAATACGAAACTTTTTTCACGTATATAAGTTTGAATGTTATGGGTAAATTTATCTTGAAACAAAATATTTTTCATATATATTAAGTTTGAACGTTTGGATTTGATGCGAGTAAATCTATCTCGAAACATAGGTTCATTGAAGTAGAACTTTTTTCCATATCTTATTGACGCATTTATGGGACAAGGTTAGGAAAGGCCAATGGTAGGCTAAAATTAATTTGTCCCATTTATGGCAAGAATAGGAATGAAGAAGATGATCAAGGGGGACCGTTGGATATATGCATCCAATCCAAAGTCGCAAAAATCCAGCCTCCTAGCTAAGGAGTATTTTTTATCTAAAACACGTGAATAATAAATGAATAAATATGGTGATTACTCCCACCGTTCGCAAAAGAATGCAATTATCTGTACCGGTCAAACTAGCTTATATTTGACCAAATTTGTAGTAGATAGTAATAGCATTTATGCCTCCAAATAATTTTATTATAAAAATATATATTCAATAACTAATCTAATGATACTTATTTTTGTATCATGAATATGGGTACCTTTTTATATAAATTTAGTCAAAGTTCAAACTGTTTAATTCCTGGGAAAAACGAGAATTGGTTGCATTCTTTTGTGGATGGAGAAAGTACTTGTTTATGAATGTAAGATGATCGTAAATGTTGGTTTTTCTAGAGTTAACCTTGCTTAGTTCTCGAGTTAGCGATTTATTATTAGTGTTATTACGGACGACAGACAGGAGTTGTTCTTCTGGAAAGCAAGAAGCAACACCAACAGTGTGGGTGAGAGCTAGCCTGCCTGATGTCGCATGTCGGAGAGCGAGATGAGCGTCGACATTGCCCCCAAACATTCGTGTTACATTACAGAACTCTGACGCGCGCGTTTTGGCCATGTTAGTTGTCATTGCCCCCAAAGGCCCAAACCTCCGAGACAATAGATTGCTAATACTGCTTGATCAAACTAGTCGCTCGTCGAAAACCTTCGATACTGAAGCAGTAGCTAGCGAGAGCCATGGACCATGGCGAATGAACCAAATCAGCAGCATACTGTATATGCCTGGCGCGGCGCATGCACGACGAAGCCGACGAGTTTGACTGCCTTGATGAGCCCGTGAGTCCATAGGCAAGCAAACAAAGCATGCTTCTCGTTCGGTACCACGTCGGTCGGTCGTCTCTCTGCGTGTGCATGCGGGCAGGTAGAGGCACATGCATGCGCGCATGCTGGGGCTCGTATCTATCTGTTTTGTTTTGTTTAACAGCGTACGCGTACGCGCAAGTGGCATCGCGTCCGTGGCGGCTACACACACGCGAGTAGGCACGCGCGCGTGCCACTTCTGCTATACTATATCTGAACGGCTGCCGGCTGGATGATGCATGCAGCAGAGGCGAGCGCGTGGCGGTGCGGATACTCTTGCCATCGTCGGCGGCACGCGCGCATGGTTTCTACTTTCGACGATGCCGCCCGCAGTACGGTTCCGACGGCGTCCAGCGCCCAAGCCAACAACGTGGAAAGCCGGAAAGGCCGCGGCCGGGGGGTGGGCGACCGGTGCCGGTGGGCGCTGTGTGGCGTGTCCGCCTGTGGTGGGAGGGCGGTGCCGCGGTGGCCTGCTCCCGCGCAGCGCAGCGCGCGGCGCGATGGAGCTCACCCATACCACCTGCCTCGCGAGGCCGTCCCTCCTCCCGCCTTTTTTTCCCCTGCGCCCCCGCTGGATTTGGCCCTGGGCGGCTGGGGTAAAGATTTCCAAATGGGCCGTCTGAAACGGGCTGGCACGAGCCCGGTGCGAAAAAGCCCGGCCCTAGCCCGGCCCTAGCCCGGCCCAGCCGTGCCCGTGCCTGGCCCGGCCCGGTGCCGTGCCCGTGCCTGGGCCGAGGAGACGGCCCGTAGTGCCGGCCCGGGCACGGCCCGTTTGAACGGGCGGCACGGCTACGGCCCGGCTCGGGGGGGCGCCGGCGACTGGGGGGTGCGGTATATAAGCCACCCGCCGCGCGGCCGCACCCCCCAGTCGAAACCCTAGATCATTTCGCTTTCTCGCTCCCTGCTCTCGTCTCCCTCACGCGGTCACGCCGTTCTCGTCTCACTCGTCGGCTCGTCGCACTCACCCACTCGCTCCCGCCTCCCCGCTCTCGCCCGTTCGCGTTCCCCTGCTCCGCCATGTCCATGGCGTTCTCCGGCCGGTAAGGGGTCAGATCCGGTGGGTTCCGTCCTCAATCTCTCTACTTTCACTCTCTGCCCTCAATCTCCCTCTTCTCTCTCAGATCTGGTGGTTCCCGCCCTCAATCTCCATCTGTTCCCTTGTTCTTCATCCCTGAAAGTCGATTGCGACTCGTTCTTAGCATCCTCGACGCATCTCCGTCTTCTGTCCGTCGTTCTCATTGCCGGCCGCCGCAATCCCCGGGGCTCCGGTCTCCGTTGAGGTACCCGGGGTGTGCATCCGGTCCATCTCATCGTCGTTTCCGGCGCTCCGGCTCTAGAGGTAACCCTAATCCCATACCCTAACCCTAATCCCCTACCCTAACCCTAATCCCATACCCTAACCCTAATCCCGTACCCCTACCCTAACCCTAATCCCGTACCCTAACCCTAACCCTAATCCTTTTCTGTTGTTGATTGATGCAGCCGTCGAGGAACCGGAGACGACAGAGATGGCCCCAGGCGTAGGCCACGCCGATGAAGGGGAGTTTGATCACTCCCAGAACGATGAGCTGCGGATGTGTGGGTTAGCCGGGGATGATGAGGAGGACGATGTCCGCGAGGACTGCGTCGAGTTATTTGGGCGGTCTGCTGCTGATCCCCTTCCCTGTGACCAAGATGCGGTCCATGGGGAAGGGGCCGATCCCGATGCCGACGGTGGCGACAGTGAGGTGGCAGGCTCTAATCGGCCTTCTACCTCTGCTGTCTGGGATGATTTTGAGAAGCACTTCAAGAAGGTGCCAGGTAAGGCGAGACCCGTCAGGTATGCTGCCACTTGCAAACATTGCAAGAAACAATACTCTGCTTATTCTGCTAATGGCACTGGACATCTTAGTCGACATCTTAAGGTTTGTGTTAAGCGTCGTGAGAAATGTCGCATGTCTCAAACTCAAATTGGTTTTAATCCTGATGGTTCTGTTCGTCGCTGGGAGTACAATCCTGATGTAGCTCGTGTTGAGCTTGTTCGTATGCTTGCTAGGCTAGATTTACCTTTACTGATTGGTGAAACTGATGCCTTTAAAGATTACATTAAAACTGCTCATAACCCTGCCTTTGCACCTGTCTCTAAGCAAACTACTGGTAGAGATCTGTTTAAGTACTTTAATGATAAACGTGAAAAATTAATGACTTGTTTGCAAGACAATGGTGTTTCTTCTGTTGCTGTTACCTCTGATATTTGGTCTGGAAAGGCCAAGGAAGATTATCTGTCTGTTGTGGCTCATTTCATTAATGTTGATTGGCAATTAGAGAAAAGGGTGCTTGGTTTAAGGTTGATTGATGTCTCCCATAATGCTGAAAACATTGCTGAGCGTGTTAAAACTGTCCTTGCTGAGTATGGTATACTTAACAAGGTTTTTTCTGTGACTTTGGATAATACATCTGCCAATAAAAATGCAATGGATAAACTGAAACCTATACTTAAAGAGTATTTAGGTGCTGATCTGTTTTTGCATCAACGATGTGCTTGTCATATTATTAACCTGATTGTTAAGGAAGCATTGGCTGCTGTTAATCCTCTCATTGACAACTTTAGAACTGCAATCTTTTTTTTAAACTCCTCTAATCAAAGAATTGCTGCATACAAGAGTTATTGCATTGCTAGCAGTGTTAGACCTAGGAAGTTCTCACTGGATATGGATGTTAGGTGGAACTCCACCTACCTTATGCTGAAAACATTGTTACCTCACAGGAGTACTTTCAGTACTTTCATTGAGGCTAATTACCCTAGACCTGCAGGTAGTCCTTTCCTATTGACTGATGATCACTGGGATATGGCTACTAAGATATTGCAATTTCTTGAACTGTTTTATGATTGCACTGTTGCTTTATCTGGTGTGTACTATCCTACTTCTCCACTTATGATTCATCATATTGTTAAGATTGCTGTTCACCTGCATAGATATCAACATGATGAACATCTGAGATCTGTTGTGCAGTCTATGATTGACAAATATAATAAGTACTGGAAGAACATACCTGATCTTTACTCCATTGCATTCATACTGGATCCAAGAGCTAAGATTAAGGGCTTTACCAAAGTGCTTAGAAAGTTGAATTCTCTTTTTAATGTTGATTACACTAATAAGTTGCTGGACACCAGAGCTCTTCTGTTTAGAATGTACAATAGGTATGATGCAATGTATGGCTCTGTTAGGCTCAAAAGGGTTGTTCCTGCATCCCTTTCTGGTAAAAAAAGAACAGCTTGGGCTGACATTTATGATGATGATGAGCTTGACATTGGAGCTGGCTGTTCTTCCCTCCCTCCTAATCTTGATCAGTCCAGGGGTGTTTCTGCCACTTCTTTGCTACAAGCAGCTTCTGCTTCTAACTCCAGTGAGCTTGCATCTTACCTGGACTCTGATACAGTCAGCCAGTTAGATGATGATTTTGACCTGATACAATGGTGGCATGAGCACAAGCTTACTTATCCTGTGCTTTCTATTCTTGCAAAAGATATTTTTACTGTGCCTGTGTCAACCATTTCTTCAGAATCCACCTTTAGCACATGGTGGAGGATAAGGAGTTGGAAGAGGCCTTTGAAGCACTTTATCTTGATGTTGATTAAGCTCCCCATTTATGTAATGGTTCTGTAATAGCTACTAAGACTTGAACATGCTGGAGGCTGGATGTAATGAACTAATGAATAATCTTAGGAGCTGGCTGTACTTTTTTCCTGTTTAGGGTTTCTCACAAGGGTGAGTTTTACCTAAACAGGTTTTTAATGAGGCAGCCATTGCACAGCTCCTACTTTAATTAGTTTTAGTTTTGAAAACTTGCCTGCGTTTTTTTGTTTTTCTTTGCTCTTTGCTGAGATCTGTTTTGCTGGTATTGTTTGATGTTTTTGATGAGGTAGAACTTAGAAGTTATCTCTATGTACTTAAAATTTGAATGAATGTTCTTTGAATGTTTTTGTAAGTTCAGTGCTAGGGCCGGCACGGGTACGCTGGGCTGCCGGGCCGGCACGGCACGCCAGGCACGGTCAAGCATGTTTAGTGCCGTGCCTGGGCCTGAACTCCGGCACGGTGGCACGGCACGGCACGGCACGCCTCATCAACCGTGCCTGCCGTGCCGTGCCCAAGCGGGCCGTGCCTAGGCGGGCTAGGGCCGTGTAGTGCCGTGCCGGCACGTTTGGAAATCTTTAGGCTGGGGTGTGGGGTCTGAGGAACCTTTCGGAAAGCTGCACGAGGGCCAGTGGCGGAGGTACATGGTGGTCCGGGTGGTCCATGGACCACCATGCGCAAAGCCCATGCAAGGCCCATAGATATAGGAAAATACGGATCTAAGCAGCCAATACGTCGAGCGTCCGCGGCCTTTGCTGTTTCGCGAATACGCATCGTGCGAGTGCGGCGGTTCCCATCCCTCCGCTGTGTTGCGCTTCGTAGAGTACGCATAGCGGCGGCGGCGCGCCGGCGGCACCGCAGAGTAGACCGCGACAGGCACCGGACGGCGAGCATCACTACAGCAGCCACGTGAGTTCTCTGCAGTACGTAAACCTTCAGTCAATTAGCCTGTTCGTTTAGGCATGTTTCCAATTTTTTTCTCCCAATCTCTCCCTAGAGCTACAGACTAACGTATGAGTATCACGCATCAGCTATTGCTGATTTGCTGGTGGTCACTAGCCGGTGATCAGCGACAATGAATCAACGATCTACCATCAGGCATCAGACGTCCACTGGCCGCGAGCCGTAAGCTACACAAAACCTTATTTTATTCTGTGTCATTAGAATATTTTTTATCAAAGTCGTTAGAATATATTATTGGACTATTTAATTTTAATTATAGGGTATGATTTTTTCTCTCTATATCATTACATTATTGGAATGATGAATTGAAATGACATTTTATTCTATCGCAGACATTGAAATATGAAGAGGACTAGTGATATTGCCTCTCTTTTTCAAAAATATGAATCAAAAAGAAAAAGGCTGCTTCTCCATCTCCTTCGGTGGCTGCTGCGGTTTCAGAAGAGCAATTTGAAGAACAAGGTGGACCAGATCAAGATAGAGTGATTGCAGAAAATGTGACTCCAATTTCAATGCCATCCGGTCCACCTCCAGTTGCAGAAAAGGAACCGGTTTATGATATCAGTCGGCTTCCACTTGATTCAGGGGAAAGACAATCCATTGCAAGTTATCCCGTCAATGATCAAGATGCAATGCGAAGATCATACATCCTGAAAGGCCCATTCCAACCTAATGCACATGATCGGAGATAGAGATCAGCAATTCAATTCTATATGCTTTTACAAATATCCTTGGGTTGAATATAGTATCAAGAAGGATGCAACATTTTGCTTTGTGTGCTATTTGTTTGGAAAGGAGAAAACTAAAAAATCTGCATTTGTTGAAGGTGGTTGATGCAAACAAGGTACATAGACTCGCTGAATTTTACCCTAATGAGTTTTCAAGCTCTGACTTGCTAAGACTCGATGTGCAACATGAAAACTTTATTGATGACATGAGAAAAGATGAAATGTTCAACGGCCTAAACAATCTTGTTGACCTCTCAGTAAAACTTGTTGAAACAAAGAGGGATAAAGTTTATCATTAGGTCTATTTACTTATCAAATTGGTATTGCTTTCGCCGGTGGCTACTGCAAGTGTTGAAAGAATATTTTCTGCAATGACCTTTATCAAGAATAAGTTGAGAAATAAGATGGGTGATAGCCTTCTGGATGATTGTCTAATGACTTTTATTGAGCGAGATATCTTCTTGCAATTTAATGAAGAAGAGATCATCAACACTTTCATGGCTATTAGAAGGCGCAGGTTTGACAAGTAGTGACGTATTGTTCTTCAACTATTATGGGTATGTAATATTGTTCGTCTATTTTATGAACTTTGTATGTCTTTTTTTTCCTTAATTGCACTTTATAATTTATATACTTGTGTACCGACATGTTAAATGTATAGCGTTAAAACAAATTTAGACAATGGACAAAAAAAAATTTAGACAATGGACCACCATAGCTATAAATCCTGGCTACGCCACTGACGAGGGCAAGGTGTGTTTCTACTTTCTATACAGCGGCGTGCAGTGGGATGGGACTCGCTGCACGTCGGTGGGAGTCGGACGCATGCAGACTCGCAGTTACTGTTACCCATGGTGACCGAGACGACTGCCTGCCTGGTGCCATATGGGCCGGCCAGGCCATGCATTCCCACTGGTGACGCATCATGGGACTATTATTACTACTACCACTGTGCAACGCCAGCGATCGTAGCTAGCACAGTTTGCTTGCTCCAGGCGATCCTCGCCGCCTCTCTTTCTGCTAGCCTAGCCTCGTTGGCATGCGACGCACGTACGCACACATACGCGTTTGCATTGTGTACTATGTATGTAGCCTGCTGCAGGGCTCAAGGGTAGAAGCGCCCTCCGTCGCCTGATGGATACGTACTGATGTGTGCCTGCGGGCGTATAAGTGAGTGGTCACGTACGTACTCCTCGCGTCTCGTCTACGTGGTCCTCCCGATCGTCTGTGCTGGACGGTGTACCGTACCTATATCTGTGCATATTGGTCTTTTTTTTTTCAGTCGGAACAGTGTTTTTCTAAAAAAAAAATCAGTCGGAACTGTATCCGTACCGTACGCCTACCCCTACCAGTCTACTACCACCGAGCGTGGCGTGTAGCCCGGAATCAAGGATCTCCAGTGCTCTGTACCTGTACCTGTACCTGTACCTGTAAGCTACTGTACTAGTTCCGATCCTGCAGACAGAACTGACCTCTAGTAGTAGTTAGCTAGCTAGCGTCCCACAAATACATCAGCTTATATAAGCGCGTCGTGTTAGCTTTGTTATCCTTTTTTTCGAACAGATAAACTAATGTGTGCCAATAATCGCACGGCCGGCCGGTAGTGTACTGTCGTGAGCAGACAGCAGTGTCCGAGCATGGTGCACGTCAAGCCGTAGCCATCGTACGGAGTACGTATGTAGCAGTAGCAGGCAGGTACCTATGCTATGCTGCGTCGAGCTCATTGGCGAGACGAGTAAAGTAGTACGTAGCTGCTCAACTACTATCACTGACTATAACTGCTGTATAAGTACAATAGCGGATTGTAACAGTATTACTCTGTCACGTCGTCCCCATGTCACGCTTTAGGAAAGCCTGCATTATTATAGTAGTAATAGTACGTCATTTGGGACGCCGTCCGTGGCTCACCATCGCGTCGTCCGCTCGAGGGAACGAGCCATCAGCTGACCAAGACGAGAGGTGATGCAGCAGCGCCACCGGCCACCAGCCACGGCACGCACGTCGTCTCTCCGTCTCTGCCATTCGATATCGATCCGCTGCGCGCGTGCGAATCGTCCCGACACCTGACCTACCCGAGGGGCGAGGGGGTAATTAACTAGGGCAAGGTATATAGTATAGCGACACGCGTTTATGCAGTCGCAGCCCGCAGTACCGGAGCACTGGAACACTGGTGGCGTGCCGTGTCCTTAATTAAGCTGTCCAGAAGAGGCAGATTAGGTTAGGACTAACACAGAAGTGGGAAATGGAGAGCGATGATGATGACGTACCTCTCGTCCTATAGTCTCCTAGGGTAGAGCAGACCGCTAGCTGCTACTCGTTGTCGCTGGGCGTTGGCATCTTTTTTTCCCTTTTTTTTGGTTGCTTTGTTATTAAAAACACTTTGAGGAGGACTGTCTGTAACGACCGTTGGAGCTTTGCCGTTGGCCGTCTTTCTCGGTGACATGTGGGGCCAGAGATAAAAAGCCGTGCGGTGAAACTCCTGCTGCTTCTACGGTGCTTTCTGAACGAGCGATTCTACCCGTTTGATTTGCCCGTTGCAGTGCAGAAACGATCGGATCGGCGAATCGGCGGTCATGGGTATCTGGACACGTACTGGAGCAGAGGCGCAGAGCCAGCGTGCTGTGCCCCCAGGACGTTCAGCTAACGTTCCATCTCCCCTGCAGCGTGCCTGCCCCTGTCGGATCACAGTCACAGTAGTTTAACGCGTTAATCCAGGAGAGTCACAGACTCACAGTAGCAAAAGCAGAAGCAAGCGATCACTGACCTGACGGGGACAGTAGTATCTTTTGTTTTTGTCCGGGCTTTGGCCTTGACGTCATTAGCAGGTCCAAGTGGGTCGGCAGATTAACTAATCGCGCCCACCACCTTGAGATTGGTAAACTAGTGTAGTAACAGTTATGTGGGGCTGTGTCAGACGAGGAGGACTCGGACTCGTAAACCGCATGCATCGGGGTAAACGTGGACGGATGCCGTGCCCAGCTCGGCAGCAGCAGGCGCGCTCCACGTGGTGTTTCTGAGACCGTGTTCCGTGACCGTCCACCGCGTGAGTGAAGCTTGGAGGGACTGTATGTGATCTCCGCCTAGAGCTTCAGTTCGTTCTACATCCATTGTCCCCATGACGAATAGCTAGAAAAATTAAACTACATAATTTGCCCGTGGTCCAAAGGCCGGGCAGCTTGTAATAATTTATTCATCGGGCATCGGCTTCTCGACATCACTACTGGAGCTGGCATCGCTTGTAAATGCTCTCTCATCACTCTCCTGTTTAAGCTTGACTCTAGACATGCCGTGGGTTTTCGTTTGATTTCCTACGCTACGCGCGCACCACGTACGTTCTGTGATGTATGCACACTAGCTAGTGCCATGGCATCTCCCTGGACGCTCCGTGGTCCGTGGTCCGTGGCGGGCAAAATGCACCGTGGACCAGCATCCAACCAACAATCCATGCGTCCGTCAACAGTGGATAGATACGGTAGCAAGCAGCCGGAGCGGGCATGCTGCGGACAGCGTGCTCCCCGGGGCCGGAGGGAGAAGACCGAGAGCAGAGCATGAAGAGGGGCGCTCGCCTCGCGCAGGTGAAGGAGGATCCCCGCAACCTGCACGCACAGGCGCGGTGAGCCGGAGAGCCAGTGACCCGGACCCCCACCGCGGCTGGGTTTCGGTGCTCCGCGCCTCTGACAATGGCAACTCTTTGCCTGACCTCAAGACCGAGGCATCCCATGGATTTCTGTGCTAATCGATCTCGGTCTCCTCCCACCTCCCACTACTGTCGTCTGCTGACTGGATGCGTTGGTCTGCTGCAGTAGCCTGTACTGTAGGGTTTGGGCACGCGGGGCCCAGCAAGGGAGATTCGGTTGGCGGGTTCACAACGGAAGTGCACTGCTTCAGGTTCAGGGCTCATTCCTCACTTCTGACTCTACCCCGTTGTGTTGCGTTGCGTGCATGTTGAGCTTTGGAAAACAGACAGACAAAGCAGCCCAATGGCCAATGCACAACAGTACTAGTACTACCAGCTGGCAAGCCGGTTTGCGTCGTGCTAGAATATTCAGTGCACCGACTTGCCACATGTTGCGTGCATGTTGTCTAAAAATACTCAAACACCTGAAATATAGGATCTCTCATAAATTTGATTACACTTTAGGATAGTCCCAATGAAAAAAACTAGTAGTTTCTATAACATAGGATACCGCACCCAAAAAGTACTGCTTTCCAACCCATAGTTTCTATGAGTAATAATTATTTTCTCTTTCTCCTCCCAACTCTATCTTCTTCCTCCAATGGGAATGCGACACGAGCTCCCTAGAAACTGGTGGTTTCTCTCCAATGATGATTTCATGGTTTTTTGGTGCATTGGGTCAAGAGTAGACCTGATTTCTTCATGAAGAAACCATTTCTATGATTTTTACTCTCTTTCTTCATTAATTACGTTGCCATGTCAGCATTTTGCCTACGTGGCAAGTCATTTAATAAGGATAGAAACCATCATCAATGCATCATTGGGACTGCCCTTATATCGATTCACTAGGATTTTATTGTAGAATCGACGGAGTATTGTATCGCAGCACTTTCTTTTCTGGGCCAGCTTTTTGCTGACCACAAAATATTCAGTGGTCTGGTGGATGGATGCATCGAGTCATCACAGCACGTGTGACCGACGACCGACGCTGAACTAATTCAGTAGTACTCATTACCGAATGAATAGTGTTTTTCTCTTATAACAAATCAGCATAAGTATCAGCATATGTCAAATTTCAGCGAAGCGAACAGGGGTGAGCACGCGGCCATTGCGGCTGCGTCAATGTAATTGTCCATGGGCAACATAAAAAAAAGCACTAAACGAAATGGTGGCGCGCGGACGGGCCGGAGAGGGCGACGAGCAGCATTATCGACGGTGCGCGCGTAGTTGGCGCCGACCGCTGAGGCACGGGCGGCAAGCCGGGGGACTGTTAAAAACTCGACCCTCGGACGGCTAGACAGCCCCGGAGCTTTGTGCTTAAGAAGGAGACCTCTCACGCAGATCGAGAAAAACCCCAAACCTCATACCCCGCCCGCACACAGGGGCCCGTAACCCTGTAAGTAGGCCGGTCCGCAACCTGTGCTTTGGAAAACGCGGGACAGGCGAGAGGATTTTTTTTCCCGACCGGCATAATTCGCCCCCGTGGGGATCCAACCCTGGGCGACAGGGTGCCATCGAGACTACTAGACCAACAAGACTAGCAGCTCTTGGCGAGCCGGGGGACTGTTGATTGGCCTGGGCCTACAGTCGAGCGGAATGGAGCGGGAGGTCCACGGTTGACGGTCCGTTCCAACGGCGGCGCTTCGTTCGTACTCCTGGTGGAGCCGCAGTTCCATCTTTTGCGATCTCTGTTTAGTGCAACGATCATCATTCACGGGATCCCTGCATGTGTCTCATCTGTACAGTATACGTGGTCCTCTTGGTGCTGCACGGACAGAACGGTACGGTGTCTCTCTCATCAATCAATACGTACATTACATGCGTATGGCAGTATCCATACCTCTGGCGTACTCGCGTGGCATATGCATGTACAGTATGTAATGCTAACTGCATGTCCCAATAAACATCAATCAAAAATCATTAATCCCTGCTATCTAGTATCTAACTGGAGAGCGATGGGCGATGGAGCTATCTACTGTTCATACGTCACGAAGGAGGGACGGAGATGAATTTGCGTGATCCTTTTCGCGTACTGAAACTTGTACTGACGACGGCGGTGACCTGCTTGAGGCGCGATGAGTTTTTATCGGGTGGTGTTTGGCTACGGCGGAGCCAGTGGTGAGGCGGGGGGCGGTCGAGCCCCTGCAAATTTGAGAAGGAAGAATGAGGAAAGAAGGGGCGGGAGGAAGAAGAAGAGAAGCAGCCCCCTACCGTCAATCCTGCCTCCGTCTACCATCTCGCTCATCGATCTACCGTACTTACTCGCGTACTAATCACAAAATGATGATCCAACCGCGTGTCATTGTACAAATGCATGCATAACCTCACTTTGTATACTAGGAAACTCAGAGTGGCTCCTGACGCCGTCAGATCACTGTCATATGATGGGTCATCGATCCAGCAGTAGTAGCAGTACTCAGCCTGCACACGCGTCTGCCTGGACACCTGAACTACCGGGTTAGCTTTCGTTGCCATCCGTGCTTGTGCTCTCCTGGTGACATGTGGGCCCAGACAACCGTGTGATTCTCCTGGGACGACGCTCCTGTTCCTCCATTGTCCAGCACCCACACAAACGAAACCTTCATCTTCATGGACAGGACATGGTTCATGCTAGCTGCTGCCACGTCGGCAGTGATCACAGCTAATAGGGTACCGGTGCAAGGGAAGGGGAGACGACGGAAAATTCCATTTGCCTAAGCTCGTTTCCGTACGAGTGAGATTTAGCTTACGCTGATGTTTATACTGAAATATTACGAGGAAAAAATATTGTTCGTTCGCTGTGTTAAAGTAGTGGTGCAGGAGGGATATCCTTTGCTAACGACGCGCGCGTCCACTCCGTCTGCTTGCATTGGGAAATCATTAAAGCGGGTGGTGGATCGGGCCTTCATTTTTGTCTGGTTCACTTGACGTCATCTCGGTGGATTGATCAGTCATCACTCATCACAGTGGGTGAGTGGGTGGTGGGGGCGATTAAGAGCCCGTTTGGCAGGGCTCGCAGGGGCTCCGGCTCCGGTACTGTTCATGCACTGTAGCACGGAGCCGGAGGAGCCGCAGAACGTAGCTTCTCCGGCTCCTCCTCTCCTCAGTTCATTTTTTACCTCGAAATCCGAAACGGCTCCTTGCTACATTACTGCACAGTGTCGCTACAGTGCCGCGCGAGAGGAGCCGGAGCTGGCCGGAGCCGTGCCAAAGAGGGCCTAACTAACCGCTCTTTTTATCCCGGCCTTGAGATTATTGGTGTAAACTACTCTTCGGCCGTGTTTAGTTCCAGAATCAGGGGCACCAACTTGGAACCGTGCGCAATAAATACGTACTGTAGCATTTCATTTGTATCTGGTAAAAAATGTCCAAATTTTGACTAATTAGTCTCAAAATGTTTGTCTCGCAAAGTACAACAAAACTGTGCAATTAGTTTTTATTTTTATCTATATTTAATACTCCATGCATATGCCGGTATTTTGATGTGATGGGAATCTTTTTTTTGCATAGTGGAATTTGGGATAGAAATTAGGAACTAAAGGCCTTCGGGAACAAATTAATCCTCTGCGCTTACTTCTGCAGTAACTAGTCTACGTGTGGACTGTGTAGTGTTAGAGAGTAAACTAAACTACTGTAGGCTGCAGGTAAACGATAAGACTACCCGCACTCGTCGTACTCTAAATTCATCCTCTAAAAGGAATATTCTGTCCTGGTCATCGAGATTCCATCCTCTATATCAATTTCTCCCGCACCCATCCATACTCTATATCATCCTCTATCCACTGTGGGGCCCAGTTGTCAGATATTTTTTTCTTTTTTTTTCTTTTTTCCCCTTTTCTCTTTTCTTTTCTTTTTCCCCTCTCCTCCTTTATCCATTCCACCGCACTGCCCTCCCTCCCCATTCTCTCTCTCTCAGGCGCGACGGAGGCGGAGGCCCTCGCGGCGGTGCCCCCCTTCTCCCTCTCCCCTCCCGGCTCCCTCCACCGGCGCGGCGTCCATCTCCGAGGGGCTCCGAGGGCGGCGGATCTGCCTTCGGCGGGCCTCCAGCACCGGCACGCCCGCGTCCGACGGAGATGGCGAGGCGGGCCTCCGGCGGCGGGAGAGCCGCGCGCGGGCGCGGGGACGACCTCCTCCTCCGGCTCCGGGCGCGAGGCGAGGGCGAGGCAGAGCTTCCTCAGCGGGCGCGGCGGAGCTTCCTCGGCGGCGCGTCGAGGCCGTGGTGGGGCCAGGGCAGGCGTAGCGGACGCACGCTACTCCGCCAAAGATAGCGGACGGAGGCCCCGATGCCGGATGAGCTGGCGACATAGCGGACGCCGCTGCAGCAGTTTCGTCCGCTATCCGCGCGTAGCGGACGCGGATAGCGGACGCGGTGCGGATTGTCTAAGGCGTGGACGGATGCCGTACGTACGTGGTCTTAAGGTCCGGCACGGCCGTGTTTTTTATTTTTACTCTTTTTTCGAAAGATTCTCACAAATACACCCCTACCAGTAAGATTTCAAATAATGGACCCTCAGCTTGGCGCCGTTGTTATTGGCGCCAAGATTACACGTCTTGGCGCCAGCGTATTTGGCGCCAAGGTCCTTGCCCAGTTGGCATCGACGCAGACGTGGCACTTGCGTGGCAAAGAGCTTAGCGCCAATAATGACGGCGCCAAGCTTGGCGCCGAGCTCCTGTTTTCAAACTTGTGGTCACTATTCGGCCATGTTAAAGACTGATTTAGGTTTAGGTCCAAAAGCAAAGTTTGTTGTACTCAACTCAAGCTAAAATTTCTATTAAAGGTCAAACTTCATATCTAGAAAAGAAACTATAGTTTTACTCTGATCAAAACAGCATCATGAAAAAAGAGTTAACTATTGATCCAACACTTATAAGCATTTTTACGCTAGTTCATGAACATAAACTCTAGATCATTTTTTATCCTAAGTATTTCTAAGTTGTTTAAGTGATCAAATAGAAAGTCACTGTAAAAACTCTAGAGTTAGCCACATTTCTCAATATCCAAGTCATGATAAAAAAAATCAAATTTGTAAATGTCCAAGTCATGGTAAAAATGTCATTTTCTATCCCCTGATAGTTGGTATTCTAACATATCCAAGTCGCAGCAAAAATCCAGACTACCTAATTAATCTCATGGTAAATATCAAGACTTAGCTAAAATTTAAGGGTGTTAATCAGAGCTCGACGCCAATTGTATTGGCGCCAAGCATGATCATGGCGCCATGTTTGGCGCCAATACAATTGGCGCCGAGCTAGCTGCCACATCACCGCTAGCTCTGTGTCGACGCTGTCGTGAGCAAGGAGCTTGGCGCCATTTGGACTGGTGCCGAGACGTTTGATTCTGGCGTCAATAACAACAGCACCAAGAGGAGAGTCCATTTTTTGAAATCTTACTGTCAGACACGTATCGGTAAGAATCTTTGAAAAAAGAGCTAAAAAAAAAAGACGGCCGGCACGGTTCCATACATGACTCCGTGGCTCTGTACGTGCCATGGAGTAGGTGTATATGCAAATCCAGTGTCCTCCATGGTACAGTACGTACTATATCTTGAATTCGATTTCCCAAGACGTTTGACGTCTGATGTGTGCGCACCATCGCCCTCGAGTAGTTTGATTTCATCAGGCAGCACACGTATCCATCTTGAAGAATACACACACTGACACACAGTAGTACAGTAGGTATCACTGTGCTGTAGCAGGTTGAATCGATGGAATCGAATCACCAGCGTACCGGCAGGCATATGTACGTCACGCTGAAAAGATGTCAGCCCCAACCCAATTGAAGTGCTCCGACCCATCGCAATCGCCACCCCACTCGGTTGTTGTTTGCCTCGCAGTCGCCACGCCCCCGCCGCAGGCGTGTCCCTTGTAATTCCAGCCCGGTTCCCACGCCCACGGTGTGTCCGTCTGCCGTTGCATGCATTCGGTAGATGTGGAACCCAACACGGAGAAGCGGAAGCTTCTGAGTTCTGACTTCTCCTGTGGTACTAGTCCTGTCGCAGAGATTTGCATGTTGGAATGTGACCAAGGTCAATATGTTAACTTAGCACACAAAAGTAATAATTGTACCAAAAATAATGCCTAATATAAGTTAGGTAAAATTTGTGCCATGATAACTCGAACTCTTTTTTTTGGAATTGGCCACAGACCCACGGTGTTATAAATAAGAGGGAGCTCAACCAAAATAAGTAGCCACGTATATCAAACCAAGAATCGATCTATTAGACTCTAGAGGATCTTGGAAGCATGATGTCCACATACAGGTGCTGCTGCTGCAGATTTACTTTGTGTTCTTTATCAATCAAACCAGGAGCATCGTCAAACCTCGATTTGAAGAAGATGACTAAGACTCTACTTCATCTACACCAATGGCGTCACGAGGATTTGGTGAGACACATGTACTAAGTCAATTCCGTATTACATCTAATTATTACTATCATGTCTTAGGGCGTCCTGAATGGTTCCAAATAGCTAGTCTAGGAAGAATTCCACTAGCTATCCAGAAGAGATATCTCTCAGAAATATCTCTTTCACGGTTCACTTAACTCTCCACTGCAACATTTATTTTTTATTATTTCTTGCGGATGCCCTTAGACCCTAGAACAATGCGAGGGAGGAGAGGACCGGGTATTTGACTCCACCTCTCGTTGCGTGCATCGTCAACTACGTACGTCTCGGTGACTGAGGAAGCTCCAATCAGCGAGAAGAAAGCAAGATGTGTAGAGTACGATGAGCAGCCCCAACGCGCTACAGTAGCAGCAGCGCGGAGCTGTCACGTAGTACGAGTAGGAGCAGCCACCCATGGCCCATTCATTACAGTAGTCAGCACCGTAATCAATGAGGATGCAAATACCGATGGTAGGCAAAGGGCATGCTGCTCGCTGCGCACGCTGACAGAAGAATCTGTTTCGGAACCTTTCCGTGCCAGCTTTTTTCATGCAGACCTCAGCCTTTGGCTCTGCTGTCTTCTGGTGGCCCCCCTCCACGTCCACGGCTCCACAAAGGACTCTGCTTTTCGCCGTAGTGGATGGATGGCCATGGCCGTGACGTCGACCGCCGAACCGAAACCCATCTCCTCCAGCAGCTCCGGTCTCCTCTCTCCTCCAGCCTGCAACTCCACCTCCACTCCCCCGTTGCTTCGTAAGCAAAAAAAAGTAGTGGTAGTTGCAGGAACACAAAAGGAAGGAAGGAAAGCGGCAGTTAGCAGCGTAGCAATGTAAAGCGTTCCCGTTCCCGTCAGATCCCTGTGTTTCATTGGGTGGGTCAGTTAACCGCTGCGGATTATATATAGGTTTATTATCATTTATGCTAGTGTCCATGCATCCACGCCCCCTGCTGTTTCTCGGTCGTTTTCAGGGCAGCGACTCACGAAAACGCCGTGCAGATAGCCCATCGCCCATCACTTTGCACTGCCTGGCTCTGGCTGATAGATCAGCCCCCACGATCGAGCGACGAGCATGACAGAAAGGCAAATGGCATGTCAGCTTGAACGGCGCTGGGGGGACTGGGAATGTTGGGGAAAACCGACCATAGATCAGCTCGCTTTTGACGGCAGCATGCATAGCGATTTTGCCGATTAGCAGAGCGGCAGGCCCTTTTGGCTACATTCCATGAATGGACCGTGAGTGATCTCTGCCAGTGCCACCAAACAAGCCGCCTAAATGGAAAAGGCTTAAGCCGCTAATCTCAGACCAGCAGTCGTTGATCTTGGATATGATATTGGAAGGCGACCGTCAGAGGAAGAGCTTGGCTGCTTCAGAGCTAGGGCCCTTAACTTCATTCACTCACTCGCCCTTGTGTCCTCTGCTTCGGAGCTGGGGCTTCTTTCTAATCATCATCCTTAGAATCCATGACCACGCACGCATGATTGCGGAATTGATGAGGCGAATGCCACACTACTGCTGTGGTAGCAGTAGAATAGTAGTTGCAGCAGACAGCAGCAGCTACCCCGGCAACAAGGCGGTACAGGCAGCACATGGCATGTGAGCATTATGCGCCGAATACAATAGCAGGGAGCAGCGTACACGCGCCAGCCTCACAAATTCCGCTTTTCTGCATCGAATCCAATCATATTCTACGTCCTTCAAGTACAGTAGTACATTCTTGCAAATAACAAGATTAAAATAAAAAAAGGTGGGGGCATCGAGATTCGTTCGTTGCGATTGCAAAAATGCGACGACACCTTTTCCCTCCCATCTTCACTGCAAAACGCAACCGGTTGCTTATGAACGTTCAGATATCAGGAGTTCCAGAGCCAACCAACTCTGCAGATACACTATTACTAATGTAGCTGCCGAACAAAAGAACCTAACAAGCATTACCACTACAGTGAAAACCAACGCCACCGACACCTGGATGTGCCGAGGCCGGTCACGGTCAGGTTCAGACCTACAGAGCCATTACGGGGAATCTTGAAAATTTTTGGGAATTAAACGTGGCCCTGGTTTAGTTGCCAAAATTTTTTGGTCTCCACCTATCACATCGAATGTCTAGACACATGTATGGAGTACTAAACGTAGACGAAAAAAAACTAATTGCACAGTTCTCGGGGAAATCATGAGACGAATCTTTTAAGCCTAATTAGTCCATGAAAAGCCTTAAGTGCTACAATCATGTGCTAATGACGGCTTAATTAGTATCATTAGATTTGTCTCGCAGTTTCCTGACAGGTTCTGTAATTTATTTTTTTATTAGTATCCGAAAATCCCTCCCGACATATCCGATACCCAAAACTTTTCTTTCCGCGAACTAAACACAGCCTCACTCAACTGTAGTGCACAGAACAGCAAAGGCACCAGTAGCATTTTACTCTACACGAGGCAGTCGTCAGATCCGGGAGTGGCAGGAACAGTTGCACGAGCAACCACAGTCCACAGTGCACCGTCCGATAGATGAGACGCGAGCTGTTTTCGGATGACACAAGACCGTGCGCCACAGAAATGCTGTCGACGACGGCAGCCGTGATAAGATGATCCGAAAACGGCACTGTGGTCGCCGAATAATTCCGGCACCGACTTCCTCTGCGCACCGTCGTGGTGGTCGCTTTCCTGCCCTCCTTTTGTCGAGCCATCGCCGTCCATGGTGACATGATCTTGCTACTCGTCATCCTCCACGATTTTTTCGAGCATTTTTTTTCTGGGTTCCTTTTTGCTCGTTTCTTTTTTGAGCCATCTGGCTGTAATGAAAACAAATTAGACTGCTACCTGCCACTTTCATTGCGACAGATACGGATCCAAAGTCTCTTTACAATGCCCTTACTCAGGCCTGTCAGGTACCGCTTATATGGCCAAAATAAACTGAAACAACAGCCAAACAATATGCTTTTTTTACAACGCTTATTCCCACTTATTTTGTATATAAAAAAACAGAAGCTAAATCAGACCAGCTTATTTTGAACATGCTTTTACTTCATTTGTGCAGCTTATCAGTAAAACGCTTCCAAGATAAGCTGTACCAATCAGAGCCCTCATCAGACGAACATCACAACCTGTTTTCCCAATCAGCCATCGCAAGAATCCTGGCCCATTTAATCTTACCCCAGATCCAGCCCAAAGAAATGGTTCACAAGAAAGGTCACTTGAATAACTGAGTTAAAACTGTCAATCCTGACATAATCAACAGGTACATCATCTCGGGTTGTTAACGTATACAATTCCTACGGGCTTGCTTAGCCAAGCGAAGACAATAACTTAGGGGAGCCAACGCTATCAGATTACATGGCAGGCTTTACAAGTGTCACTAAATCATATATACAGTGAATAGCCGACGGTACAACATAACATCCATCCTACTCAAACCCTAGCAACAACGGATCAGTGCGGGAGATGCTACAGAGGGGAGGATAACTTATAACAACAAAAATGGATTTGTTGGAGGGGTAAAAGGGCGGGATACAATGGTAAGACGTATGGTATGTATCGCGCCAGGGTAAGCTGAGTATGATGATCTAGAATTCTGACAGCAGCAGCTTTGGACCTGGCTTTATGCTCACATAGTCGTAGGGGTTTGGTTGATCCACGCTGATGTAGTCCTTTGTCGTCAGCACCTGTGGATGAAACAGAGTACAAATTAGTGGTCATGAGGGAAGCTCAGCACTGAACCGCAAAACTGCAGGAGGAATTGGCATACCAAGGTCTCAAAGAACATTCTTGATGCTTCCTTCCGGGTCTTCCCGCGCACCAGATGGTCAATGGCGACACTCTTCCTCCCCAGACCAGAGTCTTCATCAAATAAAGTCTTGAGATATCTTGCAACACCCCTGAACAGCCATGTGTAGAGACCATTAAAATATTGAGCAAGGCACTGAACATTTTGAACAAATGAAATATCGCTTAGCTGTACCTGGTGCGAGAAGACCAACCGCTGTTGTCAAGAGACTGAAATTCACTAGGATTTGGCTCGTCATCATTGGCGTCGTCGAAGTCCCCATCATCATCATAGTTCAGAAAATCTGGAACAACACAAGGTCAGACAGTGTACTAGCCTACTAGGTCTGTCACAGGCTCACAGCACAGGACCAACAAAGACTAGTACACGCTGGTTGGGGAAATATTTGATGTAATCAACCCAGGATGTAATTACTGTGTGCAGGATTGATTGTGTATAAGTGGAAAGAAAGGTCCTAGGTGCCACTTGGAATCTCCTACTCTCCTTACATGTAAGGCATACACATACATTAGAGCACATCAGAATGGATAAACTACCTGTATCAACACCATGAATTGCACTCCCAAAATCCTGTAAACCAAACCGGACACCGATTATTATATGGCCTTAATGTAACTGAACAAAACATGCAACGAATTCTGCAGCAAGATATTGGAATGAAAGGCCAGGAAAAGCATGCTGTAGTAAGCAATTAGAAGATTCTTATAGCATTTGCAAATTTTGAATATGCGTAAATGGACTCACATTGCATTCCTTCAGTTCATAGTCATTCACCATATCCAGATCCATAAGAGTACCCATGTTGTTTTCTTGGAAGCCAGAATTATCTCCCATAGCAGACACAGCATTTTCATCCTCCGTTGGTCGAGGAAAACCAGAGGAATCTTGATTATATCCCACCGCATTTTCATCCTCCGTTGGTCGAGGAAAACCAGAGGCATCTTGATTATATTCCACCCCCGTAATCTCAGAAGCAGGGACCTCGTTACTCTCAAAAATATTAGCATTGCTATGAACAAAATGATTGAACTCCCCTGTCATGTCGTCCCCTGGGTGAGCACAAGCTTGGCCAGAGTTATCTAGAGCCACATCTTGACTAGAAACGTTTGCATCAGTACTCTGCAAATCAGATGGAACATCTTGAAGACGGTCACTATACAGTGTATCTACTTGAGCATGCTCTCTGTCAGCAAGTGCCACTTCTTTCTCATTATCTATAAAAGGTTCAGTCACCCCTGGAAACAGAGTGCCGATAACAAAATCATTAGAAGCACCGTTAACCTGGTTGTCAGGAGGAATTTGCAAACCAAAAGCAGGTGTAGCGTCACATGCATCATTTGCACCTGACAGCAAGGCATCTGATTGAATCCCATCTGGTATGTGAAGTGGGTCATTAATAGTAGCAGCACCAAACCCAGCAATATTGCTATCTTCTGGAATGGTTTCAGGCATGTCGAATTGACCTTGTAGTTCCATGCTCTGAACAGCAGGGCGTACAATAGCCTCATATGTCCGATTGTGTAATTCATTTAGCTCCTCAGATAGGCCTAGTAGAGATACAAAAATCAGCCTCATCGCTCAAGATGCTTCCAACTTCCATTTTTTCTAACTTAGATATGTCACGGTGTACAGAAAAACAAAGACATCACAAGAAACTTACAGGAAAAGATGGGCTCGTGGAATATATCATCTTCCAGTGAACCTTTCTCAATCATCCATATTTCGGAACGAGTGCATGGAGCCTTTTTACGAATGCGCCGTATATCCTCGGTATTGATCAACTGTTGCCGTATAGTACTGGAGAAGGAAAGAGATGGTCAGCAAGTAGACTCATGCCAGAAGTTATTTCGGAAAGCATTCATTAATTGTGTGCAGAGACGCATTCAGCAGGCACATATAGAAAATGAAACCAAACAGTAGAATGTCAGACCAGGAAATATCCCGATCAAAATTTCAAGCAAAACTGCATCATATTCTCCCTAGCATGAGTAAGACAGCTTCTACAAACAAGATTGTTGTGATGGCACAAGAAAACATACAGAATAAACATGGAATAATGTCCAAACCTTAACGAGCACTAGAGACATGCATAAGAATCTGGTTCAGGTTGGCATTACAACCACATGACAAGAACTAAGTAAAGGGACTATGGAGATAGGGATTTCATATACGGTCAGGATAAAAAAGAGGCAGTAAGAATTCAGCAAAGAATAAGTTTAGAAAAACAGGCAGTTGCTTGTTCATAATAAAAATAAAAAATAAAAAAACATTTGAAAGTTATAAAGCAAATACATACTCAGCATGCAGGACCATGGCATCATCTATTTGCACTTTTCTCTTGAGTGTACCCATCTTCGACCCCAACCTCGGGCGTTTCAGGGATGATTCCCTCGGTGGTAGTGGTGTTGAATCAAGTGTGAACCCAGGGGTCCTTCTACCGACTAATGCAAGGTCAAGTAATTAGGTAAACACACTAAATCCAGGCGACAGAAATGCAGTGTACAAGTTATACGTACCTAAAATAGATGCCAGTATATCATCATCATGAGGAACAAAATCATTGGTTCTTTTAACATGTGGTCGGCTAGACAACCTTTCAGTGGTCTCACTCTCTAAAGCTGGTAAGCTATCTTCCAGGTGTCTTTTTCTGCTCGTAAGGCTGCCTATTATGTTACTTCCATCAGATTCAGCTGTTCCTTTTTCAGCAGTTGTCTGCCCCAAGTCAATGGCATGATTGAATTCGGCATCCGGAGCTGACAGCATTTTCTCAGGCTCAGCAAATTCTGAAGTTGATAGTTCATTCAGTCTATCATTAGATGCCACTACTTGTTGCATTGCTTGGGCTTCATGTTGAAAATCTGCACTTGGTGCAATTGTACCTAAATAAAAATAGTAGAAAAGTTACATGATCTCTAACCCTTCCAGTGACCATGGCATGGGCAAAATAAAAACAAAGGATATCAACTGATTACCTTGTGCATCAATTAATGGCCCATTAATCTGTACTGGGTTCTCCACCGCAGATGGTTCAGTAGAACCATTGACACATCGCTCTGAATCATTTACAGCCAAAGGTACATCTTCAATGGTTGCATTGACAGTTACTGTTTCAACAGATGCAGCTATACCATCAGAACCAACCAGCTCATCAGCAGTAGCTTCCAAGTGTGATGCTTGACCCTGGGATGGTAAACCCTCACTTGTGTGCTGTTGCACCAATGCATGTGTGTCCTGCACAACAGAAGACTCAACTTGCACAGGCTTCGCGAATTCAAGTTCTGTCATCTCAGCACCCACAACATCACTGGCATTTCCTGTAGCTGAATGGAGAAAATCTGAGGCTGGAACAGGAGTGTCAGCCTTTGCAGTTTCATCATTGGTAGATGGTGATGCTTTTCTCTGTGGGCTCAGAACAGGACTTTCATGGACTCTGGAAGGAACTGTCTCTTCCATTAAACCAGGTGTAGCTGGGGCCTGAGCGCTAATGAACTCTGGTGATGCAGGTTCATCACATGTAAATGGGCTAGGTTGATAGTACGAAGCTGATGGCCCTGCAATACCCTCATTATGCAATAATATATCATTCAAATCAGGAGTCTGTACATTGTAAGGAGTCTGTACATTGTAACCAGTCCAGTTAGGGATACTGTTTCCTCCTAGGCCATCTGCATTCAGTAGACCTAGCTTTCCATGACTAGAAGGCCCACCGTCCATGTTGCTGTATCCTTCAGCTGTTATGTCTGTACTTTTGTTATCATCAATGTCCATATCGGTAGAAGGGACTGATGGCCGACCTTGAATAATAATGCTGAAGGCACAAACAAAGAAAGATAGAACCAGTGTAACTTCAGCGAAACATGATTAAAAGGGCAACGATGCAACATCACCTAATTTGAAATGTTATGAAAAAAAAGGATTTCAAAATACAAGTTACTACACACAGATAACTGGTCTTCTGACAATATCATTGAACTTCACAATCCTAGTTTTGCAGCATAAATAAACTAATAATCATTCCTGGAGAACCAGGAAGTCAAAACTTTGGATGTAAGAAAAGATACAGATTGTTACACCCAGACAAAAAAACAAGTTAAATCAAATGTCCAAGAGAAATTAAGAAAGACAAAATTCAAAAGAAAAAGGAGGCAACTTTACCCATCATCAGACTCAAGATGAATTGAGTGGTCCTTGTTCAGAATTAATTCCTGACAACAGATAAATCTAATCAGCTCTTAGTCAGAAAGTTTTAATGCTGGTATCATAAAATCAGGCTGCTCTTCTATCTAAAAAAGATAAACTATCAAGACAGATGGTACTTTTTCGTTTATTCTAATTTACAACATACAAAAACCAGAAATTACCTCAACTTCAATAAATTGTTATGTCCACTATTAGATGGACCAGAGTACCATCATGCAATCAGAGCATAACATAGAGAAAAAACTTTTCGAAGAGTAAAAATGGAGAAAAGTAATATAAATACCTCCTCCAAGTCCAAGCCAATATGAGATGAACTGCCATCACCAAATCTTTCTGCAAATTTAATACTTTGCCATGGTTAAAATGTTATTAAAGAAATGAAGTCAGACAAGATGAGGACAGAGACAGGACCCACCATCTAGGCCAAACTGGGATGTTGAATACCCTGTTTTTTCTGGGTTGTCTTGCAAAGTGATCTGTTCTTTTGTGCTCACATGATGATCAGTGTCGCTGGACCATAGCGGAAATTGTTCAGAAAAAAAACTGAACAAAGCATTCTTAAATAGTGAAGTTGTTAAACAGAGGCTGTGGCTTTACCCTTGAAACGCAGCTTCTGGCAGTTCAAAATCATCAAGATCAAATGTCTCAGGCAGAGTTATAGAGTGATATGGAGCAGTTGACTCCTCAGGAGGTAGATCAACAGCAGTGGACCTGAAAGCTTGTTTTATCTTCAGCAAAGCTTCGCTGCAGTCATGGAATAGGTAGTTGACCTTCCGAGAATAGATTCTGACCACGCCTAACATAAGATGACTTGATAACCGAAGTGCGATTGGAACGTCAGGGAATATGATGGAATCTGCAGGAATAGCGACCACAGATTTTCAGCTCAGAATTATACAAAATGTACAATGCAGAATTGTTAGGTCAAAAAGCGAATAATATCATTAAATTTTACACGATGTCATATCAATTGTACTGGATGGCAGATTTGCCCCATCCAGACTGGCAGCTTGTAATGTAAAATATGCTCCATTGGCTCCTTGAAGAAAGAAAATGTGAAGTATCAAGTGTTCTAAGCTTTAAGCACGCTGTAAAGAAATCTTTCCTTGTATATGACCTTCTAGATGGTCAAGTATCTAGAGATATTAATTAAATGTGTGCATCTTCATTTCCATTTATTAGATACACTTGCAACAAGTATTCATGTCTCTGCTAGCACTGCGGCCACATGCCCAGTGATGCTATTTTTAAACAAGAAATACTCCAGATATGACCAACACCTCGTGCAGCCAGGCATATATCAATTTAGAGGGTTGGATGGTATCCCACACTATCATAATGGCAGCCACATGGCGTTTCTCAGATGAAATAGCTAAGAGAACATCAGTTTATGCAAGGTGCAAAAAGATTGCACAACACAATATAATATGACATGGTAATTTGAATGTATTGTATTGGCTGCCTGCCTTGAAATTGTTACTACCCTAACCCAACATAATATGACAACTGGTCAGGCCTACCAGAATAACAGGGCACATAACCAAAACGAAGTCTTTCTGAACAGAGAGTTAGATGGATACATGTATTCATTCCTCATAAAAGAGAATAGTATCAAATTCACCGCATCATAATACAACAAATCAGGACTACCTAGCAAGTAATCATTTTCTCTAAGTATTTTTTTTCACGAGGCATAACCCATGGCATTGGACTTCAGGCTGGTAGTTGTCCGTACTCACCTAATTTAGAGATCTCCCTAATTTATGACATGCGAGGCTGAAATTCTCTTAAAATCTTCTTCTACATAAGGAACTTGAGTATGCATTGCTTTCTGTGATACATGTTTGCAACTTTGTATGTTTTCTATAAAGCATGAATGATATTGCCAGGTGGTAGCGATATCAATTTATGCATGGTCTGAAAAAACATAATATGGCATATATTAAAAGGAATAATGTCATTGTCAACATTGGCTGCCTCAAAACTATTATAACCCTAGCTTAACAGGCCAACTCAATAAGAGAATATTGGGGCAAATAGCGAAACAAATCTTTTTTTCCCCTTGAGGCATGTGCAGCACAGAGATCAATGGATATATTCCATCAGATACTAAAAAGAACTATTTTTTCAATATTACATTGCAGCTCAATGGACAGAGCTCAGCATTTGTGCGAAAGAGGAATTACAAAATTACATCATAGAGCCTTCATGTATCACATGCATCAAGGGGTGCTCCTGATAAATATTATGTGTAAGTGAAATGCATAAAATGTAAGAAAGACACCCAAACAGCATCAGCATAGCATTAAATCAGATGCTACACCAGTCTACTGAACTGTGCTTCTCCAAATCCAGAGTAGAGTGATTGAATTATTCAACTCAACCAAGATTCAAGAATCAAGCCGCTTGATGATGGATAATAGCATCAAGAACTAAAAGCACTCCCAGTCCTAATATGGAAGTGACAAACGGACGATCACATAAAAGGAAAAAGAAAGGAGGGAAAAAGGTCACACACTACTAGTACAACTAGACTAACGAATTATTATCCAAAGGTTAAAAAACAAACACAGTGATCAAGCCAGAATAATGAGTTCTCTCCACATGTCACATAGATGACAAAGGGTGCTAGAATTATATTGTTGCAATAAGTTTTACCTAGGAATTACTCCCAATAGGGCGAAATTAATGCAAAAAAATCTGTAGTATTCCCAAAGCAGACACCCCTTCGGCTCAGCAACAACCAATGTAACTGAGCAAAAAAGCCATCGGTGCTTTTTAACCCTAGCAGGCAATAGAACAGCAAAAAGAAACAGCTACATGCACCAAGGTAATATCGTGCCAAATCTACCGAGTAATGATTTTCTACAGCGATGTCGATGATGCACCACAAACTAAACAAAAAAGAATGGACAGCTCATTGACAGCTCAAAAAAGGTTATCTTTTTACGCCTCTGGTAGCAACAGGAAGAAGCTACCTAACCCTGGACATAACTAGAAGGGCTAAAATTCTTCTATTACAGTTACATAAACATTTCGTTTCAGACAGGTTCCACAGCTCGCTTTGTTCTTTTGCTTGTCTGAACATCAAGTTTTCTTGGCTGGAGGTAGTAGTACGGACGCTATAGCCATGGGGACAGACAGAGAAACCATAAATGAGCTAAATTTAGCATTTTTTTGGTCCAGTAAAGCAACAACACTAACGAGCATTAGCAAAACAACACTTTACCATCCTACGGGTCAGGTCACAGCACGTACAGACCTAAGAGTAGAGTGCAAACCCTAGATTAAAATCAAATTGTTGGAAGCGTAAGCAAGGCACCCACCTACTGAGACGCCGATGTCCGTGTCCGCGACCTGGTTCTTGCGCAGCTTCCGCTCCAAGTGCGCGGCGATCCATATGGTCCCTAGGGGGCCCTTCTTGGCCAAGATGAACTGCGAGTAGAACATCTCCGGCTCCCCTCCTTACGCTGAGCAGGGGCGAACCCAGAAAAAAAGTCAATTTTTGCAAATACAATCGAGGCTAGCTGGCAAAAGACATGTGTACACTTGTAATTAGATCAGATCCGAGTAGAAATGACAGATAGCGTAAGTTAGGGTTTGGGCGCTCGGTTTCGCGCAGCAGGAAGGGAAGAGAAGGGGCGGGCCTACCTGGAGGGTGCTCGTCGCCGGCGAACGGCACGGCGAAGACCTGGCGTCGAGCGGGCTGCGGTGGTCGCTCAAGCGTCGCCAGGAACGAGGGGGAGTGAGCGCGAACGCGGGGGGTGAAGGGGAGAAGACACTCCCGTAGAAATTTGCCTGTGACAGGAGCGGGCTTTGCTTGGACGCCTGTTGCCTGCTTTGGCTGTGAGGAGCTGCTGCAAACCGAAGACAAAAGTGGCACACGTTTCGTGTTCTCACCCCTATGGTTGTACGGAATCCGTTTCCAGCCCAGGCGCTGCACTCCTGAGGATATGTGTGTAAGGAATTAGAGATAGGAGTATATACGACAGTTGTTGGGGATGAGATGTAAAATTGGCAAATACCTCCTCGAGCTGACTGTCTGCGTGTGACAGTGATGAAGTGACCGTGCGGAGAAAATGTCACGTGGCTGTAAGTATATGTGTGGGCCTACTCCCTCCGTACATTAATTTTATATAAAAATATTAATATTTATGGTACATAATTAATATTAACGGAAGATAGTTAATTTATTTTTATAATAAATTTATTTACAGAGATAAATGTTGCACATATTTTATATAAATCTAGCCAAACTTCTGGCACGGAAATAAAAAACGACGGTTATTTAGGGACAGAGAGAGTACGTACTTACGTCATCTACAGGCCTATACTCTGAGACCAACTACATGTTTAAAAAAACGATTACTCCCTTTGAATCATTATCTCGCATTTGAGAACTCGTCAGTCGATCTCAACTTTAACTTTATTTTAAAAAAAATAGTATCAATGTATATATCTCTAAATAATTTTTTTACTATAAAAAATATATATGATGGTGTTGACAAACAAAAACATACCAACAGAGAGACTGGGCTTCACTAATAACTTCCTGATATCAAGGAGGTGCAAGAGAATATTTGGCATGACCACATGACAAGAATCAAGGGGCATACGAAGAAAAAGCAATTTTAGGCTCTTCCCTGCCCGAGGTGTTGTCGGGTCGCCAAAGTGCTTGGCCCCGAGAAAACTGGCTCGGCCGGTTTGTTGATTATTTCGGGTCTGATTTGTTTCTAAATCGGTTTTGGATCTATCTTCGACATGAGAAACCAGAAGATTGCATTTTGGACATGTTTTCTACTGGGGCAAGACTATTCCCCTCTATATAAACGAGATGATCATGGTCGATTGAGAAATCCAACTTCCAATTGTCAAAAAATAGATCTACTACCATTTTGCCCTAACCTTCTCTCTACCTTAGTGTTTATCACATCTTTTGACGAGATTTAGCGGTGTTCTAGATGCCCTTGCTGACCTTAGGACAACCTCACTGTGGCTCTCCCGCCAACAGGTCTTCCTGATAGGTATTTGGGAGTCTACCAGGCGAAGAAATGGCGTCGAATCCAACCGGCTTGTTGGTCGGTTTTGCTAGTTTACTATATCCTTGATACGATCAAGGTCGTGTGCGACCTCGAGTGTGCTAGCCCTTACTGGTGTGTAACCCAAATCTGTGTCAACGCAATTTTTGGCGACTTCGATGGGGAAGAAGAAATCTACAAGCAACATGTCGGACGATGATAAACCCAAGGATAAGGGTGATCACACTGATGCCTTCGACCAAGGGTACATCAACAATCGAACGTCGATCGCAGAGCTTCCTGAGGATCTTCGTCAAAAGATTGAGGCTAAGCTCTTTAGCGATCTACAAACATTCCTTGCAAGTTGCATCAAGGATGGACGGGGAAAGGCTACTCGATACGATGATCCCATCTTCGGTGACCCAGAGGCTTCTACATCCGCTACATCGGAGGAAAAAGTTAATGAAGAGGTAGATGATCTTTACCATACTTATGTTGATCATGCTAAGATGTTGCAAGATGATAGGACGATTACCGATAATAGTCTTATGATTGTTGTCAATATGATCATGTCACGCTTTGATAGGCTTGAGGGTAAGACGACCGATTATGTTGATGCATTTGCTGACGAATCGGCTTCTAAACAACCTCAATATGTCATGCCTTATAATTTTGTGCACTAAAAGAATTTCCTCACATACAAAATGCTCCTATAGGAGATCACGCACATCCCATGACGTCATACCACACGCAGCAAGGTCCATCAATGGAGATGAGAGGGCCTGCTTCAGAACAGTTGAGTCGACTTCCGGTTGGATCCTCGAGATGCCATAGTCAGTTGCCAAGAAAAGAGCCATTGAGCACGCCATTGTCTCAGTTGTAAGCACATTAGGCACAGCTAGTAGACGCCCCGCCACTCCTACAATAACATGCCCAAGGTGATCGCTAAAGATAAACCCTCATGCGCCTGTACAAGTTTCACTGATGAAAGCCCCGTCCATGTTGATCTTCAGCAAAGCGGCTAGAGGAGGCTTCCATCTTTGTTGTATGTTGGCTATCTTTCCTGGCACCTACCTCTCCTTCCGGCCAAGCTCACACATCAAGCGCAGGACCTCTCCTGTTATTTCATCTCGTGACAAGCCCATCTCTCCCCTGTTCAGCTTGTTTCGGACACTCCACCGCTCCCAAACAAAGAGAATAGTTTTCGGGCATTCTTCCTCCTTCAAGTTTAGTATCTCTTGTAGGACCTCTCACGTCGCCGGTTGTGATAACAGTTTTAGACAAAACATGCTCTAGTTGTAAATCAAGCCAATAATGTTTCACATAATTACATTTGAGGAAACAATGGCCACCATCCTCATTTAGTCGCATACACACTGGACATCTGGTGTCCAAATCTGTTCCCAAGCGTTGGATATTCATTCTCAGAGGCAGGTTGTTTCACATAAATCTCCACATGAACTGCTTCATCTTCGGAAGGCAAGGTAATTTCCACAATCTTCACCATACTGGCCCATTCCAATCAACACCACTTGCCCTGCTGCAATTTCCACCATGCCTCACCTTGAGCTGATCCTTTTCATCATCTAGGACATGATAAGCCGATTTAACAGAAAAACACCACGCCAATCAAAATGCTGAAAGGATCAAGATGCCCAAGAGGGTGGGTGAATTGGGCTTTTCTAAAAATTAATTACAAGAATTAAATCCTACAAGCCGGAATTCACCCCTAATGCCTACTTGTGTTCCTAGAGATTCTACCGATAAAAGTTTTGCACCCTAAGTTCCAATCCTAGTCTAGCATGGCAATTCTAGGAAAGTAAATCAAGCAATGAAAGTAAATACGAGAAAGTAAATGCTTGAAAGTAAGGGCAAGGAACACGGCGATGTTTTCCCGAGGTATCGGAGAGTCGCCACTCCCCACTAGTTCTCGTTGGAGCACCCGCGCAAGGGTGTAGCTCCCCCTTGATCCACGCAAGGATCAAGTGCTCTCTACGGGCTGATTCTTCGACACTCCGTCACGGTGAATCGCCCAAAACCGCTCACAGGATGAGTTGGGTCATCCACAAGCTCCGTCGGATAATCACCAAACTCCCAATCACCACCAAGCCATCTAGGTGATGGCGATCACCAAGAGTAACAAGCTAGAACTCTCACTTGACCACAATGAGCCTAATGAGAAGATAGATGCACACTTGCTACTCTCTATTCACTAGTGAGGGACTCTCAAGCTTTGATTCTCAAATCACACTCCTCACTAGAGCTCTTGCACTCCCTTACACTCCAAAGGTGTTTCTCAACTTAACAAATGAGCAAGAGACCTCTAAAAGAGGTGGTGGGGATGTATTTATACACCCCACAGTCAAATCCAACTGTTACCTGCAAACTCAGCAAAAAAAATACGAGGTGACCGGACGCGCCGGTCGAAGTGACCGGACGCGCCGGTCGCTCGTAACGGTCGAAAACCTGAAATAACGGCTGAGTGACCGGACGCGCCGATCAGGGGTGACCGGACGCGTCCGATCGTACAGGGAGCTTACTGTACTCACTGTTCGCCTAAACGACCGTTTAGTCCGTTTAAACACCGTTTAAACGGTAAACAGAAGTCAGCCGTATTGTTTAGGCCCTAAACGGTGAATTAAACGGTCGGGCCGTTTAAACCCGTTTAAACCGTTCAATCCCATCTAAACGGTCTAAACAAACTCAAATTAAACATGATTAAATGAGCTAAACAACCATTTAAACCATAATTAAGTGAATTAAAGGACTACGCCTATCACAATCAACATGAAACTAATTAATATTGTAATTATATAAAGTGTTGTGCGATTTAGATTTCTTCCAACAAGATTATTTGGTAAAATATTTGATTTTTACATGTGTAAATATATATGGGTTCTAGCAAATTTTATTTTTACCTACATAAATATGTATATTTTTTTGTTATTGTACAAAACCGTTTAGACCGTTTAACTCCGTTTAAACACCGTTTAAACGGTCTAAACGCTAAACGAAGCGTGACCGACTGTTTACCGTTTAGCGTTTAGGAAAACATTCTGTACTCTGACCTGACGCGCGACCGTGTCCGATCAGTGATGACTGGACGCGTCCAGTCGTCAGAGTACCTTACTGGAACGTGACCGGACGCGCCAATCACACCCCAGTCGCGTCCGATTAGGTGATTTCCCTCAAATGACACGTGTCAGTCTGAACACCGCGTCCGGTCCTCGCAGGGACCGCGTCCGGTCAACAGAGCTGAAACACAGTCGCGGTTTAGAACTGACCGGACGCGTCCGGTCATACCAGACACCGCGTCCGGTCAAAGGAAAACGTCTCTAAACACTCCGAAACGCGACGCAACTTGAACCAAGTTGCTTCCAACTGAACTTTGAGCTATTCTAGAGCTACCTAGTGCTAAGTTTGACAAGTGTGCACCACACCTAAACATAAGACTCACCTAGGTCAAGCTACTCGCTCATGCCCCCCTTTATAGTACGGCCAAAGGAAAAAGCGAAGATCCTAACGACTATTCCGAATGTAACTCAATACCTTGACATCCGGAACTAACCGTCCTTAATATTGACGTCAATCCTTTGAAAACCGAAACAATTTCCATCAAGGGGCATGAATACCATAGTGTCCAAAGCAGTTATCAACTCCATGACCTAACTTACTAAAGTTTCTGCAAAACACACGTTAGTCATGGTAATGAAGCGTTGTCATCAATTGCCGAAACCAACTCTCGGGGCCTAGATGCTTTCAATCTCCCCCTTTTTGGTGATTGATGACAACACTAAGATTCAGAAGATAAGAGTTGAGGTTTTCGAACATGCTTGGTTCACATAAGTAAAAAACAATAAGCACAAGGGGTTAGGAATTGCTTATGTGCCCCAAGCCAAAAGAGTGTACTCATAAGATAAAACATAAAGCGTTAGTACACATAAAGACATAGCTCAAAAGAAATCGGAGTAAGGCATGGAAGCATAACCTTAAGAGCTATAATCAAATAAGTGACATGATTTAAAAAGGTGACTAGATAGACCACATAGACTCAAAGTATCTCACACGACCACATGTCACAAGAATACAAGTACTGGAATGTAAACATGATGCATGAATGTAGCACACAAATAAAAATGAAAACCCTCTATCAAAACTCCCCCTGAATCTACTCTCTCCCCCCCTTTGGCATCAACCGCCAAAAACTAATCTAAGGATCTGATGGGGGAACAGACGGAGTCGAGTCGGGTGCCGAGGAGCGTGGAGTGATCACAAACTGAGAAGTGTCTTCCTCGGACTCGGAGCTGTCAGGCTGACCCTCTGAAGAAGCACGCGGCTGTGAAGCGGTCTGGGTCTGAACAACAGGAACAGGTACTGACGAAGAAGTAGCAACCAGTGGAGCATTCTCTGTGACCTGAGCCTGAAGTGAGCCAACAGCTGGGGGATCTGTCGAGGCAACTGATGAAGGTACAGTCTTTGTAGTGCCCGTCCCTGTCACAGGAGGAACAACTGCCTCTAAAGCGGACAACCCTGAAGAAGTAGCTAGAGTAGTGTGCGAGGGCGTCGGCTGACCAGTCAACTCGCTGTAGGTGGTACTCAAATCACCAAACGGTGTGCCTGTCAGTAGGTCAGGGCGAGGCTGGTCTGAAGGAGTGAACCCCGTCTGAATAGGCGTGTAACTCGGGGACTGGAATGACTGAGGAACCTGCTGCTGTGGAGAGGTGAACTGAAAGCTCAGCTGTCCCTGACTCGAAGGTCCACTAGACTGTAAAGCTGGAGTCAGGACAGATGCAGGTGGAGGAACCCCAACTGTGACCAAGTGACGCAGGAGCTCTAAGTACTGCTACTGGCTTGTTGCATGCTGTCGCTGCATCTCGTACTGCTGACGCTGCATCTCGACCTGCTGATGCTGTATCTCAAGCTGCTGTCTCTGGAACTCGTCCTGTCGAGTCTGTATCTGAGCAAAAGCGGCAGCTGTGTCCTGAGCCTGTCTCTGTAGCTGAAGCTCCTGTCTCTCCTATGCCTGGGTCAGCCTCTCAAGAATAGCCACCATGGCTGGGTCTGAGCGGGAGGCTGAACCAGAGTCACCGGCCTCATAGTCGTGAGGCCGAGGAGATCGATATCTGGGGATGGGCTGATAATCCTCATCAGTGCTGTCAGAGGTCTCATCCTCAGTTGGATCAGCAGGCTGAGCATCTAGATCTGCAAGCTCTGCCTCAGCAAGACCCTCAACGGTCGCGTCCTGCTCAGCCGCTGTCTCTGGCACCTCAGGTCTCTCTCGCTGTCCTGGCACTAGGGCCTGCTCTCTGGTGACAGAAGCCCATAGCTGACGGATATCATACTCTAGAAAGGCAGTGGTAGTATCAGATATCTTAGCTCTAATATCTGAAGGCAGCTCAAGTGAAGATCTGATGATGAAGCATATCCAATGAGCATAGGGCAGCTGACGGTGTCCCTTGAAGCCTTCTGCCAAGGTGTCCTCTATCTCACATAGCATAAGATCCCATATATCAAACGGTGTCTGTGAGAGAAGGCGGTGTACAACCCACAACTGCATCCTAGTCAGTCCCTCTCTGTAGCCCAGCCTAGGAAGAAGAGTACGTCTGACAATGGTATCAAGGACTCTGGCAAGAGGTGTCAAGCTGACGGGTGTGCGACGGGACCCTTCGCCAAAAGGCTCACGAAAGCAGGGTCAGATCAGATCAGTAGGGGGCACTGTCCCGCCGTGAGGGCATCTAGGTGGAGCAGTCTGACCAAAGCAAAGCTGATGTATCTTCGTGTCTGAAGCTGGGAGTCTGAGAATCTCCCGCACTCTGGTGCTGTACAGTCTGCGGTCACGGCCTCGAAATGCAAAGTGTATAAACTCATGTGCCGGGTCAATCCATAGTGAGGCATAGAACTCCCTGACCCAAGTGCCGCAGTATGCTCCTGTCCGTCCAAGAAAGTTAGATAAGCCCGGGAGAAAGGATAGGTGCGGACGAAGTTGCTCACCCACTACCTCAACAAGAGTCTCAATACGACAGACCCTCTGTGGTCGAAAAGCAATCCCACTGTCGACATATGCTCTGTAGAAATCCTCCTATAGAGGTGTATAGAATCCCTCTGAAGCTCTGGAATCCCTCACAGGTGGGAACCACCGGCTGACCTCAATGAACCTCAGGGCCTGCACCTGACGTGCTGTAGCTCCCCTCAAGTCAAAGTGCTCGACTGGGGGCGAACCTCGAGCCCTGGGAGGTGGACGTCCTCCACGACGCTGGCCCTCTAGCCTAGGAGTCACCTGAACTCATGTACGTGCAGAGCGACGATGCGGTGGAGTCTGGACTGGCTGCTCCTCTGTCTCCTCTGTAGCCTCTGCAGGTGGATCCACTGACATATCCTCTGTCCCCTCTGTGCCCTCTATGGCCTCTGTACCGAGCTGTCGACCTTCAAGATGAAAGCGACGCTCGCCAATGCGAATACCACTGCTCCTGCCTCCCCTCTCTACCTGCTCAGCTGCATCTGCGATTGCCTGAGTGATCTCTGCATCAGTAAGAGTCTTCTTCTTCTTTCTGGTCATAACCTTTATGCGCTTACCACACGCAACCTCAGACAGACGAGGAGGACTCTCGTCCCCGTCACTAGGAGCACCCCCGGCGTTCTTGCAGCGAACCATACTGACGACTGTCGGGAACCTCTGAAAGATGATGTACTGCCACTCAAGAGGCTTGGCCTCAATCCGTATCCGCAGGCTTGGCCTCGGATTAAAGCACTAAACTGCAGTCACCCTGACACACCGACAAACTCGCTGAAAAGACAGAATAGATGGATCTACTATAAGCAACATATATAATCTAAAAGGTACGAAACCCTAAGGATAGCAAGCATATAAGATGAGATGTGAATCGAACAGCGATAGCTACCTCGGATCGATGAGAAACTGGTGACGAGATGAGATGACCTAGTTCACGAGATTTCCCGAAAACACCGGATGAGCACTAAAAAAGGTCGAGACACGATGCGATGATAAGCGATGAGAGTGACTTGTCACGGCAAACCCTAATGATGGAAATTGAAGGATTGGAAAATGAAGAAATTCGATTTCACCTTCGAACGAGGTTAGGGCAAACCCTAAGGAAGGAGTCGGCGATGGACGAAGAAGAAGCTAGGGTTGCTCGGGTATGCGCGAGGCGAGGCAGGCAAGGCTGGTGGTGGCTCAGCGGGCAGCGGCAGCGGCGCGGCAAGGCAGCGAGCAGCGGCGGCGGTGCGGCAAAGCAGCGAGGCGCATGGCTCGGGCTAGTGCGGCGCGCTGGAGCGGGCAAGGGCGGTGCTGCGGCTTGGCACGGCGGAGGAGGACGACGAGCGGCGGTGGAGGACGGGGAGCGGATGGCACAGCGGCACTCCGACGAAAACGGCGATTAGGGCACGGGAGCAGCGGCGGCACGGCGGTCGATTGAGAAAAAAAGGTCGAAGACGAAGGGTTATAAGAGGACTCAGATCCGCTCGACGCGCACTGACCGGACGCGGTGGTCGAATGACCGGACGCGGTGGTGCAGCGTCCGGTCATACTCCAGTAAGCTCCTGGAGCGACCGGATGCGTCTGATTAGGGCTGACCGAACGTGGACAGAGTCCGGTCGAGGGTCATCCGGGAAATTCATCGCGCATGACCGGACGCGGTGGTGGGTACCGGGACCGGACGCGGTGGTCAACAACTACGCGTCCGGTGCAGCGTCCGGTCACAAGGTCAAGAGAAAGTCTTCGGGATGATCGGACGCGCTGGTGGTCGCCGGGACCGGACGCGGTGGTGAAGCATCACTGCGTCCGGTGCAGCGTTCGGTCCAACGTTCGGTCACTCTTTTTCGCCTTTCTTCAATCCGATCTTCGACGCGACTTCTCCCAATCAAGTTTCAATTCAAAGAGACTCAAATAAACACCAATTGGAACCTGATATGAGTGACCTCACTCAAACCCTCAAGTTTTTCAAAATAGTTTGCCTTAGGCTAGTATTGTTTTTAGGAAAATAAGCAATAAACACCCGAGGAGCAACGTATGGCCATGCAATAGAGTTTATGAACCCTTAGGAGCGTCAAATGCTCTCTCTATTCATGGATGAATACAGAGGTTGCTCAAAGCCAAACCGAAAAGAAACGACAAAGCAACAACCATGCATATGCAATGCAATACAAGTAAGTAAAGCTAGGTTGCTTGTCAAGTTTGATCCACGGTTAGGCTTCTTCACTCCTCCAAAGGAGGGTTATCGTAATCGTGTTAGACAAGCCCTAGATGCATTATGGGAAATTTAAACATGACATATAATACAATGCAATGCAAGGGACAACACAAGCTTATTTTTTAAAGTTACTAGAGTCAAGCATATTAAGTTCGCTTCTCAACCTACAAAATGTAGCCTCATCTAAGGGTTTAGTGAAGATATCCGCTAATTGATTTTCACTTCTTACACCTTCTAGTGATATATCATTTTTAGCAACATGATCTCTTAGAAAGTGGTGGCGGATATCAATGTACTTGGTGCGAGAGTGTTGTACCAGATTATTAGCAATTTTAACGGCACTTTCATTATCACATAAAAGTGGCACCTTTTCAAGAACAACTCCATAGTCTAGGAGGGTTTGTTTCATGTATAAGATTTGTGCACAACAAGCCCCCGCGGCAATGTATTCCGCCTCGGCGGTGGACAAAGCCACGCTATTTTGCTTCTTAGATGACCAAGATACTAAAGACCTCCCAAGCAAATGGCACCCTTTGAATGTGCTCTTTCTATCAATCTTACAACCGGCATAATCCAAATCGAAATAGCCAACTAGTTGGAATCTAGCTCCTTTGGGATACCAAAGACCAATGCTTGGGGTGTGCTTAAGATATCTTAAGATTCTTTTTACGGCACTTAAGTGAGGTTCTTTAGGGCACGCTTGAAAGCGAGCACACATGCACACACTAAACATAATATCGGGCCTAGATGCGATAAGGTACAACAAACTACCAATCATAGAACGGTAGAGAGTTTGATCAACCGGTTTACCTCCCTCATCTAGGTCGAGATGTCCATTAGATGGCATTGGGGTCTTGATTGGTTTGCATTCTTTCATCTTGAATCTCTTGAGAAGATCCTTGATATACTTTTCTTGAGAGATGAAAATCCCTTCTCTCATTTGCTTGACTTGAAAACCAAGGAAGAATGTGAGCTCACCAATCATAGACATCTCGAACTCCTTCGACATCAATCCACCAAATTCCTTGCAATATTCTTCATTTGTTGATCCAAAGATGATGTCATCGACATAAACTTGACAAATGAAGATCTCCCCATTAAGCTTCTTGGTGAATAGTGTGGTGTCGACCTTCCCAATGGTGAAGCCCTTCTCAATGAGGAAGTCCCGGAGGCGCTCATACCACGCTCTAGAGGCTTGCTTGAGCCCATATAGCGCCTTGGACAACCTATAAACATGATTAGGATATCTAGGGTCTTCAAACCCGGGAGGTTGATTAACATAGACTAGTTCATTTATGAAGCCATTTAAAAATACACTTTTCACATCCATTTGATATAGTTTCATATCATGATGTGATGCATATGCAAGGAGGATATGAATGGCTTCAAGTCTTGCAACGGGTGCAAAGGTCTCTCTAAAATCAAGACCTTCAACTTGAGAGAACCCCTTTGCAACTAGTCTTGCCTTGTTCCTCACTACTATGCCTTGGTCATCTTGCTTGTTGCGGAACACCCACTTGGTTCCAATGACTCTTGCACCTTTTGGATGCTCTTCAAGTGTCCACACTTGATTGCGGGTGAATTTGTTCAATTCTTCATGCATAGCATTCACCCAATCCGGATCTTGAAGAGCTTCTTCTACATTCTTAGGTTCAACACAAGAGACAAAAGAGTGATGTTCAATAAAAGAAGTAAGCTTTTGAGATCGAGTCATTACTTCCTTAGTAGGACTCCCTATGATGAGATCTTGTGGATGTGCTTGAAGTAGAGGTGAGTTTCTTCTATCAACCACTTGAGGAGGAGGATAGGGAGCATCAACATCTTGAGCTTGTGCCTCAGCTTGTTCATGAGAGACATGAGTGTCTTTATTTTCAACTCTCTCATCTTTGTCATCATCTTGAGGCACATGTGATGAAGATGGTGGATCAACAATTTGTACATCGTCTTCATCATCTTTTGGCTTGATGTCTCCCACCGGCATGTTCTTCATTGCCTCCCTCAAGGGTTCAACACCTACATCATCACAATTCTCAATTGCTCATTGGGAGCCGTTAGATTCATCAAATTCCACATCATATGTTTCTTCAACCAAACCGGTGGCATGGTTAAATACTCTATATGCTTTGGACTTTGATGAGTAACCAACAAGAAAACCAATATCACAACGTCTTTGAAACTTCCGTAGGTGTTGACGCTTCTTGTAGATGTAGCATGTAACACCTCAGGTGTTTAGCTCCATAATTGCATTGCATTTGCATAAGCATAAGCATGCATCATCTCATGTTATTTTATGTTGTTTGCAACTAATGTGGTTGTTTTAGATTTTTGTTTGGCTCACATCATGTGACACTAGGGAGTTGGTGTAACTAAAGGGTAGAGTAGCTAATTATATCTCACAACACCTTAGTTATACTTAGGGTCACTCATGGAGCAAGGTTCATGTTGACCAAAATCACCAAAATGCCCTCCAAGGTGTAGTTGACTAGCATTTAGCCCTAGGATGCTCTAGTTTGACCAATTAAAAAGTCTAGCTTAGAGACCTTGCATGGGGGAGCACCCTTAAGTAAAGTTGTAGGGAATTTTATGGGGAACAAAAGTCTCAATATGACCATCTCATGAAACTGACCAGAACATGCTCAAAAATGGCCCACAAGTCAGCTAGAGGGGCTGCCTCAACACTTAGAATTTTCCTAAGTCCCCAAAGTGTCCCTCCAGTTTTACTGTGGCCTACTTTAGAAGCATGTAGTTTGCAAACCAGACCAAACCAGCTCCCACTCATGTTGACACTTTTGTAGTACTCATGTAGCTCTACAACATTTCCAACATCACCATCACCTGTTTCTAAATGGTTTAGGAGATATAGTGTCAAGAAAATAGGGTTTCAGTCGGTTTATTGACTGAAACCACGTTTCAGTTTCACAGGGCACCACTTTGGGGCTATGTAGTTTCAAATCTAGACCGAACCAGTCCAAACTCCAATTGACAAACTTGTTGCCCTCACATAGCTCTACAAATTTGATGTTGTCACCTTGGACCGAATCGAGCTGTTTTGGAAGTTAATCAGCGCCAAACTTGCTCTGTCAGTCGGTCACCGATGCCACGATTGCAACTTCGATTCAGTTCATCAGTGAGGAGTGGCCGACCGGCCACAGGCCCTCGCCGATGCGTGGACGCGCGGTGGCAACCGTACGCCGGCCGTGGCCCCACCGGTCAGTCCACGAAGCCTTCAAGGTCGCCACGACGCACCGGAGCTGCCCCCATTCCCTCTCCCTCCCTCATTCGGCTTCGACACGGAGAAACTGAGCCGCCATTGCCGCCTCCACTCTGGCGAGCTCGTGCGCGCTCACCACCGCACCGCAGCCCACCAAAACTCGTCCACTGCTCCGCCTTGAAACCCCCTCCATCCTCCACCTCACAGTTGGGTCAATTGTGCGGAGGTAAGGCCGCATTGCCATCTCCACCACCGTCCGCCTCGGGCATTTCTCGCCGGAGCACCCCTGTGGCGTGGTCGTGCTTCCCTAGCGTCTCCCTATCTTCCGTCCTTGGTGTGTCGCGTCCGCCTTGAGCCACTGATGCTCACCGGACCGGCCGTTAGGGCTGAGCAGCCGTCTAGCTCGTCGGAGCCGGCATGCCGCGGCCGCGGGCCGCCATTGCCGTCGCCGACTACCTTAGCTGCCGCCGTAGCCCTCTTAGATGGTACCCTTAGATTCGTATCGAGGTGGGGAACATGACGGTGCACTTGTCCTCGCCAAAACCACTATCGGCGGCGAGCTCCGGCCACCGTTCCTTTCCCCTGTCCTTTCTCCCTCTGGCCTGCGGGCCCGCGCTGTCAGCGCCACGCGCGCGGGCGGGAGTCTAGGGCAGGCCGCGCACTGGCTGGGTCGCGCTTTGCCTTCCCGGTTGGAGACAGTCTAAAGTGACATTTGGATGGACGGTGTGAATGAGACTAAACACCCGATGTGACATTGCTAGATCAAACGCAAGAGGTGATCACCCTATTTGCTTATGCTGAAATTTGGCTTACGCTGATGTTTATACTGAAATGTTGTGAGAGAAAAACACTATTCCATTGCTAGAAAGTAGCTCAAGCGAACAGGGCTGGGTAAAAAGTTCTGAGTTACATGCCATTGATGAGTAAAGAGAGCTGTAGGTGTTCTAATTTGATCTGACACAATCCCCTGTTGAAGCCTTAACCATCCCTTGTTATATGTGGTTCTATGCCTTCGATGGTGTCGGTGTCCAGTCCCGAGGGGGTCCTAAACCGACGAGTGAGTGCTGCGTGTCCCTATCCTAGATGGTGATGCAAGGGAAACACACGAGGGTTTATCCTGGTTCGGGCAGAAGAAGGCCCTATGTCCAGCGGGGGGAGAGAGTTATGTATTTCCTTGCACCGAGGTGCTCGTGTAGGGGTTACAAGCTTGCGAGAGAGGGCGGCGAGCCCAAGTCTCAAAGAGAGGAAAAGAGTACAAGGATGATTGCTTGAGATGTTGATCTCTATCTTGCGTCTTGCCTTGTTCTCCGTCGTAGTCCCCCGGCCTGCCCTTTTATAGGGCGAGAGGAGGTCAGGACGACGGGGAGTCTTGAAATGGTGTTTTGTCGATCCCTGTTGAGGTGACTGTAGCGACGTGCCCTAGGAATGGAAGGCCATCCCTGGACACCATGGTGACGTAGAGGATGAGACGCCGAAATGACTCGGAGCGCTGTGCCATGCCGTCCTTCCTTCCCTGTTGAGTCGTGCTGAGCGTCGAGGCTGGGTCGAGGCCAGGTCGAGACCGGGTGGATAAGGCCGAACCCCCGGGATTGTGGAGTACGGGCCTTGTCGTATCCTTCCTCGAGGGTGACTGGCGAGAAACAGTGCATGGTAAGGCGAGCATAGTGACAGGTTTCACCTCCCATCACGGGATGGGCGGTAAAACAGTGGAGACTGACACCAGCATTCCTCCCACGTCGATTCTGGTTGTGGCCATGCCGGTAAGTGGGAGTAGGTAATCGCATTAAATGCTCAGGCTTTTGTCCTGGGGTAGGTGAAGTGAGTGGATCGAGCATCCCGACCCGGGGTCACGCGAGTCGGAGCCTTTCCGACGGGCGGACGGGCCTCGTGCGAGTCAGAGTGCGGTCGAGGTACTTCGTTATGCGGAGCGGGGCGTGGTCGAGGCGCCCCCCGTCGAGGGTGCCTCGTATGAGTCGGAGACGGAGTGCGGTCGAGGCTCTCCATCGAGCGGGCCTTGTACGAGGTGGACCGGATACGCGGTCGAGGCGGGCTGCTTTTTATTGTGGTTTCAGTCATTTTAGTTTTTCATTATCGATGAATGTGGGTACCCCTATACTGTTGGTACCAACAGTAGCCCCCGAGCCTTTGGGTGAGTGTGTGATCACTCTCCCAGAGGTTTGTTTGAACTGGAGTCGTAGCGTCGTGATTTTTTCCGGTGGGGGCGCGCGAGCGCACCCGCCGGGTGTAGCCCCCGAGGCCTTGGTGGAGTGTTGAGACTCCTCCGAGGTCTTTTATTTGTTTTATTGGGGAATGATTCGTTGCGGTCGAGCCCCCGAGCCTCGCGCGCACGAGGTCGATCAGAGTCCCGGCCATCTTCCGTTGTGCGACCCTCACGCTCCTCCTTCAGAGAGGAGGAGGAGGGGTGGGGAACGTCGTACTACCCCCATTTGGGCGAGTTCCAACGATCTCCGGCGAGCTGCTAGCGGGTGAATTCGAGTGAGAGTCCGTGCTCTAGTCGTTAGGAGTCGGCTTGTGGCCCGGAGGCGCTCTTAAAAATGCCAAGGAGTGGTCGTGTGGATGTCGGTTCCCTGCGGCAGGATCCGAGGGCTCGGTGCCTCCCCCGAGGGGATTCCTACATCGACCTCTTCCTACAGCCTCGAACACGTCTTGGGGTGCCTCGAGAGCGTGGCTCGAGCCCTGGCCATGTATGGGCGCACCCCTGGTCGTCCCTTGCTCCGTCGCTCGAGGGCAGCTGTTGAACCCGAGTCGAGGGCCAGCTTCCGCTCCCTCGAGGCTTATGGTGGGCTCAAAGCCCGTTACCAGGTATCTGGGAATATCCGTCCGCGGATCTCGCCCCGCCCGTTAGCCAGGCGCGCCTTTTTAGGGCGAGATCGGCGCGGTAGTGGGCGACGTGGCGTTTGGTTACGGTGTGGGGGATGGCCACGTGCCCGGCTCCTGTGAGATGTGGGGGAAACGGTTAGGTGGGCGCATTTAATGCGGGAAACTGTTCCTACCTTTTCGCGCGGTCGTTGGGCTTCCGCCAGGGCATATAAAATCATAGCCTAGGGGTCTGCGTTCCCCACCGGTCCCTTGCGCTCTTGCAATCTTCTGCCTCAAACGGCCCTTGCCTCCTTGTGCTCTCCGCCCACATCGCCGCCGCCATCGCATCCTCTTCGCCCACCCCCCTCCCGACAGCACCAATGGCAGGAAAGAGCCAGATCCTCCCTGCCGACGACTGGGCCGCCTCCTCGGTGACGGAGAGGAGGTTGGAGGAGTTGGTCGAGGATGGGCTGCTACGGCCGAGGACGAGTCGGTCGCAGCCGGAGTGGATCACGCCGCCCCCTGCCCACCGGGAGCCGGCGCCCCCCGAGGGGTACGTGGTGAGCTTCGCCTGCTTCCACGAGCGGGGGTTCGGCGTACCGGCGTCCGCCTTCATGCGCATGCTCCTCCACTACTACCGGGTGGAGCTGCATCACCTCGCCCCCAACACCGTCGCGCAGGCCGCCATCTTTGTGGCGGTCTGCGAGGGCTACCTTGGGGTGGAGCCGCAGTGGAACCTGTGGCTTCACCTCTTCAAGGCTGAGCTCTTCGCCAGGAGGGCGGGGGAGAAGGGGGTCCTGTGCGCGGCTCGAGTAGGGAGCTGCGTCCTGTAGGTGAGGTCGAGCCGGGCGGATCTGTATATCCCGGCTCGCCTCATCTCCTCGAACAGCGGTTGGCACGAGGGTTGGTTCTACCTCCGCAACGATGAAAATTAGTTGCCGGGGTACACCGGCCGAGTGTTGACCGCTCGAGAGGATAACTGGGTCTACGGAGTCCCAGATGCCGAGAAGCCGCGCCTGGACCCTCTGCTGGCGGCGCTGCAGCAGCTTCGCCTTCGGGGCTTGACGGCTGCGGCGGTGGCTACGGCCTTCCACCGGCGCAGAGTGATGCCGCTGTGCCGGCGTCGTCTCCGCCTCGACCAGATGACCCCGGAGGCATCTCTGGAGGGGACCCGGATGTCCCACGAGTCCCTTGCCCTCGAGGAGGTCCTCCGGCGAGCGCGTCGGATGGTCAGGAACTTCAAGGTGGAGGAGGTCAACCGGGTCCCCATGAGACCTACCGAGGGGTTCGAGCCCGTGGTAAGTGTCTTTGGGTCAGTACGTTCATTCATCTTGTTTATTTTTGGATTCCGCTAATTTGGTCGAGGCCGGCGTGTAGGATTTGTCGGCACTACGGGAGACGCGGCCGCCAGTCCTAGAGGATCGGCCCGCCCGGGAGGCTCGACGCCAGCACGCGTCCAAGAAGAAACAAACCAAGGAGACGGCCAAGAAGCGGGCGATCCGCAAGGCCAAGGAGGCGGAGGCGTTGAAGAAGCTCCGGCGCCAGCAGACCATCGACGGGGTCCCCCTGGTGCCGTCGCCCTCTGAGACGATCTCGGGGGAGGACGACGACAGCAGCGGCGAAGACGACGACGCCCTGTCGCGGTATGACGCCGCGACGGGTTTGGGGGACCTCCCCGACATCCGCCCCCTGTTGGTGCCCATCAGGGGGGCGCCCTCCTCGGTCATCGTGGTTGAGGAGATCGAGGAGGAGGAGGAGGAGAAAAAGAAGAAGGAGAAGACGGAGAAGGAGGCGGGCCCCTCGACGGGAGGGGCCGCTTTACCCCGGACCCAGCAGGAGGGGTCGACGGGGATACCTGCACCAGCCCAGGCTCCGCAAGTTCGGGCAGGGGCTGGGACGGTGGTACCGGCGTCGTCATCGATGGCGCCACCGGCAGGCGTGAGAACCCGAGGCCAGCTGGCCTCGGAGGCGCAGAAGGCGCAGAGCGGCGTGCCAGCCAGGGCCCCAAGGAGTGCCTGGCCTGCTGGTGGGGCCGCTGCGAGGCCACCGTCGGCCGCCCCGGGAGGCTTGGAGCGTACGGGGTCGAGGCCCTTGGTGCCGATTTCCGGGTAAGTGTTTATGCTTGTTTCTTCCGCCTTTCTCCGGATCCGTTTGCTGACGTTACTTCTCGTTTTGTAGTTTAAAGCGGAAGGTGGAGCCGATGGGGCCTACCCCCGTGAAGTCGCCGCGGGCCAGCGCCGTTGTCCTTAACCGGACGGCGGAGCAGGATACGGCCTGGGTCCAGCGAGTCGAGGCCGCACTGGGGCGCCGACGACAGCAACAGGGGACGGCCCAGATGGCATCAAGTGCCTTGGCGGCTACTGGCTCCGACCCTACCGCGGAGGGGTCAGAACCGGTGGAGACAGTGGCGCCCAGCACGGGCGAGGCGGAGCCCAGGCCGTTGCCGATGGTCGAGGCTGCCGTCGAGGCCGTAACGGCCGAAGCATCCGTCCACGACGCGGAGCGGGCGGGTGCAGACATGGCTATGGAGGAAGTCCCGCCGGAGGCAGGACAGGAGGCGGTGCAGGCGAGGGGGCCGCAGCCGCAGCAAGACCCGCCAGTGGAGCCGACGGCTACGGTGGAGGTCGGGGCCGTCGAGCCCCCGCCCGAGGCTCCAGAAGAAGAAGCGCCGGCGGTCGAGGCACCGGCTCCTGAGGTGCCGGCGATCGAGGGGCTGGCTGACACAGAAGGGCGGGCGCCCGTGACCGTGGACCTCACCCTCGACGATTCCCCCCTGGACAAAGGGAAACAAGTGATGGGGGTCGAGGGGGGTGAGGCTGCGGACCAGGCCGGTGCCTCGATGGCCGTTGGAGAGGCGGGAACTGCGGGCGAGGCCGGTCTTTCCGCGGGGCCGGTAGGTGCCCCGGCCGGGTCGTCGTCGTCGTGGCCGGATATCGCCGCGCTAGCGATTGCGGGGGCGGAGGCGGAGATTCCGAGGTGGGGGGCTGTCCCTCCAGTTTAGGGACGCCGCGAACCCCGACGCCGAGCCCATCTTCACCCTGAACGACAGGGACGAGGTGCACCGCTGGGAGTACCTCGAGGGTCTCCGTCGACACCTCGATCGGGTGCTCCATGTGGCAATGGAGACCGTGTCGCGAGGTATACGGGATGCCACCGAGGTATGTTCGACCCATCGGCTTTCTTCGTGGTTCTCGGTGTCTTTTTCCCTCGGCTTTTAATCTTTTTGGTTTTTTCAAATTGTGATCAGGAGCTGAAGGAGTACTCCCGCCGCAAGTCACTCTTCATCCGGGATGAGAGTGGCGTGTGGGCCTGTAACACCCCGGGTGTTATAGTGCTAATTAATCTGCCATGTCATCATAATGCATTGCTAATCATACCTGTTAGGTTAACATTGTTATGCATCAATTAAAACAAGTTTACTTAATTAGGTTGAATGTGTTTCTCAGTGGTGTGCTCCGAACCCGAAAACCCTAATTTCGAATACCACCGCAAATACTTAGTCCATGCCCTGCGTAATTTGAAGTGCGCGACTGTGTTGCACACTAGTGTCAAATGTAGGGTATGAGCTCAAGTGCAACATCTAAAATGAAGCTCCAAATTTTGAGTTTGAATTGGAGTCCCAAAACTTGTCGCGAGTTTTCCGATTCGAATTCGAATTCAAATCTGGGGAGAACTGTAAAACAATTTCGAAAGTAAATTGGTCAACCAAGAGTGACATTTGGTCAACTATGTCATGTTGGTCCACATGATGCCCTTGGGTGAGGTTTTGATCACTAAGTAATCAAAAATCATAGTAGAAACAAATTCCAATTTGAAATCCCTCCGAAAACCTTAATTTTCAAAACCCTATTTTACCCCTTTTAAAATAATTCAAAATCTAAGCAAAATTTGGGAAAAAGTTCAGAACCAAGTTTGTAGAACTTTTCAAGGGCTACAACTTTGGTGTTTTGAGTTTTCAAAGTTTTAGTGTAAAATGTGGAGTAATTTTGAAAATAAGCAAATTTTAGTTTTAAATCATTTTTGTCCCCAAACTAAGATTTTAAAATGGAGGCTGAATTTGAAAAAGTTTTGAACAGCAAAGTTGTAGGTCTGGTCAAGATAAACAACTTTGATGTTTGGAGATTTTGAAGTTTCAATATAAAATCAAAAGTAATTTCTAAATTACCAAATCTGAAAAATGTGTCCCTTTCTGAATTTAAACTTAAATTTCAAAATCCAAGCAGAATTTGAAAAAGTGTTCAATATCAAACTTGTAGAGCTTGAAATTCTGAAGATTTCATACATTGGAAGATTTTCAAGTTGTTATACAAATTTGAAAGTAATTTGAGAAAAACAGTTTGCATTTCAAAAGTTGGGGGGGGACAGCTACAGTGACCGGCGAATCACACACCGGCAGCGCGCGGCATGGGCGCCGGCGAGCCGCCGACGTCGCGCTGGCCGCTTCCATGGTCTTCCAGTTTGCCACCGCGACCACAGGGACCGTTTCTCGCTCTCCAGCTGCTTCCTTTGCTTCACAGCTCTATAAAAGGACCGGCATCACCACTGTCGCCGTCGGTTTTCACCATCGCCGCCGCCACCGTCCTCCTTTCTCCGGCCAAATTCGCCCTCCCTGCTCCACCGCAGCCGTCTCCATCTCGCCAATCACTCCGCCTCATCCTTGTGCATCTCGTGAACTAGTTGGGCTAGCCCAATTCCGCCTGGATCGCCGGGGAGCCGTCGTCTTCCACCTCGGGTCGCCGCCGTCCCGGTTGAGCCCCGCCACCGTTGCCAGCCGCCTCCAGTGCCTCTCCGCTTCAACCGATCACGCCTCTGTGATCGTGGTACGCCCCTGATGCTCCCTGGCTAGTTAGTTTAAGCTTTGCACCTTTGTGTCGTCGACTAGCCGGTCACCATGGTTGCCGAGCCGCCACCGTCGTCGGTGATGGGTCACCGGAGCTCGAACCGTGGGGCAAACTAGTAAAATGGAGTCATGGGGAGGTGTAGTTAGTGTTGGTGTAGTCAGTTTGTCGATTGGGTCACCGGTCGTCGGCCGGCCACCGCGGGCAAGCGCACGAGCGCGCGGGAGCGAGCCGTTGAGCGGGAGGAAGGCGATGACAAGTGGGACCGTGCTGTCAGCGAGAGAGAGGGAGGCAGACGCGGGCGCGGGCGAGCGCTGGGCTGGGCCGCGGCTGGGCCGGTCGCGAGCGCGCGCGCGGACGCGTGAGCGGGCCGTCTGGTTGGGCCGGACCGCGGGAAAAAGGAAAATCGGCCCGAGTTCGTTTTTGTTTTTCTTTTTCAAATAAATGAATAGTGTTGTTATTTGTTTATTTGTTTAAAAATTGTGTAGAGTTCCAAAATTCATGAAAATTTTTGTGTAAGCTTCTCAATGTATAAACTATCTAGGAAAAATATTAAATCATGAATTTGAATACTTTATGCAGTAGCAATAATTGGTTCCAATAAAGATTAAATGCAACTTCCAGTAATTTTAATAATTAATTTAATTATTCAAAAATTATGAAATTTATTATGGCACTGTTATAAGTCATTCTTAACCCATAGAAAAAGTTTGAGCTTGTTTAGACAAAGTTTGATCAACTTCTAATTATGCCCTAATTATTTAAATAGAAAATAAATGTTAATTTGAGAACTTTAAGTGTTGTGTGCCTTTTGATTGAGTGATGTCCTTAGGTCACTACCCTTTTGTGATCTCTGGCACTTTAATTTCATGATTGAGCTCGTTAGTAACTTGTTAGGTTAAGAGCTGGTATCGTGGGAACTCGTCGCTGCTAGTTAGTAGGTTTTCTGTTTACGACTGTACCGTGAAGGGAAGTTGTACTCGAATCGTAACCGTGGCATGTTATCATCAAGCATCATGTTTATCATTGAGCATCATGTTAAAGCATGTTATGTATTCGTGTAGTCACCGCTTTCGAAGAAGCCAAAGTCGTCGAGCAAGCTTCCGGAGAAGAGCGATCGTCAGTGGGTTCCGGACCAGACGTTGGAGTCTCCGAGTCTGAGTCAGTCGTCGTGTCAGAGCAAGGCAAGCCCCGGTGCATTTAACCCTACCTTGATATTTTACAAATATTTTATTTATATTATGGTTTATTGCATTAAGTAATTAGGAGTTGCGTGATAACCTAATTGTTGCATTACCATCCTTGATTATTGCAATATTACCCTTGATACCTGTTTTACGAAAAATGCGTAGTATGCTTCGCTATGCTTAGCAGTTAAGCTTTTAAATGAATGTTTACTCTGCCATGACGGCATCCTTAATGAATATTGAAAGAATGTGAATGAACTTGTAAGATCGGGCGGGTGGTTTGGCCACTGCTAACGTGCATTGGGAGAGGAGTCCTAATGTATCGTTTCCGCCTTATCAGTTAAGGACCGTACGTTGTTGGCCCTTGCGTCATGGAGTTTTTATTAGTACTAGCCATGTGCCCACGTCGGGTAAGCCTTACTTTGGCTAGTCCATTACGAGAACGTCTAACCTCGCACTGGGAGTGGAGAGATGGCGAGAGTAGTGTGTACCCTCGGGGCTAGAATGTGGCCGGGTTCGAGGAGTACTGTGCTCTCGGGTGGCGATGGACACGTTCTGGTTTTGGGTTATTCGGGTAAGAGTTGATATATGCTAGATTCGGATCTACATATGTCGTGTGGTTAGGAATCCCCAGCTGGGTATATGAAGCGGTTCGAATCGTCGTTGCTCCACGAGAAAGGAGTCTTGGCCTTGCACCAACATCGTAGTTAAGAACTAGAATTGAAAGAAAGAATAAGAAAGGTTTTGATGATAATTACTTTGATCTAGATTAGGATCACCTAGATTTGGTTAATGAACCATCAATGGTAAAAGTAAAATGTTGAAGATAAGGACTCACCTTAGTAAGCTTTTCTGCAAAAGAAAATCTTGATTCTGATTTACCCGTACCTTGATTCCCTAAAGCTAGCATGCCCTTGGAGTCTTTGTCTTAGTCGGGTAAGTCTTGTTGAGTACTCTCGTACTCAGGGTTTGTTGAACCCCTTGTTGCAGGTGCGGTTCATGAACAAGTCTGCTTCGAGCCTTGTTGCATGACCGTCGTGGTTGAAGAAAGCGACGACGAGTAGACTGTGTGGCCTTTGGGCAAGGCATCTCGTTTGGGTGTTGTAATAAAGTTACTACCGATACTTCTCTACTAATGGTTTGTAATAATGTTACATAAGGTTTGAGATTTGAAAACTGGTTTGTAACCTAAGTTATTGTAAGACTTCCGCTACTTTACTCTGTTGAATATTTTGAATAAACTGTTGTAATATTGCAATACTCCTGTGATTGGATCCTGTTCGGAGGAAAGCAGGCCTTTTAAGTTATGGTGAACATAAGTACGACTGTCAGAGGTCATTATGGCAATGACATGTACTTGTGGGCCATCATAATTAGGAGGTTCTGTGACAGCTGGTACCAGAGCATAATCACTCGAGTTATTGTAGTATTACTTTGCAAAACTTCAAAATGATTTGGGTCAAACAAACTTAATATTGATATTTTGGGTCCAAATTGCTTTTGCTTATCTTAATCTATTCTATAGTTTCCTTAGCTCATATTTGAAAGCTTCGTAGTGAAGTATCATGTATAGTGCCCTATGTTATAAAGATTGCATGTGTTACTTAATCTTTCTGTTAGATCGTAAGTACGATGCATGCATCATGTTTAATTAACCTGCTTAAGTTACCTTCCCTTTTAAAGTGGTTTGGGTTAAGTAAGGTTCAATCCTATTCATGCTAACCTTCAGATCCCTCTATCTGTTCTCATCGTCCTAATTCTATCTTGCTTTAGGATGGCACATGTGAAGACAACTCCTCGCAAGAAAACGGGTCCGCAAGGAGTGCCGCGTCATCAGTTGGCCGCCAGAGTTGATGGAGCAAGCAGTAGCCGTAATCCGAACCCGGATTCGGAATCAGAGGTTGCAAGGCTTACATCAGAAGTGGAGCGACTGAAGCGCAATATGCGTTTTTGGAAGCAGTTCCAGAACGAGTCTCTGGAAAAGGAGACAGAAGCCAGAGCTCGTGTTCGAGAGTTGGAGCTTTATGTGACACACCTGGAGCAGTACAATACTGTTCTGCATGAGGAAGTCCATAGGCTAAATGATCTGATGAATCCCAATCATCAGCCCCAGGCAGTAGAAGATGATGTTGGTGCCGTGATTGTTCCTGGTGTAGAGGACAATAATGAAGATGAACCCATGATGGAAAGTGGGGATGATGCAAGTCATGTCACTGGTGCAAGTGTTCCAGAGGTTGATGATGGAGTGATCGTGATCAGCGATGATGATGAAGAGTGAAGTGTCGATATGGATGGTTATGTAATATAGTAGTCTTTCCTGCTTTCTAAGAACCTTAGTGGGTAGTTTCTTGCTTGCGAGCAAGTTTGTAATGAAATAATGTAATATAAGTTTGTATGTGTATACAAGTACTGTACTAACTACTTTTTAATTCAATAAAGCGATGTAAATAAATATGGTTTGTGTACAACAGATGGACGGTACTGGAACTTCCCAGGATGGGGACAATGCTCCGAATCCCCCACCGTTTCCACCCACCTTGGCAGAGGCTATTGCCGCTTTGGTTAATGCCACTACCTTGTTGGCTCAGAATCAGAATCAGAATGGAAATCAAGGTCGTCGAGGCCGTAACAATGGAGGGGAAACCACTTATGTGGATTTCACCGATACCCGTCCACCAGTGTTCTCAAGGGCAGATGAGCCGCTAGAGGCGGATGACTGGCTCCGTACCATGGAGCAGAAGTTTGAACTGTTACAATGCACGGAGCACCAGAAGCCCGTGTTTGCAGCGCAGCAGCTTAGAGGTGCCGCAGGGGCGTGGTGGGCGAATTTGGTCGCCGCACGGCCTGCTGGCCACCGTGTCACGTGGCAGGAGTTTCGTGAAGCCTTCAGAGCACATTATATTCCAGATGGTGTCATGGCCATGAAGCTAGAGGAGTTTCTCTCGCTGAAGCAAAGGAACCAGACAGTTCTGCAGTACGTGGGTAAATTCAATCATCTATCCCAGTATGCAGCGGAATATGTGAATACCGATGCGAAGAAGAAAAGCTGTTTCATGAGAGGGTTGAGTACCAGAATCCAGGAAGCATTAGTCACCTGCTATAATGCTACATACCATGAGATAGTCAATGTGGCTATTGCGTCAGAAGAGAAGTCCCGACTGCATAAAGAGTCGAAGAAAAAGAAGCCAGTGTTTTCAAGTCAGTCTGGCGGCATTAAGAAGCGCCAGAAGTTTATTTACCACCCTCAGAACCATTTCCGCCCAACTTATCGTCCACCGCAATACCAAGCTCAGCCGCAGACGTTTTATCGTCCTGCCGCAACCCCGCAGTTTTCACCACAGCCGAATGCCCCTGGTATTCGAAACCAAGCTCCAGCCACCCATAACTTTCCCTGCTACAATTGTGGAAAGCCAGGCCACTTTTCCAAGGACTGCCCGTATCCAAGGCAGTACAATCCCAACTATCCCAGAGCTCCCGTACCACAACAGCAACAACCTCAGAGCAAGAACAATAATCTGAATGTTCAGAAGGGTAAGGGTGAGAAGAAGAAGACCGGACGTATATTCTACACTCAAGCTAGTGCAATCCCAGAGGGAGAACCTGTTATGATGGGTATGTTCTCTGTTGCTAATCATCCAGCAGTACTGTTATTTGATTCAGGTGCATCGCATACATTCATAAATCGCACCTTTGTTGTTAAGCATGACATTCCAATTATGGGAACGCAAGAAGAGTTCTTTATCCAGTCGCCCGGGGGACGACTGTGTACTAAGGAGATGGTACGTGACGTACCTATAGAGTTAGGTGGGCATATATTCCCTACCTCAATGATAATATTACAGAAACAGGATATAGATGTAATCCTGGGTATGAATTGGATGTACCAAAGAGGAGCCCTTATAGATGCACTACACAGAACTATAAGGTTGAACCTGCCAGATAACAAATCTCATCTTCTTATCCAACTTCCTATCCCAAAGAGAACCGTTGAAAGGTTATGTGCAACTTCAGTATAAGAGGTTTGTGATATACCAGTAGTCTGTGAATTTCCAGATGTGTTTCCGGATGATCTACCAGGTCTGCCACCAGACAGAGATGTAGAGTTTGTAATTGAGTTAAAACCGGGTACTGCCCCAATATCCCGGAGAGCTTACAGAATGCCACCCAATGAATTGGCAGAACTCAAGGATCAACTGCAAGAGTTACATGACAAAGGTTTTATCAGACCCAGTTCCTCACCATGGGGATGTCCAGCTCTGTTTGTTAAGAAGAAAGATCAGACTTTAAGGATGTGTGTTGATTACCGACCGCTGAATGAAGTAACCATTAAGAATAAATATCCGTTGCCGCGCATTGATCTACTTTTTGATCAGCTCGCGGGGGCAAAGGTATTTTCCAAGATCGATCTTCGATCTGGGTACCATCAAATCAAGATTCGACCTGAAGATATCCCAAAGACTGCATTCACCACCAGATATGGGCTGTATGAATACTTAGTTATGTCTTTTGGTCTTACCAATGCACCAGCACATTTCATGTATCTGATGAACTCAGTTTTCATGCCGGAACTTGACAAGTTTGTGGTTGTGTTTATTGATGATATTCTGGTATATTCCAAAAGTAAAGAAGAACATGTTGAGCATCTCAGAGTTGTTCTGAATCGTTTGAGAGATCACCAACTGTATGCCAAGTTCAGTAAATGTGAGTTTTGGTTAAGAGAAGTACAATTCTTAGGCCATGTGTTGTCAGCTGAAGGAGTAGCAGTAGATCCTGGCAAGGTGAAAGATATTCTGAATTGGAAACCACCAATCTCAGTTCATGAAGTCCGAAGTTTTCTAGGAATGGCGGGTTATTACCGTCGATTCATACCTGACTTTTCAAAGGTAGCCAAGCCGATCACAGAGCTGTTGAAGAATCAAACTAAGTTCATATGGTCTCCAGAATGTGAGAAAGCTTTTAGAATTTTAAAGAAGTCATTGACAACTGCTCCAGTTTTGGCGCAACCAGATATAGAAAAGCCATTTGATGTTTATTGTGATGCCTCGGGCATTGGCCTTGGTTGCGTATTGATGCAAGAAGGCAGAGTCATTGCTTATGCCTCGAGACAGTTGAAGCGCCATGAAGAGCATTATCCGACACATGATCTTGAACTAGCAGCTGTAGTTCATGCATTGAAAATCTGGCGTCATTACTTGTTAGGTAATACTTGCCACATGTATACCGATCACAAGAGTTTAAAGTATATCTTTACTCAGTCAGAATTGAATATGAGGCAAAGAAGATGGCTTGAGTTGATAAAGGATTATGATTTGGAAGTACACTATCACCCCGGAAAAGCAAATGTGGTTGCTGATGCACTCAGTAGAAAGAATCATTGCAATTGTGTAACTGTGAAGCCAATGGATTGCAGTTTATGTTATGAATTGGAAAAGTTGAATATTGAAATAATTCAACAAGGTCAGTTGACTAATGTCACCGTAGAATCGACCATCAAAGATCAGATTGTGTCTGCACAGAGAAATAATTCCGGAATAGCTCATATCAAAGAAAAAGTTAGAACTGGTCAACAGACAGATTTCAGTATTGATGATGCAGGTGTGCTGTGGTTTAAGAACCGGCTAGTGGTCCCAAAGATTTCAGAGTTACGTCAGCTCATCCTTAATGAAGCACATAGTACAAGGTTTTCTATTCATCCAGGGAGTAATAAGATGTATCAAGATTTGAAACAAAGATTCTGGTGGACTAAAATGAAAATTGAGATCGCCAAGTATGTTGCCCGATGTGATACTTGTCGCAAAGTGAAAGTTGAACATTTGAAGCCGGCAGGAATGTTACAACCCTTGCCCATTCCATCTTGGAAGTGGGAAGATATTAGTATGGATTTTATTACTGGGTTACCCAAGACCTCAAGAGGCTTTGATTCAATTTGGGTCATTGTAGACCGTTTAACTAAGTCAGCTCACTTTGTACCTGTGAAGGTTGACTATAGAGCATCTAGATATGCAGAAATATATGTTGCTCGGATTATGAGTTTACATGGAATACCCAAAACAATTGTTAGTGACAGGGGTACTCAGTTTGTTTCACAATTTTGGAGACAGTTTCAAAAGTCATTGGGTACTAAACTTCTTTACAGTACAACCTATCATCCACAAACTGGGGGACAGACTGAAAGAGTAAATCAAATTTTGGAAGATATGTTAAGATCCTGTGCTCTCACCTATCAAGATCAATGGGATGAATGTTTACCGTTAGCAGAATTCTCATACAACAATAGTTATCAAGAGAGTATCAAAATGGCACCGTTTGAAGCATTGTATGGCCGCAGGTGCAGAACTCCGTTGAACTGGTCAGAACCAGGAGAAAGATGGTTTTATGGAGTTGATCTAGTGAAGAAAACGGAAGAAAAGGTTAGGCAGATACAGAAGAATTTAAAAGTTGCTCAATCTCGACAGAAGAGTTATGCAGATAAAAGGCGTAGACCTTTGATGTTTAAAGTGGGAGATTATGTTTATCTGAAAGTGTCACCCATGAAAGGAGTTAATAGATTTGGAGTCAAAGGCAAGCTCGCACCACGTTATATTGGTCCTTTTCAGATCATTGAAAAATGTGGGAATGTGGCATATAGATTAAAGCTGCCTGAACAACTGTCAGCCGTGCACAATGTATTTCATGTATCACAAATGAAGTGTCTGCATGTGCCTGATCAAGTTGTTGATGTGGAGGGGGTTGAACTTGAGCCTGATTTGACATATTCTAAATATCCTGTCCGAGTTTTGGATCGAAAGGATCATGTTACCCGGAGTAGAACAATTAAATGGTACAAGATACAACGGGATCAACATTCAGAAGAGGAAGCCACTTGGGAATCGGAGGATTACCTGTTGGAGAATTTCCCGGAGTTCTTTGCTTCTATCTAGGTTGCAATTTCTTCTTTAAATTGTAACCTATCCTTTTAAAGTCTTTGTAATGCAGAAAACCCCTACCTGTTTTGTAGACAAGTCTTGGACGTGTTTGCTTGACACGTTTCCTTTTTCATTACTTAACTCAAGGCTCTAAATCTCGGGACGAGATTTCTTTAAGGGGGAAGGGCTGTAACACCCCGGGTGTTATAGTGCTAATTAATCTGCCATGTCATCATAATGCATTGCTAATCATACCTGTTAGGTTAACATTGTTATGCATCAATTAAAACAAGTTTACTTAATTAGGTTGAATGTGTTTCTCAGTGGTGTGCTCCGAACCCGAAAACCCTAATTTCGAATACCACCGCAAATACTTAGTCCATGCCCTGCGTAATTTGAAGTGCGCGACTGTGTTGCACACTAGTGTCAAATGTAGGGTATGAGCTCAAGTGCAACATCTAAAATGAAGCTCCAAATTTGAGTTTGAATTGGAGTCCCAAAACTTGTCGCGAGTTTTCCGATTCGAATTCGAATTCAAATCTGGGGAGAACTGTAAAACAATTTCGAAAGTAAATTGGTCAACCAAGAGTGACATTTGGTCAACTATGTCATGTTGGTCCACATGATGCCCTTGGGTGAGGTTTTGATCACTAAGTAATCAAAAATCATAGTAGAAACAAATTCCAATTTGAAATCCCTCCGAAAACCTTAATTTTCAAAACCCTGTTTTACCCCTTTTAAAATAATTCAAAATCTAAGCAAAATTTGGGAAAAAGTTCAAAACCAAGTTTGTAGAACTTTTCAAGGGCTACAACTTTGGTGTTTTGAGTTTTCAAAGTTTTAGTGTAAAATGTGGAGTAATTTTGAAAATAAGCAAATTTTAGTTTTAAATCATTTTTGTCCCCAAACTAAGATTTTAAAATGGAGGCTGAATTTGAAAAAGTTTTGAACAGCAAAGTTGTAGGTCTGGTCAAGATAAACAACTTTGATGTTTGGAGATTTTGAAGTTTCAATATAAAATCAAAAGTAATTTCTAAATTACCAAATCTGAAAAATGTGTCCCTTTCTGAATTTAAACTCAAATTTCAAAATCCAAGCAGAATTTGAAAAAGTGTTCAATATCAAACTTGTAGAGCTTGAAATTCTGAAGATTTCATACATTGGAAGATTTTCAAGTTGTTATACAAATTTGAAAGTAATTTGAGAAAAACAGTTTGCATTTCAAAAGTTGGGGGGGGGACAGCTACAGTGACCGGCGAATCACACACCGGCAGCGCGCGGCATGGGCGCCGGCGAGCCGCCGACGTCGCGCTGGCCGCTTCCACGGTCTTCCAGTTTGCCACCGCGACCACAGGGACCGTTTCTCGCTCTCCAGCTGCTTCCTTTGCTTCACAGCTCTATAAAAGGACCGGCATCACCACTGTCGCCGTCGGTTTTCACCATCGCCGCCGCCACCGTCCTCCTTTCTCCGGCCAAATTCGCCCTCCCTGCTCCACCGCAGCCGTCTCCATCTCGCCAATCACTCCGCCTCATCCTTGCGCATCTCGTGAACTAGTTGGGCTAGCCCAATTCCGCCTGGATCGCCGGGGAGCCGTCGTCTTCCACCTCGGGTCGCCGCCGTCCCGGTTGAGCCCCGCCACCGTCGCCAGCCGCCTCCAGTGCCTCTCCGCTTCAACCGATCACGCCTCTGTGATCGTGGTACGCCCCTGATGCTCCCTGGCTAGTTAGTTTAAGCTTTGCACCTTTGTGTCGTCGACTAGCCGGTCACCGTGGTTGCCGAGCCGCCACCGTCGTCGGTGATGGGTCACCGGAGCTCGAACCGTGGGGCAAACTAGTAAAATGGAGTCGTGGGGAGGTGTAGTTAGTGTTGGTGTAGTCGGTTTGTCGATTGGGTCACCGGTCGTCGGCCGGCCACCGCGGGCAAGCGCACGAGCGCGCGGGAGCGAGCCGTTGAGCGGGAGGAAGGCGATGACAAGTGGGACCGTGCTGTCAGCGAGAGAGAGAGGGAGGCAGACGCGGGCGCGGGCGAGCGCTGGGCTGGGCCGCGGCTGGGCCGGTCGCGAGCGCGCGCGCGGACGCGTGAGCGGGCCGTCTGGTTGGGCCGGACCGCGGGAAAAAGGAAAATCGGCCCGAGTTCGTTTTTGTTTTTCTTTTTCAAATAAATGAATAGTGTTGTTATTTGTTTATTTGTTTAAAAATTGTGTAGAGTTCCAAAATTCATGAAAATTTTTGTGTAAGCTTCTCAATGTATAAACTATCTAGGAAAAATATTAAATCATGAATTTGAATACTTTATGCAGTAGCAATAATTGGTTCCAATAAAGATTAAATGCAACTTCCAGTAATTTTAATAATTAATTTAATTATTCAAAAATTATGAAATTTATTATGGCACTGTTATAAGTCATTCTTAACCCATAGAAAAAGTTTGAGCTTGTTTAGACAAAGTTTGATCAACTTCTAATTATGCCCTAATTATTTAAATAGAAAATAAATGTTAATTTGAGAACTTTAAGTGTTGTGTGCCTTTTGATTGAGTGATGTCCTTAGGTCACTACCCTTTTGTGATCTCTGGCACTTTAATTTCATGATTGAGCTCGTTAGTAACTTGTTAGGTTAAGAGCTGGTATCGTGGGAACTCGTCGCTGCTAGTTAGTAGATTTTCTGTTTACGACTGTACCGTGAAGGGAAGTTGTACTCGAATCGTAACCGTGGCATGTTATCATCAAGCATCATGTTTATCATTGAGCATCATGTTAAAGCATGTTATGTATTCGTGTAGTCACCGCTTTCGAAGAAGCCGAAGTCGTCGAGCAAGCTTCCGGAGAAGAGCGATCGTCAGTGGGTTCCGGACCAGACGTTGGAGTCTCCGAGTCTGAGTCAGTCGTCGTGTCAGAGCAAGGCAAGCCCCGGTGCATTTAACCCTACCTTGATATTTTACAAATATTTTATTTATATTATGGTTTATTGCATTAAGTAATTAGGAGTTGCGTGATAACCTAATTGTTGCATTACCATCCTTGATTATTGCAATATTACCCTTGATACCTGTTTTACGAAAAATGCGTAGTATGCTTCGCTATGCTTAGCAGTTAAGCTTTTAAATGAATGTTTACTCTGCCATGACGGCATCCTTAATGAATATTGAAAGAATGTGAATGAACTTGTAAGATCGGGCGGGTGGTTTGGCCACTGCTAACGTGCATTGGGAGAGGAGTCCTAATGTATCGTTTCCGCCTTATCAGTTAAGGACCGTACGTTGTTGGCCCTTGCGTCATGGAGTTTTTATTAGTACTAGCCATGTGCCCACGTCGGGTAAGCCTTACTTTGGCTAGTCCATTACGAGAACGTCTAACCTCGCACTGGGAGTGGAGAGATGGCGAGAGTAGTGTGTACCCTCGGGGCTAGAATGTGGCCGGGTTCGAGGAGTACTGTGCTCTCGGGTGGCGATGGACACGTTCTGGTTTTGGGTTATTCGGGTAAGAGTTGATATATGCTAGATTCGGATCTACATATGTCGTGTGGTTAGGAATCCCCAGCTGGGTATATGAAGCGGTTCGAATCGTCGTTGCTCCACGAGAAAGGAGTCTTGGCCTTGCACCAACATCGTAGTTAAGAACTAGAATTGAAAGAAAGAATAAGAAAGGTTTTGATGATAATTACTTTGATCTAGATTAGGATCACCTAGATTTGGTTAATGAACCATCAATGGTAAAAGTAAAATGTTGAAGATAAGGACTCACCTTAGTAAGCTTTTCTGCAAAAGAAAATCTTGATTCTGATTTACCCGTACCTTGATTCCCTAAAGCTAGCATGCCCTTGGAGTCTTTGTCTTAGTCGGGTAAGTCTTGTTGAGTACTCTCGTACTCAGGGTTTGTTGAACCCCTTGTTGCAGGTGCGGTTCATGAACAAGTCTGCTTCGAGCCTTGTTGCATGACCGTCGTGGTTGAAGAAAGCGACGACGAGTAGACTGTGTGGCCTTTGGGCAAGGCATCTCGTTTGGGTGTTGTAATAAAGTTACTACCGATACTTCTCTACTAATGGTTTGTAATAATGTTACATAAGGTTTGAGATTTGAAAACTGGTTTGTAACCTAAGTTATTGTAAGACTTCCGCTACTTTACTCTGTTGAATATTTTGAATAAACTGTTGTAATATTGCAATACTCCTGTGATTGGATCCTGTTCGGAGGAAAGCAGGCCTTTTAAGTTATGGTGAACATAAGTACGACTGTCAGAGGTCATTATGGCAATGACATGTACTTGTGGGCCATCATAATTAGGAGGTTCTGTGACAGGGCCGCGCTGTCTCAGCAACGGGTCCTGGTCGAGGAGGCCCAGAAACGGCTTTCCGATCGGAATGCCGAGATGGCTGAGCTGCGCGTCGCATACGCGGCGGTGAAGGAGGAGGCGATGCAGGCCTGGGCGGCCGAGGCCGTGATGCGTACAGACGTGGCCAAGGCTCGGGAGGAGGCTGCCCAGGCCCGCAGGGATCTCGAGCCCCTGTCGGCACGAGTGAAGGAGCTCGAGGAGGATGTTTCCCAGGTCAGCGGTCAACGCGACGCCCTCAACGTCCAGATTGGGCAGGTCACCGCTCGATTCAGCGCTCTGAAGGACGAGATCACGGCGCTGAACGGAGCCGTCCAGGAGAAGGACGCGGCTCTCCAGACCGCCCGCCAGGAGATCGAGGCGCTGAGGGCGACCATTAGTGACAAGGACGGCGCCCTTCGAGAGCTCGAGCGGACGTGCGGGGGTCTCCGCAACGAGGTCGTGGGCTTACAGACCCATACCGAGGGTAAGTATGATTGTTACGGCCACGGTGTCGAGGCCCCGTGTTTGGTATTAATTTATTTTATCGTGTTTCAGAGCTGGAGAGGGAGAATCGGGTGGCCCAGGCGTCTGCCAATTCCTTCCAGAGCCTCCTCGAAGCCGAGACCCGGAGGACCCAGTTGCTCCAGGGCGCGATCACCACCGTTTGTGACGGCCTGGGGGTCGAGCCTGACGCCGACACGGGGGAAGATGTTCCGGGGAATTCCTTCATCCGTCGGATGGCGGCGCTGGGCCGCCTCGCCCGGGAGAAGATACGGGACAGCCTCCATCATGGTGTGAAGAGGGCGCTGGCCGTCGTCCGTTCTGGGTTTGTGTTCGACATGGAGCTCGTCGCCGACGGCTTCATCACAGACCCGGATCGGACGGACAACGAGAACGAGAATGCCTGCCTAGAGCTGATTGGAGCCGCAGAAGAGCCTGGGAGCCGCCTGGCCTCGCTTTTTGAAGCCGAGGTGGTTCCGCCTGCTGACGACGAGGGCCTGTGAGCCAAATCTGGGCGCAAAGGCCCATGTAATAAGTTAGTATTTCGGATATTGGTCGTGGTGGCCTCGGAGGCCCTAAAAACTCGAAACATCAACTGGTTCGTGATTGTTTTAGTCTTATTCGAGCTTTTCTTCCCTTTATCGCTTGGATCGTGTTCTTGCATGATTTAGCTAGCACGCAGTTGCATCCTTTGGCGTAAGGGAGCGAGTGGAGGTACCGTAGCCTCGGAGGCGTAAGTGATCTCACGACTCAACTGCCCTCGAGCTTCAGGGTGATGTTGCGGCCTTGTAGATCGTGTAAGAACCTGATCTGAGCGACAGGGGGTGTGTTCTTTTTCAAAGTTAAGAACCGTTATTTAGGTCTTCCTAGCGTGAAGTTGCACCTCTAAAAGGCGTGAGGGGTGAGTGGAGGTATCGTAGCCTCGGAGGCATAGGTGATACTCCTGGCTCGAGAGCCCTTTCGAACCTTAGGGTGCTCTTGCAGCACGGTCGATCTAAGAAGCGGTTCTTAAATTTAAAAAAGAGCAAAAAGATTTTTTCGGGGACTGGGGGTTCCCCCCTTGTAGCCCCCAAGGGAGGGTCGATTCTGGGAGTGCAGAGTCGATCCTTCCTCATTGTGAGACGAAAATTTGAACATCGCTGTATTCTTTATTGATGAAAAAGAAATTACAGAGCCTCGAGGCTTTCTAAGGGAAAAAGCAACGTAGCTGTTCAATGTTCCAAGCGTTGGTGAGGATTTCGCCTTTCTCGTTGGATAGCTTGTAGGTGCCCGGCTTTAGCACTTCTGCGATGATGTACGGTCCTTCCCATGGTGGCGTGAGCTTGTGCCGTCCCTTGGTGTTCTGGTTCCGCCGCAGCACCAAGTCACCGACGTTGAAGTCACGCTTGCGGACGTGTCTGTCGTGGTAGCGTCGGAGACCCTGCTGGTACCTGGCAGAATGCAACAGGGCCACATCTCGGGTTTCCTCGAGCTGGTCGAGGGCGTCCTGTCTTGTGGCGTCGTTATTTCTTTCGTTGTAGGCCTTCAGCCTTGGGGATCCGTATTCTATATCAGTTGGGAGCATAGCCTCAGACCCGTAGACTAGGAAGAACGGAGTGAACCCCGTGGCTCGACTCGGCGTTGTTCTTAGGCTCCACAGGACCGAGGGTAGCTCGGCAGCCCATCTTTTGCCATGTTTGTTTAGCTTGTCAAAGATTCTGGGTTTCAGGCCTTGTAGGACCATGCCGTTGGCACGTTCCACTTGGCCATTTGTTTTTGGATGAGCCACGGCTGACCAGAGCACATGGATGTGGTGGTTGTCGCAGAAATCTAAAAACTTTTTCCCAGTGAACTGGGTGCCGTTGTCCGTGATAATACAGTTGGGAACCCCGAAGCGATGGATGATGTCGGTGAAGAAAAGCACAGCTTGTTCGGACCTAATACTGGTGATGGGACGGGCCTCGATCCACTTGGAGAATTTATCGATGGCAACGAGCAAGTGGGTGAAGCCGCCAGTTGTCCTCTTTAAAGGTCCAACAAGGTCGAGCCCCCAAACGGCAAACGGCCACGTGATGGGAATAGTTTGCAGGGCATGTGCCGGAAGATGGGTCTGTCTCGCATAGTACTGATAACCTTTACAGGAGCGTACTAGCTTGACAGCGTCGGAGACCGCGGTTGGCCAGTAGAATCCTTGTCGGAAAGCATTTCCGACAAGGGTTCGAGGCGCTGCGTGGTGACCACAAGCCCCCGAGTGCAGATCATTGAGCAGGTCTCTGCCTTCCTTATTTGTGATGCAGCGTTGGAGGATGCCAGTAGGGCTGCGGTGGTACAGCTCCCTACTGTCGCCAATGATCACAAAGGTTTTGGCCCGGCGAGCGATCCGTCGAGCCTCGGTCTTATCCGAGGGGAGGTCCCCTCGGATAAGATAGTCGAGGTACGGAACGCGCCAGTCAGGCTCGAGGTCAGATGGTGGGGTCGAGCCTTCCGCCTGCATGGCTTTAGCCCCGGTCGAGGGGGCTTCCGCCTCAGGTGGGGGGTCGAGTGACGTCCCGTCGACCCCTCCATCCGACCCAAGGTCGACTGATGGCTGATTGAGATCTTTCGCGAAAACGTCTGGTGGAACCGTAGCTCGACCGGACGTGATTTTCGCCAGTTCATCGGCGGCCTCATTATACCTGCGTGCGATGTGGTTGAGCTCGAGACCGTGAAACTTGTCCTCGAGGCGCCGTACTTCTTGGCAGTAGGCTTCCATCTTGGGGTCGCGGCAGCTCGAGCTCTTCATGACCTGATCGATCACGAGCTGGGAGTCGCCTCGAACGTCAAGGTGTCGGACCCCAAGCTCGATGGCAATTCTCAACCCCGTGACGAGCGCCTCGTATTCGGCGACGTTGTTGGACGTAGGAAAATGAAGCCGGATGACGTAACGCATGTGAACCCCGAGGGGCGAGATGAAGAGCAAACCCGCGCCTGCTCCTGTTTTCATCAGCGACCCGTCGAAGTACATGGTCCACAGCTCAGCTTGGAGCTGTGCAGGGGGAAGTTGGGTGTCGGTCCACTCAGCCAGGAAGTCCGCTAATACCTGTGACTTGATAGCTTTGCGCGGTGCGTAAGTTAAGGTTTCGCCCATGAGCTCGACTGCCCACTTGGTGATCCTACCCGAGGCTTCCCGGTTCTGGGCTATCTCTCCCAAGGGGAAAGAAGAAACCACAGTAACCGGGTGGCCCTCGAAGTAGTGTCGGAGTTTGCACCGCGTCAAGACGACGGCATATAGCAGCTTCTGGATTTGTGGGTATCGGACCTTGGTTTCCGAGAGCACCTCGCTAATGAAATAGACCGGCCTCTGGACGAGCAAGGCATGTGCTTCCTCGGCCCTCTCGACAACCAAGACCGCGCTGACTACTTGTGATGTTGCAGCGACATAAAGTAGGAGCGGTTCCCCCGGGGTCGGAGGGACGAGGATTGGTGAGTTAGAGAGTGTGGCTTTGAGTTTTGCGAGAGCTTCCTCGGCCTCGAGGGTCCAAGAAAAATGCTCTGATTTCTTCAAGAGGCGGTACAGAGGGAGCGCTTTTTCACCGAGGCGCGAAATGAAACGGCTGAGCGCCGCCAAGCAGCCTATGACCCTCTGTACGCCCTTTAGATCTTGGATGGGGCCCATTTTGGTTATCGCAGAGATTTTTTCGGGGTTGGCCTCGATGCCGCGTTTAGACACGATGAACCCTAAAAGCATACCTCGAGGAACGCCAAAGACGCATTTCTTTGGGTTGAGTTTGATGTTTTTTGCCCGGAGGCACTTGAACGCAACACTAGGTCGTTTACAGATTGTCGGCTTGTCTGGTTTTGACAACGATGTCATCGACGTATGCCTCGACGATTGGTCCGATGTGTTCCCCAAAAACGTGCTGCATGCATCGTTGGTACGTTGCCCCTGCGTTCCGGAGACCGAAGGGCATCGTAACGTAGCAATACATGCCGAATGGGGTGATGAATGAAGTCGCGAGCTGGTCGGACTCCTTCATTTTAATTTGGTGGTAGCCGGAGTATACTCGGCGACTTCCCTGGGTATGCCCGGCATATCTGAGGGACTCCACGCAAAGATGTCGACGTTTGCGCGGAGAAAGTCGATGAGCACTGCTTCCTATTTAGGATCGAGGGTGACGCTGATGTTCAGCGCCTTTCCCTTGGGATCAGCGGGGTCGAGGGGTACGAGTTTGACGTCTTCCGCGGGCTCGAAGCTGCCGGCATGGCGCTTTGGGTCGGGAATGTCATTGGCGAGACCGTTGAGGTCTGCAGCCAAGGTCGCCGACACCAAAATAGCCTCGCCGTGCTCGACGCACTCGACGTCGCACTCGTAGGCATGTTCATACGAGGGCCCCACAGTGATGACACCGTTTGGGCCTGGCATCTTGAGCTTGAGGTAGGTGTAGTTCAGGACTGCCATGAACTTGGCGTAGCATGGGCGCTCGAGGATAGCGTGGTACGTTCCACGGAATCCGACCACTTCGAAGGTGAGAGTCTCCTTTCTGAAGTTGGACGGTGTACCGAAGCAAACAGGCAGATCGACCCGTCCGAGGGGTTCCGCCCGTTTCCCTGGCACGACTCCGTGAAAGCCCCCGACGCTGGGTTGGAGATGCGCTCTCTCGACCCCCAGGAGGTCGAGGGTCTGGGCGTAGATGATGTTGAGGCTACTTCCGCCGTCCATGAGCACCTTGGTGAGGCGTGTGTTGGCGATGACGGGATCAACAACAAGCGGGTAGACTCCCGGGTTGGGGACGTAGTCAGGATGATCATCACGGTCGAAAGTGATGGCCACCGCAGACCAGTCAAGGAAGCGGGGGACCGCCGTTTGTACGGAGAAAACCTCACGCCGCTCTCATTTGCGCTGGCGCGCCGAGAGGCGGGTCGAGGGTCCTCCGTAGATCATGAAGCAGTCGTGGATCTCGGGGAATCCCTCATCCTTGTCATCACCCTTGGGGTCTTCCTTCTTGTCGTCCTTCCTGCCGCCCGTGCCCTCGAAGTACCTGCGGAGCATGTGACAATCTTTGAGGTTATGGTTAGTGGGTCCCTTGTGGTAGGGACACGGTTCTTTGAGCATTTTATCGAAGATGCCCCCACCGGGGGGCCTCGAGGCTTCTTGCGCTCGGTAGCAGCGACAAGCTCATCGGCCGGGGCCTCGAGCTTGCCTTGCTGGTTCTTCTTCTTCTTCCGGTTGTTTCTCTTGGAGCCCCGGCTGGAGCCCGCGGGGTCATCGGCCTTCTGCTTCCCTTTGTCCTGCTCATCGCCAAAGATGGCACCAACTGCCTCCTCGCCGGTGGCAAAGTTGGTGACGATGTCCATCAATCCGTTGGCAGTGAGTGGGGTATGACGGCCCAACTCTCGGACCAACTCCTTGCAGGTGGTGCCGGAGAGGAAGGCCATAATTACGTCGGAGTCGGTGACGTTGGGGAGCTCGGTACGTTGCCTAGAAAAGCGCCGGATGTAATCCCGGAGGGATTCACCCAGTTTTTGCTTGCAACTCCGGAGATCCCATGAGTTGCCGGGGCGCATGTAGGTCCCCTTGAAGTTTCCCTCGAACACCCTCATGAGATCGTCCTAGTCGTGGATCTGCCGAGGCGGGAGATCCTCGAGCCAGGCTCGAGCGGTGTCGGAGAGAAACAGGGGGAGCTGTCGGATGATGACCCGGTCGTCGGTGGCCCCACCCAGCTGACACGCCAAGCGGAAATCGGCGAGCCAAAGTTCGGGTTTGGTCTCGCCGTTATACTTGGTGAGAGTCGTGGGAGGGCGAAACCGAGCCGGGAGTATCGTTTCGCGGATAGCCTTACTGAAGACCCGAGGGCCCGGAGGCTCGGGTGAGGGGCTACGATCTTCCGAGCTGTCGTAGCGCCCGCCCCTGTGCACGTGGTAGCCTCGAGCCACACCATCACCGTGCTTGCGCGTGCGGCGCTCGACGATGTTGCCACGGGTGTCTCGAGGTTCACGGTCGTCAGCGATGGGCTCAGGGGCAGGAGCCATCCGAATCCGTCGGGCAGGTTCGGGATGAACCGAGGTCTCTCTCTCCTGTCGGGAGGGCTCGGCGAGCCGCTCCGAGACGGGCTCGCGTCGCCTCGAGGCAAAGCTCTCGGCCTGCTGCATGGCAGCGGTCTCGAGGAGTTCTCGGATCTCATCTCGAACCCGGCAGGCGTCGGGGTTTGACGGCTCGGGCATGTTGCGGAGGAGCATGGCGGCGGCGGCGACGTTCTGGCTGGCTCGAGCGAAAACCGGGGGGTCGATCACCCGGTCCTCGTCGATGCGACGGTTGACGTCGCGAGCTCTCTCGCGAGCTCTCCCGCCAAGTGCGCGTTCCACGCGCTCACGCTCGAGGGTCTGTTGGAGTAGATGCAGGTTCTCTCGTTCCTCGTCGAGCCTTTCCTGCAACTCGCGGATTTGCTCGAGCTGCATTCCTTGATCCGCAAGGAATTGAGCCTCGTCCCGCTCGGCAGGGAGCTCGACATGAGGTGGCGTGTGCCTTCCTTCGACCGGCTCTTCTTCCTCCGATTCCGACGTGCTTTCAACGTCGACGTTGAAGCACTCGTGGGTCAGATCATAGGTGTCATCAGCCGAGTCGGAGTCAGGAGCGCCAAAGTAGTAGTATGACGGGGGAATGTGTGGCCGTTGCAAATCATCACTAGGGTTGCAACGTTGAGAAGCAGTCACACGGGGCTCTGTTTCCGGTGTCTCCGTAGAGTCCAGATAATCAGAAGCCAGCGTGGACGCGACGAGGTCTAGAGTGGAGCGTAGATGGTGCCCGGGGAGTTCTTCATAAGCACTCATGCGAGTGCTCACGGAAGAAGCGTACACCCGGGCAGCCGAGTCTAGCCCAAACGGGAATGGTGGAGGAGATGTCGCTGCCCGTGCCGAAATGGTTGATCCGGGCAGTGGTGGTGTCTCACCGGACGGGGGAGCGATGGAATTCCCCGTTGGCACCTTACCCTCAGCCAAGCTTATCCTACCCAGACCCTCGACGAGGAAATCTGGGTTGGCGTCTGGCTAAGAGGTGCCGGATCGGGGGATCCCACCGCCCTCCATCAGGTGGAGACGGTGGTTGCGCCGGGCTCGTCGTCGTCTGGCAGCTCGCGCCTGCCGAGAGCGACGATACCGGCGGAGTGCTCCCCCAGGCTGGGAGAGCTCGTAATCCTCGTCGGTCGGGTGCCTGGGCGGGAGGAGGACCATATCGTAGCCATAGCCAAGCGACATGAACTCTAAACTCCCGAACCAGATCACCGTGGCCAACGGGATAGGGCGTTCGGGGTCAGCCATCCAGGAAAGAATGGCGGGAAAGCGACGTTGGCACGCAGCGGTCCCCTACCTGGCGCGCCAACTGTCGGTGTCCGGTCCCGAGGGGGTCCTAAACCGACGAGTGAGTGCTGCGTGTCCCTATCCTGGATGGTGATGCAAGGGGAACACACGAGGGTTTATCCTGGTTCGGGCAGAAGAAGGCCCTACGTCCAGCGGGGGGAGAGAGTTATGTATTTTCTTGCACCGAGGTGCTCGTGTAGGGGTTACAAGCTTGCGAGAGAGGGCGGCGAGCCCAAGTCTCAAAGAGAGGAAAAGAGTACAAGGATGATTGCTTGAGATGTTGATCTCTATCTTGCGTCTTGCCTTGTTCTCCGTCGTAGTCCCCCGGCCTGCCCTTTTATAGGGCGAGAGGAGGTCAGGACGACGGGGAGTCTTGAAATGGTGTTTTGTCGATCCCTGTTGAGGTGACTGTAGCGACGTGTCCTAGGAATGGAAGGCCATCCCTGGACACCATGGTGACGTAGAGGATGAGACGCTGAAATGACTCGGAGCGCCGTGCCATGCCGTCCTTCCTTCCCTGTTGAGTCGTGCTGAGCGTCGAGGCTGGGTCGAGGCCAGGTCGAGACCGGGTGGATAAGGTCGAACCCCCGGGATTGTGGAGTACGGGCCTTGTCGTATCCTTCCTCGAGGGTGACTGGCGAGAAACAGTGCATGGTAAGGCGAGCATAGTGACAGGTTTCACCTCCCATCACGGGATGGGCGGTAAAACAGTGGAGACTGACACCAGCATTGCTCCCACGCCGATTCTGGTTGTGGCCATGCCGGTAAGTGGGAGTAGGTAATCGCATTAAATGCTCAGGCTTTTGTCCTGGGGTAGGTGAAGTGAGTGGATCGAGCATCCCGACCCGGGGTCACGCGAGTCGGAGCCTTTCCGACGGGCGGACGGGCCTCGTGCGAGTCGGAGTGCGGTCGAGGTACTTCGTTATGCGGAGCGGGGCGTGGTCGAGGCGCCCCCTGTCGAGGGTGCCTCGTACGAGTCGGAGACGGAGTGCGGTCGAGGTTCTCCGTCGAGCGGGCCTCGTACGAGGCGGACCGGATACGCGGTCGAGGCGGGCTGCTTTTTATTGTGGTTTCAGTCATTTTAGTTTTTCATTATCGATGAATGTGGGTACCCCTATACTGTTGGTACCGACAGATGGTAATTTAGATACATTATAGCCAGCACAATTCTACTTACATTAGAATGAGCACAAATAGAGCATCCAGAGATTAGGATGAGCACATAAATTGTTTGTATGATTGAGCAAGAGCGAAACTGAACCCTCTCAGCGCTATTTCAATATTGACAGCGCTATTTTGCTAGAAATTTAAAATATTTTCTGTCTATCTTTACATCTTTGAAACTATTGTCAGCTTAAAAGAAATTTAATGCGGAGAAAACTCAGTATTAAGATCTGCTTTCCATGCATTTATATGGACACCCCTTTGGGGCTACAGCAAAAATATCGAAACAGGAGAAGAATTGCTCCTTTTTTTTTTGCAGAACATAGGCATGGGCACTTGGAAATAATATCTACTAGTCCATTACGCGCGCCCTCGCGCGCGTTGGCAGTTACTTGGAAATGCAATCGCAGATCTAAACGTGTACATATTTTTTTGGAGATCAGAACATGGGCACGATAAATACCGGGCACTGTAATACCTGGCGCGCGACGTAGATTAGCTGGTAAATGAAAAGAGGAACATTTTATACAAAGAAGCTGGAACATTTTATACATGGGGCAGTACGTAATTTCTGTACATATTTGACAACACAAATCAGTGATAGCAGTGTTCTGGATGCCTGAAAAGGTAGCATATTAAGTGCTAACTACGCCTCTGGATGTTTGATCCTTTATCTTGCGACGTCAAAGGGATGGGTTTTAGTATCTTCGTCCACGATTTGGAAAGGCTGTTGCTGAAAGACACTGAGCTCTGCCTGCTGGGTGAAACGGGTGATACATTTGAATATGCTAGATTTATTCAGTTTGTGAACAAAAAGATGAACATATGATGTGTGCATGCACAAAGAATTTACCAGATGCTGCATAGGACACATGCATTCTGTGTGGTGGGTACAGCCTTACAGAGATAACTTGTGGAGGAAATGTGTGGCATGGCGGGCAAGAGATGCAAGAAAGGAACGGTGACAGCCTTGAGCTGCTGGTTAGCAGACCACGCTGGTGGGAGAGGGTAGTGAGGATCTGCAAAAAAATACAATATTTAGACAAGATCATGAAAACTTTGGAATCCTTGCATGCAGTCTACATAATCAACGTAAGAGGGACACATTTTTATATATGCATCCAAATTTAAATGTCACATAATTCATGGTAATAGCAGAAAAAATTAAACAAAACAGAATATCATCATCGAGTCAAATTTGAAAACCGATCACATAAAGCCACAGCCTGTGGAGACACGATGCTGTTGACAGCCAGGTACACCTTGCTGGAAAGGAGCAGAGAATTTGATGGATGGACTCTGCACCTACAATCAAATTTTTCAAAGGCAAAAAAATCAAATAATTTGCTGGCAAAGCATAAGAGTTGCTCAGTAACATCATCTTTAGTATGATATGTTAAATGATTGGCGCATCAACTATACTGGTAGCCATATTGCAAATATAAGAGCGAAATTTAGTGAGGCTATGTTGACTCAATTGTTTTTGTTATGTAGAGCGTCTTTGTCTCACAGAAGAAGCAGTGCATCTTTTTCTATGCATAAAGGAATCAAGCATTGTTAAAAAGGAGAATAAGATGCTTTGACCAATGAAATGCTGAATGCTCGAACAAAAAACCTAAGGAAAAAATCAGGAAAAGTTAGGCGATGGGAAACTGAGAATAAGATAGGGAAAACTGGCATACAGTTTGGCAGGTTCAATACATGGTGACGTTTGTGCTGGGCACTTGAAAAAAATGTTTGGCGTCTAAGAATAATATAATTGAGGAAACAGGGTGGTAAGAAGGTTTAAAAATAACACATTTGAAGGAAAAGGTAATTTTTATAGAGAGAATGGGAGAAAGCAAAAAAGGATCAACCTGTCAGCCTTGTTTTCTTTGAAAGGCACTGCAACATTGAATTGACACAGTCTTCCTGCGCCAAGTACTCCTCCATATCTATTTTACAATCCAGGATGTAGGTTAGATATCATATGCAAGGTTCAACTCTGCCAAATATCTTTTACAGCCCTAACTAAATTGAAATGGACTCTCATAATAATATAACCTGAGGACCCATAATGTACCATTAATAATTATAGCAAAGAAAATCTTACATAAAGTACACAGTCTAACGAAAAGAGAAGGAATAAGAGCTGTTTTGGAGCATCCAAGAATTTTCATTGGCCGAATGGCAAACTCATTAATAGTTTGAAGAGTTGGCAGGATAAGAGGCAGGATCTGTCATACCACAACACACCAACTGTCCAGTAAACATGAAATGAGGCCTTCAGCTAGCCAGCAACCTGCACAATCAGTAGGAAATAAGGAGCATTAGTTGGGAACACGAAGGATACCCATGAACCGGCACATAAAAATTATCAATTGGGTACATGTTATGCTGAAATTTAGCCAATTGAGAGAATTGGGGACCCAAACTGTCACAAAGTGTAAGAACCATGCAGACACACATCCCTCAATGACGATTCGCAGGTGTAAACTCTAAACAAAACTCTAGGGAAAAAACAGTCACAGACCGTTGTCCCTCGCATAACCGCTGCAAATCATCACCGCTCCTAAGACCAGGCCTTATTGTAATATGATGCCGACCAATATTCTTCCTTTTCCTTAGTAAACCTACACCATTCAGTCCAGCCTTTGTTAGACCACATTGGAAATAAACCTAAGATTAGTGAACTTCCAAAGCAAGAAAACAATGACCTCTGTTATATTTCTTCTTCAGTCTTCCATGTATTCCACTTGAGTTCGAAGAACAGCAGCGCACATAATTATATTGAGAAGTCAAATAAAAAAGAGAACCAAAAGCAGTCACAGAGAAGCAAAGTATTTAACAATGTAATATTTGGGAATAGGGCATGCGCTCAGAACCAACATGACATAATTTGACGTCAGAAGTAACGATCACAGACAATGATCACAAGCCTAGAATCAACAAGAACATTTCTATCACTTCACAGGCAGTAAACACAAGCTGAGACTGCACAATTTTGCGATCATTGACATCACAGGCAATGATCATAAGCAAGTACGAGCGGAAAACCAAAGCCAATGATCAAAGCAGACAATGGAGGAAATCATCACAGGCAACATGACCAGAAGATAACATTTCATAATTAAGAGCTAACTCCAAACGCATAGTCGTTTGACTGAATAGGCAATAGATACTACCTCTCATTGGTGCCTCCAAAGCACACAAAATAGAATAGGCACAGAGCGATGCAAAAAAAAACATAAATAACCAATTGACCATTTCCTCAATTATAGTGGAACAGGTACAAAGAGATGACAAAAATAGAATCAACCTTGTTCATGATCATTGCCTCAGCCCTCAGCTATGAACATAGTACAGAGATGTAAAAGGAAGAATCACCATAGCTCATGAGCACTGCCTCGGTTATGCAAAAAAAGGAAGGGTTGTAAACTATGCAAAGATAGGCCATGATCATCGCATCAAACACTAAACAGAGTATTTACAATGTAATCGTCACAGCAACAGCCCATTCCCTCAAATTAGTAAAATGTAACAAGATAGAAGTGCACTCATCATTGCAGGTGACCAACATCCAAACAATAGACCAGAAATCATTAGGGATGTGCGTAAGAAATCAAGCAAATATCATTGACATGGTCACGTGCTCAGATGTATGGCGCAATAATTGCCTGCTCTCAAGATCCAATCGAGCTAAGCAGTACAGAGCGCAAAAAAATATAGTAGTAACCAAGATTCACCACCTCCAAATCCCACAACCTGTGAAAAATCATGCAAGAGCGCTTGAGATGTGGCTCTATCCTCAGAAACCATGCTGTAAAGATGAAGACAGCCAGGTAGGGTTTCGTCAAGCACAGACGAACAATCCATCTGCATATAGATCGTCGTCCACACCGAAGGGGAGCAAGCCACCGCGAGCGCTGGGAAAGGGAGAGGGTGGAGGGACCAAACCGAAGAGGGGAGGATGCGAGGAATAGCAGAGCAGCCGAGACGAGGCCGCGCCGCGGAGGAGGGGAGGGGCACCCGCATCGGCGGCGCCCGCCGTCGCCGGGGACGGCGGCCACGAGGGCCGACGCAGGGCACGCGGCCGCACAACGCCTGGCGGTTGTGTCGCGCCTCTTGTGCGACGCGGTGGGGAGGAGGAGGAAGGCCGCCGCCGCCGCGACCGCAGTGGCCTTGCTGTTGTGGCGGCACATTCGGAGGCGGAAAGGGAGAGAGAGGGCGCCGCGGCGGAGGCCGCGGTGCGTGCATCTCCCGATCTGGAAAGAGGAAAAGAGAGAGATGGGGACGGAGAAGGATGGAGAAGCTGCGAAGATATTTTTGGCGTGCCTACAGAGGCTAACACGTGAAGCGGCACAGTTACTGAGCGGTGGGTAAATCTGAAGCGTTAAAAGCGGATCAGACGATGTAAATTATTTTTGCTAACGTGGACGGGCTGGGCGTCGGCCAAAATCGGCCGGCTTGATGAGAAGACATCCACATGTATGGCATATATGTAACATTTAATCAATGATGATACTATAATTGATGTCATCTCTGCCATCCTTTGTGGGCAGACACTAGCAGGACATAAGGCGAAAGATAGAAAACGGTAATTGATGAGCCATAGGCTCACTTCAAACACTTACTTCTTTGACCCAAGACAAAATCATTATTGGCCATATACACATGTTTTGTTCTTTTTCCCAATAATTTTTTGATTTATAATGCCTGTGCTGTTCAAATTTTCACGTAGGTTAATCTAATCCTTAGGCTTTATCGTCTCATAGAGCATCTATATTCTTGTAGTTCATGTTTATATATAAAATCCATCTAAGCTCGAGTTGGGATAGCTCCTTGACTCACACCTGTTCATCCATATATTGTGTTATTCTATATTCTATTAGTGGCCTGATTATAATTTTTTGTCCTCTTATGTATCTTTTTTGTAAGTAATTTCTAAATAGTATTTTACTACCTTTATGATTCTGCATATAGGCTCCCGCAGGAAGGCATTCACACAGCTGGGTTGATATCCACTTCGGAAGAAATCAATTGATCCCCTTCAGAAGTCAATCCGAGTATAGAGATTCTCCAAAGTACAAAAACCAGCAGATGGACTCCGAAAACTTGGGTTGGGCTGAACCCTTCACGACATAAAAATAGGCTCCCAAAGCTTCTCATAGGCCTTGACGTACTAGAGAACTTGTGTGTCGGCATGGGCTTCACAAAATGGCTACAGACCGAGGCCATCGATCATGAAATCCAGAGGGTCGCGAACATTGCACTGTAATAACCCAACAAGCGACTTCTTCGCCTTTGTAAGATCAGTGAAAATTTTATGAGAGTTTTACTAGGAGTATTAAATAAACTATCGACTTAACAAACATATTGATATGATAATATTAATAAAGAAAGAGATAACCAAAATTTCATTGGGAAGAAATATGTTTTATAGGGTTGAAATTAGTCTACATTGTTTTGTAACGCACGAGAATCTTAGATAAACTGGAGCATGAACATAAACCTCCATTGAAATTGGCCTAGGAGTTTGGCCCCAAGACTGCTGGCCTCTTCAGAAGTACAGACTAGAAGGTTGATCCCCCTATAGAGAAACATTCTTCGCTAAGAATCAGACAAGAACGAACCCATCCACCGCCTTTAATTTGGAAGAAAAAGAAAACAAAAGGCTTCAGAACAAAATCAGTCCGCGAAAGATCCGTGGCATCTGAATACCATCCTCGAGTCTCTCAGCAGTTTCACTCTCAAAATTTGGATCTTGAGGCACAAATAGACGAAGATAAACTATATGTGCTGAATTTGAAGGAGATTAATTAAGGCCTTGTTCATTTGTCTTATAAGCCGTTCGTTTGCCTTATAAGCTGTACTTTTTCAGCGAACGAACAGTATTTTTCTCTTACAATAAATCAGCAAACAACACTTTCAACCATGACTTATCAACCAAGCGAACAGGGCCTAAGTAAATTAGTTGATGCGAAAAGAACAAATAATATGAGAAACGGAGTGGTGGTGACATTAGTGCCGCGAAAAGAACAAATATAGGAGAAACAGACTGGTGGTCAAAGGCATATGGAGGTTCCATGTTCCGAAGGTGTCGAGTTCGTTTTTTTTTTAAAATAATGGGAGGGATGCGAAGCTGGAGTCTTCGCAAGAGCTGTGCAAGGACTTTTCTGGGCTCGAGAGAATTCCGAAAAGGAGTCACACTCATTGCTCTTTTGGAGTATTAAATTTAGGTAAAAAATAATTAATTACACAGTTTGTCTATAAATGTCCTTGCGAGTCTAGTTAATCTTAGACAAATTTTTTGCTAAATAACAACAAAAGTGCTACAGGAATTTTTTTCTTAAAATTTTTTAAAATCTAAACACGCCTCATTGCCTTTGTGACGCAGTGCAGACCATTTGCTGGTGCGCCTGGTATCCATTCCCCTTTCAACATTCGTTGCCGTCTGCATGCATGCACCACACCACCTGTGTACGGCAGGATGCGTTGTGGTTGCTCACCCTCGTAACGTGCGTTTTCTACTAGCTACCGTTTAGATGCTAAAAATTTTGCCAAATTTTTCAGATTCCCCGTCACATCGAATCTTTGGACGCATACATGAAGCATTAAATATAGATAAAAAATAAAACTAATTACACAGTTTAGACGAAATGGACGAGACAAATCTTTTAAGCCTAATTAGACCATGATTGGACACTAATTGCCAAATAACAATGAAACTGCTATAGTTATATTTCGTCAAAAATTTTGCCAACTAAACACGCTCCTAGTAGATCCAGAAGAAAACTGCTGCGAGCCACGTTTCCAGTACAGGTCAAGCAACGAGCCAACGGCACACATTAGCCGTGTCCACGTTCTGCTACAAAATAAACTAGTGCGATAGCGCGTGCGATCCATGTTTCCAGTCAGGGCAGGACAGAGATTCCTCCGGCATATATACTGCGCTGGTGGCATCTCTTCTCATCAATCCGGCCGATTTTGGCCACCTCTTAGGCTATCCACGTTAGCAGATTTTCTTACCGCCGTTTGATCCCGTGTTTACGGTCCTGGTTTACCCTTCGTGCGTTTACTGTGTACGCACGCCAAAAATATCTTCGCAGCTTCTTCATCCTTCGCTGTCCCCATCTCTCTCTTTTCCTCTTTCCAGATCTGGAGATGCACGCACCGCGGCCTCCGCCACGGCGCCCTCTCTCCCTTTCCGCCTCCAAATGTGGCGCCACAACAACAAGGCCACTGCGGTCGCGGCGGCGGCGGCGGCGGCCTTCCTCCTCCTCCCCACCGCGTCGCACAAGAGGTGCGACACAACCGCCAGGCGTTGTGCGGGCGCGTGCCCTGCGTCGGCCCTGGTGGCCGCCGTCCCCGGCGACGGCGGGCGCCGCCGATGCGGGTGCCCCTCCCCTCCTCCGCGGCGCGGCCTCGTCTCGGCTGCTCTGCTATTCCTCGCATCCTCCCCTCTTCGGTTTGGTCCCTCCACCCTCTCCCTTTCCCAGCGCTCGCGGTGGCTTGCTCCCCTTCGGTGTGGACGACGATCTATATGCAGATGGATTGTTCGTCTGTGCTTGACGAAACCCTACCTGGCTGTCTTCATCTTTACAGCATGGTTTCTGAGGATAGAGCCACATCTCATGTTGGTTCTGAGCGCATGCCCTATTCCCAAATATTACATTGTTAAATACTTTGCTTCTCTGTGACTGCTTTTGGTTCTCCTTTTTATTTGACTTTTCAATATAATTATGTGCGCTGCTGTTCTTCGAACTCAAGTGGAATACATGGGAGACTGAAGAAGAAATATAACAGAGGTCATTGTTTTCTTGCTTTGGAAGTTCACTAATCTTAGGTTTATTTCCAATGTGGTCTAACAAAGGCTGGACTGAATGGTGTAGGTTTGCTTAGGAAAAGGAAGAATATTGGTCGGCATCATATTACAATAAGGCCTGATCTTAGGAGCGGTGATGATTTGCAGCGGTTATGCGAGGGACAACGGTCTGTGACTGTTTTTTCCCTAGAGTTTTGTTTAGAGTTTACACCTGCGAGTCGTCATTGAGGGATGTGTGTCTGCATGGTTGTTACACTTTGTGACAGTTTCGGTCCCCAATTCTCTCAATTGGCTAAATTTCAGCATAACATGTACCCAATTGATAATTTTTATGTCCCGGTTCATGGGTATCCTTCGTGTTCCCAACTAATGCTCCTTATTTCCTACTGATTGTGCAGGTTGCTGGCTAGCTGAAGGCCTCATTTCATGTTTACTGGACAGTTGGTGTGTTGTGGTATGACAGATCCTGCCTCTTATCCTGCCAACTCTTCAAACTATTAATGAGTTTGCCATTCGGCCAATGAAAATTCTTGGATGCTCCAAAACAGCTCTTATTCCTTCTCTTTTCGTTAGACTGTGTACTTTATGTAAGATTTTCTTTGCTATAATTATTAATGGTACATTATGGGTCCTCAGGTTATATTATTATGAGAGTCCATTTCAATTTAGTTAGGGCTGTAAAAGATATTTGGCAGAGTTGAACCTTGCATATGATATCTAACCTACATCCTGGATTGTAAAATAGATATGGAGGAGTACTTGGCGCAGGAAGACTGTGTCACGCAAACGAAATACTCCTCCATTTTCTGTCTGAAAATCACATGCAAATCACTATAAATTCTAGAGGCTGCCACAACATATCGCGCTATTTTGATGATTTCAGCATCTACTAGGTTATTAGAGGTTTGTGCACGTTGGCAGCACCTGCTATAGATAAAAAAGTGATATTCAACAGGCTATAAAGCAGAGTCTTCTCTATTTCTTGCACAACGAATTCTTTTTTTGCATTGATAGTTGGACTCACAGAAGTATTTGGTGCAATGACGTAAAGTGAGAAGAAGCTACTGTACCATAGCCTTGAAATATGGAAACTGTGTTTTCCCCCTGTCATGGAAATTATTTTGTTATTTGTATGTGCCTTAGAGCAGTTCATTCCAGGTAGTAACTTTAATACCTGGTTTTCCCTTGCAGACCGCATGTCTACAGGAAGTCCATTGGATTTCTTGCACGATGCCCATAATGTGTTGGACCTCCCACCACTTCTCAAGTTTGAACTGCTTGTATGCCAAAGGATGCCCTACCTGAGATGCCAGTACAAGGTGGTCTCTCAGCTGTTCAGGATGGGGTAAACCACCATTGCTTTGGATAAGGTGTTGGCATTGTCAAAGGTATCTCGGCTGCAGTCTTCCCTTACATAGGATTATCACAACCTTTTTGAATTTTTTCCTGTTACAAATTGATCATCTTTTGTAGCTTTATTCTTCCCGTTAGAAATTTATCACCTAATTTATTCTAAACGTTTAAGCTAACTGTTGTACTTTCATATGGTGGTATGTGCATCAATGATCCTTTTATAATATATCTTAATATAAATATATCAACTTTTCTAGGCTCAAAAGTCTTCGCCCAGCTTACTGTTGACTCCGAGCCTAATAAAATTACCAGCACTAATTTAGTTCTTGTCCTTCATTAAAGGCAGAAAAAGAAGAGACAACATAGTGTGTGGGTGCTATTCTTCAATAATATAGGCACTCGAGACAGGTAGCACCTTGTGTTCTCGTTATAGAATAAATTTTGCAATGGACAACTTTGTGTATGCTTCGGCCTCCTATGCTCTTAATTATTTGCCCTATCAAAACTTCACATGTTTTCATAGTCCGCTGGTTGGTTTTGTGGTTGGCTGTTTGTCAAACTCTACAAAGCAGCGTGCATGGTAGTTTTAGCCTCAAAAAGAGATTTAATGATTTCAATGATTAGTTTCTTTAAACCATGTCTTTTCTGTTTAACTTCAAACATAGTTAGCTTCTACGGTTCAGCTTGAGTCCAAGGGCATCAACAGCATCCATGTCAGTCAAAAAAATACAGTGTATGATGTCTGATGAACAGCTTTCTATTGCTGACTACCTTGTGATTTTTTCCTCTTGCAGGATCTCCAATATTTGGTAGAAGGTGTGGCGTCTTGTTCCAACTGTTTATAGCCAGCTCAAGTTTGTGTCCGTTTTTACGCTCCTCTTATGTAAGTTTTGGCTGTGCCTATTCTGGGTTCGCTTTTTAACTTACATGACGACTGAATTTGCTTACTAATGAAATTAGCATACTTAGTGATCCATGCTTTTTCCCTACCGCTGCATGTTCTGTGGAGTGAATTTGGCTACTGCTGAAATTTGTGCCACCATGTCTACAGTTAGGTTGCCTCCTATTATCATGTATCTATAGTCTTTAGACCTTCTAGATTGTGATTTGTGATTTTTATAAAATTATTGTTACATGTGTTGTTCGTATCGTCCCACGGCCCTGGACGGCATCCATTCTTCGATCCGATTTTTTAGTTAGCATTTTTTCCCTTTACCTAACTTGGCCCCCGGATGTACATGCACTTTTTTTTCCTTTACCTAGCTTGGCCTTCTATCTGTTAAATCACGCTTTGCCTTATTCTACTGCTATTTCCAAAACATATTTTGAAGCATTATGTACAAAATTATTTTCCTAAACATTTAGCTGACCAACGTCATTTAGATAACAAGCTTTGTACGATGTGAATACCATATAACACATGTCTGATGTAGTATGATAATGCTTAATCAGGCTCCAGTAACCAAATGTGTTTCAGGTTCCATGTGCTCCTGTCTGCATACAAATAGCAATGTGAAGTGTTCCTGCTAAGCATCATATCCATCTTGTTGCCTTTCAGGTTCTAAAGATTCCTGCAGAGAATAAAGTTGCAAGCACCAGTACAGAGTTGAATTGATCGAAGCACATCTTTACTGATGGTAGATTGTTGCTACATGGTAACACAAGAACATTCATTCATATTTGAGTTATTTCTTCAGGTTGGTCATTTATGGCATCAGATTAGAGTTTTTGCTAAAAGATCATGTACAAAGTACAGACGAGTATACATGATGCAAACCTTATTCCCAGCACAAACTTTGTATATGACTGCAGACGAATCATGTGAGTTATTGGGTTTGTCGTTTGTCCTACAGGAAAATAATTTGCATCCTTCCAACCTAGGTGAGTTGGTAGCTTCCTAACTCCACATGTTCAGTTAAACAAATATTAATTGATTTTGCTGCTGCTTATTAACATTGCATATTTACATAGTATAATTGTGCTTCCTGTATTGTTAGTCCTCATGATTGTAGTTACAAATATTTGTTTACCCTACGCATGGATGTACCGTATATTAGTCCCTTCTTTTATAAAATAAATTTCAGTATAGCATCAATTCAATGTTGTAGTGCCTTTCAAAGAAAACAAGGCTGACAGGTTGATCCTTTTTTGCTTTCTCCCATTCTCTCTATAAAAATTACCTTTTCCTTCAAATGTGTTATTTTTAAACCTTCTTACCACCCTGTTTCCTCAATTATATTATTCTTAGACGCCAACCATTTTTTCAAGTGCCCAGCACAAACGTCACCATGTATTGAACCTACCAAACTGTATGCCAGTTTTCCCTATCTTATTCTCAGTTTCCCATCGCCTAGCTTTTCCTGATTTTTTCCTTAGGTTTTTTGTTCGAGCATTCTGCATTTCATTGGTCAAAGCATCTTACTCTCCTTTTTAACAATGCTTGATTCCTTTATGCATAGAAAAAGATGCACTGCTTCTTCTGTGAGACAAAGACGCTCTAGATAACAAAAACAATTGAGTCAACATAGCCTCACTAAATTTCGCTCTTATATTTGCAATATGGCTACCAGTATAGTTGATGCGCCAATCATTTAACATATCATACTAAAGATGATGTTACTGAGCAACTCTTATGCTTTGCCACCAAATTATTTGATTTTTTTGGCTTTGAAAATTTTGATTCTAGGTGCAGAGTCCATCCATCAAATTCTCTGCTCCTTTCCAGCAAGGTGTACCTGGCTGTCAACAGCATCGTGTCTCCACAGGCTGTGGCTTTATATGATCGGTTTTCAAATTTGACTCGATAATGATATTCTGTTTTGTTTAATTTTTTCTGCTATTACCATGAATTATGTGACATTTAAATTTGGATGCATATATAAAAATGTGTCCCTCTTACGTTTATTATGTAGACTGCATGCAAGGATTCCAAAGTTTTCAGGATCTTGTCTAAATATTGTATTTTTTTGCAGATCCTCACTACCCTCTCCCACCAGCGTGGTCTGCTAACCAGCAACTCAAGGCTGTCACCGTTCCTTTCTTGCATCTCTTGCCCGCCATGCCACACATTTCCTCCACAAGTTATCTCTGTAAGGCTGTAGCCACCACACAGAATGCATGTGTCCTATGCAGCATCTGGTAAATTCTTTGTGCATCCACACATCATATGTTCATCTTTTTGTTCACAAACTGAATAAATCTAGCATATTCAAATGTATCACCCGTTTCACCCAGCAGGCAGAGCTCAGTGTCTTTCAGCAACAGCCTTTCCAAATCGTGGACGAAGATACTAAAACCCATCCCTTTGACGTCGCAAGATAAAGGATCAAACATCCAGAGGCGTAGTTAGCACTTAATATGCTACCTTTTCAGGCATCCAGAACACTGCTATCACTGATTTGTGTTGTCAAATATGTACAGAAATTACGTACTGCCCCATGTATAAAATGTTCCAGCTTCTTTGTATAAAATGTTCCTCTTTTCGTTTACCAGCTAATCTACGTCGCGCGCCAGGTATTACAGTGCCCGGTATTTATCGTGTCCATGCTCTGATCTCGAAAAAAATATGTACACACGTTTAGATCTGCGATTGCATTTCCAAGTAACTGCCAACGCGCGCGAGGGCGCGCGTGATGGACTAGTCGCATCTACTACTACTGTCCATGGTCCCGCCTCGCTGCATGTGGGTATGCCTACATGGCCCCATGCAGCAAGTCCTGTCCGGTGTCTGCTGTGTGAAACATCTTTTTCTACTGCTCACGCTGTCTCCTCTCCCGCTCCGCGCATCATCAAAAGACACGAGAGCTTTGGCAAGTGCCTCTGCGGAGCCGAGCTTCTCTCTCTGCACCTCCCAAAGCGAGAGGGGCCTGCCTGTCGAGCTCGAGCTCACCAGCTATCGTCGTCAGCAATAAAAAACCATTGAGAAGCTAGCTACCACCAATACACGGAGTACTACCCAACTAATCTCGGTTTGACAAAACTTGAAGAGATCCCAGCTAATTACAGTACTAACTAATCATCATCGCCGCGACGAACAAGAACCTCGCTGGCTAATCACCAACCACCAACACGGCAACACCCAACAGAGAACCGGAGGACGGACTCGGTCGCCACTCGCCACCGGCAGGAGTGCACGGCCGGAAAGGGCAGGACAAGCACAGGTGGTCTGGCCCAGCTCACAACCGGTGGTGTCCGGATGGAATATTCCTTTCCCTTCCTTGTCTTTCGGGCGCTGCTCCTGCTCCTTCCGTGCTTCGGGCTCGGGCCGTGTTTAGATTCCCAAACCGTGGGCTGCCGATTATACTGTAGCGATTTTGTTTTTATTTGGTAAAAATTGTCTTAACATTGATTAATTAGGTTTAAAATATTCGTCTCACAAAGTACAACAAAACTTACAATTAGTTTTTAATTTCATCTATATTTAGTACTTTATATATGTACCGGTATTTTGATGTGACGAGAAATTTTCTTTTTCACAGTGGAACGAGGCCTCGGATCGCGCGCGACACAGCTTTGGAGCCCCGCGATCCGGAAGGATGGGACAGCACGGGTGGCAGAGAGAGGTGGAATGCCCACTCTGCCCTCCGCCGCTCCGCTTGTCGCTGCACAAGGAAGCCAGAACGCCCGAGGGCATAGAGGCATTTTCACCCACTAACCTGCGGGCTGCAGGCCGGCCGAAGCAATGCCGAGCCCGAGAGCTGGCAGCCAGCCTTGAGCCTTGTGCGTCCGACGAGGCCCATCTGTCAGCGCCTCATAAAGGAGGCAAAACCATAGTTGTGAATTCCATTCCGGTACCGGCCGGAATGGCCGGAATGCCCCGTACCGGCCCCTAAACCGGTATAGAAGAGCCTCAATCCCGTACCGGGTCAAATACCGGTCAATACCGGTCAACGCCGGTCAATACCGGTCCAATACCGGTCAATACCGGCCAATACCGGCCAATACCGGTCAAAAACCGGTCAATACCGGCCGTAGCTATATTGATTATATTTTTCCATGTATGAACTTTGGAGTTTAAATTTTGAAATAAGGTCTTATAAACTTGTTGAATGATATCTTAGTTTGGTAAAAATGTTGATTACGCCATAAGTTAAGTCAAAATATATTTATATGTACATTTATGTATAAGTTTATTCACATATTATTATTATTATAAAGTCCGGAATGGTACACCGGTATGGGCCGGTACCGGAATGTTCCATTCCAATAGCCAAAACGGAATGGGCTCCGGAATGGAATTTACAAGTTAGGGCAAAACAGAACGTGCCTTTTTTCTTTCCCCAAAGGCCTCCCGGAAATATTCGCAGTGGGAAAAATCGCCCACGCGTTGCGTCACATCGCGCCGCACGCCGGCTACGAGTCCAGACCAGCAGCGCAGAGCCTCCATCCAGGCTTCCCAGCAGCCGGCCCTGCCGGTGAATTACAGCGACTGCGGTGAGGCGACCGTTGCGGTGCCTGCCGTGCATTAAACCACCCTGCCGCCCCCTGTCCCCCCGCCCCCGCCCCCGCTCCCGCTCCCGCTCCACGCCGCGGCAGCGACCGCCGCCGGCACCCGCACCCGCGCGGCACGGCGTCCGGTGGGCTGGACTGAGTCGAGCGCTTGAGCTGAGCCGGCCGCGCGCGCGGGGGCGATCGCGTCGCCTCCGGTCTCCTCCAGGTGGGTGGATCCGTCGTCCTCGCTTCGGCTTTCTCGCCCGAGTTGCTGCTCGTTGCCGCGTCTTATCCTCGTTCAGCGGCGCGATCTGCTTCTCGGTGTTAACAAAGCCGTGATCTTTCGCAGGAGCTTGATCTGATCGGGCGGGCCTTCAGCGCGACGGTGTATCTCCGCTTTTCCTTTTCATAAATTTCCGGCCGCTCACGTCGGATTTGGCTGAAGGAATTGGTTTTCTTCATCTCGCGTTGAAGTAGATTCGGTCAAAATTCAGGCCGACCGCCGACGTAAGGGGAATTTTCCTGGTTTGGTTTGGATCCGAAAGGCTGCGCATTGGCTGCGACAACTGGTGGAAAGCGGTTGGGTTGGTCATTAAATCGCCGCTGCTAAAGTTTCTGCTCCCTGAGCTCAGTTGGATCGGGGAGTTTAGTTCAGTGTACCCATCCTAAAACAGGGCGAGTTCTGCCGTGAATTGTTGGCTTGTGCTGTTTCATCTTTCATCCCAATTGTATCAACAAATTCGATTTTTGGGCTACAAGAGAGTGCCAAGGAGGCTCGGCTAGCTCGTTCTTTTTGTTGTCCGCCTGTTTGGCGAGTGCTTGAGGAAGAAGACGACTTGCTCAGCTTGTTCTTTCATTGTTGATCGAATCAAAGACTAAGGAAATGGGGGTAATGTCACGGCGGGTTCTGCCCGCCTGCAGCAGCCTTTGCTACTTCTGCCCCTCTCTGCGGGCGCGCTCCCGGCAGCCTGTCAAGCGGTACAAGAAGATCATAGCAGATATCTACCAGCTGCCACCGGTATGTCAAATTCTGCAATGCTCTTAGCATTTCAGTCATTTTCTCAATCCTAGTTGTATTCTGCAATTGGGGGCCTCGTCAAACTGTGACGGAATTGGATGACAATTGAAGTTTTGACGTTCTAGGATGGAGAGCCAAATGATAGAAGGATTGGGAAACTCTGTGATTATGTCTCGAGAAATCCAACACGCATACCAAAGGTAACACACTCAACATCCTCTTCTTTTTTCACAGAATGGAAACACTCAATCATTGCAGATGTTTTGCAGTAGTTCAAGGCAGTGAAAGATCGAATGCAACAACAGAAAAAAAAACCCCGGAATGATCTTGAATTGAACTGAATAATCACCGCAATGGAAAAGCTAACACATTTGTTCTGTACTTGATGCTAAATTGCTAACATGTCAAGAAATGGAAGGATGAGCTTGGTGAAACCATGATCTATGGTCAGACACTCACACTTGCATCTTGTTTGTGCAGATCACAGAGTATCTTGAGCAAAGATTCTATAAAGATCTGAGGCACGAGAATTTTATGTTGGCCAAAGTTGTGCCGTGCATCTATAGGAAACTTCTCTGTACATGCAAGGAGCTCAGGTAAGCCTTAAAGTTCTGTTCTGCCAATGATGCATTCATAACCATCCCTTGCTCCTGTGCTTATCATATTTATTCTTAACTCAGGCCATTGCTAGCCACAAGCTCATTAAGCACCATTCGCACTCTTCTTGATATGAAAGCACATGATGATCTACAGGTTCTGGGCTGTCTTATGCTTGTTGACTTCCTCAATGGCCAGGTTGTTTACATAACTTGCAACAATTTACTTTTACTGGTAGATGTTCCCATATATTTAATTTAATTTGATTTGTTTTGTAGGTTGACAGCACACATATGTTTAATTTGGAAGGTCTCATACCCAAACTTTGCAAAATTGGTCAACAATTAAGGGAAGATGATGAAGGGCTCCGTCTTCGATCTGCAGCTCTTCAGGCTCTTGCTTCTATGGTAAGACATTTTTTTTTTTCAAAATTGTTCCTATGAATGGTATACGGTCTTCATTGCGGATATATTGTGTCGACTACATTGTTATAACTTGAAGATTCTTAGGTCCAATATGTATATTACATTTAGTCTCTAAGATTTAGTTTTCCTTGTTGCTTTGCATTGCAGGATCCTTTTTTCTAGCAAAACATATCATCAAAGTAATATAGCATAATCAAGTAGGATCAAAGGAAAACATTGCTTTTGTTTTCTTGCCTGCGTCTTCTATTTACTCGTGTCAATATTCTTCTTCATGTCTAAATTACCCAGTATGCCTTGTGCCTAATATTCTTTTTGCCTTGTGTGCACCATCTAACTGTGCCATCTCTTGTAATCAGGTCCAATATATGGGTGACCACTCACACATTTCAATGGAACTTGATGAAGTAAGTCTTTGTTACTCTTATATTGTTACTAGGTGCATAATTAATTTATTCATGGTTATCTCTTCTGTGCTTTTTATATTGCTACAAGATAGTTGGATAACTTCTAGCAGATGTTCTTGAATTTTCTTATCTGCATTTTGTAAATGAAATATGAATGAGCACATTTACTCTGTATTAGATTTTTTTTTTGGAAACGCAGTTTCATGTATTATAGAGACTACTAGAATTCTGAAAAACTGTAGATCTAGACTAGTTAGTATATAAAGGAGTACAGAACTAATTTTAATTGATGAGTGCTGAAAAACAGTACTTTATCAACTATAAATTCAAGCAGCATTGCTGAAACTAGGAGTGCTTTGCCTAAATTCTGAATTATTCTTGAACACAGGTTGTCTCAGTGATCATAAACTGTTATGAGGCTAATCAAACACTCTCAATAAAAGAGGTAGTCAGATTTCAAGATGATGATGATTTGGTCATTAATGAGAACTTGGCTGTGTTGCCAGTGTCTGGACAAAATAGTGCCAAAGTGGCATCTGATACAATGTGAGTCCTCCTGCCAGTGTAATGCCCCCATTTCTAGAGCCTTATGCATCTTTCCTCACTGCTATAATGGCTTAATGTGTCAGCAGGTCTGCATCTGAAAATCCAGCACACTGGGCAAGGGTTTGCTTGCGAAATATGGCTAATATTGCAAAGGAGGCCACAACTGTGCGGCGTATTCTTGATCCTGTTTTCCGCCTTTTTGACAGCCACGACTATTGGTCTCCTGAAAGTGGGATTGCCCTTTCTGTTCTGCAAGAAATGCAGAAACTGATGGACAAATCAGGTGCAGCAATTTTCACCCATGTAATTTCTTTTTCTCCTTTCCCCCATTTCATTATGCCTTTCAATTGCCAGCGTTCAACAACAAACAAATTGAATACTCTATTAACATCCTTTTCCCCCTTATATTGCCAGGGCAACATGGTCATTTGTTGTTATCTTTCACTATAAAACACATAGATCATAAAAGTATTGCCAAGAATTCTGTCAAGCAAATCAATATTGTAAAAGTTGCTTCACATCTTGCAAGGCATGCAAAGTTGAAGGCATCAGTGACAATAGCAAGTGCAATCAGTGACTTAATAAAGCACTTGCGCAAATGTATGCATTTTGCTATTGAAGCATCTAATGCACATGCTGATGATGACAAGTGGCACAGTGCACTTTATGTGGCCTTGGAGGAGTGCCTAGCGCAGTTGACAGAAAAGGTTATCATATTACTTTGGTTCATTATTACTAACTAAACCTTTCTCTCGTTGTTGAGATCTTTAAGTTGTTCAAATCACTTCATAGGTTGGGGATGTTGGTCCTATTCTTGACATGGTTGGGGTAATGCTTGAGAATCTCTCTCATACTGCTACAATCGCAAGAACAACAATTTCATCTGTTTATCGCACGTCACAAATAGCAGCATCTGTCTACAAGTCATCATACCATCAGAAGGCAAGTGCCTGGCATGCCAACTACTGCATGAGAAGTAATTTCTGCTTTAAAAATATTAATGGATATTCCTTGTGCATATCTCAGGCATTTCCTGAAGCTTTATTTCACCAGCTTCTGTTAGCAATGTTGCACCCAGACAATAAGACGAGGATTGGTTCACATCGTGTTCTATCCACCATTGTAGCACCTTCATTGCTGTGTCCATGGTCGGGCATGAGCTTTCCTATCCCAATGAAGGGTGATGATTCGCAGAACTTGCATTTGTTGGTTCTCTCAGCTTTCTCTTCCGAGGCCATAATCAGTGAAACACAGACCAAAAACAAGATCCAAGCATCCTTGCAGGAAAACAACAAATCAGAAGCTATAGTTGATGCTGAGAATGGATACGCACAGACAGAACCAGATAAAAGGAAGTATCCAGGGAGCCCATGTCTGAATGAGCATTATGCATTTAATGATGAAGTATGAAATCCAGCCGCCATATGTACTTTTCTTGCTTTGTGGGTTTTTAAGTGCCCAACTGATTTTTCATCTTATTTTCTTCCATCCATGCAGAACCTAAAATTCATGAAGTTGAACAACCACCAGATTGTTCTCCTCCTTTCATCTATTTGGAGTCAAGCATCTCTGAATGATAACTCACCTGCAAATTTTGAAGCAATGGGCCTTGCCTACAGCATTGCTTTATTATGTTCAAAATCAAAAGTAAGTCAAGGTTCAAGATACATTATTATTGCTATCCCATAGCCAAGGCAAACCACAAACCTATCAAATAGCACGTGTCTGGGATTTTTTTTAGCTTAGATGCTACTTTGTTCTAAGTTTTTCGTTCTAAGGTTTTTTTTTTTCAAAGAAATCACTTCGTTTTTAGTTTCTTGTAATGATGTCAAGCATATGCAACTAAGATCTGTGAGCTTGGATGCTACTGTTTTGTTCTGAAGGAAGCCCTTAAATAATTACAGAGCAGAGAAAGAGAAAGATTCTCGCTGTTTGTGTTAAGCTGTCCTTTCCATTAGGAATTTATTTATTGCATAGACACTTTTGCATATGTTATTATGTGGAGAGCATGAAGTACCCTTATAGATTTCCAGTCTAATTGGGTCCTGCGATATCACCATGTTCTTTAGACCTGTGTAACCGCTGAAATTTTTGTTGCAGAGCTCCAGTCATGTGGCACTAGTTCGCTGTTTCCAGTTGGCGCTCTCTCTCAGGAGAAAGTCTCTTAGCCATGAAAGTATGTTCCTTCACTTTTTGCTTTGTTCCCTTTTCCACTTTTACACAAGTAAATGATGTCTTAATAGTTAATACAATGATATGCAGCTCTCCTGTGTATTTGAGAAAAAAGCATAAGTAAATGACGATTCAAGAACTTATAACCTGCTGTTCTCTTATTTTACTTTACCATATCAAATATCATATCTATTGCAGCTAAGTTTACTGCTGATTTCACTTACCCTTTTCACTGTAAATAAAGGTGATTTGCAGCCATCTCGTAGAAGGTGTCTGTATACGATGGCATCAGCGATGCTCATCTTTTCAGCAAAAATTGCTGATCTTCACCAGATAATTCCTCTTGTGAAAGCCACAGCACCAGAGAAAATGGTTTGTTGATTCCCATGTTTGTGAATGCTAACTGTTGTAGCATTGTGTGCAACTGTCTGTGAATGCAGTTTGTCTAGTAATGTTCGAGTTTGCTCTTACTCTTTTGTTGATTTTGCAGGTTGATCCTCATCTTTGCTTGATGGATGACTGCCAACTTGTTAATACCTCTGCAGAGTCATCTAACAGTGAGATGGTTTATGGTTCTGAGGAAGATGAAAGTGATGCACTGGCCTTTCTTTCAGCCATAAACAAGCATGACACGGAACTAATAGAAACCGTGATGTGCCACTTTAAGGAGAAGTTTGAAAATTTACCAGAGGTGTGGGTTTAGCTTTTGTTAGTATTTTCTCGTCTCTTTTGGGTTTCATCTCTAGCCTACCCCAACTTGCTGGGGACAAAAGGCTATGTTGTTGTTGTTGTTGTTGTTGTTGTTGTTGTTGTTGTTGTTGTTGTTGTTGTTGTTCCAATAACATAATAGATAACTGATTGTCTTTACCTGTGATCTTCAGAAGTTTAATGGGATAGAAGAACAACTTCTTCAAGAGTTTTCCCTGGATGATTCATTTCCTCTTGGTGCCCCACTATTCATGGAGACGCCACACTCTTGTTTAGTGTATGCAGAAAAGGATGAACAATGTTTTGATGAGGTTAGCTACTGATCCTTCACAAATAGTTGATCCTGTGTTACAATGTTAGTATTGACAATTGCAGTATTGCTGTTGTAACCTGTTCTTTTTGTCTGCTCATCTCCTGTCCACAGGATACTGTTCCTTCTGAGCTAGACGACGACGACATCATCTTTGAGCATAGTGGATCTCAATCTGACAGGAAAACATCAGGTTCCATGGCCTCGTCAGATGTTCTAACTGTCAATCAACTAATAGAATCTGTATGTGCCCTTATCTACTGACCTCCACACCTATGTTAGCTTTAGACCATGTGCCATCATGTTTTTACGTGGTGCTGTTTGCCATGCAGGTTCATGAGACTGCAAGGCAAGTTGCTAATGTTCCAGTTTCCGCCAACCCTGTACCATATGACCAAATGAAGAGTCAGTGTGAAGCCCTGGTCATGGAAAAACAACAGAAGATGTCTGTTCTCTTGAGCTTCAAGCATTCGAGGACTGACTCGCATGGTTCAGCCGGTGTGGATGGGCTCGAAACGAATGAGGTATGTATGTCTTGTCTGAGAAATCTACCGACGATGTTTCATTCAGATTCCATATCTTTTCCTTGTGGAAAATATTATTCAGATCTTAGCTAACTGTCCTCACTTGTCACACGTTGCAGTCTTCTTTGCGATCTGAACCAGAGTTGAGGAAGGGTCGCATGCGCCGTTGCGATTCAGCATCCAGTGAATCTGACTGTTCGTTCAGGCTGCCACCTGCTAGCCCATACGACAAGTTCCTGAAAGCGGCTGGACGGTAGCTTGGTGCAGTTGCAGCAGCTTGGCGAAGTCTGTATACATGAGAGTTCATTACAAGTCAAGTCATTCCTCGGCACCCTCTCTTTCTTGGAGTCTAATTCTTTCAAGTGTATATTTACATTCCTCGACAAGGTGTATAAAGTTCTGTTACTGTTGGAGGCTTTAGAATAAACCGAAATGTATAGGTAATCGCGCCTGCTCATATTCACACAAGTATTTGTTCATTTGTTGGTCGTGAAAGGAATATTTTTTACCTAAATCTTGCTGTTTCTCTGTTAAAGAACGAATTGGTAATGACATTTTTTTTATTGAACGAACTGACGGTGACACTATCTGTTTCTATTCATATAGTAGAAATTACAAGCAAATAGCCCTAAGAGATTATCTACAAGAAAAACAACAGAGCAATAGGGATCCCAAAAGGATCACCACAATAGAAAACAACAAACTAGCAACAAAAAGAAAACAGCTAAGGCCATGTTTAGATACAAAGTATTTTCCAAGTATTGGAGAAATACCATGGTTTTCGAAGACACTTTGGTTTCCAAAAAATGTTGTGTGTTTGGATACAATAAACTCCGTAGTTTCTAAAACCATGGTTCTTAAAACTGTAGTCTTTTTAGAGTTTTAAAAACTTTACTCATAACCTCTTTTTTCTAAACTATAGTTTTGTATCTCTTTGGTTTATAAAACCACAGTTTTATGTTTCTGAAAACTATGTCACCCAAATAGGCCCTAAAGCAACTAAAGGCAGTAGACGGTTGGATTGGGACCTCAACACGTGACGCACAACCACACTTCACCACAAATCTTTGCCATTTCTTACATTCTTACCCCGTTGTAGCTGTACACCACTACACTGCTCTGCCACATTAGCGCTCCACATCCCTATTAGATGGTTGCCACACTATACCGCGCATCACCATCTCGTTGACAAAGCCACCAGTCGATAAGTCACCGTCATTGCTTGTGCCGTTGTTGCCTATGATGTTCTGCATCTTGTCACTCATCGCTATGTCATCCTGTTCGTTTGCACTGCCACAAGACGTCCCGCGTCGGACTAACCCTTGCAAAGTAAGGCTAGCCGCCATACATAATCTGCTGGAAGCCGAAGGCCGATAGAATGGGTAATGGCATTATCCACCGTGGATAATCCATGTTATCTCCATACCTGTTTCGCTTCATTAAACCTCATCCTATTCGTGAGCTTTTCAATGACGTTGATCCTATATACTATTATTGTTATATGAGTGTCAAATCTTGAAAAGCTGGCGAATTGTGATGTCAATTATCAAAATCTCTTGTCGGCGAGTTGATCCATTCTTTTTTTTTCTGAGAAGAAATGAGTTGATCCATGCTAGAGGTTAATGCAAAAGGTTGTATCAAGGAAGGCAGGGATCTTTTCTTTTGAAAAAAAGGGGCAACCTGCAGCCGTCAGATCCAAACTGTGCGGTCTGATTGAGGAATGGATCAGTCAAGGAGCTCCATCTCCGCGCCGATCCCGCCGCCGAGGCGACCTCAACAGTCACCACGGCCATATCGCCTCCGGCCCCCGCCAAACCGCTTCGTCTGAGGCCAGACCGCCTCCATGCCCGCCGACCAGAGCACTCGCGCATTTCCCCATCCCCAAAGCCTCCGCAGTCCGCACTCAAGCGAGAAGGATAAAAGGAGACGAGATGGATGAGGCGCGGCGGTCGCCACGGCATCCGATCGCTCTACAGCGCAACAGCTTCTTCCGTGGCAGCGAACTGGTTCTGCTGCTGACTGCGGATTGAGCTAGTGATGAACAACTTGTATGTGTAACACGGCACTCCGCTCCCAAAATCGCTGGTTTTTTTCTTACCAATTTTGGTGGCAGAATGATGAGCAGCCAATGTGTTGATTTGGGAATTGGGATTCAGAAACCTCAGGCACACGGGAGTAGGTGAAGGCAATCAAATCAGAACTTCGTAATGCTCCCTGGGCAATTTACACGGTATTGATGTTTCACATCACGGGTTTGCTCAATTTTGAATGCTCTTTTATAGATTTTCATCACTTCAATCTTGGTCAGCATCAAAGGAAAAACTACTACTATGCCATGGCGCATTACTTCAGCTATTTCGAGCTGTTTCTATCACTGATGGTTTAATTACTCAGGGTAGCTGATGCCATGGCGCACTACTATCAGCCATATATGTCACATGGTGCAATGATATTGGGATAAGACAAGCAACTATTGACTGAATGCTACTCCTATTTCGATCTTTCCCTACAAAAGTTTTGGCTCTCTCATGTTTAGGAAATTTCCACGTCTTGTTTAGAATTTAATTTATAGTAGCTTACATAAATGCTAAAAGTAAAAAAAAGGGTTCACTTGCTACCACAATCCTTGTCATGTGGCTAGAAAGTTTTTTTTTTGAAAGAACAGTGGTGGCTAGAAAGTTGAAGTTGTGTACCAGGGTCTTGAAGGTGTCGAACATATGAGCAATCCCTAAAGTGTAAATTACATATCTTATTGGACAAGTGCATAAAGATACTTCCAGAGAAACATTGCCGAAACCATATCGGATAAAGCTTGCCAAATTAAAACTTTTTGCTTTTTCAGCATGATTTTCCCTCCACGCCTAGAAATAGCATTTCAAAGGTCAGAATTCATGAGTACTTCACCTTAACAAAAGCTGAGAAGACGGTCACAGATCATACTTCTTTGCCATTGCAATGGAAAATAATTATGCATGCCCACGACCGAGCAAGGGAAACTTGATCACAGTCTTGAGTATCGATGGTGGTGTGGTTAAGGGTATCATCCCTGCTACCTTCCTTGCATTCCTTGAGTCTAAACTTCAGGTAAATTCTACAGTACATGTTTATTATGTACAGCCTAGCTGTTTTTCTCACGTCATCAGTATTATCGTCACAAATAGTTTTGATCACTGGAAGTTGAAATTTTATCTGTTTAGGTAACTGACATCGTGTCCCTGCATACATGCAAGTTTGATGGTCATTTGTTCGTTGATGTTCTTTTACCTTTTTAGGAGCTTGATGGGAGCAACGCACGCATAGCTAACTACTTCGACGCCATCGCTGGCACAAGCACAGGTGGTCCTATTACTGCTATGCTAGCAACTCCATCACTGAGCAATGCTAAGCAACCATGCTATGAGGCCAAGGATATTGTGCCATTCTACCTCAAACATGGTCCTCGCATCTTTCCATGCAGGTTTGTATGGTTAAGAGGCTACTGTTAATCATGGCACTTATAATAAGTATTTGTACGATTTTCCATCTTAGACTGCACTTTTTTTTTATAAATTGTTTATGTACAAGTGAATCAAATTTATCTTTGTCTGAGTATATCTATAAAATTATATGAAAATACTTCACCTTATTCGTTCTGATGTTGCAACCAGAACTGGAATTTTTGGCTGGTTCTTCAAGATCCTACAAATAATTAAGATGATAATTGGGCCAAAATATGATGGAAAGTACCTGCACAAAATGACCAATGATTTGCTGGGCGATACGAGAGTGAAAGAAGCATTGACAAATGTTGTTATTCTACTTTCGATGTTAAGTGTGTCAAGCCAACAATATTCAGCGCATTCAAGGTTCTATTTCTAAACTTGGTGCATGGGATAGCTTCCATTTGTTTCTTTAGGGTGAACTAAACTTTTTTGTTGCGGTGCAGGCGAGATCTAATACCTTGATGAATGCTCGTCTTGCTGATGTTATCTGCAGCACCAACAGTTCTCTCTGCACACTATTTTGAAACTGTGGATTATCACACTGGTTCATCACGTAGCTTCAACGATATTGATGGGGTGCTCGCCGCAAACAATCCGGAGATTTATACTTCTTTGGTTATAGTTTGTGGTTGGGTTTTCCTGCCGAAATCCTGTGTTAATTTAATTGTACGTTTTGATTAGTACGAAACTATGTGTGTATTTCAGCCTACTCCAACTTGTTTGGGACAAAAGGCTATGTTGTTGTTGTTGTTGTTGAAACTATGTGTGTATTTTGTTATGATTTTTTGTAGCCTTTTATTAAGCACCAAACTTTGTTTGCCAAAAATGGACATAAAACAATGTAAATGCTAACTGACCACCTTGTCCTCTAATTTGACAGACTCTGGTGGCAATGGGTGAGATAACAGAACAGATCAGGCAGAAAAGCAAGGAATTCCCTGAGACCAAGCCCTTGGACTATCATAGATATCTGGTAGTATCATTAGGCACAGGTCTTCCAGAGCAAGACATCAAGTTTGATGCGTGTCGTGTTGCCAAGTGGGGCATTTTTGGATGGTTTGGCCGGGAGAATACCATGCCTTTGCTGCAAATGTTCTTACATGCTAGCTCAGACATGACTGATAGTTATGTTGCAGACCTTTTCAAAGCAATTGGGTGCTCAGACCAACTGTTGCGTATTCAGGTATGTTGTAGACCCACGTCCTACCCAGAGTATGATGGTATTTTTTCATAAAAAATTAGTCAAACTTGGAATTCTTTGACTCCTCGAAAAATAAAATTTACATTCTTTTTGGGACGGGGGAGTAGGTGCTTAGTGATTGAACTACCAATAAGCTTCTCAAAGACAATATACAGATAGTGCCAAGTAATTATGCCATTGCAGAACTGAAACTAAACGTGTCAATAAGTGAGGATTTAAGTATTTCATAGTTCATACAACTGCACATTAAAAAAAGTTAGACAAGCAGCAACATGAAAAAGAGTTTCATAGCATGCACCCGAGGCATTTCAAATAATTTTAGTGTGCAAGATGATAAGATATCTTCTGTTGTTACTGAGACGAATGGGTAAGTTCATTAGAAACAACTATGAAAAGAGGACAACTACAATTTGGAACTACGGTGAAAAGGTTCTGTTTCAACAAAGTATTGAGACCAGGTATGCCTAATACAAGATTGGAAGAAACACTAATTATCCAAACAAGCAGCAAGCAAAAATGTGTAAGCCATATAAAGAGGCAAAAGAAGAGCAGCAGATAACCAAACTTTGGGCCTTCCAAATGCATGTGATGCTACCAAGGTACAATCTTAATCATAGCATGATGAATCAATCCACAAGAAAACCAAACTTAAATGAGAATGATTGAACATGTCAAAAGATGTCTCCATTTCAGGCAGTCATGGTTGGATTACAGGAACCTGGCTTGCACAAGCAGCAGCATAAGCATCTGCAAGCCCGGGAAAATTGTCCTTGTAAGGATCAAGAAACCTCTTGGTGAATACTTTCTCCTTTGGAGTAACAGCTGCAAAGAAGTCAACATCTTTCTCCACCAAGCCCTTCGCCTTAAGAGTTTTTAGCACATAATGCCGGGGCATAAGACGCCTTGGCAAGCTATAGCAGAGGACTGCTGGCCTATGCACTATGTATTTGGCATCCAGACCAACCTCCGTCTTCAGGAAATCCACCACGCGACTCACCCTGCCATCTGAAAAATTCAGAACTTCTGGCAACCTGCGTATGGCAATGCCCAGCTCAGCCTCAGAGCATCCAAGAGCCTTCTTCAAGAAATCTGACCTAGCATTTATCTTCCCAGGACTTATGTTGTAGACGGCCACAATGGCATACTTGAACATTGCTGAACTGCGTGGCACACCAAGCATGTCGGCACACGCCACAATTTCCTTGAAACGGCCTATCTCCAATGCCAATATGCGCGGGGCGCGCAAAAGGAGCTTGGCAATATCAGAATCAGTTAGGCCAGACTGTCGCAGGAATACCATATTGGGTTTGACAACACGCTCGAGATTTTGAGTGAGCAGGTACATGCTCCTGCTGAGGGTGGTGTGTAAATTGTCGTAGGAGCCCAACAAAGAGAGGTAGAATGCGAGCCGGGGGATCAATCTGGGGAAGACTAAGACGGTGGGGGCGATGGAAATGAGGCGGGAGATCTGCGGTGGGGAAAGGCCGACGTCGCGGAGCTGGGCGATGCAGGGGGTTAGGGTTATGTCCACCTTGGAGCAGAGGACCCTCGGGTCCCTGGAGATTGCGGCGGCGACCTCGGCTTTGGAGACGCCGATTCCGGCGAGGAAGGCTCGGACGGCGTCAGGATTGTCGGGCGACTTGAGACTGGGCAGGTACCTAGAGGCCCTGCGGGCCTTCTCTAGCGTCAAGCCGCAGCTGGTGGTGAGGTAGTCCTCGACGACGAACTGAGAGGCGGGAGTGGTGCTGTAGAGAAAGAGGCGGTGCAGTGGGAGGGAAGATGCGGCGGGGAGAGGCGAGGCGGCGCGGACAGCGGGAAGGAGGTGACCTCCGAGGCGGAGCATCGCTATTCGCCGGCGCCGTGTGGGTGCGGCGGCCAACGCTTGTGGTCTGCGACTCTCCGCCGGAGGCCAATGTGGTAGACGGAAGACGTTTCGGTTTTGTTACTGGGCCGGCCCAATCACCAAACTACAAAGTCCAGTCCAACCACGATTTCACTATGTTACAGAGCAATTTCACGGTGCCATCCAAGTGGTTGCTCCAGTTCTACGATCAAATATTGTATACCTAGGCCCTGTTTACTTCCTTTCTGAATTCCAAAATTTTATACTCTTTCTCCATCACATCAATTTTTAGATATATACATAGAACATTTAATGTAGGTAAAAGAAATAACTAATTACACAGTTTGGTTGTAAATCACGAGATGAATCTTTTGAGTCTAATTAAGTCATGATTGGACACCAATTGCCAAATACAAACGAAAGTGTTACAATAGTAAAATTCTAATTTTTTTTGCATCTAAACACCCCCCTATATGTTCATTTATTTTTTGCAGGACCGCAACATACCAATAGGGGCTGTGCCAGGCTGCCAGCCGACCTCTCAACGGAGAAGATCTTCAAGGTCCGGTTAAGATTGGAGAAAACCTTCTGCATAAGCCTCTAAGCAAGGATGATTATAAGATCAACTACACCGAGACAATGCCGAAAGATAGCCGTAATCTGACCTATGCTGCTATGCTCACACGGTTTGCAAAGCTCCTTTCTGATGAGATGAAGCTTAGGCTTCAGAACATGGAACTGGATGCCGGTCATAGCAAATCATGAAACTTGAGGTCTTCTGAACGCATACTCCATCCGTCTTAGGAGCTGGTGTAATTACTATCAGCTGTTTGACCTGTTGTGTCATGTGTGTGTTTCAAGTTGTGAGTGTGTAAATGGTAATTGGCAAAGTGATATGGTTGCTTGGAGCCCTGTAAATGGACAAAATCTAATGCCCTGGTTCTGATTGTCTAGCTGTGTGTAATCTGAGTGTGGAACTATGTATGGTATGGTGAGTTGGTGTATCTGCATCTTAGGCAGTAAATAATGTATTGCTTGTATATTGAAAATAAAGTTTATTATGTAACTATTCAGCAGTCCAGGTAGCTCTGTAATCTATTTCTTTGAATGCTTGACTGTGTATTATTATATTTTGTTTTTTAAATCTAGGTAATTTACAGAGGAATTGCATAGCGTGTCCTACAGCTTTACGTTGTAATACTTTTCCTTTTATAGAACCAGAGTACACATATAAATGAATTATTATTTTTTCCTATCAATATATGTCTGCAGCTAAAACTATGATTGTCCATGCGTCTCCTTTCCTGTCAGGAGGCCTTTTTATTTTGGCCATATGCCAAAGCTTGTACATAATCTATCAGCTGGCCCTCCGATCCTAGTCACGTATGTACTCGCATCCATCCAGCTACTCCTTTTCAGAACACCCTGTACTTCTCAATGATGCAGTACTCCTAGTCCTAACCATATATCATAAACACTTTATATTCTATTAGTAAACAAACTGCTTTTATCTTTCAACATATTTTTTAAGCTAAAACTATGATTGTGCATGCGTCTCCTTTCCTGTTAGGAGGCTTTATTTTGGCCATATATGCCAAGCTTCTACATCTACCAGCTGGCTCTCCTAGTCACACATACTCACATCCATCCAGCCACACCTTTTCAGGAACACCCTGTCCTCAATGATGCAGTACTCTTAGTCTCCTAACTATATATTCTAAGAACTTAGGTTGTGTTTAGTTCCTAAATTTGGGATGCCAAAAGTCACTGTAGCAACACTATAGCATTTCATTTGTATTTGGTAATAATTGTCCAACCGTTGACTAATTAGGCTCAAAACGTTCGTCTCGCAAAGTACAACCAAACTGTGTAATTAGTTTTTGATTTTATCCACATTTAGTACTCCATGCATGTATCGCAAGTTTGATGTGATGGGGAATCTTTTTTTGCATAGTGTATTTTTCAATGGAACTAAACACAGCCTTATTTGTTTTAGCAAACTGCCACTGTACTTGCTGCAGATATAATTCTGCCGGCACATCGTTATAGTTATGCACGCTCGTCAGGGAAATATCTTGGCTTGCACGTCACAGACTCATCACAGCTGATTTCTGTATATATATATATATATCATATCATCGTGCAAGTGCACCATCACCTATCTATCTTCCAATCGTTACACCTAACAACAGCTGGCTGGAGCTCGACACTTAACTGGAACGAAGCCAAATGTTCAGGACATACATATAGGAAGCATATCCATTAGTTACTAGCGTGCATGCACTATCTACCAGCTGTAATAACGGCTGCTGCTGCTCAACAACTTGCCCTGTTTGGTACGCTACTGTTAAAAGTTAGCTGGTTAATAATTTATGACTAATATTAGTTGTATAGTAACTGGCTACCTAATTATTATCTAGGTGTTCTTCGTATCAAGAAGCTAAAATGCGGATGCATTGGTGTTTTTTTAAAAAATAATACTCTTCCTCTTTTATGTGCTATTGGTAAAGTACGTGGGGTAAAAATATTTGGAAGGACAAAAGTGTCTATTAGCAATCCATTAGCTAGGTTGTTACAGTTAGTGTGATAGTTATTACCTAAGGGGCTGTTTGGCACGTACACGTACGCGTGCACGTTCAGCGGTAGTGCACGTTACCTGCGCACTGGAGGCTAGGGAGCCTCACAATTTCTTATTTGCGTGTGTTCGGACGCGCACGCGTGTGGTGTGAGTGTGAAGTGTGTACGTTGTGTGCATCCAAGTTGTACTCAGTAAAAAAAGTGCTCTGACTCATCCGCCGAGTGCACTGTAGTGATTACTGTAGCAAAGAACTCTTTTCTCTCTATTCTCCAAAACAACATAGGGCCAGGAGGAGCCCCCCGCTCCGGCTTCTCTAGTCACTGTAGGCTGTAGCATGGAACCAAAGCTGAGGGAGCACTGCCAAAGAGGGTCTAAGTGTCCAGTTAATACATAGGTGTGTCCTATTAGTCGGACCTATTTAGGTTCACTCTAGCAAATTTTTAGTAGCTAATAACTATTAGCTGGGTTGATCAAACACACACCCTATAGAGCATTTTCAAGTCCATTAATGGGAACTAAAACTATAACTTAGGCTTTGGTATTTAGGCATAAAAAATGGTACCTCAGGTACCAAAATTTAATATTGATATCATGTTATAATTGGTGAGATACCTCTTGATGTTATAATTGGTGTGCGATTGTGGATGCCTACATCTGCGCTGCGTATAATTCGAGAAAAAAAACTGAAGAATCAAATTCTCAGGATCCTGCTGCAGCTGCGCAGTCGTTGTACTCGTACCATCTAGATTGGTAACCCCAGCAAGGCAGCAACAGTATACAATACAAGAATTCGACCAAGTTTTCTGATAGGCGTGAGAAGCAGCACTTGTAATAATCTACTAGGACGGTAAGACGCGCTCCGCCGTGTCCCGTTGTGTAATTGAGTGAACAGTAAAAGCGACATGAACAGTGCCTAAAATGCTGAGCAGGATTCGAGGATCATTTAAAATTTCGGAACAGTGTTTTCTGTCGGGTGAACAGTGCCTATGGCAGTGCTGTTAGTGTCGCCGGAGGACGCGTGGGCAGGCCGAGGAGTGGCGCTTTCCTTACGCGCTGAAGACTTAACTGTATATTGAAACGTGATGGATGGACATCAGAACATGGACCTACTCCGTAGCTAATAACGGCCGGACTGCACTACTGTGGCAGCGTGCTTAGACTACCCGCAGTGGTCCTCTAAAACGATATTCTAAAGCTTTAGAGTATGAATATAGAGTAAAAATTGTTGTACTGGGTACTCTAAAACGATACTCTATCTTTTCTCTCACTCTATTTTTAGAGTAGTACAATGTTTACTCTATACTCTATAGTGGCGGCCCCACTAGCTAAACAAAGGAAAAAATGCTATAACTCACAAACCAAAAATCTAAATTAAATTTCGATTGCACCATTAAATTCGTCTCAATAAATCCTTCATAACTAGATCACACATGGATATATTTAGATAAAGTGATAAGTGGGTCCCACAGTGGATAAAGTGGACAGAGGATGATATAGAGGATGGATGGGTGCGGAAGAATTAAGTATAGATGAGAGAATCTGGCTGACTAAGACGTATAGAGGATGAATATAGAGATACATGAGTGCGGGTAGTCTTAAAAAGAATCGGAAGGGTTTGGGGGAGTTGCTGGCCTCGACTCCCGCTTCGATCGATCGACAAGGGGAAAAGGGGGACAACAGATAGAACACGACGCGATCGACTGTGTGCCGGCTGCTGCTGCTAGTACAGTTATCTGTGAGAAAGGAGTTACAGCCAGCAATGCTGCAGTGGCTATAAATAATCCGAGATGAGAAGATAGCCTAGAGCATCGTGCAATGATCAGCCGCGCCTGCGCATTCTGAGTACGGCGCTGTGCGCCGCGGAAGAACGCAATGATCGAGGGTCGGGTCGGTCGTAATTAGTCGTTAGATTTGGTAATAGTGCAGGATTTGTTGTTTACAAAAATTAAGGGTTCCTGCAGGTTGCTCATGATTAGCGTGGCTAGCTGCCGGACCTTCTATTCTTATAATACTACTATACTAGGGCATGTTTAGATTACAAATTTTTCTAACCTGATAAATAGTACTACTTTCGTCTTATTTGATAAATATTGTCCAATCGTGGACCAACTAGGCTCAAAAGATTCATCTCGTGATTTCCAACTAAACTGTGTAATTAGTTATTTTTTTTACCTACATTTAATACTCCATACAAGTGGTTAAAAATTGATGTGATGGAGAGAGAGTGAAAAAATTCTAACTTTTTGTTGCATCTAAACAAAATATTTTACCTACATTTAATACTGAATACTGATAGAGTAGTTCGTTCAAATTAAGGGGGGTTTTAAATAGTACATATATACTGTGTGTGCATTTTTTTTTGCGAGAAGTACACAACCCATTTTCTGGACTTGAAAATGCTAGGATCATCAGCAGCAGCACTAAGTTTCACGACAATGGGTGTGTTCACTTTCCATACAGATCCAAAATATTTCCTCTTCTACTCATCACATCAAATCTTCGGACGCATATATGGAGCATTAAATGTAGGTAAAAAAGATAACTAGTTGCATAGCTTGTCTGTAAATATCAAGACGAATCTTTTGAGCCTAGTTAGTCCATGGTCGAACAAATTTTGCCAAATAACAACGAAATGTGCTACAATAACTTTTCATCTACTTTTCACCAACTGAACACACCCAATCACCCTGTTCGGCTGCTCTTATCAACACGGCTTATCAGCCGTGATACAGTGTTTTTCTCTCACAATAAAACAGCCACAGCCGACTTATAAACCGTAGAAACAGCCTGCCGAACATGGTGAATAATGTGAGGTCGCTGCAGCCTGCTGCCTGCAGGCCGCCGCGTTGAGGCAGCTTTGACTGTTGACGGCGGATGGGAGTATGAGTATGGGACATTCCATCGAATGAATTGCACAACTTTAGCTAGGCGTGTACCGTCGTTCCTACGATACATCGATCATCATGCAAATTTCAGCCTTAATTCAAACATTAGTTTAACAGTAACACCAAGTTTATTCTAACTATAGTTATTTAGTGTACCATTCATTATGTCAACTTCGATCAACAAGTTCATACTGTACAAACTTACACAACATATATGTCAATATCTATAAATTGTTTGGATAAATCCACATCATGAGTATATTAACATGTTTTTTTTTCTATAAACTCTACTAAAGTTAGAGAAGTTTTATTTATAGGTCAAAACTTAAATAACTTTTATTATGGAGCTAATGAGTACCAAAATATAAATTAAAAATGCTATTGTGACCATCAGCAAAATATACAGGAGTAGAGTGAAAAACACATGCGTTGCTTGGATTGGATGTACACTGCAGGCTCCTCGTTGTTTGTCGTTTCTTAGGCCAGTCTCAATGAAGTTTCATGAGAAGTGTCACCCTCGTTTCTTAGGCCAGTCTCAATGGAGTTTCATGAGAAGTGTCATGCACATTTATTAGGGTGCTACGTCAGCAGATTTGTACTTTTTTTTGCATGAAACGAGGAGGAGAGAGAAGGGATTCGTTTCGTCCCCATGACACGAGCGGGGCGGTGTTTCCAACACCGTGAACGGGAACGAAACACCCATTGAGAAGCCAAACACATTTCATCGGCAGGGGACGGGCGGGCTCGGCAGGTTGCCACCGCCGCTGGGCGAGCCCCTTCGCTGCCGTGAGGGCGCCGCCAGCCGCGAGCGAGCGCCTCCGCCGTGTGGGCGAGGCCGTCGCGGGCGAGCGGCTCCACCGTCTTCCTCGTCATGTACCTCCGCCGTGGGCGCAGTCGCCGGGGGCACGAGCGAGGCCGTCCGCCGCAGGCGCGACCCAGACGCATCCGCCGGGGTCGTGACTCCGATGCGTACACCCATGTCCAGCAGCTCCACGTACTTGCCCATCTCCAGCCTTCTCTTCTTCCCCTGCAGCGCAGATGCTCTGCGAACCTATGCTCTTGGATCTTGAACGGAAAGGAAAGGTGATTAGTGTTAGCTTGTGGTCGGTCGATTGGATCTGGAGGTTGGTAGCTAGTGTTGCTGGTGCTTTTCGTGGGAGGTGTCCCAAGAACAGGAGCAGTGGCTGCGGCTATGGGATGGCGGAGGAGAGCGGTGCTCATGCCTGGTGAAGGGGGAGGAAGCAAAACGGGTGGGACCCACAAAAACAAAAAAAACTATGAAACTGTACTATAAGCTAAAGTTTCACATCTTAGATAGTGAGAGGTGAAACCCCCGAGACTGGCCTTATCAATAATTTCACGTTCCATCGCGGCCGTTACTGTGATATCGATCGCTCGTGGAAGCGCATGGTACGTGCAAGAGGCCTGCAACCACACAAGTGATACCTGCTCCGCACTTCATGCAATCGTGCTAACGCCTCAAATAATAAAACGACCGGGTGATCAGGTAGCAATTGGCAAGAAAATGTAGCTGCCCTTTTTTTTTCCCCCTTCTGACATATCTTCCAATAAAATCTTAATTTGACATAGACAATATACTCATCTACTACGCGTGCACAGTGCGCAACTTTTATTCACTGTCCACGGAGTTTTATTTACTTTATTTTTCTTATTATTTGTTTATTTTGAGCACCAAGCAGGCATGCACAAGTTGACATCCAGAAAGACCAAGAGCAAGCACATCCGACTCACGACACGTATATTAATGGTCAGAATTCGAAAACGACCCGAATTTGTGTGACCCTGTGTTGTGTAGTGCCCGGACTAGTGGCGGTGGTCCAGCAAATATCAGCATCTTCGAATTGGACAGAGGACAACGACCCGGTAAATTTGGCTAAAAACTAATGTTTGCTATTTCTTAAAAAAAGGGATAAAAGAATCGCTGGAATTTAGGTAGTAGGCCACGGAAAAGGTCCCTGTGGCCTGTGGGGCCGAATCCACACTAGTAGCTCGAGACCTCAATCGTAATAAGATTCTCAGAGATGGATTGCGACTTCACAGTGTGGCGCAAATAAGTGGCTGGGATCACTTTTCGTTAGCAAAAGGTCTTTGTTCGTGAACTGTGGTTGATATGATGCACGGCGCAATATAATGTTAACAGTACGAGAAAACAAGCACTTTTTTAATACCTTTTTAATAATACAGCGAAAACAAATAAAAATAAGCACTGTACTTAACCGTCCAAACTCGTCAGAAAGACGTGCATGTCTCCGACGACCAACTGCGCGCGCGCCCGGCTCCTCTCCTTTTGGTTTTGCCACATGCATCACGAATCTCAAAAAAAAAAGGACTCACGAATTCAATTCGTTCTCGTTGCATACATATACTCCTACAATGTATCCTGCTGGTGTGCTGCACGTTTGCAACGACACAGCACAGGTTCCACACGTCCCTGCGTGCACGATCCATCCACCCTTCACCAGCAGGTCTCGAATATCGTCGGTACGCGTTGCCACGTACTGACAGCTTTTACACGTACTGCAGGTCGGAGAGGTAGGCTTTTATCCTATGCTGGAAGGCTAGTTTTGCTTAAAGCTTGTCTGGCCAGTATTCCAATATATTTGTTGTCTATTATAAAATTTTGTAAGTGGGCTATCAAAATGATGAATTCTTATATGGGATATTTCTTGTGGAATAATACCGAGGACAAACATAGATATCACTTAGCGAGTTGGCAGTTGGTATCTCAAAAGAAAGAGGAAGGAGGCCTAGGTATCCTAGACTTGAGAAGTTTAAACTTAGCTCTGCTAGCCTCTTGGATATTTAGGTACCAGCTTCATAAGAATGCTATTTGGGTCAAGATTGTAGACTCTAAATATAAAACTAGTGATCCTAACATCTTTCGCTGCCCAGACTTGGGTTCCTCCCCTTTTTGGAAAGGGGTGCTCTGGGCAGCACAAGCAACCCATATGGGCATCAGGTGGGTGATAGGGAATGGGAGGAAGGTAAGATTCTGGGAGGACCAATGGATTGGAAACACAAGTTTGACGATTATGTTCTGGCCTCTTTATGTGATTAATGAGCAACAAGGTAAGTCTATTTGCCAGGTTTGGGATAGGAATGAGCTTATGCTCACTTTCTCTGAGGCTCTTATGAGCATGTGGTGGGACCTATGTAGTATAGTAGAGGGAACCATCCTCACCAAGGATGAGGATCATATAATGTGGAGTTATACCTCGCATGGAACGTATTATGTTCAATCTCTTTATGCAGTGAAAAACCGTAGAGGTGTTTTTCCGGTGTTTACACATGCTGTGTGGAAGCTGGTGATTCCACCTAGAGTGTAGTTCTTGTTGTGGTTGTTGTCACACAACGGAACCTTGACGAGGGATAATTTGTAAAAGAGAAGAGAGGTTTCTGATCCCACTTGCCTTTTCTGTAATGAGCTTGAGTCCATTTCACATTTATTCTTTGACTGCTGTGTAGCAACAAATGTCTGGAGAATGGTTAGGGAAGTAACTGGTGTTAACATCGGCTCTGACTATGAATCTGTAGCAAGATTGTGGGTCGCTAACAAGAAATTTTTAATTACTAATGTAATTTCATCTGCTGTTCTGTGGTCCTTGTGGAAATTGAGAAATGAAATTTGTTTTCAGGGACTAGTATGGACAGGTTTGAGGATGGTGTTGATCAGAATTGCAAAGATGTTAAGAGGCTGGCTTTCGATCTGGAAAGGCGGATCATCAAGATGGAAGATTTATCAAAGCGCCCGACACAGAGAGTGGAAGGAGGAGATGGCACCGGCTACATCATCACGATTGGTTCCATCGGAGTTTCGGTCTTCAACAGCTGTCAGAAGTGATTTAGATGATGCCGATGTCATGTGATAAGCTCGGATTTTAAATTGGATGTTTCTGTGCGTGCGCTTATGCACCTAAAACCTTGTACGAACCTAAAATGATTGTTTGCTTTTTGAAATATAAAAGCAGGAGAGACCTTTTGTCTTAAAAAAACGTACTGACAGCGCTTCAAGGGTATATCACAATTGACATTTTGGCATATCACAGACCGCGCTTCGAAGCACAATTGGCATTTTGGCATATCACAGACAGCGCAGCGCTTCAAGAGGAGGGATCAAAATCGTGGCCAGGGATGGGCCGCTGTGTCCAACTCCAACAAATGAACGAGAATCAGGCGGAACCCACGTCACATGTACACACAATATACCCGTGCAGCAGATTCCCTGGCTCGCCGTGGCCGTGGGGCCGCCGCGCCGGGCTCCATGCGCCACATGCACGTACGCACGCGAGCAGGCAGGCAGGGGTCGACGTACGAGTACGACTGCTAGCTAGGATTCTAGGACGATGCGCCTCGCCACGCCACGAGGGGGCGCCGGCGCTCGCGCCGCTCCTCCGCCACAAGCTCGCGGCCTCCCGGCCCCGCGCTTATCCGGCCACGTCGGAGCCCGCTCCCACCGCCGGTGAACGGCGGGCCCGCCGTGTCCTCCACGTACGTACGAGAGTACCACGCACGACAGCGACACGCCACATGCACAAAACAAGTGGAGTACGTAAAACCTAGCTTCTCGCGTACTCCCTCCTTCGTACTAAAACAATGCAATTCTAGAATAATATCACGTGTTAATATATTAACTTTGACAAATTATAAATAAAAAATATAAATATTTATAATATTAAATAAATATTATTAGATTAATTATGAAATATATTTTTATAATAAATTAATTTAGAGTCATAAATGTAAATACTATTTTCTATAAACTTGGTCAAACGTGAACCACTTTACGTGGCACATAACTTATAGTTGCAATTTTTCTAGGACTACTTAAATTAAATTACGTGATGCCCTGGACAATCCGGTGAGGGATAATGCAGGTCACTTCGACCATTTATTTTACGAAAGACAAAAAAAAAAAGAAGAACTGCGAGTGTTAATAAGGCCACGGGTTTTGATTGACTGACCACGGTGAGTGGCGATGACTGAGACTGACAAGCAGCTGAAACATTTTTTTGAAACTGAGAAACTGAAGATTTTTTTTTTAAAATATAGTACATAAAAAAACTCGATCTCTTATTTAGTTCACTCAATTCATTACTGCATAATAAGTGTTCACAGTTCAGGTTGTATTGTACATAGAGATAATTAAGATTCATCATACCGACATCATATATCGATACGTACAGCAAAGGAAAAGGTAGGCAATAACTAGATCGAATCGTGGATGAAAGAGACTTTCGTGAAGGAAATGTGAGGCAAAGTGTTTTAGCGTCTGCGGTTTAGGCAGCTCAACCTAATCGTGCAATTAGATAACAGTAGTTTTGGAAACTAAGTTCCTGGATGAGGCTTGTCGGCGTGGGTTTATATGTTTAGGGCCTTCCATATAATTGTTTTAGCAGTCTCTCTGCAAAAACATGAGAATCCTTTTTTTTTATGAAAATGAGAATCCATATTAAACGAAAAGTATAGCAATCGGAGGATCTGTACCAAACGATTCAGAGTCAGATTTGCGTTTTGCGGTGAGAAACGTTTTAGATTCTCAACAGAATCACTAGGATCCTATCAAACTCCACAAAGAGAGGAACCTTTGAAGAATAATCACTTAGAATATATTGGCCCCGTTCGGCTGTGCTGATAAGTCGGCTCAAAAATACTGTTGGCTAATTTGTTGTGAGAGAAAACACTATTCCGGCTGAAAAAATAAGCTGAAAAGTATGGATTATAAGCCGAATGAACATGACCATTCTTATTTGTTGTACTAGTATAAAAAGGCACACACAAAACAAACAACATTTTTTTATACTAGTACAAACAATGCAAACATCCAAAACTTAGTTTCTCTTGATTTTAGTTCTAATTTCAAGAATCGAACGAGCTGGCCAAACGGTTCCACTAAGTGATTCTAATTCAATAGAGAAATGTTTATAGAGAATATAGATATGAAACATTTATAGAAGAATCTGGATTCCTACCAAACATATCTTCATGAAAAATGATTGTTGGATTCTGCTAGAGATTAGGAAAAACTTTTCTCTGGATAATTAAATCTATTTCACTTAAAAATTTTCTTCATGAAAACCGAATCCATGTGAAATCGAGTGAAAATATACTAGTTTTCCGCTTCACACCTCCCAATATGTATGGACCGAAGGGGATTGCTATGTTTCCAAATAAACCCTTAGTTTGGAACGATAGGAGTACATAGCTTTTCTAGATACATTAGTCTATCTATGTATCTAGATATAGTTTATATCCAAGTGCATAGAAAAACCATGTATATTGAAAAGCCAAAACGATTTATAATTTGGAACGATGAGAGTACATAGCTTTTGCTGTGAACTTAGTTTTGCGCTATGTCTAGATACATAGTAAGTCAAAACGATTTATAATTTAAAATAGAGGGAATATTTAGCAGAGGGCCTGTCTAGTAGTTGATAAACAGAGCTAAACAATACTATAGCACGTTAAAGCTCTAGTTGATTCAAATAGCCTAACTTATTGTCCATTTTGAACTATTCAACCATCCAGTTGTAAAAATCTACTATTTGGCTCATAGTAACTATTGCAGGTTGTAGCTTATAAAAAAATAACTAATCTAAATGGGCTTAAATTGTACTTGACACAAATAGTTGTCCTATGCCTCAAACCATTTAAACATTCCTCAACATAAAGTCTACGACTAAAACCTCTCTCAACACTCTCTCCGTTTTAAATTATAAGTCGTTCGGACTATTGTAAATATATAATTTTTATTATGTATCTAGATATACACTGTGTTTTTGTATATGCCTAGTTTTAAAATATAGTAGTACTAGCCTGGCAAAAAATGTCACAACTAAATTACCACATAATACAACCATAAATATAAATTGCCTAATAAAGTAGTACTACCCCACAAAAACCATTTTAAAACCAAGAAACACTCGCTCCGTTTATAAATATAGGCCAGACGCTCAACTCGAACCTGATTACCTGAGCGGCATCAGAGAAACAAAGCCGAGCAGGGAAATGGCGGCCGTCTCCTCCTCCACCTCCACCGCCTACTTCTCCTCGCAGCCGCAGCTGCCGACCTCCACCGCCGACCCGACGGCCGCCGCCGCCAGCAGCAGTTTGGTGCGGCAGCCACGGCGAAGCAGCAGCTTCGTGATGGTGGAGGCGTCCTCTGCCAGCAGCAGCGACGGCGGGGTGGCCAGGACGAAGAGCCTCACGGAGGACGACCTGGAGGAGCTCAAGGGCTGCCTCGACCTCGGCTTCGGCTTCGCGTACAGCGAGATCCCCGAGCTCTGCGGGACGCTGCCCGCGCTCGAGCTCTGCTACTCCATGACCCGGAGGTTCCTCGATGAGCAGAAGGCGCCCGGACAGGAGCAGGAGGAGGAGCCTGCGTCGCCACCGCTCCCCAACTGGAGGATCTCTGGACCGGGTAAAAACCACTTTTCTCTATTCATCAGTTCTCGAATTTGGTGAAATTTCTTTTTCCATTCAATTGTGATGATGTGAATTAATAGCTTCAACGGTGAAGGCGTGGCAGTTTTCTGTTTTGTGGGAATCACAACTTTTGATCCAAAATTCAGAAGTTTCTGACAAAGCATACTTCACTATGCGTGTAAAATGTAAATACACTGCTCCAATAAATCATATCATGTTTTATTTCTGAGTAATTCATTTGAAACGTTATGCATCCTACCGGTTGAGGGTGGAGGAGCAGGAAGAGGCAGTTCGCGTTTTTTTTTCAGAATAGCGAAAATCAGAAGAAAAAAAATATTAAGCATGTTTTGGTAGATTGCTGAACTGATGTATGGTTGGATGATTGATGAAGTAGGTGATCTTTGAGCTGCTAGTATAACAATATGCTCGATTCAATTAGTGCATCATTTTACTCGTTTTCAGTAAGGTGCTGAATGCCTCTTGATTAATAATTTTCAGTGAGATCTTTGTTCAGAAGGATTCGTGACAACATTTAGTTATGAAAGAACTCAAGATGTTGCAGAGTAGATTACTGTATCTCTTTTAGAAACACTAATTTGAAAACTCTTCAGTCATACTGAAGTGCTCGGACTGCCAGGACTCTTTAGTAGGAGCCATACTGATTCTTCCTTTTGTTTTTGACGGGCTGTGTTGCCTTTTAAGTTTTAGGAGTACTTTATAGGAGGCTTGGCATAGAGAATAAAAACCTCTTCTTCTACACTCTATTTTATAGAAGGAACAGCGATGGTAGACACTGCAGGGGATTCTACCTACCTTTTGGGTATCGTCCATTCTATGCTTTTGGTGCTATCTGAATTCGGTAGCAAACGAAAACAAAGAAAACTTTCATCATTTTGATTCACAGTGGAGGAACAAAGCGATACTTGCATTATTGGTTATATCACCATATAGAAGCGACCAGACAGCATGCATTTTCTCAGCGAAGTCACTTTTCTCAGTAAGTGCTTACAGTCTTCTCCAAGACAATCTTCACGACAAAGCAAAGCAAGACTAGGCTCCACTGAATTATGCTATCTCCTTTCCAGCACACGTTTCCTCAAAAAAGGAGCGTAAATTTGAAGAAAGATTATTCTACCTTTACCAAAGGTCCATTTTAAGGAAACCGGCACTTTTGTAATCAGAAATATATATATATTTTTAGAACAAAAAAAAAACAACAGCACAAGTACACAACCATGTCCTCCGTGAGACCGTATATATTACCTAGTTTGGCCGTTACCCGTGTGATTGATTTCTACTATGAAAGACCCGTTTTTCTTTGCTGATCAGCATTGCTTCTGTCAGGTGACGATCCAGAGGAAGTGAAGGCCAGGTTGAAGTATTGGGCTCAAGCAGTAGCATGCACTGTCAAGCTCTGCAGCTAAACTAGAGGCTGGCTAGCTGCTTTCTGTTAGTGTACGCTATGACGGCTGAACCGAAGAAGGTCGGTTGCAGGTTGAAGAATCTGGTTTATATGGTTCTGGGATACGGGGAGCGAAAGGGGGTGCTTCTGCTCTCTGGCATGGAAGCAACATGAGTGATCTCATCTGCTTCTGCAAAAACTTGGGAGGGGGAGGAATCATGATCTGGAACAGCGACAGACCTCGATTGAGATCCATGGTCTGAGCTTCTACGAAAGGATTCAGAAGCTTGTCACTCCTCAGCGTGGGTGGTCTGCATAATGCAGCGTTTGCAAATGCAGGACCTGTTGGTTCTTTTGCTGTTTCCCTGTAATGATCACTAGGTGTTCTAATTGTCGTACTCCTGTAATAATGTACTGAATGGAGTTTTGAGTTTTGGCTACTAATCCAAGGGTTGATTAGTTCCAATATTGATTTATTTTGTGCTACTCTGATATTGCCATGTACTACATCAACATATATGTAGATTATGCTGTTTTATAAATTTGAAAAATTAAATGAAGTGTCTGGTTGCTTGTCAAGCTTCAATCGTGTATAAGATGTATATATTCAGCCTAGCTGGAAATTGACTGAAACTCTGTAAAGAAGAAACTCCACTGATTCACGCAAAATACAAAACTAAATGATCTATACTGATCTTGTGTTTCTAATAACCCTGCTGCAGATGGATTGTCCTATCGCTGTGTCGCATGATATCCTTGACAGATCACATATAATAATCTCACACACCGACGATGCATTTGCTCTGCTGGGCTTTGCCGCTGGATAGTCAATAGTGTAAAGAGGAGAAAAAAAAAATAGCTGTCAGTGTCGGTGAGTAGGGAGTACCACCACTTGTGCCCGCTCCGCACGCGCAGCACACGTGCTGACGTGCCGGCCGCACGGCTCCCGACGACTCCGAAGCTTCCATGTGGAGCCCTTGACTCCATCACGGTCGCTGAAGCCTCGTACTGTACTATCTGCGATTAACTGATCTTCCCCTAACCAGTTCGGCGCGGCCACACCGGCCTCATGTCCAATACCGGCATCGCCCTTCCTATCCTCGAGCACTTCAAGGGGCTGCGTGCAAATACTCTGGGCATAATTAATCAAAGACTGAACCGAACTAGCCAAGACCGAAGTGACCGAGACCGAAAATTTCGGTCACAAGTTCGGTCTTCAGTTTGAAGTAACCGAACTAATCGGACTTAGTTCGGTCGTTACCCTCGGGTAACCGAACTAACCGAATTAACCGAACATTTAAATTTTGTTGACATAATATGTAATTTAGACCATTATTAGTGATATAATATTTATGGAAAAAGTCTAATTGACCCCCCAACTATAAGGGGCGGTCTAGTTTACCCCCTGAACTATGAAATGGTCTAATTTACCCCCTGAACTTTGCAAAACCGGCCAAATCACCCCCTCGGGCGGTTTTGGACGGTGGTTTTGCTACAGTGTCAGCGGTTTTGCTACAGTAACAGCGGTTTTGTCTTTTTCTTTTTTATTTATTTCGTCTGAATCTTTGAAAAATCATAGTAAATCACAGAAAAATCATAAAATGGAAAATCCAATTTTGTTGGACTCCACATGAGTAGATCTACACAGTGAATATATAATATAGTATGCTTTAGTACAAAGTTTTTGCTGTAAATTTTGATCTATTTTTTTTCTGTAATTAATTTGAATAATTCATACAGCAAAAACTTTGTACTAAAGCATACTATATTATATATTCACTATGTAGATCTACTCATGTGAAGTCCAACAAAATTAGATTTTCCATTTTTATGATTTTTCTGTGATTTACTATGATTTTTCAAAGATTCAGACGAAATAAATAAAAAAGAAAAAGACAAAACCGCTGTTACTGTAGCAAAACCGCCGACACTGTAGCAAAACCACCGCCCAGAACCGCCCGAGGGGGTGATTTGGCCGGTTTTGCAAAGTTCAGGGGGTAAATTAGACCATTTAATAGTTCAGGGGATAAACTAGACCACCCCCTATAGTTGGGGGGTCAATTAGACTTTTTCCTAATATTTATTCTAGTGGGTTTATATCAACCATCACTCTTATCACTATGTTTAATCTATATTTTGTATTGTATTTTTGCCTTGAAATAGAAAAAATATTAGTAAAATTTGCTACAAATTATAATATTTAGTAGTTGTTTTGTGAAGTTCGGTTAGTTCGGTCATGACCGAGACCGAACTGAACTAACCGAGACCGAACTTGCTCGGTCCTGAGTTTTGAAACTAACCGATCGATCTTCGTTTTTAGATGACCAAACTTTCGAAATGACCGAAGACCGAGACCGATCGGTTCGGTCAGACCGAACGCCCAGGGCTACAAATACGGCCAAGGGGTCCGGGGTAGTTCTGGAATTCCGGCCGTTATCCGGCTGGTCTCCACTTTGTCATCTCTATCCTCAGCAAAGTCAGCGATCTCTTCCACGGTGACGGTGCTGGCCGACGCGCCAGCAGAAATGGTCTTTTCAGTTCGGACCCTGTGGTTTCTTGTTTTATGATAAATATCGACACTTAAGATGCAAATGGAAAAGCTAGCGAACCCGAACATAGGTTATTTCTAAGCAGGTTTCACAAGAATAACCACACTTACGATAACTTATCTGTGCGCTTGTCGGCACTTTGACTTGTATCCCTAGTGACACTTGAAGACTCATGGTTTGTTTGGATTCCGGTATATTGTGGAAGGTAGCTTCCAAAATCCAGTTAGGGATCCAAACATGCCCAACTTATACACAATGCAAAATCCACAATCTAAGAAGTTGAAGAAACCTAACTATCCCGCCATTCGATGTACTACAATGCACAAGCATGAGGACCAAAGAGTAAGGGTATTAAGGTAATTTCATCATAAATAGTAGTCTACCTTCAGCTCTTAGAATCTATGGATACAAACATCTCTCCCCTCTAGCTTCTATAATCTAGTTTCTATCAATTCAGCCTTTTGAACTACTAGCTTCTAGAATCTACTGTGTATCCAAACAAGGCATCACTTACATTATGCTTGGGCAGGGATAAAACATGACAAAAAAAACTAGTGCTATATAGGACCGTCAGTGATAAAAATGTTTTTAAAATATAGTAAAATACAGGGGCTTATTTGGAAAGCGAAGTCTTGCAGAAAAGCCCTCCACTCTTTCGTTCTCGTGGCATATTCCATAGGAATAATTTAATTATTTTTTGTATATACATTTTCAGCTCCCCTCTCCGCTCCCCATTGCGCATTGCCCTCCCTCGCCCCTTCTCCCTCGCGGCCTCGCCCACCGCGCCTTCGAGGAGCTTCGAATCCCGATCGCCTCGGTCCCCGCGACCTCACATGGTGGGGGCGCGCACCAGAGGCTAGGGTTCCCAGTTCCCACCATTCTCCTGGTTTGTCCCGGTTCGCTCCTGATTTTTCCCGCGATTTTTGCTGATTCTCCTCTGATTTTCCTGCCGGCTTTTGGCGCAGCTGATTGAAACCGCGGGGTTTTGGCGAGCCTGAGGCGGTGGCGGCGGCAGGAATGAACGGGGAGGTGGAATGTAGCGTGTGCCATGCGAAGGTGCCGGTGCCGCCGGCGGTGTCGAAGGCGTACGACAGCCACCGGAGCACCGTGTCGTCGCGGCAGCGCGCGCTAAACGTGCTCCTCGTCTCCGGCGATTGCGTCCTCGCCGGCCTCCAGGTGAAGGCTGCTTCCCATCTGCGTTTGGTCGGTTTTGATCAGTGCGTTGTGTGTCGAATCGCCGAGTGTTGCATAGGACTGTCGAACTTTAGCTGATGGGTGCGGTTACTGCATGAGGAGGCGAATTGAGCAGCATGGTGAAAGTATAATGCCACGAATGTGTCTGTAGCACAGGTGAATTTGGCTAGGTGTACTGTAGCACACTCTCAATATTGTCTGGAGCTTCAGGACCTATGATTGTTCTGGGACTGTGTTTTTACTAGGCTGTGCGGATGCTGCAGAAGGTTATGGTCACAGACCTTTTTTTTTTCTTTTCGGAATTTGTTAGAATACACAGCCAAATTTGGATGTGCCTCCTCCAATGCTGTTAGCACTGGTCTTAATTTCATTTGCTACTGCTAGGAGAGGATTTGATTATCATGATCAATACATGATATCAATCATTAATAGTGAATTCATTCGAGTCCCCATTTTTCTAAGTACCATATGTCTTGAGTATTGGGATGGAGTACTTCTGCAGTTCTGCCCTAGTATTTTTTTACAAAATAATAAGCATGTTCTTTCATTTGTCTGTTTGCTATGTTGTGCTTTTTCTTCAAAGTTGCTTGACACTGTTCTACCTCATTTTTTTTGTAGCCTATATTAGTGTACATGTCAAAAGTGGATGGGAAATTCAAATTTAGCCCAATCAGTGTGAATTTCTTGACAGAGATTACAAAAATTATCTTTGCCATTGTCATGCTATTCATCCAGGTAATTCCATTTCAGCTCTTTGCTTTCTATATTTCATTTTCGTTTTCATATTGTTTATTAGTTGGATGCAGCTGAAACGATAGCAATGGTAATGCTATTCTTGTGTAGTGTTATGTTAAAATTTCTCACATTTAATTTCAGCACTTGGTGTTGTAGGCTTCTGCTATAACTGATATCTTTGCTTTTGTTAGGGAATGAGTTTCTATTGATTTGGGCTAACCCTAGAAGGGTAGCTATATAGTTAACCATACATGGACCACATGGGCCTAGCCTCATGGGCCTAATACACTCACATTCCAACACCCCCGCAGTTTGAACTACCGGCGCAGCGGAGTTCCAGGCTGAACAAGAAAGAAGAAAGACCACACACACGACCCCCCCCACAGACGCAACTAGCCACTGGTGATGTTGAGGCTGGAGCGAAACTCGGTGAAGGTCGAGGACGGGAGACCTTTGGTGAAGATGTCCGCGAACTGGGAGGTGGTCGGAACATGAAGTACCCGCACCTCGCCCATAGCCACCCGATCACGGACAAAGTGTAGATCGATCTCCACATGCTTCGTCCGCTGGTATTGGATGAGGTTGGTGGAGAGGTAGACCGTACTGACATTGTCGCAGTAGATCAGTGTGCTCCGGGAGGGCGGAGTGTGCAGCTCGGCGAGAAGCTGCCGGAGTCAGGAGACCTCAGCCACGCCGTTAGCGACAGCGCGGTACTCCGCCTCGGCACTGGACCGGGAGACCACAGGCTGGCGCTTAGACGACCAGGACACCAGGTTGCCGCCCAAGAAGACAGCGTAGCCGGAGGTGGAACGCCGAGTGTCCGGACACCCCGCCCAGTCAGCGTCAGTGTAGACGACAAGGTCGGCGGAGGAGGCCCGGTGAAGTAAGAGGCCGTAGTCGACCGTGCCCCGGAGGTAGCGGAGGAGGCGCTTGAGAGCCGTGAGGTGAGGCTCCCGGGGATCATGCATATGAAGACAGATCTGCTGAACTGCATAGGTGATGTCCGGCCGGGTGAAGGTGAGGTACTGAAGGGCACCAGCAAGACTCCTGTATGCAGTGGGATCTGAGACTGGGGAGCCCTCAGCCTCTGACAGCTTGCCCTGAGTATCAACCGGAGTGGAGTAGGGGTTGCAGTCAGTCATCCCAGCCCGCTCCAGGATATCCCGAGTATACTGCCGCTGGTGAAGCAGTAACCCGGCAGGACGAGGCTCAACAGTGACCCCGAGGAAGTGGTGGAGCACACCCAGATCCTTCATAACAAACTCCTGCTGAAGAGCGGCAATGATCCGGCGGAGAAGTGGCTCACCGGAGGCTGTGAGGACAATGTCATCAACATAGAGCAGCAAGTACGCAGTGTCAGCTCCATGGTGATAGATAAACAGAGATGTATCAGACTTGGCCTCCACAAACCCCAGAGTCAACAGGAAAGCAGCGAACCGATGGTTCCACGCCCGGGGTGCCTGCTTGAGGCCGTAGAGAGACCTGTTGAGCCGGCAGACCATGTCAGGACGGGAGGAATCAACGAACCCCGCCGGCTGACTGCAGTACACTGTCTCGGTGAGAAGGCCGTGTAGAAAGGCATTCTTGACGTCCAGCTGATGGACGGGCCATGACCGAGCAAGCGCCAGCGAGAGCACGGTGCGGACGGTGGCCGGCTTGGCCACCGGGCTGAAGGTCTCATCATCATAGTCGATCCCAGGGCGTTGAGTGAATCCCCGGAGAACCCAGCGAGCCTTGTAGCGCTCGAGGGTGCCATCAGCCCGACGCTTGTGGGTCCAGATCCACTTGCCGGTGACGACGTTGGAGCCCGGCGGCCGGGGCACCAACTCCCACGTCTGGTTGGCGAGGAGCGCGGCGTACTCCTCTTCCATCGCGCGGCGCCAGTGAGGATCCAACAAGGCGTCACGGACGGAAGAGGGTACTGGGGAGACCGGCGCGTTGCCGGTCGATGCCGCAAGGACCCGGGGTGGCAGTGTGCTAGCCGCGTGCCGTGTCACCATCGGGTGAACATGCCGCGGGTGTCGGTGAAGAAGCGGTGGGTGGTAGACCGGCGGTGCGTCACGGGCCGGCGGGGACTGTGGCGGTGGTGTCGGCGTCCCCGGCGGAGAAGGGACCGCGAGTGGCGGCGGCCGCGGCCGGCGCTGGTACACCCGGACCGGCGCAGCGAACCGCGAAGGAGGTGCCGGGGCAGCACCAGGCGACGGCGACCGGCACGGCCCCCCCGGGGCAGTGTCAGGGGACGAGGTCCCCGGACCTGCGCCAACCGGAGAGGTCGGGGCCGCGCCAGAGGGCGATGACCCCGGACCCGCCGGGGAGCCCGGACAGGTGCTCGGCAAGGAGCGCGGCGAAGCGATACCTGCAGGAGACCATGAAAAAGGAAAAGGTGGCTGGACCACCGTGTCAGCGGGAAAAAGGGAGGGGGGATCAGGAACAGGAGGGGTGGTGGTGCTGGAGAAGGGAAAGACGGACTCATCGAACACCACATGGCGAGAGATGAGAACCCGTCGGGAGGTAAGGTCAAAGCACCGGTACCCCTTGTGATCCGGGGAGTACTCGAGGAAGACACAGAGAGTGGAGCGGGGGTCCAGCTTGTGGGAAGAAGTGGCAGTGGTGTTGGGGTAACACGCACACCCAAAGACGCGAAGGTGATCGTACCGAGGAGGGGTACCGAAGAGGGCGTGGTGTGGTGTGGGAACGGGACAGGCAGCGGAAGGAAGACGGCTGAAGAGGTAGGTGGAGGTTTGCAAGCCCTCAGCCTAGAAGCGAGCAGGAAGAGAGGCCTGAAACAGAAGGGTGCGCACGGTGTCGTTGGTGGTGTGAATCATCCGCTCAGCCTTGCCATTCTGGGAAGAGGTATATGGGCAAGACATGCGCAACTAAACACTGTGAGAAAGAAAGAAGGCACGGGAGGTGGAGTTATCAAACTCACGACCATTGTCACACTGTACGGCCTTGATGGTGAGGCCGAACTGTGTGGACACCCAAGTGAAGAAGTGGAGGAGCGTGGGGAACGTGTCAGACTTCGCACACAGGGGAAAAGTCCACGAATAATGCGAAAAATCATCGACCACCACAAGATAGTACTTGTAACCAGAGATGTCCATAGGTCGCAATGTACAAGATCAAAAATGCGGGCCGCATGTGAAGTAGAACTATGAAAAGGAAGACGAACATGTCGGCCTAATTGGCACGCATGACACAATTGCTCATCATGAGCCCGAGTACATGGAAGACCGGAGCTACGACTGAGCTGCATCAGGGCATCACGTCCAGGATGGCCGAGGCGCCGGTGCCAAGTGGTAGAGGAAGTAGAGGCGGTGAAGGCAGCTGACAAAACGGACGGCGAAGTAGAGGAAGGAGTCGCCGGGAAGCGAAGAGTGTAAAGGGGCCCGGAGCTGTCACATCGGAGCAGAGGTCGCCGGGAAGCCAAATCCTTTACAGTAAGACCAGAAGAGTTAAACTCCACAGAACAAGAATTGTCAGCTGTAAAACGACGAATCAAAAGAAGGTTGTGAACCATAGAAGGAGCAACAAGAACATCAGGAAGACGAAAGGAGCCATGAGCACCGGCGGTACCCACAGACGTGACAGGAAGACACGAACCATTTGCGACCATAATGGACGAAGGGAGAGAAGAAGAGGGAGAATGGACAGATGAGAGTATACCAGGGTCAGGGGTGGTGTGGTAGGTGGCACCCGAGTCGGCGATCCACTCTGGTCCGACAGGAGGTGTCAGGCCCATGGTGCTGAACGAGCGAGCCAAGGCCGCCTGGTCCCAGCCGGCAACCCCAGGTGGGGTGCCGGAGGGTGGAACCCACGGTGACGTAGGGAAGACGCCGGGAGGTGGAGCACCGGTGAGCATGGCCGCCGGTGGACGAGGGTCACCACCGGGAGCGTGGAAGGGCCACATGGAGATGCGTCCGGACCACGGGTTCTGGTAGGAAGGCCATGGTGCCCCCGCAGTGGGCCAGCTGGTGGGCCAGCTGGCGGGGTGACCCCACCACGGTCCCCCCACGACCCCCACGACGTCGTCGACGACCGCCGCCACGATCCCCCCACCTCCGCTCGGCCCGGAGGGAGGACCAAGAAGAGACGACGGTGGTGGAGCAGACGAACGAGGTGGAACAGATGGACGCGACAGAGTGGCAGCCAGGGCCGTCGAGGAAGACGAGGACCCCAGAGTGGTGGCGGACCCCGGCTGGATGCCCTGTGTGAGCTCCTCCATGACAAGGTCGTCACGGACTTGCAGGAAGGTGGGGAAGGGCCGCTGACGGGTGATCCACGTCCGGAGGTGAGCGTAGCGGTCGCTAAGCCCGCGGAGGACGTTGAGGACCAAGATGCGATCCTCCACGGGCCAGTCGAGGTCGCCAAGGGAGTCAGCCATGCCCTCCATCCGATGACAGAACTCGCCCACGGAGAGGTCACCCTAGACAAAGGTGCGGAAGCTCGCGTCGAGACGCAGAGCTCGGGCCTCGGCGTTGCCCAGGAACTGACCCTCAAGGGCAAGCCATGCCCGGCGAGCGTTAGGGGAGTTGCGGACGAGGTCGTGGAGGTCCAGGGAGATCGTCCCCAGGATCCAGGAGAGGACGATGCTGTCGAGACGAAGCCACGACGGGGTCTGGACGGCGACCGAGGCGTCAACCAGGACGTGGTCGTCGAGGGCGTAGCGGCGGAGAGTAAGAAGCACCAGGTCCCGTCAGCGGGCGTAGGAGGGCGACTCAGGCTCGAGGACGACCGGGACGAGGAGGCGAATGTTCTGGACCCCCCGGTCTGGTAGTGAAGCTGAGCCACGAGCGGGTCGGCCGGGTTGTGTCAGAGGACGGCGGTGTGAGACACGCGGCGACCCGTCGAGTCGGAGGAGGTGGCCCCAGCATCCGGAGAGGCGGGAGAGAGGAGGAGCCGCTCCGCCTCGGCGATCTGGCGGGCCAGGGCATCGGCCGCATCCCGCTCACGCTCCCACACGAGGGCGGCCGCGCGCACCTGGGCCTGCCCCTTGACAGCCGCGGCCCGGGCAGCGACGAGAGCGGCGGCGAGGGCGGAGTCGGGGCGCGCGCCGGGAAGAGGCAGCGGAGGCGGGGCGGGGAAGGCAGCGGCATCGGGGCGGTCTATCACCACCGGTGTCAGATCTGGAGTCCCGGAGGCGGGAGCAGGAAGTCCCCCGATGACCTCCCCGGCGTCCGGCTGCACAGGAGCAGTGGCACCACCGGCAGCAGCTCCACCTACCGCGGTAAGGGCAGCGGCTTGCCAGGCAGCAGGGGCAGCAGCGCCACCGGCAGCAGCACCTCCCGCGGCCAAGGCAGCAAGGGCGGCAAGAGCCGCATCAGGGGCAGCAGGGACCGCAGCCGCCAGGGCAGCAGCAGTGGCGAGATCCGCCCACGGGGCACCAGGGCCAGCGCGCGGGGCAGCATGGCCAGTAGGGGCGCCCGCAGGGACGGTCCCGCAGGCGGTGGAGCCGCCAGGTGCGCCGGCGGCCGCGCCAGGAGGGTGAGCGGCGGCGCCCACACCTGGGGCAGGGGCGGCGGCGGCAGGGGGCTGAGATGAGGGAGGAGCAGCGATTTGCGCCCAGGAAGTGGATGGGAGAGAGGGGAAGACATGGAAGTAGGAAGGTGGGGGAGGAGGGGGTGGCCGGCCGACCATGGGATGGCGGCGGCGGCGCCGGCCTGGTAGGCGGCGGCTGGGAGGGGGAGAGGAAGAAGGTTAGGCTGCTGATACCATGTTAGGGAATGAGTTTCTATTGATTTGGGCTAACCCTAAAATGGTAGCTATATAGGTAACCATACGTGGGCCACATGGGCCTAGCCTCATGGGCCTAATACACTCACATTCCAACAGCTTTCTTACTGAGTTGGTTTTTTCTTTTTGCAGGCTAGAGGCCTAAAGGTGGGAGACAAGCCACTCTTCACAGTATCAATATTTATGCAGGTAATATGACTTGCAAGACTGAAACTTATGCCATATTTATAGTTTGGATATGATCAGCTCCTTCCTGATCTGTATCTTGAGTTTATTTCTCTTTGAAAACCCATATGTTGGAAATGCGTGCTAGTTCTGAAGAGAATAGGACCTTGATTACCTGGCCATATGCTGTCATTTTGATGCATAATATCGCATCTTACTAGAAAGCTCATGTAAACTTCCTCAGAAACTGTACAGTTAATCTTTTACTAATTCCTGTAGTCCATAGGTCTCCATTGATTTGCTCTGAAATATTACTATACGAATTTGGTGATCTTGTCTGCCGCGCTAACCATCCTTCTTCACTGGCCAGGCTGCTCGCAATAATGTTCTTCTTGCAGTACCTGCTTTTCTCTATGCTATCAACAACTATTTGAAGTTCATAATGCAGGTAAAGCATCTTTTTAAGCACACCGGTGGTCAGAACTTGGTGTACCCTGATTTTATCGTTCTTTATCTGTCTGTAGTAGTAGTGGATTCTAACAGTTGTATTAACCTAATTTGGATCTCGTACATCTTCTCTAACTACCAGTCCTATGATTTATGCAGTTATATTTTAATCCTGCTAGCGTGAAAATGCTGAGTAATCTGAAGGTATGCTACTATGGTTAACTATTATGTTAGCCTTTTCTTAGAAAAAGGTTAGGATTATTAGTTGTTGGAGTATATGTCTGTGGCCCATGTGGCTAGGCCCATGAGGCCCATGTATGCTACACTATATAGCTACCCTTTTAGGGTTAGCCTAATCAATCTAGTCCATTCATTCCAACACAACCCATGGTCAGGGCGCATTTCTATGTGGCCCTACCACGCTCCCGGGGGTGAGACTCGACCACCGGTGGCCATGTTTACTGGTCCTCCACCTCCCGGCTCCGCTTCACCGTCGTGGGCTACTCCCCTGGCACCCCCCCGGGTCTGCCGGCTGGGACCAAGCAGCCTTGGCACGGTCGTTCAGCACCTTGGGGTTGACACCTCCGGTCGGACCTGAGTGGATTGCCGACTCGGGTGCCACCTACCACACCACCCCCAACTCTGGTATACTTTCTTCCGTCCAGTCTCCTTCTCTCCCCTCGTCCATTATGGTCGCAAATGGTTCATGTTTCCTGTCACCTCTGTGGGTACCGCCGGTGCTCATGGGTCCTTTCGTCTTTCCGATGTTCTTGTTGCTCCCTCTATGGTTCACAATCTTCTTTCTATTCGTCGTTTTACAGCTAACAATTCGTGTTCTGTGGAGTTTGACTCTTGTGGTCTTACTGTGAAGGATTTGGCTACCCGGCGTCCTCTGCTCCGATGTGACAGTACGGGGCCCCTTTACACTCTCCGTTTTCCGGCGTCTGCCTCGCCATCTTCGCTTTTGTCAGCTGCCTTCGCCACCACCTCTTCTACCACTTGGCACCGGCGCCTCGGCCACCCTGGACGTGATGCCCTGATGCAGCTTAGTCATAGCTCAGACATTCGTTGTACTCGAGCTCATGATGAGCATTTGTGTCATGCGTGCCAAATGGGCCGTAATGTTCGTCTTCCTTTTTCTAGTTCTTCACATGCGGCTCGCATTTTTTATCTTGTACATTGCGACCTATGGACGTCTCCTGTACTCAGCATTTCTGGCTATAAGTACTATCTGGTGGTGGTTGATGATTTTTCTCACTATTCGTGGACTTTTCCCTTACGTGCCAAGTCTGAGACATTCCCTGCGCTTCACCATTTTTTCGCCTGGGTTTCGACTCAGTTCGGCCTCACCATCAAGGCCGTCCAGTGTGACAATGGCCGTGAGTTCGATAACTCCACATCCCAGGCCTTCTTTCTCTCTCGCGGTGTCCAGTTGCGCATGTCTTGCCCATACACCTCCTCTCAGAACGGCAAGGCGGAGCGCATGATTCGCACTACCAATGACATCGTGCGTACCCTCCTTCTTCAGGCCTCACTCCCCGCTCGCTTCTGGGCATAGAGCCTGCACACCTCCACCTATCTTCTTAACCGCCTTCCTTCCGTTGCTTGCCCGGCTCCTACGCCGCACCACGCTCTTTTCGGTACCCCTCCGAGGTATGACCACCTTCGAGTCTTCGGGTGTGCGTGTTACCCTAACACCACAGCCACTGCTCCACACAAGCTGGCTCCCCGATCCACTCTCTGTCTTTCTTGGATACTCCCCGGACCACAAGGGGTACTGCTGCTACGACCTCACCTCTCGTCGGGTCCTCATCTCACGCCATGTGGTGTTTAATGAGTCTGTCTTCCCCTTTTCCACCACCACCACCCCTTCCACCTCCGCGCTTGACCTCTCCTCCTTGTTTCCCACTGATGCGGTGGTCGAGCCACCTTTGCCGTTGTTTCCTGCAGGTTCTACGGCCCCGTGCCCCAGCTCGCCGTCGGCCGGTGCTTCCCCCGACCCTGCTCCTAGTTCGAGCATGGACGGGGACCCTTCCGGGCCGGCCCCTGTCATTCCGACTAACGGGGGTCCCCGGCCGTCCCCACCGGCTCCGACTGCGCGCTTCGCCCGGCCGATCCTCGTATACCAGCGCCGGGCACGACCTGCTGCGGCACTTTCGCCGCCGCCGGTGGTCCCTCCTTCGCCGGCGTCACCACCGGAGCTGTCCTCTCCGCCGGGTACACCGGGGCCGTCACCGCCGCCCCACACTGCTCGCGTTGAGCCCCCGGTGTATCACCCGCCGCTCCTTCACCGCCACCCGCGTCATGTTCATCCTATGGTGACACAACACGCGGCCGGGACCCTGCAGCCCCGGGCTCTTGCGGCGATGCCCGTGGACTCGCAGGTCTCTCCAGTACCCTCTTCCGTCCGCGAGGCCTTGCTGGACCCTCACTGGCGCCACACGATGGAAGAGGAGTACGCGGCTCTCCTCGCCAACCGGACCTGGGATCTGGTGCCACGTCCACCCGGCTCCAATGTCATCACCGGCAAGTGGATCTGGACACACAAGAGCCGGGCTGATGACACTCTCGAGAGGTACAAGGCTCGTTGGGTTCTCAGGGGTTTCACTCAGCGGCCTGGTGTTGACTATGATGAGACTTTCAGTCTAGTGGTGAAGCCGGCTACAGTCCGCACGGTGCTCTCCCTCGCACTCACTCGCTCTTGGCCCGTGCATCAGCTGGATGTCAAGAATGCCTTCCTACATGGTCTTCTCACTGAGACAGTTTACTGCAGTCAGCCGGCCGGGTTTGTTGACTCCTCGTGTCTTGACATGGTCTGCAGGCTCAACAGATCTCTCTACGGCCTCAAGCAGGCCCCCAGGGCATGGAACCATCGCTTTGCTGCCTTTCTGTGATCACTGGGGTTTGTGGAGGCCAAGTCCGATACGTCACTGTTCATCTTCCACCATGGAGCTGAGACTGCGTATCTACTGCTCTATGTTGATGACATTGTCTTCACCGCCTCTAGTGAGTCACTCCTTCGCCGCATCATCACCTCTCTCCCGCGGGAATTTGCTATGAAGGATTTGGGTGTGCTCCATCACTTCCTTGGGGTCACTGTTGCGCCTCATCCTGCTGGACTTCTTCACCAGCGGCAGTACACTCTTGACATCCTTGAGCGAGCGGGGATGACAGACTGCAACCCCTGCTCCACTCCAGTTGACACGCAGGGCAAGATGTCTGAGGCTGAGGGGAACCCGCTGTCTGATCCCACCGCGTACCGGAGTCTTGCTGGTGCTCTCAGTACCTCACCTTCACTCGACCGGACATCACTTATGCGGTTCAGCAGCTGTGCCTTCATATGCATGATCCGCGGGAGCCCCACCTCACTGCCCTCAAGCGTCTCTTCCGCTACCTCCGAGGCACTGTGGGCTACGGCCTGCTCCTTCACCGGCGGTCCTCCTCCACTGAGATGGTTGTTTACACTGACGCTGACTGGGCCGGATGTCCGGACACTCGGCGCTCCACCTCCGGCTACGCTGTCTTCTTGGGCGGCAACCTGGTGTCCTGGTCGTCCAAGCGTCAGCAGGTGGCCTCCCGCTCCAGTGCCGAGGCGGAGTACCGCGCCGTGGCCAATGGCGTGGCCGAGGCTTCTTGGCTCCGATAACTCCTGGCCGAGCTCCATAACCCTCTTCTCCGGAGCACGCTTGTCTACTGCGACAACGTCAGTGCAGTCTACCTCTCCACCAACCCCGTGCAGCACCAGCGGACCAAGCATGTGGAGATTGACCTTCACTTCATCCGTGATCGGGTGGCCATCGGCGAGGTGCGAGTCCTACATGTACCTACGACGTCCCAGTTCGCCGACATCTTCACCAAGGGCCTCCCATCGTCGACCTTCACCGCCTTTCGCTCCAGCCTCAACATCACCAGTGGCTAGTTGTGTCTGTGGGGGGGCTCGTGTGTGTTTTCTTTTGCTGGTGTACAGTCTGACTACGCTGTGTCGGTAGTTCAGACTGCGGGGAGGTGTTGGAGTATATGTCTGTGGCCCATGTGGCTAGGCCCATGAGGCCCATGTATGCTACACTATATAGCTACCCTTCTAGGGTTAGCCTAATCAATCTAGTCCATTCATTCCAACATTAGTATATGTGCACTTGAATGCCTGCAAATATGCATATGTTAGGACATGGGCATGCGTCTCGCCAAATGCCTGTATGTACACACATATGCACTTGGTGGCTTGGACATGCACTCTTTGTTTCATCTGTTTTAAAATTATCTATTAGCCACCACCTTGATACATGTTTATCTTTTGATGTTTGACATCTGTTTGGAGTTTGGCTGCACATGGCACTAATCATGTATCCATGCTATACTGAATTCTAACATTTGCAGGTTCTAGTAATCGCTGTGCTTCTAAAGATGATAATGAGGAGGCGATTTTCCATAATCCAGGCAAGTATACTCTTTGTTTTCCTATGTCTATTTCTACTTAAAAGTGATGCAAACCTAGATTTTGAATTAAATTTGTGTAATTCCAATTGTAGCAATTGGTACTTGACAAATCTCTGATTTTAGCGACTTCAAGAACCTATTTAGTTGACATCATGCTTTTCTATATTGACAGTGGGAGGCCCTTGCCCTTTTGTTAATTGGAATATCTGTTAATCAGCTGAAATCATTGCCAGAAGGTTCTAGTGCACTAGGACTTCCTGTTGCAGCTGGAGCCTACCTATATACACTATTTTTTGTAAGTTCTGATTTTCTCATAATTATGGTAATCTACATGTTGATGCAATGTAAAACACATCTCCCATGAAATTTGGAATGCTAATTTAATTTGTACACACTCAATTTTTCTTGGTGAGCTCTCTTTTTCCTGTGTACAGAATAGGCATGGTGCTCTTGCAGTCAGTTGACTGCAGCACAATGTTGCATCTGCATTGGACATTAGCTGTAGTAATAATATTAATAGATTCTGCAACCATTCCATCTCTTCGACATATCGCTGAGCCCCTTCTGTTTGACACTTCCAGGTTTCAGGCTTCCAGTCATTCTCTATTCAGTCATATAACTGATCTAGGTTCATTTATCTCTTTCCAAAACAACAATATTCATAACTAAAGGATTCAGAACTAGCTAGCCCTTTGGAGAGAAACAATAGGCTCTAAGCACTCTTGGACTAATTTACTAGTATAACTGCTTCACATAGAGACAGTATGTGTTTTTTCTTTTCTCATTTAGTTGAAATTGAAAATTGCAAATGGCAGAAATAAATGTGGCATCTGATATTTGATACAAACTTTATGCAAAACCAGGTAACAGTTCCCGCCTTGGCTTCAGTTTACAATGAGAAGGCTCTTAAAAGCCAGTTTGATACCAGTATTTACCTTCAGGTATGTGTCCATTTGGTTAGTTTTCTTGCCCTGGCATTCTATTCTAAGCTATCTTGCTAATGCTTTTATGATCTGTGTGAAGCTACCATTTGATCGCGATTTTTATCTCCTGGTTTCAGAACTTGTTTCTGTATGGTTATGGTGCGATATTTAACTTTCTTGGGCTCGTGATCACTGCCATCATCCAAGGTAATTATTGAAAATGCATGTCTACTTGAAAGCAACGTGCTTATTGCATAGTTTGATGTAAAGTCATTTTAAAATGTATTATTGAGTTGAGCAAAGTTGTCAATTACTCAAGGCTATATAAATACTAGTTTTTTTAGATAAATAAAAAATATTAGTAGCTTTTCGATGTCATCATGTTTTTTTTGTAGGTTAGTTTGGTTTGTCCTTGTAACTTTGTGTTTTTCATGATTTAGAGATTACCCTTACAACTTGATCTGATGTATTGGCTCGGTAAATATAATATCTAGAAGATAAGGCATCCAATTCTTAGATATCGAAGCTAAACTTGAACTGGTAACCCTTGACTCAGAATATCAAAATTCTGTTGAAACTGTTGGCCACATATTTTCTCTCGTGATTAAGTACTTTGATGGTTCTGTAAGAAATCAGTTATCCTGTACATTTTACAGGGCCCAGTAGCTTTAACATTCTGGAAGGACACTCAAAAGCGACAATGTTTCTTATCTGCAACAATGCTGCACAGGGCATACTGTCATCATTTTTCTTCAAGTATGCAGGTATATTATCAGCAAAGAGAAAAAACATTAGTTCTTATTCGATACTCCGTATGTTCTTTAAATAGCACTATATATATCACATACACATATCTCTGAAAACTTCTTGTCTTGCATGGATGTACCCATAAAAGATTACCTTGCATGAGCATGCATCTTACCAAAGTCTTGCCTAATGGCTGAATATGGAGATTTATTAGGAGTTGAAAGATTGCACATTTATTAGTGGTTGGTCAAATATCCTGTTTGTGCCAAGCATGCTTATCTCTGTGGCAGTTCTGCTTTTTTTGGGTTTGTAATACGGATGGTATTCTTCTTCTTAGTATAAAGGCGTTAAGTTCTTCTACATATCTGAAGAAAAAAATTGTACATGTACACAGAGGCGGAACCAGCGATTTTGATTAAGGGGGGCCGGACAAATGTGATCGTATTTTTTAGTGTGATAAAATATACATAATTATATGTTTCAACAAATTTTAAAAAAAAATCTACACTATTTCTAACCAAAATCATCATATTTTAATAAAAAATGGGTGAAATTAGTATTTTTTGTACTATAAATACAAATATTTATATATGTATTTAAATGAATCTACTGTGCTGGGGGGGGGGGGGGGGGGGGCACGGCCCCTGCTAGCCCCCCCTGGTTCCGCCTCTGCGTGTACATGAATAAGCTAAATCGGTAGCATTTCCGTGTTGGTTGCTACACGTATGTAGTAGTTTTTGCAAGTGGACTATATTTATCTTTAAGCAAATCAATGGTGAATGCAGATACAATTTTGAAGAAGTACTCATCGACAATTGCTACTATCTTCACTGGAGTAGCCTCTGCTGTATTGTTTGGCCACACACTGACAATAAATTTTGTTCTTGGAATTTCAATAGTAATCATATCTATGCATCAGGTAACTTGCTTTTACCCTCGCATTGATTCAATAGTGTTGAAGTTTTTCTACTACTAAAAGTTATTTTATTTATTCTTTTTCAGTATCTTTCTAACCAAATTAAGGACGAAGTGCCTAGCAGCAAAGTTGAAATGGCTGAAGCCCACGATCACAGGTTTGTCATATCATATTGTCGATTGTACTGTAGTTGTGCTTGCTCCTGCACTGGGTTGGGTCTATAGTCTGTCGCTTTGACTAAAATATTAAGTTTGGTTAAGTTCTCCAAATGAGTTCATTTGCCTCGTTCACATAGGTCCTTTCCATGAGGGCCAAAGTGAACCCGATGACCTGTGTAGGCTTTTTTGTTTATATCCATGTGGCCGGAACAAGTTATATAGAAGGGATAAAGACAACGATTCCTACTTTCGTAGTTTGATGATGTAGCTGATGTCGTGGTGCTGATCACATGGTTTGCCTCCTCTCTGGTGGCTGTGTGTTGGTCAGCGTGGTATGTAGTTGCGTTCCTCGGTAGTCTGACTGTTGGAGTATGTGTTTAGGCCCATGAGGCTAAGGCCCATGTGGCCCATGTATGGAACCTATATAGCTACCCTTCTAGGGTTAGCCCTAATCAATAGAGAATCACTTTCCAACATGGTATCCAGCCTCTTTCCCTGACCCAGCCGCCGCCTGGCTGCTTGCTGCCGCCGCCTGGTGGTACAGCCGCCGCCGCCGGCCTGCTGCCGCCGGCCATGGCCGGGCGTCCTCCCTCTCCTTCTCCTTCCTCCTACACCCAATTCCCTCCTCTCTCCTCCCCCTGGGACCCTCTGGTGCCGCGCCCCTTCTCCTATGCCGCTGTCGTCCGCCCTGCTGTCCAGGGGGCTCGGAGCAGCGGCGGTGGTGAGGATCTGGTCCTCCTCACTCTTCGCCGCTACGCCCTCGACGACCACGTCCTCGTCGACGCCTCGGTCGCCGTCCAGACGCCGTCGTGGCTCCGTCTCGACAGCATCGTTCTCTCCTGGATCCTGGGGACGATCTCTCTGGACCTCCACGACCTCGTTCGCACCTCTCCGGACGTGCGCCGGGCGTGGCTTGCCCTTGAGGGCCAGTTCCTGGGCAACGTTGAGGCCCGGGCTCTGCGTCTCGACGCGAGCTTCCGCACCTTCGTCCAGGGTGACCTCTCCGTCGGCGAGTTCTGCCGTCGGATGAAGGGCATGGCTGACTCCCTGGGGGATCTCGGGTGGCCCGTCGAGGATCGCATCTTGGTCCTCAACGTCCTCCGGGGGCTCAGCGACCGCTACGCCCACCTCAGGACGTGGATCACCCACCAGAGGCCTTTCCCCACCTTCCTGGAGGTCCGTGACGATCTCGTCATGGAGGAGCTCACACAGGGCCTCCAGCCGGGCTCTACCACTTCCTCGTCCTCCTCGACGGCCCTGGCTGCTACTTCGCCGCGTCCTCCTACTCCACCACGGTCGTCCGCTCCGCCACCGTCGTCTCTCCTGGGCCCTCCTCCCTCCGGGCCGAGCGGAGGTGGGGGGGTCGTGGCTCTCGTCGTCGCCGTGGAGGGGGCCGCGGGGGTGGCCGGGGCGGTCACCCCCAGGCTCCGGCACCGGCTGGGACACACGGGGGGGCACCATGGCCTTCGTTCCAGAACCCGTGGTCCGGTCGCATCTCCATGTGGCCCTACCATGCCCCCAGAGCCGACACTCGCCCACCAGTGGCCATGCTCACCGGAGCTCCTCCTGCTGGTCCTCCACCCGGCACCTTCCCTGCTACGCCGTGGGTTCCACCCTACGGGACTCCACCGGGGGTCACCGGCTGGGACCAGGCGGCCCTGGCTCGCTCGTTTAGCACCATGGGCCTGACACCTCCGGTCGGACCTGAGTGGATCGCTGATTCGGGGGCCACCTACCACACTACTCCTGACCCCGGTATACTTTCGTCGATTCACTCTCCCTCTTCCTCTCTTCCTTCGTCCATTATGGTCGCTAATGGTTCTTGTATTCCAGTCTCGTCTGTGGGTACCGCCGGTGCTCATGGCTCCTTTCGTCTTCCTGATGTTCTTGTTGCTCCTTCTATGGTTCATAATCTTCTTTCTATTCGACGTTTTACAGCTGACAATTCTTGTTCTGTGGAATTTGACTCTTCTGGTCTTACTGTAAAGGATTTGGCTTCCCGGCGTCCTCTGCTCCGATGTGACAGCACCGGGCCCCTTTACACTCTTCGCTTCCCGGCGGCTCCTTCGTCTTCTTCGCCGCCCGTTTTGTCAGCTGCCTTCGTCGCTTCTACTTCCTATACCACCTGGCACCGGCGCCTCGGCCATCCTGGACGTGATGCCCTGATACAGCTCAGTCGTAGCTCCGGTCTTCCATGTACTCGAGCTCATGATGAGCAACTGTGTCATGCGTGCCAATTGGGCCGACATGTTCGTCTTCCGTTTTCTAGTTCTACTTCCTATGCGGCCCGTATTTTTGATCTTGTACATTGCGACCTATGGACATCTCCTATTCTGAGTATTTCTGGTTATAAGTACTATCTTGTGGTTGTTGATGATTTTTCGCATTATTCGTGGACTTTTCCTCTCCGTGCGAAGTCTGATACGTTTACCACGCTCCTCCACTTCTTTACTTGGGTGTCCACACAGTTCGGCCTCACCATCAAGGCCGTCCAGTGTGACAATGGTCGCGAGTTTGATAACTCCACCGCCCGAGATTTCTTCCTCTCTCACGGTGTTCAGCTCCGCATGTCTTGTCCATACACCTCTTCGCAGAATGGCAAGGCTGAGCGGATGATTCGCACCACCAACGACACCGTGCGTACCCTTCTGTTTCAGGCCTCTCTTCCCGCTCGCTTCTAGGCTGAGGGCCTGCACTCCTCACCACGCCCTCTTCGGTACCCCGCCTCGGTACGATCACCTCCGCGTGTTTGGGTGTGCGTGTTGCCCCAACACCACTGCCACTTCTTCCCACAAGCTGGACCCTCGCTCCACGCTCTGTGTCTTCCTCGGGTACTCCCCGGATCACAAGGGGTACCAGTGCTTTGATCTTACCTCCCGACGGGTTCTCATCTCTTGCCATGTGGTGTTCGATGAGTCCGTCTTTCCCTTTTCCAGCACTACCACCCCTTCGGTACCTGACCCACCCTCCCTGTTTCCCACTGACACGGTGGTCCAGCCACCTTTTTTGTGGTCTCCTGCAGGTACCGCTTCGCTGCGCGCCGGGCCGGCCCCCGGTCCCGGATCCCCAGCAGGTCCGGGCCCGTCGTCCTCGGGCGCGGCCCCGTCCTCTCCGGTTGGTGCAGACCCGGGGCCTTCGTCCCCCGCTTCTGCCCCGGGGGGGTCGTGTCGGTCGCCGACGCCGGATCCCATCCCGGCACCTCCGTCGAGGTTCGCCGCGCCGGTACGGGTGTACCAGCGCAGGCAGCGGCCGCCGCCGCTCGCGCTCCCTTCTCTACCGGGGACACCGACACCACCGCCACAGTCCCCGCCGGCTCGTGGTGCCCCGCCGGTCTACCACCCGCCGCTGCTTCACCGACACCCGCGGCATGTTCACCCGATGGTGACACGACACGCGGCTGGCACACTGCCGCCTCGTGCCCTCGAGGCTTCGACCGGCGACGCGGTGGTCTCTCCGGTACCCTCTTCCGTCCGCGACGCCCTGTTGGACCCTCACTGGCGCCGGGCGATGGAAGAGGAGTACGCCGCGCTACTCGCCAACCAGACGTGGGAGTTGGTGCCCCGGCCGCCAGGCTCCAACGTCGTCACCGGCAAGTGGATTTGGACCCACAAACGCCGGGCCGACGGCTCTCTCGAGCGCTACAAGGCTCGGTGGGTCCTCCGGGGTTTCACTCAGCGCCCTAGCGTCGACTACGATGAGACCTTCAGCCCGGTGGTCAAGCCGGCCACCGTCCGTACCGTGCTATCGCTGGCGCTTGCTCGGTCTTGGCCCGTCCACCAGCTGGACGTCAAGAACGCCTTCCTCCACGGCCTTCTTACCGAGACGGTGTACTGCAGTCAGCCGGCGGGGTTCGTCAACACCACCCGTCCTGACATGGTCTGCCGGCTCAACAGGTCCCTCTACGGCCTCAAGCAGGCACCTCGGGCGTGGAACCACCGGTTCACCGCTTTCTTGCTGACCCTGGGGTTCATGGAGGCCAAGTCTGATACGTCCCTGTTCGTCTACCACCATGGAGCCGACACTGCATACTTGCTGCTCTATGTTGATGACATTGTCCTCAACGCCTCCAGTGAGCCACTTCTCCGCCGGATCATCACCGCTCTCCAGCAGGAGTTCGCGATGAAGGATCTGGGTGAGCTCCACCACTTCCTCGGTGTCACTGTTGAGCACCGTCCTACCGGGCTCCTACTTCACCAGCGACAGTACACTCGGGACATCCTGAAGCGGGCTGGGATAACTGACTGCAACCCCTGCTCCACTCCGGTCGACACTTAGGGCAAGCTGTCTGAGGCTGAGGGACCACCGGTGGCCGATCCCACTGCGTACAGGAGTCTCACCGGGGCCCTTCAGTACCTCACCTTCACCCGGCCGGACATCACCTATGCAGTTCAGCAGGTCTGCCTCCATATGCATGACCCCCGGGAGCCTCACCTCACGGCTCTCAAGCGCCTCCTCCGCTACCTTCGGGGCACGCTCGACTACGGCCTCCTCCACCGGGCCTCCTCCACCGACCTTACCGTTTACACCGACGCTGACTGGGCCAGGTGCCCGGATACTCGCCGCTCCACCTCCGGCTACGCCGTCTTCCTGGGCGGCAACCTGGTGTCTTGGTCGTCCAAGCGCCAGCCGGTGGTCTCCCGGTCCAGCGCCGAGGCGGAGTACCGCGCCGTTGCTAACGGCGTGGCGGAGGCCGCCTGGCTCAGGCAGCTGCTTGCGGAGTTGCACACTCCGCCCTCCCGGAGCACACTGATCTACTGCGACAACGTCAGTGCGGTCTACCTCTCCACCAACCCCATCCAGCACCAGCGGACGAAGCATGTGGAGATCGACCTCCACTTTGTCCGTGATCGGGTGGCCATGGGCGAGGTGCGGGTCCTTCATGTTCCGATGACCTCCCAGTTCGCGGACATCTTCACCAAAGGCCTCCCGTCCTCGATCTTCGCCGAGTTTCGCTCCAGCCTTAACATCACCGGTGGCTAGTTGCGTCTGTGGGGGGTTGTGTGTGTTCTTTCTTGTTCAGCCTTGAACTCCGCTGCGCCGGTAGTTCAGACTGCGGGGGGGGGGTGTTGGAGTATGTGTTTAGGCCCATGAGGCTAAGGCCCATGTGGCCCATGTATGGAACCTATATAGCTACCCTTCTAGGGTTAGCCCTAATCAATAGAGAATCACTTTCCAACACTGACTATTTCGAAGTAGCATCTTTATCTTGAGACTTTTCCCCGTGTGCCATTATAAAAGATCGTAATCCCCTGTGTGCCCCTGGAAAAATTCAGCGGTCTTCAGCGCCACTACTCCAACTTTTTCGTGTCCTCCATGCCACTTCCGTCAGTTTGAGCTCTAACGCCGTCAAACTGCACGTGTGAAAAGACGAAAATACCCTTAAGTCTAAATATGTTATTAATTTTTTTGAGCATCTTAACGACTTCAAATGAAAAAACTCAAAACTAGAAAGTTGTAGATCTTGTCGAGATCTATAATTTTCATTTAAAATTTATTTTCATTTAATTCCGCAAAAAAAATATGATTTGATATGATTAATATATCTTAGAAAAATCATATATTTTTTTTGCGGAATTAAATAAAAATAAATTTTATATGAAAATTATAGATCTCGACAAGATCTACAACTTTCTAGTTTTGAGTTTTTTTATTTGAAGTCGTTAAGATGCTCAAAAAAATTAATAACATATTTAGACTTAAGGGTATTTTCGTCTTTTCACACGTGCAGTTTGACGGCGTTAGAGCCCAAACTGACGGAAGTGGCATAGAGGGCACGAAAAAGTTGGAGTAGTGGCGCTGAAGACCGCTGAATTTTTCCAGGGGCACACAGGGGATTGCGATCTTTTATAATGGCACACAGGGAAAAGTCTCCTTTATCTTTTAGGTACATCCAAGGCAGGCCTTTAAAAAGTCTTGTGCTCAGGTACCCCCTTTAGAGTAGTTTGTGCTTTGGGTAAGGTTTCACACCCTTTCCATACCATGAAAATTAGATATTTTGAACAGTTCTTGAGGTCCATTCTGTCATCTACCATTCCACCATCGGGTGGCATTTCTTGTTTTCCGAAAACTTGGTGCAGTGCATCTTATTGCATTTAATGAACTTTCATTTTTGTTAACAGCATATATTTTTTTTTATGCTTAGCAGAAAGGAACCTAGTTATGTCAGTGTGCCTGATTCAGTGGCAAGTGAGGTAAATAACTACTGCCTAGAATTTCAGGTGGTTTGTTTCATACTTCTTCATAACTAATGGTCATTCTTTGCATCATGAAGGCTAAACACCGCCATGGATCTGACGAGAGGCAGCCACTTCTTCCTGTATGATTTTGTAGAAGAGGTGGTTCTCCCCTTGCTTTCTACTAGTAGATTGCACTCCCGTTCCAAATTATAGTTCAATCTAGCTTTTCCTAAATCAAGTTTCTGTCTAACTTTGACCATGCGTATAGAAAAATGCACCAACATCTAAAACATCAAATTAGTTCTGTTAAATTCTCCAAAGATTTTTTTCTTGAACATGCATGAGAGTTATGTATCTGTGTTAAGAGGAAAACAAAAAGATGTTTTGATAGTGTATTTATTTTGGACTTTTATATATTAATATATTTTTTTCTAAAAACTTATCGAAGTTAGAGTAGTTTGACTTAGTACAAAGCCAAAACAAACTATAATTTGGAATGGAGGAAATAATTGCCTATTGCTAAAAAGATGTGTGCTATCCTTTTAACAAGTGGGCAACATCCATAACATCTCTGAATTAAACTCTTCCATTTCTGACAGCAGGCGCACTGTTTGAACAGATCAGCATGTACCTTAACTATCTTACAACATGGTTCCTCCATGACACAGAGGAAGAGAGTATTTTTAGCAGGTATTTGACTTAATTGTCTCTAAAGCCACATTGCTGCCATGCTGTTTGCGGAGTAAAGGATATATGCATATTCGGCGGCAGAGTGACGAGCTTCGTGAAGTAGATTATAATAGAGTAATGGTCTTTGGATGGATGAGGCGATACCTCTAGCCAGTGGGTGGTAAAACTAATGTGACAAGATTAGTGAGGAATAAAGTCACCACCATTTTCTCTCTCTTGTGAGTTGATACAGCCATCACCGTGGTTCTCTGAGTGTCAATTCTTTCTTTTTTTTGGCGGCACCAATGTAAATACCAGTTTGTTTCTGATGGCGCGTGCCAACCAGAGATTTCATTCCTGTATGTGCGTGTTGCATGAGAGATACTACGGCGTGTTTACTGATTACTGAGCTTTGCATGTCTTTCGAATTACAGCAAAACGACTAATTGCTACGTTTTTTTAGCTTGGAATGCCTTTCGATTCACACCGGAATGAATTACCGTTACAGTTTTTGCTTCGAGCATATATGAATCACTGGGCGATTCCATTACTGTTTGTGAGTTGTGATACCAAAAGAAGGATTTTCTACAATTCCGCATCTTTGCAATAACAGTCTCAATGTTGATCACTGAATATGTCACTAGTTCTTGATACTGGCATTTCCTGAGAGATGAATATGAACATTGTTGACATGCTGTAGAACCGCAGACGCAAAGTTGTTAGTGCAGTACTAAAGACGTCCTCCACGCAGTTAGTGATTGAAATCTGAGAGCCGAAACAATCAAATGTCCGTAGGATCCAGGCTGTTGCCGCTCATATTTGCAACCTAATAGACATTGCAAAGGAGACTGAATTGTATGCCCAAATCAAATACAACTTCCTGGTTAACAAATATGATGAGTGGGACACGAAACGGGACTCGATGAACTTATTTAGGTTAATTCTGTACATCAACTGTCAACAACAGGTGGTGGAGTCTGCTTTGTTATGAGTAGTGGAGACAAAGCCTTGACCACAATGCCCATATTTGGGCGGAATTCAGCTTCATATTGCACGCACAAAGCCGCTACAGCAGCGAGCTGGAGTAGACAAAAACAGATATTAGAAAAATCTGGATAGAGAAAAAGGCCACTAGCTGCCCCAAAGCTTATGCATACAGCACATGTAGAGATAGTATGGGGAACCTTGGCGAGTCCTTTTGCTGGATATTCACCCATCAACCGTGGATCAACACACTGCTTCACCTTGTCTTCAGTTAACCTTGGTGTAGCCTGCAGAATCAGAAGAAGGCATTATCAGAGAACTAGTGAGAACAATGTTATCGTCATATCAAACTTTTAAGATCATACGAGGTTCTGTTTTATCCTTCATCGTGTTTTGAGGGCACACAATGTGCAGTATGATGATCTGGTAGATTCTTTCAGATAGCAAAGAACTACAGCCTATGCAGCAGATAAACTCCTTTGAAATAACTAGTGTTGTGCTGAAGTCACTTTTGAGGAGCCTGAGAACTTCAGGTCCAGCAGTGGTTCACTCTCCATAGATCACAGCTAGAATATTTCACAGTTAAGGGCTGTTCAATCATGAGTCGCCTAGACTCCTTATTCTTCTTAATATAATCATACGCAGCTCTCCTGTATGTACGAGAGGGAAAAAAAAAAGGGGCTGTTCTGTTGGAAAGCGATTGTATCCACTAACTCTGAACACATGTCTGATACTTCAAATTTCCTCTCTATTCTCTAAGATATTTGATACATGATGTTCAATCTAAGATATTTGATACATGATGTTCAAGTTCATCATCATCGCATTTATTGCCACTCAAAAACCATTGATAAAAACTCTGGCTTTGGGATTAACAGATGACATTATTATCTAGTTGATGAATACCCACATGATACCATTATTAGCTTGGACCCTCTGGCACTAAATTAACTTGTTAAGAAACACCATTATTATACAAACGTATACAATTTGTTGCTTCTCTATTGTAGACACTACTAATTAGATATAAATTCACATCCAACTGCAAAAAGGAAAAAAAAGGAGAAAGTTAGCAAGTGAACATACCCAAGTTACCAGGCTTTGCTGGCCTCTAGGCATTGTATGGTCTACTGGCTTTCTACCTGTCAAAAGCTCCAAAAGAACTACGCCAAAGCTATATACGTCACTTTTCTGGGTTAGTTGACCAGTCATTGCATACCTGCAGAATCAAACCTCAAGTCAAATTGTAGATTGATCAGACAACAGCGTTACTTCAATCAAGAATCTAAAAAACAATGCCTATTATCAAATTAGTTGCTGCTAGCTGGAGAGTATCAGATTGTAGCTTGCTCATAGTTCAGGAAGCAATTGGCTGGTGGCAACAAAAAATAGAACAAAAGATTCAAGATTGCCATGGACTGAGCTGTAATGTCAATTTTTTTCCTAATCTATGAGTGCTATGTAAAAATAATCTCATTTTTCCCAATGGAATGAGGTAAAAATTTAAGCAAGAATGTGAAACTCGGTGGCCTGCTGCCCCAGTCTGTCTCACGAACAGTCATGGAGTAGTCACCTGGCGCAAGGGATCCATACAATACTTTCGGGAACTGGACAGGTTGCACTATTAGCTCCAAGCAAGTGGTTTTCATATAACTTTCTGGGATAGAACTACAGCAAAACGAAATAGCTAACGTAGTCCACATGTGGTCTTCATATACTTGGCAAAATGTGGCTTGCTATCCAATGGACAAAGGCTAAACGCTAAAAGAAATTAAACTATTCATGTGAAGTGCCTGAAAGTTGGAAAGCTACAATATTAAGGATATGATTGATTTCTAATGTGTTCCTTTATGTCCTAGAAACAGCTTATCTACAAATATATGAAACCAAATCTTCAACTTTAGAAATAACAAGGCATACTTTTTGAAAATTAATCAGACAACTTAGAAATAAACACCAACCAGCTTGCTGATATACTAAAAAATTAATCAGACAACACATGCAAAAGTAGAAAGCACAACTGAAGTTAAGCAACATATTACAAACATATAGTTACTTTAAGGAAATGATTTTTACTCTGGGGCATGATATCCGAAGGTTCCCAAGACACGAGTTGAATGCAACCGGGCAGCCATATCTGGTGCCTGATTTGAGAGATTAAAGTCTGCTATCTTTGCCTTGAAGTCTTCAAACAAGAGGATATTACTTGATCTAATATCCCTATGAACAATGGAAGGCTGAACTTTCTCATGAAGATATTCAAGTCCTTTTGCAGCACCAACAGCAATTTGCACTCGCTGCATCCAATCAAGCGCTGGGCCCGGTTGAGCACCTTGAACTCCTTTTCTTCCTATTGACATGAATTCAAAAACGAAATTGCAAATTAACAGTTGAAGCTACAGTATTCAATTAAGTGTGGAGTTGTGCAACAAATTGCAGAGGATATGCAAAATCATACCATGCAGAACGTCATGCAGAGAACCCATGGTGGCGAATTCATAGGCTACTATGCGAAGATTACGCTCCGTACAGTACCCCAACATGTCAACAAAGTTTTCATGTTTCAACCTTGAAACCAATGAAACCTAGCATCAGAAGTAAGCATCATTGTTCGATTAGGAACCCTTAACACATTAGCACTACAAAATAACCAAAGAGAAATCCCCATGATTAATAATCAA